>CM077211.1:31145862-32513362 GCA_039654625.1 Rhinogobio ventralis
ATAGATGCAAAACACATAATAATAAAATATAAAATTAATATACATAAAATGCATAACAAAAGATTGAAATTAAAACCAAGTAATAATGAAAGAAAACATAACACAGAATGCTTCAGAAAAGTCATTGATAGTTAAAAGCTACAGTAAATCGATTTTTAGCATGCGTTTAAAATATTTTCACTCATAAAAATCCACCATATCAAAAAAATTATAAGTAACTACTGCAATAATCAAATTGAATTAAACAGTATCAAATTAAAGTAAATGGAAACTAACTAAATAAAATTGTAATCTACACCAAATTGTCAGGAAAAATTTACTCTCCCTATTACATTAGTGGACTCAATAGTGGAAGCGTGCAGCTTGTTGTGACAAGCTCATATTATAAATGATGAAGCTGTCTACTCAACAGTCTGACGTCAATACACTTGTAATATAGGCATACATATGTTGATTATAATGGAATCAATAGAGTTTTATTGCATGATAAATGTTGCTTGCTTCCAGTTTAGACATTGTGTTAGGATAATAAACTATTTTATTTGGTGGAAGATTTGTTTATTGTGATAGATAGTAATGAATAAATGTGATCGTGTATTGGATATTTGATGCCTTTAACTTCATATAGTAATATCACTTTAATGCACAGCCTCTTGCCAAGTTTCCAGTCACTGGTCATGCAGTACCTTGCTTTGCTACCAAGTGTCCTTTGATTTCAGGCCCACCAAAGCAGTAGTGGCTCCCTCTGACAGTTTATTTCAGCTGTTCTTCAGCCTTGTGGGCATCAGCTCCAAACCACACCTTTACTCTGACACCTGCCAATGCTTGTGCTGCCCTCCCTCTTGTTTTCCTGTAGAGCGAAAGTGCTAATGATGAAGGTGGGGAGGGTGAATACGTCAATCTGTATTCATCCAACCAAGCCAATGGAGATGTGACTCTCTCCAATGGAGTAAGTAACAGCATGTCAGCGGTTGCAGGCGACATGCCGGTTCCCTCATGCTGCGCTTGTGCTGTTTGTGACTTTAATGCTTGGCTTTGCATCATGCAGCTTTTTAATTGTAAATTTTGCATAACACTTGCTGCCAGGACACAAGTGTCCAAAAGCGACAAACAAGACATTTCCTGCAAGTTAAGCTGAGTTTTGTCTTAACCAGCCGTGACTGTCAATATTGTGCTGTGCTGGGTGGCCCTGCCCACAGTAACATTCAAAATCTGGCTCTATATTGATAGATTTTAAATGTCGAGTGAAGGATTGGACCAAAAAAAAGGCCAGTAGTTTTTAGATGACTTTGTATGCAGATGTTGTTGTGAAATCAAGTTACTCTGATAGAATTTAAGAACTGAAAAGAGGAATTGTTGATTTGATGATTGTGTGCTTTTCAAAAATAAAACCTGCAATTGAAGCAGGAGTTATTAAACCTCTTAATAGATCATCAGATTTATCCCAAAGTAGGTCGACCGATTTTACAGAATGCTGACTTATAATGTTATAGTCAGCATTACATCTCTGCAAAATTATGACAAAAACAATCGAGAATATGTGAACATTTTAAATGTATTACACCAAAGCTATTAGCGTCAAATAAATATTTTTTGAATAAAGTGGGAATGAACTGTGTACAAACATCCCAACAAAAATTGCAGTGCAATATTTTGGTGTTTGCATATGTGTTTATTTTTTTTCTACGGAATATATACATATCTAATATGTACAGATAAAAAAAATTGATCTAAAGTCACATATACTGTAAGTATATTTTCTTCAGTTATCAGTTTTTTCTCAGTGATTTGTGTTTAATTATAAATTAACAGCTTAGCACAAATGATTTATCTAACCTCATGTTTGATAATCACATGCATGTCATGGATGGTAAGACGCTTTCTGTAAAGCTGTTTTTAAAAATGTTTATTGTGATGTATGTATATGTTTGTGTAAATTTAAAATGTAGTAATATTACTACATTTTAAATGTTTTGGGACAGTAATGTTAAAAAAATTTTTTATACTATTCAGCAAGGATGCATTAAGTTGATCAAAAACTTTTACATGGTTCTTGAGCAGCAAATCATCATATTAGAATGATTTCTGAAGGATCATGTGACCCTGAAGGCTGGGGTAATGATGCTGAAAATTCAGCTTTACCATCACACAAATAAATTACATTTTAAAATATATTCAAATAGACAGGTATTTTAAATTATAATAGTATTGTACAATAGAACTGTTATTAATGTATTTTTGATCAAAAAATGCAGTCTTGGTGAGCTTAAGACATTTAAAAAAATCTTACTGACCCTAAACTTTTGAACGGTAGTGTATATAGTTATTGAGTGATGGTGACTTCACTATATTGTAATGTGTCATCAATATGCCGTAATCTTGTGTTGAATGTTTTGTGTAATGCAGAACTATTGCCTTGTGCTCTTCTCTTTATTTTGCATCTTATTAAGATGTAAAACCCAACTGTCCTGTTCTGGTGAAGCACTTTGCCAGTGACATCTCATTTTTCACCACGTTCTTGTATGGATGCAGTAATAGGACTTTTTCTGATTTTTAAAAAAAAAATTAAAATATTTTTTCTGTCATTCCCAGGACTCTTCTTGTGGTGCTGAGGACTCACTTCAGGACTCAGCGTCAGAACACAGTAAAGATCCAGCCGACAGAGAGGGGTAATATTCATATGCTTTAAAGAAATGCTTCAGCCCACAACCTTGCATCTTCTCTCATTTGTTGTTCATCTTTTGTCTCTCACCAGAAAAATGCAATTGCCTTCCATGTTTTGGATTTATTTTTATTTTTTGATTAACCATCTTCTCATTCACAGCTGGAAGCAGAAGTGTGTGGACTCAGAGTTGACCTCTGAAGAGCTCTCCCTGATAGACCATGATGAGATCATGTCTCGCATAACACTAAAGCAAGAGGTAAAACCTATGTGTAAGGTGTTGCATCTACTGCACATGTACAGAAATGCCAAGTTTTAGAAGTGTATATCTTAATTAATTTATATTGCTTGTTGTAATGATAGTTGAGTATTAGTGTGCTCTCTGCTGCCCTCTGCCTATGACTCAAAGCCGCTGCAGTGCCGCTGTGGTGAACCCCAGCATTAAAGTGCATGTGAAATATTGTTGTTCACACTGCAAGGTCAAGACCTAATGCAGAGAGCATATCCCCTGAAAGAATACATAAGATAATAAGTTAATAAGTGGACTACTCATACTCATAAGACAGGAAATGTATGACTCTAATGAGCTGGCTTGCTTAATCTTGTTCCAGTTTGTCTTTGAACACAAGAACATGCCTTGAAATGAAACGTCCTAACATCTCAAAATGCGTCTAATTGGGGTCAGTTGACCCTAATTATAGGGGCTTCCAAAAGTCCAACTAGTCATTGAGCCACTGACTAGTAGATTTTGAAAATATTATTTTGCACATCCCTCCAAGAAGTTATGTTTAGGAGCTGATCACATGAAAAGCATAATCCTAATCTGTGTTTCTCAGAACGATGATGGCCCTGATGTCAGAGCTGGATCAGGCGATATTTTATTAGTTCATGCCACTGAAACAGATCGCAAAGGTAAGAATAATCCCTTCTAATCTGAGGGAGTCAGTTATTTTGTGTTCAATATGTATTTATACAACAGCAAATGTGTTAAACTAGGGAGGTTTTTTAATGATCCTTGAAAAATTTTGGGTCAGTAACATAAAAAATAAAAAAATTGAATACTTTCATTCAGGTAGAACACTTTAAATTGATCAAACGTGACAGTAAAGACTTCTATAATGTACAGATGTAAAGTATCAGTTATCAACATTTTAAGCAACTATTTTCAACATTGATAATAATAAGAAATGTTTCTTGAGCAGAAAATCAGCATATTAGAATGATTTCTGTAGGATCATATGACACTGAAGACTGGAGTAATGACTGCTAAAAGTTCAGCTTTGCCATCACAAGAATAAATTACATTTTAAAATATATTACACTATTACATTTTTTACTGTAGTGTATTTTTTCATATTTATTTAATCTAGTTCACATTCCTAAATCTTGACCTATAATTATGATTAAGTAAATGTATAAAGGCTATGAACAAGGCTATGTTTACACAACAAAAGAATACATTTGAGTCCGGTTACATTCACATAGTTCCGTTTTTTACGAGAGTGACAACCGCATTCTATAACTGAACTCACGTCTGTAAATTTTCAGGACTCACAACCGTATTCTCGAAAAACCTGCGCTGTGTGAACGGACCCGAACTGGACAATTGTCACATCATACAGTGCGAGAGATCCGCTCTGCACTGCACAAACACGTGTCTGTCGTGTGTTACGGGATTTTATGTGTGGTTGTGGGAACTTACAGCGACAGAGATACAGAATGTGAACCGCTTGCAGAATCTGAATTTTTTTTTTATTTTTTATTTAGTACTGTCCTGAATAAGATATTTTACATAAAAAAAATTTACATATAGTCCACAAGACAAAAAAAATGACTGAATTTATAAAAAAGTTCAAAAGTTTACACACCCTTGATTCTTAATAATATGTGTCGTTACCTGGATGATCCACGGCTGTTTTTTTTGTTTTGTGAGGGTTGTACTTGAGTCCCTTGTTTGCCAACTGTCCAATGTGCTTCAGAAAAATCAGGTCCTTCAGGTCCCAAAAATTCTTTTTGTTTTCTTTTGTAGATCGAGTTTTATACTGTGAAGCTTTCTTGACCACATACCGAACATTTCTAACCCCAGAGGACCTCATTAAAAAGCTCCGCTATAGATATCCTTTCTGAGGGTGGTAAATCTTTAAATCTTTGCATTCCTATCCTTTTTCCACTCCAGACTTCTTTTTGCCCTTAACTCTGAACACATTTACCAGATTTTCTCTCAGCTCCGACATCATCAAACAACGAGCTAGTAAAAACACCTTCTTCGTGCTGGTGCGTGTCGTGGATGAGCTTTGGTGAGCTGGAACTCAATTATGGGACATACACACTTTACAAACACAATTGAGGGGCCACATTATATAAATATCTGAAGGCACTGATGCAGATACTATTTACACACTATTTACTTGTTGGCCAATTCATAGTTTTCACGTGACGTCACACCCTTATAGGAACGCTCACCTGGAGGGCAAAACTAGGCTTTCTTCCATTGACCACCAGTCATTTTTACCGGGTTTGTATAAGTACTAATGTAGTAAGACAGTGATATTAAAAGACTAAATTCAGTATACACCTTATTGATGATGCATATTTTGTACAGGCAAGCAGATGAATATAAATACAACACAAGGTTTCTCGTTAAGCCTTTTTTCCCGTCGAAACCCATTATAAAAACGCATTGTGTTCATATTCTAGGCTCATCTACTCACCTGTATATAGCCTAGTATGCATCATTAAAAGGGTGTAAACTGATTTGATCTTATAATATCACTGTTTTAGTATATTAAGGCACTTTAAGGATGGGTTACACCGATTAAGCATCTTAGCCTGACGTTGGTTGTTCACCCTCTGCCTATGCTGCATGATCAGCCCTTTAATTCTAACGGTCTTTTCACGTATTTAATCTGTGTTTAAAATTAAGTGGTGCAACAACTCGATTTAAAATAAAACCCAGATCAACAAAACCTTGATTAGTGTTAAACTTTGCTTAATTATTGGTGCAACCCACCCTAAATGTTTTTCTTGTTAAACGTTTTATAACATTCCGCTGTATTTAGTGATTGAAATACTGAAGCAGGTGCTGTGTATGGATCACAAGTGCCCAAAACTTGCATCTTGTTCACATATATTTGTTTTTGAGATAGAAAACTGACAGGCTGTGCTGCAGTTCTATGGCTGTTTTGCCCTCCAGGGCTCCGCGACAGTTACGTGACTGAAAACTATGAATGTGACGTCAATTTTTTTTTTATAAATATTAATATTTGCCACAAAAATTCAGCAAACATAAACATTTCAAATGTTGTGCTTTCATCTCCAAATAAATTGTGCCCCACAAGCTAGATGTTATTTACTGTTTCATGTTGCTAGTTGCTAGTTACTTATGAAAGTGTTGTTGTTGCTCATGAAGCATTATTTGAATAAAACTTCTTTTTTTTGCATGTCATCAGTTTGGTGGAGCTGACAGAAGACATCTTGAAGCAGCTCATGGAGCTTGTGTTCAGTCTGTTGTGTAACGGAGAGCTCACCCTGGCCCGGGTTCTGCGCAAGAACATCCTAGATAAAGTCCAACAGAAGAAATTGCTGCAGTACACTAATTCCCTCAAAACGCTGGCCGCACGAGGTGTGGCTGCCAGGTAATGCTCACCTCAATCATGTTTTTTTCAGTGTTTCTTTTTAAAAATTGATAGAGTGAATTTAATTTATTTTGACTATTTATTACCAGGCCCGGCACACTGCATGACTTCCGTAGTCATGAGATCGCAGACCAGCTGACTCTCCTTGATGCGGAGCTGTTTTATAAGATAGAGGTACAGCTTCTCATTCATCACACTTCCTACCTTTAAAGGTTGAGAGTTTTTCAACACGTTTTTTTATGTCTGTCTGCAGATCCCAGAGGTGTTACTTTGGGCAAAGGAACAGAATGAAGAAAAGAGCCCCAATCTGACCCAGTTTACAGAGCACTTCAATAACATGTCATACTGGTATGATGCTCTGATTCTCAAGCTAGTATAAAACCACCAATGTTTCAGAAAAGAAATGTCAGTAGTTTAAGGCTGTGTTCACACAACAACAGAATACGTTTGAAAACTTTTGAACAGGATGAACTTGGTTCAATTGGACTCTTGTCGTGTCAAAAGTAATACGACTTTTCAGAGTTATGAACGTCTCTGTCTTTGAAATTACTTTGGTCATTGTCGCTGTGGTTACTGGTAAGAGAATACGGGCTTGACTCCCGTTGTACGTTCATACAGACAGTATTCAAGACGGTACTGTAAGTTGCTGTTTGAACGGGACATTTTGAGGCTCCTGTAAGTAAATGTGATTGTCAGCTGACAGTGTGAATGTAGCGAAAAGAGAAAACTATTCTTTTGAAATCAAACTTTTGGCTTGCAGCATAAAGTTTGGTCCAAATTACAGCTTATTCTGTGAGAACTGCCCATTTAGATGCTGTTTATATTGTATATTTGTTTTTCTAAAAAAAAAAATTGGTCACCGCAGGACCATTTAAAATGGTGAACATTTTTGAACACACCTAAATTATACACGATTTTCTTGATTGATTAATATAAGTTTGTACCTGAAATCTTATGTTGATGGAGAAGAGAATATTTATGGACTTGTTAATGAGTATACAGTATATTATATATATTTTTAATCTCTCTTTTTAAGGGTTCGGTCCTTAATAATCCAGCAGGAGAAAGCCCAGGATAGGGAAAAACTTCTTCTAAAGTTCATTAAAATTATGAAGGTACAGACTAATTTAATTCTTCCAAATTGATTCTAATGATTTATTGGCTTGATTTTTTAAAAAACTTTAAACTGTGTCCCTTTGTATTTTAGCACTTAAGAAAACTCAATAACTTCAACTCCTACTTGGCAATATTATCAGCATTGGATTCAGCGCCTATCAGAAGACTGGAATGGCAGAAGCAAACATCAGAGGTAAATCACATCCGTGCATCCCCGTCTCTCTGTTATTTTGGTTCTCAGCCGATCGTCATAGTACCTTATGTTATCTTCACAGGGTTTGGAGGAATATTGCACTTTAATTGACAGTTCCTCCTCCTTCCGGGCATACAGAGCAGCTTTGGCGGATGTGGAGCCTCCATGCATACCGTATCTGTAAGGACATGTTAAGCATTTAAAGTTGCCATGAAATGGAAGTTGCGATAGTCTTTTCTTTCCTTATTGTGATGTAATGCTCGTGTAAAATGGCTTCTCGAACAAGATCCAATGGACTTTGTCCGTCGGGAATTGATTGGATGGTTGTGGTTTGCTATTGGTCGATCTCATGTGGGTGACAGGTTGTCCCGCCCTCATGCCAATAAATACGCCGCTGCAAGAGGGAGAGGAAGATACTTTGATTTAAAGATTATGAGTCACTAGGGCTGCCCCCTAATAGTTGACTAGAAGATGCTTGGTTGACCAAAATTATTAGTTGGAGGGAAAAAAACTCCATACATTCACCTTCATCGACCTTAAATATGGTTTATCACTACAAACATGTAAGTAGTAGCAACTTTTAAAGTCCGCTATCCTAGATAAATGTGCGCTATTATTAGGCACATATCTGTTTGTGTGGAGAGCGCGCTTACTGCAGGAATATATACAGGCGCCGGTGCGATCACTTGCATTTAACTTAAAATACTCTGTCATTTTTGGTCATATAGATAAGAGTAATGCAAACTGTAAAGGGCCTACTTTTATTTCTGTAAACTCACAATAGCAACAAAACATTGTGCTTTTGTAAAATAATGAAAACAATCAGGATGCGCTTTCTGCTGTCTCTGTCTCAGTAACCTCACAAAAATGAACTCAGTGTATACTTGCCTCACAGACATGAGAGATATATCTATAGAAAGCTTGAAATGTCTACTTTTAAATGAACAAATTCAAGTGGAAAACAAATTTGAAATCCATATGAAACGTGCATATAAGGCGCGTCCACCGTGGAGATGAAGAGTTGGCACATTATCAATATATTATTAAAATGTTTAAACAGTTTCCTTTTGTTTTTTTACGACACACACATAATAGGCAATTAAAGGCTCATTATTATGATTTATGGCTTATTTATATAAATGCACGATTAGTTGACTAATCGCTTAAATGAACGACTACTAGTCGACTAGAAAAGGGCAGCCCTATAAGACACATAAAAAAAAAATAATGTGCACAGATAAATAATTTATAATAAATACTGCAGTATTCCATAAAAACAAGTATTGGTGACTTTAAAGAAAAAAATACACATTTTATATTGCAATTAAAATGTCATATTTTGTGTATAACTTCCCTATTTTTTCACAAAATACAGAGGTCTCATCCTCCAGGACTTAACTTTTGTGCATCTTGGGAATCCTGACCTCATTAATGGAAAGATCAACTTTTCCAAACGCTGGCAGCAGTTCAATATTCTGGACACTATGAGACGCTTCCAGCAAGTGTGAGTACTTGGACAACATGAAACATCATTCATAATCCATTTAACTTTCATATTCAGAGTGAAAACAAATCTATTTGAACTGAATTGTATCGTGAAAAGCTTGGCTATGATATTATTGGTTCTTGCTGATGTCTCTTCATTAAGATGGTATTTTTTTTACATTTTTAAACAATTATCAGCTTCAAATGAAGCATTTTGTGTGACTTGTACTTCTCTTTCTTTCAGGCATTATGACCTCAAACACAACGACGACATTGTGTCCTTCTTCAACGACTTCAGTGACCATCTAGCTGAGGAGGCATTGTGGGAGCTTTCTTTGAAGATCAAGCCTCGCAACATCACTCGACGGAAAACAGAACGAGAGGAAAAGACATAGCTCGCTTGGCTAGACGAACAAACTGCTTTTTAAAGCCGCCCTCCTCCGAAGTTGCAAGACACAGCAATCAGAAGTTACTGTAATGGCAGCTACGAGACTGATACTGTATTTCTGTTACAGTTCACAGAAACTTTTTTTTTTAATTGATTAGATTTTATTTTGTAATTGCACTGCGTCTGAACCTGTGTGTAAATTTGAAACGTGGAACAGTGCCGAGCGCAAAGACGGATAACATGACTCTGATACATGAGATTACGGGGTTTGCGGTTGTAACCTGGGATTTACGGTGATATTCCGGTACGGTCTCCCCATCTGGATGTCTGCGGTTCAATCTGGACAAACTGCGACTGCAAACTAATACCATGATGCCTCAACGGGCACTTTGGATGTTGAAGTTCCTTGAAGACTGATATTTTTATTTATTTATTTTGTATGTAACAAATGCACATAGAGACTAGATTTAGGGGGGTTGCTGTATGTTTAGCTGCTGGATTGAACAGCTTTAAGCATGTATCATAATAGGTCATGATGAGGACACACAGCCACAGTTAGTAATAGCACTGTCAGGATTTTGTTGCTGCTTCTGCAAGATTAACAGTATCTGGCTGAATTTAAAAGGCTTTTTTGGATTCAGGATACTGACTTTTCTTACTAAAATACTTCAAACAGGAGCATGCCATTTTTAACGCACATCAGTTCAAATAATTGTCATATTCTGTTTATATTAAATTCATAATTCTCATTGCAGCAATTTAAGGCCTATTCAAAAACCGTTGTCTTCCAATTACAATTAATTGCTAATAATCAGGGAAACTTAGTGTTTTGTTAAACCTGCTTATTTATTTGTATATTTATGTGCGTAGATTAACTATATGCTTTTTATTACAAGATCATCAGCATGTTGCAAGAAAGATTTTAGGAGTTGTGTTACAACTGTTTGTCTGGTACATTTCAATATTTTTCCCTTTGCACACCATTACAGTACAAAATGACCATATTTCTGTAGATCTCCCAGAGCCATCGCAGTGATCAAAGACCTACTATCAAGTGCTTGAAGCTGTTCATGAAGTGCTGTCAATGTGATTTATTTTATATAATGCAGTTTTCCTTTTGTTTTTTAAAAGGATTTTACATGGACATTTGCAGAGAGATTTACACTGTTGTTGTGAGATGTGATCAAATGTGCACTTTGAAGTTGATTGTGGGAAACAAAGATTAAAAGCTGTTAGGGAACAGTTTGAAGTGGACATGTGAGCCAGAGCCCCTTCAACAATGCTTACGGCAGGAACCTGTTCTTACCTGCAAATTGGACTGAAGTTGATTTTTTAAAATTCCAAAGACCCCCAGACCACATATCACACTGTTTTAACATGATGATGATGATTATGATGACTCAGTTGCATATAAAATACAACTGACATGTACATCTGTACACATAACCCTGTGAAACCTGGTAAAATACTATACATATCATCAATGTCTTTGTTGTGTGTGTGTGTGTGTGTGTTGGATGCATTTGTTCTGGTTAGGGGACAGTCATTAAAATCTGTGCGTGAATAAAGTTTGCATTAAAGTAATTTGTCATATATGTGAACAACATATATATATTCTCTAACGTACATATTGCAAGTAAGAAGAAAGGACTCATCTTTTCAAACTATATGCAATTTTTGTGTCATGCTGTGTCGTAAATTAATCCCGATTAATATAATTATTTCCTATCAGTATTTTTTTTTAAAGCTTATATATATATATATATTTAAAGATATTTTTTTGTGTGTGTTTAACACTAGTATGTCCAGTGTCTAAATCTTTCTCTATGAGATCGAAGATCCTTGTAAACAACATTTGCCAAGTGCGGAGACTTTTCGTTTGGCGATTAAGTTTCCCCTCCGACTTTTATTTTGAAACCGCATCATTTCCTTCCGTTTAAAAAACTCTTCTCTTCAGCGCTGCTGCGTCTTCCGCTGTGTTGCTGCGCATCTATTAATATAGAATTGTTCTTTTAGATCGTAAGAGAATCGACCGAAGATGAATGTGATCGATCATGTGCGGGATATGGCAGCGGCCGGACTGCACTCTAATGTCCGGATCATTAGTAGTTTACTCCTGACCATGAGCACCAACAACCCGTGAGTAGCTTCAGGTTTTAGTATGTAAACAGAAGCTGTCTGATGTGAAGTGTGTGTCTGCCCAATGATGCTATTAAAATTCAGCGTTATATTTGCTAGATGTGCAGCATGCAGAAACCAGCTCATATGAAGTAAAAGTAATATAAAAAGTATCAATGTATTATTTAAGACAGTAGTACAACAATTCACCATGTAACCATAGTTTCCCCCAAATACCTTATTTCAGTAGCTAACATAGTTTTGGTCCATGTACTATCATAATCTCCTTCAAATTGTGTGAATATTTTGGTCATTTAAAAAATGTTTTTTGTTTTTTTAATCGATACCACAATGTTATTTTGTCAACAACATTTTTTATTGTTTTGGTTAGGTTCGTTTAACACCCAATTCCCTCGGATAAAATCAAGTTGTCAATATTTCACTGAAATGCATCATCAGTTTTACCCTCCTGAGTGCTACTGTCCTTGTACCAGGACATTATATTTTAGTGAATTTCTCTGACACCACACATGTCACAGTTTTATGTCTGGATGTCCTGTAAAGAGCACATTTCAGGGTTTTTCAGAGATACAGTTTGTTTTGAGGTTTCACCAGGACAACAACTCCTCCTTAGTCTTTAAAAACTACTAAATGATCGAATTTAGCACTCGTATGGACATGTGATATCATTTAAATCTGACTAATTTTCAAATAGTTTGTTATAAATCAACATCTTAGGAAAATCAAAATATAACTTTCTAATACAAAACAGGGCATTCATTTCATACACATCCACTGTAGAGGACACCAGAACTTGAAGCATGTTTATCAGGCTTTTTGGGAGACACAACAAGTAAATAGGGAATGACATCGCATATCAGTGTTCCTATAAAATATTAGATATTATTATGAAAATGTTGCCAACTATTACACTTCTTTTTTCATTACATGTTGCTACAAGAACACATTAATATGCAAGTTAGATAGTGTAAAAATGGTATATCAATTCATTCCGTTATATCTTTCATAACATAGTTGAGAATCATCTTTAAACAAAGTTTGGTTAACCTAAAAAAATGATTGGTGAATGAAAAATAAATAAATCCCATTGTTTTTGCCTATACATATCATTTTATTTTTTAAACAACTGAGTCTCGGTGTCCACATACGAGGACATAGCATAACATATGAATAAAATATCAGTTTAAAAAAAAATTCCATTTGTTTCTTATGCTCTGACTTGGGAAAAAATACTACATTCAAAAGACTTCGTTTTCCTGGTCTTGGGAGGTTAAGAGATGAACCATAGAAGTGTGTGTTTCTCTCTTTCAGGGAACTGTTCTCACCGTCTCAAAAGTACCAGCTGCTGGTGTATCATGCTGATGCCATCTTCCATGATAAAGAGTACAGGAACGCAGCCTGTAAGTACAACATGGCTTTACAGCAGAAGAAAGTGCTTAGCAAAACATCTAAAGTCCGTCCCTCCAGCACAGGCGGCACGACATCTGCAGTGCAGGCACAGGTGAGCTCCAAACCCTCATCCTCACCCTTACACAAATGTACTGTGGTACACATCCATTGTGATAAAATAGTTTGGTACATTAGCACTAACTGTACTGTTTTCTGCCTTGGTTTAATCACTCCAGTTTGTATTATTAAGTGCGTGCATGCTACAATAGTTACTACTAGGGCTGGGTATTGACATACATCTCACGATTTGATTTCGATTCAATATCAATTTATTTGGATATGTGTATATAAAGGTACAGACATGGCAAATTTTTTAAAGGAATTACAATCTCTCAACTAATGCTGTAAACTATACAGGGTGTCTGTTGGTTCTTCATTACTATAATATTAAAGGTTAAAATTAACTGATTTGTATTAAAACACTTAAAGGTGCAGTGTGTATATTTTGGCGCCATCTAGCGGTGAGGTTGCACCCCCACCCCCCCACCCCTCCTTTTCTGAGCACATAGAGAAGATACGGTGGCTGACACAGGACAAAAATGTTGGTGTCGGAGAGAGCAGAGAGTAACTAGTGCTCTGTAGAGCAGTTTGTCCGTTTAGGGCTACTGTAGAAACATGGCTGCGCAAAATGGTGACTCCACTGTGACCTGCGGTGTATGTAGATAGAAACGATTCATTCTAAGGTAATAAAATATTTTTTACACCACTTTTTACACCGTCTTTATACACCACTGAAAACATAGTTATGTATATTATATTGCATTTATGTCAATAGATCCTCATAAATATTACACACTGAACCTTTAAAAAAAATTTTTACCCAGCCCTAGTTGCTACAGTTAATTTATTTTTTAATATTTGTGGTGTCTTGATGTTAGCCAGCACTGTCATTAATTATGTATTAATTATATAAATTATATTTATATTTAATATAATATATTTTCAACATCATTACTCCAGTCTTCAGTGTCACATGATCCTTCAGAAATCATTCTAATATGCTGATTTGCTGCTTAATATTTTTGTGGAAACCTTGATATTATTTTTTGCTGAAAAGAAATATAACAGCATTTGTAAAAAAAAATTATAACAGTATATAGAAGTATTGAATGTCACTTTTGATCAATTTAATGCATCCTTGCTGAATAAAAGTATTAATTTCACTGAAATAAAAATCTTACTGACCCCTAACAGTAGTGTATGTCATGTTATGCCGTCATGTCATGTTATTGGCTGAAAATATAGAGTGTGATTTCACAGAATTTATAAGAAGTGTAGTTGTTGTGGCATTTTGATGGAAATTGTGGTAATCATGGTGATTTTTGTAATGGCTGCATTATTTGTAATGTTTAAATGAAGTTTTACTCTAGTTAACCAGCTCTGTGTTGATTAATCACAGAACCTGCCATCAGAGATTGAAGTGAAGTATAAAATCGCAGAGTGTTACACTATTCTGAAGCTGGATAAAGATGCCATATCAGTGCTGGATGGGATCCCTTCACGCCAGAGAACGCCAAAGGTGTGTTTTCACACTCTGTCCGGTGGTTGTTTGTTCTACAACTGTGTGTGTGAATCTGACAAGCTACCATTATCATTAACATAAAAAAATGACACAAAATAACAGAGCGCATTGTTTATTTGTATGTGTTTCAATTACAGATCAACATGATGCTGGCGAATCTTTACAGAAAGGCCGGTCAGGAACGTTCAGCCGTTACGAGCTACAAGGAGGTGTTGAGACAGTGTCCTCTGGCTCTTGATGCTATCATTGGTCAGTAAGAATACAGTATCTAGTCCTTTCTTTGTCTTTAAAGTTCACTAAACCCACTGTCACTGTCTGATCCACTGCAGGGCTTCTGTCTCTGTCGGTGAAGGGGGCAGAGGTCGCTTCCATGACGATGGACGTGATTCAGAGCATCCCGAATCTTGATTGGCTGTCTGTCTGGATTAAAGCACATGCTTTCATACATGGAGGGGACAATCAGAGAGCGATCAACACTATCTGGTGAAGATTTGACACTGTGAATAAAAATAGGCTTTTCATGATTGAATCCACAGTTTCAGTAAAGCAGCTTTCATTTCTTAGCTGTTGCTTGGCCGTTTTTTACATAAATGTTTTATATATTAATTGTATTATTTATAATTTTTTAAAAAGTGTAATAAATAGCTTTTCTTTAATAAAAATTGTGACTTGGTATTAGCCACTGTCATCAAAGTATTATTATATAATATTATATATTATTATATTCACTATTATTAGTTGTATTATGTATTCATATTTTTTATTTTACTTTTATTTTAGTTTAAATTTTAGTACGTTTTTATATATATATTTTAAAAATATTTTTTATTTTGTTAATTTATGTAATGGTAGATATATTCACTATGTATATTTTCATAGCACTCAGCTGACATGTTTGTTTGAAGGACAGCATTGGGCAGGATGTGTAATAGTGTGTTATGTCAATAAAATAAAAAATGGGCCTTTTATCCGATTAATCGTTTAATCGAAAAATAATCATTAGTTGCAGCCCTAATTATATTATATTTGTAGTCTTTGTTGACTAGTACATCTCTCCTCATAGCTCTTTGGAGAAGAAGTCACTCTTGAGGGATAACGTTGATCTTTTAGTCACCCTGGCGGACGTGTACTTCAGGGCTGGAGACACCAAGAACTCTATCTTGAAGTTTGAGCAGGCACAGATGCTTGACCCTTACCTGATCAAAGGTATGTGGCATTAACCAGTGGTTGCATTGCCTGATGATTCTTGTTGGTTTGAATTGAAGTATCGTGCTGTTTTGTAGGTATGGATGTCTACGGCTATCTCATGGCCAGGGAGGGTCATCTAGAAGATGTCGAGGTTCTCGGAGGACGGCTGTTCAACATATCTGACCAGCATGCAGAGCCCTGGGTCATATCTGGGTGAGTCTGACCTTCTCCTTATAGGGGGAGACACTTTCCTAAACCCTGGGATAACGTCCTTATTTGCATATTTGTGGTGTCAGTGTAGGGATGGCTCGATACCACAATTTTGATTTCGGTACGGTACCACAATCTAATACCGAAGTACCGATATTAAATCGATACCACGCAGGGTCTGATTTTGGCGTGGGTATTGCGCATAGTTTTACTCATTCTCGCAAGTTTTGGGTTTATAAAGTGGGAAATTACCACAAATGTTTATTAGTAAATTAATCAACAAAGATTATCACATCAAATCAGTCATTTGAAAACTTTCTTGTGAGAAGAAATTTCAGCAATACTCAACATTTCAACATTTTCACGTTCGTTTCGGGACAGCTAACGGAAATCATTTGCCCACGTATTTTTAAACCTTGCAAATTTGAACATTCAAGCGATTTTATAGCATTTCATAATACATGGGATGGGAGCTCTTTGAGAGAGTTTTCTTTGCGCTCATACCAATAACGCACACACAAGCTTGGTAAAGAGCTCGCGCATTCCAAATTAAGTTTCCTTAAACAGTCAAATACACAAAATTATGTAAAAATGTCCGTCTTTAGTGAGTATTCACATAAACACAGTCAGTTGTGTTACGCGAATGTAAATAGTGCAATAGTATGCGTGCAAATATTATGAGATCTAAACGTCATTGGTTGAAACGAACGCTGAAGATTTCGTGATATTTAAACGATTCGATCTTATGTATGTGCGTTAAAAGAAAATAAATGTCTAAATTAGATGGTTTGAATGATGAATCGATGCGTTTGTGTAAGAAAAATATCCATATTTAAAACTTTATAAAGTAAAGTTTCGGCCGATCGCCTTGCGTATTCAATTTATGGAAAAAGTGTTGAAAGTGCCTCTGCAGTTCTAAAGGCTTACGCTACCAGGTTCGCTCGTCAGACGTAGCGTAAGCATCTTGAACGGCGAGAAGGCACTTTCAACACTTTTCCATGGAAGGCGATCGGCCGGAACTAAATATGGATATTTTTCTTACACAAATGCATCGATTTGCTTCAGAAGGCCCTTATTAACCCCCCGGAGCCGTGTGGAGCACGTTATTTGACGGACAGATGCACTTTTATGGACTTCAAAAACAGAGCAACTATTACTGCTATTATAAAGCTTGGATTAGCCAGGACTTTTTTAATATAACTCCGATTTTATTCGTCTGAAAGAAGAATGTCATATACACCTAGGATGACTTGAGGGTAAGTAAATCATGGCCTAATTTTCATTTTTGGGTGAACTAACCCTTTAATGCACAGCTTCTCAATGCCGCATGGCTGTGATCAGTAGTAAATGCTGTTCCATCTACAAGCCAGAGGGCGCTCTCGAGCAAGGTACACCAAATATGTGCTGCAGAAGTACAATAGCTCACGTCATTCCAGAAAATCCCTATGAACGTCATACTATCGGTGAGCTGAATAAACAGAAGATTGAAACACTTTGATTGATTAAACATGACTAAATGCTTCTCATGTCTAAAAGATGTTTGACGTGTGTTGCTTTTTCAAATGCACGTTATAAGCGACTCAAACTCACAGTGATTTCAGATGGAGCAGCATTTACTACTGATCACAGAGCCGTCCTGCACTGACAAACTTTGCATAAAAAATTGTAAAAAAAAAATTCGTAATCTCGATAAGCCAAATCGCGATGAGCGCTATTTCATGTTAATTGCGATTTATTGTGCAGCCCTAGGGTACATGAATTACTGGTAGCAGATCTATACAGGTGGAGCTGGGGAAGGAGAAGGGTTTCTGAAAGTGCGCTGCAACTGCTACAGCAAATGCTAACCAAGTATTGGAAGGTTGAGCAGGGAGCTCATTGGCTACTGATACTGCAGGAACCAATCAGCTGTGTCCAATAGAGCATTATGTCATTGCAAACAGATTGAGTTAAGGACCTAACCTGCTTCACCTTCAGTTTCAAGACAGAACTTTGTATGTGTGAAACGCTCCTTTACCCAAGGTTAAAAGCTGGGTTTAGAACGACGATAATCAGAGGTGAGCAGCCATAATGTGTCTGAAACATAAAATTTTTGTTTTCCTCAGATGTCACAGTTTCTACAGTAAGCGCTACTCTCGCGCCCTCTATCTGGGAGCTAAAGCCATCCAGCTGAACAGCAACAGCGTGCAGGCGCTCCTCCTGAAGGGGGTTGCTCTGCGAAACATGGGCCGAGTGCAGGAAGCAATCATACACTTCAGAGAAGCCATGAGACTGGCGCCCTGTCGTCTGGACTGCTACGAAGGTAAGAAAGAGCTCATGATAATAGGGCATGGTCCACTACGTTGTCCATCAACCTACAAGTCGATTATTTGGAAAAGCTTTTTTTCCTCTTCATTTGTATATTTTTGGTGGCAATGCTTTAAAGGGGATGAATAAGAGGAGCTAGTTCTCTGAGAGGATTTTATCTTGCTTTAAAGTCAAAATGTAAATAAATGATAAAAGATTTCAGATACTAAACCTATTTATTTGCTGAAACTCTGTTAGTCACTCGATTGTGTTCTTGGATTTAGTCTGTCCTATTTTTGAATGTTGTGTAGAGCAAGTTAGACAAAGCACACAACTTTCTGTGTTTCTTTGCCCATGTTTTCAGGTCTGATTGACTGCTACCTTGCGTCAAATGGTATCCGGGAGGCTATGGGAATGGCTAACAATATTTACAAGACGCTGGGAGCGAACGCCCAAACTCTCACCATCCTGGCCACAGTGTGCCTGGAAGATCCCATGACCCAGGAGAAGGCCAAGACTCTGCTGGACAAAGCCCTCGCTCAGCGGCCAGACTATATCAAAGCTGTCGTGAAGAAAGCAGAGCTCCTCAGTATGTCACAATATATGCTTACAATAACTTATTTTATTTTTGATTTCATTATTATTACCATTTTCTATTTATTATTTTTATTTGTTTAATTATTTTCTATTTTCTTATTATTTAATTCTTTTTTTAATTCCTTCTTATAAATAATTTGTATCTATTATTTTTCTATTTATTAAAAAAAGAATAATATAATTATTTATTAATTATGTATTGATTATTTTATTAGCATTTATTTTATACTGTTTATTTGTCTATTTCTTATTATTATTTAATTATTCTTATTAATATTACTTTTTAATTGTTGTTTTTAACACAAATGGATGTTATTCTCTGAACTTCAAGAGCTGATATATTTGGTGTATTGCAATATAACACGTACTTTATTTTCATTACAGGTCGAGAACAGAAGTACGAGGAAGGCATAGCACTGCTACGAAACACTTTAGCCAATCAGAGCGACTGCGTGCTGCACAGAATGCTGGGAGATTTTCTCGTAGCTGTTAATGACTATCAAGAGGCCATGGACCAGTACAGTATAGCGCTAAGGTAGCGTCGTTTCCTCTCTACTGCCATCCACACTGTACATAAACATGAAACTCTAGCAGAACTGATTGTTATATTCCTCCTCCGTAGCCTCGATCCAAATGACCAGAAGTCTCTGGAGGGCATGCAGAAGATGGAGAAGGAGGAAAGTCCCACGGACGCCACGGTCGAGCTGGACGGCGACGATATGGAGGGCAGCGGAGAGGAGGGAGACCTGGAGGGCAGTGACAGCGAGGCGGCACAGTGGGCCGATCAGGAACAGTGGTTCGGCATGCAGTGACCCTCAACACTCGTTAAGAGACTGTAGAGCTTAAGCACTTCACACTTCATCCACACTCTTGCATTTGAACAGAGAGATGCCGTAATGCACACTGCTGCCCTCTGCTGGTGAGTTATGGACATTGTTAATCAGATTTGTGCCCTCAATTTTTCCAGTTTTGTCATATCAAGAGATTCATTTTCTGAAAAAATTGTATTGTCAGTATATAACTGTGCTCAGATGAGAATACAGCACTACAAAGATATTTCAGAAACTAACAGGCCAACACCAAACTTACAACAAAGGACAGGGTCATATTTCAACATTCAATGCCGCCGGTGTTTGTCTAAATGCACAATGATATTTTCTAACAATTTATTAACAATAATTAAACA
This sequence comes from Rhinogobio ventralis, assembly GCA_039654625.1. Taxonomy (NCBI): domain Eukaryota; kingdom Metazoa; phylum Chordata; class Actinopteri; order Cypriniformes; family Gobionidae; genus Rhinogobio; species Rhinogobio ventralis. Next base: position 31,165,916 of record CM077211.1, read on the forward strand.
TCATGCTTCTCTTTTGCTGTTTGTACAGGACTAGTCGACTCTGCTGCCGGCCTCATTGTATTATTAAATGTGTCAAATCTGTAATTATTTTTTGGTTCCACCAGTAAACGTGATGATTGCCTCTGGAAATGAACCACAACCCCACAAAATCCTTTCCTAATCCTTTCCTGTGGGTTTTTCTCCCTGATCTGGTGAATGTCATGAAAACATGTCCAAGTCATATTTCACAACAAAATCCAAAAGGTTTTCTTTTTGGTGGGTAGAAAATTAAGCCTATTACAGATAATATTTTACATAATGTTTTAGACGGTTAAGTACATTTCACCCCAATTTTCATTACTGCGATGTCACTTTTTTTCTCAATGGTGATTTCCTCTACAATAATGCAGATACTGTTTTTGTGAGCGGTTTATCACAGTGCAAAAGTAGTGCTGGTTTATTTTATGCAGTTCATTTCCTTTTGGTTTTGGGGTGAATATAACCCAAACTTTTTTTGAAAAGTTTTGTGAAATTTACCAGAGCATAAGCGGGGCAATCATATAAATTCAGATTCTGTAGCCTTAAGTGCATTTTTTTTCCTTTTGCATTGTGTTTGTCTTAATGTTTCTATATTGTGTAAATAAGACTATTTTTAAATGTTTTGGAATTAAAATCATGGCATGAAAATATCTGACGTGTTCAGTTTTAGTAAATAGAATATCACTTTTACTAATGCAAAATTAATCAACCATTGATAGTGTAAAGAAACAGCAGTGCAACCATGTAATATCGTTTTATTAACCACAAGTCATTGTGATAATTACAACACTGATTCGGCAGCACCCGCCCTCCAGTTGTCATGGGAACTTCTGGAAAAGACCACCTGTCTCTCAATGTCACACACACAACGAACACCTGAAATGAGCCTCTGCTTTAAAACATATTGCACATCCCTGCGCAAAGCAACAAGAACAATCATTTTTGGTTATTTTACATATCTCACAAAAGATTTGAGGAAAAAAATAATGGCATTTTCAGTCTTTTTTTTTCTTTTTTCAAATTAAATATTGCAGTGCTATACAAAAGTTTATCTTAAGGGGACATGCACCATGATGTAATGTTACATTTTAAGTGTATTTTCAAATATCACTAGGTGCAGACGGGTTTGATCTGGGCTATCAGGTCTCAAATAATCTGTTATTTTACCACTCCTAATGTCTGAACTTTTTCTAAACTAATGCAAATTTTTTTAAGTACGTTTTAGCACAGTTGACATGCAGGCCTAAAAAGGTGTGGAGCTGCTCAAAACAACACATGCACTAAAGTCAAGAAAACCACAGGTTCTGCAAGGAATACAGAGAGCGGATTGGCTCAATCATCCCGAGCTGGAGAGAGAGAGAGAGAGAAAGATGTAAAAATGAGGACACATTTGATCAAAGAACTGAAATACAAATTAAAAAGACTGCACACACAGAAATTCATCATGCAACAGTCGTTAATCATGATTAATTGCCTCTTCAGGAGTTCCTGTATAAACATTCTCCAGGTAATTGCACATAATGGTGTGTATTACATAGTAGCACAAACAAACATTGTGATGGTGTATTATGAGTATTTCAGAATTAGGTGAGCAGTACTCACTCTGTGATGCACACAGGACAACAAGATTAGTTTTAATACATCAAATTTAATCATGCACGATGTCTGGTGGTCACTTTTACAAGAGAACAGCTTGAGGAAGAAAAAAAAAAAAACAGGACCCCTAATGAAGAAATTGTGCCTTTTACAGAGTTAAAGAGGTCTTTATCCAGCAACACTAGTTTCTTAGATATTCTAATACAAAAAAGGATGATTTGTGCTTAGTTCATTTTCTCAGCACTTAGTATATACACATATACATTACAGTAAAAATAATTGATCTATAATATTATAATTACTACACTGTCCCTATAAATATCCAACACATGAAGTAAACAGCTTCAGAGAATTTTGTTCAAAAACACGGTTTACATTTTTTTTTATTTTAACAACTAGTGTTTTAGAAGGGAACTAGTGCATTTGGCTAGTCTTCTACCAAGCAAAAATACAAAATGAAAGTCAGGAAACGTGTCCTAAGAAAGCAACCGACGGAACCGAGGTAGCTGCAATCTACTCGACACAGAGGAGGAAATCATTTTGCTTCAAGCGAGTAAAAGGAAACAGAAATGACAGGGGTGACGTTACTGTGGAAAACATCTAAATTTAACCCAAATGCACATTCGTTCTTTTTGGCCCAGCGGATTCAAAAGGCTATAGAGGCGTCTCGGAGCTGTGAGCCAAAAATATCCAAAGCAATCTGATATATATTTCATCTCCACATCCAAAAAAGGCCATAAAGAGACCTGAGAAAATATACACCTTTAATAATAATAAAAAACTAAACAAATGTGCTTAAAAATGGAATGTTAAAAAAAGAACATACTATTTTCTGATAGCAATATGCCATATATGAGGATAAACATTATATAAAAATTCAAACAAGGCTTAGATGCATGTGCAAATGTGAACAGGTAAATGTTCGTTGTTAATGTTGCTTCTCTGGTTATTTGGAGTCACGTGTTAGCTTGACGGCAGTTCTGGGATCAGTCAGGAGGACCAGAACAGCCGGGTTATGTTAGTGTCTGTGCTGTACAGCCACACCACTAGGGGAAGTGTCAGAGCTACAAAGGGCCAGGAGACACCCTCAGTGCATGCAGAGAGGGACCAGCCTCTCTTGTCGGGCTCCTGGTCCAGGTCTTTACCAGGCTCCAGGTAGTTCCTTGCGATGAATTTGAGCAGCTCGTCCAGGAGGATGACAGGCAGTGAGATCTTCAGCACCATCATCCACTGGGTCACATTCAAAGGGGTGATCTGGAAGATGACCTGTGCAGCAAAGACAAAAATGAAGATACTTTTCACAGGCTTTCACCAACTGTTCCTGAAAAGTGACGCCAAAGCATCTCGATTGCACCCAGGTGGTTGGTCCAAGTATAGCTCATAAACCCCGCCCCCTCCATGTATTCTAATGGGACGCAAGACAAACAAATCAAATTACACTTGGTTTCTGTCATTTTAGGCTGTTTTAATCACGCTGATGTTAGTTCAAGTGTTCATTTTATTAAATAAGTTTGGTTAGTTATATAAAAACAGGGGATGTGACGTCACGATTGACAGCTTCTCTGAGCGAAGTTGTCAGTGAGGCACTAACGGACTTTTTACAGGAGGAGATTGGGGCTTTAGCTTTAATTTCTACATTTCCTGTTTAAAAACTGTTTTTTTTTTTTTCACACTAACATGAGTTGTTCTGCAGTAAACTGTACTAACAGACACTCTGGGAGTGTGGGCGGGGTTTTGATATCGCGGCTCTACTTTCTGCTCTCTACTGCGCCGACTCGGGTCCCAAATCAGCACAAGATGTCAGCGCTATATTCGGATTTTGGCGGCTTCACTTTTCCACTTTTTTTTCTTTCTTTTTTTTTAAACAGTCTATGGCTTTCACAGATAAAGCCAGTAGAACCCTGATCTGCACTGTTCTATGTAGGGCAGCACAGTTTGCTAAAATAATGATTCAACAAAACAGTGATTTGAACTGCAATAACTATTCAAACATTTAGCATCTCATATTGCTGCTGCTTAAATTAATAAAGCTAAAAGGCACCAAACTCAGACACTGTACCTGAAATGTTTTTATAAACATAATAAAGGACTGGGTTCCAAAAAAGTCAATAGCTGTATTTCCATCCACATATTTTTATGCTCATTTTGGGATATTGCATACGTTTTTTTAAATTTGCTGAATTGCAACACCAAGACGCACATAAATTCAAAAAAATTTGCATAACTTTTTTTTATACAAAAATGATAATGATAAATCCCTTGATGCACCAAAAAACTAACAAAACAACAACGGCAAAAAGTGACTGTGATTGGATAACTGGACTAACCAGCGGATCAGTTTCATTGCACAGCATCTCAAATGTTAGTTTGGTCATTCTGAAATGCCTGAGCCAAAGTCTGCCATCAAAATGCATCTGGGAGGGAATTAAACCAAACACCAGGCAAGATAACATGACAGCGTTTATTGTATTTGTCTGGATCTTTTTCTCTCCATCATATACGACTTGCATCTCAGAGCACGCAGTTTCTTCCCCGACTGCAGCAACTTCCATTTTTATTACAGAAATTTTGCGCCAATTTCATGTTCTCTTAAACACATGGGATGGAAACGGTGCTTTATTTAACATTTGCGATGTTTTATGCGATATTCTGATTTTGCGCACAAGTTAAATTTGCAACTTTGGATGGAAGCATAGCTAATGACATACAAGTGTTTGCGGCAAAGAAAAGGAACATTTCTTTCAAATGGTTGCTGTACCGGCAGTGGCTCCACATGGAGGATGAGGAAATGCAGAGACATGGAGAGGCAGATGGCTCCCAGCAGCCAGATGTTCTCCCAGGGAGGCATGCGCAGCAGAGACTGGTTCTCTGACAGACTGCAGGAGGGAAGAGGACACGTTTACTTGGGTTCAACACAAATACAACGCTCATTTTTAAAATCACTGTCACGAATGAGTCTGAATGTCATGTGGATGACCGCTGTCCGTTCTGAGGACTGACCTGTTGAGGGCGTTACACATCTCGATGGTGACCAGCACAGAAAGGGCCATGGTCATGGGGTAGGGAGACTCAAACACGTGGCACTCCAGGTCCTGGAAGTCAGGATTATCAGGAGAACATTGCAGGAAATGACTCTGAGAAGAACAGAATGCAAAAGAGAAAGAGTTAGAACATACAGACAAAGCAGTGTTTACTTACCAGAAAAAAAAAAAAAGAAAGGTGACAGAAAATTATTATTATTCTTATATTAAGTACCAAACAAAAATAAATAATTAAATGTAATACACACATTAAATATTTTAATACATTTTCAAAGGATAATGTGACACTGAAGAAATGGCTGCTGAAAGTTCAGCTTTGGCATGACAAAAATAAATTACATTTTAAAATATTATTTTAGCCATTTTTAATTTTAATCATATTTCACAACATTAGTCTTATTGATAAAAGAAATGTAGTTTTCTTGAGCATGAGAGAGACAGCTTCTAAAATAAAAAATAAATAAAAATAAATTACTTTATTATAATAAAAAAACATTTTTTAAAATAATTTTATTAAAAAATTAGGAGTCCAAAAAATAGTGCTGCAATCAGTTGAGTGTCAAACAATTCATGAAGACATTGATATTTTTAGATAATTCAACATCAGATCATGTTATTGTATCAGGCTTTGTGTGAACTGGCCTTAAGGCTGTAGATTTAGTTACACACTTTTATTTACAAACAGAGATATATACCAGCTGGTAAAGTGTGATCATTGGACCGTCTTCAGCAACAGTGAACCACCAGGCTGCAGCTCCTACAGTCGCAGCACCCACATAACCTGAGAAACAGACCAGCAACAATGGATACTTTATTAGATGGCAAACGAGATACATTTACATTGTAAACTGTCTTAAAGTCCATGTTTGTGACTCACAGCCAATGGCCAGGTATCTGAAAAAGAGCCATCCAGAGATGAGGGGCTCCTTGGCGCTGCGGGGGGGCTTGTTCATGATGTCCAGGTCAGGGGGGTTGAAGCCCAGAGCGGTGGCGGGCAGACCGTCAGTCACCAGATTCACCCACAACAGCTGGACGGGGATCAGGGCCTCAGGGAAACCCAAGGCAGCGGTGAGGAAGATACTGTGAAGGAGTCATTCAAATCAGCAACAGATACAACAACCACAAACGGAACCACTGGCAGATGAAAGACTGACTGACCAGACAACCTCGCCCACGTTGGAGGAGATGAGGTAACGGATGAACTGCTTCATGTTGTTGTAGATAGCTCTACCTTCCTCAACGGCGGCCACAATGGTGGCGAAGTTGTCATCAGCAAGGACCATCTCTGAGGCTGACTTGGCCACAGCAGTGCCAGAGCCCATGGCGATGCCAATCTCTGCCTTCTTTAGGGCAGGGGCATCGTTCACGCCATCTCCTGTCTGCAAAGACACAACCGTTTAGTCAACAATCACAGTTGAGCTAAGTCACTATCCATTATCATCATATGGCCACCTACCATGGCAGTGATCTCATCAAAGCCCTGCAGGAATTCTACAATCTTGGACTTGTGTGAAGGCTCGACACGTGCGAAGCAGCGAGCATTAATGACCGCCTCGCGTTGGGCGTGGGGTGAAAGGTCGTCGAATTCACGGCCTGTGAAAGCCATGCGGTCGACGTCATCGTCCTCTGAGAAGATGCCAATGCGTCTGCAGATGGCCACGGCCGTGCCCTTGTTGTCCCCGGTGATCATAATAACCCGGATGCCAGCGTGGCGGCAGAGCTTGATGGAAGCGGCCACTTCTGTACGAGGAGGATCCAGCATGCCCACGCAGCCCACGAAGGTCAGATCAGACTGGCAGATGGAGAGGAGAGGGAAGTTTAGAAAAACCTTAGTATGTTTCTTTTCACTCTGGATAAACTGCTAAAACCTCATCAAATTTGGTCATTTCTGGTTTCCACTTCATTATCTAGATGGATAGATGCTTTGAGATAGCTAGCTAGACACAAAGATACTAGACACGGTTTATCCATCCAGCTAGTTAGTTAGTTCTTTAATGACATATTTAGCCACACTTTATTAGATAGTTAACTAGTTGGATAAATCATTTATTAGATGGGAAACTAGATAAAAATATTTACGTTACTACTATACAAGTTACTAGCTAGCTAAATACTTTAAGACAGCTAACTAGGTAGACATATTTTCACTTTATTAGATAGCGAACTAGTTAAATTGACAAATATTAAATATTTTATCTTATAAAAATAAGCAAGCGAGGACACATATACTTCATTAGATAGCTAACTAGCAAGATGCAAAATGGTTTATTAATAACCTATTTTAACTATCTAGCTATCTAGTAACATATCTAGCCATCTCATACATTTTCTGATATTTATCCATTAAACTTGTTCGCTACCTAATAGTGATAATCTATCTAGCTATTTAGCTGTCTAGAAAGCGATCACTATTAGGTAGCGAACAAGTTCAATGGATAAATATCAGAAAATTTATGAGATGGCTAGATGTTACTAGAGAGCTAGATAGTTAAATACTTTATTAGATAGCTAACTAGCAATATGCAAAATGGTTTATTAATAACGTATTTAACCATCTAGCTCTCATAATGCATCAAGCCATTTGTTAAATGCTTTATTAATAAACCATTTTGCCTCTTGCTAGTTAGCTTTCTAGACAGTTAACTAGCTAGATGGATGGATTATTAGTGATAAGTGATAGATTGATAAATATTAGAAAATGTATGAGATGGCTAGATATGTTACTAGATAGCAAGATGCAAACATAATTTATTAGACAACTATAGGATAAATTCAGGTTGATTGGGACACTTTTTCATGGCAAAAGAAAAAGTGTCCCAATCAACCTGAATTCTCCCTATACATTACTAGATAGCTAGAAAAGGTAAATATTTTATTAGATAGATAACTAGCAAGATGGAAAATGGTTTATCAGACAGTTAATTTGATGGATTGAAACCATAGATAACTTGTTTGTTTATTAAATGTAAAGCCATGTTAGCATCCAAGGCTATTTACATGGCAAACACAAGGTCAATATCACAATTCATAAAATATAAAATAATTATATAAAACATTTTAACTTGACATAAGATAGAAAATCTAAAATACATTCAGGTGACATTCCAAAATATTCCACGTAAACATGTTTCTGAATAAAACCGTTTTCTAGCAATATCATAAAAATTATAGTCCAACAGAATAGGTTTTTTTTTTTTTGATAGTTTACTGGCTAGATTGACAAATAGATAATACGATAAATAGGAAGCTAGTGAGATGCAAAGATACTTTATTAGCGAGCTAGATGATACTAAATAGCTAGACAGGTAAATTCATCTAGCTAGTTTCAAATGAGCCATTATGATATAGCAAGCCATTATGATATAGAAGCAAAGATTAGATTTATTAGATAGCTACAGTAGATGTTACTAGATAGCTAGATGTATAATTGATTTATTAGGTAGCTAGCAATGTGCAAAGGCATTTATATTAGAGAGCTAGATGGTACTAAATAGCTAGCTAGATAGTTTATAAAGATAATAACTAGCTAGATGAATAGTTTCTAGATTGTAAACAAGCTAGCGGGACACAAGATACTTTATTAGACACTAGATGGCCATCTAGATGGATAAACACTATGTCAGTATGACACAAAGACTGAGTTAATGTGCTACACTGTACTTTTACTACTCACCTCATACTCTGCAAAGCTGGCTGTCTCTGTCAGGATCATCTCCTCTTTCTTCATAGGATTATCGCGGGTGGCCAGCGCCAGGCAGCGCAGGGTATCCCGGCCAGTGCCGTACTCTCTGATCACAGACATGATCTTATCCTTGACACCTTGAGTCATTGGAACCCTGGATCCACCCACACGCACATATGTACACCTATCGATCACTCCCTCTGGGGCTCCCTAAGGAAGACACTCTAGTTTAGCAATTTGACCAAAACATCAGCAGTACAACAACTCAATATATAACAAACCAGTATCCGAGTATACCTTGACAAACATCTTAGAAGAAGAGGATTTGCCCTTGCTTGGGGAACAGAACACAGACATGGACTTCCGGTCTCTGGAGAACTCCAGGGTGAATTCCTTCTTCATCAGCTGCTTGATCACCTACACATACACACATATAGAGTTATCAAATCATGAATAAAGTACTTGCATGATTATTTACTAATTATAGCAATATTTACTGAGTTGCAGGCATTGGCTCTCTCGATCTTAGACAGGCTCCTGACGTCAGTATCAAAAACATTCATCTTTTCCACTAGGCAGGTCAGAGCTGTCTCTGTGGCCTCTCCAACCTTCTCAAAGACACCTTTAGCCTGAAAGAGAATTGCAATTATTAAAGGTACATCCTCCATGTGTGGAACTGACCTTCTCCTAAAGTTTTTCATAGCACCTGTTCTACTGCCGGCAAACATGGTTAGAGATACAATGCTGTTTTTTTTTTACTTTTCATTTAAACTATCCTTAAAAATAAAATTGTACACAACTGTTTTAAACACTGATAATAATAAATGTTTGAGCAGAAAATCATCATATTACAATGATTTCTGAAAGATCATGTAACAGTAATAATGCTGAAAATTCAGCTTTGCATCACAGGAATAAATTACATTTTATAATATATTTAAATAGAGAACATTAACTAAACATTAACGTTAACAGTAACTAAATTGTAATAATATTTCACAAAATTACTGGGGGGGAAAAAAAATGAGTGAGTATATCAATGAATCTTTTTCATACATCATACATGTAATTTTTCTAATCAGTAGAATGTGTACACTCATAAAATACATGCGATGGTAAAAGACCTTTCATTATTTTTTGCAGGAGTTTTTGGAATACATTTTTCATAAAATTATGTATATTGTGATATTTCTGAGAATATCAGTTTCATAAATACTTATTTTTATTCATTATAAAAATGTATAACAATATTAATGTTTGCTTGCATCTTCCACCCTAAATAAAGGACAATAAAGCATACCTCATTAAAATCCAGGGAGGAATCATTGCACAGGGCACAGATGGTCGCCAGCTCCACCAACCCATCATACTGAGAGCTCTTCACTATTCGGTTATCAAGGCATCTGAGCAACCAAACAGAATGAGAAATGATAAACTACCTACTAAAACAGAAGCTGACAAAAATACATATCGGAGCAGAGACGGAAAACTCACACGTCTCCTTCAGGAGCATATGTGGAGCCAGAGATGGTGAATTCAGTCAGTGAGCACTTCTCTCCCTCTGCCTTGTCTATGATGAACATCTGAAACACAGATATAATATATACAAATGATAAAACTGTTTCTTTAACATTTATTCCAGACCTGTATATTAATATAACCAGTATATAACTGAATTTTTATTTTTGGCTGATGAGTTTAAGATACTGATGTCCAACTGTTAGCTGAACGCATCAGCATGCTGTCTCTCTAGAAGGAATTTGTTGAAAAGTTAGGTGCTGGTCATATAATTAGAATATCATCAAAAAGTTGATTTAGTTCACTAATTCCATTCAAAAAGTGAAACTTGTATATTATATTCATTCATTACACACAGACATATATTTCAAATGTTTATTTCTTTTAATTTTGATGATTATAACTGACAACTAAGGAAAATCCCAAATTCAGTATCTCAGAAAATTAGAATATTACTTAAGACCAATACAAAGAAAGGATTTTTAGAAATCTTGGCCAACTGAAAAGTATGACAATGAAAAGTATGAGCATGTACAGCACTCAATACTTAGTTGGGGCTCCTTTTGCCTGAATTACTGCAGCAATGCGGCGTGGCATGGAGTCGATCAGTCTGTGGCACTGCTCAGGTGTTGTGAGAGCCCAGGTTGTTCTGATAGTGGCCTTCAGCTCTTCTGCATTGTTGGGTCTGGCATAAATCGCATCTTCCTCTTCACAATACCCCATAGATTTTCTATGGGATTAAGGTCAGGCGAGTTTGCTGGCCAATTAAGAACAGGGATACCATGGTCCTTAAACCAGGTACTGGTTGCTTTGGCACTGTGTGCAGGTGCCAAGTCCTGTTGGAAAATGAAATCCGCATCTCCATAAAGTTGGTCAGCAGCAGGAAGCATGAAGTGCTCTAAAACTTCCAGGTATACAGCTGCATTGACCTTGGACCTCAGAAAACACAGTGGACCAACACCAGCAGATGACATGGCACCCCAAACCATCACTGACTGTGGAAACTTTACACTGGACCTCAAGCAACGTGGATTGTGTGCCTCTCCTCTCTTCCTCCAGACTCTGGGACCCTGATTTCCAAAGGAAATGCAAAATTTACTTTCATCAGAGAACATAACTTTGGACCACTCAGCAGCAGTCCAGTCCTTTTTGTCTTTAGCCCAGGCAAGACGCTTCTGACGCTGTCTGTTGTTCAAGAGTGGCTTGACACAAGGAATGCGACAGCTGAAACCCATGTCTTGCATACGTCTGTGCGTAGTGGTTCTTGAAGCACTGACTCCAGCTGCAGTCCACTCTTTGTGCATCTCCCCCACATTTTTGAATGGGTTTTGTTTCACAATCCTCTCCAGGGTGCGTTTATCCCTATTGCTTGTACAATTTTTTATACCACATTATATACCTTTTCCTTTCCTTCGCCCCTCTATTAATGTGCTTGGACACAGAGCTCTGTGAACAGCCAGCCTCTTTTGCAATGACCTTTTGTGTCTCGCCCTCTTTGTGCAAGGTGTCAATGGTCGTCTTTTGGACAACTGTCAAGTCAGCAGTCTTCCCCATGATTGTGTAGCCTACAGAACTAGACTGAGAGACCATTTAAAGGCCTTTGCAGGTGTTTTGCGTTAATTAGCTGATTAGAGTGTGGCACCAGGTGTCTTCAATATTGAACCTTTTCACAATATTCTAATTTTCTGAGATACTGAATTTGGGATTTTCCTTAGTTGTCAGTTATAATCATCAAAATTAAAAGAAATAAACATTTGAAATATATCAGTCTGTGTGTAATGAATGAATATAATATACAAGTTTCACTTTTTGAATGGAATTAGTGAAATCAACTTTGATGATATTCTAATTATATGACCAGCACCTGTACTTGATTACGCTGCCATCTTCTATCAAAGAAGATTTTATGGACTCAGGGTGCCATAATTCTACTTGTTTTTATGTTTAAATAAATACAGAACATGGCAGAAGGAGAGACTGCTTCGCTTCCCTTTGTCCCGCAGACTTTGAGTTCAAAAGTACATTAACATCTGATGGAAAATTCACAATTCGGACACTACAGCCATCCATCAAGCTCATTCTTGTATTTCTGCAGAGCGAGCAGCTCAGTCCTTTGACAAATCTCTATCTTTGATGTTCTTGAAGCTGCACCAAAACATTTTAAATTCCAGAGAATTAAATAAATAAATAAAATGGATTTTTTTATATTTATATTTATACACACACACACACACACACACACTTATGAACCTGTTGCCAACCAAGGAGAAAATGTAAGGGCTTTACAATTAAACCATATTACAATAGTAATAATTTTTCTCTTGTTTAATATTTCTATTTATTAACAACAATAATAATAATAATAATAATAATAATAATATTATTATTATTATTATTATTTTTATTATATTGATATATGAAAAAAAAAACAATGTGTGTCCAAATTGCACAGCCCAACAAAAAAGGCACAGTAGATATGGATTCTGTAATGACTGCAAGAACATATCACCAATTAATTAACAGGTTTACTTATTTAAAGGCCCCATTAAAACCTTGACTTTTGTGGCTTTTAGTCCATGTTTATGTCTAGTTGTTTATTTAAAAAAATGTGCCACAACTTCCTGTTTTAAATGTCAACAGCAATCATCAAGCTCAAAACTACACTAGTCAAGCCATTCCATAAAGTTATTAGTTCTGTACAAAGCCTAGAATGACTAAACCGCTAAAGGATGAGCTCACCCTGCAGACGGACATCTGGTTGGTGGTGAGGGTGCCCGTCTTGTCAGAGCAGATGACGGAGGTGCAACCCAGCGTCTCCACGGAGGGCAGCGAGCGGACAATGGCGTTCTTCTTGGCCATACGGCGGGTGCCGAGAGCCAGGCAGGTGGTGATGACAGCGGGAAGACCTTCAGGGATGGCAGCCACAGCCAGAGCAACAGCGATCTTAAAGTAGTAAACGGCACCACGGATCCAGGAGCCGCCGTGGACGGGGTCGTTGAAGTGGCCAATGTTGATGATCCACACAGCAATGCAGATGAGGGTGATGACCTTGGAGAGCTGCTCGCCGAACTCATCCAGCTTCTGCTGCAAGGGCGTCCTCTCCTGCTCGGTGGAGGCCATTTCATCACGAATTTTACCAATCTCTGTGTTTATGCCTGTGGCCACCACCACACCCATGGCTCTGCCCGCAGCAATGTTGGTTCCCTGAAATGCACACATTTAAATGAACAGGGAAATATATTTATTTTGCAAAAAAGAATGAGCAGCGAACTAAAGCGGAGCCTGGTTTCTCCAAAGGTTTTTTTCTCCATTTCTGTCACCGACAGAGTTAGGGTACCTTGCCACTGACACCTTTTGGCTTGCTTAATTGTGGACACTTAATATTCTGCAATATTATTGACTTGAATGCACTGACACTATTGGATAAGAAATTAACTGAGCTGATGACAACATCAGTTTTCTCCAGAGCTGCTTTATAGATGAACTGAACTCATTCCTAAATTGATGAACTTTACAAAGTTATAGAACCAAACTGAAATCAACACTGAACTGATTTCAACTAAATGACTGTTTACATTGTCTTTTTAGAGCTGCTTTACAGGAGAATTGAATTCTGTTTGCATCACTGTCATTATGTTCCTGATACAGTGATCATTATGATCACTGTAAAACTTTGAAACCATCTGTATTGTAGAAATTGTATAAAGCGCAATATAAATAAAGGTGACTTAAGACTAAAGATCAGCTGTAGTCCAATTTTCTTACCGAGAACAACATGTTCTTCTTGTCCTGATTGACGGCACGGGGATCTGGCACAGGGTCGGTGTGCTTAATGACAGAGACAGACTCACCTGTAAGGTGGGAGAAATAAGAATAAAACCCACAGCCAAAATTAGTTGATACACCCACAAATGAACCAAACACTTACCTGTCAGGATAGACTGGTCCACTCTGAGTGTCGTGGACTTAATAGCAGAGAGACGTATATCGGCAGGTACCTTGTCACCCACTAGATAATAAAATAGAAAGAATAAGATATTTAGAATATCTTAAAGTTAAATCATCAGAAAACAAAATTGCTAATAAAGGCATAGGTGATAAAATAAAAACACTATCCATCTCTTCCTTACATCAAATGATAGAATATAACATGCAAGTCAATGTTTTTTTCAACCACATGACTGTTATTTTAAGGACAAAAACTCTCAAAATATTGTATCTTGTTTTGAACAACATGAGGGTGAGTAAAGGGCATTTTTCATTTTTGGTTGAACTAAATAAGCACATAGAAAATAGGTTAACGATCAGAAACCTCTTTGCAGCTCAGTTGAGCTAATTTAACTGCCATTAGGAGTAAAATGTGTAAATTTGCGCAAAATGAAAGTACTGCAGAAAGTTCCACATAGCAACATTAAACAAAAAAAATTGTTTACAAATCAAGTTTCTTCTATGGTCAAACTAAGCATCTAAGCTATGTGCATTGTATTTTGTTTTTTTCAGATGTAGTATCCTAACTACGTGTTTTATCCACACATTGCATCATTGCAATTGTCAGAGAGCAGTGTTCAGAAAGCATAAATGCTTAAAATGTTCAGAAATCTCCTGACTAATGAAAAACCTTGGCAAGATGAACCATGACGAACTCAAGTCAAATTATGATCTTCTTTAATCAAATCCACTAGTTACTTTTGCACAGTCGTGAAATAACTTAAAGGACTTAAAATGGGAACCAGAGAGAGAGAGAGAGCCTGCTCACCCATTGAGAACAAAACAGACATGCCAGCTCATCTGCACCCTTGAGGGTGAGAGAAGAAAATAGCACAGAGAGGAACAATGCTTCGCGCCAAAAATGGGAAAACTATTTTGATATGTTCGCCGATGCACTGATCAGGTTTAAACACATGACAGCAGCTGCCCCTGCACTTGACAGGAAGAGTAAAGAGGGTTAACACCCCCCAAGCTTTCAATCAACAGAGGTGTTACAACCTCAATGTATTCTTAACTTATAACAATGGCGTTCAAGAGCAGCTTTAAGGAGCATGTTTGTGATAAGTTTCCTTAGGCCACATTTGGTGGAAAAAATAATTAATAAAAGTGTCTCTTAGTTTGCTGATCTGCTCATGTTAAATATTAACATGTCCATCAGCGTAAGTCTGGGGAATTTGCCAGTATGCGCAACATAAAAAAAAAAAATGGGTAGGGCATGACAACAATGGATGCTGCGTGGCCTTGGCACTGTTCATCACACATTGTGTGTGCAATAGGATCTCAGCGCTGTGGATTAACAGGCTGTCCTTTCGCCACAATCTGTGAGGAGCTACGGCTGCAAGGTCGCACACGGGGCAGGTGACGGCTTTTCTCAGAAAGACTTAATGGAGCTCAATTGCAACTTTCAGCCACCTAAATAGGGAACAAATGTACACAATGAAGTCCAGTTCCCAGAAGGTCACTCAGCATTGTTCACTGGTAACAAGAGAACAACAAACTCAGCCAACATCTCTAGTAAGAATGAGGTTTTGATCATTGAAGAATTGATGAGGTTGTGTGATGGACAAACCATGATTTGAAGGTGAAGAAGTGCAGATAATGTCACAGATAACAGTTCAAAAGTTGGTGTAATGCAACCAGGGTTGGGCAAAAGTCAGAATTTAATAATTGGCTGCTTTACAACTCATGAGTGTGAATTTGAATTGGTCATAAGAAGTTGAATTGCAATGAAAGGAAGAGGAATATACTGAACTGAAATTCTAAATAAATTTCAACACGTAATACAAGAAATAAAGTTAATTTATTGAATATTAATAAAATAAATTACATAAAAGCATTTGGATTCGCCACAGAATTAATAATCGCTGCAAGATCTATGGAGAACATATCAGATCAAACAGTGCAGACTTGGAACCAGGAGAAATCATGTGCCATGATTATAGGTTATAGAAGACTTTTCAGTCCACAAATCACCAACATTCATGTAGTAACATTAACCGTAACCATGATGGTATTGTGGCAGGAATAGTCATTCATTTTAGGGTTCATACCTTTTGAGTTAAATTCACACACTTTTCAAGGACTTCAAATCCTTTACACACCTTTTTTCCCAGCATTTCAAAAATCCCATTTAAAATGTTATTTTTAATGTGATGGCCAAAAACATTATTTGTTCGTCCTTCACTCATTTATAAAAAAAAAAAAAAAAAAAAAAAAAAACAACATGATATTACCACTATAACCAGTAGATGGCGACAGAGGAGCACTTATTGGCTTATCAGCCATTTCCACTCCCTAATATTTTTCACGTTTTGCTTTTGAATTTATATTTATACATTAAAAATCAACTCCACATAACCTAAATGTGGAACCAAAGTGCTGTACAAAAGAAAGAAAAACAAAACCAATAAACACAAGCAACAGATTACAAGACATTTGCTAAAGAAAACATGGGTTTTAGCGCACTCTAAAATAACTAATTGTAGGGGATGTTTTTAAGGACAGAGGAAGCCTGGAGAACCTTCCAGAGCCTTGGAGTGACTACAGAAAAGGACCAGTGACCTTTGCATTTTAAACGACCTCAAGAAACCATAAGATGTAGCTGATAATTTGAGCAAAGAGACCTATTAGATTGACACAGACTGATTAAATCAGAAACATACTCTGGAGCTAGGCCATGCAAAGCTTTGAAAACATATAGTAGCACTTTGTAATGAATTCTGAATCATATAGGTAACCAGTGTATAAAATATCAAATCAATTTGTCTCAAAATGTAGCACTTTTTGTACTGAAGTAGGAAGCATCACAAAAACTTTTCTTTTTTTAAATTGCAAATGAATTACTCAAAGCTGCAGTGATTATGAGCACTCCTTTTATAATGACTGAAGCTGTCAGTCAGTATGATACTATATAAGTGCTACCAAATCAGGTGCTGGTGCCACCATCTGTAGAACTTAGGCTACGCTCACACTGTCAGTCCAAATCTGATTATTTGTGCATCACAAACAACAACCGCAACATGAAGGGGTTTGCAATACAGATGTCGTCTTATTTACAACATGACAATATGTAGATGCTGCGCTGGACTACTGCATCTTATGAGGCAGCGACAAGTGTGTCCAGCTGCGTGCCGCAGTATTACAAGCCACGCCCTTACTAATTACGCCCCCTATAATGAAACAGCCACTGAAGCGGATTTCCAGAAATGCAATTTGAATAGGATTTCAAACCTCATATGAATTTAGCTTGAAACAGATTTATAAAAATATAATTTTTTTTTAATGTGATTTTTGGCTGTTCATACGGATTTCCATCAGATATGCACAGGCATGCCTGTCTGACTTTTGCCACTGGTGCTGCTGCTCTAAAATGTTAGTCTGGACATACATAATTTATTACATAATCTAAATAACATAAGACAATTACATAATAAACAAAACAAAAAAATCTATAGGTGACATTTCAAACATCTACCCAAGGTCTATACATTTTGAAAAGCTTAAAAAAAACAAAAAAACAAGTATTTGTAAAATCAAGTTTCTTGACAAGCATTAAATGAATCTCATTAATTTTACAATTCTCCATCTTGTTTTTAACATCAAATTAAATTCAGTTCTAATTTAAAAACTGAAACGAAATATAAAAGGCTCAATTCATGTTTCACAATGCACACCCCTGAATAAAGTGGATTAGATGCAAATAATGCAGCTTCAGACTTTTTCTTTAAAAGGTCCATACTTCAAATTACATAGTACATTTCAAAGATGCTTAATTGTGCTGCTGACTAATGCCGACCCGTACCACAAGGTGAGAATGACGTGTCTATTCAATTTCACTCTAGCTGAGAGCTGATTCATGACTTAAGAGAGGCCCGATGGTACTATTCACAAGTGCGTCAACACTTTCCAGAACATAGCAGCATTTATCAGTATGCATATACAAAAAGCCCCTGCGATGAGCTATTTCAGGCGTATCTGGCCTCCAGGTAGAAGCGTGACCTCCGAACCCCTGAGCTGTTGGAGTTATCTATCCGCCCACTGAACGCACACAGCCTCCTCATCGGCCCTCGAAGAGCACAGAGTGCCCAGAACAAACCCAGAAAAAAGGGCCCTACACAACACCCACACGAGGACTCACATATTCAGCTCAATACTGAACTAGCAATGGAGCTTTCAAGATCAAGAAATAACACAATGGAAAGGAAGACGCAATAGATGCATGCATTCCAGCTGTCGTATCATAAAGCACTTTAGTATCTTAAAATACCTTCAGCATGCATCAATCAGCAGGGTAAAATAGCTCACATCTAACCCTCCGCGGGAGGAGGTCAGGGGACGGAAAGCTACGGTTTTGTTTAAAGGTTTATGCTTCCATCGTTCCCCAGCAACACAGCACTGTCACGGCTTTCATTCCTCTGCTCATTATAGCGACGCAGGACGCAGGGGTCAAACAAACATGCCTGCTCTTTACTTGCCACTTGTCATCACAGAATATCAATCTGATTTGCAGGGAACTACTGAGCCGTGGGGGGTCTTGAGATCGTTGGGTCAAGCTCAAATGACACTTATGTTAGAAAAGCTGAATTCTGTGAAAAAAGAACAGTCATCATACAAGTACATCATTTATCTCTATTGGCCACCCCCAAAAATAAGGCTGATAAATAATCGGTTTAACCAGTTAATCTGTTTTTTTTTTTTTTTAAACAATACTCACACTTTTCAGGTATTAAAAAAAAAAAAAAAAAAAAAGTCTTTCTCCTTTAGATTTTCTTTTCTCAAATGGACACCCCAAAAGTGTGTTCCTGTATGATGACATCTCCTTATTAAGGACACTTATTGGAAAATGTCTGCCACGCTCTATTCTACAAATCACTGGTTTTGGCCACTCAGAGAAGTGTGGTGTGAATTATTAGACACCTGTTCCAACCCCAACATTGATAAATGGCTAGCATCTCCTTTACCCTCATTTATATTTACTCAGCCATTTGTGGATTCTTGCTGACAGCCTGGGGGCATCAAATTACCAGGTTACCAGGTCTAGCAGAATGTTGCATGCCACCCTGCCTGGGTGCTTGAATTCCCAAAGCACAGACTATGTTGATGGGTAAGGGTAAGGCCAATGTGAAAGCATTTACATGAAGGGGAAAGGGGTGGCACATCATGGGCACTTCCCTATAAGGTCATCTCTCTGAGTGAACAATAGGAACAGCTGTTAGACCTGGACCCCTTCCACTTGACAATCAACGGCTGCTACATACAGACTTTGAAAAGGTTCACTGGTCACTGGTATTGTTTATGCCTAAGACAATCAGCAATACATAAAAAAGGTCTTTCAGGACAAATTGACCGATCTTAGAAGATTGGAACAATGTCTAAACCATGGTTGGCTAGACAAGGTCTTTCTGTTAGATGTTGTTAAAGAAAACATAACCACATGACTTGATGAGCCCATTTTTTCCAGCATTAATGCATTTTAAACTAAAGTTTAGGCAGGATAAAGACTAATAAGACTAATGTGTGAGCGCATATACATTTTGATACCCTCAGGTCACGATTCGATACACATAATACTGAACTTACAATACAATATTCTTTTAATACTCCAGACAGATGGTAAAAGGTTAAAAAAAAAATAATAATAATTTAGTGTTGATGTAGTACTGACACTAAAACTCTGTAAACTTGATTTTTTTTACTATACACAATACAGATTGTCACCATCCACAATACATATTGTATTGCGATATATATTGTTTCACCCCTAATGTGCACACACACCTCCAATGGCAGATGCTTTTATGTCAATTATCATCAATTCATGCATTCCCTGGGTATCAAACTGCTCATATACTGTACTAAGAGTTATCCTTACATAAGGCATTACTCAATATAACACCTGCAGTTTAGAATATCAAAGAGCATTGAAAGTTATGCTAATTAAAGCATCAGATGTGCACTGAGAGGTCTGCAAGGTGGCCCACATGCTGAGCTCGGCCCTGCACAGAACTGATAGGCTGTCAGGGTGCCGCTGGCATCATTTGTAATTCTGTTCACGACTAAACTGGTTACAGTCCCAGAGTCCTCTGCAGCGGGTGTGCTGAGCCGAGGCTAGGACTGCGATATGCTCACAACCCACAGCAGGAGCAGAGACAGAGATTCAGAGAGAGAGAGAGAGAGAGAGAGAGAGAGAGAGGCCACAGGAAAGCATTTTAAACGATCAGCGCAGATGCCACCACAGCGCAGATTCAGCCAAAAAGCTCCAGGTGACCCTCTCTTCCTAAATGAAGCATATCGAAACAGTGTTTGTCGGTTAAATATGTTATCACATCCCTATCAGCAAGCATGGACTGAGACATTGTGCAGAAGACAATGTTCAGAGAGTGAAACTGCAAATTGAGAAATTACGAAACAAATGCATTAGTGGAAAATGTACCCACGTTTGGGCCTAATCACTATCGCCAAAACAGCACCGTTCCACAATGAGCTCTCCAAGGTGACTTTGCAGTCTGTCTGAATCATATCTGACGTCACAGGCTGCAATTCTGTGAGACGCTGCAGAAGGGGTGGGCTCATGTCCCAGGGCCGGCGGCACCTGTCATCTGCACCATTGTCGCTGTGAGTTATAATTAAACCATTCCATAATCTGAACTGCCTATCAGTGCTAAATATAACTACCACTTTGCTCTAAAAAATAAAATAAAAATAAAAAACAGCACCAGTTCTACTGCAAAGAGTTAAAGGTTAAAACTGGAATTGTTATCTGTAACGTTTTCATGCATCAGATGACCACATCCATCCCCAGAACCACAACCCACATAACAGCTTTCATCTCGGTTGCTTTTCCATTTCTCAAGTCAAACCAGGGGCTTCATCTACAAAACATAATACGATCTGATTTGATCCTACTTTTATAAATTAGATTTATAAAAGCAGAAAATGAGGCTGCATAATTAACTGAAATAAAACCAGGACACGATATGACAAAGTGTGATGATCAAACCACAAAGGCAGTGATTTAATTAAACTTGTAACGAGAAGCGATCATAAATTGTCAGCAATAGAGTAGATTTAAAGTCACCCAGTAGTTTTCCACCAAAATAAAAAAGCTTGATGGTTTAGCGTTTGAAAAAGAAATTGGACTACCATAAATATCAGTATATATTATTTAAAGAAAAAAATTTAAGTGAAATATTATAATAGTAATTTTGCTGTTATTATTATTTTATAGTCATTTATTTCATAAAGAGAGTACATATTAATATATAAATCACAAATGGTGCAGTCATACAAACTAGCAAACCTTTTTTCAAACACAAAAAAAAACTAAATTAGATTTCATTTGTGTGTACAAATGTACAACGTATGCTAAATGAAAAGCATGCATACTAACTTTTTTTTTTCAGATTATTTTTTAATGTGCCACATTTTTGGAGCAATGAGGAGTGAGAATTATGATCATATAATGATGTGGAATTAAACGTTGTCAATGAATGAACCTATAATTGATAGATTTCGAAATAATTTGCGATTTATAAAGCAGGATGCAGGATCACTCTCTACATGCATTTATTAACGAGGCTCCAGGTAATTAAAGAAAATAAAAAAGCTATTTTTCACACTACATTATTCATTTGCAAGAGCTCAAATTTGACACACATTATTGGGCATCTCCAAAAAAAAGAATGCGCAAAAATATGAGAAGCAAACCAAAAAAGCCAACGCTGTGTCCAATGGATATAGATATGCTTCTGGGCAGAGCATGAGCGCTGACAAACATGTGATGAGGACTGACGCACACAGTCCATTGAAAATCAACAGGTGCAACCAAAAATACCTATACTTATATAATGGAGCTGTACAGGGGTCCATACAGGGACAGAAGAGCTGAGAAGCTGTTATTATCTCATATAACAACCCAACCAAGTGCAGTGACCTCACTAATAACTGCACTGTGATCACATCGTCTTTATAATGATATAAAATGCAACACTTACCAGCAACCTCCACTATGTCTCCAGGCACAATGTCTTTGGCTTTGATCCTCTGCACACTCTTCCTGTCCTGACGGTACACCTTGCCCATCTCGGGCTCATACTCCTTAAGGGCTTCAATGGCACTTTCTGCATTACGTTCCTGAGATGGACAGAATCAAACGTATAAAAAAGAAAAAAAAAAGTATATTGAGAAATTTTGTAGTAGAGTTTGAGAAAGGACTACACACTTTGCCTGTAATTAATCAAAATTCACAGTACTTCTCATGCTTTACTGACCTGCCAAACACCGACGATGGCATTAGCTATAAGAATCAGTAAGATTACAAAAGGCTCCACGAAGGCAGTGATTGTTTCCTCTCCCTCTTCAAACCAGGCTAATACCTGCAGGAAAAAAAAAAAAGTTGTGTCACAACACATCCCGTTAGATCTAATCAAGCATTTCACATACAAAACACCCTGTAGATATTTCAAGACCAGTAGATCAAGATTCTAGACGAGACATGCCAGTGACATTTGCCTTCTCATAATGAATTCAATAACCCGTTTACATATGAGATTCTGTTTGGACTGCATAAACTGCATGATTTTAAACAAGTTTAAACGTGAGGGGGAAAAACGTGACCAAGCGGCCTGATGGAGCCAAACGCAGCTGTATGTTTTAATGACTAGAAATAAAACTCCCACAGCTCACTGTAGCCACAACATCTTTTATTTCACTCATTTAGATACATTATTATATATGAACTCCTACAAAAATACTATTTACTTTCCCTTATGTCATTAAGCATAAGCACTTTTTTGTTTAGCACCTTCAAAAATAGATTTGCATGATCTGCTTCATATAAAAAGTAGATGCATAGCATGGAGGTCAAAGCAGAGATTGAAGCCTTCCAAATCAACATCTTGGTGGTTTTCTCAAGAGACAGTGGAGTTGCTGGTCTGTCTGTGGTAATGAGAGGCCTGCAACTGAAGGTCAGAGGCCTAATTTGGCCTGCAGAGATGCCCTCTTACACAGCCAAATACGAGACAGCTGTCAAACCACAGACTCCAACACCTCAGTATCACTCCGCTGGGCAATGCTGGCATACCTCTCTACTTCCACCCGCCAGCCAGTTTCATCTCATCAGCTACGTGAATGCATTCGAAATAATGCTTTTGGGCAGCCAAAGTAGGGATTATCAGTTAATCATTAACATGATTATCAGTGGGGGATATGATCAAAGTCTTATTTCACGACATTAAGTAATTTTAAATATCTATGAGCTAGTTCAGCAAAAACTTGGTTAACTAAGAAAAAGGTCCCCAAAACAATTACATAAGACAGTCAGCAATACAAAAAAACTCAATTACAAACAAAACCGACAAATAAATAAATTAATAATTAATAATAAATAAACAAAATTAAATAAACAGTGCTTTAAGTTTTTCAGGAATATGTATTAACAGTGGTATTCAGATAAGTAATAGCCTACAACAAAAATATTGAATAATCAAATGTAAAATAACACTGCATAGTCTTACTGTACACATTAAATATAAATTAATCCTTATTAAAGCTACTTAAGGTATTCAGTCAAGATCAGTGAGTGATTTTCCTTTGTCATTTGTTGTTTGATTATTACTAATGACAGACTACAGCAGGTCTATTAGGCTGCTTTCACTTTAAGAGCTAATGCACGGATCTAATTTATTGTTACACACGTATTTACCTTCTCAACTTTGTTTGTTTATATATTTTTTTATATTATATTTTTCTGTATATATACCCACAACAGAAACCAGTTGATTTAAATTGTAATATTTCACAGTATTACGGTTTTAACTGTTTTTTTGATCAAATAAATGCAGCCCTGGTGATATTAATAACCCTTTCAAGTCTCCAAGCAAACAGCCACGTGTCTTTTCATTTGGTGTAAATTAACGTGGCTAATTCAAGAGGTCCTTAAACCTCAGCAGTAAAACTGCAGCACACTACGAAGATGTCTTGTTTGGCAGCTAGTGACAGACACTCAATCTCATTGAATGCTGTTGTCACCATTCCTAAGGAGTTCCGCTTCCTCAGCTGTTTAGCCCTTTTGATCCGCGAGTAACCCAAGACAAGGCGTGCGAGAAGAACTTGGGAAGCTAACAAGACATCTTTTACAGCCCTTCCAGATACCAGTCGGTGTTAGTGTAAAACAATCAACACCTGACATGAAGCAGCTGTACTGACCCCATTTACACTCAAAGATCATTTCACTTAAAGAATAGTGTACAATAATAATAACTGCAGAAACCTGCCAAAACATGTTACGAAATGTACTTACAAAAGATATACAAGCTGCCAATAGAAGAATCCGCACAAGTAAATCTTCAAACTGCTCGATGACAAGTTCCCATATAGATTTCCCTGTCAAACATCAAAATCAAATGTATCAGAATCACGAGTACAACAATGATATTGATAACATCATGTTATGGTTTAAAAATGAATATTACCTTCCTCAGCAGGTAACTCTGTGTTGTTTATTGAAGGATATGAAAAAGACAAAGTATAGCGTTACAAAAATATACAGTTAATACATTCCCAAACACAAATCGATTTGACATTGACTAAAACACAATAGTCAATTACATTAAGACCTGTGACCTTATAAGAACCTATTAAAACTCAAAGATAAATTTGTTGATCAATGTTACACCCAAGATATTTGAGATGTGATAGTTACAAACAGTATCATCATGTCACAAACACCTTTCACTCTGAGAAGAAAACGTAAAAAATGATTGAATATTTGGTTTAAATTCAAATGAGTGAATATCTGGCTCTTCTTTGAGCACATACTGTGAAAAAGCGGTTATGAGCCGGCTGCTGACAGGAATACATGATTCTGTTTAATTGATGAAAGAGGAAGAATGGAGAGCGGCCGTAGCTATGCTTGCTTTGATTTTAGAGAAACATAATAAAGCAGGAGAGATTTAAACATCTTTCAGCTTTTTTCTGTGTTGGAAGGGCCTGTGTGTGCCTGTCTTCCACCTTGTCAAAGTCTAGGGGAAATGTGCATGGCAAGCTATTTTAACATTTAGTTTTTCTTAAAACTTAGGGTACGTTTATACCACAACGAAGTACTAAAACGGAAAAGCTTTTCCTTTACGATTTTCACATACAGATGACAACATTACGTCACTTTTTTCACAAATTCACATTTTGTAGATTACACAGACTATAAACGGTATTGTTCTCAAAAACTTGCACTTTGAAACCTGTTTGTCAAAAGTTTGAGTTGTCAGGCCCCCAAAATGCCATTGTCATGTAAATGATGGCCAAAACGCATAAAATTCTCTCAATATTTAGTTGTCTGTGTAAACTACAAAAACATGAATTTGTGAAAACAGTGACATGATGAGTATGCGTATTACATGTTCAGTCTATATGACAGCACCAACTACTGGCCTGGCATGCTTAATACAGTATTAGTTGTTTTTGCAGATCCGTGCGAACTGGGATCGTTTTGACAACATCAACGTTGTTGTCGTCTGTCCGTGAAACTTTTCAAAACTCATTTTCCATTTTTAGTACATCGTTGTTGTGTAAACGTACCCAAAGTAATATCCATTTAATGCCATATGCACTTAATCACTCGTTAAATAATTAAATCATCACTAACATTTTTTTTGATTCATTAGATATTCCAATAGTGAATATCTATTCAATTAGTAACAAGTAATTATTTGTGTGCTAATTGTTGCTGGAAACTATTTTAGTTTTATTTGTAAATTTCCATTAAGTACTAGTACTTTTCCATTTCAATAATTGCTACTATACATATTAGCTATACTATACTTTATTAGCACTTATTTATGAGATTGTAGCATCTATCCTATTACTGGGATCGTTTCTATAGTTCATCTCACTAGCTTTAATTGCTTTTTGACTAGTCAGAATGTCTAATAAATATCTTACTAGTAAAAAGTAACAATTGGAATACACCACTAGTGTCTTAATTTAGTACTAGGAAAACTGAAAGCAAAATAGTGAAAGACACTAAACAATAAGTACTAGTACCTAATGAACAGTTTATTAGTGAAACTGAAAGTCACTAGAGAGGTAGCATAGACAGAACAGATACTAGTATTAAAAAAATGAATGTTCCACCAGCTTGCCATACAGCGTGTTTGATGACGTCAGCTGTTTCGAACGCTCCTGCCGGCTGATTGCAACAAATGTAACAATTTCATGTCAACTTCAAAACGTCTGTCGCGCGTCGCTGCCTGTGAAGAACACAAAAGTATCAGACGTACCGTTGAGACCCCATTTTTCTCTCTGCCTTTTCACCTGGTCTAAAGTCAGTCCCGTGCTCTCGTTGACGCTGAAATAACTATAAACTTCTTCCACACTCTTGATGTGAGCGTTCTCCATGGTTAGACTGGAATAGAATCCCGCTCAAGAAATCTGCCTTGGTCAAAAAAAATAGATACGTATAAGCCTATGAGTGACACATACATTGACATCCAATGGGACACAATGAAGAACATATGTGGAAAGTTGAGACGGGCAAATGCACCTTCCAGTAGTCTTATCCAAACAGTTCTTCTATCTTCTTCTTGTTTCCCAAAGAATTGGGAGTCAGTGGATGCCAAAAGAAAAGATCCTTGTTTAGTACATCACATTCAGTCCCCGTCCAAGCCTCTGCCTGCCTGGAAATGTGACGGTCGACCCTTTCACCGTCCTTCTCTCCCGTTCAGTGGTGATGGAAACGGCGTTTACTCGTTTTATCGCAGGAGACTCACTACTGCCTCTCTGCCGCATGTGGAGGACGCTGATTGGACAGCGAGTGTCCAAGGAGCCTATCAACATCCAATCAATCGACTTTGGCTACGGCAGCATTGACGTATTTTGAGCAGACGTTTGTTTATTGGTATAGCAGACTGTCACTCAATGCAGCTGCTATAACCTTTGCCCCGCCCCTCCAATGCAGGTGAACCCACAGGTAAACCGTGTTCTTGGAAAGCTGTCTGCACGTGTATTTAGGCCTAATGACTGCAGTTTCATTTTTGTATCCTGTAGTATCTTAAATCTTTTAGTATTTTCAGTGCGTGCATGTAACTCTTTTTCTTTGTTCGGATAAAGTACATTCAAAAATACATTCATACAAAAACAAAAAAATATATTTATTTATCTTGCGTGTGCGTGTCTGTATGTATATATATTAGTGCTGTTCAATCAAAAGTTCGTGTTTACATATATGTGTACTGTGTATAATTATTAAGTATATATAAATACACACTGTATATATTTAAGACGTGCATATATATATATATATATATATATATATATATATATATATATATATATATATATATTCTATAAATAAAAATATTTTAAATATAACAATTTTCCTTAAATATATACATGCATGTGTGTATTTATATATACACATAATTATACACTTCACACATATATTATGTAAACACAAACTTTTATTTTGGATGCGATTAATCAATTTGACAGCACTATTATATATATATATATATATATATATATATATATATATATATATATAATACTTGAAGCGTTAATGCTTTGATTTTAAGCCATGTTTGTTCAGTTCAGTAGAAAACATGACAGTTACTAAGAAAGGCATGTTTTTTTACATTAAAAATTATTAATGTTAACTTCCATGTATTCAAGGTTAAACTAAAAGCATTTCAATAATTTAATAAGTAGAAAACAGTATAAAAATTCAATCAGAGTAGGTGTAAGCACTGCAAATATAAAAATGTTATTACAATATTTACAATATTTTAAACTGATTTTTTTTTATCACCTCATATACCCGTTTGGAATGTAAAACTAATAATACTTTTCTATTTTACTCTAATTGCTGGTAAAAAAATCAAACTGTGATTATGATGTGGGCCTTTTGAACAAGACTGACTCGGTATTAAATCATTTCAAGCTGCCAGATGTCCATTATACTGTGCAGACACAGATATGCAACAGTTCGTGAGGATGCAGTGCTTACACCTTCTCGGGGTGACCTATGCATATTATAATATTATTCATGTAAGAATAAATGAATGAATTACCACCCTGGAGCTCTAGATCCATTTGTATAGAAACGTTCAATCTATATATGCTTATGGGTTCTTTGGTGATAACTAATGTTCAACAATTAATGACATTCTAGATGGATGAATGCACCAGACAGAACTGTATAAATCGCTAATTTACAATATGTTCTATGACTTTATTATACATGTTTACATATTTTTTTTATTTCAGTTTTACAAACAAAAACAGATGTGAACTAGCCTAGCAGTCTTCTCACTTTTCCATATAGTAAAAAAAGACAGGAAGAAAATGCACACTTTTTTTTTTTACTAAATGTATGATGATGGGACAAATAAGTGTTTACTACTTTAGCACCACCCTGACAGAGCAACATAAGGAGATCTCACTGAATTCCTAAATTGGACAGCCCTTCGAGACAAGGTCATGGCTGTTGTTTCCCAAAATAACTTGGAGCACAGGCGCATCCAAAGTGTAGCACTTTGTAGGGCATTATCTTTGGACACATAGACTAGAGCTCTGTTCTTAAAGACGTGTCAAAACCGAGACTAGGGACTTGTTGGAAGTTAGTGTATCATCTGTGAACACTCTTATTCAGACAACTCTTAGACATTTATTTTACTTCAGAATGCACCTATGCGTATTCATATAAAGTTTTACCATACAAATTATACAAACAATTGTATATATACACTGCCCGGTCAAAAAAAAAAAGAAAAAAAAAAAAGAGCGACATTTTTTTGGCCCGGGCAGTGTGTGTGTGTGTATATATATGTATATATATGTATGCATGCATGTATATATATATATATATATATATATATATATATATATATACATATATACATATACACACACATTATTATTCATATATTAATAACCAGAAAGACAACTTTTACATGGGAAATGGCATCACAGAACCAGCATATCCTTGCCAACATCCTGGATGACGTGCCCAATAGGCGCCTGGCTCTGAGCCTTGAGGTAGCACTGTTTCTTGCACTCCAACAGCATCTCCAGGTCCTTCCACATCTTCATCTGTCTCATATTGGGCTCCTGGTTCTCTCGCACCTGCTTCACCTGCTGACGTAGAACCTGCGAGTCCACAGAGACACAATGTTCATCGGCTTTGAAAAACACGTCTAGTGCTGCATGTTCTGATGCTAATTGGAGATAAAAACATTCATTTACATATGTTCAAAGCATGGTTGTTGCAAAAGAACTGACCCCACGATGATACCTTATCCGAATTTCAAATTCTTGCTGAGCCATTAAATTTATTGTACCCATGTGCGGGCAGTCAAATCTGGCGTAATTCACGGATTGAGAAAGCTTGTAAAGTAGCAGCAGTAAACAGTTAAAGGGCAGGACGGGCAGTTATGGGAGAGCTTGGCATACCGTCGTCTCTCCTTCCACCGTGCTGAGAGGGTGGTCCACCGGTTGTACATCAGGGCAATGATTACACAAGCTTTGTTCTAACACTGGCATGATGTGGCGTGACACTGATCGCATGCTCCACGTGGTTGGGCAGAAATATCTCAGAGGCCAGGCCCCCCACTCTTAACTAACACCAAGTTGAACCCAACAGATGAGATAAAGACAAGTGAACGACCTGGTGGAACCAAGTTATGAGTCAGAGAGGTTTGACAGATGGTCAAAGACGGTCTCCTCACCTTGCCCAAGGACTCCTGCTCAGCTGTGTTTGCAATGTACTTCTCTCTGCAAGGGAAGGATATACAATGATTCCTTAAAGGAATCGAAGTCAAAGTCTTCATGTACTCATTCTTATATTGTTCCAAATATACTTGCTGTATTTTCTAGAATACATTTGCACACACATTTGGATTTGTGCCGAATGAGAGAAGTACGTGAAGTTTATTTGTGTAGCGCATTTCCCACACGCCAGTAGTTTTAGATTTGCTTTAACTAAATTAGTTTAGGCATTTACAAAAATAGTTATTTATAATGAATGCCACTAGAATTTATGTTTGTTTTATACTTATTTTTTCATTCCTGTACTGTTCTGAATACAGTTAAATTTAAAGGATTTGATGTGGAGTATAATGTTTGTAAACGTTTCATTTTATTTACCGGTATTTAACATTTCTGAATGTAATAATAAAATGTGACTTATACACCAATCCGACATAACTGTTTATTGTTTTTCTCTCAACAATGCAATTTTGACTCAGTGCGACTTATTGTCAGGTGCTACTTATTTTCTGTAAAATACAGTAAAATAAATATTATATAAACAATACACCGATCAGGCATAACATTATGACCACTGGGTCAAAGCATCTCCAAAACTGCAGCTCTTGTAGGGTGTTCCCAGTCTGCAGTGGTCAGTATCTATCAAAAGTGGTCCAAGGAAAGAACAGTGGTGAACCGGCGACAGGGTCATTGCAGCCAAGGCTCATTGATGCACGAGGGGAGCGAAGGCTGGCCCGTGTGGTCCGATCAAACAGATGAGCTACTATAGCTCAAATTGCTCAAAAAGTTAATGCTGGTTCTGATAGAAAGGTGTTCAAACACTCAGTGCATCTCAGTGTGTTGCGTATGGGGTTGCATAGGCACAGACCAGTCAGGGTGCCCATGCTGACCCCTGTCCACCGCCGAAAGCACCAACAGTGGGCACCTGAGCCTCAGAACTGGACCACGGAGCAATGGAAGAAGGTGGCCTGGTCTGATGAATCACGTTTTCTTTTACATCACGTGGATGGCCGGGTTCCTGGGGAACACATGGATCCAGGATGCACTATGGGAAGAAGTCAAGTTGGCAAAGGCAGTGTGATGCTTTGGGCAATGTTCTGCTGGGAAACCTTGGGTCCTGCCATCCATGTAGATGTTACTTTGACACGTACCACCTACCTAAGCATTGTTGCAGACCATGAACACCCTTTAATGGAAACGGTATTCCTTGGTGGCTGTGGCCTCTTTCAGCAGGATAATGCGCCCTGCCACAAAGCAAAAATGGTTCAGGAATGGTTTGAGGAGCACAGCAACGAGTTTGAGGTGTTGATTTGTCCTCCAAATTCCCCAGATCTCAATCCAATCGAGCCTCTGTGGGATGTGCTGAACAAACAAGTCTGATCCATAGAGGCCTCACCTCGCAACTTACAGGACTTAAAGGATCTGCTGCTAACATCTTGGTGCCAGATACCATAGCACACCTTCAGGGGTCTAGTGGAGTCCATGCCTCGACAGGTCAGGGCTGAACTCTATAT
Source organism: Rhinogobio ventralis (assembly GCA_039654625.1). Lineage (NCBI taxonomy): Eukaryota > Metazoa > Chordata > Actinopteri > Cypriniformes > Gobionidae > Rhinogobio > Rhinogobio ventralis. The sequence goes on from CM077211.1 coordinate 31,197,031, forward strand.
TAGGAATCATAATGTTATGCCTGATCGGTGTATATTAATATAGTTATATAAATTTATATAAATATATTTATATATATGTCTTCCAAAACCTTAAGTCATTTTGACCACTTTTATAATACTTTTTGGGTCTTTTTATGTTTTGGAGCTTGACAGGTCCTGTTGACCTATATGCTCACAAATAAATAGCAGTGTAAACATTCTGAAAAGAAAATCATACAGGTTTGAAAATGATGACAGTTTTTAAATGTCTCGTTTAGTTACTTCCTATTGAGCAGGTATCCAAATACACTTTCATTGTGCTAATCTAATCTAACAATAGCAAAAGAACTTATGACTTATGATTACAGTAATTCTCCAATTCCTGAGTCACTCCTACTTAGGACTGAACCTGCAACCTTTGTGCAACAGCTGAAATCCTTAACCACAAGGCTACCGCCCACCTCCACATGTAACAGAATTTGTGCTAAACTTTTCAAACGTGTAGGCTGTATGGATCAAAATGAGTGAATAGATACTTGAAGCATAGCTGAAACAAAAGACATGAAAAAAGAAAAACAACAACCGTTCTGAGCAGTAGGCAGGCAGGCATGCTGAGAGCTGCAAGCTCAAAACAGTCTCTCAGGGATCATTTGTTTGTCAGTTATGATGCAGGAATTCATGTGTTTGTGCATGTCTGTCTTTTCACTGGAGCTTTGAGGTTTATCTATAGCAGATATATCTCCAGTTTCTTACCTGAGAGCTGTCCTCCGCACCTGTAAGTCCATTGACTGATTGATCTTACTCTGCTCTGACGCTCTCTGCATTTGACTCTCAATAATCTGTGAAGGAGAGACCGAGGGAAGAGTAAGAGAAAACAACAGGACTGGAAATCTCTGATGTCTAAGAGAAAGATGGGTTTTACCTCTCTAACGCAGTTAATGTGATGATATCGGCTTTCTTCCTGTGCAGTCTCTTCCCTGAGTGTCCTCACCTCCTGTATAACATCAGGACATTAAATCACTGTCTGCTCATCAAAGTATATTCCAAAATTAATTTTTTATAAGATGCTAAAAAAAACAGTCAAGGCAAAATTCTGAATTTAATAAATAGCAATCTTTATAAGTTGGAATTTAAACCAAATTGGCCCCACAGGATGTTGAACCAGAATCTGAATTGGACTGAGAGGAAGAATAATTGCAGATAAAATAAATATAAGATATAAGCCTGCTTTGTTGTTTAACTATTCAAATACAAAAACATGAAACACTATACATTTAATTTTTCATTATGAATTACCCATAAAAATGTTATCATACAGATGGTGTATACATTACATTATTTATGATAATAGCAATAATGAAATGTATATTTATTTATAATATAATATAGTTTATTAATTAAATATAACTTTATCCATAATGCCGTTTGACTCCATTTTGAAGGCTTTTTTAAAATATTTCAATATTAAATGAAAAACAGCATTCTGGGAAATGTTTTTCCACCTTGGCCTATAAAATGAAAGTTATTAATTATATATAATGAAATATATATATAATTTCATTGCATTTAATAAATAAAATAAGGTAAATGTTATATATATATATATTGTATATCAATTATATTTAATTAATAAAACTATATATAATTATTATAAATAAATGTAAATGTAATTATTACTATTACCATAAAAAAATACATATTAAATTATTAAGATAATCTAATGTTTCTGGAAATACATCATATCTTGTGTAATTCATAGTGAAAAGATAAATGCATAATTAAACAGAGAATTTATTTCTTTGATTTATTTCTTGTTTTTTTTTGCATTTTAATTCTACTTTCTTGAATTCAAATTACACTTATAATTCAAGACTAAATTCAATCTCAGGGGTTTAATTTAATTTAATTTACACTCTCAATTCAGAATGAATGTTACACAAATTAGAGTTACCTGTTCCAGTTTGGATCTGTTGCTCTCCAGTCCTGCAGCACAGGTGTCATACTGACCCTTTTTTTGCTCATACTCTGGAGCGAGCTCCTGTTTTAACAAGCAAAACAAAAGAGAATATAATTTTGACAGAGCTGATATGCTGATTGGCTCTTTGTAGTTGATAGTGGTTCTCAGTATAGGAGAGAGAAACAAATGGCTTTGTATCTCCAGTATCTCGCTTGATGCTAAACAGTCACTCACCGTATGTTCCTGTCTCAGAGCTCTCAGGTCCTTTATCAGTGGAGATAGAGCAGACTTCTTCTGTGCTATCACTGAATTCAGCTTTTTTACCTAAATAAACACAAATCTTCATGACAGATGATGATGATGATCCGAGAGAGAAACTACCAAATGCATACACATGACAAAGTCAGTTAAAAAAACATATAAAAAGAAATTTTCCTAAGCTGGATATCACTTTTGGCCACTATATATTTCCTAAATAAGATGAATAATTTTTTGTTAGATAATAAAGTTACTTACCAAACATGCTATGTTGTTAAATAAGTAAGTAACATTATTATCTAACAAAAAATGACATGGGGGCGGTTTGTATTTATGTACTTGGCCTAGCTCACCATTTCAGACATGTCGTCCAGCGTTCGTCCCTTCATCTCGTCCAGCTCGCTCTTGATAGCGGAGACTCTCTCCAGCTCTTCCTGAGTATTGCTGTAGCCTGAGATCCCCCGCTGTGCCTCCAGTGATTGCTGAACACGACAACACAAAGCATAAATAGAACAAATGTTTATTCGCCTTGTCAGTTTGATTAGATTACTTACTGAAACATTTCTTAGTTTGAGTATTTGCATAAGGTAAACAATCAGTTTTACTTCATAACATTTTAGCTGCGAGCTGCATAATTTCAGCCTACAAATCAAGCAAGATCTGAACCATGTTAGCCAACCTTTGTAGCAACAATCTTATAATGAAATCAAAATTGGCCCTACTTACTTGCATAATAAATATCATGTCAATGGGCATGATTCATCAGGACATGTTGTTCAAATCTTTTTAATATATTTGATTAAATGTAACAATGGTCTGTGCTTCTTAAAATTATTTTTCTTGTCTGCTGTTGTGACCATAATAACATTAACCTATGCATGCATGTGGGAGGGCCCATTTTCAAAATGAATCAAAAGTGCCCCTCTCAACAATTATCAACAATAATATTGTGGTCAGTAAAACAAAATGCATTTGAATTTTAATTCATATAAAACGTGTACAAAACAGCAACGAATCGCTGAAAAGTTGGAAAATTCCTGTTTATTATTACATATCTGCTATCAGACAGTCAATGGGTTTTCGTCTTGCTTCAGACTTGACAGACTGGCATTCTGACACTGCAAGCTTGTTATTTTCTTTTGTTCTAATTATTCTGCTGACTTTAAAAATAAAATATAACGAGTTTATGTCAGTGGTTGCATATGCATGTGACCACACAGTCTAGTTTACAAAAGCGATCAAGAACCGCAGACCATGGCTCTCTTAGTGATTACTAGTGTCCATTCAATTAAAAATGGACATTACATAAAATAAATAAATAACCTTCCTAATATAGTGTTGGTCGCCCTTTTGCTGAAGGTGTGCTGTGGTATCTGGTACCAAGATGTTAGCAGCAGATCCTTTAAGTCCTGTAAGTTGCAAGATGGGGCCTCCATGGATTAGACTTGTTTGTTCAGCACAACCCACAGATGCTCGATTGGATTGAGATCTGAGGAATTTGGAGGCCATTCAAAACCTCAAACTTGTTGTTGTGCTCCTCAAACCATTCCTGAACCATTTTTGCTTTGTGGCAGGGCCCATTATCCTGCTGAAAGAGGCCACAGCCACCAGGGAATACCGTTTCCATGAAAATGACGCACACACACCCGGCCATCCACGTGATGTAAAAGAAAACGTGATTCATTAGACCAGGCCACCTTCTTCCATTGCTCCGTGGTCCAGTTTTGATGCTCACGTGCCCACTGTTGGCGCTTTCGGTGGTGGACAGGGGTCAGCATGGGCACCCTGACTGGTCTGTGCCTATGCAGCCCCATATGCAAAAAACTGCGATGCACTGTGTATTCTGACACCTTTCTATCAGAACCAGCATTAAATTCTTAAGCAATTTGAGTTACAGTAGCTCGTCTGTTAATCGGCCCACACGGGCCAGCCTTCGCTCCCCACGTGCATCAATGAGCTGGTTCACCACTGTTCCTTCCTTGTACCACTTTTGATCTTGTCAAAGATTGTCAAACTCGCTCAAATCCTTACGCTTGCCCATTTTTCCTGCTTCTAACACATCAACTTTGAGGACAAAATGTTCACTTGCTGCCTAATATTTCCCACCCACTAACAGGTGCCGTGATGAAGAGATAATCAGTGTTATTCACTTCACCTGTCAGTGGTCATAATGTTATGCCTGATCGGTGTACATGCACGTCCCTGAACCAATGACATCATAGGCAGTCAATAGCAATACAATCACATCTACATTACATTATATCCTAATGATTATTCTGTTTATTGCATTAGGAAGTAATGATTATATTCTGATATTATGAAATATAAAATAACTCTCAATGCTGTTTCATGTTATCCATTCATGTCTTTCTTTCTTTGTGATAACATAAAAGTTGGATGTAATGCAGATTTTGAATGCTGGTGTGTTTGTACACAGCTAGTGTCATGGTTAAGCACTTTCTGACGGGTTGTGTTTGTACAGACAGTAAATACTCAAATGCATTGCTATTTTACATATTGCATTGCAAATTGAAAATTGCTAGCCATATGCATTGCTTCCATACATTTGGTTGTGCAAAGCGGCAAAGCATAGCTATTCCGAAACCTAGATGCGGTAAGTAAGGGAGAAATTTACAGTTCCGTGAATGAAAATAAGGGGCAAATCGTGTAACATATTGATTCAGGGACAGTGCAGTTTTTTCAATATATGACAATCGCGGGATAAGTGGCAAACCTAAACGCTGGTGTGTGAGTGAGTGTGTGTGAAACCCTACATTATGGGGATAAAATGTCCCCACAAAGATGGCAATATCTTGAAATTTTTTGGTCCCCATGAGGAAAATAAATCACACTAAGTGGTGTTTTTTGAAAATGTAAAAATGCAGAAAGTTTTGTGTGATGGGTAGGTTTAGTGTAAGGGGATGGAATATACAGTTTTTACAGTATAAAAATCATTATGTCTGTAAAGTCCCCATAAAACATGAAAACACAACATTGCTTGGTCTTGTTAAAGTGAGAGGCCTGTTAGATCAAGTTGAAACCCTTGTCGAGCTGCTTTTATTCGGCTGAGGCTGAAAGAAGTTTCAGTGATCTTAGGAGACTGAAAACATGGTATAGAACAATGGCACAAGTGAGACTTAACAGTATTGCTGTGTGCCATGTCCACCAGGACAAACTGGACACTACTGATGTGAAACAAATATGCCAACAGTTCATTTCTGTTAATGACAGACATAGATATGTGTTTGGCTTCTTCAAATAGCAAGTAACAAGACAGTAGACACATTGACTATTGCATTGCACTATGAACGGAGTAAAGATACGTTTCTTTTAAACTGCCTCCTTGTCTTTATTAGTTACCTGTAACATTATATTATTCATTAATTAACATATTGTTACGGTCAATATAGACTGAAAACCTTAATATACAGTACTGTGCAAAAGTCTTAGGCACGTTGGTATTTTCACACACGAAAAATGTTTTTAAGCCAGTTATTTATATCTTTTACTGTAGTGTGTCAGTAGGAAATATCAGTTTACATTTCCAAACATTCATTTTGCAATTAATTGTAATAATCCAGTGAGATTTTTTTTTTTTTTTTTTATGCACAAGAAGTCTGATAGCAGCCGGTATGATCTGATCTCACCATCATTGAGTCTGTCTGTGATTACATGAAGAAACAGAAAAAACTGAGACAGACTAAATCCAGAAAAACTAAGGCAACGTCTCCCGGACACTTGAGGAAACCTTCCTGCAAAACTACAGTACTGTGAAAAGTTTAGGCACTTGTCAGAATGCTTTAAAGTGAGAATGCTGTAAAAATAATAACATAAATAGCTTTTATTTATTAATTAACTTCTATTAACTAAATCAAATCGATATTTGGGGTGACCACCCTTTACGTGTAAAACGGCTTTTGTCACCTGCATCTATTCCTACACCTATTCATGTAGTTTTGCAGGAAGGTTTCTTCAAGTGTCTGGGAGACGTTGCCTTAGTTTTTCTGGATTTAGTCCATCTCAGTTTTTTCTGTTTCTTCATGTAATCACAGACAGACTCAATGATGGTGAGATCAGATCATACCGGCTGCTATCAGACTTCTTGTGCATAAAAAAAAAAAAAATCTCACTGGATTATTACAATTAATTGCAAAATGAATGTTTGGAAATGTAAACTGATATTTCCTACTGACACACTACAGTAAAAGATATAAATAACTGGCTTAAAAACATTTTTCGTGTGAAAATACCAACGTGCCTAAGACTTTTGCACAGTACTGTAGACTAAAAACCTTAATTCACTATCCTATTAATTTCCTGAATCCTCAGCTTCCGGGGCTGTCCCCACCAATTTCAAAATCAAACCTACACCCTTGGGCTGATGCATTTGTAATGTTCTTGATACAGATGCTTTGCACATGACAGGAACGAGTGTGTCTGACAGATGTCCAAGCCATCTGAGAAAAAAAAGTTGCCAAGGTGCCAAAGGGGAGGGGGGCAAAACTGAGGAGGAAAATTCCCCTACTCAAAAAATAACAGCATAGGATGCAGACAGGGAGCAAATGCTGTGATCACAAATAGCCCAAGCTCAGACTTTATGCGTCAAATGGGCTATCAGCAAGTCAGAGGCAGGGAGGATTCAGATGTGTGAAGTCATTTCCAGGAAGGTGCTGTAACTTCAGCGTTAATGCAATTTGAATAGACAGGGACATGTACAGGGAAGGTAGATTATGTATCAGTGAGTATAATATGGTGAAATGATACGCTGATAGACACAAGCTAAAACATTCTTGATGTAAGCAGAACAAAGGTGGCTGTTAAGCAGGGTTTATCACCATTTAGACACATTTCAATTCCTGAATTTTAATGAATTTTAATGAATGTACAAAAGAGATTTGTATTTTAATGTAAGGATTTAAAATAAAATGAAATTCAAATAAATACAAATGATAGTAATTTGTAATTAGAAAAGCAAGGTTGGCTTGGCTTGCTTCCTGTCTGTGTTTGAACAAAAATTTGAACAAAGTATGAGCATTTATAGGCCTTATGGAGGGAGAGCGATAGAATGATGGATAAATGTGTGTTTACCAGCTGCTGTTGTCCAGCTGTGTGTCGTTCTCTCAGGATCTCTTCAGTCCTCTGTAAAACACCGTACTCTGCCTTCAGCTCAGCAATCTCCTGACGTTTTTTCTTATACGTGCTGCTCTTGCCACGCATCTTGGCCACATATCGCTTAAACTGAAACACAGACAGAAAAATCTAAACCTTAATTGAGACATGAAAAAAGTACAATAAAAACGCAAAGAAAAACAACAGTAAAAAGATTATAATAAAAATAACTGACATTAAGGAAAAGAGGTAATGAGAAAAATATGAAGAAAAAAAAGAACAATAATTTTTTTTAAATAGGCTGGTAAATACACAAAAGAAAATCCAGGGGGAAAAAATACTCAAATAAATAGTCAAATAATATTTTTTCTATATCAAGATCAAGATCAAGATGTGAAGGAACAATTCATATGAATGTACAAGGAATAACCAATTCCCCTTTTTCCTTCACTAGTTAGTTTTAAATGGCCCTGTGGTGTGACAAATGAGTTTTTAAAAACATTAGCACTCATGTAGTTTCTCAATTAATCATAGTTTAATTTTAGATCATTGAATCTGCAAAGTCAAATTCTGTTTGTAGTAGTTTTACATGAAGTATAGCATAACTCCAATTTCATACAACAGGGTCAGAAGAATCTGCTGTGCAAAGAGAAAATGTGACATTGGATATTTCAGAAACGATCAACACGGATCACAAACACAATGAGCCCTGGTCAAGTGACTTTCTCACTAATGACTGCAAACAGAGCAAAGCTGTCGTCTCACATGGGAAAATGGTATTCACACACACATCACCCGAGGTGCATGTGCATGTACGGGCTAAGGGATGCAACGAGACAAAGTCAGGGGAACATTGTGGCCTTGGCTTAGTCTCTGGTAAGGTGAGAGGAAGGTGAGAGTCTCTAGGAGAAAACAGCTCTGGGGAATGAGGGGGTGTGAAGAAGGGGCAAACCAGGGTGCCACTGGGACATCTCAGTGGATCACAACAAAAGAAACCTGAGCCCGCAGGCATGCAGCCAGAGGGGACAAAAAACATCTTCATCTGGCAGCTCTCTCACTCAGGCTATTCTTCTGTCAGTACTGCCAATGGCTATAAATGTTGAGAGGCACCAGAGAGCAAACTCAGAAAATCACACAATGTGCCGTATGTCACTTGGGGCACGCAGAGATTGTGTGTGAGAGTTTATGCTTTGTGTATTTTGGGACAGCAAGGGCAGACAAGGTTGGAGCAATTTGGGAGGGGAGCAGCAATAATGCTGTGCTGTTCTCAAGTTCCATCATCACAAACGATCAAAGCATGATCAGAGCATTTAAATGCATTATTGCAGGTTCAATACATGTTAAGCTCAACGGCAGCATTTGTTGTGTAATGCTGATTAGCACAAAAACATTTCACTTCGTCCCTCATTTTCTTTATAAAAAATGTACGCTGAGACACTTGCAATAGAAGTACATAGGATTTAAAAGAAGAAATGTGAAGCTTATATTAATTTAATGTATTATCTGAGCTCTTAAGTTTTATTTCTTTTATTTCTTTTAGGGTTTTAGGCTGTGGTCACACTAGACTTTGAGCATGCAAAAAAACAATTAAAACATTGACAGCCAATCAGAATCCATCCTGCTGTAATGAACTCGAGCATTTAAAGCGGCAGACAAGCATGAGTTTAGAATGAACAGAACAATATCGTCCACTGGTATGGACGCTAATATAGTTATCTTTATAGTTACAGTATATTTAAAGTTATCGTTCTTGGTGTGAACAGGCCTTAAATTTAGTGAACTCTGAACTGCGAAAACGCATGGTAACGGAATTGTAAATATAAGTGAATTTCACACTAAAATCATGTTAACATGCATATTGTTTATGACTTTTTGTGAATATTTTAACGTTTACAGATTGGCTCCATTTACTTCCGTTAGGCAAGCCAAAAGTATAATTCACATGTCCAGCATGCAGCCCAGTTTTTGTGTCCATACACAGCAAATGTACAAGTGATTCTCTTAAAAAGAATGGTCCACACGCCAAACGTTTCAAAGTATACCTTGAAAGGCTTGCAAGCTCAACTGTAAGTGAGAAATTAAGTATACCTGAGCCTTAAGGCCCATCGGTAGACCGTGCTGATGACAAAAATACATAATGCGAACTGTCCGTGAGCTTTGTAACATGGGCAAAGGGAGTTAAAGTGCTGCATTTTAACCTATATTTTTTGCTTTTTTTAAAGAAAAGGAGGGACAGGGAAATCTATCTAGTTAATTTGGGTCTCCCACTGTTCCAAAAGCCTCTCTTCCCTTCTTTTTCCTTGTATGTTGTGCCACAAGTTGACCAATGACCATACTTGGATTATGTCTATTTCAGCGGCTCAGACTTGCACATCTACAGACACACACTCCCTCTATAGTTTCAGCTATCCATCACTTGGCTGCTACTGTTCACAGTTGGATGAGCCATGGACAGGAGTAAGTGTTATCGTGGGGAGGCTGATAAAATCGCAGGAAGTCTAGAATTGGGGGAGGGATGGTGGCTATTTTAGCCAGGGTGCCGCTTTATCTGCTCACCCTGCCAATATCTCTGCCGAAGGGCAGGCAGGGAATGGAACGTCTGCTTGTAAAAAAAAAAAATATGCAGACAGACAGCAAAAAGTGAGGACAGGATAGTTCACAGGTCTCAGAAACAGACACAGGCCTGTTCATCACTGACAGTTACTAAGGGAGACATCCTGGGAAAAACCATTACAGCTCTGGCTCCGAGGCCAGTGTGAGAAAGCTCAGGCCAGCTGACGTAACTGTCACCTGCCCTATCGGAGCTGTGCTGCTTGAAGGGTAATTCACTGTTAGCAAGATGGGCTTTTTTTTTTTTTTCAAACTTGGTTGTCTATTCAATAGAAACTATTTTTAAAGAGGCAAAAGAGCCCTTTTTTTTAAGTCTTTATTTTGTTTTTGGGGTATACTAGAATATGTTTTCATGCTGGAATGTTCAAAAGACATTATTTTTCACATACTTTACATTGCTGCAGCACCTCTCTTCCCAGTCTGTCAGTAACTCCAAAGACTATAGATACAGAAAGATGTTCACTCCTCTTACTTATGAATAGGCGAAAGTGCAACGTGCAATATGCCAGAATAGTCCCGCCTTCTAAAGTAAATGAGCCAATCGCTGGTTGGAAAAGTCATTGCGTCACTGCAGCTGCCGTTAGAGGCTCCGGTTCCTATAGAAACCTGAGACTCGTGCTTAGGACTGCACATGCGCATTGGCTATTCTAGCCTTAAAAAAAGCTTTATTAACGCTATTTGATCATAAGAAACAACATTTATGGGACAGTTCATGTTAGATTTTGTTGCTGATTTGAAATATGTTATTTAATTGTGAATTCGGAATTAGTTTTTGAGATTCCATGATTCCCCCATTCAAATAGATAGGACTTGTTCTTGTATGCCCGAAATAGCTGTGTGAGTGAACAGACTTTCCTTGAAATGGACTTTGATAACACTCTGAAAAGTGCTCTGATTGGTCGGCTGGACCGGTGTGTTTTGAATGGTCAGCCACTTTGAGCGTGCTTCGGAAACGTCACGCCCAATATCATAACCACGAGTTTCAACACACTACTAACACAACTTAATAAGGCCTTGCCCCTTTTTTGCATATGCCTTGGGAATTATTTAAATTTGGAATATTGTGATGTGTATATTCCCAGAAGAAAAACTCAAGACAACAATCAAGGCATTTCAGGAACAGCTTACTAATATAGACAATTACTCTCTTTAATGTGACTTTGTGCTTTGTAACTTTGCAGACATTTCATGCTCAAACAGCAACATCACACTAGAGAAAGTTGAAAATTTTAAATTCCTTTTTAAATCAGTGTTACATGACTAGAGAAAATAGATAAAAGGGCTGTGACGTTCCCTTTTGCCAAAAACTTTTAGTTTTTAATGGCATCTAGTTTTGAGGTTGTGAAAGGACAAAAATGTCGTATATGTATATTATATTGCATTTCTGTCAATAGATCCTCATAAATACTACACACTGAACCTTTAAGTTTTAATAAAATAAATATTGTAATATTTCTAAATAGAAGCAGATAAACCCTGAAGCATTTGCAGTGGCGTTTCTTTGTGCTGTGGATGGTGACTGTGTGTGTTCAGTACCTCATCTCCACGGATCAGCTCCGCTCCGCCCCGCTCTCGTGCCTGACTGCTCTTCATGTTCAGTTCTCTTTCCACAGCTGCCAACTCCTCACGGGCCTCCTGCAACTCCTCCACCTTGGTTTCCTTCTTATGGACTATAATAGCAGCCTAAAAGCACAAATTCATTACATTTTACTTTTTTTTTTATAACTTTTTGCTGATTTTTTTTAATTTAATTTTCAACCTGGATATAAATAAAATGTTCTTATATTTTTAAAAGATTTTATATAAATATATTCATAAAAAACGAAAAAAATATTTAAGATTCTGCACTATTTGTAGGTCATTAATAAAATAAGCAAATTTGCCATATTGATGCTGATAAACAAATTTTGTCCAAAACAAATATTTTGTCCAAAAAATTATTCAATAACATAATAATGCAAAATAGAAGATTTTAGTGGCTTTAGGGGTCGTTCACACAGAATTAATTTTTTTCCATTCCATTGCGCTGCTTTACATTGTTTTTTTTTTATGTAAACACGCTAGATAGATAGATGTGTTTGACTGTTGCGCTCGCATATGAAATGGCGTTCTATAAGTGCAGCTCTCAAATGAAAAAGTTCAACTTTTAAAAAAACATTTCTCTATGCCCTGCGTTTCATTCTGTGTGAATGGCCCCATAGATCTTCAGAAACCACCGTGTGTACTGTGTAGGAAGATCAGTTGCCTGGGACAAAGGTCCATTATACAGTTTAGTAGTTGTTATACAAAAGTATTTGACCAATCAGAATCAAGTATTCCGGAGAGCCATGTAATAGGCGATGATAATAGACATCTGGCAATTATGTATGAAACAAATGCACACTGTTGTATTAGCAAATCATAGAACATCAAACAGTCTTTCAAGTTCAAAGACTCGCAGGACAAGTGCATCATCTCTTCATTATGGGTATGAAGGCCAGAGCAGAGTCCTGCATGTGTCCTGTTTGGTAAGCTAGCAGTACAACCGTACATTCGACCCGTTATCAACAGCACTAATTTAATTCCGTACCCGACCCGACCTGTTTGACAAAGACCACGACCTGAACCGCACCCACATTAAATCTACTACATCAGGTAGACAAAAAATATTTATGTTCCCATGTAACACAAGCAATGGTAATAATTAAAAGAAAAAAAGATGAGTGTATCCGTCGTGTAAACAATACAAAACATGTAAACAATCTGCCCATAAAGGCTATTTTGAACAAATGTGCATAATTAAATGTGTTCTCTATACATTAAATGAACAAATATAGCCAAATATGAGCCTTTACTGTCATAAAATATATTTTAGCAAATTCACTTTGCAGGTAAATGCGGTTGTTTCTCCTGAAACTCTGCAGTGACTACGTGGCTGTTGATCCTCTTAGCAGCATGAAATATAAAACTTTCATTTAAAGGGGTCATGAATTGAGAAATCAACTCTTCATTCAGCCTTTAATATATAAAAGTTCATCGTGATATAAGAATATCCTGTACGTTTCGGAGCTGAAAACTTCCTTGTTAGTCAAAGAAAAGCTTTTATTGACAGCTGGCCCAGCAAACGCTCAATCTCAGAATGTGCCAGGCTGTGACGTCAGAGTGTGGTGAAACACCGCCTTAACTGAAGAAGAACAACGCCTGATTCTGTAGCCCCGCCCACCGATTTGTGCATTTCATGTTATAGCTAAATAACATAGGCCTACGTGGAGCTAAACCGGATCGAACTTCCAAGCAATAAACATGCTGCATAAGCTTCATTCGGATTCCAATATTATGGATTGAATGCACGGATGAACTTAATTTTTTATGAATATCCAGCTCGTGTTTGTTTCTTCATTTCACCACGGATTCGTTTGTAAACAAGAGACTGGATTTGCAGACAGGATGAGATTACATAAATGAATGAAGCAACACACTTATGTGAGTAAAAAATGTTTTTAATATGTGATGGTATTGCATTGTTACAGATTGTTTGCTCTCTATTGATTATGTGTACGTGTCTAACTGAACATAACTTAACACGCTGTCACAGGCTGGAGAATCCCTTATTTGAGGTGTTGTTGGTTCATTGTGCTGCGATTCGTGATCAGACTCGGACATATATGGGCCAGGGCTCGCAAAGCCCAACTATCCCGGGGCTATGTGTTTCCAGACGGGCAACCAAAACGTATCACCGGCCTGCTGACGGGCTATCTTAAATAGTGAAATAACATTCCTTTCTTGATGTGCGTTGTTCACTCTCTTGACTTGATATTTGAAGGAAAAATACAATCGTGGAAGTTTTGATCATGCTGATTTGTCTGACTCTGCAGTGAGGCTTGTGTGTTAGTGATGCTTCCGATCGGGTGTGCCAAGTAATAAAAAATAACATTCCAATTATTGCGGGTGAATGAGAGATAAATCATTGTGTTTGTTTGATAAAGACATTTTGCGAGCCCTGTGGGCGAATCATCCTGGTTGCTGATTTCCCACACGCTTTCAAAACAATTCCTTACGCGTACTCATGGAGGAGCCGATACTCATTGAAATATACAAAACTGTTTTCCAATCATAGCAGTGGGCGTTTACTTCCAAGTCATCAATGCAGCACGCCCATAAAAACAGAGTGTTCATTATGATGTTTTTGAATGTAAAAACCACGCAAACGTCATAAGTTGACCTCAGACAACAGTATAAAAAAATTAAAAAACCCTTTACATTTTTAATAGATTATATACAAAAAGCGAGCAAAGAGCGCTCCCTTAATGACTGAAGCTGTCAATCACTTCAGTTAGAGCGTGCAAACGCTGTGCTCAACGCTGTGCTCAACACTACAAATCATGTTGTAATTAGAAACCTTTGACATTCTTTAGACTGCAGAGTGTGAACACAAATAATCATGGGACCATTTGAAAGCAGCTGTCTATCAGTGGGTACCGAATTGAGTTGAAATATTCTTGGCTATTGGACCCGCAGTCCACCCGTGCCTATTGATTCCTGACCCGCACCACACTGCAAATGATCATGTAAATATTATTCCACCCATTACATCAAATATTAGCGGTTCACTGACGTGCAGGACTCTGGGCCAGGGGTCACATGGTCTCCTATATCCTGTGTTTCCATTCTGGGCACGTTGGGCTTAAAAGCTTAAGGGGTAAACACTAAATCACACATTACTCAATCCTGCATGAATAAAGCCTGCAAAACAAAGTTTGGGCAGAAAGGATCTCCCTGCCCAAAATAAACGCAACCCATCAGGTAACTTGTGAAGAACAACACCTGCTTAAGCTTTCAAAGTCACGTAGGTGAGAAAAGAGAGAAAGAGAGATAACATCTAACCTGCTGTCTGAACAGAGAGAGTTTATCATCCATTGGGTCATTACGCATCATCTTCTTTTCGATCAGATGGTTGATCTCTGTGTTGGTTTCTCTGATCTAATGAACAAAAGACACATTTCATCACTATATACACTACCATTCAAAAGGTATGAGTAAGAGTTTGTTTTTAACAAAAAATACTTTTATTCAACAAGGACACAATAAAATGATCAAAAATAGCAGTTAAAGACATTTATTTTACAATATTACTGTTTTATTGTATTTTGACCAAATAATGTCTGAGTGATGTCTTGGTGAACAAAGAGACTTCTTTCAAAAACATTTAAAAAATCCTACCAACCCTTTGAACGCAACAATACTCAATAGTATGGAACAGTGTTTGTTCAGGCTGACCTTGTCCTCCAGCTCCCTCAGCTCTGCTTGTCCCATGGCAGGCTCAGACGCCACCTTCTGTAGGTACTGCACCACCTTTCTCATGTTCTCTAACTCTCTGGGCAGCTTCTCAGACACCATGTAGGAGTTGAACTTGATGTCCTCCTCAAGTCTCTTCATGAGGCCTGTGGTTTAGGATCACATGTATGTTCTAAAGTGATCTCACTCTTTGTCTTTTGCAGTGAGAGTGTAATAAGATTCAGTGAATGTCAAAGAAACAGTTCTGGCCTACAAAGGCAAAAGGCAGTAACTTCATTTTCAGTTGAAAATGAGTTATTGATATTTTTAGGACATTCAAGACCTCCTTTATCATGTGGATAAGTATCTTGAGTCAATTCTGTTGTTTTATCGAGAAAATAATGGGTTGTCTTAACAGTAACTTCCAAAAGCCCAGGAGAAACCAAGGCAGAACACCGTAACACCAATTATTGTTCTTTGCCTTTGTTTTGGAACACTCAAATTAGGGTTGAGTTAGGGTACTCTGCTATTGTTTAGCCGTTGTTTAGAAGTTACTGTGTCGGCCTGGAGTTACAGTATTCTGCCTTTGTTTCACTGTCCATTAAAGTTTGCTGCGTTTAAATTACAGTCTAGCCTGTGTCATACTCTGTCACTGAAGCACTTCTGACACACACAATACCTGAATAAAAGTGTAGGTAAAACAAATAGTTGAGTGGTTGTTTTTACTAATAGCATTTAGGGAGGGTTGAGATGGCTTTGAAACACAGACATCAAGGTCAAGGTAAGAAATTGTGTAACACAAAAGATGCATTAGACTAACAAATTAGATAGATCGCAATCTACTTCGTTTAGCTAGCTAGCAGCCTATAGCATAATTAGGCTAGTCAGCTATCCAATGAATAGGCTACCAAACTGCTCCATATAAAAAAGCAATTGTAAATCATCCAAAATAAATGCCATGGTCACTAGATTTTATACAGGTGTTACTATAATGATATTGTAAATGGTGATCAGCAACCAAATATTGATCATGTGGAAATTACTGCCAATTGCCTTTGTGTGACTTCTCACTTTTTGCAGACAATACAAAGGCAGAGTACAGGAACTTAAAAATAGGGGTCAAAAGTCCACAAGAAATAGTCACAAAGTAACGAATAAATGCACTGTGACTAAACGATTAAAAAAGGGTCACAAAACTACGTACAAATGACAAAAGGTTAAAAAAGTAGGCAAATCTCCATAATTTATACATCATAAATATATCCTTTGAAAATAGAAAGTCAGCTTTGTTTAAAATAATCATATTTATATTTAATTAGTATGTGTGTGCACTGGGAATCGTACTCATAACCCATGCATTTTTTGCTAGCACCAGCTCTAACAACAAGAACACTCCGAGTCATTCTGGGACAGGTGTCCTCAAGTATAACAACTTACTCTCTGGCTTTTCGTCTGCTGCTGCCTGCTGCAAGTCTTTGAGCTGGATCTGAGATCTCTGCAGTCTCTGCTCTGCCTGAAAGAGCTACACCAGAGACAAAACACAGCCTACACTATCAGAATGTCCAGTTGACAGTGATTGCTTTAATATGGGTCATGGAGCTCCAATAAGTTGATTCAGAAATAAACACACAAACTGAAGTATTCAGACTGTTCGACCTGGTTTTTCTGCTCCTGTTTCTGATGAGCAAGAGACTCTTCTCTTTCTTTTTCCACTCTCAACTGTCTGGCCAGTTCCAACATGCGCTGGTGGTTTGACACTGCTTCCACCTAGAGGAGCAGAAGAACATCACAAAAACCAGAATCAGCAATGTTTTCACATTTTCTGTGCAAATTTGTGAATTCTGTGGAATGGATTTAAATATGGTAAAAAAAAATATGTTATAGGACCAGAAAGATTACACAAACAAAAATATTTTTTGTCAGAATTCTGTAGGTGCAGATTCTGTGTGAGCATCCTGCTAACAGGCATTATATAGGGTTTCCTGTCCTGTTATGCCATCTTTTCACTATCTCCAAAAAAACGACAGACTGTCATTCATTTTCAATGTAGAGTAGGATGGGAGCTGCGTGGAATTACAAGCATATGTGTATGTGGAATTTTCAGATCTGATTTGAGCTTCGGATGAGTTGAAATATCGGAACTTTTTTGGCTAGACAGTATGCGACTGCCAGACTGGATGTAATGTATTCAAAATTTGTGAAGAACAAAGTGAGAATTACAAATTACACTATTTCTGTAAAATGGCTGGTTATAAATAATTATGTCCCAAAAATATTAAAAAATTCTCAGAAGCTTACAGTAGTTATTCCTTTATCATGGATAATAAGTGAAAGGCAACAGCTGCCTTCTAGTAGCCCCTCACTGCAGAACACGAGATCCAGGGGGCGGAGACGGCTAGGTTTAGGGTCCAGGGGGCGGAGACGAGTAGGTTTAGGGAAAGTAAATGCAAAGTGGGAGAAGTTGAATTTGGATCCAACCTTGCCCCCTGGATCTTGTGTTCTGCAGTGAGGGCCATCTCACTGCTTCTGGACCAACTTGAAAGTTTGAAAGTCTGTGCAACTGCCACTAGAGGGCATAATATGACAATCATACACAAATGTTTAAAGATAGTGGAAAGGCAGGTTTAGGTATGTTTGTTAAGCCTTTTAAACAGTGACATCAGCAACTCACTTTGATAGTTCTCCGTTTCATTATTTTATTTAGTTTCACATATAGATACTATAGGATTTTTAGCTCCTTACCCTCTTTCTAAGACGCTCCACCCTTTTGATGAGTTGGTCCTTCTCCTCCTCCATTGCAACAATGTCCTGCAGCGACACATTATTATTGTATATATAATGCAAAACACTACACGACCAGATGGGACTTTGGCAACGTAGGCTTTCTTACCCGCCGGATCTCAGCGGTAGAGAAACCTGAGCTCTTCAGCTGTTCACACTCTTTATGGATGTTCTTGAATCCCTCCACCAGCTCCTCATACTATGAAAACAATAGAATGAAAACAACTGAAAAATGCACAAAAATAAAGTCACCATGAAATCAAAATGGAATTTTTTTTAATATTGCAGTATTCATTCATGGTTTCTTTTTAAAAGACTTTTTTAAGACCAAGTAAAGAAAATGTAAGGAATAAACTGAAGGAAAAACAATACGTCAACATGTTTTTAAAATTTAAATGTCTAGGGAGAAAAACAATGAGGTCACTTCTGATCAAACTGCAAAAAAAAGGCATGTTTCTAAAGATTCTTAAAACAAGATGCATTTACTTGAGATGCAAAGTGAAATAAAATAGAATTGTATGATTAAAACAAGAAAAAATACCTGACAATGGGCTTAGAAAAATCAACTTAATACAAAGAGAAGTTTTCATAACTCACTGACAGATATTTGTTCTTGTTTCAAGTATAAACTCACTTCATTTTGTTCAATTCTTGAAGAATGTATCTTGATTTAAATATGTTTAGATAATTGTATTGTAAAACAGGGCAATGATACTGAGGAAGATACACATTTTTTTGCAATGCATACAACATTTAATGCCATAACTTTATGCATTTAAGACTTTCTGCTCCGATTTAAGACATTTTTAAGGCCTTCATTTATGAAAGGGCAAATTAAGACTTTTTAAGCCCTGAAATCAGAATCCCATTTATCAGTGCACATTATTATTTTTTCTAAATTCCTGCCCCCTTATAATCTTTAATCAAAATAACTTCCCCTCCCTCTAGCAGCGACATCTCTTCTTTTCTCTGATAGCGTGTTTAATGGTCAGGGCAGGACAGCCTGTCACTCACATGAAATTGACCAATAGCAAAGCACAACCATCCAATCAATTCACTATGGACAAAATCAGATCACGCCCTACATTCTTTCTTGTTTCACTCAGATCATGTAATAATAGAGAAGAAAAAACTAATCGCAACTTCTGTTTCATGCGACTTTAATATACAATCGTGCACAAATACACAAACAGGGTACAAAATAGGCCAGAATGTGAGTTATGGGGTTATGAAGCGGCAAGAATACTCGTTAGAGCTAGCCAATAATGAGGCAGTGTTCTGACGTAGAACTAGGAAGCGCTGTACTGTTTACACTACGTCAATAGCGTAGGAGACTGGCACAGACGAGAAGAGATTGTTGAATAAAGTTGTTTTTTTGTTTTTTTTTTGCACAAGAAAAGTATTCTCGTCACTTCATAAAATTAAGGTTGAACCACTGTAATTAATGTAATTAAGTTAATTAAATAGTAATTAATGACAGAATTTTTGGGTGAACTAACCCTTTAAGGCCAAGCCCATATGTTAAGTAGGCATACCTGGTGGTAGGTCTCAGCAATGATATCATCTTGGAGAAACTCAGCAGGAACCTCGAGTTTGACGAGGAATCTGGCCAGATATGCTCTCTTCTTCAGCTCTGGAATCTTCTGTAACAGCCAGTGCAAGATGGGGTGCACCACAGGCTTACTGCCTGCTACCAAACCCTGACGAAAACTGCTTCTGTTGAGGAATGGAATGCACATTTCAAAGTTGATAGCAGAAAACGATCGTGGCACCATGCTATGGTGCCCATATGTCCTGATCGCTTTGCTAACATTCCCATTAAGTTATGAAAACATTATTTCTAAATAATGAAATAGATATTCTTTTTTTTGTTTTTTTTTAATTTCTTGGGGAACGTTAGAGAAAACATTAAGGGAATGTGATTTTATCATTTTGCAAGTATTATGGGAATGACACTTTTGAATGTTCTCTGAACCATCTGGAAAAAAAAAATAGTAAGTTTAAAAAACATTAGACTAACGTCCAACTAAAACGTTTCAGAAAAAAAATGTTCCATGAATGATGTATAAATGACATTTTTGTATTAATGTTTGATAATGTTATTAAAAACCTGATAACTTAACAAACATTCTATTGACGTTACTGGTAGAACGTTTGTTCATAACTTTGAGAGAACCTAGCCAAAATCTGAGAATGTTCCCTGTTAGCTCGAAAATACAGTTAATCCTGCATCATACACAACTACTGTCACATATGATGTCCCATACAACTCGCCTATTTAGTTACAGACAGTATATATACACTGCCAAACAAAAAAGTCGCTGTTTAGATTTAAATAGGCTAATGATTAAGAGTCAATGATTGGATCCTCAGCAAACATTGGTTTGACAGCAACGTCGTGTCCCTGGCCAAAAATAGTCATGGTAGGAAGGCATAAATTGGTAAAAATATTTAACACAGAACATTTCCTAAAAATGCATTCAGAAACGTCCGTTCAGCTTTCATTTTGGAACTATTTTTCAACCATGACGAGACGTGTCGGAGGGACGTCTTTTCAACGGCCATTAAACGTCCAAATGTTTGCTGAGTCTTTACTGCATGTTATATGTTACAAGAGGTGCATACATTTTTGGTCAAGATCTTGTATTGACAATGCAAGAGTCCAGCACTCTGTTAAGTCTCCTCCAGCACATCCCAAAGACTTTCAATGAATTTAAGGTCTGTCAGGATTTGGCATTCTGATTCCCCCTGAATCAGACTAAATTCCTGAATTAGGTTGTACATTTTAATATTAACATTAATGCTATCTGCAATACATCGTTGCTTCTGTTCTGTTTACCCTAGAGGGGTTTATCACTGCTCTCCCTGCTCTTATCCATGCTAGGCTGCATGGAATGCTCAGGGAGTGCTTGCCCAGAACAGAACCATACCGTCAATCCAAACTATATGCTAATTGTCTATCGACTTTGACGATAGTGGTCCTGACAGAATTAGAGTTAGAAGAACTGTTGCCAAACATATAACATGCTAGAAACATAATAATCACTGCAACAACGCCTATTTAAATCCAGACAGTTTTTGGCAATGCATAATGTACAACACCTATACATTTTTTTGAGCATTGTTACATACTCTATACCGTTTTTCACTATTTCTGTCTTACACTTCAGACATTCCTCCAGGAGGTTTGTATTTCAGCATCCCCAAAAGAGTAAACATTCTCTTGGCTGTCTGCTCTGGCATTTCCTCACGTATATCGAGGGCTTGCTGAAACAAAAAATGCATGGATCAAGACAAGATAAAGTGTTACAAACAGCTGATTAGCGGGAACACATCACATACAAATAAACCTGACACAGCACTCCAGTCTCTGAAATAGAAATGTAAATGTAACACACAAAGAATACAGTTCTGTACTGTTAAGTATTATATTATATTAATATTATGATCTATTTATATTGTGCATAAGTAATAATAAAGATGATTTTTGACTCACCTTTGGATCAATTTCAGCCAGAACATCATTTAAAGTCTGCAATAACTGCATTGGCTCCAGAGAATCGAAGGTAATGAGATTGAAGTTTTTCTTAAAAGGCTCCCTGTTCAGCTGTTCAACGATAAATTTGAGCTGTTCGCTCATCTTAAAGGGGTTTGTGACTTTTAAACTCAACAAAAAACCTGACTAGCCTGCGATGCGTTGGAAAATATGACTTTTGAACTAACTTAGCTAATTGTCAAGCTAACGTTAATTATTGTATTATAGTTTTCGGAGCGCTGTCACGGAATGTCGATTTTTATTTGACTTTAGAGAAATGAAAATGATAGCAAATACTTGTATGAACTGCGTGTGCCGCTAACATCAACAAATCCTGCCTAGGAACCGTTGTCACACAAGGCCTGGTTGCTAACAGGAAGTTGGTCATCTGAAGAGACCGCTTATTTTTTTAAAGTAAAGGTCCCTTTAAAAGACTTTTAATGGTATCTGCATTTGAACAACATACTTGTTTAGTATTTGTTTGGGGGTGGGGGGAACATCATAATGGATAATAAAATATAAGTCACACCCCTTCAAAACTGTTATGTACTATTAATCTCCGTGAATGACGGGAAGTATTTTTATTCCATTTTATTTAGTGTGTGTTATTATTTTTGGACGCCAAGCTTGGTTTTCAAAGACATAACTCTTATAACCAAGTATATGGAATGACACACTAAATAGTGAATGGAATATTTTCTTTAAAAACCAAGGTTTTCAACTAGGGGTCCATAAAATTACTTCAGGCGGTCTGTTATTAAAACAATTTTAATCTACAACCCAAGTACTGTTAAAAATCTTTTCTTGATTTTTCTACAATAATTTTTTTCTCTCTAAAATTCTACACTACATACACTATATAGGCACTAGATAAGCTGAAACTAACTAGTAAAAAACTAAATAATTAAAACTATTTTTCACATCTGGAATAGGACAAAAGAAAAACTATTCAAAGAAAATATTTCAAAATGTCCTTCCCCGTTCATTTTCCTTTTTATTCGTATTTGTCGCATGAAACCACGCATTTTATAACACAAATCTTAGCAGTTTATCTATGAGTAACTGGTGTTGTGAGGTGGGTTTTGGCGCTGCGTGCCGCTCTGCGCGTGGCCGTCTAGTTCTGTCTGAGGCGCGTGAATGCACGAGTACACAAGGCATTATCTTCATTTCCAGTTTCATCGGCAATTTACAGAATGCGGAGGTGAAAACGGACGGTCTCGCCGATCGAGGTACAAATCCTTGATGGTATACACTGGTATTAGACCAGTTAGTATTATTTTTAATATCTGAAAGCTGTTCCTGGGCGAAAATCACGCATGCATTCAAACAGAGGATTATCGCGGAGGAACTGCCTTGAAACCATGAGCTGCAGTTGGGGGACGGAGCTGTGGGTGAGTACAGCCGTGAGGCATGGAGGCGAATGCATCTGCAAGATATTGAGCAATATATTGCACAAAACGTTTACGATCTCCATTAGTAACATGCACATGCCTATTAGTGATGGATAGATAAATAGCCCACCGCACCGCCCATTTTACAGTGTTGCAGACCGCAAATTCTAGCTACTGTTACAGGAATCTTTAAATTCACGATTTTAGCCCTGGATTTTATGCATCCACATCCAGATATTTTGATGCAAGCAAATGCATGCTCCCTAAAGCTCGTTTAATGCAGTTATTAGCCATCCGCGTTAAATACCCTAGATGGCAATAATCCTGTGCTAATGCTGTCCCTAACCACAAGTAAATGAGGCTGGAGCAGGTGCACAGGTTATTCCCATGTATGTCTTTCCTCAGCTTTGATGTTGCAATGTGTCTGTAACAAAGTAACAGTGTTGTATTGTTACAGCTTCTATTATGGTCTTATATTGTTTTAATATGTTCTTATTATATCTGGTCCTTGCTGGCTGTAATATCATGGGACCTTAACCTAGTAACAATACCATCATGTAGGATAAAATATACAGGGTTGTGTAGCCTAGTGGTTGTAAATCAGGGTGCTAACCAAAAAGGTTCAGAATTTGGGATTCAGTCCAAGACCCACTTAATCGTTTCACAAGTTGTTCCAATACGTGTAGAGGAGACCAGGGAATTTGGGTGGGTTCTAACATCATCACTTTAACCATTTAGAAATTAGTTATAGGGTGAAATCATCTTGCATGGGCACCACCCTCCTCAGGTGACAGTATAAGCTGTACATCTTCATAAAATATTACAAGGGTGATATTTTAAAAGGATTTACAGGACTAAAACCAAGCTAATGGATGTTAAATGTCAGAACTGGTGTCATCTGAATCAGCAGGTTCTTGCATAATTTAATTAAAAGTTACAACAATAAATGAATGAATTCATCCATTAGTATGACAACAGCGCTCCTTGTACTTGACAATAATTTAAATTTAGGGATAAGTTGTTGATTTCTAAACTACTTTAATTTTCGGACCGGCTAGCAATAGCAAGTTAGCTTTGAAAGCATCCCACCCTCCCTTCAGAGCGTCTCCAAAACCATGCCTCCTTCAGATGACACGAACGCACAGAGTTTGCGAACAGAGTTTGCAAAGCGTCACGAGACAAGAGACGGTATTAAACTACCTCATGTCTCAAAGCACATAACATTACAATAATAATCAACATGACTGTACCACCTGACTGCTGCAGATTCATTTTGGCGTTGATAGTGTTTGCATTGAAACGCATAAATTCGAGTCACAAACTGCTCCGAGTATAACGTCACAGGTTTCCATCTCTTCCAAATTACAGTAGTTATGGTGTGAGCACAGCATAAGCTTGTTGTTTTGGTTCAGGAGGAACTGTAAAAGGCGGCTGCTGTTTCGGTTGCGGTGCTCTGTGACTGACGGCTGTCTAACTCGTAGCATGGAACACGCTGTTGGTGTGTGATGTCTGCGGACCGAATGCAATGATTGGACAAACTTTTTATGGTCCTACGCCTTCAACAGACAATATATATATATATATATATATATATATACATACATATAAATACATTTAGACCAATTAACTTAGTGATTACTATCAGGATGTGAAGATACTTTCAACCAGCATAACAAAAAATGTTTCTGAAACAAATCGACTACCCTGCCTTTAATTTGTGTGAGACAAATATAGAAATATTTTATCAAAGTTTGAGACATATCATTCATAAAAACAGTTACAGGAATGTTGATGTAGATAAAAATATCAATTGAATGTCTAATAAGTTATAGAATGAGCATCATTCAAAATTGGCTATTTAAATGTACAAATTCTTTAAAAGCTATACTATGGAACTCACATGAGATTCAGATCAATATGTTTTGTAACAGTAACGTAGTGGTTAATAGGTTTCAAAACAAGTTAAATGCTCTATGATGGATGAAGTTTGTACTGTGTATATAGTGATAAGCATTAGGCATGTTACGGCTGAAGGGCCAGCACTGCTGAATAATGGATCTGACACATTGCCAATGTCAGAGAGTACTGCAAACTCATGAAATTATATGGGATGACTTTCATTCTGAGGGTATTTTGATATCTCTCCTCTGGGTCCTCTCTCATAGTTATATCAAATCCATCAAAGATAAATCTATACTTTTTTATCTGCTAAAGTGTTCTGTTGGCACTGTACCTTCATTGCTATTTCATATTTTTGTCACTGATATGATCTGAGATGCTCTAAATGTTCAGTCCTTCATATGTTAACTTTCAGTCTGTTGTTTTATTTATTATTTGTTTACTTATCCTTTACAGGATCAGTTTGATAATCTAGAGAAACACACTCAGTGGGGCATTGAGTTTTTGGAGCGCTACACCAAGTTTGTGAAGGAACGGTCTGAAATCGAACTGAGCTATGCCAAACAGATCAGGTAAGATTTGTAACTCATATTTGTTGATCTTATAATGATAGTTATCATCATTTAGTTGCTCAAATTGAATGTCAATACAAGTCACAAAATATTGTGGTTGCACTTTATTTTACAGTATGTGCACTTATGTGTACTTGCAGTGTACTTGCCTAAGAAAGTAGTGGTTAATATAAGGTAACTACATTAGGTTAAGTTTAGGGGTAGGTTCAGTGTTAGTACCTAGTTATTACCCAGTTATTGCAATTACTATAATAAGTATGTAGTATGTACATGGGGAACAGGACTGTAAAATAAAGTGCTACCAAGATTGTTTAAACAGCAACAGTAATAAACAGGAAAATAACAGTGTTAATGTTGCCAAATTCAAGTCAATGTTGATTCAATTCAGTTCAAGAAGTATATCAATTATGAAATGTCTTTAAAGGCAGAAGAAAATAGTATCATTATCCAGCTCAATTTAAGTCTTTGTGTTCTCATCTGATAGTATCAGTACAGTCACATCGATAATATTTTCTGAATACTAATAAATATGTGTCCATTTTGTAGGGATGAGCGGTGTAACCAAAATAATAACCAATATATCACAGTAATTGTATATTTATAATATAATTACTATAATTAAATAAAATGTAATAACCATGCTGCATTATCTATTTTTGCTTAATCCAGTGAATTGAATACTATTTTTGATCCACACAGATTGATATATCACTGCATCAGAAAAGTACTGAACTGTCAATACATTGCTGAGTATATTTTCTCAAACATTCAGAATTGATTAGTTAAATTTGAATATGCCAGATATCTGGATAACAAATGATTCACATTAAAGGACAAATGTAGCATACAAATGTTCATAAAGATGCTGTTTTATGAGGACAAGGTATTATGTCAATGAGAACAAACATAAAACAGGTCACATGTCCAATGTGTATTGCCATGGATACTGAGTTTCCACAGCTCTGACCCACATTTTTATTATCCACCACTGGTACTGTAATATTTCTTCCCGGCTGCATTTTGGAAGTTTATTAAACAGTGGTTTCCACTGGAGATGTTGACCCAGAAGGCATTGTTGACCCAGCATCATCTGCTCTCCTGCTCAAAGACATACGCGGAGAAACCTCAGCGTTTATAATAAACCCCACAGCTGGAGCTCACAGCGCTGCTGCTCACCGATTTGACCAGACGTGCACCAAACAGGCCCTTTCTGTTTGCATGTTCTGATCTCATAAGAGAAAATCCTCTTTATGCAGCCTTTCGCTCAATCCGTGCATTATTGTTATATTTAAGAAGTGTGCCAGACTGTATTTTGTTCTGAAGAAAGAGTCTTTAATTCACAACATCTCCCTGAGGCTTTTTTTTGTTCAGATCGCAGCCATGGGTGAAAGATTTATTAAGCGCTAAGCACATGTTAGCAGATAAACGGCATCGACAAGGATCTGTCTGGCTGAGGAATAATAGTCCATTAAAAACCGCTGGGTTGGGTTATTCTAATGAGGATTTATTTATGGCTTTGTTAACCTTTTTCCTATTTGCCGTCGCATATTGACACATAGGGCGGCCCGTTAGGCAGATCGTAGGGAAACTAGCAGACAATAAAGCTACTGCATCGGTGTGGTCTTGTCAAGAAACTGCAAGATGGTGATCTGCCTAGCAACACGTCAGACTCCTGGGAGGTACCGTTGGGTGTGTGCGGAGAGAGGGAGAGATAGAGTGAAGGAAAGCTGCAGAAAAAGCATCGAGGGGGCGGCACCATCAGCATGCGCTCTCACCATCATAATTGATTTTAAGCCATTTATAGGCCCTCTTGAAATTAATCACATAATATTCATGTATAAAGCAATGATTTTCTCGTTTTTACCGTCATTTGACGTTGTCCTCTACTCAATTTGCCTCTCTGATCGACAAAGGTCAGCCTCATGAATTGGACGCCTTGTTCAGTGGGATGATACGATTATTCTGATGGGGACAATATTAGCTTTTGTTTGCGCCGCAGACTCCCGTTGCACCACAAGCACCATTCGATCATTGACATGCACAATTCACTCAAATTACTGCGAGACAAAGGCACCTCTGAAAACAGTAAAATGTCTTAGTTTGCCTTGCTTTCTGCAAAACCAGTAGTTTTTTTTTGGTGGTAGAAATGTCTGCTAAATGTTTTTATAACTGAGAGAGGATGTAAATGAACTAAATATTTTTTGAAATTACTATTTAGAGGTACACTAAATAAATGTTGGTCCTCTAGCGGTTAAAAAACAAAACTGCATGCAATTTGGTTGTGCTTCCTACTGCTCATAAAACATTCACTACGAGGCTTAAAGGGATAGTTCACCCAAAATGTTTAATTATTAGCTTCTGGCGGACGGCCTTCCGTATTCAACTTATGAAGAAAGTGTCGCGCCTCTCGCAGTTCAAAACGCTTACGCTACGTCCAACATCATCATTGCGCCAGTTACGCTTTTTCCGGCCATCTGGAAGAAGCTAGATATTTTATTTTCTAAAAAATAAAGAAATTTTTTATTTCCCCCCCCCCATAGCCGTGTGGAGTACGTTTATAATGGATGGATGCACTTTTTTGGTCTTTACATTTTGGCCTGTCATTCACTGCCATTATAAAGCTTGGAAGAGCCAGGACATTTTTAATATAACTCCGACTGTATTCGTCTGACAGAAGAATGTCATATACACTTAGGATTGCTTGAGGGTGAGTAAATCATGGGGTAATTTTCATTTTTGGGCGAACTATCCCTTTAAGAGATATAACCAGTTTAGATGGAAATGATCTCAAGCTGACACAGTAGGCCCGGTACTTCCTTGAAAATAAATTCCAGCACAGAGCCAAAACAACCATAATGAAATGGCCCTTCACAATAGATAATGCTTTGCAATGAACTCTGTTAAAGAGCTATATGGTAATTTATCTGTTCAATAAAATACATTACTCGCCTGTTTAGTTATATAAACAACATCTCCGCATTGCTTTTACATTTCAAATCCCTCAGTTCTCGCCATCTTGAAAAGCCAAGCCAATGTTGATTCTCGTTTTATTACAAGCTCTGTTGCGTTCTCTTTTTGCCATGCAGAAGACTCTCCTCTGTTTGGCGTTTGTTTAAAATGGGTGATTCCCTGGAGGTTTGAGATTTAGCAGCTCCATGTCAACTTTTCTTGCTCATTGTGGCAAATAACCTATGCCACTCCCACCCACACCATACATATCAAAGAGCAGGAGCAACTTTTCTCTATTTACAGATATGACGATATATACGGAGTGACGTATGTACGCAATTTTGAGAAAAAAGTTACAGTATACCTTTTAAAATGTTAAATTTTTGCACCACCAGCTTCACCAAAAATTACGACTAAACACTTCCACCCTCTGCTATTGGTTGGACAAACAGATAGTCCCGCCCTAAAACTTACACCATTGGTTGAGCCAGTGTCATGCCGGTTCAAACAAACAAAATTAATTTATGAACGGCTTGCTCATAGTTGTTTAATAGGAGAAAGTATATTTTAAAAAATGACCCCTTTAAAATACTATCTTATGTGTCTTATTATAGGAATCTGTCCAAGAAGTATCAGCTGAAGAAGAACTCTAAAGATGAGGAGGAATACAAGTGAGTGAAAACAGTTTGGCATGCATCGATATCTTAAACATAGTCATCTACTAATGATGTATCAGTTTTACTTACACAAAACAGTTAATTTCCTATATACTAGGGTTCAAAAGTTTGGAGTGAAAGATTTTATTAATGTTTATTATATAAGTCTCTTATGCTCAACAACGCTGCATTTGTTTGATCAAAAATACAGAATATTGTGAAATATTATTACAATATAAAATAACTGTTTTCTATTTGAATATTTTTGAAAATGTAATTTATTCCTGTGATGCAAAGCTGAATTTTCAGCATCATTGCTCCAGTCTTCAGTATCACATGATCCTTCAGAAATCATTCTAATATGCTGATTATTATCAAGGTTGAAAATTATTTAATGCATCCTTGTTGAAGAAAATAATTTGTAACCCAAACTTTTTTTGACTGGTAGTGTACACACACATTAGTGTTCCTTTCATTTGAGCAATTTTGCATATGTCTCATTTGCTGTCATTAGATTGCATTATTCGTTTGCCTCATTATTTGGACACTTAAGCCAGACTTGCTTGAATGCTTTTGCATTATAGAACAAATGATCAAACTTTAAAAAAATATTATTTAAAAGGGAAATTTTTTTAAAATTAAACCATTTCAATTCAAATATTTTACAAAAAAAGGTTATATGTTGACACTAATTGGATAAAAAGGCTCTGATTTGTAGACATTTTTAATGTGACTGAAGAATCCATAAATGCACATTTTTGGGGCCACTATGTATTTTGACATTATATTGACCACCATTGATATAATATCAGCCATTGAAATACTAATGAAGTTGACCACTATTGTAGTCTTAATCATGAGTTGGCCATTTCTAATTATGGAAGAGAAACTAATTATTGTCACATCTTGCTTTTTGGTGATGTATTCTAATGTTTTCACATTTGCTGTCAGGTACACTTCATGTAGAGCATTTCTGATGACCTTAAATGAGCTGAACGACTATGCGGGTCAACACGAGGTCATCGCAGAAAATCTGTCCTCTCAGATCATCGCCGAATTGGTCCGCTACACTCAAGAACTGAAGGCTGAACGGAAATCGGTACGAACATGTCTTTTCCGTGCTTTTCTTATCAGGACGATCCAAAAAATCCTGCTTTCTAGAGACCATTTAAAGAGATTATCTTCCCAAAAAAAGAATCAAATCCCTCAGTGACATGATTCACCCATTCAAGACATGTATGAAACTACTAAAGTAACTTTTTTCTCTGCGCTCCAGCACAGCGCTCATCTCTTACAAATCCAGGGTTAATCGCGTAGGAATATTGTATTATTTTGTTTATGATTTCTCCCAGCTCAGTGGAATGAAGCCAGACCCAATGTGGGTCATGTATTCAGGTCACTGGAGTTTGAGAAGGTCGCCCTCCCCCCGCTCTTGGCCTCTCTTGTCTAAAGGTTCTCGCACGGGTTCAGGAGGCCTCTGTCTGTGGCTGGTGGCTGGAAGTAATACGACAGCAGAGTAAAACGCCACCGCGCACGAGCTGAGGGAAGCTTCATTCCCCCTACTGTTGCTCCGACCTCTGTTGATGCATTTTATCTGCCTTTTGTGTTCAAATGTCACGCTGAGAGAAAGTGGTCTTTATGTATTTTTCATAAAGAGAGTAGTGGTATGCCATGAGTGGGCAGACACAAGCGATCGCCTGTTCCGGTTTGTCAGTGAAGTTTCGCTAATGAGAACCCCTAAATAAATGATTTGTGTTCCAGGGAGGAATTCTGCAGTTAATTAACATTTATTGTACACGAGTATGTCTTTGCTGCCGTAATTGAATTCTTTATGGAATGACGAGGGCAATGACAGCAATAGCTCTGGAATATAATCTTACTAACAGCTGCTGTCTGGCTTGATTGTCTCATATTTCCTTTAATCAGCTTAGTTTCTAATTAAATGTCTTTTCAGCATAATATTTTAAAAGGACATATTGGACTGTAATAGTTGTATTGACTGTGCAAGAACTGAAATAGAATTCCTCAAACCCCCTTAACTGTGGTAAAAAGTTACTGTACAATAAGTCTTTTATGGATTGTTTCTGGTGTAAACAGCCAAATGTTCATTGACAATGTTCAAAAAATAATTTCACTTATATTGTTTTAAAGGAATAAACAATTGAACATTTTGGAATTCAGTGCACAAGTGGTTTTTGGGCCATCATCCAATTTATATGGAAAAAACTGCTCTGCCTTACATCTCCTTTTGAGTTTCGTGGGGAAAAAAAGGAAAATAATGGGGTAAATTATGATAAAATGAGCTATTTTATATAATTAATGTGCAACAATGTAATTAATTCCTTTTCTATAAAGAATGTATCTATACAGTTTTTACTGCATTTTTGATGGAATGAATGCAGCCTTGGTGAGCATAAGAGAGAAAAAAATCTTACCAACCCTTTGGTAGTGTACTAAATTGTAATTTGTTGTATATTTCTTGTTTTTTCTTTCCTAAAGCATTTCCATGATGGCCGCAGAGCGCAACAGCACATTGAGAATTCCTGGAAGCAGCTGGAATCGGTGAGTCAGTTTAACTGAACAGAACATAGTGTGAATATTCAAATTGTTCCTGATACTGGCCTCTCTTTCATCACATGTCTGAGATATGAGCTAGAACTGGGCCACTTTGTACAATAAACGCTTGTGTGAAATAAGCCACAGGTGTCTGTAAAAGGTGTCTCTTTTAAAATAAGCAATAACCTACTGATACAGGATTTAATACAGAAAAGTAAAACTATTGGTAAATATAGGCAGGGCTGCGTTCAGCCCGGACAAAACGTTTTTTTGCGTTTGTGCGTTGAACACTGTGTTCTGATGACTATGGCAGCTGAGAAGGCCATTCATTGTGTTCTTTTTGAAGAATTTTCGGAGTCTGATGAAATTGGTATAAATATACTATAAAACTAAAACTCTTTCAACAAACATGTCTTCTAATATCTTCAATTGTTGCGTATACCGAGCTGCAGCTGCATTCGTAAATGACTTTACTTGGACCCATTGTGCGAGCTGTCACTTTAATACGCGTGGTTTATATACATGTTGCTGCTGATTGGGCTGACATTTTTGACATACCCACCAAACAAGAGAAAATGTATCTCAAACCCCGTTGCACACCGTTTCCAGGAAACATGTCGTTCAACCCGGAAACCGTAGCAAAACTTTGCACACCGGTTTGAGCTTGAATGTGCCCCTGGTTTCACAGACAGGGCTTAGATTAAGCCAGGATTAGGCCTTAGTTTAATTAGGACATTTAAGTAGCTATTATAAATGTGCCCTAGAAAAAAACCTTACTGGTGTGCATCTGGAGACAAAACGATGGCACTGACATATTTAAGATATATTAGTGCAAGTTGCTTTCAGTTAAAACAGCTCAAACATGCATTTTAGTCTGAGACTAGAGTAGACTTAAAGGCCCGGGTATACTTCAACTAAAAGTAGCGCCACTATAAGCTGAACTAAATTTTTAGTCACTTCACAGTAGCATACTTTTTTCACCAATGAGTAGTTGTAAAAAAAATAATAATTTTGAATTCCTCATTTTAATTCAAGTTTCTTTGCTCTTTCAGAGTAAGAGAAGGTTTGAAAGAGACTGCAAGGAAGCAGATCGCGCCCAGCATTACTTCGACAAGGTGGATGCCGACATTAACGTGACTAAAGCAGATGTGGAAAAGGTATGGATCGTGTGTGTGTGTGAAGGAGAAGAGACTGATCCTATCATAAACCCCTCATTCTCCATGACTGCTTTCATCCTTTTCTGTGAGTCTGTGTGGATGACCCCTTTTTGAAACGAGGCGGTGGTGACGGACGCTGATATAACCGATGTCAAGTTCCCACCTCACACCTTATACCTCACCTGCTCCTACCTCTGTACTGCAGAAAATACCCATTTTGTTCAAAGAGAAGTTGGACAGTATGCAAAATAAATCCAAATTGGTACCTGCTAATTTTTCGTTATTTTTTCATTTGGCATTGGGCAGATATTTTAAATAGATAATATTATATATTATTTTCCAATTCAAACAAACAAAATAATTTTATATTCAGTGCCAGGTTTAAAAAAATGTAAACGGTTTGCTTTTCTACTATACACAGAAATACGTAGAAATTATAAACTGGAGCTTTAATATGAACATTAGGGCCAAACAATATACAGTATATTGTAAATTTAGTAAATATATTCACCATGATTATAATTGCGAATTTAATTAATAAAATTAATCAGCATTGTGAATATTGAGGTGATATTAATGTACTTTTTTAAGGTTATTGATTAAGTTTCGCAATCTCTTGCTAATAGGAGAGTGTTAACACAGAGGGCCCTATCATACACCCTGTGCAATGCGGTGCCAGGTGCGCGACATTAGTGTTTTTTACTAGTTTCAGCCTGACACAGTTATCATTTTCACGTCCTGCGCCACGTTGTTTAAATAGCAATTGCATTTACGCCCATTTGTGCACCCATGGGCGTGCTGGTCTGAAAACGAGGTGTGTTCAGGCACATTGTTGGCGCGTTGCTATTTTGAGGCAACTGAAAACGACTGCGCAATATTAAATTTTTTTTTTTGTTATTTAAAGAGTGCGTTAGTAATATGCGCCCATAGGCGGGTTATGCCCAAAACACACCCATTACTCATTAAGAAAATAGGGGCAACCCTTTTAGACCATGCGCCTGGCGTGCCGACCATTTTTCCTGTCGTTAAACTAGCAAAAGTGGATTCAGTTCACTTGCGCCGTTCACTTTAGACCATGCGCTTAGATTGTTAAAATAGGGCCCAGAGATGTTTAATAGTGTTTCAAAATTTTAATTGGCAAGTTTGATTCATTTTTTTTAATATTTCGAAAACTGTTTCAATAATTTGATTCAAAACCAATTAAGTGACTTCTTCGTAAGCAAATGATGTTAAAAATAATTAAATAATTTTATGTCTAAAATTCTCTTTTTTAAATAAATAAATTAATGAAATGATAAAATATAAAAATATATTAATGAAATATAAAATACAAGCTTAACATTTACTAATACATTAAAATAAAAAGTATCTGTTAATAATATTTAATGGACCTTAGATAGCATGAACTAACAATGAACAATGAATATTTGTATAAATTAATGTTAACAAAGATTAATAAATACTGTAACAAATGTATTGCTCATTGTTAATTAATCTTAGATAATGCATTAACTAATGTTTACTAATGGGACCTTATTGTAAAGTGTCATATTATTTAAATGTTCAATAATAAGCTCAAACACCACAAAAATGAAGGTAATTTCAATAAGAACAACAACTAATATGGCAGCGGCCTGTTTGTTATTATTATAAGGCTAAATGAACATATTTGGATTTTGTTTAGCCCATGTATAGATGTCTTCTTAAGTAACTTCTGTTATTAGTGTGTCTGTGACACTAATCGACTCTGTCTTTGTTTTTTAACATGTCTTAAAGCGGTGTTCTCTCAAGGTAGGTTTGAACCAAGAGTCGTCTTTGTCGGTGAGGAGTTTGTTAACTTGTTCGTTGTATTACCCATATCAGCAAAGAGTGTTTGTCGTAATTTTCGTTGTTTTTTCGTTTTTAGCCTTTGTTACGTTCACGTCTATGCTTGCAGCGAATCTTTCCTGTATTCACCTTGTAAAAATGTACAGAATAAGACTTGTCATGGAAGACTGATGTTAAAATGCATTTCGAGTGCGAAAATGGGCTACGTTGTAAGGGTTACAGCGGAGGCTGATTTCACAAAATCAATAGCTATTACTGTCAACCACAAAAAGTCCTGAGTTTGAGAGTCTGTGCACACTGTCTGGTTCATGTACATGATGTTGTGTATGTACAGCGGCCACTAAAAGCATTTAGACATTTTGAAATGAAATAAATGAATTTCATTGCATTATTTCACACTTTTCAAGCAAAACATTTCAGTTTGTTGTTTTAAATGATAAAACTATAGATATGTTGCTATAAAAAATATTGTGACTTTGGGGTTGCAAAATTTGAGTGGAACATAGTTAATGTGATAAACTATACCTGTGGTTATGACCTGTAAGAATCCACAAACACAACTTTTT
Source organism: Rhinogobio ventralis (assembly GCA_039654625.1). Taxonomy (NCBI): domain Eukaryota; kingdom Metazoa; phylum Chordata; class Actinopteri; order Cypriniformes; family Gobionidae; genus Rhinogobio; species Rhinogobio ventralis. The sequence continues at coordinate 31,232,086 of CM077211.1, forward strand.
TTGCATATGCAACTTGGATTTATATTTTGTGTTTAATGCAATGACATTCTAAACTTAAGTATCCAAATGCTTTTTTGGTCTACTGTATGTGTTTAGTTAGTATGCATGATGAATGGATGTCTGGTGCGAATAATTTGGACCATTTTCACATTTGGTTTTGGAACATTCATTGTCATTTTAGTGTGTGTGTGTGTGTGTATGTGTGTTTGTGTATTTATTTTCTCATACACTGTCGGTACGCCATTGTGTTATTCTTGTCAAAGTCTTCTTCATCGTAAGCATACTACTCTTACTCATACTAATATTTCGGGAGTATATTGTGTAGTGGAGTACCCATCCTACATTAGTCAGTGTACAACCAGAGCACACTGACTGAGATATCCCACAATGCAATACAGTCAACTTGACCTTCCATTTCCAGTTTCAAATGATCCTGAAGGAATATCAACTGCATGGTTTTTGACTCAATCAAGACTAGCATGAGTTAAGACATTTGTATACAAAATGGGTACGGAGATCCTAAAGGGACATGGTGGTGGGAGAACACAAAACCCTTTAGGGGGTCCGTAAAATGGGATTAAAATTCAGAGTAACTGTTTAATTTCAAATTATACTGTAACTTTTTCAACACCACTAGATGAATGAAACATGCAAATTGATTAGGTCATGTAGCAAACTATTGTTTGAAACATTTATTTTTATAACACATTCAATTAAATACGTAATTATAATACTGCTGCTACTACTACTAATAATAATAAAATAAGGTAAATATTACCAAAATCGACTATTTTCCTTTCTAAACACTGGTTAGAAATTAGACTGAGATTGAGATTATTCACAAATAATTTTATTCTATTGACTGATTGTTTTTTTGTTTTTTTCACTATGAGGCAGCTATATATTTTCACATATACATGCATCTACAGTGTTAAATGTTAGTCATGGACAGTATACCACCATTTTGAGATTAAAGCATCATTTGACAACTTCGTCTGCTTAAATTCACCATGAAATCAAAATTGACTTCTTTTTTTTGTGGTATATTGCAGTATTATTATAAATGATTTACCTGTGCACATCAGTGTTTTTCGAAAATTCACAGAATCAAAATAAGTTCTCCTCCCTTTTGCAGCGACATCTCTTCTCTGATGACGTGTGTTTCAGCACATGGGCGGGACAACCTGTCACTCACATGAGATCGACTAATAGAAAACCACAACCATTCAATCAATTCCTTTTGGACAAAATCAAGTCAACATTTTCTTCCCCTTGTTTGAGAAGCCGTTTCACTTGGATATACCTCATAAAAGAGAGGAAAAGACTATCGCAACTTCTGTTTCACTTCTGTTACACAGCACTGGGAGTTCCAGTGAGAAAGCGTTTGAATTCGCTGAAGAATTAATAACATCGCTGCGAGATCTAGTGAGAAGCATTCAAATTCAGCACAGAATTCTCTGTTACAAACCATATCAGATCAAACAGTGCTGATGTGGAAACCAGGAGAAACATTGTGCCATAAACAAAGAAGTTATAGAAGGCTTTTCAGTCCACAAATCACCAACATTCACCATGGATTTAATGTAGTAACGCTAACTGTAACCATGGTATTGTGGCAGAAATAGTCAAATGTTTTTACATAATTTATTTCAGGGTTCGTATTAACTTTTGAGAGTGAAACTTTCAATTGCTTCACACTTTTTCCAGCACTTCAAAGCTCTAAATAGTATTAAATGTTATTTTTAATGTGATGACCAAAAAAAAAAAATATTTCCCCCCCAGCGCTAGCAAATAAGGTGCTGGTGCCACCATCTTTAGAATTTAGTGGCACCATGGCTACTGCTCTCAAATGTTAGTCCCATATGTCAGTTCAGCAGTAAAGCAATGATGGCCTTGTTATCGGAAAATGCACATTTTCTGTGTCCGTTTATTTTTGAGTGGACACTCAGAATATGTGTAAAATAAATCATTCCATTGAGATATGAGTATGAGATATAAATAGTCTACTGAAAATCATACTCCTATCAGGTAAACTCTACATAAAAAAACTATAAACCACAAATCTGATGAATGAATTACTGATAAACATAGCTTTTGTTATTTTTCCTGAGTACATCATTTGATTATATTTCTGTGTTTGATCTGTGATGTTTGCGTTGTTTGTTCTCACAGAGCGCTTGGTGTGTAGATCACTGACTCTAATGATATGAAGTTGACATCAGACTACATGTTTATATCTTTCTGTAATCTGCTAATTGACGCTCACTGTTTGTTTACTTGTCATGTCATAAAGGTGATTGTTTTATTTGTCAGTCCTTGCCCTTTACGTTCTGATCTCATCCTTGTGGAAAGGATCTTAATGACTTTTTTCGCTCTGTCTTTTGTGCTATCTGTCTTTCTAGGCGAAACAGCAAGCTCAGATGAGGCATCAGATAGCTGAAGACAGTAAAAACGAGTACCTGACATACCTGCAGAAGTTCAACAAGGACCAACACGAGCACTACTACACCCTCATACCACACATCTTTCAAGTAAGAGTCTCTCTTGATCATAAATGAAACATTATATTACAATATTCTAATGCTGATAAAAGAATAATATGCTATTAAGCTTAACTTTTATGTCTGATGTGCATCAGTTTGAGCATGAACTTCACAATGAAATATTTCATGGTTCAACTGTGTTTTCTCTTTTGCAGAGGATACAGGAGATGGAGGAGAGGCGGGTGGGCAGGGTGAGGGAGAGCATGCGGGTGTACACTGAGGTCGAGCGTAAAGTATTACCCATCGTCAGCAAGTGTCTGGACGGCATGACCAAGGCAGCTGAATCCATCGAGCCAAAAATGGTACGTTAAGTGCTATTGCTCCTTTATACTGAAAATGCACAGTGGTTTCCGGATTACATGACCATCTGTTGATCAGACTATTGCCGGAAAGTCCTATTCAATGGCAATCTTTTATATAGGCCATAAAAATACCTTTTTAGTAGTGTGGTTGAGAATCAAGAACTGGTTCTTGTTCAGAATTGGTTCCATTAAAATAAAAAACACATACACAATGCCCAATCCGTGTCAAATGACTCATTTAGATTCTAGGTTCTTTTTAATGAATCACTCAAAAAGATTTGCAAATCAGTCTTAAGCCCTACTTGGATTGTTTCTCATGTGGATATACATAAATTTGCATGGCATCTCAGTGATAAAACTCATGCATTTGGATGGCAATTTATTCAAGGTGGAGGAGCGAGTTTTGTGATTCTACGATAAATAAGATGTCATATGCTTGAAATAATAAGAATAAATTCATATTTAATTTAATAATATGAAAATAATATCCTATTTATTTTATTTGATTTATTTGATTATTTAAATCTCATGTTTAAAAATAAGAAGATAGACACGCTATAGTTAAGATGGTTTTCTGTCCTGCATTTTATCTCAAAATGATGGATGTAATTTAAAAAAAATAGGGAAATTAGTGGAAATAAGTAAATGAAGACTCTTATTTACATGAGGTAAACATATAGCTGCTTGGTTTATAGTTTTAATGTATATAATTGCTCTCCACAATCACGGCCCATTCTTCTTTGTGTATGCCATAGTAAAGAGATGTGTTTTTAGTCTAGATTTAAACTGACAGAGTGTGTTTGCTTCCCGAACAATGCTAGGAAGACTGTTCCAGAGTTTAGGTGCTAAATAGGAAAAGGATCGACCGCCTGCAGTTGATTTTGATATTCTAGGTATTATCAACTGGACAGAATTTTGAGACCGCAATAGACGTGATGGAGTATAATGCGTTAAGAGCTCGCTCAAGTACTAGGGAGCTAAACCATTTAGTGCTTGGTTAGTAATTAGCCAGATTTATACAATGTTTAATAGGGAGCCAGTGCAGTGTTGACAGAACCAAGCTAATATGGTCATACTTCCTGGTTCTAGTAAGAACTTGAGCTGCTGCGTTTTGGACCAGCTGCAGTTTATTTATTAAGCAACCACCCAGTAGAGAATTACAATAATCTAGCCTTGAGGTCATGAACACATGAACTAACTATTCAGCATTTTGCATTGAAAGCATGTGCCGTAATTTAGCTATATTTTTAAGATGGTTGAATGCAGTTTTACAGATGCTAGAAACGTGGCACACCCAGGTTCCTAACTGACGACGAGGACTCGACAGAGCAGCCATCAAGTGTTAGACAGTATTCTAGGTTACTACTTGTGGAGTTTTTTTGTCGAATAATTAAAAATTCAGTTTTCTGAATTAAGTTGCAGGAAATTAATAGTCATCCAATGTTTTATATCAGCTATGCATTCCGTTAATCTTGTGAATTGGTAAGTTTCGTCAGGGCGTGAAGAAATATAGAGCTGAGTATCGTCAGCATAACAATAAAAACTAACGCCATGCATCCTAATGATATCTCCCAGTGGTAGCATGTACAGGGTGAAAATCAATGGTCCTACTCCATACTGCACTTGTGATCGGTGTGACATCTCTTAATTTACTGATACAAACTAATAATGGTCAGATAAGTATGATTTAAACCATGCCAATGCAATTCCACTAATGCCAACATAATTTTAGAGTCCATTCAAAATGAGGACACTGCCTTTTCTAGTATTTTTGACAGAAAGGGTAGATTTGAAGGGTGGATTGCCATTCATGTGTTGCCCTGATTGCAATCGCCATGCGCGAATACACTGCAGGCTCACTCTCGCTCGTATCCAAGGTAAATCATTAACACTATCATACCTTACATGTGTTTTATTTAACTAAATACATTATAATCGGTTAAAACGAATGCGCAGGTTACTTTTCTCAACAAGAGCGCACCCGAGTCTGTGTTTCTCGCACTGTTCACGCGAATTGCGGCACAGTTTGAGTGCAACCGAACTCCAGAGCACCTCCTCCAGGTAGTCTCGGGTTCGGTACCCTGGTGCGCTCCCAGGATGACAGCTTTCACATTACCAATTGTTCATGCGAACCATGCCCCGTTCTGAACTAAACTGCCAGTGTAAAAATGCCCTTTATTTTTAAAATTAGAGAAATCCCTGCTTTTTACAGAATGCAGTTTCACTTTTTTCCATCTGCAGCACAAAATGAATAGCCCCAAAACAGTTAACTTGCAATGTTAACTTATGAATTAATACAAAAGAAACATCAAAAAGATTGTGTTATAAAATGACAAGAATGATGTTTGACAAGGAACGCATCTCCTCAGCGTAATCGCCTGCGCCAGTCACAAATTTTAAACGTTTAATAAAATCTTTTTGAGGACGACTGCAACAGCTGGTTCTTAAATTCTAAGACTAGAATCTTTAGATACAGCACACTGCATGATTTTTCACACCGACTGTAAACACAGACTGAACGCAGCTGTCCCTGATTCGGCACGTTTGAGCATGATCAGTCGTAACAACCAAATTCCATTCATAATCGGCCAATCAGTCGTTAGGTGTGTCCCCGGCTTTATTAGTTTGTAAACAAGAGACTGGATTTGATTACAGGATGAGATTAAAAAACAATGCTGTGGCTTCTGGATCTGACAGGAATGATGCAACACAATTATGCGAGTAAAATTTTGTTTTTTATATATATATGATAGTATTACATTGTTACGTTTGATATCTACTGATTATGTACGTGTCTAACTAAACATATCTTTCACGCTGTCACAGGCTTTGTATTTGAGGTGGTGTTGGTTCATTGTCCTGCGATTTGTGATCAGACTCGAACATGTATGGGCCAGGGCTCACACTATCTTAAATAGTGAAATACACACGCGTAACTTGTGAACTCAGAGATATGGATTTGGACGGCAGTTCGCCTGCCCATTCAGTCTTGACGGATAATAGTAAAAAGAACTTGGCTTTCTGTCCGCAGTGGAGGCTCAAACCCGAAGCTCGGCTCGAGCTCTGAGTTAAAAAAAAACTCACTATGGAACTGCGCTCAGGACGGGGAGGAGGGTTGCCGGAAAATGTTGTCAATGGGATGAAGCTGTGTTTGCTGCTTATATAGTACGTACGTAATGATGATTGACAGGACTGAATGTTTAGGCTCCTCCCGAACCTACGTTTGGAACTTCATTTAAATTACCACACAACCTTGGTGTTTGTCAAAAATAGTAGGTAATAATAATAGTAGGTGGGAGAAAAAAACACTGACATTCTGGATTTGGACGGCAATAAAATCACAGACTAGCCCCTGTAAATGCTGAAAATACCTTACAACCCCATGAGAAACAATACTGTCCGAAGAGGGCTTTAGACTCAGATCACTACTTAAATATGAAGTGTAATATCTGCACTACTAATTCAGTTTCTAAGAATCTATAATCAATAATAATGGCAAGACTTTGCAATAAAGGTCCCATTAGTTAACATCAGTTAATACATTAACTAACATTGAGCAATATATTTGTTGCAGTTTTTATTAATCTTTCTTTTTTAACGTTTAACTTTCTTTTTTAAACTTTAAACAATAGTATGTGTAAAACAGACCATAACAATTAAACAAAAACAGATGTATAAAAACCCATCAAAAAAAAAATATTAAAGAAAGAAGAAATAAGGGGTAAAATAATAATAAAGATCAATAAAATGACTTATTGATGCACCACGTCACAGGTAGGACTATGATTTGTAGGAGTTTTCTGGCTGCAAGTTGAATTAACGTTTCCAAATTGAGCCAGCAGATGAATAATATAGCAGTTCAAAATGCTGACTGGATTTCTATGATTATCGCTGGCCCACTTTCAAGCTAACGAGTGATGATCGTAATGGAGCGTTGTCGCCCAGGTTACCATCAATAATTTACAGCTGCAGGGGAATCGCTGGCAGCTAACGGCTGATGTGCTTGTTGTCTGTTAAATCCTGTCCCAGTGCTCATGTGGCCATCAGCGTCCTGTTCAAGTATGGCAGATGGGATGTCTAATTTCCAGCGCAGCACTAATTGACTCATACGAGCTGGGTTTTTTGCAGCAGATTTGAAGTGGCTTAGCAACAAAGACTTAAGCCTCTCTGTGGCTTTTGGGCTGCGTGTGTGCACGTACAGTATGTGTGTGTGTTTTTTCAGAGATAGTGTGCTGGCCATATGAAGTAGTCCTCCATTAAATCAACCTCCTATAGAAATCATTGGTTCAGTTGGTTGGGTTATGGATACCATATACATATGCTAAAAATAGTCTCTTGGTCTGCAGTAGAGGGATTAGATGGAGGGGATTTACAGCAGTCTTATTTCTATGGTGGATGTGCATTTCATAGTCTAGTACATAATTGTACTGTGATTATGATGTCAGTCTGAAGGTTACCTTGGGTTAACCTGTAGCTTACAGTGAAGTCTGTATTGCCATAGTAAATCATCCATGACAGTGTTTCCTACAGGATTTAGCTTTTTTTTTAGCAAGATTAATAACTGCATAGACAATGATATTTTATATATATATATATATATATATATATATATATATATACTAGGTGCAGTGTGTAATATTTATGAGGATCTGACAGAAATACATTATAATATACATAACTATGTTTTCAGTGTTGTATAAAGACCTTACATAATGTACCGTTTTGTTTTTATTACCTTAGAATGAGCCATTTCTATCTCCATACACCGCGGGTCCCCTTACAGTGAAATCGCCATTTTGTGCCGCCATGTTTCTATAGTAGCCCTAAACGGACAAACTGCTCTACAGAGCACTAGCTACTCTCTGCTGTCTCAGACATCTTTGTCCTGTGTCGGCCACCGTAGCTTCTCTATGTGCTTCGTAAGGGAGGGGTGGGCAATTCACAACCTAACTGCTAGATACCGCTAAAATTTACACAATGCACCTTTAAAATATAATATTGTTAATATAATTATTTATATTTATTTATAAAAATTATTTACTATTATTTAGCGCAACCCTATGATGCAAGTATGTATCTTTAACTAAATAATTTTCTATTATATTCTAAATGATATTCTAATCTAAAAAAAATATATATATATATATATATATATATATATATATATATATATATATATATATATATATATAAAATTATTATTATTATTATTATTATTATTATTATTTATTTATTTATTTTTATCTGTGTGTGTGTTTCTGTTAAAATGTATTTTTTTTTTAATACATTTTAATTAACTACATTTTCTGTTGAATTATATTTAAAGTTTAAGAAAATACACTGTTTAAAATTTATTTAATTTGTGATATTTTCAAAGTCAATGAGTATTAGTGTTAAATAATCATGATCATAATATTGACCAAAATAATCTTGATTATGATTTTTCATTATAATCGAGCAGCCTTATATAACAAAGTAACAGTTCTGGGCTCATTTTGAATTGATTCGTCAGTTGGTTTAACTAATTCATTAAAAAGAACCTTAATTAGAATTACACACAGACTGGTATATTTCAAATGTTTATTTCTTTTCATTTTGATGATTATAACTGACAACCTATGGGGTATTGTGAAGAGGAAGATGCGATATGCCAGACCCAACAATGCAGAAGAGCTGAAGGCCACTATCAGAACAACCTGGGCTCTCATAACACCTGAGCAGAGCCACAGACTGATCGACTCCATGCCACGCCGCATTGCTGCAGTAATTCAGGCAAAAGGAGCCCCAACTAAGTATTGAGTGCTGTACATGCTCATACTTTTCATGTTCATACTTTTCAGTTGGCCAAGATTTCTAAAAATCCTTTCCTTGTATTGGTCTTAAGTAATATTCTAATTTTCTGAGATACTGAATTTGGGATTTTCCTTAGTTGTCAGTTATAATCATCAAAATTAAAAGAAATAAACATTTGAAATATATCAGTCTGTGTGTAATGAATGAATATAATATACAAGTTTCACTTTTTGAATGGAATTTTTTGATGATATTCTAATTATATGACCAGCACCTGTATATTACAAGGAACAGAATGTGCTAAATTAATTATCAATGGTTTATGTCAGTAAATGGAGTGATTGGGTCATGAACTGAGAAATCAAATTTTCTTTGAGCTCTTGACATATAAGAGGTCATCATACTATAATAATATCCTGTAAGTTTCAGAACTGAAAACTTCCTTGTTAGTCCAAAAACAGATTTTATTGTAACCAAGCCCAGAGAACGACTCGTTGTGGCATGTGATAGGTGAAAGACTGCCTCTGCTGAAGAAAATCAATGCCTACTTCATCATTGCAACTTTGGCCCCGCCCACTGCCGTGTTAGTAAGATGATGAGGAGAGAAGAGCAATACAGAATGGACTACAAATAACATGACCTTCCTACGGATCCTAATGCTAGGAATGTGGTTGTTTCAACAATGTGAATGTCTCATTTGAGCAATATTTATTTGTATTCTGTATTTTCACTCACAAAAATGTCTTTTATTTCTAAATTATGAAAAAATACTAACATTATAAGGAATGTTAACAGGAAACATAAAACAATGCACTTAACTTGAAGAGTCATCCTAATCTCTCTTTGTTATAGCACAAAGCCTTACAGACATTTTTTATTCCTGTTTTTAATCTCAGGACAGTAAACAAGTTGTAGAATCATACAAGTCGGGCTTTGAGCCACCGGGTGACGTAGAGTTTGAGGACTACAGTGTGTCAATGAAGAGGGCAGTGTCAGAATCAAGCTTCCTGAATGCTCGCGGAGAGAGCAGACGCCGGAGCAGGAGCAAACTGTGGCCTTTACTCAAGAGAAATAAGGTACGGCATCAGATAGATCTGTAGATCATTAACACCTGCTAAAATCACATATAATATAATAAATCTTATTATGATGATTAAAGTCAGCATGAAATGGAAGTTGCAATAGTCTTTTCTTCCCTATTGTGACGTACACTCACCTAAAGGATTATTAGGAACACCTGTTCAATTTCTCATTAATGCAATTATCTAATCAACCAATCACATGGCAGTTGCTTCAATGCATTTAGGGGTGTGGCCCTGGTCAAGACAATCTCCTGAACTCCAAACTGAATGTCAGAATGGGAAAGAAAGGTGATTTAAGCAATTTTGAGCGTGGCATGGTTGTTGGTGCCAGACGGGCCGGTCTGAGTATTTCACAATCTGCTCAGTTACTGGGATTTTCACGCACAACCATTTCTAGAGTTTACAAAGAATGGTGTGAAAAGGGAAAAACATCCAGTATGCGGCAGTCCTGTAGGCGAAAATGCCTTGTTGATGCTAGAGGTCAAAGGAGAATGGGCCGACTGATTCAAGCTGATAGAAGAGCAACTTTGACTGAAATAACCACTCGTTACAACCGAGGTATGCAGCAAAGCATTTGTGAAGCCACAACACGCACAACCTTGAGGCGGATGGGCTACAACAGCAGAAGACCCCACCGGGTACCACTCATCTCCACTACAAATAGGAAAACGAGGCTACAATTTGCACAAGCTCACCAAAATTGGACAGTTGAAGACTGGAAAAATGTTGCCTGGTCTGATGAGTCTCGATTTCTGTTGAGACATTCAGATGGTAGAGTCAGAATTTGGCGTAAACAGAATGAGAACATGGATCCATCATGCCTTGTTACCACTGTGCAGGCTGGTGGTGGTGGTGTAATGGTGTGGGGGATGTTTTCTTGGCACACTTTAGGCCCCTTAGTGCCAATTGGGCATTGTTTAAATGCCACGCCCTACCTGAGCATTGTTTCTGACCATGTCCATCCCTTTATGTCCACCATGTACCCATCCTCTGATGGCTACTTCCAGCAGGATAATGCACCATGTCACAAAGCTCGAATCATTTCAAATTGGTTTCTTGAACATGACAATGAGTTCACTGTACTAAAATGGCCCCCACAGTCACCAGATCTCAACCCAATAGAGCATCTTTGGGATGTGGTGGAACGGGAGCTTCGTGCCCTGGATGTGCATCCCACAAATCTCCATCAACTGCAAGATGCTATCCTATCAATATGGGCCAACATTTCTAAAAAATGCTTTCAGCACCTTGTTGAATCAATGCCACGTAGAATTAAGGCAGTTCTGAAGGCGAAAGGGGGTCAAACACAGTATTAGTATGGTGTTCCTAATAATCCTTTAGGTGAGTGTATATCCGAAACGAAAAAATGTGCTTCGGTGGGCGGTTGCAATTCGCAACCTAACTGATAGATGCCGCTAAAATTAACTACAAGATAAATTATATTCTATTATATTCTAAATGATATTCTAATCTAAAATATAAAAAAAAATTTTTTTTTAATATAATCTAATTATATTTTTTATATTTATATCTGTGTGTGTGTGTGTGTGTTTCTGTTAAAATGTAAACTACATTTTCTGTTGAATTATATTTAAAGTTCAAGAAAATCCACTGTTTAAAATTCATTCAATTCGTGATATTTTCATAATATATACAATTCGTAAGTCAATGAGTATTAGTGTTAAATAATCATGATCACAATATTGACCAAAATAATCTTGATTATGATTTTTCATTGTAATCGAGCAGCCTTATAACAAAGTAACAGTTCTGGGCTCATTTTGAGTCGGACATAATTACCTGCATGAGTGAAACAAAAAAATGTAGGGTGGGACTTGATTTTGTTCACTGGGAATTTATTGGATGGTTGAAGTTGTCCCGCTAGTTTGACATGTTAAAATTTTACCGAACTGAATTCTGGCAGAAGTTTTGAGGCACAGTCCTGTAATGTATGACTTCTCCTTCGACAATCATCAAATCAAAAACCAATATGAATGCAGAACATGATGATGCAATTAGTGAGACGACAACAAACCACCACTTGCCCCCCATACACCCACACAAACTTCAAGTCTTCGATTGTTTTGATACCGTCAGTTTGTAAACTTGAAAATATATTGGATTACATGCAACATCTTTAATAAAGTTTGCAATAATTTTTTTGACAGTGCATGAGAAGCTCTGAACATTGGCTTTGTCCTTGAATATTTCTCTCTCTTCATCTTCTCTCTTCCTGTATTTCTCCATTCTCCATTTCTCAATGTGCTCCATCACACCCTCATCTGTAGCTTATGTCTTTGTTAGCGTCGCCCCGCCAGCCCCCTCCCCCTCCCCCCACCTCCCCGTCCCCGGACGGCCTCCTCAACGGCCCCCAGTCCCCGCAGCAGACCAAGGAGCCCCTGAGCCAGCGCCTCAACGACTTCATGAGCACCAAACACAAAATGCACTGCCTGCGGAGCCTGAAACGTGGGGTAAGTTTCCTGTGGATCTGATTGGACGATTCCAAACACAAAAGCACCATCAGCTCAGTTTGGTTCTAAAGTAATGTGTGGATGTGTAATCTGTGTCTCGTTCTCATGCTTTTAATCAACACCATCCTAAACATATCTGTCTTAACAGCAACATAAAACTCAGTGTTTTCTCTGTGTGTGTATTAACCGTTTCCCCTAACATGTTTTTCTTGTCTTAACATTCACAGCTTTCTCTAAAGCTGGTAAGTCTGACTTGATATTAAAATGTGCTAAAAAAATCCTCAAGACTTTTAATAATAAATATTTTTTATGTATTATGTATTTTCATTTTGACTACCCATTGAATGTGTAATGCTTGAAGTAAAGTAAGTTCTAAAAGTAAATAAGGTTTGACAGTCAAACTTTTGGCATGAAGTCCGATCTACATTATAGCTTATTCTATCCAAGAACTGTCCACTTAGGCTACATTCACACTGCGAGCCTTAGTGCTCAATTTATTGCTCAGACATTGTTGCTTTAAATGTGGCCAATATCAGATTCCATTGCGAACAGATTATGATCCTGAACTGACCCGGCATGCAGTCTCCGCTCTAATTCATCCTAAAGATGTTCTATCGGGTTGAGGTCAGGACTCTGGCAAGGCCAGACAAGTTTCTCCACACCAAACTCGCTCATTCATGTCTTTATGGGCCTTGCTTTGTGCACTGGTGCGCAGTCATGTTGGAACAGGAAGGGATTTCCAAACTGTTCCCACAAATTTTGGAGCATGAAATTGTCCAAAATGTCTTGGTAGGCTGAAGTATTAAGAGTTCCTTTCACTGGAACTAAGGGGCCAAACCCAACCCCTGAAAAACAACCCCACACTATATTCCCCCCTCCACCAAACTTTACACTTGGCACAACGCAGTCAGGCAAGTACCGTTCTCCTGGCATCCGCCAAACCCAGACTCATCCATCGGCTTGCCAGACAGAGAAGCCTGATTCATCACTCCAGAGAACACATCTCCACTGCTCTAGAGTCCGGTGGTGGTGTGCTTTACACCACTGCATCCAACGCTTTGCATTGCACTTGGTGATATAAGGCTTGAATGCAGCTGCTTGGCCATAGAAACCAATTTCATGAAGCTCTCTACGCACTGTTCTTGAACTAATCTGAAGGCCACACAAAGTTTGGAGGTCTGTAGCTATTGACTCTGCAGAAAGTTGGCGACTTCTGCACACTGTGTGCCTCAGCATGCGCTGACCCCGCTCTGTGATTTTTACGTGGCCTGTTGAGTTGCTGTTGTTCCCAATTGCTTCCACTTTGTTATAATTCCACTAACAGTTGACCGCAGAATATTTAGTAGTGAGGAAATTTCACGAATGGACTTATTGCACAGGTGGCAACCTATCACGGTACCACGCTTGAATTCACTGAGCTCCTGAGAGCGACCCATTCTTTCTCAAATGTTTGTAAAAGCAGTCTGCATGCCTAATTGCTTGATTTTATACACCTTTGGCCATGGAAGTGATTGCAACACCTGAATTCAATGATTTGGAGGGGTGTCCCAATACTTTTGGCAATATAGTGTATATGTCCTTCACTGACTACCTTTCGCAACTGTCTTGATAACTTTGGGTATGTAAAATCTTTAAAGTGACTCCCATGAGCGCAGAATTGTGACAAATGTTGATCTAGAGTGACGTAAAAGTCACATGAATTCCGATATAACTGTTCAGACTGAGGTCACATTGCAAAACAGCTGACCTGTATCGGATTTAGTACCACATTTGGAAGTGGCACAAATCGGAATTGAAAAGATCAGATTGCATGAGTCGCATGTGAGCAAAAAAATCAGATTTGGGCCACATTTGCCTGCAGTCTGAACATAGACAGGACAGGCCATTTAACTGGCAAGTAATCAGTATATGAATCTGTTTGTGTTTAGTTTGTTTTTCCACCCATAACTTTCCGTATCTTTTCACAGGGAACAGGGCAGGAAGACTACAGTCATCTGCCCCCCGAGCAGAGGAGGAAGAAACTACAGGCCAAACTCAATGACATCAACAAGGACATCCAGAAAGAGATGGATCAGAGGTAAATCATGCTGGTAATAGTAACAGCCTTTCTGCAAAATACCTCATCGTTGTTTAAAACATACACTCACGTTCAAAAGTAAGATTGTTTTTTAAGGAAAAGATACTTTTGTTCAGCAAGGCTGCATTCAATTGATCAAAAGGGACAGTAAAGACATTTATAATGTTACAAAATATTTCTATTTCAAATAAATGTTGTTATTTTGAACATTCTATTCATTCATTTATCCTGGATAAAAAATATCCAAAAAATATATTTTTGTTTCCACAAAAATATTAAGCAGCACTGTTTTTAATATTGATAATAAGAAATGTTTTTTTTTTTAGCACCAAATCAGCATATTAGATTTTTTTCTGAAGGATCATGTGACACTGAAGACTGTAATAATATTGCTGAAAATGTAGCTTTGCATCACAGGAATAAATTACCGACCCCAAACTTTTGAATGATCGTACACATAATATAATACATGATGTAACAAAATGTCAAGTGAGTTCACGTGCTTATTGTTTCTACTAACACTTCGTATAATTGTTTACAGGGACGCCCTGACTAAAATGAAAGATGTCTACATTAAAAATCCTCACTTGGGGGATCCAGACAGTATAGATCCACGGTTAGAAGAAATTACACAAAGCTTAGAAAAATTGCAACTTGAGGCACAAAAATTTGAGGTGAGTCACTAACAAATTCGGTCAGGTACCCTCCAATGTCAATAGTGAATATGTATACTGTGATTTATGTTTTTGTCTCATACTCTGTGTATAGTATAGCATTGTATTGTATATTGTTTACCTATATTTGAGTCCCTTATGTATCCTGTGTATATTGTAAATTGTGAATATTTGTAATACTGTACATGTGTTTATTGTGTATATATTCTATACTTGTCATTCATACTGTCATACTGCAGAGATTGCACTAAATAATTAAAAAATAATTAACCATTACAAATAAATAGAAAGATCTGTTGTTTGTGTGTTCTCAGGGCTGGCTGACGGAGGTGGAGAGGAAGTTACTTGAAAAGGGATCTGAGTCTCAGAGAAGGCAGAGCAGTCATTTTGACTCGCAGGGCAACACGCCTCTTACAAACAACTACGGTCAAAACCGAGAGAGGTACTTCAGTCCCTAGACAGCAGGGCTGCCAAACATGATGCAATGAATGAGATGTGTCACATTTCTTTAAAGGGCTCATGTAATGAGAGTTCATTTTACTATGAAAACCTACTCTTAAAGGGATAGTTGACCCAAAAATTTAAATTCTGTCATCATTTACTTGCCCTCAAGTTCTTCCAAACCTGTATGAATTTATTTCTTCTGCTGAACACAAAAGAAAATATTTTGAAGAATAACCAAAGAGTTGATAAGCCCCATTGACTTTTTTTCCCCCATACTATGGAAGTCAATGGGGTCCATCAACTGTTTGGTTACCCATATTCTTCAAATGATCTTCTTTTGTGTTCAGCTGAAGAAAGAAAATCATACAGGTGAATAAATGATAACAGAATTAACATTTTTGGGTAAACTATCCCTTTAACTTTCCAACTTCCCCAAAAAGACTGTGGATGCATCTCTAAACTCTTTGACGTTATAAAAAAAAACAATTTACATTACAAGTGGACTTTATATAAAAAAATTATATAATGCGGTTTAATGCTATTAGTACTTAGGAGGATTGTGAATTCAGTACAGCCTCACGCGAGGCATGCAGCGGTGTAACATTAAAGGGATAGTTCACCCAAAGATGAAAATTCTGTCATCAATTACTCGCCCTCATGTCGTTCTAAACCCGTAAGACTTTCATTCATCTTCAGAACACAAATGAAGATATTTTTGATGAAATCTGAGAGCTTTCTGTCCCTCCATTGACAGCTACACAACACTTTGACGCTTAAAAAAGTTCATAAAGAGATTGTAAAACTAATCCATATGAATTGAACGATTTAGTCAAAATTTTCTGAAGAGACATCGATCTCTTTATATGATGAACAGATTGAATTTAGGCTTTTATTCACATAAACATTCATCAACTCACACATCAGTTGTGGTAAACGGAAGCTCAAGCTTGTTCGCTAGACATGCGAAAACCAATAAGGTTCATTCTCGTGTTACGCAGCACATACGTTTGAGCTTCAGCAAGAACCAATGAGGTTCATTCTCGTGTTACGCAGCACGTTTGAGCTTCAGCAAGAACCAATGAGGTTCATTCTCGTGTTATGCAGCACGTCTGAGCTTCAGCAAGAACCAATGAGATTCATTCTCGTGTTACGCAGCACGTTTGAGCTTCAGCGAGAAGTGGAAGCTCTTGCATGTCAAGCAGGTTCAGTTGAGCTTCTGTTTATGTTTGCTGATCAATGTTTAAATGTGAATAAAAGCCTAAATTCAATCTGTTCATTATATAAAGCAACCATGTCGTTTCAGAAATTTTGTACTAAACTGCTCAATTCATATGGATTAGTTTTACGATCTCTTTATGAACTTTTTGTTGCGTAGCTGTCAACGGAGAGACAGAAAGCTCTCAGATTTCATAAAAAATTAATTTGTGTTCCAAAGATGAATGAAAGTCTTACGGGTTTGGAACGACATGAGTAATTAATGAATTTAAATCTTTGGGTGAACTGTCCCTTTAACTGTATAATACAACTATAACGTCAAAGTTAATTTTGTCTGTTTTACGCATTGCATGTCTTCTGCACATAGTCCGGATGGCAGCTACACGGAAGACCCCAGCACAGAGACGACGATGCAGTTCAAATCACGCAGTACTGAGTTTGATGACGAATTTGATGACGAAGAACCTTTACCCACTATTGGAACATGCAAAGCACTTTATCCATTTGAAGGTAAGAGAAAAAACTTACTAGATCATCTCCCAGAAGCAAAAATGTGTTAAAACAGTGGTCAGTGGTTACAAAGCCCTTTGTCAGTTTCTGGGATAATAAGTTTAAAGTAGCTTCAACCAAAATAGTTTTTTTCATTTATATTTGTTTACAAAACTAATTCAATGCATTTAATCTTATCAAAAACATTTGTAATATTATGAGAAATATGTTGAAGTGTAAGTGTCTAAACTTCTAAATTTATATAATTTTATGGCAGAAATATATATAAATTTGGATTGAGAAATGGCAGAATGGAAAAAAACAAAATTTTATTAAATGTAAGAATTAAAAATACAACTTTAAATTTAGCTTTTTGACTTAATTTATATAACAATTTTATGATCGATTAAATATACAATATATACAAAATTAATTGATAGTAGAAAAAATAAATACAAAAAAAAGATAATACAAACATTTTAAATAAACAGCATTTAAAAATACAATTAAAAATAATAAAATAAAAAATAAAACTTTAAACAATTTCTCAACTAACGACATAATAAAAACAAAATAAACCAGTATAACATTTTAAAATGAGTAAAAACACTTTTTTTAGACTTATTTAATTTGTGAGTCGCTTTGGATAAAAGTGTCTGCTAAATAAATAAATGTACTCAAAATTAACTAAAAAAATAAATCTGAACAGTCAAATTGGTCATTGAACTATACTGTTGATATAGTAATAATAAAAAGGAGTGTTATGGGTGAAGTTTTTTTTTTTTTTATTAAGTTGCATTGCATGTTTTTGCATCTGTAGGTCAGAACGAAGGTACCATATCAATGGCAGAGGGTGAGATGCTGTACGTAATCGAGGAGGATAAGGGTGACGGATGGACCCGTGTCCGCAAAAACGAGGACGAGGAGGGATACGTGCCCACATCCTACATCAAACTCTTTTTGGACACGAATGCCAAAGGTGCTATGACATACATATAATCCCACGCCACAGAACACCTGGAAAGGGTCATTAGTGAACGCCGTTTAACTGTACATACAGTAGAAGATCATGAAAATGTCCTTAGTGAACAGAGGAAGCACAGCAATTCCTGTTTGTTCAAGATGCCATGTGTCATTTCTCAGTTCTGGTCTTTATTTACGTTTTTTTTTATTATTTGTCTCTCAGACTTTATTTCTGCATCCATAAGGATAAATTAGGCAATAAAGACACAGCTGCTGTGAAATTTTGATATATCTGATGGAATGGCATTATATATAGCATTATAAGCTTGGCATTATGGTGGTTTTCTGCTATAACCAAGATATTTAGATACTCATTCGTGTTCATATTTTTTAATGATATACATGCAATCAAATACTTTTAAGATTAGCAGCGAAATGATTATGAAATCTCATGAGCAAACCTTCTGGCAATAAAAATATTTACTAACATTTTGACCTTAAAACTACAGAATAAGTAGCAATCCTGCATTTTAACTATAGTCAAAGTGTGTTTTTAATTGTAATAATTTTTTAAAACGTCAAAATATTTGACTTGAGAGAATCTTTTGCATGAGAGATGGAATAGAATATTTTCTCAGGTACGTTTACGTTGGTGTACATCCTTGTACCTCAAATCCTGAATATACAGGATTTTTTTCTTTCCCCAACGGCAAATCACGTTCAATTTAAATGCATATCATTAAACGTGAAGCGCTCAAGTAATTAATGCATGAATCTTTGAGGCTTTTGCTAGCTTTGCATTTACTGCTGTACAAAAAAGATCAGCTTTAGAAGTAAAAAATGAACCCATAGTTAACACAATGCCTTTCAGTGTAGTGAGCGTTGAAGCAATAATTCAAAAGATGCATGTTATTTGTACATTGACCAGCATGGAAAACGAACCGAACATGAAGTTTCCAGAAGGTCATCGCAGTGTGTGTATTGGGTATATTTGCAGCAGGAATACCGCTCTATATGCATGCTATAAACCAGACAGGCTATTTATTGCTGCTTAACGGATTCATAATTTGTCCATAGCTTTATCAGCAGCTGTTAAATATGCTCGATAGTGTCGCAAGCTAAATATATGAACAGTTTTGTATTGTTTTATACCGTTCCTGTCTTTAATTCACACGACATAGTTGAGCATCCGTGGTTTACTGAGCATTTTTAACCCATCATTTCATTGCTGTCTGTGAATCAACGATTGTTCAATTCTTATGCAACATCTCTAACATGTCTTGTGTGATGTTTTTTTTTTATTTGTTTCTTTTTTTTGCTTTTTGTTTCTGTTCCTTTCTTTGCAGATCCCTAAAAGTGTTTGGCTGGCACAGGAGTGGCAGGGCAAGCGTCCTTGCGTGAAACGTCCTCCTCTTGTAACTGTAGTCAGAGATGTGGGACAATGTGGAACTAACTGAAAGGATATTCCATTTTTAACGCAACCACTTTCACTGAACCCTCTCGTCTGCCATAATAATGCAAACCGATCTTTTACATGACTAGCGTGCTGATTATTTGCTAAAGCTTGCTTCTCGTATGGACCTAGAATATTTAGCCTTGTGCCGTAGCTGCTTGCCGTCAGAGCAGAGCATTTAGGTTTGTTTGCTGAGGCACAGAGTAAGTGCCGTGTACATGTCTTGTTATTGCCTGGCTTGCTTCAGAGCCGAGAGGAGTTTTCTTATGAAGACATTAGACTTAATGAATATTTGTCAGTGCAGACTGTTCAGTTGTGTGAAAACTATAAAAATGTGGGGGATAAATGGGACTCATTTTATATATTATAGGCTAGCATTGTTTTCAGGTATTACAGTGTTTGCAAGGCGGCACTGTATTTAAATCCTTCTTCTGCCACAATTTTGTGCAATTAATCCATTTAAAACTATAAGAAATGTAAGATTAAGACGCCTTAAAATGGCAATTTTCATTCCTATGATGTTGATGACTGTGAATCAATGGACATATCAAAAGGTTTGGGGTCAGTAAGATATATAACATTTTTGAAAGAAATTAATACTTCTATTCAGCAAGTATGATCAAATGTCACAGTAAAACCTTTCGTAATATTACAGAAGATTTCTATAACAAATAAATGCTGTTTCTAGTCAAAGAATCCTGAAAAAAGGTATCACGGTTTTCACTAAAAATATTAAGCAGCACAACTGTTTTCAACATTGATAATAAGAAATGTTTCTTGAGCAGCAAATCAGTATATTAGAATGATTTCTGACAAACAATTATTTAAATAAAGAAAAAAGCAAATAATGCAGCCTTAGTGAGCATAAGCATAAGTTCAAAAACATCTTACTGACCCCAAACTTTAGGGGTCTTTAAACCGACTTATTATAGAATGTTTTTTTAACATTTAAAGGAGTCATGGCATGGATTTTTTCACTTATGTTAATAAAGTTTTTTTTTTTGCATAAAAAACCCTGATTATTTTCAACCTTCATTCTGACCCTCTGTCTGAAATTATCAATTTTTATGGGGCGGCTCATTTAAGGCATATGAAAGTTATGATTGGCTAATGTCATTGCATAAGAAACAGTATCAGCGCCCACTCGCTATTGCATGTAAGTGTTTTAAAAAACAATCATATAAAACCGTCATTTAGAGACAAATCATTATGAAATCGTTTACTTGCGGTTTATGATGCAGCTGCTGTCAGATCCAATACAGCTTCACCTGTCAATAAATGTTTCTTTGCGAACTCTCCCATTACACTGTGCCAGTGTGCCCTGCTGATAAAATGCTCTGAACAAACATATAATCCTCTGACATGATCCAAGACGCCATTAAAATCCACACTGTGTGTTTGGGGGCCCTGCAAAAAACTAATCCCACTAATACAGAACGATCCCGCAATTTCAAAACGAGCTGTTTTTGGAGCTTGATTAAACAAAATGCTTTGTTTATAATGAGGAGGACGTTTTAAGCTATCAACATTTGCAGGATGTTTTAATGGTAGAAAGACCTCTTATATATGTTAAAACCTCAAGGTGAATTTGATTTCTCATGTCATGACCCCTTTAACAGACCGTGAATGTCATTGTAATATATGCATACTGAATTGTTTCATTTCCATCTGCATTAATATCTCTCTCTGTTTGTAACTTTAAGCTATCATTTTACCTTAACACTGTTCTTTTGCTGCCTTGCAAGCACTGGTATTTCCATCAGGAAATACAAATCTGATTATTATTATTATTATTATTAATAATATTACGATGAATGCATAATCATCCCCTACATTTTATGTGAGGTGCTGTTGTAGATGAATAGTTCTCTATGGCAGGTGAAGTGGTAAGCATCTTTTCTGGTTCTTTACTCTTTCCTCCCAGAGAAGAAAGAAGTGTCACCTCACTCACTCACTCATTCACACTTTCTTCCTGCGATGTGTGCACACACACCACAGCTGCTCCCTTCTTTCTCTCACTTTCTTTCTCGCCTCCTCTTCTGTTTCTCTCACTTTTGCTGTCTCAAACTCTCTCTGTTTCACCTCCTCTTTGTCTTTGTTTTTTTCATATTTTTTGATGGGCTAGTTTTACTGGAGGTGGTCTAGTCAGGTAAATTAGTGTTTTGCAGATTTTTTAAATGTCGCCTGAATCAAACACTACCATAATAAAGAGCAAATTATCTATGTTTATCGGCTAATTTGGGAAGTCTAATCTCATCTGGATAAGCTTGTCTGCAATTTACGGTATATTATTGTTTCACAACTACCCCAACTAAAGGCCCGTTCACACCAAGAACTATAACTATATAGATAACTATAACAATAACAATAACTACATTAGCATCCATACCAATGCACAATATCTTTTTGTTTAATCCAAGCTTGATGCAGTTTTGTCTTCTGCTGCTTTAAATGCTCAAGCTCTGAAAGTGATTCCAACGATATCGTTCCTCTGTGCCGTTATCGTTATAGATGTGGTCTGGACTCTGCTGTTCTGTAATATTTAAACGATTTTTAGAACCGTATCTTTACCATTATAGTTATCGTCTTTGGTATGAACAGGCCTTAAGGCTAAATGTCTCATTGCACTGCCTGATAGACCTTTATGAATTTAGACTTTTTGCCAAGTTTCTAGGTAAATGGTTAGTTAGCCATTATTGTCTCAATGTAAACTTCAAAAACACAAATTTGTGGAAGCGATGACATCACGCACATGCGTATTACATGTTCAGTCTATAAGCGTGTAGTGTTTTATCGCCAACTACTGGCCTGACATGAATAATACAGCATCTTTAGTCGTTTTCATGAATCCGTGTGAACTGGGATCGTTTTGACAATATTGTCGTCTTTACCCCAAACTTTTCAAAAACACAAAGGAAATACTTTTCCATTTTTAATACATCGTTGTTGTGTAAACGTACCCTAAAAAAAGTATTTTCTTGTTAAACGTACTCTAATAATCTTATTTCGGGGGAAAAAAACTTTTTTTACAGTGTGCTTTGGTCTGAAATGCTGACAAAGTCTCACTGCTCTATATTGGAATGAGTATATTAGAGGACTGGAAGCAACTGTTGCATAATCAAATAATTGGATTTCATCTGAATCAGTACATGGAATCCCAGATGTCCTCTATTAATAATTGTAAGTTTAATTGGCATTTTAAAAAGTGATCAGCCTCTTTTTCTCTCGTCTTCTGCTCTTTTCCTTCCATTCTCTCTCTCTCTCTCTCTCTCTCTCTCTCTCTCTCTCTCTCTCTCTCTCTCTCTCTCTCTCTCTCTCTCTCTCTCTCTCTCTCTCTCTCTCTCTCTCTCTCTCTCTCTCAGCGCAGTGGATGTGGCTGTGTATGGTGTAGCTGTAGTGGTGCAGTCCAGTAGATGTTGATGGTGGTCCTCAGCTGGTGCTGTGTTTCGACGCATGCATGCTTGCCCTGTCTCTGTGTGTGTGCCAGTCTTAGGGGGTCCAAGTTTCCATAAAGTTCAAGCCTTCGACTTCTGACGGTTGAACTTAAGCATTTTGAATTGTGTTTGTGCCTGTTTTTTTTTCCTTCTCTACTTTATCTTGAGTGTTTTATTTCTTTTGGAAAAGATATGCATGGTCTTGTCTCTACACATCCCCCTAAGTTATTCTTTAAAATTGTTTACACCGTTTTAGATAGTTTTTTTTTTTTGACTCTCTGAATGATTGATATCCAGGGTTCAAGATTAACAGTCACCAAGTGCCACATGCATGTAAACACTGGTCTTGTTGAGTAAATATAATGTTACTTGCCAGTTAACTAAGAATAATAAATGGGTTAAGTCGATAAATCCTGCTGGTTTTATCTGATATATGTGAATCGAATGTGATTCAAAGACTAATAACATATGTAACACCATTAATATAATTTATTGTGTTATATTTATTGCACCAAAACAAAATCATACAGGATTACTGTGTTTTGAATAAAAATATTGCAAAATAGGGTTTCTCAGTCCATGAGAAATATTTCTGGCTGCTAAAGTATGTCAGTTTACCTGCTATTGTTAGTTTTGGACCCTGTCAATATCATTCTGGTTTCATTTTTGATGTTAAACGCAAATATTTACCTCATTCAGGATAGATTTGGACTGCTCTTCAATAATAGGTTCTGAACGTGACGAATACTGTCATATCCATTTATGAAGAAACACTACTGCAGAGCTGAAATGTCTGTGCTTTTCTGTATATTGTGCTTTTGAACTTGCTGGATCCCTTCCTTCGAAGACCTCATAAACATAAAACTGCCAAATCAAGTGTGAAAGGCTTGTGACTTTTTTGCAAATGCTAACCAGTATAGTAGACAATGAGTTGAGTTTTATTTCAGTTATCAAATCATTCATATTGTAAAAGTCAAAATTGTATGTCTGTCGAACTGGGCAGTTTTTATGTAGAAGTTTAACAAATTAAAGTTCATTTTAAAATGGTTCTATTTGTCCTGTTTCTCCTCTTCCTAAATGATTGTGTAATGTTGTGTAGATCATCTGGATTTAGTTTTGAACCGCCAGTATTGTTTATTGTCAAGTCAAGTCAAGTCAACTTTATTTATATAGCGCTTTTTACAATTTGATTTGGCTGTACAGCCGCTCTGGAGAAAACGGTGATGTCATCAGCTCATTTCAATTACCATATATATTCAAGTAATGTAGTTGATATAATTTAGTTTAGTAATTAAATTTATTTGGACATTTATTTGAAAATTTTGTGTCCCCAACTGAGCAAGCCACAGGCGACAGTGGCAAGGAACCAAAACTCCATCAGGTGTCCTAATGGAGAAAAATAAACCTCGGGAGAAACCAGGCTCAGTCGGGGTGCCAGTTCTCCTCTGGCCAATTAACAAACAGTGTATGTTTATTATTATTATTTATTATTGTAACAAAGTGAACCTGGTGTTTAATGTGGTCTTGCATAAATTACTGCATGTCATTCAACCCATTTATGTCCGTAATTTAGCTAAATTTATACTGCTACTGTATGGTAGCAGAGTTTGATTCAACCATTTGTAGCTTTTATTTATTTAGCTATCTTAAGGATGTTATATGCATTTTATTATTTGTCCTAGCCAGTGTTGTTATTGTTAACTAACTCTAAAACTATTTTTCAGTAATTGAAATAGATTAAAATAAAAAATAGGCAGATTCTATTTACACTAAGTGAAAATAAAATTTTCTAAGCAATAGACGATATTTACACTAAGATGCTATTTACTAAGTGAAAATAGTGATATATTCTATTTACACCATGTAAAAATAGCAGTTCTTTGCAATATGTGTAAATAGTAATTAGATGCTATTTATACATTATTTTGACAGATACATACTATTTGCACCTCAGTATTGTTGTAGGCTACATTAACAGGATGCAATAATAACAGTGTAAATGATTATATTTATTAAAATTATTAAATGGATGCCGCCTTAATGGGACAATACAAGCCCTCCCTGCAGCTACCCCCAACCCTACCCAATAAATACTTTTATTATTATTAAACATTTCATTGACAATTTATTTCCACTTTTACAACATTTTTTATTGAAAGAAAATGCCTTTCCGATGTGATATGTGATGGGAAAAGGGAGAAGAGCGAGCTCGGCAAAAGGCGGATTCGAACCCCGGTCGATCGCATCAAAACCTTGTTCCATGAGCCTAACACTGATTACGCCACTGAAGATGTTAAAATATGCGCATCTTTTTAAAATCTTGTTAGGCCCAACCAGGCATTGTTAGGCGGAGTTAGTGTGAATAGCACTTGCCAACAAGACACACTATTTGCACTTAGTGTAAACAGACACTCCGTAAAAAAAAATGTATAGAAAAACTTTAACCTAACGTAAATTAGAAATGTTGCTTGATGTACTAAAATGACAAACTAAAATTGAAAGTAAAGCTAAATAGAACTATAAAATGTCAAAGGCACATACAATTACTAAAACTTTAAATTTAAATAGTATAAAAATAAAAGCCAATTGGAATATTAATAAATACTATAATAGTATATAAATAATACCAAAAAAAAAACACTAGTATTAGAATTATTTTTAGCCTGACACCCATTTTCATGTCAACACCCCACCAGTTGACAACCGCTGATGGTAAAAGTGACCACCAGGGGGCATCAGAGCCCAAATCAAGTGTGGTGAAATTCCTAAATGTGTTTTTTGATCATACAGTACTCAGGGGCATCCTTAGGGCGGTGCAACTGGTGTGCTTTCAGGGTGCCCTGCGGCGAAATCCTCCCACCCCGAATCGCGAACGGATTGGGATCACCACTGCACCACCAAAACCAAGAGAGCCCCACTTCAGCCTGACAGTACTACACTGTAAGTGCGAGCAACAACAAAGATGTTGTGACACAACAAAGAGAATGTAGAGTTTTATTAAGATCTGTTCTGATATATTTACACAGTGCAAAGGTTCAAAAATAGCACACATGTACATCTTTATCCAGTATTGTGACTTTGCTGGGAGTATGACCACACAGAGAGAAAAAAAGGTGTCAAAATTGGACCTTTAGGGGTACGACAGCTTGTCACTGGGGCAGTACCCTTAAAAGGACATCTTTGTAACTTTTTTTTACTTCTAAAAGGTGCATATTAGTACCTTAGAGTACAAATATGTACCTTAAGGTACTACTATGAACCTTTTTGTGGTAATTTTTTTTTTAAAATATGTCCTTTTAAGGGTACTGCCCCAGTGACAAGCTGTTGTAGCCTACTCTTAAAGGTAAAATTTTGACACCTTTTTCTCTGTGTGCATGCATGAGCCCAAGTTTAGTAATAGAACTTAAAAAAATTAAAACTTTGGTTATGTAACATAACAGCCATCATTTGTTTTGATTTTGTCGCAAATTGCTATTACATAAAATCTCAGGAGCAGCCTCTTCTCAGAACTCTCAAGAAACCCTTGTATATCACGTAACAGGTCATATCCTCGATCGTCCGGTGCAGGAACGTGGAGCGCTGAGTCTGTCTGCTTTAACAGGAACCCAGCGCTTCAGATAAATGGCTTCCTCCTACTCCTAAAAATGTACCCAGCGGTCTAGAGCTCAAAGTTGAAAAGGCTTTAGAGGGAAAAAGGGGGTGCGATTGGTTCAGCAGGTGAGGACTGGGAATGCCAGATAAAGAACAGAATTTCTTGCATCACTTCCGCTGTTTGTTCTTCTTTCTATTTCCAAGCGATGGAATGCTTTGCCGTTCAGGAGGCGAGGAATTCAAAACAAGTTCATTAAGTTTGAATAGCGTCTTCTTTTTAAAGCTGTGTTTGACCACCCCACCCAAATATCACAAAGGCCTTTCCACAATACACATCCGTCAGCCTCCAAGAACTGATTTCCTGCCTCAAAACCCTTTTTCATTTGAACATATCTGTAGCAGTCTGTTTTTGAACGAAGTAATAACAGATGTTGGTACCATACTGATAGAACAAACTAATGTTTGCTTTTGCTTACTATCTACTGTAACTAGGTGTGTTGGGCAACAGGAAGTGGCACAGGCATAGACTTATTGAAGATAAATATACACCTACTCAGCGCCCCCTGATGTTATGGAGGAAGAAGAACTATTTTGTAATGGAAAACTTACATACTGCCTACTTTATTTATTTTTTAACAACTAGTATATGAAAGTGTTGTTAGCTAACATTTTTGTTAATTGAAATAAAGCTGAAATAAAATAAATATTAGATGAAAATTTTGAAATTATAAATGGCAACAAGCTGAAATAAGTTAAACAAAAATTACACAAAATCAGTTACACCAGATAAAAATAATGCTAAAAATAGAAATATTTAAACAAACTGAAATTAAAATGAAAAATAAAAATATAAAAATAAAAGCTAATTCAAAATATTAATAAATACTACAAATAATATTAAAATAAAATAGTGTGCAATATGGAACAATAAACATTCAGCAATAGAGTGCTGCATGGATGATGTCAAAACCAGAAAGAATAATTTGCCAGTGGTTCCCTCAAGATTTTTCTAGGGTTTTTATAATGTGTTTGTTTGTTTGTTTTTTCAATTTATGAGTAAAATAAGATCTGTGGTAAACATAACTTGACAATACTTGGACGTTTCACTCAAAGTAAATTACAAAATCATCCGATTCTGGTGCATCTCTAATATGAATTGAGCGGTTTAGTCCAAATTTTCTGAAGAGATTGAATCGCTTTATATAATATACAGATTCAATTTAGGCTTTTATTCACAATAAACATTGATCAGAGAACATAAACAGGAGCTCAACTGAACCTGCTTGACATGCGAGAAACAAACCTCATTGGTTCTTGCTGAAGCTCAAACGTGCTGCGTAACACACGAGAATGAACCTCATTGGTTCTTGCAGAAACTCAAACGTGCTGCGTAACACACGAGAATGAACCTCATTGGTTCTTGAGGAAGCTCAAACGTGCTGCGTAACACATGAGAATGAACCTCATTGGTTCTTGCGGAAGCTCAAACTTGCTGCGTAACACGAGAATAAACCTCATTGGTTCTTGAGAAAGCTCAAACGTGCTGCGTAACACGAGAATGAACCTCATTGGTTCTTGAGGAAGCTCAAACTTGCTGCGCAACACATGAGAATGAACTTCATTGGTTCTTGAGGAGGCTCAAACATGCTGCATAACACGAGAATGAACCTCATTGGTTCTTGTAGAAGCTCAAACGTGCTGCGTAACACGAGAATGAACCTCATTGGTTCTTGAGGAAGCTCAAACTTGCTGCGTAAAACGAGAATGAACCTTATTGGTTCTTGTGGAAGCTCAAACGTGCTGCGTAACATGAGAATTAACCTCATTGGTTCTTGTGGAAGCTCAAACGTGCTGCGTAACACGAGAATGAACCTCACTGGTTCTTGAGGAAGCTCAAACTTGCTGCGTAAAACGAGAATGAACCTCATTGTTTCTTGAGGAAGCTCAAACGTGCTGCATAACACGAGAATGAACCTCATTGGTTCTTGCGGAAGCTCAAACTTGTTGCGTAACACGAGAATGAACCTCATTGGTTCTTGAGGAAGCTCAAACGTGCTGCGTAACACATGAGAATGAACCTCATTGGTTCTTGCAGAAGCTCAAACGTGCTGCGTAACATAAGAATGAACCTCATTGGTTCTTGCTGCTCAAACGTGCTGCGTAACACATGAGAATGAACCTCATTGGTTCTTGAGGATGCTCAAACGTGCTGTGTAACACATGAGAATGAACCTCATTAGTTCTTGCAGAAGCTCAAACTTGCTGCGTAACACAAGAATGAACCTCATTGGTTCTTGTGGAAGCTCAAATGTGCTGCATAACACAAGAATGAACCTCATTGGTTCTTGCAGAAGCTCAAACGTGCTGTGTAACACACGAGAATGAACCTCACTGGTTCTTGCGGGAGGTCAAACGTGCTGCGTAACACGAGAATGAACCTCATTGGTTCTTGTGGAAGCTCAAACTTGCTGCGTAACATGAGAATGAACCTCATTGGTTCTTGAGGAAGCTCAAACGTGCTGCGTAACACATGAGAATGAACCTCATTGGTTCTTGCGGAAGCTCAAACGTGCTGCGTAACACAAGAATGAACCTCATTGGTTCTTGAGGAAGCTCAAACTTGCTGCGTAAAACGAGAATGAACCTCATTGTTTCTTGAGGAAGCTCAAACGTGCTGCATAACACGAGAATGAACCTCATTGGTTCTTGCGGAAGCTCAAACTTGTTGCGTAACACGAGAATGAACCTCATTGGTTCTTGAGGAAGCTCAAACGTGCTGCGTAACACATGAGAATGAACCTCATTGGTTCTTGCAGAAGCTCAAACATGCTGCGTAACACAAGAATGAACCTCACTGGTTCTTGAGGAAGCTCAAACGTGCTGCGTAACACGAGAATGAACCTCATTGGTTCTTGTGGAAGCTCAAACGTGCTGCGTAACATAAGAATGAACCTCATTGGTTCTTGCTGCTCAAACGTGCTGCGTAACACATGAGAATGAACCTCATTGGTTCTTGAGGATGCTCAAACGTGCTGTGTAACACATGAGAATGAACATCATTGGTTCTTGCAGAAGCTCAAACTTACTGCGTAACACGAGAATGAACCTCATTAGTTCTAGAGGAAGCTCAAACTTGCTGCGTAACACAAGAATGAACCTCATTGGTTCTTGTGGAAGCTCAAATGTGCTGCATAACACAAAAATGAACCTCACTGGTTCTTGCAGAAGCTCAAACGTGCTGCGTAACATGAGAATGAACCTCATTGGTTCTTGTGGAAGCTCAAACTTGCTGCGTAACATGAGAACGAACCTCATTGGTTCTTGTGGAAGCTCAAACGTGCTGCGTAACATAAGAATGAACCTCATTGGTTCTTGCTGCTCAAACGTGCTGCGTAACATGAGAATGAACCTCATTGGTTCTTGTGGAAGCTCAAACGTGCTGCATAACACGAGAATGAACCTCACTGGTTCTTGAGGAAGCTCAAACTTGCTGCGTAAAACGAGAATGAACCTCATTGGTTCTTGAGGAAGCTCAAACGTGCTGCATAACACGAGAATAAACCTCATTGGTTCTTGCGGAAGCTCAAACTTGTTGCGTAACACGAGAATGAACCTCATTGGTTCTTGAGGAAGCTCAAACGTGCTGCGTAACACATGAGAATGAACCTCATTGGTTCTTGTGGAAGCTCAAATGTGCTGCATAACACAAGAATGAACCTCATTGGTTCTTGCAGAAGCTCAAACGTGCTGCGTAACACACGAGAATGAACCTCACTGGTTCTTGCGGAAGCTCAAACGTGCTGCGTAACACGAGAATGAACCTCATTGGTTCTTGTGGAAGCTCAAACTTGCTGCGTAACATGAGAATGAACCTCATTGGTTCTTGAGGAAGCTCAAACGTGCTGCGTAACACATGAGAATGAACCTCATTGGTTCTTGCGGAAGCTCAAACGTGCTGCGTAACACAAGAATGAACCTCATTGGTTCTTGTGGAAGCTCAAACGTGCTGCGTAACACGAGAATGAACCTCATTAGTTCTAGAGGAAGCTCAAACGTGCTGCGTAACACATGAGAATGAACCTCATTGGTTCTTGCAGAAGCTCAAACATGCTGCGTAACACGAGAATGAACCTCATTGGTTCTTGAGGAAGCTCAAACGTGCTGCGTAACACAAGAATGAACCTCATTAGTTCTTGTGGAAGCTCAAACGTGCTGCGTAACATGAGAATTAACCTCATTGGTTCTTGAGGAAGCTCAAACGTGCTGCGTAACACATGAGAATGAACCTCATTGGTTCTTGAGGAAGCTCAAACTTGCTGTGTAACATGAGAATGAACCTCATTGGTTCTTGAGGAAGTTCAAACTTGCTGCGTAACATGAGAATGAACCTCATTAGTTCTTGTGGAAGCTCAAACTTGCTGCGTAACATGAGAATGAACCTCATTGGTTCTTGCGGAAGCTCAAACGTGCTGCGTAACACAAGAATGAACCTCATTGGTTCTTGAGGAAGCTCAAACTTGCTGCGTAACACAAGAATGAACCTCATTGGTTCTTGTGGAAGCTCAAATGTGCTGCATAACACAAAAATGAACCTCACTGGTTCTTGCAGAAGCTCAAACGTGCTGCGTAACACGAGAATGAACCTCATTGGTTCTTGTGGAAGCTCAAACTTGCTGCGTAACATGAGAATGAACCTCATTGGTTCTTGTGGAAGCTCAAACGTGCTGCGTAACATAAGAATGAACCTCATTGGTTCTTGCTGCTCAAACGTGCTGCGTAACATGAGAATGAACCTCATTGGTTCTTGTGGAAGCTCAAACGTGCTGCATAACACGAGAATGAACCTCACTGGTTCTTGAGGAAGCTCAAACTTGCTGCGTAAAACGAGAATGAACCTCATTGGTTCTTGAGGAAGCTCAAACGTGCTGCATAACACGAGAATAAACCTCATTGGTTCTTGCGGAAGCTCAAACTTGTTGCGTAACACGAGAATGAACCTCATTGGTTCTTGAGGAAGCTCAAACGTGCTGCGTAACACATGAGAATGAACCTCATTGGTTCTTGTGGAAGCTCAAATGTGCTGCATAACACAAGAATGAACCTCATTGGTTCTTGCAGAAGCTCAAACGTGCTGCGTAACACACGAGAATGAACCTCACTGGTTCTTGCGGAAGCTCAAACGTGCTGCGTAACACGAGAATGAACCTCATTGGTTCTTGTGGAAGCTCAAACTTGCTGCGTAACATGAGAATGAACCTCATTGGTTCTTGAGGAAGCTCAAACGTGCTGCGTAACACATGAGAATGAACCTCATTGGTTCTTGCGGAAGCTCAAACGTGCTGCGTAACACAAGAATGAACCTCATTGGTTCTTGTGGAAGCTCAAACGTGCTGCGTAACACGAGAATGAACCTCATTAGTTCTAGAGGAAGCTCAAACGTGCTGCGTAACACATGAGAATGAACCTCATTGGTTCTTGCAGAAGCTCAAACATGCTGCGTAACACGAGAATGAACCTCATTGGTTCTTGAGGAAGCTCAAACGTGCTGCGTAACACAAGAATGAACCTCATTAGTTCTTGTGGAAGCTCAAACGTGCTGCGTAACATGAGAATTAACCTCATTGGTTCTTGAGGAAGCTCAAACGTGCTGCGTAACACATGAGAATGAACCTCATTGGTTCTTGAGGAAGCTCAAACTTGCTGTGTAACATGAGAATGAACCTCATTGGTTCTTGAGGAAGTTCAAACTTGCTGCGTAACATGAGAATGAACCTCATTAGTTCTTGTGGAAGCTCAAACTTGCTGCGTAACATGAGAATGAACCTCATTGGTTCTTGAGGAAGCTCAAACGTGCTGCGTAACACATGAGAATGAACCTCATTGGTTCTTGAGAAAGCTCAAACTTGCTGCGTAACACGAGAATGAACCTCATTAGTTCTAGAGGACGCTCAAACTTGCTGCGTAACATGAGAATGAACCTCATTGGTTCTTGAGGAAGCTCAAACGTGCTGCGTAACACATGAGAATGAACCTCATTGGTTCTTGCAGAAGCTCAAACATGCTGCGTAACACGAGAATGAACCTCATTGGTTCTTGAGGAAGCTCAAACGTGCAGCGTAACACACGAGAATGAACCTCATTGGTTCTTGAGGAAGCTCAAATGTGCTGCGTAACACATGAGAATGAACCTCATTGGTTCTTGAGGAAGCTCAAACTTGCTGCGTAACACGAGAATTAACCTCACTGGTTCTTGTGGAAGCTCAAACGTGCTGCGTAACACGAGAAAGAACCTCATTGGTCCTTGTGGAAGCTCAAACGTGCTGCGTAACACGAGAATGAACCTCATTGGTTCTTGTGGAAGCTCAAACGTGCTGCATAACACGAGTGTAGCAGCTTTCCTATAAGCCAGGGCAAAGTGGTAAGATGTTCTTCACGCAGTTTAGAATAAACAATGTCCACACAGCAAAATCGGTTTCGCTTGTTGTCTATCTAATGAAATGTAGACCGTCTTACAGAATTTAAAAGCAGTGGTTCTATGGTAAGAACCATATGTTCCCGCCACCTGTCCCTACTAATACAAATTTAAATATCATGTGATATTGAACAGGTGACCTACACCTACACCACTGGTGCACACCATCTTACCATCTAGGGGTTAAACAATCATTACATTTGGCTCCTACAGCAAGAATGAACCTCACTGGCTCAAACTTGCTGAGTAACACAATAATTACTTTATTGGTTCTTGCTCGTCAGGCAAACATGCTTAAGCTTCCGTAACTAATGTGTGAGTTGATGAATGTTTATATGTGAATAAAAGCCTAAAATCAATCTGTTCATCATATAAAGCGACAGAGTCTCTTCAGACTCGATCAATTCATATGGATTAGTTTTAC
Organism: Rhinogobio ventralis; assembly: GCA_039654625.1. Lineage (NCBI taxonomy): Eukaryota > Metazoa > Chordata > Actinopteri > Cypriniformes > Gobionidae > Rhinogobio > Rhinogobio ventralis. Next base: position 31,265,513 of record CM077211.1, read on the forward strand.
GATCTCTTTATAAACTTTTTAAGCGTCAAAGTGTCAGTTGCGTAGCTGCAAATGGAGAGACAGAAAGCCCTTAGATTTCATCAAAAAGATCTTCAATTGTGTTCTGAAGATGAACAAAATTCTTACTGGTTTGGAACAACATGTGGGTCAGTAATTAATGACAAAATTTTCATTTTTGGGTGAACTATAAGGTTATTCATGGAACCACCAATGCCAATAAAGAACCTTTAATTTTAAGAGTGTGGCATCTGAACTAACTTTCTCTGAGCTTTTATCTGAACTAACTTCACTTTTCTGTGTCATTTTGGATGTTTAATTATTTGGTGAATGTATGTATGAAGTCAGTTCTCCTCAGGTTCACAACTACAAAGTACTTTTGTCTTAATTTTACACATAACAGTACATTTTATTGTTTTATACAAAAAAAAACAAAATTTAACAAAAATACAAAACTTTGTTTTGCTTTAAAATGGTTTGAAAATGTGTTATCTAATGACATCTATTTTAAGCCTAGTTTAAGTGTCCACATACGTTGGGCGTGTTAATGTGTGTTAATGGTAAAAGTTGTAAGGAAAGGGTTTGCATTTCTGAAATGTTTGACCATGCCCACGGAAGTGTTTCATAACAGCAATTCTCGAGCAACGTGGAATTAACTTTCGATGAAATATAAGGAACACGGCATTGTGCTTGAGGGCTTTAAGTGAAACACTGATTTTCTCCCGACGCTTTGGATTTGGCACCATTTTGTCTTTCTAAAATCTGTCACTCACTGCTGACGCAGATCCTTTTCCTGAGCGGGTGAGATTTGTATTGTTCGGAAGAAGCAGGCCCTGCTATCTTCATCCACCAGCGGCTTCCCGTTTCCTCCAACACTGGAAATGCTGCGTTTGTCTCCCCCTCCTCAGGCTAACCTTTAGGCATAAATTAAAACTTGTTGGCCTCTTGTTTTCCCTTTATTTTCAATGGTTTTCTATGTTCATATTTTGTGATATTTTATTAAACAGACAGTTATGGTCCTGGCTTCTGATTGAGTCATTTTGTTATTCTGCCAGGGACTATTTAAAACCAGTTTATTTATGCAAGGAAAAGGCGTTTTCATCATAGACTAATGTTGACTGACGCGTTTCGCTTACATATCCATTTGTGTTGCATAATATATAAAATGATTTATAGCACAATAAAGCCTTTATAGATTAAATAATGTATACAAACCTTTATTTTACCGAAGAAATGCACCAATTCGGCGGCGTTGATAACTGCTCTCCCCTGACGAGAATGCAAAAAGCTCGCGCTCAGCTACTAACTCAATGGCTATTCCCCAATGGAATTACCTAAAAAATGACCTGGCTCAACCAAGCATTTGGGTAGAAAAATACTTAAGAGTGTAGGATAAGTCCTGAAATAAAATAATGACTATTGAAAAGTGCAGACAGGCCTATGCAAGTGTTCGGGGTTACCGTGATTTTACCAAGAAATACATGATCCTGGAACAACATTCCTGTCCGAAAATGTAGTCCTATCTCTAAACCTAACCCTATATCTGGCCATAACTTATCCTTAAAATCAGAAGGAAATTATAAGTGAAGGGCTGCCAACTTTTGAGTTTAGCGTGGAGTGAGAATTATGTGATTCTATTCATAAGCTTCGATTTGATTCTGATCATGATTCAATATTGATTCATTTGGCAAAATCAGGGCCTACATGTCAATTTTTCTCAAGGCAACAAATCTCAACTAATTCTGTAAACAAACAGGGAAACCTGTCAGCTGCTATATTAAAGGTTAAAATTAACAACTATTTCTTATACAATTTATATAATGGGGTTTTATAATAATGTTATAATATTTATTAATGATATAAGAGTAAAAATATAATATGTAATATAGAGCATGCAAAATGCTTCTCTCTCTAGAGATCATTTTTCTAGCTAACTAACATGCTATGGTCATTGATTGGCTTTACGTGACATATTGTTCACAAGCTGTTTTATTCCTGTCTTTCCGCGGTTGAAACACCCATTGACCCATTACATGATACATTTCCATAAGCTGTATCTTTCAACATATCTGATGTTCATTCATGTCTATTTGGTGCTTAGCATTAGGCCTACTACTTTACTAGTGTAGTAATAGTCTCAGCCTCAGACGTCACACCCACCTTTGGCTGAACGTCTGATGCATATAGCAAACTTATCTGGAAACACTTCAGGAGTTTCAAAGTCATTATCTGATTGGATGAATTCAACAGGATGTCCGCGAGACGTGTGTGTTGCGTTCTTTAACGGTCTACTTGGAAACAAATGCCCTGACGGCAAACTCCCTAGCTGAAGAAGAACACCGTCGTGTTTACAACTGTGACAATGAGCGCTTACCAGGATCAACTAACACTGGATTTTCAAAAGTATGTGAAGTTTGCGGCTCCATTGTTGCAGTAAACCTGCACAACGTTCTTGAATGAATAATTTATAGATCCATCCCGGTCTGTTATTATAGGGACATCGACTTTACATTTTTACGCACCGAAACATCACGCGGAACTGTGATTGGTTGCATTACATGTCAGTCTAATGTCCTTTTGGGCGGTTCTTGACCAATGAAAGCTGCGATGGAGTCCAGACCTTCTGCCGTCAGTCTGAAGGTCTGGCTCATAGACCGTAAAAAATATGGACGACGCGTCTTCATTGCCTTCCACTGAAGAAAAGTGAAGCCACCAACGTCCGAATAAGGCGCTGACATCTTGCGCAGATTTGGGACCGGAGTCTGCGCAGTAGTGAGCAGGAAGTAGAGCCGCAGATCTCGCAGATGCAGAACAATTCATTATGTTGGTGTGAAATAAACAGTTATGAAAATGTAGAAATTAATGCTAAAGCTCCAATCTCCTCCCGAAAATCAAATCAAGACGCTTTGACATCAGTTTTTAACACGAGTGCGGCATGCTTGGTCTGGCTATGCTAGACTAGTGTAGTAATAACAAGGAAGACATCAGTTTATGTGCCACTTGAACTGAGGTGCTACAGCGATCTGTCACGCCACATTAAAGAGCGCCAAAACGATATTTCTGTCATGACAACTATTGGCATGGTAATAGAGATTGCCATGGTAATGGATATGGCAATGTTGATGGAATAGACCTGCTACACTGCTGCTGAGACTTGCTACTGCCAATACATTCACAGACATTGCTGTGAGCATGTAAGACATAATGCTGCTGCTGCACAGTAACATACATGAAATAACCCCCGTAGCCGATGGTGGAGCTGGGGAAGGTGGAGGGTTTCTGAAAGCACGCTACAGACTGCTAACAGCAAACCATTTGAATGTTGACCCTCAGCTAATTGGACGCAACAGCAACCAATCAGCTGTGCTATGAGCTACAATGATGTGATCGCTACCAAATGAGTTAAAGATCAGCCTGCGCCATCTAGACTTTCATGCCAAAACTAGGTATTTATTATTTGAGACAGAATTTGAAAGCTGAGACTTTGTTTCATATAAAATAACCTGCCGTGTCTTGTCTGTCTGTCTGTCTTTGCTCTGTGATGTTTTTTCACCGCGTGAGAAAATTTATGTGTGAGGGCATGAGAACAGTGTCAATTGCGAATGCGTGAGAGTTTGCAGCCCTGGCGGTGGTGAATAATACTGATGTAGGATTACCTAACCCTGGCTGTAAGGCTAAACTTGACATAAACTTGTCCCTCAAATCTGATTGGTTGACTGGAATGTTATTTCAGGATCAACAGAAATGTTGATCCAGGAACGTGTTGTACTTGGTGAATTATGTTTTCAAAGCACAGTTTTTCCCATTTTTTGATATTTCAACAGCCACAAACAGAACTACATGAAACCTACTTATGTAAAATATATAATTAGAAGATGCAGTTCAGTTTGCTTAAGTGTGCATAACTTCCCACTTCAAAAGAATGAAAAATTATTCTCAGAGTTCACTGAAAGACTCCAGCGGTTCTAGGAGGATGGCGCTTGTTCTTTACAGCAGTTTTATCAGTTCCAAACACACACAGGAATTCCGGTTTGGGGAATGACCATCCTGATTCCTCACTTCCACAGGAAGGTTAAATAAAAAGAACCTCTTACAGGACAAAGGCATTTCATTTCTCAAATGTCTGGACAGAGGCATAGGCTACAATGACCGCAATAGTAAAGTCCTGCTTCTGGAGCTCAAACATTCATCTATGGACCTCCTCATGTCTCAGATTTACCAGCTGGACCGAATTTGGAAACAGATCCATAATTTTCAGGTAGAGTTTAGAATGAACAATTTTCACACTTATATGCTACTTTGGGACTCTAATGAACAATAGTCATTGGTTTTTGGAGGTGCTTTAATTATGTTATTTTAGTTCTTAACAATAATATGCAATATGGACACTGAAATGTAAAGCATTGCAGTATGTTTCAGTTGAAAGGCTTTACTTCTAAAGTTGTGCTAATGCATCAATCTATGTTCTATTTTTACTTCATATTTGTTAGAAATTTAAAACATTTATTTTACAAAAATTATAGAATATTATATATACTGGTAATATATTGTTTTACGTTTGATTAACATTTTAGAAACAGATTTATAATTTATTTTTAAATCACACCAGGTCAGCTGATCACATAATATTACAATTTGCCAACAGAGGGCGCAATTTTATATAAATTAGGGCGTGGAAGTGCATGTATTTATGTTCATGTTAGAGTGGAACAATGTTCTGAACAATGTTATTTCTGATTAGTCTAACAATATTGCTTTGTTTAAAGTATTACATCATGTTTTTCTACTCCATCACTGCAGCCATGGATGGATTTAAAGGGATAGTTCACCCAAAACATTTTTTTTATTTTTTAATGAACAGGTATTTTGAATACCCTCAAGTTGTCCCAAACCTGTATGAATTTCTTTCTTCTGCTGAACTCAAAAGAAGATATTTTGAAGAATGTCTGTAACCAGACAGTTGACGGTAGCCATTGACTTCAGTAGTAGGAAAAAAACTATGGAAGTCAATGGCTACCGTCAACTGTCTGGTTACAGACATTCTTCAAAATATCTTCTTTTGAGTTCAGCAGAAGAAAGAAATTCATGCAGGTTTGGAACAACTTGAGGGTGAGTAAATTATGAACTATCCCTTTAACCTCTCAGAATGAATCAGGCACTAAAGGGGACTAATGAAGACTAAGATGTTACTTCTGAAGTCTGCAAAAGGTAAAGTCTGCGTAACTGTAGAAAATCACAAATATGTTTTAAACCTTATAAACGGATTAATTTTGCAATGTCATGCCTTGATGAGAAGAAAGAAGCCCTTTTAACTGCTTCACAGTCCATTATTACTTTTGGTACGCGCTAGGCCAGACTCAAACTCGTACCGTGAGTAATAATGCACCGTGGCAGTGTGTTTATCAGCGTGGAGAAACTCAAGCCAGGTTTGAAAGCAAATGATTAAAGGGGAAACATTTTAATATGAATGTTTGCATAAATGAACACTGTACACTTGCATAATTAAAAACCCAACCATGCCCACACCTACTTCCCTTTGGCATAATGAGACTGCACTTGATAATGAACACACTGTATTGTTTTCATTTTAGGTTTGAAGTGAAGTAAATTGCATATACGATCAAAGGAGTGGAAACTGGATGACAACTCAAAATGTTCATAAAGGGTATGCAGTATTACAATTCTGTATGCAGACAGAACATCTGAGCATCACCTCCATGTTTAAACAACTAAACTAGGCTACTAAATGTAAATGTGTTAAAAGGTGATTTAGAAGTGGTTGTATGATGTCCAAATAACAATCTAAAAAGCAATGATGGTTGAAGCGGTTGAGCTTTTGCTCTTGTCTAGGTCCATGGATGTCTGACAGCCTTTTGCATGCATTATAATCGGTTACACATTATTTTAAGGTGTCATTGTTCAGTGTTATTATATATTTAAGTACTGAGTAATATTAAGTAACAATATGTACTTACTATAGGTTTAGGGTTTGGTTGAGGGTTAGTTGCATGTAATTTTGCATAATTTACTGTTATAACTATGGTAAGTATATGTAACGTATATAACAAGGACACTTTAAAATTAAGTGTTACCTTATAATCTTTATGCTTTTGTAACAAAACAGATTCCGTCATCACAATGTAACATGCAATTGATGCAAATAAGAAAATAGTAATGTGTAAACCATGTTTAAATATGTTTCATTAAATAAAAATCTATATTTTATCAATATTTAGAGCCTTTAATGTTCTATTAAATGTGAATGCAATAAAAAATATATTTCTAATTTTTTAGAAAGATTGTCGGAGTATTTTTTTATGAAAAATTGAAGTTATCTATGTTTTAAACACCACGACACTCCTTCATAGTATAGGTTCATCTTGGACATCTCAAAGGATTTGCTGAAGTCAATCATTTTCCAGACAAAAACAATGTTTTTTCAACGTCACTCAGTGGAAAAGTGTTTTATTTACATATATGGGTTGTTGACGTGCCCTCTGGTTTGACACACATAAAAGAACAACAGATTTGTTTTTATCTCAAAATACCTTAAAAGAACAGTTGCGTATTGCAGTAGGGGAGATATAATCATCACTCATCTTAAAATGGTATAATTTTCAGCAGTTTTGAAAGGATGACAGCGAAGTTTGTCTCATATTGAAAATGTCTAACAAGTCCAACAAGTCATGGGGAAAAATAATGTTATTCATAATTTCATATTAAATAAATAGCACTATATGAAAATAAGTGTCTAACAATGAAGATACATTTCTCTCATGCTATTTGCATATTATTAAGATAATAATTTAATAATAATTTTTTCCCCCTTCATTTTTGCTGTCACACTGCACCATAGGGCACATTTATGGTAGCTACAGTTCAGTAAAAATGTTTAAAAAAACGGTTAAAGAATTTATAAAATTAGAGACCCCTTATATTTTCTACATCTACATTATTTTCACACTACATTATGTGTATTTTTTCTTCAAAAATGGTGTTTTACACAACAACAAAAAAAGCACTGACATACCTTGAAATATGCCAGAACCATTGTTTTGTCTCAAGATGCACACCAGTATGTTTATAAAATGTCTTAATTGAACTAAGGCCTAATCCTGGCTTAATTTAAACCCTGTCTGAGAAAAAAGGTCAAAGAGTTTTACTTTATAAAATGCTGATATACTTTCTCTATCTTTGAAAAAACATTTTGTGTAAAAAGGACCAACTAAAGACGGAGCGGGGGCACATGACGTCACCTAGTTACAGTGTTGATAGCAACAAACAACTAGCAGGAAATGTCTAAAAGTGTGAGCATCGACATAAACGGAAACATGGACGATCATTCGACAGATGAAGGGGCAAGGACGGAGCCCGAAATGTTAGCTAATGATACATTTGAAATAAAGACAAGCGATGTGTATAAAGTGGACAAACACTTACCAGCTCGATTTAATAATCCGGGGTGTTTCAGAGGATACAGGTGAGAAGAGTCATGCAGCCGCAGTGCATCATGTGACCTAAATCTGAACTCTATCTATCTATCTATCTGTCTGTCTGTCTGTCCATCCGTCTGTTTGTATCTATCTATCTGTCTGTCCGTCTGTTTGTATCTATCTATCTATCTGTCTGTCCGTCTGTTTGTATCTATCTGTCCGTCTGTTTCTATCTATCTATCTATCTATCTATCTATCTGTCTGTCTGTTTGTATCCATCTATGCATATCTATCTATCTATCTATCTATCTCTCTGTCTGTCTGTATCCATCTATGCATATCTATCTATCTATCTATCTATCTGTCTGTCTGTATCCATCTATGCATATCTATCTATCTATCTATCTATCTATCTGTCTGTCTGTATCCATCTATGCATATCTATCTATCTATCTATCTATCTGTCTGTCTGTATCCATCTATGCATATCTATCTATCTATCTATCTATCTATCTATCTATCTATCTATCTATCTATCTATCTATCTATCTGTCTGTCTGTCTGTATCCATCTATGCATATCTATCTATCTATCTGTCTGTCTGTATCCATCTATGCATATCATCTATCTATCTATCTGTCTGTCCGTCTGTTTGTATCTATCTATCTATCTGTCTGTCTGTCTCTATCTATCTATCTATCTATCTATCTATCTGTCTGTCTGTCTGTCTGTCTGGTGTTTAATATTACAAGATGTAGATAGATAGATAGATACAAGTAAATCAAATTATTATACCAATAACAATTTTCCTAATACGCCTTTTCAGCCAAAAAAGTATCAACCCAATGTACCAAACAACAAATCAAACATATGGAAGCAAAACACCAACAGTTCATGAAATGCCGGTAAGTACACAGCATACACTGCCATATTAATAAGATTATTCACACATTTAGCATCATTTACACCCTTTTATTTTTCAGACAACCTTTAAAGGAAGTCGTCGCAAGTTTTCTGAGCATCTTCTGAAAAGTGGCATGTACAGAGAAAACGGCTTCAACACTGTGCTGGACAAGAGCCGACTCACTGGACCCAACGCAACCACCGTGTTTCATGACAGAATCAATTTTCATTACTTATACCATACAGATGGGAAATCTCAGTAAAATACAGTCATATATACCAAAGTAGTCATGCTCATTTGATGCTAGTAGGGGTTTGACTGTCATTGTTCTGTGGAGACATAACTTTCTGTTATTGGCGTGTTTAATGGAATAGCTCACCCAAAAAATGAAAATTTAGTCTTCATTTATTCTCCCTGATGTTGCTTCAAATCTGTATGTATTTCTTCTGCGAAACCTAAAAGGTTTTTTTTGTCCATACAGTGGAAGTCAATGGGCTCAAATGTTGTTTGGTTTTCAACATTCTTCAAAATATCAGGTTTGGAATGACCTGAGGAAAGAAAATGCTCACAGAATTTTAATTTTGGGTGAACTATCCATTTAATTGTATATATATTAAAAAAAATATCCATTTCATGTATAGCCCAATATGTGATTAATTTAAAGACGCTTCCTGTTTAACTATTAAAAAACAAAAGCTCAAGTCAAGAATGTCAATATAGTTCATTTTATTTTATTTGGTGTAGTAGAGTGAAATTCCACAGTAGACCTGAACGTAAATGTCCAGGGAAAATTCTCTCAGCCATCAAAATATAATCCACGAGTTTTAGAAGCACTTTGAACCAATACGTGGAGGTAAAGCGGACTAACGTACAATCAAGCGTGTTAAAAACGTAATGCAGTGGGGTTGAAATAAGACAAACCGTGACACCAGCAATTCCAATCGCTTGAACCAACCAGCCTCCACCTGAATTGAGAAGTGTTCCTTTGGAGACAGAACTCATTTGTCGTTGTTGTCGCTACACTGAGGATACGGGCGGACGGTATTAAGGGTTTTGGTGTTGACTTTTTCCCTGTTTTTCCTTGGAGCTGTAAGCAGCAAAAATATTGTCCAGAGGGCTGGATTGTCAAGTCCACAAACCTCCAACATTATTCGTAAAGTAAAAGGCACTTCAAAATGTTGTAACAAAATCCAGTGTATCGTCTTACATCATATATAACACACATGATCAGAAATGAAGGAATGCAAAGATAGTATAAACCTTAAATACAGTGACGTTTTAAAACAGTTTTGCTTCAGGCTTATAAAAAGAAAGTAACAAAAAGCTGGTTTGTAGCACACGACAGGTTTTCATGGAGCGAAGACAGAGAGAGAGGGACTCGTGGCGAGACGTTTCTGTAGCGTTGCAGAAACTGAAAAAATTGCATAGGCAAGAAAACATGATTCTGGAATCACACAGAGGGAAACAAAACGAATGCAAATGTATATAAAAAACCCAATAAGATTCTATCCATACGGACAGAAAGTTGAACTTCTTTGAAGTGAAAAAGACAAATATACGTGTGGGAAACTTAAAAGCAAATGGGACTTCCAAGTCAGCAGCAGTTTTGGTGCAGGGCGGCGCCCCGGTGGAATGGTGAAGCTGTGCAGTGAGCCAAAGCAGAGGAACTCTACAGCTCAGTGTCCTGATACTTTTGTGTGGTGTTGTAATAGCCGCACTTGGTCTGCTCCGCCAGCTGCTGTCGAATCTCCTCCCCAGGCTCCTCGCCAAGGCCGAGCGGGCGGCTCTCTGTGTATGGCAGCTTGCAAGGAGGTGTCTGGGGCTCTGGTCGTGCACTGGATCTGGACGCAAAGCAAACGGAGCAAGATTAGTGAAAGACTGAGCAGACTTTTTCACACTGAGAGCGAAAGGGATAGTTCACCCAAAAATGAAAATTCTGTCATTAATTACTCACCCTCACTTTCTTCTCATCAAGGCATGACATTGTAAAATGAACCGTTTATATGGTTTCAAACAGACTTTACCTTTTGCAGACTTCAGAAGTAACATCTTAGTCTTCATTAGTCCTCTTTGGCTCTCAGATGTGCCTGATTCATTCTGAGAGGTTAAAGGAATAGTTCATTTTCTCACCCTCAAGTTGTTCCAAACCTGTATGAATTTCTTTCTTCTGCTAAACACAAAAGAAGACATTTTGAAGAATGTCAGTAATCAGACAGTTGATGGGCTCCATTGACTTCCATTGTATTTTTTTTCCCATACTATGGAAGTCAGTGGGGCCTATCAACTGTCTGGTAACCCAAAACAAATCATAGAGGTTTGGAACAACTTGAGGGAGAGTAAATGATGACATAATTTTCATTTTTGGGTGAACTATCCCTTTAAATATGTCCATTTTATAAAGTGATTGTGTCTCTTCAGACTAAAATACATGGCAGATTTTTCATTTTTGGGTGAACTATCTTTTTAAGGTGCGCTGTTATTTGACCAACAAAATCTGCATGGTTTGAAAGTATGTGAGCTGTGCTTCGTACATAGGGTGACCAGATTTCTCATGGTGGAATATGGGACGGGAGGGACAGGATGGACAGGCAAATTACAAACAATAAGACAAATATGATAGGAGTTGCTGTCACTTCAAGACTGATTGCTTGGATCTAATATACTTACACATTTCTGGTTTTCACTGAGCTGTTTAAGTTCACTTAAGCCATAACCTACTGTATTTACATGAGACACTCCACATGATGGGCATTTTGACAACTGACCATGTAGGCGCAAAGAGAACTGAATTCGGGATCGTGCTCTGTATGAGAGCGCGCTTCTGGTGCATGCCAGCACGATACCACATTGAGTTCTTTTTTCACAACTTGGCGTGTCCACCAAAGCGTCTTTAGCCAGCTGAAAATGCTAGGCTCTCTGCTGAAAACGCATTGCTGTGGGCAATTGAGAGAATTTGGCAGCGCATTTTTTTTCAGTTGAGACTCTGCTTGCTATGATACAGAATATCCGCGGAAGTGTTACTAGTATCTCATTTCACAGATAGTTGGTTTCTTTATTGTTTCTATATAAAATGCAGATAAAATGTTAAGTATTTGCTCTGGCTCTTGTTTTAACTTATTTTGTTCCGTTATTATGCTGCTTCAGTAGAATGTGGCGGTTGTTCAGTGTTGTATTTGTCCCACACCTCCTCCACTGTGATTGGTCGGCTGGGTAAAAAGTGACAGTGATGAGCGCTGTGTTTTGCTCAGAGTTGAACATTCTTCAAATCTCGCAACCGGTAAAAAACGGCGAGCGGTGAAATAGACGCTCAGCGCCTCGTTGCGCTCATGCCGTTCTCAAAATGCGGCACTCCCATTGTAAACAATTGAATACGCCAGCCAGCCGCGTGAAAAAAACGCTTTAGTGGAAACACGGCCTTACTGCACATAATAAACTACATGAAAAACTCTTACAATTTTTGAATAAATTGTAAATGTACACACACTCTATTTTGACATCTTCGCATCTGACTTAATCTCCTCCGCGCTCTCTAATGTCCTGCCTTTACTAACTGCAAGTTAATAGAATTGTAATTGGATGGTAATTTTGTTCTCCAAAATACACTATGATGAGATTGGCTACCTTTGACAGAAGACTGCTACTCGCTTTTATATGATCACCTAGCAAAGACCATTTAGGAAAGAAGAAATACAAAGTCGAATAAAGTCGGGACACTAAAAATAGAGCTGAAATACAGGACATCTGGTCACCCTATTCATACATCACTGCACTATTAACAAATACAATAGACCTTTTTCGGCCACAAAATTTGGCTAATGTGACCACACCTTCAGAACAAAACCAGACTCTTACCCAATAGGTTGTGGCCGGCTGTGGTCCAGTTTCTGAGACTTCATGGGGACGGCATAGATGTCTGGATGTTTCTGAGCAATCTCCAACTGAAAATAGACAATATGAACGTATCAGAATTGCTTACTTGAATATTTTGGCGGAAAACGAGTCGATCAGTGGTTTGCTACATGCTATTGGTATTTATAATTTGAGAGCAGGAACATTCTTTTTTATTAGACAACATTTTTGTTATCAAGGTCAATTTTAATTTATCATTTTATATTTAATAAACTAAACGAAAATTGTATATAAAATGATAAATTAAAATTGACCTTGATAACAAAAATTTTGTCTAATAAAAAAGAATGTTCCTGCTTTCTATGTAAACTTAAACTAAACAAAAATTGTATAAGTTCTTCGAAGAATATTTACATTTTATTTTATTTCAGCTTTATTTCAATTAACAGAAATGTTTTAAATAGTTTTAGTTAATGGTAATAACCCAGCAATTTAAAATTTTAATTCCATTCAATTTATTTGTATAGCACTCAATATACTGTTGTATATTGTCCAATATATAGATATTTTGTTCTAAAGCAGGGAACAACAGAAAAACAGAGATCAAATGAAAAGACCAATTTTAAATTAAACAATGAATTAAAAATTCCTATTGACTCGTTCATACAGAATAAATATTGATGCGCTTTTTTAATATACAGTACTGTGCAAAAGTCTTAGGCACGTTGGTATTTTCACACGAAAAATGTTTTTAAGCCAGTTATTTATATCTTTTACTGTAGTGTGTCAGTAGGAAATATCAGTTTACATTTCCAAACATTCATTTTGCAATATTTTTTATATTTTTTTTTTATGCACAAGAAGTCTGATAGCAGCCGGTCTGATCTCACCATCATCGAATCTGTCTGTGATTACATGAAGAAACAGAAAAAACTGAGACAGACTAAATCCAGAAAAACAAGGCAACGTCTCCCGGACACTTGAGGAAACCTTCCTGCAAAACTACAGTACTGTGAAAAGTTTAGGCACTTGTCAGAATGCTTTAAAGTGAGAAGGCTGTCAAAAATAATAACATAAATAGCTTTTATTTATGAAATCAAATATTTGGGGTGACCACCCTTTGCGTTTAAAACGGCTTTTGTCACCTGCATCTATTCCTACACCTATTCATGTAGTTTTGCAGGAAGGTTTCTTCAAGTGTCTTGGAGACGTTGTCACAGTTCTTCTGGATTTAGTCCATCTCAGTTTTTTCTGTTTCTTCATGTAATCACAGACAGACTCAATGATGGTGAGATCAGATCATACCGGCTGCTATCAGACTTCTTGTGCATAAAAAAAAAAAAAAACATCTCACTGGATTATTACAATTAATTGCAAAATGAATGTTTGGAAATGTAAACTGATATTTCCTACTGACACACTACAGTAAAAGATATCAATAACTGGCTTAAAAAAAAATTTGTGTGAAAATACCAACGTGCCTAAGACTTTTGCACAGTACTGTAGGCCAAATGTATTTTTGACTAACTAGATGACATGTAGGTCAAGTTTCTGAAACTATTCTAGATAGATGCCAAGCTACTGGATGACGAGTGCAAGGGACACATAAAAACCATAGCAGCAAGAGACAATTTGGGTCACAAATACATATGTATTATGCCAACCTAGCATCAGAGGAGACTGACGAAAGTATTTCGTAGTTCTGTATGAAAACTCACCCTGGCGTTCTGGGCCTCTTGGATCTCCAGAACTCTCTGTGTCCGGGCGAAGTGATCCATCTGCTCGAAGGCCTTCACTTTCCCCCGGAAAGACCTCTGAGAAGGATCGTCTGGATTGTCCCCCTGGGGTTCATTGTCCCGTATTGGAGGACTGTTTACGAGCCCTCTGGAGCTGCGGGACGCGAAGGTAGGTTTGAGTGCTGGCGGGGGAGGAGGGGGCTTGTTTTTTGCCGGAGAGTCCTGGCTGCGCGGGTGCTCGCTGCTTGCGGGGCTGCTTGAACGAGAGTCGTAGTTTCGAGAGGGGTCGTACTGCCCCCGCGACACCTCGACTTGAGGCAGTATTTTTACCTGAAAGACATTTGAATGTGTGTGTTAGAGAATAGCACTAGTGAATGAAACCAAAGCACTTCACACTACACTACACCATAGGTTAACCTCTTCTTAAAGGGATAGTTCACCCAAAAATGAAAATGACCCCATGATTTACTCACCCTCAAGCCATCCTAGGTGTATATGACATTCTTCTTTCAGACAAATACAATTTGAGTTGTATTAAAAATGTCCTTGCTAATCCAAGCATTATAATGGCAGTGAATGGCAGCCCAAAATTTTAAGCCCAAGAAAGTGCCTCCATCCATTATAAAAGTAATCCACACGGCTCCAGGAGGTTAATAAAGGGAAGCGAAGTGAGGGAGTTTTGTAAGATAAAAATATCTCTATTTAAAACTTTATAAAGTAAAATATCTAGCTTCACCAGACGGCCTTCCGTATTCAACTTACGAAGAAAGTGTAACGCCTCTCGCTGTTCCAAACAATTACGCTACACGTCATACATTGCGCGAGTTACGCTTTTTCTGTAAGTTGAATACGGAAGGTGGTCTGCCGGAAGCTATATATTTGACCTTATAAAGTTTTAAATATGGATATTTTTCTTACACAAACCCATCGATTCACTTCAGAAGGCCTTTATTAACCTCCTGGAGCCATGTGGATTACTTTATAATGGATGGATGTACTATTTTGGGCTTCAAATTTTGGGCTGCCATTCACTGCCATTATAAAGCTTGGATTAGCCAGGACTTTTTTAATATAACTCCAATTGTATTTGTCTGAAAGAAGAATGTCATATACACCTAGGATGACTTGAGGGTAAGTAAGTCATGGGGTAATTTTCATTTTTGGGTGAACTATCCCTTTAAGGCCAATTCACAGCGCAACAGACACTTCGTCGGGTTTTGTCGGATCAGTGTGTTACCCCTATCGGAGCTTGTTTTCCTGACTGAACATGCTAAATCAGAATTAGAATGTCTGAGAAGTGATGTAAAGCGGTGTAATCTGGTGACTGTCGGCGTTGGTCTGCGTCTGTCGGTGCAGTGTGAATTGGCCTTAAAACTACAGGTAAAGGCCAGTTTTAGCACTGGATTAAACTGAGAACATTTAATGCATCTACTATATTTTCACATTGAGATCCATGGTTCCAAACACAAAACCTACCAGCAACACTATTAGTAAAATATCGAACACTAATTGTGCCAGTTTTTCTATAAACACTGCCAAAACACTAAAACTACTATTAACACTTTACAATAAGGTTTAATTTCATTGTTAATTGAAAATATTGTATATTAAAAATAATTTTCATTAACTGAAATAAAATAAAATATAAATATTAGATGAAAAACATAAAAATGCTGCCTTTGCGACTAACTGAAATAAAAAAATTAAATGAACAAATGAAATGAAAAAAGCACATAACAAAATCATTAAAACTGAAACTAAAATGAAAACCAAAAATATAAAAATAAAAGTTAATTTAAGATATTAATAAATAGTATAGTATATAAATAACCCTGTAACAATAATTTTCTACATATATTAATACATTTTTAACATATTTAAAGATAAATCAATAGTTAATGTACTATGAAAAAATATGAATTACAAATAGCTTATAGCATATAGCTTACAAATAGCTTAGTATGAATATAATATAATATATATTTACACTAACCTAGATTAAAAATGCTTTAAAAATTAAATTGTAATTAACATATAGAGTTGAACCTTATTGTAAATA
Organism: Rhinogobio ventralis; assembly: GCA_039654625.1. Lineage (NCBI taxonomy): Eukaryota > Metazoa > Chordata > Actinopteri > Cypriniformes > Gobionidae > Rhinogobio > Rhinogobio ventralis. Next base: position 31,281,491 of record CM077211.1, read on the forward strand.
GCAAACTTTACCACCATCTTTTTTTTCTTTTTTTTACATCAAGGTCACAGCATACATGTCTGGTACAAATGATTAAAAATCAACTAGATGCTGACAGTTGCTTTCAAGTAAACTATACTAGTTATTTCAGCGATCATGGCTTTACAGCGTACCACAGCTGCTGCGAGATGATTCTGAACTGCTGGAAAAATGGTTGCGCCAAATCAGGCCGTTCTTCTGCATGAATGCGGGTTCAGTCAGGGGAAGAGTTGTGTTAGTCAGAGTGAGTTTATCATCTTTAGTCTTTATTCTTTATCATCTTTAGTTGAGTTTCTACATAATAAAATATCAACGCAATGACATTCCTCTATTTAAAGTGTAGCACAAGTGTCCAAAAACGACTTGTGTCCACTGTATGCAACATTTTTTCTCTTTTGACACTAGTCTAATATCTGGTAAATGATGAATGGTGTTTTTAAGAAAGGAAAGCCATTGGGGAGCATGACATGAGCTCACCTTCGCGGGGTCAGGCAGGAAGGTGGACATGAAGGGGGGACTAGCCTCAGTCAGCATCTCTCTGCTGCCCACCCTGCGGATACGACCTCGAATCTCTGGGCTGGACTTCCTGAGGATCTGGGGGGAGGGGGGGTCAGATAACATAGAAAACATAGAAAGACGACTAGGCAGAAATGTGTTTGTCTTGGGTCAACAATCTAGTATACTTCTGATTTAACATTAACATTCATTCATCCATCCATCTATAAGGTTCCCACACCTTTGTTCTGACCAACTCATTTCCGTGACTTTTCTAGTCCTTCAATGAGGACTAAAACATTTTTTATTTAAATTCATTTTCATGTGTTGTCCAGGCCTCTTAGAACAGAATTTCCGTAATATTACAAAAATCCCTGCAATTTTAGTTATTTTAGTATTATTTCTTTAATCATATTTTTAATTTGCTTTTATTTTTATATTTTCAGTTTTCATTGTAATTTTAGTTTTCTGTACTTATGTACTTCTGTTATGTCCTTTAGTCTTTTTTATTTATACATTTTAAAATATATTTTGTTTAAATTTATATTTATTTTAGTTTTAGTAATTTTAGTGCTTCAACTTATTTTAGTTAGTTGCCAGGACAACATTTCTAATTTTGTTTTTTTGTCATCTAATATTTATATTTTATTTTAGCTTCATTTCAACTGATGAAAAATAGTTTTCGATTTAAAAAATAGTTTTCAACTTTTAATAATTTTAGTTAACAACACTGACCTTAGTTAACAATCACAACACTGACTTACTGATATTTCCAGGTTTTTTATAACCTTAATAATAGTATTTCCTGAAATAATCATATGTTACTCTGTACAGTAAATACAGTATTTAGTGATCGGTAATGTTGTAGTTCCAACATCTAACAGAAGGGGGCAGAAGAGTCAGCTTGTTGCATTTACAGATGCACTGAATTTTTTTTTTTTTGTTGAAAACATGAATTCCACAGAATTTGCCATGTAAACTCATTGTCATGCATTTCTTGCATTTACAGCATGACAAGTGTGTGCTGGTGTCTTATTCTCAATATGAAAATATATTTCCCTGCTGGCTTGACCTCTGCTGTCTTTCTTTTAACAAACACAGCTGACTTTGTGCTGATCTAGGCAACTGTGAGGGATGCCGTCGCAGCAAGCATGCTTAAGTGTGTAGATGTCAATGTATGTGCATGCAGTTTGCCATCACTTTGAGGGATGCATGTGTCTATTTGTGTCTTCGGGAATGATAAATAGCCAACGTTTTGGAATTAGCATGCATGCGTGCATGTGGAAGTATGCGCATATTCCCTGATATTTCCAGGTTTTTCATGCCCGTGGGAACCCTGTAGATATGTTAAATGTGCGTGCATGTGCTAACCTCCTCTGGCATGACTGGCTCAGAGGAGCGGCTAATGGCCGACACCCGCTGGCGGTCGAGCGGTTCGTCCGCTTCGTTATCTGTGTAAGTCCCGCCCTCGTCTGCAGTGTCTTCGTAGTCGCTGGTCAGCCGGCTGTCCATGCTGAGATAGTCGGCGCTCATCGCCGAGAGATACGACATGCGGTCGTCGTGAACGTCAAGGTCCCCCTCCGTCCCGTCCAGCTAAAAGAGACACATGATGGATCTTGTGTACAGAGAGGAGTGAAAACAAACGAAAACACAAAAACAAAACAGAACGAAAGCTGTAGAGCACCACTGAAGAATGATGAACAGTAAAAGCACAGAAAAACAGGAGGAATGACTACCATGATTTTCAGAAAAGGAAGACATGCATTAGGCAGGTAAACATTCAGGAATTCTGGGTAAGATAAAGTGGGAAAATGTAAATGAAGGAGTCTTAAAGTAAAGAGATGCTGTAAAATGTTGCATTAAAGTTAACATGAAACCATAATGGATTTTTTAATGCACGATCCTGGTTTTAATATACTGCACATGATTCATCTTGTGTGTTAACATTTAAGATAAAAATATATTACTATAACATAATACAAAATTAGTATTTATATTAATATTAATGGGGTCATGAATTGAAAAAATAATTTTTTTCTTGATTTTATGACATATACAAGAGGTCATTATACTAAAAAAATATCCTTTAAGTTTCAGAACTCAAAACTTCCTTAGTCTAAAAACAGCTTTTATTGAAACCAAGCTCAGAAGACAACTCGTTTTGGATTATGTCACAGTATTACATCATAGTGCGACGAAAGACCGCCTCTGCGGAAGAAGATCAACGCCTACTTCTACATCATTGCCTCTTTAGCCCCGCCCACCAATTCGCACATGTCATGTAGTAGTAAATACGAGACCGTGTGAGTAACAATGTTTTTACCATGTGTCACCATTGCTTTGTCTGTTACAGATCGTTTTATATGCACCGCAGCCAAACTGAATAGTTGTGACTTGCTGTTCTTTCCTTTACTTCTGCATTTATGGGGTTAATACAGGAGGTTCGTAAAGAACGTAGCACGTAGAGAACGCTGCTTTTGTTATTGCTTTGATCCCATTCTCTGTAATCCTGAATAAAAGCTTCAGTGACATCATCTGTTTTCGTTATGTTTTTATTACCATAGAATGAGCCATTTCTATCTACATACACCGCGGGTCCCCTTACAGTGAAGTCGCCATTTTGTGCCGTCATGTTTCTATAGTAGCCCTAAACGGACAAACTGCTCTTTAGAGCGCTAGCTACTCTCTGCTGTCTCAGACGACGACATCTTTGAACTATGAATAGCCTGTAAGAATGACAGTGTGACAAACAATGGTACATTCATTCATAATTTTGTTTACATGAAACACTGTAAGTCATCCACTGTCAGTTATAACTGTGGTAACTCCAAGTACTTACTTATTTTAACACGCAACTGTTACCCAATCATAGCAGTGGGCGTTCCAATCATAGCAGTGGGCGTTCTCAAAATGGAGTGTTTGAAAGAGAGGATGGAAAATAGCTTATTACTTCTAAATTAGGATGTTTTTTTATGTAAAAATCTGCAGTTCATGACCCCTTAAATACTTTACATTGAAATCATTGTTTTTTTTCCGCCGCAATATCACAATTAAGTAAACGTTTATTATTTATGTTTTTTTTATTATTATTGTTAAAATAAACTTTTAATTTTAGTTATAGACTAGTAATGCTACATAACAGTATTGACCACTCCAAAAAAACAACAACAAAAAAAACAGTTACTGTCACTGTTTTTAGTGATGTCCTGCATTTATTATTTTTGTATACAGAAATATGCAGAAGCAAAATAGGTTGTAAACAGTGTTTCATGTTGACTTTAAGAGAAGGTTTTGTTTCAGAGTGGATAGAATGTGCAAGAGAACTATAACGTCCATTGTTTTTACCTTCCCCTCCGAGACCCACACAGCGTGGGTCTGCTGGTCTCGTATGGTCTCCTTCAAACTGCCGTACCAGGCATCATTAGCAGAGTTCAGATCGATAACAGCTAAAAGCCCGATGGGGGAGGGAGAGAGAGAGATAGGGGAAATCAAAACATTTCGATTTGGGTCAACTGTTCTCTAGGTTCAACTTGATCTATTTATCTCACTGTGTTTCCATCAGCTGCTTTCAATCATTTGGTGATTTTCAAACTGGAATCTGTGTCAAAGTCAGTTTTCATTGATATGTGCCAATCACAATATTTGATAGCTACTGTTTACTGCACTTCTCCTGAATTCAGTATTTAAAGGGATAGTTTACCGTTACACTTTCTTCGTAAGTTGAATACGGAAGGCCTGGCGGAAGCTAGATATTCTATTTATAAAGTTTTAAATATGGATATTTTTCTTACGCAAACCCATCGCTTCAGAAGGCTTTTATTAACCTCCCAGAGCCGTGTGGATTACTTTTATAATGGATGGATTATAGTATATAAATAAACAGAATCATATTGCCTGAAACTCGCCTCCACAATGCTACAATGCAAAAAAAGGCTAAAGAAAATCTTTTAATTTAATTAAATAAATAAAATAATGTAAATTTCCGCAAAATAACCTTTCAGAGAGAAAGTCATAAAGGTTTGAAACAACATAAGGGTGAGAAAATACTGACTGATTTTTTATATGAGGTGTCTGGACCCCCAGGACTGACCGGTAAACAGGTGTGAACAGGTTTTCCTGAGCTTCACAGCCTGATCGTAGAGTTTACGGGCACTGCGGTTAGAGCTGGGGATGACTCTCTGTCTCATCGCCTTCACCCCGTGTTTGCTGTCCGGGCTGAAGAAGATGACAATGGGGTACCACTGCGTGTAGTTCAGGGTATCTACAGCTTTAGGGGTGACGTCCAGAAGAGCGTGCTTGTCCTGCATCAATGACAAAATGGGTCAGTGTAAGTAAAGTGTACAGTACAAGGCTTAAAGGTAAATTCATATAAATGACTGACTGAAAAAAAATAATGCAACTTTTGATTATTAATTTGTGTGTGCATACACAATTACCTTTTCGATGATCTGTCGAATAGTGTTGAGACGAACCACCCCAGAGGATTTTTCCGACCCTGCGTCTTTGGGTTCTGTTTCTGATGTGCCATTGGACAAAAACAACAAGTATAATCAAACTACAAATACTTACTCAATATGTACAAATGCAACAAATGATTATTTTTTATTTAATGAAAGCTATTATTCATTCATATGCATAAAAAGATTATATTCATGAAAAGCAGGTACACAAGAATATGCATTGCATTTTTTATAGAAAAAAGACATTTGCACAACATTATATTTTATATTTAACATTTTAAATGTGTTGTCATTTAAATTAACAATTTATTATTATTCCAAATAGAAGTTCAAAGCATGAAATCATATCAGGTTGCTAATATTCATTACAGGGTCTAAAATAATTTTGCATGCTTAAAATCTAGTGTGACAATCCCATTATTGATGGTATTGCAGAGACATTCAATTGCATGAACTCACTGGCAATTACAAACTCGTTTGGAAGCTCCGTTTCCAGTTTTTCGCTGGCAGCATCAGCGATTGGTCCAAACAGCACAACCGGCCTTCGGAATCCCGCTATGGGAGGAACACAAGGTTTACAACAAGGCTTTCACAGCCAAGGTAATCTGTTTTAGTCTGACTAAAATACAGAATGGTTCTATTAATGGTAATAAACACTCCGTTAGCTATGTAAATAGGGTTCAGAGAGGATTAAAGAAGAGTCTTGACTGATGATTCAAAACAGCCTTTTTCAAAATTTTGACTCTGGCTTTTGCCACATAAATCATGATTTTATTGGGTAATTTTTCTTGAACACTGTGTAGGGAGCAATCTCTCTCAGTGATGAGCCCATTTTTCAAACATATTAAAAATTTCTCAGCTGCAGAAAATTTCATTAGCGGTATTAGGCCGGTCCGCTCAGAGATTTGACTAATGTTGTGTGTAAGAAGTCATTGTGTTATTGAGAAAGCTTATTGTGTAAACAATTCAGGTACCATGATAAGTAAATTACCGATGTTTGTCATTCGTTGCATCAGTTATCCATGGTTATTTATTACCTTTATACTTTCTCTTTTTCTGGCTACATTCTGATTTACAAGATCCCTATGCAGTGTTCATTATTTATACTTCTATTAAAAATAAAAAATATTATTATTTTTTAATTGACTTGATTGTTCATTTAAACAAAAAATATATTTTTGCATAAATGCACTTAAAATATACACACACAAATATATAGATATATTGTATATAATTTTATAGTATTAAAAATAAATATTATTATTATTATTATTTGTATTTTACATTATGTATATTACACACACATAGATACACACAAACATACACACCTTCTCTCAGCACCACCCTCTCATAGGCAGGGAACCGTGTGGCGACGGCAGCAGAACTTTCCTCTCGGCTCTTCCGCAGGTCTTTCTTCTTGGCCGCCCTCTGACCACGTAGTCTCCAGAAGTCTGCTCTGTCGCTTCCTGAGCCCTTATGTGTGTTCTGGACGTTTGCCATCTGATCCGCTCTGATCGGCACAGGAGCAGGGGTTGTGAGTAGAAAAAGAGCAGGATAGATCATTATAGAGCAATGATTTGTGGAAGCAAAGTCTGCTATGTGGTTTTGTCCTACATACAAAGAAAAATCTCCATTCTCACCTGCTCTTGTTGGGAATGATGCCCTTCTCCAGCAGCTGGTTGTCTTTGCCCAAGCGGATGGACAGCCAGTTTCCCAGCTTGCCGTCGTATAAGGTGTCCACTACCTTGAGGATCTCCCCCCGGGAGAAAGCCAGACACTGAGGAAGCTCCTTCTCATACTCAAAATGGGTCCGGATGAAAAACGAGTCCCCTCGACCAGATACCAAGATGTCTTCGTAAACTAGGACACAACACGGAGACATAAGCTCCCAAACATGTCTCAGACTCAATGCTTTGGGATTAATTGAAAGTGCATTTAATCGCATTAATTGCACTAAAGTGCATTTAATTGCAATATGCATTAGAAGACAGAGACTAATAAACAAATAAAAAATAAATAACAAATAAATAAAAAAAGTAATAATTACAATAAAAATTAAAGCTGCAAGCAGCGATGAAAGGGCCCTCGCACCTGGGAGCACTGCCCCCCGGTGGCCTCAGGAAAACAGCGAATAGTGGGTGACATGCATTTAAGTGGGTAAATATAGGAGAAATATGGCAAAGTCACTTCAATGTGCCACATTTCCTGCTGCCAGCAGGTGGCGCCTTGACTATAACTGAATATTGGCATGTAGATGTCTTCAGGCCAGGACTATTATCAAACATGTGAAGTTTGGTGTAGATCGGACATTGTATACCTGAGTTAAAACAACTTCCTGTTTCGTGGCGTAAAACGCATACATTAGCACTTAGCCATTTTTTGCTTGATTTAATTTGTTTCTAGTATGTTTGGGACCTGATGGCATATTTAAATGTGTTTCTGGGAGGGAATTACAGTGTAAAGCATGCCATTTCCTGTTGCCAGCAGGTGGCGCTATGATTAACTAATATTGGCATGTAGATGTCTTCAGGACAGGACTATTATCAAACATGTGAAGTTTGGGGCATATCAGACATTGTATGCCTGACTTACAACAACTTCCTGTTTCATGGCGAAACATCGAAATTTGTCAGGCCGCCATGGACACGCCCTTCAGGGAAAACTCAAGATCTTCACAATTTAACGTCGCAAAGGCCTTTAGATTAGACTGTGCAAATATGATGATGATCTGATTAAATCTCTTGGAGGAGTTGATTAAAGTACAACGTCTGGAAATGGCAAAATTTGCAACAATTTTGCAAAGAAAATTAAAAATATCTCACTTCCTGTTGGTTTTCAGATTTCGTACCAGGAGACTTTTTTGTAGGTATTGGGCTGTTACATGTGTCTCCCGAATTTCATACCTGTAACGTGAAACGTAGCGGGAGGGGCACTTCGTTGAAATGTTGTAGGTGGCGCTATCGGGCCATTTTGCCAAATTTTCACCACTTTTGACGTGTGTGCAAAGTTTCATGAGTTTTCGAGAATGTTTAGGCCATCAAAAATGTGATTCATTTGGGAGAAGAATAATAATAGGCTGAGCAATTCCAATAGGGTCCTCACACCATCGGTGCTCGGGCCCTAAAAATCAAAAGGTGCTGTAAATAATTTAAAAACAAAACAAATACATAAACAGACAAATAATATATAAATAAAGAGGGAAAAAATATAAATAGAAAAAAATAAATAATTAAATCAAAAAGTTCTCTAAAAATAAAACAAACAAACAAAAATAAATAAATAAACTATTAAAATATAAGATAATAAAATATAAATAGATAAATAAAATATAAATACATATAATAAATATAAATAAATAAATAAATAAATAGATAGATAAAAATGTATAAAATTATAATAAAATTCAAAAGGTTATATAAAAATATACAATTTAAATAGACAAATTATTTTTTTATTTATTATGAATTAAAAGTTATTTTCAGTCTACCAATCTCTCAACCTCTCCAAAATAATGCTGTAAATGAAGTCTGTTGTCCATGGGATTAAATGGGATACAGTGTCATTAAAGGATAAAATTTACAGCGGTCAAATTTCCTCTAGTGGTGCAGCCACCCTCTTGATTAAAGCTCTGACACCACATCTGTCTCGGCTCAGACCAAATGAGATTCAACCCCTGACAGTGCCAGTCCTCGCTTTCCCATGAGACATCCACACCGAGGAGAGACGGAGTGAGAGAAATAGAGACGGAGACAGGGAGTGAATGCGATGGAAGGATGACGTGACAGCAGAAAAAGAGATAGAGCAGAGAGAGCAGCGTCAGATACAACAGTAGGGGTCACTGCTGACGTCCCGCCCGTCTTGCGATGGGGTTAGAAACTTGTTTTTAGTTGGACTTTTTTCTGAAAGTTTCTCTACTGGGATTGAACCAACAAACATTCAGCACAGGGGCTCATTTACTTCCTCACATAACAGGCATGAAAACAGCTCACAAACATGAAAATCAAGATTTTTGCATGTTTGTACACGTGTGCGCATGACCACACTTGACACGGCAGTCCCTGGAAGAGACAAAACTGGCTACAACTGGTTTTGTACTGATGAGCAACAAGCCGAGGCCTCTCAACAGGCTCTGTGTGTATAGGGGGAAGGGAAGGATGAAGAGAGAGCACTTCAGGGCCTTTTCACACATACAGAAATGTATTAATGGTTGCTAGTCCTACTGTGGGATGCTCTAATGTAGGGGCTAAAAAAGTACTAAAATATAATTTGGAAATTATTATTATTATTTAAAGGTGCAGTAAGTAAATAAATAAATAAACAGGCATAGAATTGAACAAGCACACAAGTATTTCGGCCCAACTCCAGTGATGACTGTGGACTAGGGTTATTATCGTTAACTAAAGCTAAAACTAAAACTATTGAAAACATTTCTGTTAATTGAAATAAAGCTGAAATAAAATCAAAATATTAGTTTAAAAAATGTAATTAAACAAACATGATAAATGTTGCCTTGGCAATAAACTGAAATAAGTTTAGTTGAAGCACTAAAATTATTAATATTAATAATGAAAACTAAAACTGAAATGAAAATAAATTAAACATAAATAGCAATATTAAAAAAACAACGAATAAAATGAGAAATACATACAAATTGGTCCGTGTACTTTTGCGTCCATTCGTTTTTCCTTTTTTAAACCAGAAATGAAATATGGAAAAATGTATGTCGTTTGGGCCTTTTTTCATATAAAACAGAGAAAAAAGTTTTTACTCTGTTTTATATGAAAAAAGGCCCAAACGACCTATACATTTCTGTGACTTTTTTGTCTGGCTGTTAGGTGTTTTATATCGAGAAATTGTTTAGGATTAGGAGTCGCTTTATATGCTATACGTCTTGCTGTTCAAATTGAAAATATACCAACGTATAATGATGACAAAGTTATACCCCAATATGTAATTTTCATGAAGACAAAATTTCCATACCCTTTGCCTCAGTGAAGGAGGCAATCAACAGCGGAAGGACAATATTTTTAAGTGTAGAAAACGCTGAACATTTAAGTGCGTTGCCTTCATATTCGGCCTGACCTGCTTGTCTGTATAGCTTTATTGGGCTTTTAGTATCACTGTATTATTGCATTAGCGTTTTCTTCATAACTGTATTTTATTTTCTAGGAAAATGCTTAACGTGTTATTAATTGTGTTCATGGGCTCATCTGCTTGTCTGTATATGTTTTATTTATAAGTTGTGTACTAAATTTGCTCCTCCAATATCATTGTAGTACATCAAGCCACATTAAGAGTTTACGTTTTTCACGTTAAGCGCTTAGAATGTCCCGCTTTGCTGGGCGAGTTTGCCGCCAGCATTCTCTTGGACATGCTGCAGTATCGGACCCCTTGTGAGTGAGAATAGGTTGACGTTTTCTTAACAGGAACAAAGGGGGAGCAATCTTGTCCGTCACCATGTTGGGACAGGTGTTCTGCATCTGCATGTTGTTTCAGTTTTAATATCAAGTCATGTATTATCATGATTTCAGGCTATCAAAAGTGTGGGAGAAACAGTAGGCCAAATTTACAAAAGGAAACTCTTTTAAATTGACAATTGTTCAATTTAATCTGGTTTAAATCTGGTAATTTTGGTTTAAAGATGCAAAACGCAATAAACAAAAATCTGAAAAGAAGTCAATATTTCATTTCATGCGCTTGAAATTTGTGTATACCATTTAAATTTAAATTTTGGTATTCAACATAGCATTTAAAATGACAACCGTTCGTTTTTTGTTTTTCTCGCCGTGGTTAAAAAAGGAAAAAGGAATGGACGCAAAAGTACACGGACCCAAATTAAACAAAAAATAAATAAATAAAAGCTAATTCAAAATAATAATAAAACTAAAATAACACTGTTGTGTGTTCGCTGAGGTGAAGCGAGGGCCGGTTTTGTGTGTTTAATGTGTGTGGTGTGAGCGAGGCTCGTGCTCTCTTGCTCTCACCCTCGGTTTTATTCTGTGCCAAAATGGTCACGACCTCACCCCGCGGGATCTCCAGCAGGAACAGCACGGCCTCCTCTCGCACAATGCCCCGAAAGTCAACGTTATTCACCTTTAGGGGAGAGACAGATAACACACATATGCGCACATACAGTTGAAAAGGAAATATGGCATATGCAAATCAAATTCAAAGCACATTCTCTTCTCTTCCAATCACCTAGGCTATTTCTGAAAACTACCATATAATAAGCACAATGAGGTTAGCTAATCATAAGAGATGTCTTTTACATTCATAAGTGATAAAAACAGCTTATTTTATTCTAAGGGTCGAAGAGAGCATGGAATATGGTTATGAATAATTAAATTACATTTGTTTGTGATGCAAAAAACCTCAACTAACATTATAAGTGAACCTCAGAAAAAAAAAAAAAACTAAAAACCAAACTAAAAAATATATTCCCCTTTAAGTAGTGTTCAATCGCTGGCACTTTCTTACAACTCCATGAATAAGACAATGTTATTATGAAATATGATGCTATATTCTGAACTGTCTGTTTTGTGAAAGAAAAACAAGAGGGCACTAAAATGATTAGAACATTAGTAAGTCATTTCAGCTGATGTCAACAAAATTGTTGTTTTCGTACCTTCATGATCTGATCCCCTACACGGAGACCTTCTTCTTCAGCCGGACTGCCCTCCTGCACTCCTGCTATGAATATTCCCACATCATTTCCTCCAGCCAACCTCAGTCCAACACTCTCTCCTTTCTGAAAGCTCACCATCACTGTGTTGGGCCTAAAAAAAAGAGCGAGAGTTAGGTATTTGCTAACATCTTGTCTGTATTAAGAGACAGTTTTCCTGTGACATCACTTCAAAAACTCTTTAAAAAACATCTGAAGAAAATACACCGATCCTGAAGCTGATGCTCTTTTAAACAATGTGAAAAAGTTAAGCCAACAATAGTATTTTGAAATACACTTTGTGCATGTGATTAATTTTAATATAATTATTATATCAAAAAAATATTGAATTATATTTTTAAATAAATTAAAATAGTCATTTTCTCATAAAAAATTATATTTTAAAATTCATTCTGAAACAACTGCAAGCAGACGGACTCCAAATTTACTTTAAATCACACCTGCCAATACACTACTGTTCAAAGTTTGGGGTCAGTAAGATATTTATTTTTTGAAAGAAATGTATACTTTTATCCAGAAAGATGCATTAAACTGATCAAAAGTGACAGTAAAAACATTTATAATGTTACAAAGGGCATTGTGTTCTCATATTATAAAATATCCATATTTAACAAGTAAAATATCTCCACACGGCTCTGGGGTGTTAATAAAGGCCTTCTGAAGCGAATCGATGGGTTTGTGCAAGAAAAATATCCATATTTAAAACTTAATAATGTAAAATATCTAGCTTCCGCCAGACCGCCTTCCGTATTCAATTTACTGAAAGTGTAACGCCTGTGTAAAGTGTAATACATCGTGCCAGTTAAGCTTTTTCCGTAAGCTGAAGACCCCAGAGCTGTGTGGAGTACGTTTATAATGGATGGATGCACTTTTTTGGGCTTCAAATTTTGGGCTGCCATTCACTGCCATTATAAAGCTTAGAAGAGCCAGGACATTTTTTAATACAACTCAGATTGTATTCGTCTTAAAGAAGAATGTCATAAACACCTAGGATGGCTTGAGGGTAAGTAAATCATGGGGTAATTATCATTTTTGGGTGAACTATCTCTTTAATATCAGAAATGCAATAGGAACCGTTTAATAGAAAGACTCCCAAGTAAGATGTTTGCAGAAAAACATACAGGCTTAAAAATGGTCCAATTTCTATTCATTCTTTCCAAACACACCAAGAACCAAATGCACTGTCATGTCTTGTTTTCTCCTGCTCTCCAGCTGAAAGCACCTCTCTCATCCTGTGCTCAGGTAAAAACCAACTCTGGTCTCTAATCTTAAAGCAAAGCTCTGTAAGCAAGTGCAGGACACAAAAATAACCTCTCCCAGTGGATACGAGCAGCAGCAGACTGCCTCTTCCTCATGAATATGGAGGAGCTGATGGAGAGGATGATTAAAAGAGAGAGAGAGAGATTGCTGTGGTATCCACCCCGTGTGTGAGGCTGTGATGCAAATGACCCCCCATCTCGGTTTCATTTTCTGTGCTTTGTCTTTCTGTCCGCTCTTCCACCAGTGTGACAGTTTAAACAGATAGTTCACCTCAAAATGAAAAGGAAAAATTTTGCGTATTTTACATTGTTGCAGCACCTCTCTTCCCAGTCTGTCAGTAACACTCTGTTTAGTTCCTCTCTCTTTTCCTACGTTTATACTGTTAGTCCAAATCCGATTATTTGTGTATCAAAACTTTTCAGATCTGATTTGTGTGTCCATGCCACTCTTTTGTTTGCTTTGGAGCATTGGTCTGTATAATGTGTAGGGCTATGCGATTTATCTAAATTGAGTTTCGATTTTGGCTTCCAACGATTATGAAAATATGGTAATAGAAATAAAGTGATTATTGTGCCTCATTCCGTTCCTTTCATTTACAGCAGTGCACTTTCACTCCTCAGAGCCCAAGCTTAACATGCAAATCAGTAAAATTGTGTCAAATGGGATGTGCGTGATATTAAAAAGAGTTATTAAAAGTGACATACTATGGAGCTTTACCTCAGGCGGCTTTCTGTGTGCCCTCTCTGAGACGGAGCGGAACACAGACAAGCAAACTGAACTTCGAGCTTTGGGTGCACGCCTAAATTGTCAAGCCCACACAAAAATGTCAGAATGCTGGGCATGCCAATTATTCACAAAAGCCCAGTCAAAGCCCATGTCTTAAGTACACGTAAACAGTTGGGAGAAAATAGAATGTGTATCAGTATACTGGATCCATGCATTCGATCTTAAAGTGACAGCGGCCTAATATACTGTACCTGCTGCCGCCTATGTCATTAATGTTAATCAAAGATCAAAAGACAAAGAGAAAATCACTCAATGCTCCTGGCTGAATCACTTTTGTAGCTTCAATAAAAATCAAAGCAAGATTAATTGTTACAGTGAAGACTATGCTGTTTTATTTGAAATTTGATTATTTAATTTCTGTAGTAGGCTGTTTGCGGAAATTGCAGTTTTTTATTGAAGATTTTTGCCATAATCGAGCAGCCCTACTAATGTGTGTGTGTAAGATGAGTGTGTGGTGATTGAACTCCAGCTCTGTCTACATATCTAAACTCAGCCCTCAGTGAGTCCTCAGGTTTATAATATCTTAGTTCAGTGAATAAGATCATGCATGAGGAGGGTTGACCCCGTGGGTTATTCACAGCATCCACTCACCCGTAAATGGCCTCGTCCTCTGGGCTCGGTCTCAGCAGAATCTTGGGTGTTGTCTTTAATGCTGCTGCTCATTTAATAAAAAAATCATTTCAGTTTAATTCTGAAACAACTGCAAGCAGACAGAATCCACATTTAAATCATAAATAGACTACTGTTCAAAAGTTTGCGGTGAGTAAAATCTTTATGTTTTGAAAGAAATTAATAGTAGTTAATAGCAGTCATGCTTTAACTTGATCAAAAGTGACAGTAAAGATATTTATAACGTTACAAAATATTTCTATTTCAGATAATTGATGATTAATATTCATCAAAGAATCCTGACAAATATATCTTGGTTTCTACAAAAATATTAAGCAGCACAACAGCTCAACATTGATAATAAAAAGAAATGCAGCAAATCCGCATATTAGAATGATTTCTGAAGGATCATGTGACACTAAAGACAGGAGTAATGATGCTGAAAATTCAGCTTTGCATCACAGGAATATATAACATTTTAAGTTATATTCAAATAGAAAAATAAATATTTTAAATTGTAGTAATATTTTAGTTTTTACTGTATTTCTGATCAAATAAATGCCATCTTGGTGAGCATAAGAGACTTCTTCCAAAAACATTACTGACCTCAAACTTTTGAACAAACTATGCATTTTGCATAAATGTTATTTAAAAAATAAAAAAATAAAAAAATATGTTCTTATGACAATGCAATTATATAGCAGCTTTTCTCTTTGCATACTAGTGACAGTTTTAGTGACAACTTAAACTTCTGATGGTAAATGTTCCACTGAGGTAAAAGTCAGAAGTCAGGACAGATGTTTTCTTTAGTATGAGTTTTGGTGATTTTGAATCGCTAACATCAGTGAGAGTCAAACCATCTTTTTTAGCCTACTGTATGTAATGTTGCAGTTTCTAGTAACATTTCTGTTCAACATTTGTCTGGTTTTATTTAGTCAGCAAAGCCAATTATACTCTAATTTGGCAACTGACAAGTATTGACGTTCGGCAATACTTGATATTGTCTACTATCAAACTATGAGGGATATACAGAGAATCATGTTCTTACGTGGTGGCTCTTCTTCCTGTGGTTCTGCTCTCACCTCCTGGGCTGGAAGCGGCTCCTCTGGAGTTTTGTAAGGAGAGGATGTTACAGTGGGCTTTGCAAGTCTGCTTTGAGGGTCCTCCCTAAAAATAAACAACAACAGATAAACTGCAGTTTTGATCTGACAGTTTCGGACTGAGAATATACATGTTCCACTAACAGTAGACAACCAGGAATTGCTCCTGAATGCCTTGAGCTAACAAATTACTCTTTGTGAAATATTCTGACTGAAAGGTGCATTTGTGCTATGTCTTTAAAAAAAGTGCCATACGTCTAAGCAAGTTGTGTTCTAAATTTGAAGTTGATGTCACAAAAATTGAGGTTCTACATCAAACATTTTACAAAATAATATCCCTTTAAATGTCCAAATACTTTTTGGAGCTACTGTATTATCCATCCCTAATGTGTGTTGAAAATACACTATTTTGCCAAAAGTTTTGGAACGTCTGCCTTTACATGCACATGAACTTTCTCAAGGCTTTCCACAAGGTTTAGGAGTGTGTCTATGGGAATTTTTGACCATTCTTCTAGAAGTGCATTTGTGAGGTCAGGCACTGATGTTGGATGAGAAGGCCTGGCTCGCAGTCTCCGCTCTAATTCATCCCAAAGGTGTTCTATCGGGTTGAGGTCAGGACTCTGGCAAGGCCAGTAAAGGTCCTCCACACCAAACTCGCTCATCCATATATTTATGGACCTTGCTTTGTGCACTGGTGAGTCCAGTGGCGGCGTGCTTTGGTGATGTAAGGCTTGGATGCAGCTGCTCGGCCATGGAAACCCATTCCATGAAGCTCTCTACGCACGGTTCTTGAACTAATCTGAAGGCCACAAGAAGTTTGGAGGTCTGTAGCTATTGACTGAAAGTTGGGACTTCTGCGCACTGTGTGCCTCAGCATGTGCTGACCCCGCTCTGTGATTTTACGTGGCCTACCACTTCATGACTGAGTTGCTGTTGTTCCCAATTACTTCCACTTTGTTATAATACCACTAACAGTTGACCGCAGAATATTTAGTAGTGAGGAAATTTCAGGAATGGACTTATTGCACAGGTGGCAACCTATCACGGTACCATGCTTGAATTCACTGAGCTCCTGAGAGCGACCCATTCTTTCACAAATGTTTGTAAAAGCAGTCTGCATGCCTAGGTGCTTGACTTTATACACCTTTGGCCATGGAAGTGATTGGTACACCTGAATTCAATTATTTGGAGGGGTGTTCCAATACTTTTGGCAATATAGTGCATCTTAAAGCTGTGCGCACCTGACATTCTCTCGCGCTGCGTCATTAGAAGAGTGTGAGGAGAGGTCAGATTGACGTGACCTTTGGTCATCTTGAGGTGAGTAGGAATGGTACGACTCCATCTCAGAAATATCTGAAAGATACAAAAGTCTACAATGAGAAGCGAAGGACTTTTCTTCTATTGGTTCTGGACAGGAAAGAGACGAGGCCCAGAGGAGACAGAATTAAATGGACCCACAACCACAGAGAACGGACCACCATGTTACTGTCGACTTGGTGTTAATTTGCCAAGATCTGCCCCGTTATAACAACCATTTCTGTTTATATACAGTATACTGTGATTTTGACCACAGGATATCCATGCCTTTTGACCCAAATCATGTTGATTTACAATGCCTACATGACTCAAATGCCCAGAATTTCATGAAGCTGTCACGAAGAAACTAATAGCAGTGTTATACAGAGGCAGAAGGTGTGTTGGACAGGTGCGATTAATCTTTATGAACAGAACACCCTTATAAAAGGTAGAGAAAAAGGACAGACAGGAAGTGACATCTACTGCAACTGCCTTGGAAAGCAGAGATGTGTACAAAGCAGCTAGTACTTGCATACATTTAAGATACTTTGATAGTTAAAAGGAACAGTTCACCCAAAAAAATAAATAAACAAAAATGGAAATTCTGTCATCATTTACTCAACCTCATGTCATTCCAAACCGGTATGAGTGCCTTTCTTAAGTGTAAAAAAGATTTTGAAGACTTTTAAGAAGTCTTCACCGATTCATTTGAGCAGTTAAGTTAAATCAGTAAAATATCTGAGAACCTGATCAGTCTGATTCGTGAATGAATCATGCAGTATAATACTAGTTCAATCATTTCATTTTGAAAAAATCTGTTCAAAAGTATGACTTACTCATGAATCAGATGGATTTGGTTCTCAAGTTCAACTCAGTTGAGTCAATGATTCGTTTGCATCGCTTCTCAAATTAACAGATTATCATTAAAAAAACTATTTAAGTCTTAGTCTGAATCTTATGGACTACTTTATGTTTTTTGTTATTATAGGATCATGGTCATATAAAATATCTGCCCGAATACTCTTTTAAATAAAAAAATGTTTGCGACACAAAAGAAAGTCTCATGGGTTTTGTATCGACATGAGGGTGAACTATTCCTTTAATTTCTCATTTTAGAGCTCTACTTTGTCCAGGGAAGTTAAGAATTATTTGATAACAAGTAAAACCACAAGACGCAGAGCAAGGAAAATGAAGCATCGCCCTGAAAGAGAAAGCAGGACAGAAGTAGTGACGGCCGGGGAGGAAGAAAAGAGTTACTGTGTGGTCTGCTGGTGATCTAAGTGCATGTCCAGTGCATTAAGAGAACTCCTGCTCTTCTGAGCGCCGCTGGTGGGCGGTACGCCATGCCTGTCCTGGAAATCTACAACACACTCCCATCCATAACAGAGCATAAGGACACTGCCGCCCACCTGCTTCAGAGCTCAGGGGGGTTAATGCTTAGAGCTAACAGAGTAAACAGACACAAATATGCTCCTAGCACTGGCTGTAGATACAGTAAAATGCACAAAATGTGTTACATTTTTGACTCAGGAAGGGCAGAAATCTGCAAGTGATACAGATGTTTGATACTACAGTGGGGTCGAAAAGTCTGAGACCACAATGAAAAAACATGAAAATAAACGGAATGTTAAAGGGTTTGTAAAAAAGTGAAAACCACCAAAAAACATAAAATTAACTTTTAAAAATGTAATATTTTAAAAAAAATAATCATTATATATATTATATATATATATATATATATATATATATATATATATATATATATATATATATATATATATATATATATATATATATATATATATATATATATATATATATATATACACACACACACACACACACACACACACACACACACACACACTCACCTAAAGGATTATTAGGAACACCATACTAATACTGTGTTTGACCCCCTTTCGCCTTCAGAACTGCCTTAATTCTATGTGGCATTGATTCAACAAGGTGCTGAAAGCATTCTTTAGAAATGTTGGCCCATATTGATAGGATAGCATCTTGCAGTTGATGGAGATTTGTGGGATGCACATCCAGGGCACGAAGCTCCCGTTCCACCACATCCCAAAGATGCTCTATTGGGTTGAGATCTGGTGACTGTGGGGGCCATTTTAACACAGTGAACTCATTGTCATGTTCAAGAAACCAATTTGAAATGATTCGAGCTTTGTGACATGGTGCATTATCCTGCTGGAAGTAGCCATCAGAGGATGGGTACATGGTGGTCATAAAGAGATGGACATGGTCAGAAACAATGCTCAGGTAGGCCGTGGCATTTAAACGATGCCCAATTGGCACTAAGGGGCCTAAAGTGTGCCAAGAAAACATCCCCCACACCATTACACCACCACCACCAGCCTGCACAGTGGTAACAAGGCATGATGGATCCATGTTCTCATTCTGTTTACGCCAAATTCTGACTCTACCATCTGAATGTCTCAACAGAAATCGAGACTCATCAGACCAGGCAACATTTTTCCAGTCTTCAACTATCCAATTTTGGTGAGCTCGTGCAAATTGTAGCCTCTTTTTCCTATTTGTAGTGGAGATGAGTGGTACCCGGTGGGGTCTTCTGCTGTTGTAGCCCATCCGCCTCAAGGTTGTGCGTGTTGTGGCTTTACAAATGCTTTGCTGCATACCTCGGTTGTAACGAGTGGTTATTTCAGTCAAAGTTGCTCTTCTATCAGCTTGAATCAGTCGGCCCATTCTCCTCTGACCTCTAGCATCAACAAGGCATTTTCGCCCACAGGACTGCCGCATACTGGATGTTTTTCCCTTTTCACACCATTCTTTGTAAATTCTAGAAATGGTTGTGCGTGAAAATCCCAGTAACTAAGCAGATTGTGAAATACTCAGACCGGCCCGTCTGGCACCAACAACCATGCCACGCTCAAAATTGCTTAAATCACCTTTCTTTCCCATTCTGACATTTAGTTTGGAGTTCAGGAGATTGTCTTGACCAGGACCACACCCCTAAATGCATTGAAGCAACTGCCTTAATGAGAAATTGAACAGGTGTTCCTAATAATCCTTTAGGTGAGTGATCTGACTGCAGATTCCGAATGTACTGTTTATGTTCCCTAAAATCTGCAGCACGATGAAAACATGTTTACATGCATGTTACATTTACTCTGAACAAAATTTTTGAGCATGCCGTTCAAGAGCGGCATTAAGCGTCACGTTATCGTAAGAACGAGAAGCTAGCGAGTCCTGTCAGCTGATTAAAGAAGACAGATGATTCAGCATATCACCTTAATACATATCATATCTAAAATTATCCTAAAAAAGCTTTCTTCTAATGTTGCTAAATTTAGCAGGATCCCAATATCTTATTCATTTATTCAGAACAAGCTAAAAAAAAAAATTCTCTAATTGTTCTGTACATGAGGGGTTTTCATTTGATTCGATGGGCTATCGGTCAGATTATTTACGGATTATTAGGCAGCATGTAAACACAGATTCTGGAGAACATCAGGGAGGATCAGGGAGCCGGTGTTTTCCAGGCTGTGGGGGAGAGAGGCGTGTTTCCATCTGTTGGGTGGGGATGAAATTACAGTCTGTACCTTATGAGGGGGAGGACAAACCACAGAGACAGCTGCTGTACACTCCCTGACTACAACCCAAAACAGCACGGACAGGACTTGATTTAGTCCGCAGCGCTACTGTAAAACACACGCAGAGTAACAGAAAGAATGACAGAGAGTATACACACTTGCATACATACATACATACATGCATGCAAAGGCTAGACCCTAGGGCTGGGAAATATTGCATAAAAAAGGATCATCTGACGATATTTGATATTGCAATATTAGTGTATTTATTCTTGGGGAAATATATATATATATGTGTGTTTATAATAGAGTAAGACTTTACAACAAAGTTCCAGATGTTAACATTATTAACATGGACTAACAATGGAAAAAAAAAAATCTCCAAAGCATTTATTAATCTTAGTTAATGTTAATTTCAATATTTACTAATACATTATTAAAATCAAAAGTTGTATCTGTTAATATTATCTAAATGTACCTGAGCTAACATGAACAATGAATTTGTTTTTTTATTAATTAACATCAACAAAGATTAATTTTAACTAACATTAAGAGCTAACATTAAGTAATGTAAGTATATATACAGTGTATGTATATATATATATATATATATATAGTATATACACAATTAAATATTATTCAATTATATATATATATATATATATATATATATATATATATATATATATATATATATATATATATATATATATATATATATATATATATATATATATATATATATATATATATATATATATATATATATATATATATATATATATATATACATATATACACACACACACACACATATACTTTAAATAAATAATTCTAATATTTAGTAGTATTTATAACATATAGTATACAATAATATAAAAATATACAGATTTTATTTTTAAAATAAATATTAATAATAATAAAAAAAATAAAATAAACATAAAAAAATTATACATTATTTTTAACATATCACCTAACATTTTATTTCACCTGTAAAATATTAGTGATATATTAATGATATTCCTTATATCGCCCAGACCTAATAGTGACTGAGAATAAACAAATGGCACTTGCATTGTTCTTAAATACAGTGTTAAAAGACAATATGAACTATTGTAACACGTCCCTGGTCTTATTTTATTTCCTTAAAAGAAAAAAAAAATGGTTTTCATAACCAAACTTTTAAAAAAACTAATTTTTTATGTAATACCTTCCTCCCACCATAACAATTCATTTGAATCCCACAGCACACAGTCAAGTCCAACCCTACATTAATTTCCCATTGAATATACTGTTTTACATAGAAATATGCTGCATTAACGAAGTCAAAAGTGTTATGAATTCAGTTGCCGTCATGTTGTCTTTAAACACAAAGACACAGGGGACAGTGCTGTTTTACAACAGTAAGCCTTGAGTGTGACGATTCAACGTATTCAAGCATACTACACTACAAAGTCACAGCTTCTTGAATACAATGAACAATAAAAATGAGGAAATAGCTGAAAGCCGGCTATCGCATCATTAAGTCAAAATGAAAAGTAGTGCACAATGGTGCGTAAGAGGCAATGAACCGTATATGCTGCATTTTTATGGCAGGGTGTAAATCACATCTCAATTTAACTTCTCCAACCGGCACGAAGCAACATACACAATGCCTACCCTGACTCGTGTTCCACTGCCGATGAATGCAAACATGAAATGGAAATGCATTTAGCGGTTCCGCCCCTGCCCCACTTGACAAGCGGACGCTTTTTCTGTACTGAAATTTACTTCCACCTGCATTTAATACCTTGAGGATGGTAGATCTGTAAAAGCCATACGATATCCAGCTGTCCCACCCTAATAACAGCTGAAGAGTATGAAATAGCATCTGACACATTTTCTCCTCCATGATTGAATAAGTCACCACCACACAGACATAACATTGAGTAGACTTATTTATTGTTAAAGAAGGTATTAAAAAAAGGAGGTTAGCATAAACATAAGAGCACAGTGTGAAAGTTTTACAGGTTTGTTGAGGCAGTCATGATTAAAGATTAAAGGCAACCAGACTTTATGTTGTGTCTCTGCGGTCCATCGGCTAAAAGTATGACATATCTGTATTATCTGTAAAAAGAGAACACAAAAATAGCATTTCTGTTGTAAGCAAACTGTTTGCTTTTCTCAGGTAAGCGCATCTTTCTGGGGTTAAAATATTCATTGTGTTTAAGTGCAAACAATGGTGCATATGTATCTGATAGCAAGATTAAGATACCTGCTATTAACATCCATATATGTCCATACACTATTTTTTTTATTTAAATCAATTTATTATAAAATAATTTATATTAATTTAAAATAAATATAAACATTAATATATATATATATATATATATACACACACACATATATATACACATATATACATACACACATATACACAGTACTGTGCAAAAGTATTTTACTGTAGTGTGTCAGTAGGAAATATCAGTTTACATTTCCAAACATTCATTTTGCAATATTTTTTTTTTTTTTTTTTTTATGCACAAGAAGTCTGATAGCAGCCGGTCTGATCTCACCATCATCGAATCTGTCTGTGATTACATGAAGAAACAGAAAAAACTGAGACAGACTAAATCCAGAAAAACTAAGGCAACGTCTCCCAGACACTTGAGGAAACCTTCCTGCAAAACTACAGTACTGTGAAAAGTTTAGGCACTTGTCAGAATGCTTTAAAGTGAGAATGCTGTCAAAAATAATAACATAAATAGCTTTTATTTATTAATTAACTTCTATTAACTAAATCAAATCGATATTTGGGTGACCACCCTTTACGTTTAAAACAGCTTTTGTCACCTGCATCTATTCCTACACCTATTCATGTAGTTTTGCAGGAAGGTTTCTTCAAGTGTCTTGGAGACGTTGCCACAGTTCTTCTGGATTTAGTCCATCTCAGTTTTTTCTGTTTCTTCATGTAATTAAAAGATATAAATAACTGGCTTAAACCTTTTTGTGTGTAAAAATACTAGCGAGCCTAAGACTTTTGCACAGTACTGTATATATATATATATATATATATACAGTACTGTGCAAAAGTCTTAGGCTATAATATATACTTATATATTACTTATATACTTATATATAATTATATGTTGTGGCTTCTACTTTTCGATCTGACAGACATTTTCTTTAAAAGCTCTTTCTACCAACATTTTAAAAGTAATTCAAAAATCAGGCAAAAAAAAGTTTGTATGTGCTTTCTGGAATATAAAAAAAGTGGTGCCTCTAACAAAAAGGCGTATGTATCTTTTATCAGAAATCAGTCAGCTGCTATATTGCGTGTTGCATTTCCTCCCATTCATTTTTCTACAAATGGTTTGTCTCCATATACTGTCTCTGATGTGGTCCACTAGTGGTCAGATCATCCGAGACAGATGTTAATAGCAGGTATAAATGGAGTCAGTAAATCTCAGCTCTTTGCTAAAAAGAGACAGTCTGTATCAGCAGGTATAAATGGAGTCAGTAAATCTCAGCTCTTTGCTAAAAAGAGACAGTCTGTATCTGACAACACAGTCTTGTAATTTCTAAATGACTATGTGTTCCTGTTAAATATACTGTACTATCAATCTATAACTATACAACCAGAGGAAGTTTTATAACCCGTGTCCAACTGCATTAACAGTGCATCACCTCTGTAGAGGACCAGTCTTATTAAATCCATGACATATAGTTGAAATTATGCCAGTGGATGATAACCCTGCTCCGACACAGACGGTGACAAATTGGGTTTTGTGCTTCGACACTCATTTCGAGTCTATTAATAGTGATTCACATAATTAACTGTAATTTATTACAGCCTCAGCGCCTGGCAATGTGTACATGATATTACTAATCTGATTTATCAGAGCCAATTCATGCTATCTGCTTTTAATTAAAGTGCGGAGTTAGAGAGCAAACAGCCAGAGGGTGAGCACCACGGCTCAGGAAGCGCTGTAATGGAGACTAGTCTATGGACAAATGCTGCGTAATAGAAGCAACTTACCATCAGGCTCCGAGTCGCTGTCTGCCAGGGCAGGGATGCGCACCAGGATCTGCCGGTGATCTCTTTGGACCACCAGTTGCAGCTTCCCCCGTGATTTCTCAATCAGCTTGCCGGCGTCACTCAGCGACAGGTTCTCAGTCACCGTTCCGTTGATCTGGAAAAAACAAAAGACGCAACATTAATGGTTCAAGCATATATAATGTTAGGGTGCTACAAGTCTGATGTCAAAGGGCTTGAGTCAATCACAGAGTTTAGAATGCTATTTTAGTGGAGGTGTGCGAACAGTCAACCCAACTATATATACATATATTGCCAAGGTTGATAAATCAGCAGATATTTTTTTCATGATAAAAACTAAAATCATAATTATTGATTATCTCCCTTGATACTGTCACTGCGTTTACTATCAATATTAAATGTCAAATACAAGATTATATTAGAATAATTAGATTATATTAGGTTAGAATTTATTTATGTGTGAACAAATTATTAACATTTATATTTCTATTACATTTCATAATTTTTTATTGTAGATCCTATTAATATTATTTTACAAAGTTAATTTAATACGTAAATATTAAGTAAACTGAAGTTAAATATGTATGTAAAATAATGAAAAGGTTAATTTCATAAATTGTGTGTATATGTCATTATCTTATGAAATCATGAATTTCAGTTATATTAGCCGTCTGCAACCATGTGCTATACAGTGTTTTTAGTATTATTTATTTATATGCCATTACAGTTCTTAAAAGAAATTAGCTTTTCATTTTACATTTTCAGTTTTAATTTTAGCTTAAGTTTTAGTATTTTTGTTATTTGCTTTGTCATTTTTATCAGTCTTTTTTTATATTTCAATATAGATTTAATTTATTTCAGTTTTAGTTTGACTAATTTAGTATTTTTTATTTTTTTTTGTTAGTTCCCAAGGCAATATTTCTATTTTTAAGATAAAGGTTTTCATCTAATATTTATATTTTATATTTTATTAACTTTATTTCAATTAATAAATTTTTTTATTTAGTTACAGCTAACAATATCAACAATGGAGTATTAAACACAGAAAGCTACTGGGTTGTTCCAGCAATTTTATGACAATTGTTTAGATTTAGGGCCAGATTTACTAACAGCTTGCACCAGCACAAACCCTCTTGTGCCAGGATTTACTATTACTAAAGACATGCAGTGAAAAATCTGCGCTGAAAAGGCATGGACAGAGATATTTTTGCGGCTGAGCTTATTCCATATGCATTTGTAGAAGTTTCCCTTTCAGATGCTAAATTTATGGTCGGAGAGTATTTAAATGAATCATGAAAGGTGATTTACAAAGGTTTGCGCTAGTCAATTTACTGGTGTTTGCGGCATTATTTACCACCCAAAAAAAGCATGTCTTAAACCAGATGCTAATTTGCGCTTCTCTTGGTAGATTGCGTTGGTTGTTATGGAAATGATCCGGCTGCGTCTGTGTTCAAGTTGCGTGTCGTCAGAAGATCACGCACAGAACTTTCCACTCCCGATCGCCACTTTTTTGGAATTGCGCTCTCAAGTTAATTTGCCCTGTTTAGTAAATCTGGCCCTTAATGTGTGAAGATGGCTGTTATGTGAAAAGTCTGATAGGAACCTTGAGAATGATGTCACCCTCCTGGAGATTTCCATCTCTGGCAGCTAATCCAGTGCCGGTCATCTCTTTGATGAAGATCTGGCTTCCCAGCCGGAGGCCGTACTCTACAACCAAACAGAATGAAACATTGGTTCTGTGCAGCAACGCTAACATGAACCTAACAACCATGATGACCTTGACCCTTTTAAGTACTCAGCAATCCCTCCAGCTGTCAGTTTAATGGCTCACTGAATGGCTCAAACACTACAAACAATCAACTTGAAAATATGGAATATTGATCTGACGGGCAGAACCAGAGCTCTGAAAGCTCAACTAACAGAACTGAATATGATAAATCTTTTGGTTCAAATATCGTTTCCAATCCAAGGCATAATCTGGTAATACTGTAAACAGCGCTACCTACTTTGCCATTCTGGGCTGAGGGTTATGAGGGGCTGGTGAGGAAATCAGAAGAGACGGGCCGATTTATGTGAAGTCACAAGAATGTGTCTCCTCTGAAATCTCCTGACAGGGCCATCATAAATAAATCAGATTAAAATACCATCAAAATACAATGAGGACAAACCGTTTTAGAATGGATGTGTGGAGGTCTAAAGAAATTGGAGGATTACAATAGGACAGAGAGAGAGCCAGCTACCCTGTGCACATGTGTGAAGCTCAGATGGTCTTTTTATGTTGTGTATTTTTCCACAGCATCTGACCTGATCTCTACTGCAGAAATAAAGACTCTGCACCTGTAAAGGAGCCATATGTCATATGAAAATATGCTGTAACTTTCAGAACTCAGAGCAAGATTTATTAAAAATTTTATTTCAGTTAGTATAGAACTACTGATAAAGTAAAATGCATTCATTTCCGCCCAACTTTGTGCTTTGCATATTCTTCTAAGAGATGGTAATGTTTGAAACAAACGGATGAATTTTATTTTTAGGCCCTCGATCATTTCAATTTGATCTTAACGGTTGTGTGGCACATTTTAGCATGGATTGTTTAGTGAACATGTCACAACATGTCATAATCATGCAGCTTTGGAAAGAGGCTGTTATTGAAGGATGGGGTATCACAAATTATACTGGACCTTACAGAGCAACATGAACACTATATACACTACTGTTTGTTTGGGGTTGTACGATTTTTCTTATCTCATCAAGGCTGAGTTTATTTATATTTATTCAAATACAATAAAAACAATTATATTGTGAAATATTACAATTAAAAAAATATTTTTCATTTATTCCTGTGATGTCAAAGCTGAATTTTTAGCATCATTACTCCAGTGTCACATGATCCTTCAAAAAATCATTCTAATATGATGATTTGCAAGAAACATTTCATCATATTTTCAATGTTGAAAACAGTTGTGCCGTTTAATAATTTTGTGAAAAGTATTATACATTTTTTTCAGGATTCTTTGATGAATAGAAAGTTGAAAAGAACAGCATTTATTTGAAATAGAAATCTTTTGTAACCTTACACATTTCTTTACTGTCACTTTTGATCACTTGAATGCGTGTTGTTGCTGAATAAAAGTATTTATTATTTAGTATTTAAAAAAAAAAAATCATACTAACCCCAAACTTTGGAACGGTAGTGTATTTATGAAGCTTTTTTGTAGTTTAATAATGCTGCTAAAAAGGCAATATTGTGAGTTTAATTAAAATAATTGTGCATCCTTACATTTAAAATCTAAAAGAATAATCGCACTGTTCAACTCTCACAAACAATTGTCACAAAGGTCATTTACATGAGAAAATATGAACTTGCAGCAAATTTATAGCAATGTTTACTGTAAACATTGATTCACATTGAGTATTTCCTTTAACAATGCCCATAAATTATAAAATGATTACTGGGAGTGAGCTATTGAGAACTATTCTACACTTGACTGCCATGAAATCTAATTTACATGAATAGGGCAATAAGATTTACATTCGAATGATAATTAAATGAATACTTTTATTCAGCAAGGATGCATTAAATTGATCAAAAGTGACAGTAAAGACATTTGTAATGTTAAAAAAGATTTCCATTTCAAATTCCCTTTAAACTGTTTTTAATCATTTCAGTCACCTAACTCTATTACATTCAAAATATGCTATTATTGACAAGCTAATCCATAGTTCTCACCTTCATTGGGCCTGTTTTTCACCAGCATCACATTAATGGGCGGCTCCAGGGGCTCATGGTTATGACGGTCTTTTCCTCTGTCCCGCTCTCTGCTGGGTGACGGTGAATGATCCTGCAGCCGGTCCCTGCTGTGGCTCCGGATCATCTTGTCATCTGAACGGGTGTCATACCTCCGTGTGTCGTAGCCCTGGTCCCTCCCGTAGCTTCCGGCAGGGCTTCCTCCTCCCCCGCGGCCTCTACTGTGCTGCCTTTGATAGCGAGGCTCCGGGCTGGATCCACGCTCCAGCGTCCGGCCCCGGCTGCCGTCCCTGCGGTAGCCGCTGTCAGAGCTGGGCGATCTCTCTGGGCTCCTGCCTCTACTCCTTTCCCGCCGAGAGTCGTAGTCCTGGCTGCGGTAATCCGGCTCCAGGTAGTCTATCCGGCTCTTGTCGAGGCTGCGGTCATGCTCTCTGTCGCGGGTGTAGCCCAGGCCGCCATTTCCCCGAGGGTAATCAGAGTCTGGGTCACTGTGAATGCTGCGGTTGTCCTCAGGATAATAGCTGGATATGTTGTAATCACGGCTATCCACGCTCGGGGACGGGGGGCGCTTGAGGACAGACACCTTGCGAGGCCTCTTTACAGTCTGTGGGGAGCGATTGAATAAGATTAGTCTTTATACATTCAGCTCACTGTTATCAAAAGGACATAATCTAAAAGCAGAGATTTATATTACTATATGATCATTGCTATAAGAAGGGATCGATTGCAGTACATTAATCTGAAGGCTGCATGTGAATTAGTCTTAAAAAAGAAATTAACCAGGGCTTGGAGCAAAACTGGCAAAAATGTGGGGGAGATTTTTTTTAATCTGTTATCTTCAGAATAAATCATAAAATATATACTCATATATACTCCGAAAAAAACATTTAAAATACTTAATGTATCTGAGCAGGATATTATATTATTTACGATATCTTATATTACTTTTGTATTTGATGTTGATTTGATGTTATAGGTAACATCTGTAATATTTAATTCATAGAATATTCATTAATATTCATATTGAAATTGATGTATTTGATATGAATGGATGGTTAGAAATAATATATAAGAAAAAAAAGGTAAAAATAAGACCCTGAAAAGAAATTCTAGGAGGCAAATATTGACCCTTAATAATAAATAAAAAGTTAATATCTGACACTGCTAACCTATGCTAATAACCAAAGTAAGTAAACTTGTTTTAGTAGGCCTCTCATAAAGGTCAATATGACAAATACTCACTATTTTGGCCACTTTCCCACATTTCCGAAGTGACTGCACAGCAAAAGAATGAGGCACATTATCCATGGTGATGGTGTTGACCTGTATCACACGGTCGTTCTCACTGTCCACAAGCAAAACAAAACAAATGTTAAGTCTAAAACATTATATAGACATTCTATTTAACAATATTATTGGGTTTTTCAATAACATGTTAAAGAAAGTCATATGGGAATACTTAATATTCATTTAGGACAAATAAATATGGTATAAGCAAGGAAATGTAACTTCTATAATGTGGTACATGATGTATTTCCAAGTGTATTCTATAGATTGGATCTAATATTCTGTGAAATAATGTAGGCCGGAGCATAATTGAATGCATCAGTATTTGACTGGAATGTGACATTTTTGTTTAATATCATATTTCCCAGCCTTGATTACATCAGCAGAAAACCCACTGTTTGTTGAAATTAATAAAGTTATTACATTGATAAACGATTATGAAAAATGAAAAAACTTTTTTCCTCTTTAGATTAACATGCACTAATAAAACATGCACAATAACACCAAGGACATTTATTAGGGCAGTAAGCAGGGTCAATTTTGATTTAATGTCAATATAAAAAGCTCAATGTGAAAACTCGATACTTATTAACCAGCCTATGCTGGTGTAAAATAATGGTTTACCAATACGCTAAACACGTATGCATTAGCAAGGTGAGTGAAGCGTACAAGAGCAGTCCATCGGCTGGTCCTCCTGGCAACACGTCCGACACAATGATGGACGTCTCTCCGCTCTCCACGTTTGGATTGTCCCGGCCGCCGGACACAGCAATTCCAAAGCCCATTTTAGAGTCCTGCGAAAGAAAGAGAGAGAAATCGTTTTGAGTGTGAAAGTAGCACTAACACATTTCCATAGTCATACATCACAGCTAGCCTGCCCAGGGCAGTACTGTTTAATATTGCTTCATAGAAGCACGCAAACGGCCAGCAGTGTTACACAATCACGTCCGTGCGCTCATAAAATAAATCTCTCATAAAAGTCGACTGCGTGCCACCACAGTGCGGTTTTGCAGAAAGCCATTGCACGCCAAAGCTAATAGAGACATGGTTCCACCTCATTGCTTGGCCAAATAACAACCTGCTGTACCTGCCTCAGAGGAACGCTGAATAAATAGAGTCTAATGAGCGGGTATTTCTGGCTTGATGCAATCTGCTCCAAATATATTCAGGCCCAATTAAAGCTGGAGATAAAACCTGACAACACCGAGTGAAACCATGGCACTGACTAAAACTGACTCTAGGGGTAGGCGGTACCAAAAGCTTATACAGTATTATGGTATAGACAGGGCTTGATGCTTACTTTTTCCCAAGGAGCACATGTGCTCCCAAATTTAGGAGCACATTAAAAAACACTTTAGGGGCGCAATTTATCAAATAATGCATTGTTTTTATTTTATTAGAATAATAATTATATATATATATATTTTTTTTATATATTTCTGCTTCAAACTGTATTTAATAATTATGTAATCATTAATAGGCCAACATCAAACTGTGTATATAGACCTACACCTACAACAAACTGCATATATAGAGATAAATGCCTACTTATTAAATAAGTAAACAGATTATCATGCTGAAAAACAATAGCTAAATTTAAATTGAATTAATTGCCAGATACAGTTTATAATAATAACCAGGAAATGATCAATAATAACCAGGAAAAATAACGTATGCAAAATGCGGTACTTTTAATTGTAAAATAAAATGCAATGGGACTCTTATTTTGAAACGTTTATGCTTTACTATTGCTGGCTGCTCATTCAAAAAGATGCAGGAGATAAAATATGCACTCTTACAACCATCTACAGCATATTACATGGACACCATAAAGTAAATATTGTAACTCATCAACAGTTCATCATAAGCAATCTATTAGCAAAAATGTGCGGTATTCAATGATTGTGAGCAACTCTGAAACTGCAAGCTTGTAGAACGTGCAACAGTGCCGCATTGCTACTATAAAACATGCAGCTAGCATTCGCTCACACTAGACTGCACCGAATGTCATTTTTGTCATGTCATGTCATATTTACACAAAGCTTCTATTGGAGGTTTTAAAATGAAGCTTCATATGTCTGTCGTCATATTTTATGACGGCATCACCGTAAAAAGTGTCAAAATCCTCAAACAAAATCCTCAATTTGAATAAAACAAACAACATGGATTAAATGGAGCACCGAGTGCCGAACGAATGCAGATAGGTCTACATGTTACGATCTTTTTTGTAAAATATAATTGAGTAAGAGCTATTAGACCGCACCTGAAGGTAGTGCCTCGCTTTGTGTGTTTGTGAGCAATGTTTTTTCACCGCAGTGAAAATTTTGTTTTTGAAAGTCTAAATGCTAACAAATATGGATTGAAGAAGAATATTTTGTTAGATAAAAACATGTTGTGAATTTTGGAAATTATTAGATCTATCTTTTTTTAATACATTTTGACTTTTGGACTTCACAATGCTTGGGAGTTATTGGAAATGTTTGGATCGCATGAATCGGAAACTCCTATGCAGCCACCAGCATCATAAATGCTCTGAAGCAAGACTAAAACCTCTGCGCCAATCAATCTCTTTCTTGCTGACATTTCAACGGTAAAGCTACATTTTAGCTTAGCAATAACATTTAAAAACAACTAGAAAGTTGCTAGGCAACAGTGACGTGCATCTTCACTGGTGGGGAAAACTAGCAAACACTGAAATAATACGCCGTGTCTGTAATGCATACGGTCAATTTGACCGTTATGGCCATTCTAGGTAGAAATACTCAGAACTCTTTTGTGTTTTGTAAAAAGCTATATGGGTTTCATTTCAGCTAAATTTAAAAATGGTCAAAATGGCCACCTTGGTAGTTCTAGTGTTAATTATCTTATTTAATAAATCAAATTAGGCTGTATTGCAATTCCTATTTTCCCATCCCCCAAATTAAGACCTCTTATAAATAATCAATGTTTCTTATATCATTTAAGATATTTAAGACTTTTTTATGACTTTAAATTTCATAAAACCGAGGACCTGCAGGGACTTTTTTTAATTCACAAATTTTATGTGTGAACAATGTGCTCCTAAAAACATTTTACAGTTCGCACACATCTCTTTTTAGTCACAAATATGAGTGAAACGCAAGCACTGTCAAGCCCTTATAGATCATGATACGCCATATAAACTTGTACTCATTCCAAGTATCCTGTTTTTCCAAACTTCCCAAAGCTTATATCTTCCCTTTTATGTTACAGCGATAAGACAAGACAATTCTTATCTGAGCTCAGGGATCTGACATGTCAAAGAGCTGAGATGTTTTCCCAGGATGAGTCTGATATGTGATGGTGGTGATAGTGTCAGTGTGTGTTTAGATAGCGTGCGTGAATCTGTCACGCGGGAGATAAAAGATGCACATCCTGTTGTGCTTGATGTTGGAGGAAAGAGGAATGGGAGGAAGGAAAGAAAAGATGGGATGAGAGAGGGGGAAGGGTAACTTAATCTGATAGGCTGAAGCACTACAAGGAGAACACAAGCACAAAATGTTTTGATGCTGATAAGTTCTCAGTTCTCAATGTCCATGTTTACATGTGCATGACAATTATGTCTCATGCAAATACCTTAATATCCACTGTTCATTTACACATACACGTGTCCATATGGATATAATTATGAAGGTAACAAGAAACAAAAAAACATGACTATACATACACTACCATTCAAATGTGTGGGGTCAGTATGTTTTAAAAAAAATAAATGAATACTTAAAAGCGACAGTGAGACGTTTATAATGTTACTAAAGATTTAT
Source organism: Rhinogobio ventralis (assembly GCA_039654625.1). Classification (NCBI taxonomy): domain Eukaryota; kingdom Metazoa; phylum Chordata; class Actinopteri; order Cypriniformes; family Gobionidae; genus Rhinogobio; species Rhinogobio ventralis. Next base: position 31,314,622 of record CM077211.1, read on the forward strand.
ATTTCAAATAAATGCTGTTTTTTTTTTTACTTTCTATTCATCAAATAATACGTTTTCATCAAGAATAATATTAAGCAGCACAACCATTTTAATAATAATAAGAAATGTTTCTTGAGCTGCAAATCAGCATATTAGAATGACTTCTGAAGGATCATGTGACACTGAAGACTGGAGTAATGATGCTGAAAATTCAGCTTTGATCACAGGAATAAATTACATTTTTAAGTATATTCAAATAGAAAACCGTTATTTTAAATTGTAATAATACTCCACAATAATACAGTTTTTTTTTACTGTGTTTTGATCAAATAAATGCAGCTTTGGCGAGCACAAGAGACTTTCAAAAGCATTTAAAAAATCGTACAGACCCCAAACATTTAAACGGTAGTGTAATGGTCAATGTTAATAATCAGATATAATCATAATCATAAGGATTATATTCTCCTGGATCCAGCACATTGGTGACGGTGAGTTTGGATCTTGAGCTTGAGGGCATCTCAGGTATTGTTGTGTGTTAGAGGGGCTGGCGGCGCCGTTAGGCTGGCTACCACAGGAGGTTTGCTCTAGTCTGTTTGTTAAGAAGGCCATCCATCTGTGCAGCATGTGGCCTCTTTGGTTACAAACATGAAACTGTTGTTCACAGTTTCATGTTTGTACATAGTATCTAAACATACAACTCTTAAACCTGCAGTGGGTAAACTAGGGTGCGGGTTAGTTTGAGTAAGTTCATGCAAGGGAGTTTCATACCCGCTGTAGAGTCACAGTGTACTGCTCCCAAACCGTCTCCTCCATTCCTGAGCCCTGCATGGAAAAGAGAAACAAACCACCATTAATCACCAGTCAGGTGTCATTAATGCCAGTATGCTGTGCGGCGTGACATGCAGGGTTGAGTGTCCTATACACAAATTAGTCCTAAATGAACTAATGAACCTGAACAAATTATTTCATAATTACATGGATGCACACATAATATTAAAAGGAATATTCCTGGTCAAGTACAACTTAAGCATGACAGTATCTGTGGCAATTTCTTTGGACACACATAATCAGCAGTTCCTCCTCCTAAAATAAAAAACCCATCTCAAAAATGATTTTTTTCTTTAATTGATTTTTTACAAATTGAGGGATGTCAAAAATAATTTTAATTTAATTAAGTAATTTTCTCTATTAAACAGCATGCCACAGATCTGTACAGTTTAAAGGTGAAGTGTGTCATTTTTAAATGTTAAAAAAATACTTTCTTCTATCCCAGTTTCTATATGTAGTAACAGGCGCTACAAAATACTGATATTTATTTAAAATCCCGACTAGTCCAGTTTGGGCCAATAACAGCGAACAGAAATAGTGTTTGGGAAACTACTTTTATTAAAAAAAAGAAAAAAGTAATTAAAGTATATATAAATATATGTTTTTAATATTTATTTTTCATTTTTGTTCTCCCTGTTATTTGCACTACTGTTCAAATGTTTGGGATCAATACTTTAAAAAAAAGAAGATAATATAATTTCAGCAAGGATGCATTAAATTGATCAAAAGTGACAGAAAAGACATTTAAAATGTTCCATTTCAAATAAACGCTGTTCTTTTGAACATTCTATTCATCAAAAGAATCCTGAAAAAAGTTTTCACACACAAAAATATTAAGCAGTATAACGCTTTTCAACATTAATAATAATAATAATAATAATAATAATAATAAATGTTTCTTGAGCACCAAATCAGCATATTAGAATGATTTCTGAAGGATCATGTGACACTGAAGACATAAATTACATTTTAAAATATATTAAAACAGATTGTAACAATTGTAATAATATTTCACAATACTACTGTTTTTAATGTATTTTTGATCTAATAAAGAACTAAATGTCTTGAGCATAAGAGACTTCTTTCAAAAACATTTTTAAAATCTAAAATCGACCCCAAACATTTTATTTTATTTTTATCTGCACCAAATTACACACTTCACTGTTACATTGTAAATAACTCAGTATATTCCTTAAAATGAGATTATGAAAATGAAATAATCAATAAATGAAGGCCCCCCTCCCCAGTTATATAGTATCATCCAGAAATACCTGTGAACACCCAGTGAACACCCCATTATTTGGTACGACCCGATACGTCACTGCGTCAAAATGAGGGTCTACCACATACGGCAGGAGAGTGTGTATGAAGGAAGGGCCTGTCATTTCCACAACTCACTTGGGTGAAAGCATTATTTCTTTATTTTTAAGAATTATCATTAATACAAAGACTGAATCCATGTTAACACACAAATCTATATAAGCCGATGTCCTTAAACAGAAACACTGTGAAAGACACCAGGATCTGTATCTTTTTGACACATAAAAAACAGCCTGACAAACTCACACACACACGCAGCTCAAGGGTGTGTTTGTACCAAAGAACAGACAGACATGCTCATCAATATTGATGATTAACTGGAAAGCAGTCACAGTACAACCCAACCTCCACTAAACCATAACGACACAAGGTTAAACCACAGCGACTTTGACAGTAGAACTCTTTCAATTCATTATGTAAATTTTTATAATATCTTAATATCTTCCATATAGTAACATTTAGCAGATTAGAGCTGGACAATAATATAATTAAAATTTTGTAAACAAACAAACCTACATGAGAATACGGATATATTTATTTATACACTAATACATCCAACTTTATGTTAAGAGCTAGGGGATAACACAGATATATTTTCGGACGAAATTAAAAATAAGTCAGGTGAGATTGGCGATATAGTATATATCACTTTGTGTGAGTGTACTGTTTGCAAATAAAGTTGGATATATATCCAAATTTAAAGCTGCAGTCCGCAAGTTTTGCCTCTTTGTCGCCATCTCAGTTTGAAACCTGCAGTTGTAGTTATTTGCAGAACTCTTGTCTTTATGTGGGTTGTGCATTGGCACGGCTCCTCAGCGCGGATGAATCTAATGTTTTGATGAGTATGTACGGCTTGCTGTCAGTCACCGCACCGGTGTGGAAACTGTACTTCGGAATCACAGATTCTATGTCTTGGACGTATGACCAAAATAAGAATTTTCCCCGCAAAATTGAATCTGAACAAGTAAGTAACATGTCTGCCACTTTTGTTCTGACAAACTGAGAAAAGAAGCATTACAATAAATCGTGCTACCAACGGTGATTAAATCTAACGATCGCTTAGCTCATATCACATCAAACCGTGCAAATTATTATTATTGTTATACTTCTCTTTTTTTATATTGCTCTCAAATTGTTAATGTTAACAACATCAGCATTGTGTTTGTGTGACTACGTGTATTTAGTGTGTATTAGCGTTACCTGTGGATTTTAATTTCTGTACAGTCTAACCTTTTGCTTTTGACTACGGGTGAATCTCCAGTTGTCACTGATGATTGTCATTTGGACCTTTCTGGATTAAAAATACGGCATCAAAATGATATGTTTAATTATTCCAGCTGCTGTGAGAAAAGGCTATAAATGATCCGCATCTTGCATTTGAGATTCACTATATAGTATATATTGCTTTATGTGAATATACTGTATGTATGCAGGTAAAGTATATTTATCTTTTAAAGCAACTTTTAATGTTCTTTTAAAAAAAAAACAAAGCTGGCCAATCACAGCACAGATCAGGTATGATATCACCCTGACGCCACTAAGTCAAGTCACCTTTATATAGAGAGCTTTATACAATACAGATTGTTTTAAATCAGCTTTACAGTTATAACAGAAAAATAATTTCATTTAATGATGCTGTAAAGCAGCTCTAAAATGAAAATAATGCCACTGTTGATTCAGTTCTGTTGTAAAGAACATCAATTATTAAATTAGCTAATTTCATCTATAAAGCAGTTCTGCAGGAAACCAGCTCAGTTCAGTTCTCATCCAATAGTGCAGTCAAATCAAATCAATATTGTTGAATATTAAGTGTCTTTCTAAGGACAAAAGGGTTGATGTGCAACACAAACATACGTTTTGGTTTTCATTTTTTCTGCACTTCCCTTTAGCTTTTCCTAACACACACTTCCCCTTGTTCTCAGCCGTCCCCGTTGACGTGCAGCTCTAATTGGCTGATTCTGCCTGCAGATATCTGCCCTCAGACTACTACGGAAGCATACAATTAGTGTGGACATGTGCATTTGTTGGGCTCTCCACAAGCGCTTGGATAGTGCGCTATGCAGCAAATAAAACTAATCCACAGAGATGAAGTAAATAAAGGGCCTGATGCTGATAAGCTAAGACAGCTCTTCTCCTCTCCTCCTGCGCTGGGCTGCTTTCTGTGGGTGGCTAGTGGAGATATTGTTCATAAGACGGTGATGAGAAAGACAGATAGCGAGAGAGCTAAAGATGCTGCATCATCTGAAGGCAATTCCCGCTGCTTTTACAAAGCACTCACTTTCTTGTTCTGGAAAATGATGGACAGTTTCATAGCGAAAAGGAAAATTACAAAGCTGATCGCTTCATAAATCAAAGACAGGCCTTGCAAGTATGAGCATTTTCTCTTAATCTAATCCAACCAAGCTAATGAACAAAAATGCATTCATGAACACATCAACATTATTAATGTAACAGTTCACCACAAAAACGAAAATATAACCTTATGTTGTTCTAAATGTGTCTTTCTTTCTTCTGCACCAGTTTTGATGTCAATGACAAGAAATATCATGGGTCTTAGGATGATCTTCATTGACGTCACAGCTTATCTGAACTCACACGAATGAGATTTGAGAGCTGTGGAAGTGGGGAAGGTTTTAAACTAATAAAAATGTACATTTCAGCTTGGTCATATTTAGCTATTGTATGACTTCAGAGGAGTTATTTGGAGGAATTTAATCGTATGGGCTTATTTATTATGACATTTGTAAAGTCATAGTTAGAGCTGGACAGGCCCCATCCTTATAGAGTGCTGCAGGTATGATGTATTTTTGTAGGCCAAACATGGAAATGCATTTTAGCATTTCCTGTTCCATTTTCCTGGTGGTTGCTAAAACGTAGCTAAACGAGTCTACAGAGGTTGTTGGAAACATTAAACGTCATCACGCAAAACAGGAAACGCATTTAATAACTTACTAGTTCACTTTTACAGCCTTGTTGTGTTTACAGCTTGTTAAGCTTTTCCTTCTGCCGATTGCATTTAAGCTTCAAAGTTCATAAAAGTTGTGATGATTTGTCAAGATTATCCTGAGGATAATCTTTTTTCTTATTTTCTGTAATATCCAAAAGCCAATGGAAAAATCGTTTTGGGTTTTTGTCGAGGTTGATGCTAAGTTCTGTGTTAGCCTACAAAAACACGTCATCACTGTAGTGCTGTACTGCATTGAAACAAAACATTCTGCAAAACATTTCAATTTCTACAAAAGAAAGAAAGTACCAGGTTTAGAAAGACATGAGGGTCCTTTAAAGCTTTATATACCTGGGTTTCTGTCTAAATACATGGGAAAAACTCCTAATGCACGCATGTTCCAGATATGTTGAGCCTTGGTTCTCATGCTGCTGACACAGGTTCAAGTCTGATCTCTTGCTTCAAATCCAAACCCCAAAAACACAAAAATAAAAATCCTGACTGTTATACTTAAGACCTCTCCACAGGAAGCGGTCACCCATCTCTCCTGAGAACTAAAAAACCCTCCAGTCTTATTTATTAAACTCCTCACAACAAGGTCAAGACTCTCCTCTCTCTCCGGCTCAGCTCGGCTCAGTATCAGAGGGACAGGACCCTGTAAAGCAGCTTGTGAGGAGGACCCTGCTGTCCCCAATAAGCTGAAATGCATCTGCAACGCGGTTTCCTGTCAACAGGCCCATCAGCGTGAAGCAGTCCACACCACACTAGGACAGCATGAAAACCCAACCTGCAGCCAGTCATGTTAACATGTCTGAACAGCCTGTCCACACAAGCGATACAACAGGTTAGACATGTGACAAAAAAGGGGGAGTATGTGGCATACACACATACTACACCCACATACCCACTAGAGCAGTAAATCGGTCGCCACACGTCAACAGAACACCTGAGCAAAAGCAAAGGCACAATTGTATAACAAAAATACCCTCCATATGATAGGCAAGTCCTAATTGATATTTATTAGTGGTCAACCAATGTAGAGTTTTTTAATGGCTGATGCTGGTGTCTAGAGTGCAGGGTGGTCAATTGCAATACTTATAAAACTTAATGATGACAAATGCGATGTTTATAAAACTGTAAAATCAAACAAGAGTTATTTTACACAATATTCACTTAAAATGATCACTATCTATTGACAAGGCAATTGGCAGGTTTTTCAATAAAATTTTTAGAATCAACAAATACATAATACACTAAATACACTAAATCAGCCAAACCAACATGATCACGATCAGGCCAGTAATACCAAATCGTTCTATCAGTCATTTTTGGGCTGCCCCCTAAAAGTCGACAAGAGGAGGCTTGGTTGACTACATTTTAATTAATAGTCGCAGAAAAAAACTCCACAGGAATTGCCAATGTCACACAGTGACAGAATGTTAACACAGCTGGTCCATGCGGTAATATGTCGGGCACTTTAGGGGTGGGTGAAATTACCAGTCATTTTATTTCACAATAACAATATATAAATCACAATATAGTTATTTTTGCTTTAATTAAGGTTATGATATCAAAGTTTTCATCACCGGAGCTCACACTACGCCTATGTCATACGCTGGAACGCCACTCTCTCGTGAACGTGCATACGACAGTTGGCGGAAGCTAGAGATTGCAGTTTATACGTTTTCAATATGGCTATTTATCAGGACATTTATTAATATAACTCCGATTGTATTCACCTAGGATGGGTGAGTAAATCATGGGATAATTTTAATTTTTCGGTGAACTATCCCTTTAAATGTTTCAGTTTGCTGTATTCGTTTCTATTTATGTCCTACATTTAAAAAATAATTGTAATTTTTTTTAAGATAAGGCTGTTTTTATATTAATTTATATTATAGGTTGTTTATTTTGTTTGTGTTCTGATCTCAGAAAGGTTCATGCGATGTTGGCCGGTGTCGCAGCGGCAAGCTTTATGTGCACACCAGAACGCTTAATTTATATTTTAAATGCTCAGTATTATGGTTTAGTATTTCTCCACCGACTAATGGCTTAAATGAACAACTAACAATCGACTAGGAAAATCTTTAGTCGGGGCACCACTGCTAATTTTTATGTGTTTTAGCATAGGATGGTGAATGATAAAAAAGACCAACAAGTTCATAAAACATCACAATGTCAATGCACAAAGAATAATACTCCCAGTAATTACACCGCAATTTTACACACTAGGCCTGTATGGTATAGATAAAATAAAATAAAATAAAGTATTTATAAATATCCACCAGGTCTGAAAGTAAAAATATGTAAAAATGCCACAAGAAAACTTAATCCTTGAAGTAAAGTTTTAAATTGATTCAAACTGACAGTCTGAACAGATTCACAAATATTAAGTTAACTTACAAACTATAATGCCACTCTCATCTTAGCACTCTCATATTTGTGAATTGTGAGACAAGGGGGATTGTGAAATCAGTCTAATGACATTAGTAAACCTGATAAAAAGAACATTTAAATAATTGCAATATTCATAACCTTGCTTTACTTCACTGCTAAACCACTGCAAATATTCAATACATCACCCAGCCCAAATACACGCACACATGCACATCACTTCACACGCGCCGTTTTGTCAGTCACTCTAAAAATACGCCTTGCACCTGAGGGACACTGAGACTCAAACACCTGCTCCCCTCAGCTTCTCACGCTAATGACCGAAGCAGAAATCCCAGACAGAGAAAGAGTTTAAACAGCACGGCAGATGGATCAACAGAGGCAGTGCAGCCGCTGCCAGCAAAAGCTACGCTATGCGACAGGAGCCAGTGAAGTCCACACACACACCTGCACCTGCATTACCGGCTCCTTATTGCACACTCACGTCAAGTAGGACGCTTCGTTATGTTGCAATTAAACATTAAAACGGCGGTTTACGTTCCACTCGCTTCACAATCATTATCATTCATTCGGAAAGTTTTATTTCAAAAGTGCACAAGCAACATCAGATTAATGCAACACAACAGAACTTTCTCCAAGCACAAACAAAGCCACAAACCCGAACGCTAGGCTAACATACAACACAAAACATCATGATTTACGACAAAAACTTTGCACACAAATCACAAAACACGCCCACTAATGCGATACAAACCAACTCTGTACAAATCAAGCCACGAGATCTCTACTGCGGGATCTAGGAAAGGGGGGTAGAAACACGACAATCTTCTCTCTAAGGTGGCAGCTGATGGAAGGGTTTATCCCTGGAGGATCAAGCCACCGCAAGCGCCTTTTTCCCATCCCCACCAGCAGTTTGAGCAGGCATGACGCATGCCTGGGTGAGAAGAGGATGATGAAGCTGTTCCTTAGCTCCTCGGACTCCCCCCGCACCTCGATTCGCGCCCCTCCGCGCCGCCTCCATCTCTGGGCTCTCTGCAGGCGGACGCAGCAACCAAAGGGGAGCCAGTTCACACTCATCTCTCCCCATGGCCACCCGACCTCCAATCTAATTAAGCTCTGAGGCGGAGAAGATTAGGCACCCGGAGAGAGGGAGAGGGAGAGAGAGAGAGGGACTATAAATAAGACTCACAGAGCCACGGCGAGTCCTGAACGACTGCGCAGCGCGTGCCCACTTTCGGCAAAGCACCGTTTTCATGTCTGCGCTCTCTCTCTCTTTCTCTCGTTCTCTTGCTACAATTCTGCCGGCTCCTCTTCTTATGTAATCCTAATACACAACTGGCCTACATTTACACACACACACACACACACACACACAGAGATCAATACCTACATATTTACGTGTACAGACAGAGTGTATACAATATTAGCGTATGCACACACACACACTCCTAAGAAATCCTAAGAGACTGCAGCGATCCGCAGGACAACAGTGTTCACTTTAATATTTCAACATTGCGCACTGCTGAGGAAACTTTGCAGTGTTTTTTAGCTCCTACCTGCATTTGCATTCTTAGCATTTTAAGTCTTTATGTTATCGATTTTTTTGTGATATATATATATATAATATAGTGCATATATTTAACGCATTGCTCCTCTTTTTTTTTGATTGTCGGATTGCTATTTTTGTTTATGCATCTCCTGAGAACAGCATAGACTAAAAGTGACATGTTTATGAAACATGCCTTAACCACAGATTAATTTTTGGTCAAATATTTTCAGCTGCCGAAATGTCAGTGCATCACTACTATATATGTCTATATATGTCTCAAATCAAAATACTATATCTCTACTATATATGTCTCAAAACAAATATGGCTTGTTGCATTTAGATCAAGATAAAATGGGATACATCCTGAAACCCCTCACAAATTTATGTTGCAACCCTGTAAAACTGTATTTTTAGTTATATAGTTATTTCTTCTTATTCAACAATACATTTCAGGAAGAAAGCATGTGAGATTGAGCACTTCCTCGGTTTAACCACCTATGGAGACCAAAACACTGACTGACTAAATGAGGAAATGGTGGAAACACCCTCTGATCTGATCTCATCTATTTCCCAGCATTCTCTTGATGATGTAGGCTTGATGTCACTCAAATCTGACAGAAATTAACTTCTACAGCTGGGTTTGTAAAAAATAATTTGTCATGTGAGTAACACAGCATGCTGGGAATTCTAGGTAAGACAATAAGAAATCATGAACCAGGCACTCTTGACTCTGTTAGCGGTAAAAAGAAGATTAGAGGGTTTTACGGCCAATAACAATCTCCTGCTGTCACTGTTCATACTAGCACGACCCCTAAAGATGATAATGACCCGCTGACACGGCCACCAGCTAATACACACACTCTAACATGCTTGACCTGGCCAAGATGATGTTAAATTCACCTCTCTCAAACACATTCAGAAGAGCGCACACATATTTACTGTACTATTCAAATATACAGAGATAATTACTGGTTATGAATATACATGTTACTTTAAAAATTATATAAATGTTGTGTGCATATACATTTATGATTAGGGATGCAAGGAAATGAAAATTCTGGGCCGAAATTATTTATTTTTTTAATAATAATTATAATTTTTTGTATAATTGTATTATTATTAGACTTTTAAATTAATATAATCATTTTACTGAATTCTGAAAAAAATTCAAGCCAATAAAATAACCACACTGTTATTGAAAGGAACACACCAAAATATATTAAAATAATATTAAATATCAATACATTACATGTCAATATATCAATATATTATTCTTCATCCAGTTCTATGCAACAGAATCAGATTTAACTAGGGCTGCCTCTGCTCTGACTAAAGATTTTTCTAGTCGACTAGTAGTCGTTCATTTAAGGCAGATTTATATTAATTTAATTACGTCAAAATGGGTGGGGGTGGGGAGGTGAATGAACGAAAATGCCATTTTCGGCCGATTATTTTCGGCGGCTGAAACTTCAGTGCATCCCTATTTATGACATTACCTTTCAAAGGTTTGTGGTCGGTAAGATTTTTAAAAAATGTTTTTGGATGTCTTCTATGCTCACAAAGGCTATTATTTAATTAAAAATACAGTAAATATTAATACTGTGAAATATTACAATTACTTTTTTTTCTATTTGAATATATTTTAACATGTAATTTATTCCTGTAATGGCAAAGCTGTATTTTCAGCATCATTACTCCAGTCTCCAGTCAGATCCTTCAGAAATCATTTTAATATGCTGATTTGCTGCTCAAGAAACATTTCTTATTATTAATGTTGAAAACAGTTGTGCTGCTTAATATTTTTGTGGAAACCATGAGCATGTTTTTTTAGGATACTTTGATGAATACTCAAAAGAATGGTATTTATTTGAAATACAAATGTTTTGTAACATTATAAATGTCTTTACTGTCACTTTTGATAAATTTAATGCATCCTTGCAAAATTAAAGTATTGCTTAAAAATAAAAATAAAAGTTACTGAACCCATCGGGTCACATATAATACAATTAAATTAATTGAAAAAAGTTATTTATCCAGTAACAGATTTAGTACAATATTGTAACCTTTATATGTTTGTAACTTGCACAGTTTTTTTTATAAAAGAGCACTGGGCCAGATGTGAAATATCTGATTAACTGAAGGAATAAACAGATTAATCGATGATGATCAGATTAGTTGTTAGCGGAAGCCTTTAATATTACACAATATAATTACATTTACATTTGTGCATCTGCCAAACATTTTGATCTAAAGCAACTAACACTGAACACTATGTGTTTATTTACTTCCAAAGAATCAAACCTATAACTTTGACGTTGCTAGCACCACAGAAATATGGTCATTTATTACAATAACAGCAACGATGAGTAATCAAGCTGCTCAATGACAAACATGATACAAGTGGTTCATTTGTATTATCAGTACTGACACTAACATGTGACCAAAAAGCAAAAAGGCCTTGACATCATTCCAATGAGAAAACAATGAATCCCCAACACAGGAGACTTTACTGGAGCACAGTCACTCTTTTCTCAGAACACTGGGGTGTAAAAATAGAGCGAGCAAGTGCGCACACTTCCAGAGAAAGCAGCACAGGGACAGACATCCACAAACTGATGCTCTTTGTTTGCTCCACTGGACAGGCAGTCCTCCAAAATAAAGCACTAACTGTCCCAGAGAACAACTCCAACAATGGATGGAAAAAGAAAGTCTTTGTAATCTAGATTCTTAGACAACCTATTCTGGGGAGTGACACATAAAAATGTAATACAGAAATCATATAGTTTGTTTATTTGGAAGAATAAATATTTATGTGAAAATAAATACTTACAGCAGGCAAACTGACAATTCTTATTTTTTATGGAATATTGCTGTATTTATTATATATGTATCTTGCACAGCATCTCTTCTCTGATGAGGTTTTTTTCAGCATGAGGGCAGGACAACCTGTCACTCACAAGATCACAGCGATAGTAAACAAATTTTTTTCTTGTTGGAGAAGCAGTTTATCTCAGATGTTCCCTCAGAACAGGGAAGATAAGGCTATCACAGCTTCCATTTCATGCTGGCTTTAAGTACTAGAGAAAAAACACTTCCTCTTTGTGTTGTAGCCTAATGTTCATTTACTGTATGTACAGATATCAACCTCTTTTACTTCATAAAAGGCATATATGTGTGAAACAGAAATATTTAACAAGAAAAAAAAGGAAAAAGGATTTGATTTTACCCATCAAGAATTGATTGGATCATCTCAAACTTAAAATCATTTAAGACTTGACAAATTACGACAGCACGTATTTACATATTCTTCTAAATGCTGCTCTCATCAGTGTGGGTGGCGTCGGGATGTTTGCTAACAGTATATCACTGCTCACATATTTCTAACTTCTTTATACCCCTAAGCGAAGAATGAAAAAGAACTTTGCCACTTTTAGTATATCAGGGCCTTAAGGCTGACACAGTGACACAGGTGTGGTTTGTTAAAGGAATAGTTCACCCAAAAATGAATTTTTTTATTTTTATTATATTAATATTATTATTAAACTATTCCTTTAAGACAGCGATTTCAGTGATATAGTGGTAAAAAAACAGCACCTTTAAATGCAGATAAATCATTGTGTGATGTAAATGGTCACAAATGCCCTCCACATTTCTACAGTGCAATTCAATATAAATACATTTGACACCACACACACTGCACAGTCCTCTCTGCATATACCATGACTTATAACAAGCTCCGAGAAATAACCTGCGTTCCTCTGTGAATTCAGAGTGCTTCGGCTGGAGCTGTGAGCAGACTATTAGCACATGATTAACAGTCTCCTTGAAATTCACTGTCACTTTCCATATGGTTCCTCCTGTAATAAAACATTTCTCCCTTTCCGCATGTTTCCTTAAATAAAAGTCACTTCCTATTTTAGAACCTAACAGCTCATAACAAATTAACTAATGCTTAAAACAGTTATGGTACACTGTGATAAATGTAACAGCATTAATCTAGAGGGGGGGGGGGGGGGGGAAGCCAGTTTAAAATCATACACTACTGTTCAAAAGTTTGGAATTTGAATTTGAAAAAAAATATTTAGCAAGGATGCATTAAATTCAAAGTAAAGACATTTTCATAAATGTAACAAAAGATTTCTATATTCAAATAAATGCTGTTCTTTTGAACTGAAGAATCTTAAAAATATTCCGTTTTTCACAAAATATTAAGCAGCACAACTGTTTCAACATTGCTAATAATAAGAAATGTTTCTTAAACAGCAAATCATCATATTATAATGATTTATGAAGGATCATGTGACACTGAAGACTGGAGATGCTGAAAATTCTGCTTTGCCATCATACAAATAAATGACATTTTAAAATATACTGAAATAGAAAACAATAATTTTAAATTGAAATAATGTCACAATATTACTGTTTTTACTGTATTTTTGATCAAATAAATGCAGCCTTGGTGATCACAAGAGACTTCTTTCAAAAACATTTAAAAATAGTTCCGACTCCAAACTTTTGAACGGTAGGGCGTGTATAGAAGTCAACATGAAATAAAAATCATTTTTATTTACTTTTATAATGCATGTTCCTGATCTTATTGTGCACAATTCATATATGCACATTATTGAAAATGTATTTACTTGCTCTGCCTCTGAAACAACTTTGTCAGCTGACATCATATGATCCAACCTTCCTCCTATGCACTATGTCCTGTCATTTCTTCACTTTTACTGTTTATAAAATGTCAAAAGCCTTATATATATAATATAATATAATAAATACAAAAACCGAACTCAACATGCAACTCAAAACACGATTAAGGATTGGATCAGTGAAGTGAATCAGCACTGTTCTCAGAAACGAACACATTAAATCTATACGCCTCTCCGCCATGTTCATGTCTTATTAAAAGTTGTCTCTAACCACACTAAAATATTCAACAGTTCTGTTCAAGCGCAAAAGTCAGAAAGTATGGAAAAGTGTCAGCATTTTTACTAACATCATCAGAGTAAAGCTTAAAAAACTGGTAGAAAAACAGGCCTAATGCTTTGGCATGTTTTTAAGAGACACTTCAGAAAGTCCAGATCCACAGTGACACTTCTATTAGACAATACATCAAGATCAAAGCACAGAAAAACAAGAACATTACCCAAGTCCGCATCCACTTCCCGCGTCCTAAATCAGATGACCCTGTTCTGTTCCGACTCATTTAAAGCGCCATTTCATCTTCAAAGAGAAACAAATCGAGCCGTTTCACTGAGCAGCCGGCACATTTTCCTCCTCCACCAAACTAGCCAACCACCATCCGGTAATGAGGCTTTAACAGCAAACTGTGTCAACTACATCTAATTCATGATCCTAAAGAGGGTCGGCGTGCATCTCAGACGGGGATCCGGTGTTCTGTAGTAGGGCAGGAGACGGCTGGCACATTTAATCCGTGGTGTGGGATAAATCTTTATTTGGATGTGTGGATGGACCAGGCTCATCTGTATATCACACTGAATTTCTTCAAGCAGCAGAAAGGGCTGACGTTGAGGGGTGTCAGTCATAAAAGCACGTCCAAACAGATACAAGAGATGAGAGAAATTCTTCTAGCACCACTCCTTCCTCTAATAATACAACAGCTACCGATGCCATCCCAGCTTCCGTGTCATTACCGAAGGGATGACACCTCACTTAGCCGAGACCTCTCCTGCTATGTGAAGTAAACGATACCATGAACAGGTTTCTGGCATTGGATGTTGAAACGTTATACACACACACACACACACGCGGCATCTCAGAATAGCAACACCACTATACCCAAAAATTGCCTACTATGCAGCCGAAGGCATGTTAAATGGCGAGATAGACGGTTTATTGGAGAAAAAAAAACATGTAAACGGGGTAAAATAGGGCCGTGTTTTCCATCCCCGTCTGAGATGCACGCCGACCCTCTTTAGGATCATGAATTAGATGTAGTTGACACAGTTGCTGTTAAAGTTAGTTTTTTCATTTTAACATTTCGGATTAGTTTTAATGGTTAAATAAAATTGTATTAATCAAAAAACGTCTAATGTGGAAGAATAAATTAATAAATTTAATGTCTATTATACAATTAAACAACCATAACAACCATTGTTTTTAACAAAAAAAGTAATTTAAGGCCCTATAAGATTTAAAATTTTCTTAAATTCTGTTTTATGTTTCCCAAATTCTGTATCGTCTGTTTTAATATTTCTAGATTTATGATTTAATAAAAATTGTTTTATCAATAACACATTTACAAGTCATAAAACATTAACAATTGTATTAGTCTTTTAAAATTAACTTTAATTAAATTTGAACAATTCCTATTATTATTATTATTATTATTATTATAAAATTTGAGAAGTACATTCTACTGTACAATAGTAATATATTTCTGTCAGTTTCTACAAGTTAAACCAACTTTTATTTTGACGCGTTATCACCTTTGGGTTTCTGTGTGTATAAGATTTGATAATATTTTTTTCACAATAAACGGTGAAATGGTCGTGAATGGTTCATGTGTTCATTTCTTCATATAGTGAAATGGCAGATGTTGAAAACACCATAAGCGTCACGCATGCTTGAAATGTTGAAGCAGAGCATGCCACAATTCCGTCCACTTTTTACGCATTGCGGAAACCATAGGGCCCTAGTAAAATGTAAATGAGCCCATGAAGGGGGAGCTCTTCCTGGCTGTTTATCAGTCGTGTCCTCATGTAGCTCATCTGCATCCAGGCTTAAGCTTTTGAGCAGAAGTGACACAGTGAAGACTGGAAACTAGGCCGAACGCCTATCGCGAGTTTGTTTGTTATCTCTGGTTGCTATCCTCATGCTGGGTCCTGCAGGGTGCTGGTATGAATGTAAAAGGCCGAAACTGAAATGTAGAAGTTTAAAAGTGTCTCATGTAATACATTAGAGGGTACAGATGTGCTTGTACATCCAATAATCGGTCTGAGGGTCATTTTGAGGTCAACATTTTCCGTTTTCTGTGCATCATAACAGTGTGTGTCAGTCTCTGTTTGGACTAGAGTTTGTCAATATTACACTGATCAACAATGGCATTCACAACTGCACAGTTTGATCTATGTGGCTGCCAATTTATTTAGACCAGTGTTTCTCTGGTGGGTCGCAGAGTGTGTAGTCAAAAAAAAAACCACTTAAAAAAAAAACGTAATTCATTGGGCCCTATTTTAAAATCTGAAGAGCATGGCGCAAGTGCACTTAGGGTGTGTCCGAATCCACTCTTACTAGACGGAAAAAAACAGTCGACACGCCAGGCACATGGTCCTCTTAATGAGTCATGGGTGTGTTTTGGGCGTAACGTGCAATAAACCAATCAGAGTCTCATCTCCCATTCACTTTAAAAGCCAGTTGTGCTTGTGCCATGGCGGAGTCGCTATAATTTGCAAACGGAAAGACTGAACGCTTCTCCAGAGAGGAATCCTTTTATTTTTAATATTTTAAAATGTTTGCGTGCTGCTGCGCGTCCCTGTGTGTGTGTACGTGTGTCGTGCTACCGCCTATAGGCGCATATTAATAACGAGCCCTTTAAACAACACAAATACTGCGCCATTGACTTTAGACCAGGTTTTTGTTGGTCAATGGTGCAATCGTTTTCAGTTGCCTCAAAATAGCAACGCCACCAATGTGCCTGAACACAGACCAGCACGCCCATGGGCGAGCAGATGGGCGCGAGTGCATTTTTCTATTTAAACAACGTGGCGCTGGACGTGAAAATGATAACTGCATCAGGCTGTAACTAGCAAAAAACACAAACGTTATTTTTGAAACTAAAAGTCTCTTACCTCATAAAAAAACAAACGTTCTTGTCCTGTCATAATGTGCTTGCGGCACGCACTCACTGTTTATTCCTTCACTATATAAAGACCAAATTAAACTACGAGCATGCAATGTCATAGTTCTGTTGTCAATTAGTAAGTCATGGAATTACAAAAAAACTCCCAATAAATTACCTATTTATGTGTTAGCTGGAAAGGATTTGCATGCAACTTAATTACATTCATGCCTTAAACAAGATGACAAGCAATTAACTTCATAGTAACAGAGATGGACAGGAGGAATGAAGCTGATGGAGTGCTGGTATTTTTAGGGCAAGTCAGGGTTACGGTGAAGGCTGCTGGTGACACAAACACAGCGACCCTGCATGTCAAATATCCAAAACCCACAAACATCACAACCATTCTGATACTGAAGAACACGCTGAAAGGAGATCTGAAGGTCACAGTGTCGTCTTCTACAAGGGTTTCTACAAGGGTTTCCGATGCGGAGTCTCGAGCCTTATATAGAGCATTCCTGCTGTGCAATCTGACGCTACTCACTAAAATTTTCAAAAGAGAATGTCTGGACAAGGCCGGAGCAAGGCACCAGTTATTCTGCCACAGTGACTTTGAAATGAGGAGGCATCTAATCCAGAATAGCGGCATGTTTCCCAGTGTGAGATTGGGGGGGTTCAATAATTCACAACACTGATAAAGAGGTCACGCCAAACAATAAACAATGATGGTAAAACAATAGTTGTCTAACAATGACATGCAGATAAAGACAGAGTTAGTCAAAAGAGGATGTGCAAAGCTTGCGCACCCCGAAAAAAGCAGGTCATTAGGAGGCCATGCTTGACGCACACCCAAAAATCTATTCAAAGAGACAAACTCCCAGGCATGTGTACAGCACAGACTAATTTTACCCACTTCCCATTTGACCCGACCCTACATTCCACAACCATGTACAGGTCAGACTCTTCTTCGTCATAAACTAAAGGCCTAGACTACAGAGAAGAAGTTCTTCAGATGTTTTCATGTATATCCTGTTTGGTTACATCTAAATTCCTCAAGTACAGTCAACAGATTGTATCACGGCTGTTATTATGCGTATAAGCGAGTCAGAACACCATAAGACACTTACTTGTTTTTAATGGCAATACTGAAACAATCCACCGGGACTTTACCTTTGTTTTTGCAAAGTTTTCTGCACATTCCAATGTGCTAACACATTCACTACTGCCTAAAGAAAAGCTGCTGTTCAAAATATCGCAAAAAACCCCCCAACAAAAAACAACAGAAAGAGCAAATAAACGAAGGCCGTGATGAGAAAGAGAAAATGTGCTCATTAATATATTTACCGTTATGGTTCTCTGTGTTTGGTAAACATATGCATGTAATCTTGTTATACAATCAGCTAAAAGTAAAGCAAGCAAAGAAACCCCAAACAAACCATCAAAAAAATTTACATTAAGCCCAAACATCAATGTGTTATCATTAGAAAAATATAGTTCTAATGAACAATGGCACCTGCTACTAATTATATTAATATTTAAAACTATAATAATTATATTAAACATTTAATTGCAATAAAGGAGTAGATAGATAGATTTTTGTGGAAGAACACTTAATTTCCCAGAATGCATTACCTGTTTTGAACCTTCTATGGGGTGTGGCCAATGTAATTTAAATTCACACACATGAATTGAAAGGGAGTCAATTCATCAATTCTAAATTTTTAACAACCCTGCTACTAAATTATTTACATGGTACTCGAAAATATATCAAAGAATATCCAAATATCCCTACATTTAAAAAAATTAACATTTTTCAAAAAGCATACAAATGTAATTGCAATTTTGTTATCAATGTAAAACAAAAAAGGCTGTATATAAACTTCAACAGATGCGTTTAGTCATCTAGTAGATTCAGTTTTTAGCTCAAGTTCTTATTTGTATAATCTAGTTTTGCTTCACTTGATTCAATTATTGAAGTCACACACCATCCCCTCAGCTTAGGACATGATTACTTTCAGGTCAAAAGTCCAGCTATGAAAAAGCAAACACTGCTCGTACAGCACGAGACAATCCTGTGCTCCGATAAGCCGGTGTATGGTTTTCCCGTAGGTATCAGGTGCACACCTATAGCCATTACAGGCCTTGCAGAGGTTACCTGATGCAGAAACCTGACAGCCATCCTGCGCTACGATTCTCAGCTCGAGCAGTTGAACAGATCGGTGCTCATCAACTATCCACATTCCCTTGCTTTGCCGAGTAATCGCATTAAAACAAAACAAACAAATGATGAAAGATAAGAAGGTAGCAGATTACACCTGTATACTTCCCACAATGCTTTGCATAGCAAAAGAAAAAAAAAAACAGATCTGCCCCTCAGGGATGTATAAGGGCACAAGGCTCTGCCCACACTGCAGGGTTTCAGCCAATCAGGTCAGAGCTCTGTGACGACGCGCTGAGAGGTAATTTGATGAACACAGGAGACTCTCTTGCAGCAGACAACAAACCCGCCGCTTATGAAATGAGCACCTCCCTGTGTTTTCCATGAGGGATACCAAGATGTTTCCAAATGATTGAGTAGCACTACACTGGGAATTCGAGAGCAGTGACTAAATAAAAGAAACCTCAAAACCAAAGCATGTTGAATGCCAACAGGCCGCTGGCCAGCGGGGTGAGAAGGTGGGGTAGGGAACAGTAGTGTAATTTTTAAGGACAATGGATTCTTATTGACATTTCAAGCCTTGTGGTCTTATTCTGGTAAAAGAGATTGTTTTTTCACAGATAATGTGCTGACTGATCAGTGATCACAATGTTATCCCTCATTCCTGATAAAGGGCGGTATTTGAGCTCAGGGTGTAGGAATATATGAGCATCAACGCAATTTCATGTTCCAGATAATGTGAGTTCAGGGACAAAATATATATATATATATATTTATTTATATATAGACTGCTTATCTGAAATAATAGATCATGATGAATGATACAAGAATGTAAAAAAAAGAAGCATTTAGACCGGATTTATTTAAATCCTATGCAAACTTTGAAATGGACACATTGTGGAAAACAATATCAAGTATTCATAGATTTAATCAAAGAATAAAATGATAAAATATAATAGTTAACATTTATATATTTTGTGATATTGACACTGGCATCGAGAAAAAACAAAATTGCGCTCTCATAAAAAAGTACAGTAGCACATGGTACATAGAAAACATCACATCAGATGATAATATCATGGCATTTTTAATATACACTATATTGCCAAAAGTTTTGGGATGCCTGCCTTTACAAGCACATGAACTATAATGACATCCCATTCTTAATCCGTAGGGTTTAATATGGAGTTGGTCCACCCTTTGCAGCTATAACAGCTTCAACTCTTCTGGGAAGGCTTTAGGAGTGTGTTTATGGGTATTTTTGAGTGAGGCACTGATGTTGGACGAGAAGGCCTGGCTCGCAGTCTCCGCTCTAATTCATCCCAAAGGTGTTCTATCAGGTTGAGGTCCTGGCAACCACCAAACCCAGACTCATCCATCGGATTGCCAGACAGAGATTCATGATTCGTCACTCCAGAGAACACGTCTCCACTGCTTTGGAGTCCAATTGCTTCCACTTTGTTATAATACCACTAACAGTTGACCGCAGAATATTTAGAAATTTCACGATTGCACAGGTGGCAACCTATCACGGTACTGTACCATGCTTGAATTCACTGAGCTCCTGAGAGCGACCCATTCTTTCTCAAATGTTTGTAGAAGCAGTCTGCATGCCTAGGTGCTTGATTTTATACACATGGCATATGGAAGTGATTGGAACACATGAATTCAATGATTTGGAAGGGTGTCCCAGTACTTTTAGCAATATAGTGTATAACATGGTACTGTACTATAGTATTTTCATGGTACTCAAAGATACTTTATATTAGGGCTGGATGATATGGCCCAAAAAAATTTCTCACCATACCTGTCATGGCGCTGCTCTGAATAAGGTTTATAATGTAGTGCTTTTGGTCCTATGGCATTAAATGACAAAATACACCCAATGTTTGAAGTAACACCCTGTACACACACACAGTGTAAGAGCACCAGGAAAATCAACAAAATGTTTCTTCCTACACAAGTGGAAATTTAGATCTTGAATCATCTTTATATTATTTCCATTGCATATAAGCAGGCTTAATAGATTTCCAGTACTGAGTACCCCCCTCT
Organism: Rhinogobio ventralis; assembly: GCA_039654625.1. Lineage (NCBI taxonomy): Eukaryota > Metazoa > Chordata > Actinopteri > Cypriniformes > Gobionidae > Rhinogobio > Rhinogobio ventralis. Next base: position 31,335,650 of record CM077211.1, read on the forward strand.
TCCTCTGCGGGTCTCTCCAGCATGAGAGCTTCATTGTTTCAGAGAGCATTTATGAAGAAACAATGATCGGCTTTCACTGCCAGTGTCTCAGTGCACTAGTGTAAACAACTCTTTCATTCGTCCATCATCCCACGTTCTCCACCTCCTCTGTGTCAGAGATGTGACCTCAGACAGACAGCACTCTAATTGCTCAATAATTGGATTTGTGCAAATGTTTTTAATTCCTAAAGCATTAGCATTTTTTCAAAGATAAATACAGGGGATCTAGTAGGTTTAACGGAGTATGAAAATACTTAATGTACTAAAAAGAGTTCAATATTTAATTGTATTTGCTGCATAAAATTGATATTTAGACATAATATGATCAAATTAATTAAAAGCTAGCTAAAATCTATAATCTTTCAATTTCAGTTTAGTTTTAGTTAATTTCATCAATGGATTGTTAACTTCACTGTGTCATAAACAACTCTATTTTGTTGTTTTTTTCTCCAAATTTTTCACACTTTGAATTTTTAGTAATTACATTTCAGTAGTAGTAACCCTCCTTCAGGATTTGAACAAGTTTCTGAAAGTTTTTTTCGAGTATGGCCCTGTATGACGCCATAAAGGGCGGAATTCCTTGTATGGGCACTTCTCCCGGATGAGCGCGTGCACACATCAACCAGAGCGAGAGCAAGAGCGCGCCCATCAACGAGCTTTGTTACAGAAGCCGTTGCCAGCGCTGTCATTTTGTTTTTAGACCACAAAATCAACAATGTCACTACACAGTGTGTTTCTGGTTGTGAGGGAAAGATAACCTTGTTCAGCTTTCCAAATAACCCAGCATTAAGTAAACAGTGGATGCAGTTTGCAGAGTTCTGCAAGTGTGTGTTTGTTTGTTCCCGGTTATGAGTCGAAACCGCAGGCGGTGAGTGAAACTGCATTAAATATCTGTGTTTTGTTTTGCAATCTGCGAGTAAGTGCATATAACGTTAACAACACGAACGTTTAGTGAATCAAAAGTTATCCAGGGATAATGCCATGATGTATTGTGTGTGTGTGTACTCGTGACTCTTTAGCCCCACCCACTGCACGCTTCCACAAGCTCGGCTTTTTCCGGAAAGAATCGGTACAGCGTATCTGTCTTTTACAAATATAAAACTAAAAGACTCTTCAGAGATATGAAGGACGCAATACTACTCTAGGTACTCGATTAATTTGAGATTGGCACAAACTGTGTGTGTTATGTACCCTTTAAACATTACAAGCTGAATTAAAAAAAAAGGAAACACTGAAAATGAATTGCGAAAAGAAAAGAAAAATGTCCCATGCCATAAATGGCAAAAAATGTAGTGGTCTTTTAAAGGTCTTAACCATTTTAATCACAAATCACTAGTCAGGAAATTAGCAAGAATTGCACAATATACTGTAGATAAAGTAACTTAGCACGGAATAGCCATCCTTAGTTTTCTTTAGATGTTTAAGCCGTGTGGGTAAACTTGCAGACAGCTTTTTACAGGAAGAAGAGTCAGTGTTGTTCACTCAATGTTGATGGCTTCAAACTGTTCATGAGTCTTTAAAAAAATGTCTCCTAGTTAGTTTAAGTTTAATGTGAGACCAAATAGTCATTATAGGGTTGACTCCGACTGGGCCAAAACATTGTGTTAAAAAAGTAAAGAAATGCTTATATTATTTCACTGGCCAACGGAGCAAACCAACACAGTGACGTCACACGCTGTGGTATTGCAAGATGGCGGCGCCCTTGCTCCAAAAGCTATAACATAACATCCTTTTTTCTTTAAAATGGTCACATTAATCGTGTTTGTTATATAATTTTTTAAGTGGAAATCAGTTTACTAAATAATGTATACATTACTGACTGCTTCATTTCCACTTAAGGTAGGTCTATTTCATTTTTGCCATGTTCTATTGTAGTTTGTCTTCCTACATGCTTGTAATTGTCTTTTTCTGTTTACTTGTCTTCAGTAAGCTTGAGTCTTTTTATACTTAGGCTAGTAGTTTTTGTGATGTTGAAAATAATGACAAGAATTATGGTATTTCAATGGTATAAAAAATGTATATGTCTAAAAAACCTTAAAGCAAAAATAACTATATCCTTATATATATTATTTGTGAAATAAAAAAACCCTTATCGTGATATAAGATTTTGGTCATATCGCCCACCCCTAACTATAACATTGTTTTCAAAAACAATTACATGCCGGCGCCCCTCTGTCAAGTCATCTCCACGAGCATCCGCTAATGAAACATATTCCCTGGGGAAATCAAAATAAGGGTTCTAAACAACAAATTTGCCCTCCAGCGAAAAAAGAAGCATCTTTTTATGACCAAGTAATTGCAGAAAGCTGAAAACAAACTGATGCACATCTGCTGCAAATTGACACTATCGTAAATTCAATTAAACTATAAATTAAAATAACACCCCAAACTGATGAAACCCTTACGGCGAGGGACAACTTCCAACCACAAGGTTATGAAACTTAAATTAGAGGCAGCATGACCTGGAATTACAAAACGTTCATTGCATCCACAACACATGACTCATGTCAAATATGATAGAGCAGGAGAGAGATGCACTTCCCAGAAATCTCTGTCATCAACTGGCGATTAGGCCAACGTCTGGAGAGCCTTAGGGATATAATGAGTTTTCTTTGTGCACAGGGTCAGCAATCTTTAGGGTGTGGTACAGTTAAAAAAGGAAAGCAATACACAAGAGGAAGCAAACTGTAAACTGTCCTCATCCTGTACATTCCCAGATCAGCCCAATCTTATTCCTTACGCCCAGGGAGGAAATAACAACCTCGGGAAAGTCTGAAGATTTTGCCTAACAAGTCAATCTGAAAGAAAACAAGTGGATCTTTTTCTTTTAAAATAAATTGATGAGAATACAGGAAACCACAATACACGAGAACTGATCTTGACATCACATTGTGAGTCCTACTGAGATCAAACGATCAGACAGCTTGCATGAACTGAACTACTGATAAATGTGCATACAGGATGTGCACCCTGGCAAGATGGAGCAAAACATCCAGCATAGGGGTTCGAACTTCGAACTCTTCCATGTAATTAAGAAGCATTTTCCTGCCACAAACTACAACGAAAAAAATAACTATTTTAGGCTAAAATGTAAAAAAAAAAAAAAAAAAAAAAAAAAAAGCCTAGCAGTTCTTAGTAAGAGTCAGATCTGCATAAACCAAACAAAAGATATTTTATTACAGAATATTAGTTTATCTTCTTGCAAATCAAATCACAGCTCTTGCCCTAAGAGAAACAATTGACACAATTGCTGTTTGCCACACACCCCACTCAGACTTTAAAGTAAGATGGCAATTTGGGTGTCAAAACAGATTATTAACACATACCAGCAGTTTAATTAGTTCAATCCTTTGAAGTGAATGTGAGAGACAGGTGGAACCATTGTTGAGTCCAACCACTATGGCAGCGCAGCCTTTGCAGGAAGAATGTAAACCGAGCGCCCTTGTGCCTGGCACAAAGCATTTGCAATAAACCAGCTGTGATAAGACACGCAACATAGCCTGAAAACCTCTGCGATGTCTTTCAGAACACTGCACAAAAACAAGACTTGTTTGTTGTTGTTTGTCCTTGTTCAGGACATGCACATCTATTATCAGAGGAAATGATGTCCTAATATGAATCCACACAGAGAATCCTAATTAAAAGGTATGATTGGAGCGGAAAACCGAAGCCAAGCGGCCTCGTGGGAGATTAAAGGCAACTAGCCAGAATTAAAAGCCTTGCTGTGGATTAGGCCGGATTTGAGTATGGTGCTCCACGTGTTTGGTCAGGGGGGCTCCATAGGGTGAACCGCCACTAGATGCGTCTGATTAGACTTGACAGTTAAATGCAAAAAACAATACAATAGGGATTCTAATAGCAAAACCCTATCTAAACTGTTAGTTCACCCAACAATGGAAATTCAGTCATGATTTACTCACCCTCAAGTTATTCCAAACCTGTAAGACTTGTTTTTTTTCAGGAATGAGTGTTCATAATGACCATAGCTGTTTAGCTCCAAAAACAGACCAAAAACACCATCAACAAATGATGAAAGTGGTTCATATGAATCATGCACTATATTCTGAGTATTTACAAACAGGCAGAAATTTAAAGGGGTACTTCACAGCTGGCAAAACGGGCTTTCAATAAAACTTGGATGCTTATAGAAAGGCTAAAAAAAATTAAATAATAATAATTATCGGAGCTACCTGACTAGAGAAAACAGAGAAAAAGGTCTGTTGGCTTTCATTTTGCAAAATAGGAAAACTTCAACACCCATAATGCACTGGTTGCCATCCCGAGCCAATCCAGGTCTACTATGGATACACTTGACCACTTTGCTTTAGTAGGAAATACTTCTTAGCAAACTTTTTGTCATAATGGTGTCGACATGTACTGTTCCCTGGTGCAAGAATTCAAGAGTTTAAGAGTTACTTTCAGTTTCCAGTGAAGGATCCAGCACATTGCAGGCTGTGGCTAAAGGCTGCAAAGAAACATAAATACTGAGAGAACGCCATGACGGAAAATCTGAAAAACCTCCTTGTTTGTAGTTAAAGGGATAGTGTCATTAATTACTCGCCATCATGTCGTTCCAAACCCGTTAGACTTTCGTTTTGAATTTCACACAAATGAAGATATTTTTTATAAAATCTGAGAGCTTTCTGTCCCTCCATTGACAGCTACGCAACTACCACTTTGACACTTCAAAAATAAACATTCATCAATGCACATTTATCAACTGATGTGGTAAACGGAAGCTTAAGCATGTTCGCTTGACGTGCAAGAACCAATGAGATTCATTCTTGTGTGTTAAGCAGCACATTTGAGCTTCCACAAGAGGTTTGTTCTCGCCTGTCAGGTTCAGTTGAGCTACGTTTATGTATATGTGAATAAAAGCCTAAAATCAAACTGTTCATCATATAGCCTAAAGTGATTGTGTCTCTTCAGAAAAGTTGGACTAAACCGCTCAATTCATATGGATTCGTTTTACGATCTCTTTATGAACTTTTTGTTGCGTAGCTGCAAATGGAGGGACAGAAAGCTCTCAGATTTCATCAAAAATATCTTCATTTGTGTTCCGAAGATGAACAAAAGTCTTACGGGTTTGGAACGACATCAGGGTGAGTAATTACAGATGTCACACAAATTAGTCTTCAAACCTTCATTAAGTGAACTTGAATGCACTGAATATTGCTCACAGAAGTAAAGACTTTAAATCAGTTCTGTGAGTGTGAGTATAAGAAGATTGGCTCTTGAGAAGCCATAAGTCCGGGTGTGATTATAACAGCTCTTCTCATCCTAACATCAGAATCAGGCCTTTTCACTCCTGAATAATGAGGTCTGATAATCTGCAGCCCAAGCTGCTCTCCCGCTGGGCCAAACCAGACAGAAAACACCGAGCCAAATGAGGAGGCCACGGCGGGGTGAACTCAACACCTCCACACTGAGGCGACAACATCAGCCATCCATTCGGATGAGGCAACAAGAGGCAACATAGGTTGAGTTGTAAAATATAGTGAGCTGCCTACCTAGATTGCATTTTTGGGCATCATCACCTTGGATGATTCAGAACTTGCCTATGATGTCCCAAAATGTATTCTATGCAGGCAGCTCACTGTAGGTAATGAGACAGGGCCATAGTTTCCCTCAAACGGAGTCAAGGTGACCTGGTCCCAGCAGCTCCAGGAATAGTTTCTGCATCACTAACAGTTTAATGAAGTTATTTTCTGATGTAATAGTAGTTGAGCTGATATGAAATCATACAAGAGCTGATGCAAAGAGCGAGTTATTAGAGTTCACTGGCAGTCATAAGACTTGATTGAATGACAAAGTTTATCATGATATTAAAAACTTTTTGATGCAAATATTTGAAAGAAATTAGTTTTGTGAACAAATATATACAGCGAAAATTTCGCTGACGATATAAAAATAGAAATGTTCCTTCTGTGTTCATTTAATAAAAAGCAGCGGTTAGACACTATAAGTTAGACAAACTTTTGATTGATACATCCAAAACCAAAAACAGAGATATATCACATCATATATACAGTAGCCTACTTAAAGGGTTAGTTCACCCAAAAATGAAAATTAGCCCATGATTTACTCACCCACAAATCATCCTAGGTGTATATGACATTCTTCTTTCAGACAAATAAAATCTGAGTTATATTAAAAAAATCCTGGCTAATCCAAGCTTTATAATGGCAGTGAATTGTTGGAAGCTAGATAATTTACTTTATAAAGTTTTAAATATGGATATTTTTCTTACACAAACGCATCGATCCGCTTCAGAAGGCCTTTATTAACCCCCCGGAGCCGAGTGGAGCAGTTATATGATGGATAGATGCACTTTTATGGACTTCAAAAACAATGCAACAATTCACTGCCATTATAAAGCTTGAATTAGCCAGGACTTTTTTAATATAACTCCGATTTTATTCGTCTGAAAGAAGAATGTCATATACACCTTGGATGACTTGATGGTGAGTAAATCATGGGGTAATTTTCATTTTTGGGTGAACTAACCCTTTAAGTATACACTCAATACCATCTATTAGAAATCACTAATAAAAACAGGAAATAGAGGGAAAAAATAATATAGCTGTGCATGTAATGTTTTATGCGTATGTCAACAATCTATTCAAAGTCCTCACTGGAACACGAGACCAAACGACAAAGTGTCAAACTTCAGTCTTGACTTTTCAGGCCAAACATGTCAACACTCCCAAAGCCCGAATCCAAAACGAAAGCACTACAACAATTCCCTGTTTTGTTTCTATTAGATGGCATTTAGACGTGGGCGTCCGTGAATGACAAGGAAACATAGCTAAATATACTTTCTGACCATTAGAATTATATATAAACGGTCCTAAAAGGAAATTCTTTGGGATAGAGTTGACAGGAGCGTGCTCGTACTGTAGCGTCCACCCTGAGGAAAACTCAACAGGTGAAGTTCGCAGTACAGCATTCCATTGGCTGAAACCACCTTATTATCATAAACAAAATTAATATACACTATCTCGGATCAAAACTTCTTATATTTTAACGCTTACGTTTTTCCCCCCTCAAAACAAACATAAAACTATGACATTCCTACAGCAGCGATACTTACAACTCTTCCTCCACCTTTCACGGGCATCCTGATTTCTCTGTGTTCAAAAAAGTACTTCGGTGCTGGAAATAGGGCGATTATTTCAGATTTGTCGTTGTCGTCAGCCTCTTGGATTCAGCATGGCTTTGAGCATGAGATCCTCATGAAATCGTTCCTGGTGGAGCGATCAGCGTCTGAGTACGCGAAGGCAGACCCTGGGAAACATTTTTGCTCCGAGCGACTTTCAACCCAAGCCAACCTACTTCACGATTGTACTAACTACGGAAAAGGGGTGTCATGTGCTGGTGCGCAGCTTTTGTATAAGACCCGAGCTGTAATATCAAATACATATATAATATAAACTATAGGCTTACAATTTATTTTTGAAAAATAAATGATTTTATTCTGTTATCTTTATTTAATCCTTCGTTTTTGCGCTTCTTAATTAAGCATCCCTCCCTGTTTATCAAATGGTCACGCCCAGCGGGCAAACATTGATTTAACTGTTCCCTGAGAGAGTTCCCCGATAACACACTAAACCATGTTTACTGTCAAGGGTAGCTAACAACTTCTAATGTCACTGAAGGGAAACTTTGCTTTGTGTCATACTAAAAGAAAGTATATAATGTTAAACATAAATATGATTTATTACAGAAAATAAACTCTTTTTGAGGGGGATTTAAGAGTTAATTTAGTCTGGTCCTTATATGATAGGTAGCCTATTTATCTCAGTTGCAATATGTATTTTGAATATACAGATATTGATGATGATCATATAAATCTGGACTGAGGTGTACACAAACCTGAAACAAGACGAATTGCCTAACCAAAATATGCCTGGGGGAAAAAAACGTATAAAAAAATATTAAAAACTAACCTTTTTTAAAGATTATAAATCAACATTCCATAACTTAATTCTATATATATATATATACAATGCAAATCGCTTCAGATAAAATCTTACTTAAGACTTCTTAAGTAAGATTTTATCTGAAGCGATTTGCATTGTATTTTAGACTTTGGATGGATGGATGGAAATTTGAAATACATATAATATAAACTATAGGCTTATAGGAATTAGTGTGAATGAATGGATGGATGAATGGATGGATAGATATATCTAGGTACTATAGATATATAGTAGATACTTTTTTCTTTAATTGACTTTCTTATATTCAACACCAACCTGTTCACTAAAAAAAAAAAACAGAACAGAGAAAACTAAAATGATGCGGTGGTGTTTTTTGCCTCTATGTCAACAGTCTGCTCAAAGTCCTCAATGGAACTCGAGGGACCAAATGACAAAGTGTCAAAACTGTAGCCTTGATTTTCAGACCAAACATGTCAACACTCTCAAAGCCAGACTCCAAAGCAAAAGCACTACAAGTCTTTTCATGAGATATTTTCACGAGGTATTTTGATCTAAATTTATCAGTTCAGATCTAAATTTAAAAATTACAGGACACATTGGAACATGCAGAAACTGCTGGTATAACTCATCTGAGTGTGAAATTTTTTTTTATAATACATTTTAAAGTGCTTAAAGCAACAGAACACAAAACAATAGAAACATAATTAATTTTGTGTGCAGTACAAGTGTCACTCTTTCCGAGGTACAATGATGACCTCACTGGTCAAACTCAGAACTGCTTATTATCAACAGAAACACCCAGTGAGCGTGTTGTTTACTTATACATGAACTCTGTCACAGACATCTTTTGTCATCTCCCAGCATCCTCTCTTATGGATGATGTCAGCACAAAGGGTGGAGCCCCAGCGAGGCTGTTTTGGGCAGGAGCATTACGGATCAGAGCAGCGTTTAAGTATCTGCATGAGTGATGTCATGAAGTGTGTTCAGTGAAGTATATCACGTTTCACATGCATTAGCATGAATCTTTTATGCCATAATGTGTGGTCAAACATGTGCTTCTCCTATCTGATCAGCAGTATTTGTTGTGGGTGTGTGCACATGTGATGGAGTGTGTTGTTGTGTTAAGTCATATACTGGTGACTGACCTTGCTGTAATCATGACAGAGAGTTGCTGAACCAGTCTGATTCAGTGACTGGCCTCTTTATCACAAGTGGCTTTACAGATTGCAGCTGTCTCGTGGAGTATTGGCTACCAGGAGTGTGTGCCATTCAGAATTGAATCAAGAAGGCCTTTGTCATTTTGTCATTTCACATGCTGATCAGGACACAGAATTGTAATTCAAATTTGAATTTAAGGATGTAGATTTAAAATGGAATGACGTCTGTAAGGCTAGTTTTTAACCCTTTGACATGTACGATCACACAGATTAGAACTATATAAATTGAAGACGTGTTTTATTCATGTCAAATACATAATGTGTAGGTATTAGGTAACTATAAAATTTACTCTATTCTTCTCCAACTTCACCGGCCACTTACTTTCATGTATTTTCAGGAGAAGTGGATAAACTGACGTGTTAATTCCGACAGATACGATTCTCTGAATTGCTGTGCAAACCAACATGGCGGCACACATACGTTCTAAAATAACAGTCGCCTTAAAAGGGTTAAATTGAACATGAAATATTTATGTTCTGAACTTTTTCTGAACTGACTTTTTCCTGTTGAATATCCTGGAAGAGGTAAAATATGCAAAATGCATTTAACATTAATACATTTCCTTATGAATTACCCATCAACATATCATACACACAACATGTGAGGTGCTTCCAGAAACATTAGATGATAAAGCATTTTTGAAATGCATACCACATAATAATATATGAAATATATTATTATTTTAAGAGTGATATGGCAATGTGTAAAAATTTTTAGATTGTTTTGTTAATTATTTATATAATTTATAAAGTTATTAATATTATATCTGATCAGTGAAGGGAAAAAGGTATTCTACATATCACGGGATAATTCAAATTTTAATACATGCAGTTCTAACTTGTGAATTAAAAGCATTTAAAATTCTGAAATGTGTTGGCTTCACAGACATTTAAGAAATATACCAGACTGCCTTGAATTTATATTTTTTAAAACTCTGAGATGTGTGCAATAGAAGCAAGAATGCAAACGTGTACAGGGACCTTTTGTGCTGCACAGGTGCTTTAAGTGTGAACTCAGCAGAGCACAAAAGCCTGTTTCTATGGCATGGATCAGGTCTGTCACTGTCTATGAGAGCTGCTCTATCCCTCAGCACATCCACGTTAGGTGTGAGGAAAGGTGAGAAAAAAACAAGGACCTCAATAAAATCCAGCATATGGACCTAATTATCACCTACAGAAAAAGCACGCAAGAAGAGCCAGATAAAATTACATAAAAGCACTCTGGAGTGAAGATTCAGTTCAGAATGAAGTCTTGTGATACAGTGAAACAGTCAAGTGTGGCCTAGCAGGCATGTTTCAGCTGTCTTGCACATACTAATCAGAATAGATTAACAGGCTGTTGAATTCATGCAGTGGAGATTAAGTACAGTGTGGTGGCTTTGCAGTTATCACTGGTTTTCTAAAGCCCTTAATTCATTTTAATCAGAAAGTGGGCAGGCTTCTTGACACAATCAATATCAATATTGCTTGATGTCCAGCTCCCCCTCTCTGGATGTAATGGATGGAGCTTGGAGGTCCTGCCACACCCTAACACTAACCCTAACTATGTTAAAAGCTTTATTAGGTCCACAGAGGGAGAGCTGGACGTTATTTGGCTCTGCAATAAGCACTACTTGAAAAGAAGTCTGAGCCACCTCAAAAATGTATTCAAAATAAACTTAAAGATTGATTTCACTTTCTTAACTTTAGTTAGTGTGTAATGTTGCTGTTTGAGCAAAAACAACATCTGCAAAGTTACTTTTCTTTTAAAGAAATCGCTTTTTAAGGACTATAACAAACGGCTAGTAGGGACTACAACAAGCTTATTCACGGGTTTGTGACATCACTTATCCTAAAATTTACATAAACCCTGCCCCCGGGAACAAGCAACAAAGGCCATGTTGAGAAGAGGAAGAGTTGTAGTACATTTGGCATAAAAGCAAGATGACAACAAAAGTTATAACCGTAATTAAACTAAACTGTACATGTTCTATTCTCATGCAGCATATATTCTCTGGCTCTGAAGGCATCTTACAACAGTTCCCACACGAGTGATTTATAAATTATCATGACAGAATATGCTAATCAATGACTTGAAGATAGTTAACTCCACATCAGATACATAAATTCATCAACTAACCATTCAGAAACATTCTACATGTTTTGTTACTTCTTCTTGAGTCTCTCCATCATTGTCCAACTCCGGTTTGAACATATAAGGCTGAACAGTTTTTGACATTTTCAGTGCTTGTCTGCATGATGTAATCAGAGCTGCTAACATGAGCTCTTCTAGAAAGGGGGGAGCAGCAACTCATTTGCGTTTAAAGGGACACACAAAAACGCCCTCAAAAAGTGACCATTTTAACATCCTATAAAAAATGGGGTATTGTGAGCTAAAACTTCACATACACACTCTGGGGACATCAGAGACATTATAGGAGCCCTTTAAGAGACAAAATGTTTACTAGCATGAGGGCGGGGCAACCTGTCACTCACATGAGATCGACCAATAGCAAACCACAACCATTCAATCAATTCCTGATGGACAAAATCAAGTCCCGCCCTACATTTTTTTCTTGTTCGAGAAGCAACAACAGGGAAGAAAAGACTATCACAGCTTCCATTTTATGCCTTTTCTTTATAAATCATTATATTTCATTATAAATAAAAAAGCCCATCCTCTGAATAATATTTTAGGTAAATGGTAATAATATTTTATCCTGCACAACACTGGCTGGACTCTTAAACTCAAAATTTAAGACTGGTATTGCTGCTGAAATATGCATTGGCATGAAGTATGAAGTGTGTGTGCCCTCTAGATTACGCTGCCTGAAGCTACGCTTGAATGAATAATGCATTTCAAAAGTGTGGGGCCAGCTCGACAGGGACAGAAATAACCAAGATGAATGAATGAATAAATAAATCTGTCCATATAAAGTACATCCATTTGAGTCAATGTCCAGTTCCTGCCAGTGAACATATCAGCTGACATGGTCTAAACGTCATAATTTTAAGCACACTTTAGATTTATGTACAGTATGTGAAGATGTCTTAACTTAAGGTTTAAATTACCATAATTTTTCTGAATGTTCCTGAATCTCTAGTAGAATCAGCTACTGAGAATTGTTGGTGTAATGCCACTTTCAAACACAAGAGGGGCACTTTTCACATGACTGACTAGATTTCATTCAGTTGATTAAGTGATGTGTAACTGCACAAAACATGAAGGCTTTCTCAGATTGACATTGAAAGGGAATTACAGAGTTCAGAAGATTTTTTTGAATATTATTTTACCAGTTTATGTAATTTTACCAACCAGAAACCAACTAAGACCAACTAAAATCTGAGAATTCATCAAATTAATTTATAATGCTTACTGATATGCTGTTGTTTTCCTACGAAAAAAATGTCACTTCCTAGATGAACTGCCGTTTGCTAGTTAAAGTGATTTTACAAAAATACAATAATAAAAAAAATATTAAGACAAATTTCCCAAGAAAAAATGTTTTTTTCATTTAGGCAAATGGAAAAAATGAAACGTCTTGATTTCTTAATAAATAAATGAACATATAGAAGTTATTTGGAATTCACTTAACTGTGATATTGTGATAAAAGAAAAATAATCTAAAGAAAAACTTTACTTTTTTAGTAAAAAATTTACTAGATGGTGTAGAGAAAACCCATATCTCATTAGACTCAAAAAAGTATATATATATATACAATAAGAAGTATTGTTACGCTGTTTGCAAATGTTATATATATATCAAAAAGTATATATATATATATATATATATATATATATATATATATATATATATATATATATATATATAAAATTTGCAAACAGCGTAACAATACTTCTTTTTATGTATTGGATAATAAACAGCTTAATAAACAGCTTTCTGAAGTTCAGACCCCTTGTGCACCTGCTTATGATGACAACAATTGATAGTTCACATACAGCAGGAGAGGAAGCAATGGATGGACGAAGGTCACCCTGACCATCTCCTTCATGTTTCTCCCTCTGGGTCAGCGCATAAATCAGAGCTATGGATCGCCCGGCTCCCAAATGCCAGCTTCAATGAAAAGTCTAAATCAGCAGACGTATTAAAAGGCCAACCCAGCTATTGTGTCCAGGCTGAGATGATACAGGTCATGTATGTACTATTACATCAGCTTCAGCTTGTTCTAACATTCATGATGCATGACTTTTTTTAATGCATTATGTATTAAAAAAATATAAATAAAAAGTAAAATAATAAAGACACCCAAGAAAGATGTACAACACAAGCAACATTACACCTATAAATTAACCTAAAGGGTCTATTATTTCAAGCTACATGTTCTAAGTCAATTTGCCAGATGTATAACCATTAGACCCTCTTGGCACCGCTTTCTGAAGAGAGATTAAGTAAAATGTCACATGAAGGACACAAAGGTAGATTGTGTTGAATGCTTATTGAAGGATTAGACATAAGTCTGCAGGACTTTAGCTGTTTGCATGATAATGTAAAATGACCTATATATAGCATTCTATCAATAAAAACAGAAGAGACTACTAAATACACAGAGAAAATTTGCTGTGAAATGTGGTTTTAAAAAATGAGATGTTTCTGCAAGGCCTCTGGTTCTGTGACCCTTTATGTGGACCCTGTGGCCCTGGTGTTCGTCATGCAAGGCCTGTGACACAACAAATGGAAATGCTTTTGGGTGAAAAGCAATTGATCTGAAATAATAGCATGATTAATGTCTAAGATGCAAGAATGTGAAGAAAAAAGAAAAAAAAAGCTTTTGGGTCTGATTTATTTTGCAATAAAAATGTGATACAATATAATAAACGAATGACAGAACTAATAAAATAATTTACATACATAAGTCTTCAGGTACAGTAACCTAACAGCATGTTTAATTCCGAGAGAAGGGCACAGAACCAGAGTGAAGGTGAATATGGTTATATAAAAGTCAATTTTGGCTAATAGAGTCCAGGGAAACATAATGCTATGAAAGGGTAAAATATATCCCTAATAAAGTTTTAAATGAAAATATATCAGGTGACATGATTAGGTGAAAAAAAAGAAGAAAGAAAATGAATAGAAACATGAAATACCTGCCACAGCTGTGTTAAACTGCGTACAGAGGCGCGGCGTAAATCTGCGAGGTACATGTATTGTGGTTCGCTGGTCCAGTAATTGTTCTCCCTGGTGTAGCTGGAGGGGAACAACTCTGAGGTGTACTGGTCCCTATAATAGAACATGCAGATTAGCACACATGCTAGCTAAAGCCTAACCTGGAGGATTGCAACTATCAATTCATTGCAACTATCAATTCAGTTTACTTCCATTTATTTAGCTCATTGATTGACTGGAGATTGTTAAAGCATTATGGCCATCATAAGAAAAAAAGAATAGCAGAGAAATGATCACTGCTGCTGCAATCCAGATTTAGGAAAACAGGCCTAATGTAATTTGCTCTATGTATGTATGCATGTAGGAAGGTAGGTTAGTGTGACAGACAGACAGACAGACATAGATAGATAGATAGATAGATAGATAGATAGATAGATAGATAGATAGATAGATAGATAGATAGATAGATAGATAGATAGATAGATAGACAGACAGACAGACAGACATAGATAGATGATAGATAGATAGATAGACAGACAGACAGACAGACATAGATAGATGATAGATAGACAGATAGACAGACAGACAGACAGACATAGATAGATAGATAGATAGATAGATAGATAGATAGATAGATAGATAGATAGATAGATAGATAGATAGATAGATAGACAGACAGACAGACAGACAGACATAGATAGATAGACAGACAAATAGATAGACAGACAGACAGACAGACAGACAGACAGACAGACAGACAGAGATAGATAGACAGACAGAGATAGATAGACAGACAGACAGACAGACAGACAGACAAACATAGATAGATAGATAGATAGATAGATAGATAGATAGATAGATAGATAGATAGATAGATAGATAGATAGATAGATAGATAGATAGATAGAATCCAGAGCAAAATTCTAAAAGTGTTAACAGCCTGTATGTTCTTGATGCTTTTAGAAGGACAGTGTCTCTTTCCAAAACTCATATAATTTCCCACACACAGCGTGGTGGCGTTCCGGGATGTGATGTATGTGGGCTCTGGCCTGAGGCATTGCTGTCCTCGTTAGTAAAACCACAGAGTTCATTCAATCAATCTAGAGGCTAACGAGCCGCTGCTTCCAGACAGACTCATTTGACACTGGACCTATAGCTTACCTGGGTGGTCAAGCATACATAAACACACATACACAAGTACTGCATGTTGCCACACACAAACACAATCAAAATAATTCTGACTGACACACCTAATGTCAAAAATCACAGAAATACCCTAAACAGCATGTAAAGGAGGGACACACACGTAGGGGTGTTCGATGAAGGCCATAGGCCGTGTCTAGCAGCAGTCGGACTCTGGGCTCCAGGCAGCAGGTCTGAGACGCAGACGCACAGAGTCTGGGCTACTGTAATAGGATGTGACAGCAAGAGAGGAGATACGGGCTGGAGCTGCCCCACTGTGTGAGGCGTAGGGGGCTGGTTAGCGGTGCTAGCAGTCACACAATCTGTCTCTTATAATGGAAGAAACAGAATGGACAGGACAAAACAGTCCACAACACAAACTGTCATCCCAAAAGAGACAGAAGGAGTGGCAACGAAAACACAAGAAAACAGCACAGAAGACTTTTCATATGTGCCTCTAGCTTTTTTTATTAGTGGCAAATGCTGATGCTGATATTTAAAGAGCATTGATGTTCAAAATGGTATCTTTGTAATAGTCTATCACATTAACTGAGAACATGATGCACTAACACTTGAGTACCAAAAAGTGTCATAATCCTTTTAAAACGATATTCAATTCAAGTATGTCTAATGTTTTATCATTTAAAACATATTAGTTGCGTACATTTATTGCTAAATGTGTGCTTGCACTGTCATTTAAAAAAAAAAGTTTTAAATAAGTTTATAAGTAAGTTTTAAATAAATGTAATATTTTGTTATTTAATGCATTGTAATTCATGTTGCAACACACACACACGTTGGATTTTCGTGTTTTATTGGGATATTCCATATACATGATTTTTAAACTGTACACACTACACTCACCTAAAGGATTATTAGGAACACCTGTTCAATTTCTCATTAATGCAATTATCTAATCAACCAATCACATGGCAGTTGCTTCAATGCATTTAGGGGTGTGGTCCTGGTCAAGACAATCTCCTGAACTCCAAACTGAATGTCAGAATGGGAAAGAAAGGTGATTTAAGCAATTTTGAGCGTGGCATGGTTGTTGGTGCCAGATGGGCCGGTCTGAGTATTTCACAATCTGCTCAGTTACTGGGATTTTTTACGCACAACCATTTCTAGAGTTTACAAAGAATGGTGTGAAAAGAGAAAAACATCCAGTATGCGGCAGTCCTGTGGGCGAAAATGCCTTGTTGATGCTAGAGGTCAGAGGACAATGGGCCGACTGATTCAAGCTGATAGAAGAGCAATTTTGACTGAAATAACCACTCGTTACAACCGAGGTATGCAACAAATTTGTGAAGCCACAACACGCACAACCTTGAGGCAGATGGGCTACAACAGCAGAAGACCCCACCGGGTACCACTCATCTCCACTACAAATAGGAAAAAGAGGCTACAATTTGCACGAGCTCACCAAAATTGGACAGTTGAAGACTGGAAAAATGTTGCCTGGTCTGATGAGTCTCGATTTCTGTTGAGACATTCAGAAGGTAGAGTCAGAATTTGGCGTAAACAGAATGAGAACATGGATCCATCATGCCTTGTTACCACTGTGCAGGCTGGTGGTGGTGGTGTAATGGTGTGGGGGATGTTTTCTTGGCACACTTTAGGCCCCTTAGTGCCAATTGGGCATCGTTTAAATGCCACGGCCTACCTGAGCATTGTTTCTGACCATGTCCATCCCTTTATGACCACCATGTACCCATCTGATGGCTACTTCCAGCAGGATAATGCACCATGTCACAAAGCTCGAATCATTTCAAATTGGTTTCTTGAACATGACAATGAGTTCACTGTACTAAAATGGCCCCCACAGTCACCAGATCTCAACCCAATAGAGCATCTTTGGGATGTGGTGGAACGGGAGCTTCGTGCCCTGGATGTGCATCCCACAAATCTCCATCAACTGCAAGATGCTATCCTATCAATATGGGCCAACATTTCTAAAGAATGCTTTCAGCACCTTGTTGAATCAATGCCACGTAGAATTAAGGCAGTTCTGAAGGCGAAAGGGGGTCAAACACAGTATTAGTATGGTGTTCCTAATAATCCTTTAGGTGAGTGTATATATTCTCTCCCCTTACACTAACCCTAAACCTACTCCTAAACATGACCCTCACAGAGAACGTTCTGCATTTTTACATTTTCAAAAAACATCACTTAGGGCCCTATTATACACCTGGTGCAATGCGACACCAGGTGTGACTCAAGTGTTTTTTGCTAGTTTCAGCCCAATGCAGTTATAATTTTTACATACAGCCCCACGTTGTTTAAATAGAAAATGCACTCACGCCCATCTGTTCGCCCATGGGCGAGGTGTGTTCAGGCGTATTGTTGGCGCGTTGCTATTTTGAGGCAACTGAAAACAATTGCACCACTGACCAACAAAGTCAATAGCGCAGTATTTTTGTGTTATTTAAAGGCCGTGTTAGTAATATGCAACTATAGGTGGGTGCACAACACGCTTACACTCTGCTTACTACACAGAGGGACGAGCAGCAGCACACAAACATTTTTAAATATTAAAAATAAAAGGATTCCTCTCTGGAGAAGCGTTCAGTCTTTCCGTTCGCAAATTCCGTCATGTAAATAGCGAATCCGCCATGGTGCAAGCGCAACTGGCTTTTGAAGGGAATGGGAGATGAGACTCTGATTAGTTTGTGCACGTTACGCCCAAAACACACCCATGACTCATTAAGAGACTAGGTACAACCCTTTTGGACCCTGCGCCTGGTGCGCAGACCATTTTTTCCGTCGTTAAACTAGCAAAAGTGGATTCGGACACGCCCTAAGTGCACCTGCGCCATGTGCTTAAGACCATGAGCTCATATCATTAAAATAGGGCCCAAAGTATGATTTATAAGCTGTTTTCCTAATGGGGACCAAAAATTACAGGTTCTCGAAAACACGCTCATGTGAGAAGTGCCGTTACACAAGAAAAAGTGAGAGTTTAAAATATAGAAGTGCGTACCAGCCCACTTCGAGCACTGGGTATGCCTGAACAGATCTAGTTGGGCCACAAATTCACATTTTTACGCCACAAAGACAGAGGTGAGAGGTAAGAGGGGAGTACATACTCATATACACAGAGATCAGGCGATCATCAGATAATGAGCATTGAGCAGATACATATATACACACCATACATTTCATAACTTACTAAGGACAAAACTTAACCCTTATTAGACCTCTTGTCAGAGATGGAAGTGTGTGTGTGACAGTAAACAAAAACACAGAAGGTGACAGATCCTTCAACCTCAGTGTGTACAAAAATCCATCCCAGAACTGGTGGCAGTCTCTCGTTCAGAGAGCGGTGTGTGTATTTTTGTATTCCCGGATGCCAGCAGAGCTGTGTGTGAGAGGGGATTTTGAGTTGGCAATGTCACGGCCAGACATCAATCTCGAACTGACAGCGGAGATCAGACTCTGATGTGACACCCCCCTATCAACTGACCCGCAGGGCTTACCCGAGCCTCATCTGCTCTGACTCATGAAAACAGCCGCAAACACACACACACATAAATGCAAGGTTACATTCTCAAACAGATGGTGGGGCAGACAGCCATAGTATGATAGAGAAACACCTCCAAGGTCCTGATTCAATAAGCCTAGCAACGAAGTACTGATAATGGTGTTGTGCCACTGTGCCACTGTGATGAAAAACATAATGCCAGTGATGCTTCAAGCTTCATATAACATAACTTGACTAAATGCTAATATTCTGTTGAGCGATACAGGGCCGTTTACAAGTGCATATGATAACAGGAAAACCACAGTTTCTGCCAACAAAAGACAGAATGACTGCTATTGGCAATTGAATCCATTATTTATTTCTCATAAAAGCAACTTTAAATCTCATAATATGACTTTTTTCTTATTTTCAACTTTGTCACAATTACCGGTATTATTAGAAACAGGCTTCCATAGATTACACAGTCAATCTGATGTATACTGCACATAAAAATGGCAAAATAGTCTTAAAATTATTTATTTATTATGTATTTATTTAAATAATTGAAAGATACTACACACATTTCTGCTGATTAAGTCAGTATTTTCTGTACAGAGCATCATATGCTGCCATTATTTGAGGTGCCTCAATTTTATTGTGGTATGAACTATTTTAGATAGACCTACCCCTAAACAGCGCTTAAAAACAGTATACTGTAAACTGTGTTTGTCCAGAAAAAGCTGCAAAGAGTACTAGAAAAGTCCAACAAGTACACTACCATTCAAAGGTTTCGGCTTGGTAATATTTTTAATGATTTCGAAGAAGTCTAATTATTCTCACCAAGGCTGCATTTATTTGATCAAAACTACAGTAAAAACAGTAATATTGTGAAATATCATTACTATTCAAAAGAAATGTTTTCTGTTTTAGTATACTTTAAAATATAATTTATTCTTGTGATGCAAAGCTAAATTTTCAGCATCATTACTCCAGTCTTCAGTGTCACATGATCCTTTAGAAATCATTCTAATATGCTGATTTGCTGCTCAATAAACATTTATTATTATTATCAGTGTTGAAAACAGTTGTGCTGCTTAATATTTTTGTGGAATTTTTTTTTCATGATTCTTTCTATTAAAGGTTCAGAAGAACAGCATTTATTTGAAACAAAAAGCTTTCCACTTTTTCCCCCTTGAAGCCCAGCGCAGTAATTGACAAGAAAGCCTCCGCATGCTTTTCATGGATAGTTAGAGTTGTGCTGTCATGCAGATCTTTGAACGCAACTTTTTATGCACAAAGAAAACGTTATCATATTCTAATCTGGGCATTTACAGTCAGTCAGAAGTTTCGAATAATTACGATTTTTTTCATGTTTTTGAAAGAAGTCTCTTATATTCACCAAGGCTATATTTATTTGATAAAAAATACAATAAAAACAGCAATATTGTAAAATATTATTACATTTTAAAATAACAGTCTTCAGTGTCACATGACCTTTCAGAAAAAAATACTGTTTTTATAGTTTTTTTTACAAATAAATGCAGTCTTGTTAAGCAGAAGAGACTTCTTTTAAAAACATTTCTACTCAAAATGTTTGACCCTATATGTGACATTAAGTAAGTGCCAGCGCTGGTAAAACAAGAGGAAAATTTTATTTCACAGGTGATACCATAAGGGCATGCATTTGTCCTTGAAATATACATCCAATGTGCAAAGTACAGTAACCTGCTGAGAAAGCCAATCGTCTTCCGCCGGCACCGCAGTGCACCTGGGCAGTGGTTCACAGCCAAATGCCAGTCATGAATATTGGTGCCAACTGCAGCCAGACTCCCCTGTGTCATTCCTCAATGCAACTTGCCAACATTTACAGCAATGTTTGTCCAGAGAGGCCCATTTGATTGACAGGGTAGTGGACTCAAGTACTGCAAATAGTCTGCACTAATCACTCATTTCATTTGCAAGAAATATATCATTCCTTGTTCATGCCGTCTGACGTAAGAAAGTGTTGTGTCATCTCCACATGTATCCACCAAGGTTTGACCCATACAGTTATTATGTAATGATGGCCCGCAGTGTTCTAAGTACAGCGGTTCAGAAAAGAGTAATTATGGGCATTGTGTCCATGCTGCCTGCTTGTCCCGTTCCCTCCACCATCTGTCTGTGGTTAATTACCTCTCCTGTTCTCTGTGATCAAGACGAGAGCAATGGGGGTGTTGAGAGAGCTGGAAAACAAGAGGAAAGATGCCAAGGGAGGATCCGATATACTAAACTGATGTTGTGTCGGAAACTAACAAACTACGAAATATCAATTGTGGTGCTCATGTGGGCAAATCCTTGCAGCATCTCTTTACTTACAGTGTAGTATAAAGTGTCTAATAAATGCCTAATTCATTAAATATTTTTTTTATTTTCAATTCATTGATTTATTCGGTTCACAAAACCTGTCTAAACGATTCGTTCACAAGTGGTTCTTGGGTTAACAGCTTGCTCGCTCACTCACTCAGAGTTGGCACAAGTAATTTATGAATTTGCTAAATCATTGAATCACTCACTCTCTCACTCACTCTCTCACTCACTCACTCAGAGTTGGCACAAGCAATTTATGAATTTGCAGAATCATTGAATCACTCACTTACTCACTCACTCAGAGTTGGCACAAGTAATTTATGAATTTGCTAAATCATTGAATCACTCACTCTCTCACTCACTCACTCACTCACTCAGAGTTGGCACAAACAATTTATGAATTTGCTAAATCATTGAATCACTCACTCTCTCACTCACTCACTCAGAGTTGGCACAAGCAATTTATGAATTTGCAGAATCATTGAATCACTCACTTACTCACTCAGAGTTGGCACAAGTAATTTATGAATTTGCTAAATTATTGAATCACTCACTCACTCACTCTCACTCGCTCACTCACTCACTCACTCAGAGTTGGCACAAGCAATTTATGAATTTGCAGAATCATTGAATCACTCACTTACTCACTCACTCAGAGTTGGCACAAGTAATTTATGAATTTGCTAAATCATTGAATCACTCACTCTCTCACTCACTCACTCAGAGTTGGCACAAGCAATTCATGAATTTGCAGAATCATTGAATCACTCACTTACTCACTCACTCACTCACTCAGAGTTGGCACAAGTAATTTATGAATTTGCTGAATCATTGAATCACTCACTCATTTGCTCGCTCGCTCACTCTCACTCACTCACTCACTCACTCTCTCACTCTCTCACTCACTCACTTACTCAGAGTTGGCACAAGCAATTCATGAATTTGCAGAATCACTGAATCACTCACTCACTCACTTACTCACTCACTCACTCACTCAAAGTTGGCACAAGCAATTCATGAATTTGCAGAATCACTGAATCACTCACTCACTCACTTACTCGCTCACTCACTCACTCAGAGTTGGCACAAGAAATTCATGAATTTGCAGAATCATTGAATCACTCACTTACTCACTCACTCACTCACTCTCTCACTCACTCAGAGTTGGCACAAGAAATTCATGAATTTGCAGAATCATTGAATCACTCACTTACTCACTCACTCACTCTCTCACTCACTCAGAGTTGGCACAAGCAATTCATGAATTTGCAGAATCACTGAATCACTCACTCACTCACTTACTCGCTCACTCACTCACTCAGAGTTGGCACAAGAAATTCATGAATTTGCAGAATCATTGAATCACTCACTTACTCACTCACTCACTCACTCTCTCACTCACTCAGAGTTGGCACAAGAAATTCATGAATTTGCAGAATCATTGAATCACTCACTTACTCACTCACTCACTCTCTCACTCTCTCACTCACTCAGAGTTGGCACAAGCAATTCATGAATTTGCAGAATCACTGAATCACTCACTCACTCACTTACTCACTCAGAGTTGGCACAAGTAATTTATGAATTTGCTAAATCATTGAATCACTCACTTACTCACTCACTCACTCACTCACTCTCTCACTCAGAGTTGGCACAAGCAATTCATGAATTTGCAGAATCATTGAATCACTCACTTACTCACTCACTCACTCACTCACTCAGAGTTGGCACAAGTAATTTATGAATTTGCTAAATCATTGAATCACTCACTCTCTCACTCACTCACTCAGAGTTGGCACAAGTAATTTATGAATTTGCTAAATCATTGAATCACTCACTCACTCACTCACTCACTCACTCGCTCGCTCGCTCTCACTCACTCACTCACTCTCTCTCACTCTCTCACTCACTCAATCTCTCACTCTCACTCACTCACTCGCTCACTCGCTCACTCACTCAGAGTTGGCACAAGCAATTCATGAATTTGCAGAATCATTGAATCACTCACTTACTCACTCACTCACTCACTCAGAGTTGGCACAAGTAATTTATGAATTTGCTGAATCATTGAATCACTCACTCACTCACTCACTCACTCACTCGCTCGCTCGCTCGCTCACTCACTCACTCTCTCGCTCACTCACTCACTCACTCTCTCACTCACTCACTCACTCACTCACTCACTCACTCACTCAGAGTTGGCACAAGCAATTCATGAATTTGCAGAATCACTGAATCACTCACTCACTCACTTACTCACTCACTCACTCACTCAGAGTTGGCACAAGAAATTCATGAATTTGCAGAATCATTGAATCACTCACTTACTCACTCACTCACTCACTCACTCACTCAGAGTTGGCACAAGCAATTCATGAATTTGCAGAATCACTGAATCACTCACTCACTCACTCACTCACTCACTCAGAGTTGGCACAAGCAATTTATGAATTTGCTGAATCATTGAATCACTCACTCACTCACTCTCACTCACTCTCTCGCTCACTCACTCTCACTCTCTCACTCACTCACTCACTCTCTCACTCTCACTCACTCGCTCACTCACTCACTCACTCACTCACTCAGAGTTGGCACAAGCAATTCATGAATTTGCAGAATCATTGAATCACTCACTTACTCACTCAGAGTTGGCACAAGCAATTCATGAATTTGCAGAATCACTGAATCACTCACTCACTCAGAGTTGGCACAAGCAATTCATGAATTTGCCAAATCATTGAATCAAGAATCTTTTTCAACATGTATGTCTCACTGTGATCTGGGTTAACTGCACATTGACTCATTCAACCGACTCTTTCAGACATGTTTAATTTAAAATAACCTGAGAACCACTGAGTGAGTTGATAGTAAGAGCAGTTAAAGTAAAGCGACTGATGGGGCAAAAAAATATTTATAAAATGCACTTAAAATATGATGGATAATTGATAGAACATATATTAAATTGAATATAGAGAACCCATAACACATAAATGTCAATTATGTCTTTATTGGATTTAAATATATATTTTTAAATAAATGTATATATTTAAAAAAAAAATTGAAACATGCAAAAATGTAAAAATGCTGGATTAATAGAATAAACTCAGCAAAAAAAGAAACGTCCTCTGACTTTCAACTGTTTTTACGTTCAGTAAACTTAATGTGTGTAAATATTTGTATGAACACTAAAAGAGTCAACACCATAAGACATAAACTAAAAATGTTTCACAGACATGTGACTAACAGAAATAGAATAATGTGTCCCTGAATGAAGGGAGGCTCAAAATCAAAAGTACCAGTCAGTATCTGGTGTGGCCACCAGCTGCTTGAAGTACTGCAGTGCATCTCCTCCTCATGGACTGGACCAAATTTGTCAGTTCTTGCTGTGAGATGTTACCCCACTCTTCCACCAAGGCACTTGCAAGTTCCTGGACATTTCTGCGGGGAATGGCCCTAGCCCTCACCCTGCGATCCAACAGGTCCCAGACGTGCTCAATGGGATTGAGATCCGGGCTCTTCGCTGGCCATGGCAGAACACTGACATTGCTGTCATGCAGAAACTCACGCACAGAACAAGCAGTATGGCTGGTGGCATTGTCCTGCTGGAGGATCATGTCCGGATGAGCATGCATAAAGGGTACCACATGAGGGAGGAGGATGTCTTCCCTGTACCGCAAGGCATTGAGATTGCCTGCAATGACAACAAGCTCAGTCCGATGGTGATGTGATATACCGCCCCAGACCATGACGGACCCCCCACCTCCAAATCGATCCCGCTCCAGGGTACAGGCCTCGGTGTAACGCTCATTCCTTCGACGATAAACATGAATCCGTCCATCACCCCTGGTGAGACAAAACCGTGACTCATCAGTGAAGAGCACTTTTTGCCACTCCTGTCTGGTCCAGCGAAGGTGGGTTTGTGCCCATAGGCGGCGTTGTTGCTGGTGATGTCTGATAAGGACCTGACTTACAACAGGCCTACAAGCCCTCAGTCCAGCCTCTCTCAGCCTATTGCGGACAGTCTGAGCACTGATGGAGGGATTGTGTGTTCCTGGTGTGACTTGGGCAGTTGTTGTGGCCATCCTGTACCTGTCACGCAGGTGTGATATTCGGATGTACCGATCCTGTGCAGGTGTTGTTACACGTGGTCTTCCACTGCGAGGATGATCAGCTGTCCTTCCTGTCTCCCTGTAGCGCTGTCTTAGGCGTCTCACAGTACGGACATGGCAATTTTTTGCCCTAGCCACATCAGCAGTCCTCATGCCTCCCTGCAGCATGCCTAATGCACGTTCACACAGATGAGCAGGGACCCTGGGCATCTTTCTTTGGGTGTTTTTCACAGTCGGTAGACAAGTCTCTTTAGTGTCCTGCGTTTTTAGAACTGTGACCTTAAATGCCTACTCTCTGTAAGCTGTTAAGGTCTTAACGACCATTCCACAGGTGCATGTTAATTAATTGATTATGGTTAATTGAACATGCATGGAAAACATTGTTTAAACCCTTTACAATGAAGATCTGTAAAGTTATTTGGATTTTTACAACATTATTGTTGAAATACACAGTCCTGAAAAAGGGACGTTTCTTTTTTTGCTGAGTTTAGTTTGAAAGAAGATGAGTTGACTTACTAATAAACACAAGTGTCAGAAAATCCAGACTAACTGATTATCATGTCTGCATCAGCAAACTGTAGAACATTTGATCTTAAATTACACGAGGAGGATTCCTTCTCCTGACAGACATCTGCCTGAATCACAGTTAAAATGGTAGAGGATCTCCAGAAGAGGGAAGGATGGAGGAAAGAGAGAAGGCTCTGGGAGGATTAAAGGAAAGAAGATGATGAAGAGAGGGGGCAGAGGAGGCCATGGGAAAAGAGATAATGAACCTCTCATGTTAACCATCATCTGTGTTTCACGGGTCACATGTTGGCCCTTTTTACCAGCTAGTCTTTAAAAACAGTAGAGGGATTTGCTATATCTCTGGTAGCATATCATAACCATCAGGACAGGGTTTAGCTGGTTAACTTCAGCCATTAGCCCCAGCTGGTAGAGGTCATAACTACACTGTCTGACTCATTAGAGTATCTTTCTACTTTGCCATTGAAAAGTAGCATTCTGACAAAATACATATTAAAATAATAATCATAATAATAATAATACATTGCAAATATGTAAAAAATATTTTATAGACCAAGTTGTCCTGACAAAATGCCAATAAAAAGATTGGATTAAATTATAGAAAATGAAGTGACTGCTCTTAAAAAATAAAACGGACCGGTAAAATGGTACTTTTCTTAGTATGCAGGTTGCATACTTCCAGAACTGTATATTCTAGCCGAGCAACTGCCTTTAAAATGAATGTGAATGATAATAGATAGATTTTTCCTGTTGTTATCATAACAGCTGGAAGGAAGAGCCTGCAGTCAGCAGAGTTCATAGGTCAGATGCGTTTGTCCCGTCTGCTGCTGTTTGCTGCAGGACGGAGCTGCTCGGTGGGAAGACGCTGACACGCTGATGCACTTAAATCCCTTTAATCTTTTCCATAAAATACAGCAGAATGTCACATCCCCCACATGAATCTATTAAACATGCCCGTCCTGCACAAGTAATGTGACATAATTCTGGAAACGGCAAATTACTTCCCAGCAATAAGATTAATCGAGTATATCAATATGAAAAACACGTTATTAAATAATAATCAGCAGAGCACAGAAGAACACATAAAAGTGACTCACCATGTGGCTCAGTATGTGTTCATTCTAATGAAAGTGTGCAACCTTTACTTGTGCCCTTTACATATACAAAGGTTAAAGGGCATTGTGTGAATGTCACAGTACAGGCTCTTAATGAGCAAAAAAAAAAAAAAAAAAATATATATATATATATATATATATATATATATACATACACACACACACACACATATATAATCTAGATTATAAAAAATAACTTAATTTACAATGAGTATTTTTTTGCATGATTATTTTGCTATTTGCTATTGCTATAGTCATGGACAGTTAGTACTGGGAGTTTCTAAAAAGTTTCTGGCACAAGATAAGTCATCAAGATTTTTGGTTTGTTGTCATGGAAGAAAAGAAGGCTGTACATTTTTATCATAGCCACAAAAAGTCCAATCCAATTACCATGAAAAAAAATACGTAACTGTCCTCCTAAAATGGTTGTTTAAGCAAAATATATCTTATTTCATATTTGATCTTTATGATCATATTTGACATGATCTTTAGAAGAGAATCTGTAAATAAATGCATACTCATACATCCCTGAGGGATATTGCAAAAGACCACTGGCATCCACCTGGAAAAAAGAAATCATCTGGTCGTCTTGTTTCAGCAAATCATTTATCAAATTGGCAAATGATATCCAAAATCATGCTTGAAACAAACCACGACCTCATTGTGCTCTTCACCCTATTTAACATTCATTACAATGACATCCATTACTTACAAGCTCATCAAATTTTAAGTAGCGAAAACATGTTTAAGCTTGTCTGTTCCAAATGGGTTCGCTTTACTGAATACTGACTGCTCACAGAACCACAGTGACCTGACACATATTGACGCCTGCGGACAAGCGCGGCATCATAAAAACGGGACACACAATTGCCGTCCTACAGGCTTCAAACATTTCAGCCTTGAGAAAAATGTCAGTGAAGATCAGCCATCCCGTTAAACATGGACATGCAGCTATTCCAAATTATTTTCAGTTCTTAAAGATTTAAAAGCAGATTAACTATTGTTAAAAAAAAAAAATCAACATTAATGTCATTTCACAGGGTCATTCGGGATCGATGCAAAGTCTCAATCGGCTCTGGGCTCATTTGCATTTTGCAGATGTTGCAATCTTTTCCAATGCTTAAAATAAAGAACAGTCTATTTTGGTGTGCCAATACACCTGTGGGACTCTAAACGTCCTTGAACCACATGTTCAATAACTTTTAAGGCATTTTGACACTAGTATACTTGGAAAATACAACATCTCAAACAGGACAACATGGCAAAATTGCCCAGGCTTGGCATCTGATTTTACCCAGATTTGACAACAAAAAGAAAACGGCAAGAACAGTCCACCACCATTTCATTTGAACACTATTTATGGCATTTCATAAAGGTCATTTGCCAAAAAAGGGTATTTTCTTTCAAAATATGCCACTTTCAATCATATATCCTTGAATATGTTGGGTAGGAATGGGCTTGGTGCTCAATAATGCAGAATAGCAGCTCTCTGAAGACAGAACAATCTATTGGACCTCTGGGAATAAACAGTGTTGGATGAGTTAAGCTGGCCTGCCACATCACGGTCGTAGATCTACACGTCCAAATTGATCAATCAATATGGAAGCATTAATCTGACGAAGTGATGCCGTAACATGTCTAGGACAGACTGATTAGAAAAAGACATACGTCCTCCCGCTCGCCTTGAGCTGGGAGATTCACAGCGTTTGGGATGGGAGGGGAAATGCCTCCACTTAATCCCACACACAAACATGTATTAGGCGTTAATTGAAGTAACATTGTTAAAACAGAATTACTGGTGACATGGTTATGCTGTGCTATTAAATTATTGACTCTAATTACAGCCCTTTAAAAGCAGTGCCAGAAATGTGAAAACATCAATTTTGCTCTTTATTTCAATTTTAATGACAGTTTTGCAGCTCTAGGATCTTGTACGTAGGACTCCAAAGCAAAAAAGTAAATGAATGCTTGTCGCTGGGTGGTCAGTGTGGATTTATCGCTTGTCAACACTTGCTTTTTTTTATTCCAAGGTCACAAAGACACATTGGCTTGTGAAAGAGGCACCAAACATATCATTCCCATGATCCTTAGCACTTCTGAGCCGACACCATACACCAAATAAAAAAAAAATGATGAACAGACATACAATGAGTCCCCAAAGCAATAAACACAAAATTTAAAAGAACAGAAATTAGAAAATTAAAATACATACATTCAGGATCAATTGCAGGATCAATTGATGTATCTAATGTCAATATTGCAATACTTACAGAAGCAAGATATTTGAACATAAGGGAATGTGAATGAGATTTGAACCATGATTTGCCATTCGTTACTACAAAAAAGGTCAAAAATTGTCTGTTTTTTAGAAGAGAAAGACTGTAAATGATAAATGTGCAAATTTTGCCAACTTTTTAAGGTACACTAGCATATAGAAAACCTTAACGCTAATAGACTTGACTAAAATAGACTAAAAGCCATAAAACTCTAACTTTGATTTAAATGTCATGAAAATTGTCTCAATAAAAAAAAAATCTTAATGGTCCTAAAAAAAAAAAGTGTTATAAGATAATATAGTATATAGTATATATAATAATTTTATATAAATATAAATGGTAACATTTTATATTTAAATGTATTTAAATATTTAAATGTATATTATAGGTAATAATTTAAAAAAAAATTATAATAATTTAAAAAAATTAAATATAACAACACTGAAATCCACATGGGACTACGAAATGATCTGTTTATCTATTTTCAGCTATTTATTTCTAGGGCAAAGCCCAAAATTATTTGACAAAATAGACAAACCATATCCAGAAGACTTGAACTGCAGCACTTAAATCACACTTTTCTCATACTTTTTTGATACTTTTTCAGATCTCGACAGCCCCAGTCCCAATTTGCTTTTATTATATGGACATGAGCAGAGTCATTTAGTTAAACTTCTCATACAGGTTTGAAACAACATGAGGATGAGTAAATGATGAAAGAATTGTCATATTTTGGGTGAACTATACCTTTAAGCAACTAGGTGAGCATAACACAACACTTCCTAATAAACTCCATCTAGAGCTGTCAGCATGGTTTCTAACATGACAGAAGTGTCATCAAGACGTCTGCCTCAGAGTTATTTATCATAAATCTAGAGGTTTCTCTCTCGGTCTCTTTGTCTTCCCACTCTCTGTGACCACATGTTGTGACAGCGAGTTGGCGCTGCTCAACACATCAAAACACCCCTGCTTGCCAAGAAACACACAAAGATGATTCCAACACAACCAGGTTCTTTCGAGTCAACAAAAAACTAAAGCAGTGCATTACAAAGAGAAAGACAAAGTGTTAAAGAAGTTAAGTTCCTCTCCTGAGGAGAGGAGAGGGATCCTTCTACCTTTCCCTCCGCCCAACAGAAGCAGATGTTGCTGGAAGTGCTGAGGATATCCGTAATGAAGCCTGAAATTCCCAGACGCATGGTGACACCGCAAGAGGGACAGTTGGACGGACAGAATGAAAGAGTTAAAGATGACAGAAGAAGGGAGGAGAGGTTTGGGTCCCTGGATGTTGTCAGTGCGGAGAGTGAGGCAAGAGTGGGAGAGACGAGGAGAAAGAGAGAAAGAGAGAGTGTTGCCTCCACTCTCTAGCGCAGGTCCTGTGCGCTCCATACGCTGACACACACACACACACAACAGGTGCAGCCCCGAACCGGTCAGCCAATGGCAACTGTCCTCCCCCTCCTCGTACACACACACACACACAGGGTCCTGAGCCTTGATTCTAGCTGGCATGCCCCTCTCACACACACATAAACATGCATCCAATAACACAGTCAGTCCTCTGCGCGCTGTAGGGTGTCTCTGTGTAAATCTTCCTCAGCATGTGGATGTGACATACAGGATTTAGAACACGCGCAGCATTTCTTTTTACAAACACACTCTTTTATAAACAAATTTGTAAAAAAACATGCAAGGCAACCGAGTGCCGAAAATTCAACGGTTATTTATTTATGTTTTTTGTATGTATATTAAAGTCAATGGGTTTGTTCAAATGATCTTATTTTGTGTTCCAAAGGAAGAATGAAAGTCATTCAGGTTTGAAACAACATAACGGTGAATAAATGATGTGAAATTTTACAGTGAACTATTCATTTCTATGGGCTGTTCACACATACAAAGATCAAAAATACAGTAAAAAAAAAAGTAATACTGTGAAATGATATTATAATTTAAAATGACTGTTTTCTATTTGAACATATTTTAAAATGTAATTTTCAGCATTATTACTCCAGTCTTCAGTGTCACATGATCCTTCAGAAATCATTCTAATGCTGATTTGCTGCTCAAGAAACATTTCTTATTGTTATCAATCAAAAAAAAGATTTTAAAAAGCCAGCACACTCTAACAAAACACTAGTTTAATGAAATTGTTCATTAGGCATTGAGGCCTTGAGAAAGGTCATTAGGCACTGAGAAAGGTCACAACGTGACAGAAACGTTTGCCGCTTTTTCATTAAAGTAGTGGTTTTATCTCGCAATTGTTGGCTTCCCTCATTGATAGAATGTGTGGGCTATTTTTAATCTTTTTCCTGATTGATTTTTCGGTCTACACACCTTATTTGGACACTTTTTTGAGGAGCGGTGAGTCCCTGGTTATTTTTCAGTTATTATAATAAAAACTGCTTAATATTTTTGTGGAAACTGTGATGCATTTTTTCAGAACACTTTGATGAACATGAAGGATTAAAAGAACAGTATTCAAATAGTTAAGACATTTATAATGTTACAAAAGATTTCTGTCACCTTTGATGACATTTTTGGTGACTTTTAATGTATCCTTGCTGAATAAAAGTATTAATTTAGTTTTTAAAAATCTTACCGACCCCAAACTTTGATCTGCAGTGATAAAGCAACTAAAAGTAATACATTTCTCATGAGAGGTAGCGAAATCAGTCAAAACAAGCGTTAGCGATGTAAAAAAAACAAAACAAAGTTTTACTTTAAAGGAACACGCCGACTTTTTGGGACTTTAGCTTATTCACCGTATCCCCCAGAGTTAGATAAATCCATACATACCATTTTTATCTCCATGCGTGCCATAACTCTGTCTGACGCACCCACCGCTAGCCTAGCTTAGCACAAAGACTGGAGGTAAACGGCTCCATCTAGCCTACTGCTCAATAAATGACAAAATAACGCCAACACAATGTGTATAGTTACATCGTGTACTAAGACCGACGGAAAATTAAAAGTTGCAATTTTCTAGGCCGATATGGCTAGGGACTATACTCTCATTTCTGCGTAATAATCCAGGAACTTTGCTGCCGTACCATGGGTGCAGCGGCGCAATGATATTACGCAGCGCCTGAAAATAGTCCCCAGCACGCTCTCTGTGAAAGCAGGTTGTCACGTTGGTTATGTTGACGGAAGTTGGCCTATTTTCAGGTGCTGCGTAATATCATTGTGCCACTGCACCCATGGTACGGCAGCCAAGTTCCTGGATTATTACGCAGGAATGAGAGTATTGTCCCAAGCCATATCAGTCTAGAAAATTGCAACTTTTAATTTTCCGTCGGTCTTAGTACACGATGTAACTATACACATCACAACATGTAAATAGGAAAATGTTGGCGTTATTTTGTCACTTATTGAGCAGTAGGCTAGCTGGAGCCGTTTACCTCCAGTCTTTGTGCTAAGCTAGGCTAGTGGTGGGTGCGTCAGACAGAGTTATGGCACGCACGGAGATAAAAATGGTATGTATGGACTTATCTAACTCTGGGGGATACGGTGAATAAGCTAAAGTCCCAAAAAGTCGGCGTGTTCCTTTAAGCAATTGCTCAGTGATGTGATGTGATGTGATGTGATGTGATGACCAATCGATTGTCAGATTGTTGAGTGTCTGCAAGATGGAAAAGTTCATGTTAATGTGAGTGATTTCATTTTTTAATGATTTATGTTGCATACATCTGGTCACATACAGCGATGATGATGCTTGATAAAACGGAAACTGCCAGCATTCTGAAAGAGTTTGATTCATGCATTGATCATTCATGATATGATCAGTTATGAACTATACTGCAACTTATAATAAAATGCTTTCCCTGTAGAAGGTTAATTTTAGTGTCAACAAAATTGATTCCTTGGCAAAATAGAATGATATCTTGTTTTTTTGGTTCTCAACCATTTACCTTGATTTTATGTGTTTTTAGCATTTTATTTTAGATTAGAGTAAAATTATTTTAATATTTTTTTGTTTTTTAATGTATTCATTTAAATAGTTAAACCAAAAATTATTCAGACACCAGATATAACTTTTTACTAGTGGGTGCAGGACAGTATAGTTCATTTATGTGAAGTGAGTATAGCTAAATAAAGTAAACTGTGACATATTATACCCAAAAATTCTTCATACAGTGACTACCAGTAAAATTGATAACAATTTGGGACCAAAATTATTCAGACACTTTGACCTGACCATGTTTTATTGAAGTGTTTTTTCTTTAACTGCTAATGCAACACCACAGAGTGAACAAAATTAAGCATTGCTTGGTAATTGGTTGACCTAAATTGGTATTATCTAATTCTTAAATTTGACAGCTGACAGCTGATTGGTTGATGGAAATCCATTACATACCTTTCTATCAAAGTTAACATTATCAAGATTCTTGTAATATTTTATAACCATTTTCAAAACTATAGCGAATCAACTGTGATAATGTGAGAAAATGTTGAAGGTGTCTGAATAAATGTTTGGTTTGACTGTATGTTCAAATCATCCTGTGGCCCCCTTGAAAGTTTGCTATGGCCACCAGTGGGTCCTGACCCCCAGGTTAAGAACCACTGGCTTCGACTTCAGGAATGTCATCTAGACTAGAATATCATAGAGACCTGGTGGACAAATTTTGACTAATTTAGACAAAAGGCAACCACATTGAAGATACTAAACACTTGCCTCAGCAACCACATAGCAACACACTGGCTTCAACTCACAATATTTTAATGTTAAGAACCACTCAGATTTTCTTCATAAATGCAAATACCTAGAGTTTGCCTTCTGTTTGTTTTCCAGTGTCTGAGTGACAGGACTGAACCGCTCTAAGAACGCTTTCCATTTTTCTCCCGGGATGCAGTGTGGGTAAACTGACCCTATGTGACATTTCCACCCAGAAAACTGAAACAAACACTACATTCATGTCAAATGTCACATCACTAAAGCCTCGAGTTACATTTGCTTAACTTTTACATCTACTGAATGTAATACGGAGAAAAACAATAAGACTAGGCTAAAAATATCTGAAGTTGAAAGGAGGATCCTGAGTCTTTACAGATTCATTATGCGAGGTGCTTTATAGTTGTCATGACACTCAGCGTGTGTCAGCTTTTATAGAAGATTGAAAAAATATACCAATCACAATTTAATATGCAAATAAATCAATCAAGATCAATGAAAATGTTTACACTTAAAAACACGTATGACGGAAACACTGTAGTCCATGAAATTAACTTTAAATCTGAGTCTGTATGTGAAGTGGTTTGAGCATTTGAATTGACTAAAAATAGAAGAAATAAATTAAAAGTGCAGTATTTTGAGCTGAAATTAAGTAATTTATCTTCTTTATACAATCTGTATATATCATCACACATACAGTATATCACACATTTAAGCATCTTAATGAACTGCTGAATGGAACCTATTTCTAGACTGATGACGCATTTCCACAGTTATTAACTCTTTCCCCACCAGCGGTTTTTTTTTTTTTTTAGTTGCCAGTCAACGGCAGCATTTTTTATAATTTTCATAAAACTTTCATGGCTCCCTGAATATTTTATTGTATGAATATCTGCACATGCCATACATCAAAAGAAAGAACAGAGCTTCTTTTAAACAACAACAAAAAACATTTTATTTTAGCTTAATGATTTTTTTTTTTATCAACACTTGAATGTGGGTAAGTTTCATTAAAAAAAGTAAAATACAACATTTTGAACAAAAAGCTGAGTAAATTGTGTTTTTGTCAAAGACTACATCCGGGTCGAATTCGGAACGATGACCAAAACTTAGATGGATTAAATCAAGTTCATCAACAACCCAAAGCTTCACAGTCCTATAGCTCGTCCTGGGTCGACATTTCATTCGGTAACGTTAGGCAGTTTGCATTTATATTCTGTTGAATGCTGGATGATTGTGTTATTTTACATGTGCATAAGCAATACATTTATTGCTTCCACATCTTTTTTGTCTGTGTTTTGGTCCGGAGATTCTGTACTATTTCAGAAGATGCGTAATAGCGCCCCCCACCGTAGAACAATGAAAACATGGATTGCTGGAAAATGTCATCAATGGTGGGGAAAGAGTTAACATCGTAAAAAAAATTTACACATTCATAAAAAAATTTTTTTCAAAAAGGGTAACATTTTAATAAGGTTTCATTTCACTGTAAAAAAATATTTTCAAGATTTATTATCACAACTTTTTTTTCTTTTGTCAAATCAAATAATAATTAATGTGCATGGTTCAGATAACATAATAAATTTAACATCTATCTCTCTTCTGACCACCATAATCAATCTCTCTTTTGGAAAGCTACACAAACACTATCTTTTGGAAAGTCACAGAAACACACACACACAAAAAAAAAAAAATTCTATTGGGGCAAATGGGAACACAAAAATTATATTTGTTATAGTTTCCATTGACCACAATGGAAGTTTACCCAACTGTGACAGCTTCCGCTTCTGAGAACCACAGAAATGTGAAAAGGGTTTCATTCAGTAAATATGCTTTGCATTAAGGGCAAGACTAGATATTTCAAACATCAAAGAAATTAATATTAACAAAAATAAAACACTCTTAAAACTAAAGGTTCTTTATTGGCATCGATAGTTCAATGAAGAACCTTTTCATTGTACAGAAGGCTCTTTATAGTGGAAAAGGGATTTTCTGCACACAAACGACAAAAATTGTTCTGTTTACTGAAAGATTCTTTGGGGATCCAAAAGTGGTTCTTCTAAGGCAAGACTGCAGAAAAACCCCTTTTGGAACCTATATGATCTTATATTTCATTACTTCATTGTTCATTCCAAATGAAATACAGCAGCCATTAAATCACAGAATTCCATCTCATATTAAACCAACAGCGCTCTGGCGGGAAAACAGCATTTGTCTTTCTTCTCCATGGAGACTACTTTGAGTTCATTATAATGAAAAAAAAAATCATGATCTATGCTATAAATAGAAACCAAAAATAACCACATCAGCAGTTCTGTGAGGTGTGACTCTCGGCATCAAGCCATCTTTTATTTTCCTTTGCGCTCACCTGCTCACTAAACACACAAACAGACTAACACATACACACACACACTTACTCGCAAGATTTCCAGAGTCTTCGAGGGGGAGGAAGGAATTCTCGTTTGTTGAGCGGCACAATGCCAACAGCCGCCTGCATGACGGTAAAAAACTTCTTGTACTTCATCTCGGCGATGCAGCTCAGTCACCAATGCCAAAACACTCAACCTGGACGGATGTTCGTATGGTCATGAGACAAAAAACAACCATGACACGCTCCTCTGCAACTGTGGCTCTGCACCGACCTTGTCCATACATGTCTTTTGTCTTTAAAAAAGGAAAAAGACATTAATTTGGAGATTTGTGATGCTGTTATCCTTACATAATTCAGAGAAGACCTTTATAACATTAGACAAATGAAAACGGACTAGAGGGATAATTGTGTTACTAAGCCCATGGAGATAATGCAGATTCTCTATTCTCTTTAATCCGTAACTGCGGCTCAAAAAGCCCTTACGTGCGTTAAACAATGACCCAGCAAGACAACACACCAACTCCCTCTCTGTTCCCGCTCTTCTGCCATTTAAATGAACAGCTACGGACGGGGCGGATAGGGATGGACATGGTTACGAGTGTGGTTATGAGCTCAACCAGGCCTAGTTAAACCCAAATGAGTGTACACGCATGTACGCACAGTCTCGGCCACAAACACATGTAACACAAAGTGAAAAAACATAGGATGAGTAATCACTTGTCAGGGTTGTAGGCACTGAGCCAGCGTGAGCTTTGGAAATGAAATTACTCGATTGCAGTCTGTGCGGACGGATTATGTACGCGTTGGTTACAAGCACAAAGTGGGATTTCACTGTCAAAGAGCTTGAGGTGAGACAGGGAGAAAATTCCACAAATTAATTCTATGAATAGGTCTGTTTTTGGCTGCACAGATGTATCACAATGAGCCATTGGCATTGAAAGGATTTGAAAGCATTTTCACACACACATAAAAATCCATAAAAGCTTATGATGTTATGGAAGTAATAGGCTATGATTTAATAACCGTAATCCTTAATGCATGGGTGACTGCATTAGGAGCTAGAGAATATGACATGCAGCTCTGACAAGACAACATCAATGTATTTGTTCAGAATTATTAGTGATACATGCTAAGGCCAAGCATTATTCACGCTTAAGATTCGTAGTTTATCAAAAACCCCAACCCTAAGAATGAATAATGTAATTATAGGTGAACAACTTGTCCTGGACAGTTCTGACTTAGTAAAGGACCCAAAAACAAAAATTTGGTCATATTTGCTCACCCTCGTGTCGTTCCAACCCTGTATGACTTTCTTCTGTGAAACAAAAAAGTAGATATTTTGAGAAAATGTCTTTTTTGTCCATACGCTGGAAGCCAATGTTCCAACATCTTCGGAATATTTGGAAAGAAACTCATAGAGGTTTGGAACGGCATGAGGATGAGTACATTTCATTTTCGTGTCCCTTTAAGAACAGATGTGGCATTGCAGTACTTTTCTAAGCGAATAAAACTTTTGACAGTGAGACTTCAGTATGTTTTTTTTTTGTCTTTCTTTTTTTTTTTTTTTTTTTTAAAGAATTGATACTTTTATTGAACAAGGACACACAAAATTGACCAAAAGTGGCAGCAAAAACATTGTGAACTTCCTTTTTATCAAAGAATCCTGGA
Organism: Rhinogobio ventralis; assembly: GCA_039654625.1. Classification (NCBI taxonomy): domain Eukaryota; kingdom Metazoa; phylum Chordata; class Actinopteri; order Cypriniformes; family Gobionidae; genus Rhinogobio; species Rhinogobio ventralis. The sequence continues at coordinate 31,373,672 of CM077211.1, forward strand.
AAACACAACTGTTTTCAACATTGATGATAATAAAAAAAAATCCTTCTTAAGCAGCAAATCAGCATGTTAGAATGATTTCTGAAGGATCATGTGACACTGAAGACTGGAGTAATGATGCTAAAAAAAATCAGCTTTTTTGGGATGAACTATCCCTTTAACTTGAAGGTTGATTTATGAGCAACAGTAATAGCAAGCACCACTAATGACCCAAACATGCAATAAAACCAACGATTCTACAAAAAAGATGATTGGATGCATGCAAAAGCCTGAAAAGGGTTCCCAGCTTCATTCAGATCAATAACATGCATAGCAGCATGCCATGGATATTCACAAGGTCAATCGCATATACAACACAAACAACATCAGGGAGAGAAAGACAGAGATGGAAGGGGGTTAGGAAGGGACAGAAGGAGAAAGTGTGTGTGTGTGTGTTGGTGTGGGGATCATCCTCATTTGATTACAAGTCATGATCCTCTTGCTAGGAGTCAGCTGGTCTGGAGTCAGCAGTCTTATGAAAGCATGGCTGTGCATTTGGCTCACACATGTGCAACTCTGATTTTGCTAAATCAATCAATGCTGAGTCACTTGGAAATATTAAGCTCTTACACTGGCATGCAAATATCAAGCTTAAGCATTGACCAACGAGTTCCCGCTGTGACATTACAGATGCACCGCTGAGGAACATTGGAGACCTTCATGCATCAGTAATTTCTCCACATGCACTAACTTTGATTAAAGTAAACTGAAATATACAGCATGAACTCACATTAAGATTGAGAATTTGCAGTGGGCAATTGAAGTGTTTCATCTTGGTAATGAAATCTGCCCTTTAAACACCCAACACACAGGAGTTGATGTATGCATGCATAACATTTCATCACAAGAGAGCTGTAAAAACAAAATGCTTTTTTATCCCTCACAGCATTGTTTTCATTCCTGTCAAAAATTTTATATGGCACTGCCCTGACTAAGGTCTATAATTGTGATTAAAGAGCAAAATGAGCAGAAGCTATTAACAAAGTGGTTTGCTGCTCTGTTATAATGAGCTGTTTAATGGCAATCAAAATTTTAATTTGCATGCAATATAAAATTGGCCAATATATACACTATTATTAACAATTATATATCACTTATTAACTGATATACACCGATCAGGCATAACATTATGTATTGTAATACATAATATTGTGTTTGTCCCCCTTTTGCTGCCAAAACAGCCCTGACATGTCGAGGCATGGACTCCACTAGACCCCTGGAGGTGTGCTGTGGTATCTGGCACCAAGATGTTAGCAGCAGATCCTTTAAGTCCTGTAAGTTGCGAGGTGGGGACTCCATGAATCTGACTTGTTTGTTCAGCACATCCCACACAGGCTCGTTTGGATTGAGATCTGGGGAATTTGGAAGCCAAGTCAACACCTCAAACTCGTTGTTGTGCTCCTCAAACCATTCCTGAACCATTTTTACTTTGTGGCAGGGCGCATTATCCTGCTGAAAGAGGCCACAGCCACCAGGGAATACCGTGTACATGGTCTGCAACAATGCTTAGGTAGGTGTTACGTGTCAAAGTAACATCCACATGGATGGCAGGACCCAAGGTTTTCCTGCAGAACATTGCCCAAAGCATCACACTGTCTCCGCCGGCTAGCCTTCTTCCCATAGGTCATCCTGGTGCCATGTGTTCCCCAGGTAAGCGATGCACACACACCCGGCCATCCAAGTGATGTAAAAGAAAACATGATTCATCAGACCAGGCCACCTTCTTCCATTGCTCCGTGGTCCAGTTCTGATGCTCACGTGCCCACTGTTGGCGCTTTCGGTGGTGGACAGGGGTCAGCATGGGCACCCTGACTGGTCTGTGGCTATGCAGCCCCATATGCAACAAACTGTGATGCATTGTGTATTTTGACACCTTTCTATCAGAACCAGCATTAACTTCTTGAGCAATTTGAGCTACAGTAGCTTGTCTGTTTGATCAGATCACATGGGCCAGCCTTCGCTCCCCACATGCATCAATGAGCTTTGGCCGCCCATGACCCTGTCACCGGTTCACCACTGTTCCTTCCTTGGACCACTTTTGATAGATACTGACCACTGCAGACAAGGAACACCCCAAAAGAGCTGCAGTTTTAATACATAATACGTCTAGCCATCACAATTTGGCCCTTGTCAAACTTGCTCAAATCCTTACGCTTGCCCATTTTTCCTGCTTCTAACACATCAACTTTGAGGACAAAATGTTCACTTGCTGCCTAATATTTCCCACCCACTAACAGGTGCCGTGATGAAGAGATAATCAGTGTTATTCACTTCACTGGTCATAATGTTATGCCTGATTGGTGGGTAATATATATATATATATATATATATATATATATATATATATATATATATATATATATATATATATATATATATAATCATTGATATATAATTTGGTGATATATAATTGTTAATGAGAGCTGGAAGTGAAAAACGCCTTATATTCAGATGTGCTTATTATCAAGCAGGTTTTCTTGGTAAAATTAGCCAAAAAACAGATTTAACTCACATTGAAGAGTCAAAAGTTATTAAATGCCCATACGAATGATGCAATGTTATAGAAATTTGTGCAATAATTGAAACATTTTTGGGTGAACTGTGAAAACAACTCAATCAAAAAGCAATTAAAGCAATTAAAGCAATACTGAAATACAGTACAGTAGATGATGAAAGAGCTACTGAATGTATCATGACAGCAGTCACAGGACTGAACTGTATCTGTGTTGGTTCAATGCCACTGACAGAGGTGACCCTGTCACAACACTCTGCCTCTTTAATTAGTGTGAGCACCCTGAGGATGTGCTGATTACTCCTTTCATTACAACCGCTAAGAGCTGAAAAGCAAATGGGTGACAATTATCTGCTTGTGTCGATGTCAGGCTGTGAACTAATCACTGCTAAAATCAATTGATACAGCACAAATTGGACAAAAATATGCAAAATATGCAAATATCTGACTGCAAAAAGCTTAATGTGATATATTAGAATGGGACGTGTTCTGAATCAACATCCAAGCTGGTCCTGTAATGACATTATTATCAGCCAATAAGATTTTAAGGTTAGGTTTGATGTAAGTGTTAATGGGGTCAGTTTTGGCTGGTTAGCATGGACTACTTAGTCTCTACTGGTAAATGTGGGAAGTGAACCATACCAATATGCAGATAAAACAAGCATCTTTCTCCATTTACTGCCCCCAAACTTTTGAACGGTTATTATAGCAGATGTTTTGCTAGTGACTGATGTTTGAAAGCTCTTGTATTGCAGCTCTTGCATTATGAAAACTTGCATCAAGCCCAACAAACAATAAGTTATATACTTAACCACAACAGCCTATACTGCAAAAGAAGATATTCCAGGTACATTAGCTACATAGCTAAATCATGGATAATGGAGTTATAGTGCAAAGTCCAAACTATAGGAACATGGCACAAGGTGGTGTGGAGCACTAAACACAAGGCACAACCTTCAGATATGTTCTCCTATAAAGAGCGAATGAGACTAACACATCAGCTGGCTCCTCAGCGAGGGGGAGGAGTGTCAAGGACAAAATAAAAATCCATCGCTGCAACCTTGAGCTGCTGTTTTTGGCCAATTAAAGCAGCCCTTTGGCTCTATTCCACCATGGCTTACTGTACACTGCTGCTGTGAGACTGATGGTGTAAAAAGTGTTAAGGCATCATTCTGATGATGAAATATGGAATTCTGGGATTGAAGGGAACAACTGAACTCTTATAAGTGTTCTACTGGCCGATTGGACACCACCTCACTAGGAAGGGTACCGATGAGATCAGCGTAATACAAGCTGTTTCACATGCACTTTCAGCAGAACACGTATGTAAGCACTGTCATGACTTTAAACAAAAGGTATTTTGCTTACTACCTAGCTATAGGGAAGACCAGGGTTAGTTGTTACATAAATTATCACTTTCAATTAAATGCAACAATTTATAAAAGAATCGATTAATGAATTATTTACACAAATTTGTTCTACACATGTTTTATGAATGAGGTCCAATGTGTGTTAAAGGTGCTATGTATGTAATACCATAAAATATTTGCAGATATTTAGGAAACATGCTGAGCTCACATATTCGTTTCTCAGAAAAACAATGCTACAGCCAGTTATTTTACTTTGAAATGTGCGTTCCGTGTCAGAATGTCTATTTTTGTTTTGGTCTGTGCGATAACGTATGTTGCCAATTTAAATAGTATATAGTAAATAGTATTTCGACACCACAGGTTGCCAGTTGGCGGAAAACACAGCGTACTGCAGCCATGAAAGCCAGCAAACTAACTGGACATTAAAATGCACATTAAAAGAGTCCCCTCGTCTTCCATTGGCAATTGCGCACGTTCCTGTTGCATGTCCTCAAACTGGCAACCCACGTGAGCATGAAGTCTGAGGAGGAGGGGGCGGGGCAAATAATATTTTGAATTTGGACTGCAGTACCCATTTCAGCCACTAGCTGTCATTCTTACATACAGCACCTTTAAATGAAATGTATCCTTGTTTTTCTCAACAAAAATGGTGAAATATATACAAATTTATATAACACTTTGTAACTAAATGTTGGCATTTACTGTCCCTTCTGACTGTCATGGCAAAGCATGCTGGGAAATAGAAATCCCAGCCCAGTTTCGGTTCAATTTAAGTTAGTCTAAATTAGTTCTAAATACTCATAGAAGTTCATTTGTTTGAGGTTTACAGTGTGAGCAAATTCACTTGTATTAAAAAAAGGTCTCCCTTATAGTACACTCTTAAAAATAAAGGTTCTTTATTGACATCAATGGTTCCATGAAGAACCTTTACCATTGATAGAACTTTTCCATTCCACAAAAGGTTCTTTATAGCTAAAAAAAGGTTCTTCAGGTTACAAAATGTTCTACACACTCAGAAAAAAGGTTATTTTAAGAAATGTTCACTGAAATGTTCTTTGGGGAACCAAAAATGGTTCTTCTATGGCAACACTGCAAAACCCCCTTTTGGAACCTTTATTTTTAAAAGTGTAAGTCAATACACTTTGAACATAAATTTGTTTCTATACATATAATGCACAGCAAATCTGTGTTTAAAGTGTCTTTGAGTAAAACAAATACTTTTACACCTTTACCTTTAACAATTTGCATGATGAAATCAATGAAGGCAGAGCGTTGAGCTTCGTGATAGATGACTACAATACTCACACCACAGAGGATTTACATCAACTGTGCCACCAAATTATTTCTCATGTCTAAACACAATTTAATATCCCTATGTCAGAGTCCCAAACACGATTTATTTGCAACCTGCACCCAAATATGTGCATGTGTTTTCCCCTCACACCTTCATATTAGCACACTGTTACATTCATCTTGAGTGGAGCGCCAATTCCGCAGGGTAACTTCTAAATGATGTATTAAACCACAGAGCTGCTATAGTCTCATGCGTCTGCATTAAATATCAAAGTGTGCACGGCACCTGTCATACCACCAACAGATGTTGGATGTCCAAATTACATAAATGATGGCTACGCAGAGGACTTCGAATGGAGAACAATCATGGCGGCCACGAGCGCTCGAAAATAAATACTTCAAAAGGGCCGGGGTTCATTTGATGGACAACTCAGTTTGGACTAATCACTATAAATCTGCTCATGGTTTGCCAGATTTCAAATCATATATTTCCAGGGGGTCCAGAACCAGCTGAGCAACTGCCATTGAGATGAATGGGAATGCTAACGGATCGCTTTCTCCAGGTATTAAAGACCTCCCAGATGAAGACCTTCAATAGCAACTATCCTGATTCCAGAGGAAGCAGACAGGGGAAAAAATTATCCATTTCATGTTTTTAAGAGCCCTAAAAAACATGAACTATCTAACAAAATTAATATAAATAGGAACAAACTAACATTAAAATTGTGGCCAACACGATAAAGCAATTCATATTTTCATGTTATCAACATTTTCAACAAATTGCTGGTTTTACAATTCTACACAATATTGTCTAAATAAACAACAACATTATAATGTATGGTGAGAAAAATGGATATTAATTTTGAGATTTGCTAAAGATTTAATGAATGCATATTAGGGATGCACCAATATTAAAATTGTGTTAACATTAAACCATTTTAATGTTAACATTTTCAAGAAATGGCAGATTTTATCATTCTAAACTATTTTGTCTAAATAAATAAAAAACACACACAAAAACAATCATTTTAAATGCTACAAGTGAATATATGCATCAAAAATGTGTAATGTAGGTATGAAAATGGATATTTATTTTGATATTTAGCCTAAACACTACTTTATTAAAATAGTAGCATGATGGCTAAGGTAATATAAATGTAAAAATGGGGGAAATTAACATGCACAATTAAATATCCAATATTGACTGATTCTAATAAATAAACAAAGGTTAAATAAAATAAAGGTTATCAATATATCAATATATTATGCAACAAGCACAATTACTTCATAAAGGAAAGTTTTGGTCTTGTAAGATGTAACATCTCTTTCTCACCTTACTTCAGTGGTGTTTTTGTTCCTTTACTCAACATTGTGTCGCCTGACCTCCTGGTGCAGTTAATGTCCCTCTTTGACTCGCTCTACACTCTTATCTCAGAGAAACATTAAATGGAAGGTCATCTAAGCACACGATAATCTACTCAAATATCTGGAGGACCTGAAAATACAAGGTACAACATTGTAAGTAAGGGATTATCCATGACTAGATACATTAAATGATTTGGTAGCACTTTATTTTACAGCCCTGTTCCCCATGTAGCCTACATACCATGTGCTTATAGTTTTTACAGTAACTAGGTAATAACCCTGAACCTAACCCATGTAGTTTATCTCCAGTACTTTCTTAGGTAAGTAGGCTACACATACGTGCACGAAGCATACTGTAAAAAAAGTGCAACCAACAGAATACAAATCGTTAAAGCAGATCTAGCTGTGGATTATCTCGCTTATAGCCCGGTCATTTGCCATCACTAACAACTTAAAGCTGTTATTGATGTTTTGACCGGAAGTGTAAAAATGACGGTTATTTTCGTCAGTTATTTTGCCCGCTTTAAATCATAGACAGAGATAAAGTAGTGCGTAAGATTTATTTCACAGAATGAATTATAGCATTTTTTGAGAGAGAGAGAGAGAGAGAGAGAGAGAGAGAGAGAGAGAGAGAGAGAGAGAGAGAGAGAGAGAGAGAGAGAGAGAGAGCGATGTGTGAATTACCTGTCTGTTCAGTCTCTCTCTCTCTCTCTCTCTCTTTTAAGAAGCTGTGAGCTTCATTCAAAACCAGCGATGCGACACTCGTTGCTGAGAAATATAATGTAACGATTCTTTAATAATAAAAGAATAACTGACAACAAGTGATGTGATCCTGAATGTGTCTCTGAGTGACGTAAGCGTGTGTGCGTCGAAAGCAGCGCGAATGACGTATGCGTCTGTGTGCTTCATTGAAAACAGCGCAGTAACCCTCGTGCGTCCATTAAAAAAAGTGTTACACATAGGTCCATACCATAGAGGAAAAAATGTCCAAAAATGTTCATAAAGATTTGAAGCTTGGGAGCACAGACTTTGGTCTCTTAAAGAAGATATATGTAAAAATATATATTTTAAGTTTATACAAATAATTTATAAACATTTTATATAAAACATATATTTTATGAAACATGTTGAAATCTAAAACTGCTTTAAAAAAAAAAAAAAAAAAAAAAGCAAAGCCATAAACCTAAATAAATTGTTCCAAATGTGTAGACTGGGTAAACCCAGCCTAATCTTCCGGCGATTTGATTTCGCCCTGCAACTCAGTCTGGAAACCTGTACATTCATTTCTACTGCTGCTGTTACACTTTTGCGGGAACCAATCACAGACTGGCTTATCCACCTGGCGCGCTATTGGCGGGTTTAACACGATGACGATAGAGAAGCGATGAGTCGTTGCCCGTTGATCACGCCTCTTGTGGTCTGATTGGTTGAAGGACTATCCAATTGCGTACAGTCATTTGAATTATGCTTGTTTATCACGCCTCTGGTGCAGTAGAAAATACATAGCAGACCAATGTTCAATCTTAAATTGTAGATTGAAATTACTGTAAGTAAGATTTTGTTTGGGCGCAGTACCACCTTTGCCCCATTAGATGCCAGCAAAACTCCAGCGGTTGGATTTGTGATTTGCAGTACAGTCCAGTCGATTTTCTCTCTCTCAAATAATACACACACACATTTTTTTTTTATTACACACATACAAACCACACTCTGACATCCATACTACAAACACACCCACAACAATTATAGCTGCATAATTTATCCGATTGGCTCTATAATATGCAGAAGCAGAAAACAGCAATAAAGCGATTATTTGATTTATAGGCAAAACCTGAGAAAATGGCACCAATCTGGTAAAAAAAGAAAAGAAAATTGACAACAGAATGAAAGCCTATGAACAAATATTGCATCATTTTATAGTTTCAATGGAGAATTGTTACTTCAGCGATTAGCATTAAAGGGTTAGTTCACCCAAAAATTAAAATGCTGTCATTAATTACTCACCCTCATGTCGACACCCGTAAAACCTTTGTTGTACGCTGATTCATAACGCTCCCAAGCTTCATGAAGCAGTGTTTTGAAATCGGCCATCACTATATAAGTCGTTATTTAGTTTTTTTTTGCGCACAAAAACTATTCTCGTCGCTTCATAAAAGTATTGTAGAACCACTGTAGTGAGATGGACTTTTTAACGACGTCTTTAGTACCTTTTATGGGTCTTGAGAGAGGAAATGTCATTGCTGCCAATGGAGGCCTTTCTGAGCCATCGGATTTCAACACAAATATCTTCATTTGTGTACCAAAGATGAACAAAGGTTTTACATGTGTAGAACGACATGAGGGTAAGTAATTAATGACAGAATTTTCATTTTTGGGTGAACTAACCCTTTAAGCGTGTATCAGTATATCATATCCCCCTGAGACGAGAGATTTATGTATTTTATGTCTGGACGCAAATATTGCGTCATCGGAGGCTTTTTTTGGCCAGAGGCTAGAGACTACAGCCAGTAGCAGGAGCTAGTTCCGCATGTTTTCAACCCGCCCATAGGGGTGGGATCTCACTCACAGTATGTAAATGCGCACGGCCGCCGGGCATTTATAATGGAGCGCTGCGGAGCAAAGCGAGTGTTTTTAATGAACTCCTATGAAAGTTAAGCTTCCATAGGCATGAACTTAAAAACGCGCCAGTGCACACACACCGTGAATGAATGCTGGGCGGCCATGCTCATTTAGTTTCGGTTTTGAATTAGCGCCAATTCGGGGGCGGGTTGCTTGGATTGTGGGTTCATTAGCCTATTATTCTTAATGAAAAACACAACAAAACGGTACTATGACAAGCTCACTTGAATAGGCGCTTTTACATTTCGCTTTGAAACCAAATCTTCCGCGATCATCTTGTCTGTCAGCCCTTGGCTCTCTCATGCCTGCTGCAGCTGTTGTTCTGCTCAGACTGTATTGAGCAGACACGTTCAGTTTTTAATTGTAGCGTCTGTTCTCTAACTGAACTAAATTATTTTATTACTATACAAATCAAAACGACGGTGGGGTGGTGCTGCGGTGGGCAAGTAGTGATGTAACCGGTGGGAGTGGCCTCGTAGGGCAGCGAAGCAAGTGCATTCTGGGAGTTGTTGTCTTTCATCCATATGAGCCAAAAATACATTTTCGGGCTTTTCTCAGTCTAGAAGGCACCAACTTCTAAAATAATTTCATATTTCTACTACATAAATGACCCAATTTAAATACACATTCACCTGTCCAGCGGCGAAGTACCCCTTTAAGGTCCTATGTTACTTTTCTGTCTACCTAGTGCAAAAGATTTATTAAAGTAAATGGGGGTGAAATAGTACAATTCCAATAAAAATACACACCTGTGCCAATATTTATGTAGTTGGCATTAACACAGGCAAAATGATCAAAAAACAAAACTGAAAAAGACAAAAATACCCATAAAGTCAAAGGATAGTTAAACGACTCGAGTGAGAAAAACCTATACGGTTTTATTGTACACTTTCCTGCCAATCAGAATTGAGTATTCAGGCAGACCGCATGGTATAAATAAAACCCATGTAGAGTAACAAACTGGACTTCATGATACTACCATCATCCTTTTACTGTCTCTTTGTGTTTGAGGCAATTTCCTGCGGCTTTAGACAAATTAGCATTTATGGCTCAGAAAAGTCACGCATCTGGAACTAAGTGGAATATATATTATATTAGGCTAATAGGGCCATTTGTTGTTTAATAACAGACTAGAGATTCACCTCACCCTCTTACATGTCTCAGCATGTCCTGATCCATCAATATTCCTAAACTGACTTGTCAAAAAGGTGTTACATAGAAATTACCTTGGTGTTGATATCAGAATCAAAGTCTATAACCATGCCAGCACATTCTATTGGTGATGACTCATGTGTCATATTAACAGCTTCAGGACAGGGAAGCGCATACTTATTACATGATTCCATATTGCCTTACGGCCTTGAGAATCGTCTGAAGCTAGAAGCTAGTTGAGAACTGCTCCTTTAGCTTTAATAAACCAAGGTTACTACAATATCACCTTTGCTTTGATACTTCATGTATAAGGATAGAGAGGCAGAAACTATACAGTGGCAGTTAACATGACTTGCAATCTCTTGGGATCCTTGAAAATGATGCCAATCAGGACCCCAACAGGGAATAAACCCTTTTTAAAAAATGCTTAACATGTTTTTCCACCAATATTTGTGTACATAACTACTTCCATGATCACACTTCCAAGCTGTCTGATCAGGTCCAAAATGAACAACGGCCAAATGGGAGTAAAAATTTGTTTTGGGGAGCAAATAAAAATATCTTGTAAATGATTTGAATCTCATTTAAACCATGTCTACACTGTAACAAGTGATCAGCTGACTTTAACTTTTTTTTAAAAGTGAGGAAACCTGTTGCCTTACAATTAAGTAAATAAACTTAGTGTAATTAAAATTAAAGTTGTGGAAGTCAAGTTCACAATTTCTCAAGTACACGAAGTTTATTACATAAGGCAACAAGTTTCCTCGCTAACTGATCATTTTTTACAGTGTACCAATCAAAATCAGTTGACCTCCTTGCTTACAAAGAGGAAAATAAAGGTTAAAGGGTAATATTTAATAAATGTGTACACTTCAAACCCAAATAAGTTGACAAATCAAACAAATTGAGGCAATCAATTGGTTACATAATGCTTTGATAGCATTAGCATAGCACTTGCTGAATGAGGACAGCAATATAATACATTTAACATATCTGTTCTCGCTCCACTCGTCACTATGATAACCCTACAAAAAAAAAAAAAAAAACACCACCACAACAGAAACTCTTCTAAACTAGCATAACAAAACATTAAACACCACTATAATTGCCACGTAAATCCACTAGAGACAAGCTTGATGAGAACCTAAGTGCAGTTTATTTACAATTAAACAGAACGTGAACAAACTTGACTTGGACATGAACTCACCAACAGTAGTGACACAAACAATACTAGACAAGGGAACATGGCAAACATGAGGGTTTAAATACACAGACTACTAATGACAAGACAAGGGACACCTGTGAGCAATCAAGACAATGAACCAATGACAGAACTCACATGACTAAATAAACCAATGACAACATGACACAAGAAACTAGGGAAGAAAATGACATGATCACATGAGGGCACAATAGAATCACATGACAAATCAGGAACTATGACATTGAATGTAACAAAATAAGAATGTGAAACAAAACCCCAACCAAAGTGTGAAAATAATATTGCACACACGAAAAAAAAAAACATTGAATTTTTGCATATACAGTCCCTTTTGAGTGTCATGGCAAAGCATGCTGGGAAATAGAAATCCCAGTTTCAGTTAAATTTAAGTTAGTCTAAATTAAAAGAAACAAGTTTATAAAACTCAAAACATTGAAACAATTCAGATTTCTTAAAATGTGTCAGTTTTGAGAACTCAAAAGAAAAAGAAAGTTCTAAATACTCATAAAAGTTAATTTGTTTGAACTAATTTGTTTAATTTGAGTTGGCTCTAATTTTGAGCTTTGGGGTTTACAGTGCAGGATCATTCACAAAAACAGAGTAGCAACTTAACTCAAACCTAACTGAACATATACACGTGATAATGAGTAGAATAATGAGTGAACAGCTGAACATAACAAATGATAAACTCAAGCAGGTGGAGAAACATAAAAAGCCCAAACTAGAACTGTGACAGAATGATGCTGTTCTGAAACAGCTAATTAATGTCACTGTCATAGAGACAAAATATTTATAATATATTTATCCCTTAAAAAATAAAGCAAAATGTTTCATGGCTAGTAAAAAATATTTAAAATGAACGGTGAAAAATGAATTTTACCATTGGTGTGGCAAAATGAATCATTTTGGACCCTGGGTGTGACATCACCAGAAAAGAAAATTGTGCTTTCAGCATTAAGCAGCATAAAGTTAAACATTTACTTGCTTCTGTGGATCTTGAATATGGGAGTTAAATGTTGGAAATGATAAGTCAAAATAGATACTTAAAGGACTAGTTAACTTCAAAATGAAAATTCCCTGATATTTTACTCACCCCCCCCATCTCATCCAAGATGTTCATGTTCATGAAATTAAGTTTTTTGAGGAAAACATTGAAGGATTTTTCTTCACATAATGCATATGGCAACCAACAGGTTGAAGGTCCAAATCAATGCAGTTTCAAAGGGCTTCAAAGGGCTCTGAACGATCCCAGCTGAGGAATAGGGTCTTATCTAGCTAAACCATCGGCCATTTTCAAGAAAAAATAAACATTATATACTTTTTAACCTAAATTGCTCATCTTGTGCTGCTCTGCGACGTGCCACGGATTGTGTAATCACGGCGGAAAGGTCATGCTAGACGTAGGCGGAAGTACCGCCCCAAGCGAACATGCGAAGACTAATACAAACGCCCTTTACCAAAAAAAAAAAAAATCTATTTCCAACTTCAAAGTTGTCCGACATCGTTGTTTTACCTTTTCTTTTTTTTTTTGCTAAAGGATGTTTGTATTAGTCTTCGTACGTGCGCTTTGTAAACACGGGGGCGGTACTTCTGCATACGTCTAGTGTGACCTTTCTGATGTGATTACGTAATCTGTGGCGCAGCGCAAGATGAGAAATTTAGGTTAAAAAAAGTATATACATTTTTTTTTTTAAATGACCGTATTCCTCGTCTGGGATCGCACAGAGCCCTTTGAAGCCATTCGAACCCTTTTGAAACTGCATTGATTTGGACCTTCAACCCGTTGGTTGCCATAAAAGTGCATTATGTGGAGAAAAATCATGGAATGTTTTCCTCAAAAAATGTAATTTCTTTTCGACTGAAGAAAGAAAAACATGAACACCTTGGATGAGTTGGGGGTGAGTAAAATATCAGGAAATTTTCATTTTGAAGTGAACTAATCCTTTAAATGGTCCTGAAAAAAAGTGGCTGCCTTAAATTTAAGTACAATCAACTTAGCTGTACAATTTTAACTTAAATTACATTAAACTGACTACATTAAAAAGTTGAATCTTGTATAACTTAAAAGTTGAAAATTGCTTAACTCATTTTGATGAGTTATGTAGTACTGTAATGACATATGTTGTCATGACTTATTGATCATTGCTTTTTAACAGTGTGCGGTGTGATACGATCTGTCTGAAACGACTTTTAAAAGCAAATATTATTTTGCACACAGTTTTATGACAGTATTAATCGAGTTTATATACACCATTTTTTTGTAAAAGTAGTTCATGCCACAGAACCATTGAAATTAACCAGTGAAATTCAAAAGTTAATTCAAATAGTGAAAAACACAAAATCGTGACCAGTTAAACACTAACAACATACATTCGCTATATAAACATTTGTACATTATCCTAAAATCTGTCAAAATATCAATTTCAATTAGTCAGCCACCATTGATCTAAAAATAAATGTAAAAAATGGTTTTAATTAAATGTTCACAATCAGATTATTGATCATCTTGAAAACTCAATGTCACATTACACCTACATTTATGTTTAATGTCTATATATATTTTTTCAGTTTATAGTCTCCCAAATGACAAATGGTAACGGTTTCATGAGGACTGGAGGAATTTAATCTTCGAGTATGACAGCAGAGTCTAGTGCCATCACAGACCTGAAGAAAATTGAGACAAATTGCTTCATTCACCGGAAATTGGAGAGATTAATTTCTCATCTTTGACAGAGACTCTGGAGCACTCGTATCTACAGAGCAGGACAAATGTTTTTTGGTTTTTTTTGCTTCTATTGTGAGACCTCCTTGAGATAGCATCAGAAGGATAATTTGAGAGGGACTTTATCTTTCTATATGAAGCGGCTCTCACTACTTTAGCTGTCAGTCTACTGAGCACAATCAATATGTTATGAGCAAACAAGGTGCAATGAGACACACTGACATTTTCCTTGTTACTTAGCGTTTTTGACCAGACCAAAACATTGCTTTCTATAGTATTCAGCCTAACAATCTATTATGTCATAATTAGTGCAACACCATTAGTAAGTGATTTCTGAGGGTGTGTTCACACTTGTAGTTCGATTAGCTTGGTTCGTACCCCAAAAATCACTGAACCTAAAGGCATAGTGATACGTTCACAACCTGATTGGTCGGCTTTTATAACGTATTGCCCATTTCATCCAAAACAATGCTGTGTGCAGGGCTAAATGTTCTTGTTGTATGTGTGTACTGCGTAGCCTACATGTGATGGTATTTTGACCAACTGAGAACTCATGAAGAGCTTAAATGTGTAAAGAAGTCAAAACTGCAGCAGGAATCCCTCCGTCACACACAAAAATGAAGATCTGCTGCAAAGAGATGTGGTTCTGACGCCTGTACTGAATTGTGATGGGCAACATCGTGACTATGACGAGAAAAAAACAGATATGTGTGAGCATTCAGTCCTTTTTAGGGTCTCATCTTCCTGTTTTTGGTTCGTTTACATGTCTTTGGTCAGTGTTGCGTTCTTTTTTTATTCAAACCGCACCAGAGTTCGTTTGGTAGCAGACAGAGACCCATATTTTCAGCGGTCTCGTCCGCACCAGGGTTTGGATGGCAGCGTTCACACTTATTCAAATTAACTGCTAACAGAGCAATCGCACCAGGGTTCATTTTAATCAAACCAAACATGCCAAGTGTGAACATGCCTTGAGAAACTCTGTTAAATGTGGATCGGACCAAGCAGCACAATACACTTGTAGCCAATCAGCAGTAGGGGACATGTCCACTCATGAGGAGGAGAGAGAGTGAGTAAGAGGGAGATTTGAAGAAAGACTGTAGAAAGAGAGATGGCTGAGAGACATTACAAAAGAGAAAAAGGCAGAGGAATGTCACTGGAAAAAGAAGGGTAATGATCAGACAAGAGCTTTAGGACCAGCGTTAATATTAGAAAAGCTTTCTAGTGCTGGAGAGACCTAAGAGGGAAGGCCTGAAAATTTGCATTGTTTTCTTGCTGTTTCACAGAACCAAGATATGCTGTTGTTGTAATGTTAGCTATAGTAACAGTATGGTTTTGAGTGTCATTGTTTGTATATACTCTTGTATGCTAATTGTTTGTTCTTCCTTGTTCGTTCGAAATTGATTTTAATGATAACTTATAAACCTTTAAATACAGCCCTACTGTAAACTACAAGGTTGTTAATCGATGATATCGCTTCGGCTAAAGAAACCCGACCTCATCATTTCAACTTAAAATAATTGTGTTTAATAGCGGAATTGGTGGAATTTTCTGCAGAGCAGAAGAGCTCTTTAGCTCCGCCCACTCCCAAGAAGCACTGCAAATGATGTAATCGAAGAGATCTCAAAATACTTAAATGTTTGTGTATGCATGCATAATTGCACAATAAACTTAAAATATATGGTTTATAAATAATCAACATATCTAAAAGAGTAGTTTTATATTTCCCCATCGATTTTAATACAGACTGCTTTATGGAATTGTAGTTATTTCTCTTACTAAAGCTGTTAAGGACACAGTCTTGTACTTTTGTGTTTTTGTCCGATTTTCATAATGTTTTTGTTTTAATTTGTAGCGTTGTGATTAACCTTGTAGACTTGTAGCTGATTGGCTTGGTTCATTGCTTATAACTCTTTAAAAAAGGCTTAAAAAAATCCCTACAAGAAAAATTATTGTTTAAAAAAAAAAAAAAAAAAAAAAAAAATCAACGGTATCTCACAACCACTTCGTACATATTTGTACGAGGTGCCTAATGCATACGAATTCGTACAACCTCACTCGTATGAATTCGTACAATTTGTCTAAACTGCAGGGTAGGTTTTAGGTGCCGACCGGCCGGGTTTGAGGTCATTTGTACGAAATCATACGAATTGGGCAACTCGTTAAATACGTACGATTTAGCAAAAATCACACCAATTCGTATGAGTGATAGGGTAGGAAAACAATATTTGGAACCAGCGCCACTGAAAAAGGGGATGGGCATTAATGCACAATTTCTTAGAATTTTCATAATTGAGACTATATCTCAAAATGTAATATATCATGATATTTATCATGATAATTGTGAGATATAACATTGCAATGTGTAATAAGAATTATGTTATAGTTATTTTACTTTAAAAAAAAAAAGCAGACTAAATTGCCATCTGGATATTATAGAAATCCCTTTGATAACTATGCAAAACCAAGGGTTGCAACAACAAAGGAATGACACATACAGATTTTGTGCTTATTAACATACAACAAATTCTAATTAACCGGTTTCTTTTGATGTGGAATTAATTCCAAACATCCCACATGATCTCTACGCAGTACAGCTGAGTCATCTGAAGTGCATCAGGCCTTTTCATTCATGGCATTGATGTTGACGGAGTGAAATATCAAGAAAAGAAAAGAGTCACCTAAATTGAAGAATAGTTCCTTTTTCTTCTTCTTTAGAACACCGAATCCTCAATTAGCAAATGCAAATGCAAATGTAAATGCAAAAAAAAAAAAAAAAAAATCATGATTGCATCATCAGATAAGTGTTTTGGGGCATGTATCTAAATGTTGCTTGACATGGGTTAATTTTCCCAGGTCACATTGTATTTTTAGCCCCATGCTTTCATGTTATTCCATAATGTTTACATTAGATGACGTCCTTCTGAGAAACGCTCTGCCGAGGGTGAAGTTTGATGGCCAGCAACGAGGCTAAAATGACAGTAAAACGTGCATGAGCTCTGGGAATCTTTTAGACTTCCTTCGC
Organism: Rhinogobio ventralis; assembly: GCA_039654625.1. Lineage (NCBI taxonomy): Eukaryota > Metazoa > Chordata > Actinopteri > Cypriniformes > Gobionidae > Rhinogobio > Rhinogobio ventralis. The sequence goes on from CM077211.1 coordinate 31,390,985, forward strand.
TTGTTTGGAGCAAAACCACTCAATTGACATCAGAGTTCAGTGATAAATCCATGTTCCCATGGAAACTTCATGCTATTTTTGGGCCTGTGAGTCGAGCTCTATAATAGACATTTGCATATTCATGTCTGGACAAAGAGAGAAAAGATGCTCGAAGTGTTTATCATCAGCCGTGAGCTCTGACTCAATAGCTGCTCGTATCATAATTAGGTGCCATTAGTACTGGGAATAATCTGGCATCTTAAAGGACACTTTAGCTCAAAGACAGAGAGAGTTACAGCTTTCACAAAGATTTAAAAGCAGCTGGTGCAATTAATATGAGATGCTTATCTCAAAGTAATTGGTCTCCAATCTTCATATCAAAGTGCAACACTGAAATCAGTTGCATTTAACACATGCAGATATCAAGGCAGACTCCCTCTGATTCTCAAACACCTACCGAAATTAAACTTATGACTGAAAACCAGTCTAAAGATATTGATCTAAAACACGGTCTTGCACAAATAAATTAAAAAAAACAAACACCTAGGTATTATTATTTTAACATGCATTAATAATAATCATCATCATTCATTATTAATAATCAAAAAATTAATACTTCTAATAATAAAAATAATAACATTTTAATCACAATATAATGATGAAATAAAATTAATAAATAATAATAAAATGATAAAAATGAAATTACTGAAAACCGCTCTTGCAAATAAATAAATAAAAACAACTAAGTATTATCATTTTAGCATATATTAATAACCACCATAATTATTTAAAATTATAATAATGGTTAATACTTATAATAATATTTTAATAATCATATTAAAATAAGAATTAAATCATATTTAAATAAATAATAATTATAATGAATAAAAGAATAAAAATTATGCTAAAATTGAAACTACTGAAAACCAGTCTAAAACAGTCTTGTAAAAAAAAAGAAGTTAATTAAGTTACTTTAACATGTATTAATAATCATTCAAATAATAAACAATACTTATAATAACAACAACATTTTAATGACAATATAATATTTTAATAAATTAATAATAATAATAATAATAATTAAATAAATTACTGAAAACCGGTCTAAAGATATTGGTCTAAAACATTGTCTTGACTAATTAATTAATAAAAAGCAACTAAGTATTAATATTTTTTAACATGTATTAATAATCATTCAAAATCATAAATAATTAATACTAAAATAATAATAATAATAATAAGAATAATAATAAAAAAACTATAACGTGTATACAATAAAAACAAAACATTCAAATTGATTTAACATAACATATTATATATACATATGCATCAATGGACAAAAACATCAGATGTCAGACATCAACACTGCAGTATATGTGCCATTGTTTCATCACATGCAACCCGATTAAAGAGATCAAACATTTCATCACAGAACAATCCCTCTCATATTTCAACATTTGCATGGACAGCGTATCGAGTTAATGTTGCGATATATGAGCTATTATGTTAAGAGGCGTCTGGGGAGTAATGATCGACTATGTTGTATCACCAGAGTTAATGACACCGCTTTAACTGACGGGTGGATTGATGCTAAATTGGGCTGGTATTTTTAAATAATCTGAGGGCGGTGGTAAAGCTCTAAGGAATATGATCGGAGAGCAATGCCGTTATTCACAGATAATTCTTGAATAAAGGCTCTGGCCGGGGGATTTTACAGCAAGAACTTCTCTGTCTGTCTGTCATAATCCTCTTCTTTTCCTGCATCTACCCAGCAGCCTCTAGTTCAACCAGGGCGTGCAAAATGCTGCAGACAAATACAGCCTCCAAAAAACAATCTATGTCCATTTGTCTTATTCAGCTGGTTTAAGAGCCATTAAATGTGATCTCTTTAATCTAGTTTTAATCTAACCAGGTTCATTTACAGGGATTTGATTATGAGAGCACTTCTGCTGTTCTGAGTGCATTTAAAGCTTAGAAGTTTAATGCAGACAAATACTGTTTATCTGAGCTTTATACATTTTTGTGCTTTTATGGCCAATTTGTAGGTCTGTAAAGAATAGGGATATATAGGAAATAGGCAGCCTAATAGGTTTTTTGAGCATTGGCTACAGTAGTAAGATCACGAAATTAAAAAAAGAGAACTGGTGAGGGAAAAGATCAACAACGGTGTACGATTTTCAAATTGTTCTCATCATGAATGGATGAGATGTGTCAGGTCTATATTTGATTTGAAGATGATAGACAACTCTTTGGAGAGCAGACTGTGCAATGCCACACCATCGTGAGCGTACACCCATCGCTCCCCCGTCCAATCGTAGCGCTTTGGCCCACTGAGAAAGGAAACATTCAGAAATGTCTGATAAAAGCTGAAAATGGAACATTTTTGCTCTTATTATATCACACTGTTAATATGCAATTTAAGAACTAGAATTTCTAAGGTCACTCAGTTGAAGAATAAAACATACTGACACTAAGTAATTAGAAAGGTAAAACATGTTATCAAGAAATTTAAAGCAAACACACAGTTAAGCATTACATATGAACATCAATGAATGACTATCTAACCTTGTCGGCGAGGAAAGCCAAATCTGTCGGTTGGGTGTCTGTTTGTTGATAACGTATGTACCGTGGTCAGAGCCAACTTTCAATGTCAGCACACCATTCTGTTAAGACATTTAACACACACGTAAACATATGAGAGCTTCAGTGTGTGACTTTAACATTAAAACAACCTGGAATGAGTTGATAAAAGATTTTTTTCACCACTGGTTCAGAATTCTTTAAGAACAAAATGATGGTTTAATTATGTGATACAATGTATATGAAACGACCTAAAAAAAGATGATCTATATATCTATATCTATATATATATATCTATATATATCTATATCTATATATATCTATATCTATATATATCTATATCTATATCTATATCTATATCTATATATATATATATATATATATATATATATATATATATATATATGTGCATAGTCAGATCTGAGGCTAAGCATTGGGAACATGGCTCAACCAATCTGTCAACCAAACCTTGGCTTGCAGCTGTCCGAATGTTTGATTTAAAGGGTTGTGGTGTCATTATATCATACCAACTGTAGAAACGGAGTCAGTGAGCAAAAAGAGAATTTTCTGAATCTCATTTAACAGGATGGTTGCACTGTGAGGCTACTACATACATACACCAGCACAGTATTTACCAGCTGCATGTGAGGCTATAGAGGGGTGTAAAAACAAGCTGCTCAGAACAAGTAGCTGACAGGAAGCTCACCACCTGACATTTATCCAGCCAGAGGAGAGCGAGGAGCGTGAATGACCAATCAATCTGTCAGCAGGGCCTGCTGGCCACCCGCCAGATGCTTAAATGGAAGGAGTGCAAGGATTTAATCATTCACTGGGCTTGAGATAGATATTTGTAAATCAAATTATATATATATCTACTCCATGGATCTGCCATCCACGTGATGTAAAAGAAAACGTGATTCATCAGACCAGGCCACCTTCTTCCATTGCTCCGTGGTCCATTTCTGATGCTCACGTGCTCACTGTTGGCACTTTCGGCTGTGGACAGAGGTCAGCATGGGCACCCTGACTGGTCTGTGGCTATGCAGCCCCACACGCAACAAACTGCGATGCACTGTGCATTCTTTCTATCAGAACCAGCATTAACTTCTTGAGCAACCGGAACTACAGTAGCTCGTCTGTTTGATCGGACCACACGGGCTAGCCTTCGCTCCCCACGTGCATCAATGAGCCTTGGCCGCCAATGACCCTGTCGCCAGTTCACCACTGTTCCTTCCTTGGAGCACTTTTGATAGATACTGAACACTGCAGACCGGGAACAGCCCACAAGAGCTGCAGTTTTGGAGATGCTCTGACCCAGTCGTCTAGCCATCACATTTTGGCCCTTGTCAAACTCCCTCAAATCCTTACGCTTGCCCATTTTTCCTGCTTCTAACACATCAACTTTGAGGACAAAATGTTCACTTGCTGCCTAATATTTCTCACCCACTAACAGGTGCCGTGATGAAGAGATAATCAGTGTTATTCACTTCACGTTTCATAATGTTATGCCTGATTGTTTTATATATTTATTTATATAAAAATGTGTGTATATATATATATATATATATATATATATATATATATATATATATATATATATATATATATATATATATATATATATATATATATATATATATATATATATATATATATATATATATATATATATATATATATATAAATAAAATGTATGTGTGTGGAATGATTGAAAGTTACATTAGTCCAGTCTTATAACATACTAAAAGCTCAGAGTGTTTATAGCCTTCATAAATCCTGCAAGATGTGCATTTTCTCTGCATGGTGCTCTAACAAAGGCTGCTGCACAAAAGGCTGTATTTGGCAGTGAACTCTTAACAGGTGTCGTGCAGGAGCACTTAAAAACAACACTCAAGCAAACCCCTTTTCCTATAAAAGAAGATGCATCATAAAAGTTTTAGGTCCCCTTTTCACCTTACAGAGCAACAACTTAATTGCGATGTTCCACAAAAAGGCTGGGGATGTAAAGGTTAGACAAATAGGTCACATGACAAGTGAAGTGTGTGTCTTTAAGTAAAGATTGGAAACACCAACTCAATTCATTTAAGTTGAAGTTCTTAATTATTTAATTTTTTTATCTTTGTAATTTTAATTTTACTTTTGTAAAGGCAATGGCCTATATTTTGTCGGAGTATGCTTTTTTTTGTTGCTAATGGTTCTTTTGAAATATATATATTTTTTAATTTCTCACTGAAGATCCAATGTAATCAAGAATCAGATACAATCTGTTGCAAACAACATTTCTTGTTTACATTTGAGTTTTTAGACCAACATTGACCCCTACTGGACATGTAGGTAAAACAGACTTTTCATATGGTTGAGATGTAAAAGCACTGCATGCATGGATGTGAGAATAAGGGCATGTGTACTTACAGAAAAGACAACATCATAGTCCGTTCCAGTGAAGTTCTCATCTGTGAGGTCATCAAAATAATCTGCTAATGCGTCGAGTGTCTCATCTGCTATTCTCCCATAGTCTGTCTCTGTTAGTTCTCTATACAAAACAATTACTTTTTATGTTAAAAAAAATTTGTATCCCATCCTTGCAAAATATTGGTGCATGTGATGCTAATGTGTAAATAATATATGAGAAGGTAACACTTTACAATAAGGTCCCATTAGTTAACGTTAGTTAATGCATACCTAATATTAGCAATGAGCAATACATTAGATACAACTTTTGATTTTAATATAGTATTAGTAAATGTTGGGATTAACATTAACCAAGACTAATAAAGGCTAGAAGTATTTTTCCACTATTAGTTCATGTTAACTATAGTTAACAAATGAAACCTTATGGTAAAGTGTTACCAATGAGAAAAATAAGTGGTTTTATTAATAGTAGCTTCAGCTTGTATTAAAAAGTTTGTATGGTATAATGTTTTCCGTGTCAAAAAATACTTTTAGCTATATATTATAAATTGTAAATGGTAAGAACATTGCTGCTTATTTAAACTATTTAGACTTGTGTATTATTTGAATGCGAGCAATAAAAACTAATTTTATGAGGACAGGGAATTTGAAGCTGAATTTTTTTGTATATAAACAAATAAAATGGTGAACTGCATATTAATGCTTTAAAAGCAGTTTTACATTTTACACACTAAAATAACACTTTTATTTTACATCAAGTTAAATTATTTATATTTTATGAACGGCAAGCTTACAATGAACAAACTTTCACCAACACAATGATAAATCATAAACAGCAGTATCTTATTGCATAAGCAATATTGCAAATATTGTGCTCTATGAGTCAGTGATTATTACAAGATTAAACTTTTCAGAATTCAGTGAATACTACTTACCTCAACTGAGGTGTGTTTTCTTCTCCAAGTGGCGCACTTGAATGCAGTTCTCTTCTCTTCAGACTCCCATCAAACCACTTAAAAATATTTAAATATCAGACAATATGGATGGATACAATAGCAGTTACTTTAAAGGCACACTATGTAGTTTTTCGCCGCTAGAGGTCGCCATTCAAAACAAAGACCTAGCTTGATGACACCAAGATTGATTCACGGGAGATGTCGTTCACCTCACACAGCCGGTGGAAAAGAATCGGGACGGGATCAAGAAATCATGTTTATGGATGAGATTATTAATGTTACTGTAGTATGAAGCAGAGCAGAGCCGAGTGCTGTGGGAGCTGAACGAGGTCACTGAAGCGATTGCTAATGAGAGACGAGTACGACACACGGCTCGACAGCAGTGGAACTTTTATTATGCCACAGTCGCCACGTCTGCTTCCTCCGGTCAAGCGTATGTGGGGTAACGCAACGCTGTTTTATCATATTAGATACATTTGAGTGTGTTGAAAATGATGTATATATATATATATATATATATGTTATTCGCCGGCGTTGCCATCTCTGATAATAAACAAAGCAGCATGCATAGACGCGACTAGGCCAAATTACTGCCTGATGACTATTTCAAAGTGTGCTAGTTTTTTTTCGGATGTAGGTAACAATATTTAACAATGTATAATTTTTTTTTAAATTTGATTGGTTCAACCGCCACCCGCCCGAATTTAATTAAAATATAATTTTTCGTCACGTCATCCGCCAGTCCGCGTCCATAACCGCCAAACACGCATCTCTACGGTGCGTTTGCTCTGCTGCTGCTATAAGACACTTGTTGGATGGCTTGTGTTGTTAAATGGCATGCAACTAATTTTAAAACATATTGTATGATGAAGAAAATGCTGTATTACTGTACAATAATTCGTTTTCTGTCTATAAATGTCTCCAAACAGTTGTTCCTTTGTCTAATAAAACATAATATGTAAAAGCATCTTTGGCATTTCCACGGAAATCAAGGGGACCACAGGTATGATGTCATTGATAGCCGTGACCTGGTTAAAATTGCTTATTTCTCTGGATTTAAACATTCTTGGAAACATTTGGGATAATGTAAGTACACAAGTCAACAAAATATATAACACTGTTCTAGTAGTTTTTGGATATTTTAATTTAAAAAATCTTACATATTGTGCCTTTAAACCTTTATACACTTTTAGACTTGATTTAGAAATGTAGATTTTAATTCTGTCACAAAAGGGACTGTGGCCATTACCTGTGTATGTCCTCCCAATACATTGGTCCTTGTGACTGTCTTTGCTGAAGAAATACTCCTAAATTTGCCACCAAATATTGACTAAAATCAAATGGGTCACAAACAAAACAGAGATTTAAAAATATAATATTTTCCTGACAAATAAAGCACAAACAGTTACACTAATTGAAATAATCAAAATTGGACAACACTTCAGCACTGAATGACCAGAATCAAGCAATTAGACTACAAGCTGAACTACAGGCAAAGTTACATTTGATATTTCAAAAAGCCCAAATGAAATAATGCTAGACTGTGTTACGTCCTTACACAATAGATGTCTCTCTATAATAATAAACAATTAAGAGACATTTACGACAAATAAGGCACTACAATATACGATACATGCACATATTGCCAATTCAGTCAGTCATGCTAACAAGGCGGAAATGTTTGTTTTAAAGTAAACTCACATCAACTCCAGTGCTCATTGCTGACAGTCTGGAGGTTTGTTGGTGGCATTTCCACCTGGAGCATAAGTTCAGTAGATACAGATAGCGACACTTAATAGTTAACCTTGACATAGCTTCACAAAGAAAGCAAGTATCTACCAGTCACTCTGATTGCATATGCCCGCTTTGACGTTACATTTCAAAATACAGGTCCCGACAAAATAAAAGTCTGTTTTATTCAGGAAGAGTTTCGTTCTTATTACAGTTTTTTCAACCGCTTTGGCAGATTTTTTCAAAACAGTCTTATCAGAACTCTATGCCTGTAAAATGTAGTTACTCACCCAAAACATTTATTTCATGCTTCAAGACCTAGTTATTGTGTCAGTAAATTAGCCAGTGCCACCAAAATAAAAGTGTTTTTGTCATCGTGTGAGCCACACTGTTCAAAATGTTTAGAAGTTTTTTTGTATTCTATTCTATACAATAATGTCAGTTTTGTCTCGCTGAATGCTCTTGTGGACCACACTGAGCTTTACTGTAAATACAGATTCAGACAAACATTGACTGGAAAAAGCCGATAGTACACAAAAAGAAAATGAACATTTGTCTTAATACAGTACATTTATTTTTTTGAAGAAATGTGTTACATGTAAGCTTAAAATTCACAGTTGCTTGTTCATTTTTACACACTCTATTATGTCGTTCTCTAACACATACATCTTCTTACACATCTTCCTATTGCTCTTCCATGACAAGAATTTTCAGCTTACATGCAATACAATTCTACAAAATAAATGTACTGTATAAATACAAATATGTACTGATGTAGCTGAGCACATTTTGTTTAATCACTGAACACACAACAGTATGATCTTCTTTTAATTTAGTACTTTTAACAATCAGTTTACTCAACAGCAAACAGTGCAACATACATGTTTTAAATCACCTTTGTTGCTGAAATAATTACAGTAATACAGGCTACAGTTGCCACATTAGATAATACAATTTCATTACCTAACTTATGTAATTGAATCCATAATGTTTGTAGTACACAAAAAGAAAATGAAGCCCATCTGCCTCAAGGTTGTGCGTGTTGTGGCTACACAAATGCTTTGCTGCATACCTCGGTTGTAACGAGTGGTTATTTCATTCAAAGTTGCTCTTCTATCAGCTTGAATCAGTCGGCCCATTCTCCTCTGACCTCTAGCATCAACAAGGCATTTTCACCCACAGGACTGCCGCATACTGGATGTTTTTCCCTTTTCACACCATTCTTTGTAAACTCTAGAAATGGTTGTGCGTGAAAATCCCAGTAACTGAGCAGATTGTGAAATACTCAGACCGGCCCGTCTGGCACCAACAACCATGCCACGCTCAAAATTGCTTAAATCACCTTTCTTTCCCATTCTGACATTCAGTTTGGAGTTCAGGAGATTGTCTTGATCAGGACCACACCCCTAAATGCATTAAAGCAACTGCCATGTGATTGGTTGATTAGATAATTGCATTAATGAGAAATTGAACAGGTGTTCCTAATAATCCTTTAGGTGAGTGTACAAATGAGTAAGTACAAATATGTACAAATAAGTACTGATGTAGCTGCTGTTGTGATGTTCCTCCATGTTAAAAAATGGTGCTGATTGTGCTGTCCGCAAACTCCATATATACAGGTGCTGGTCATATAATTAGAATATCATCAAAAAGTTGATTTATTTCACTAATTCCATTCAAAAAGTGAAACTTGTATATTATATTCATTCATTAAACACAGACTGATATATTTCAAATGTTTATTTCTTTTAATTTTGATGATTATAACTGACAACTAAGGAAAATCCCAAATTCAGTATCTCAGAAAATTAGAATATTGTGAAAAGGTTCAATACTGAAGACACCTGGTGCCACACTCTAATCAGCTAATTAACTCAAAACACCTGCAAAGGCCTTTAAATGGTCTCTCAGTCTAGTTCTGTAGGCTACACAATCATGGGGAAGAATGCTGACTTGACAGTTGTCCAAAAGACGACCACTGACACCTTGCACAAGGAGGGCAAGACACAAAAGGTCATTGCAAAAGAGTCTGGCTGTTCACAGAGCTCTGTGTCCAAGCACATTAATAGAGAGGCGAAGGGAAGGAAAAGATGTGGTAGAAAAAAGTGTACAAGCAATAGGGATAACCGCACCCTGGAGAGGATTGTGAAACAAAACCCATTCAAAAATGTGGGGGAGATTCACAAAGAGTGGACTACAGCTGGAGTCAGTGCTTCAAGAACCACTACGCACAGACGTATGCAAGACATTGGTTTCAGCTGTCGCATTCCTTGTGTCAAGCCACTCTTGAACAACAGACAGCGTCAGAAGCGTCTTGCCTGGGCTAAAGACAAAAAGGACTGGACTGCTGCTGAGTGGTCCAAAGTTATGTTCTCTGATGAAAGTAAATTTTGCATTTCCTTTGGAAATCAGGGTCCCAGAGTCTGGAGGAAGAGAGGAGAGGCACACAATCCACGTTGCTTGAGGTCCAGTGTAAAGTTTCCACAGTCAGTGATGGTTTGGGGTGCCATGTCATCTGCTGGTGTTGGTCCACTGTGTTTTCTGAGGTCCAAGGTCAACGCAGCTGTATACCAGGAAGTTTTAGAGCACTTCATGCTTCCTGCTGCTGACCAACTTTATGGAGATGCGGATTTCAGTTTCCAACAGGACTTGGCACCTGCACACAGTGCCAAAGCAACCAGTACCTGGTTTAAGGACCATGGTATCCCTGTTCTTAATTGGCCAGCAAACTCACCTGACCTTAACCCCATAGAAAATCTATGGGGTATTGTGAAGAGGAAGATGCGATATGCCAGACCCAACAATGCAGAAGAGCTGAAGGCCACTATCAGAACAACCTGGGCTCTCATAACACCTGAGCAGTGCCACAGACTGATCGACTCCATGCCACGCCGCATTGCTGCAGTAATTCAGGCAAAAGGAGCCCCAACTAAGTATTGAGTGCTGTACATGCTCATACTTTTCATTGTCATACTTTTCAGTTGGCCAAGATTTCTAAAAATCCTTTCTTTGTATTGGTCTTAAGTAATATTCTAATTTTCTGAGATACTGAATTTGGGATTTTCCTTAGTTGTCAGTTATAATCATCAAAATGAAAAGAAATTAACATTTGAAATATATCAGTCCATGTGTAATGAATGAATATAATATACAAGTTTCACTTTTTGAAATAAATCAACTTTTTGATGATATTCTAATTATATGACCAGCACCTGTATATATTTATGGGATATAACATGTCTGACAGATTTTGATCACTGAATGGATCATCTTGAATGTGATGGTTTACACGATGAAGTTGTGAAGAGTTTGACAGTTTCACTGAGAATCCACTCATCCGTTTTGATCAACAAACCATGTGCATTTAGTTATTGTGCAAATTGTAGACAGTTGTACTTACTCGTTTGCACACATGTGCTAAAACAAATGCAATTTGCTTAGATCAATAAGAAATTCTAATCTGATGTGAACAAGAAACAAATTGTTCAGAGATCTGAACTTATTGTTTTGAGAGAGAAAAAAAGTCTCATTCGAGAATTGAGCCAAAATGATTGAGAAAAACTGTAAAATGCTCAGTGTGATAGACAAAACTGACATTCTGGTATAGTATAAAAAGGAGTTAGTGTCAACAAAAAAGCAACAAAAAACATCTAAACATTTTGACCAGTGTGGCACACACAATGACAAAAACACTTTTTATTTAGGTGCCATTGGCTAGTGTTGAAGCATGAATTAAATGTTTTGGGTGAGTAACTACATTTTGCAGACAGTTGAGTTCTGAAGTTCCAGCAAACAGTTGTGGCAATTGAGCTTACAGTTTAGAGAATAACTAAGAGATACTAATACTAATATAATAAATAACTCTGGACTGTTTCGAATTGAGAACAACTGTAAATCTCTTTTTTAAATGTTCTTTTAAAAGTGGAAATAATTAGAAAGTATAAATAATAATAATGTTTAATTTATATAGAGCCTTTCCATAGCTTAAGGATGCTTTATTACATACATACAACAAGAAAAGAGTCACAACAATTGAATAATGCAAGCAATAGAATAGCATAAAAATAGTACATAGACAAAAGAAGGTCATTACATAAACAGGGTAGCAACATAATACAAGAACAGAAACAATATACAGAACAACACTTAAGAATGATAGCATTAGCACTCAAAAAACAAATAATTCTGAGTTGAGATTTAAATTCTAGAATATGATAGATACCACCTCAAGCCAGTAGGTGGCATTATCTGCTCACATTGAGCGTGGTGGCATATGGGAATGAAAGATGTTTCTCTGAAGTGCAGGAGGAGGCGGAGACTCGCTGCCGTATGACTTTAGTCGCCTTCAATAACGATTCCACAAAGTAGAGGAACACTGAGTGCACTTACCTCTAGTGAGCGAAACATTACAGGCTCTTCGGAATATCAGTGTGTACTCAACCTCTCTCTCTCTCTCTCTCTCTCTGAAAGCAAGATAGACCCCCACCTTAGAAGACATATAAAGGTAAGATATTTTAAATTGACGTTTTTGCGACATAACCTGTCTGAACCTGTCAGATGGACATACACCTGTACCTGCTACCAGCGGTGTGTTCTTCCGCTCTCATGTAGGCAAGACGTCACATTTGACATATTAATGCGTGTAATTATATTAAATAGTTTAGCTATGCATAGTAGAAAAAAAACTTTAAAAAACGTTGTAGCCCAATTAAAATAATTTAGGACACATTATATACTCAATTTTTATCTTGTGATATATTTGTTCATTGCAAAATCATTTTACATTTCAAGATTCTATCCTTTACTCTCTGAGAGTGTCAAAACATTACGTAATATTATCACAGGGGAAGAGATTTCTTAGAAATATTACGAGATCTTGACCGGCGTAGATGTCGTCTGCATCTCAAAACCTAGTGTGCTGTCTATAGTGAACGTGATTTCACTAAAACATGTTCTGAGGGTCAGGTTTAGGCTTACAACCAGGGTTATGTGAGTCTACATCAGTGTTATACATCTATAATTTCCCTCTGATTTTAAGGATAAGTTATGAGTAGGGGTAGGTATAGGGTTAGGACTACATTTTCGGACAGGAATGTTGTTCCTGGATCAAAAAAATATGTTGTTAGTTGGCAAAATCATGGTGGTCTGCTGTCTACATAACCAACAATTTTGGAAATTATTTAACAAACATGTTTGCATGTTTTTATAATCTTTCAAATCTTTTTTATTTAAAAATTACACATACACATATTTAAGTAGGTGAGACCAGGGCTAGTTGTCACAATGGGTCATATCTCATTATAGGCTATATTGGCACAAAAGGTTAATCTGTGTTCAGTGAATTGTATCAGTTGTCTCTGAGCAATAACAGTGAAGATGTTAAATAGTTTTTTTTTTTTTGTCAAGTAACCTTTATTTATATAGCTCTTTATACAATACAGATTGTTTCAAAGCAGCTTTACAGTGATAATAAGAAAATTGTGCATTTTGGCTGTTGTTCAGTTGTAGTCAAAACTTTAAGGTATATTCATGTACAGCAAATGACTTAAAAAAATGAGCCTAAAAAATGAGAAATACTCACGAAAAAGTGTGACAACTAGCCCCGGTCTCCTTATATTGATTGATCTTTTATAATGTCAGTGGGATACACAATAACTACAGTACATTTACTTTTGTAATCTAGAATCACCATATGAAAAACTGCATATTTATGTTATTTCTGAATATCTAGATAGAGTCTGGTCTTATTACTGTAGGAAACATACTGTATATTATGAGAAAAGTCATAAAGGACGTATTTAATTGCTATTGCTTATTATTTATCGGATCAAAAGAGATTATGAGAAAAGTCTTCTAACTTTCAGCCACGTTGATAATAACCCTGACTGGGCAGTTGTTTAGACAGGCTTTGTACCTGGAGGCACAAAATCACATGACAGCCAAGAACAATGAGAGGAAGAAGAAATATCCCTCTAGTGTTTGTGGTTGCAAAGCTCAGTGTCTCTTGTGCAGATCCTTTTCCAGGTGGTTGTTTGCAAAAGCTTTCTGCAGCCATACTGAATTGCATAAATCTGTATCAGAAGTTTGCACTTTTGTGCAAAATAGCCTGGTAGCAACTTTATCTTCATAAACACAAATATGAGAAATGTTTAGAATAGAATATTAACATAACAGTCTCACAATTTCTGCAGTATATAGTATGTATTCTCTCCATAGTATGCATATTTTCTGTATGCATCAAAGGTCAAGGTTTGTCTAGTAATAATTCATTATAGTTTAGCAGATGCATCTATAACATCTCTTTTTATGACTCACCATTTGTCTGACAAGTCTTTACACAAAATTAAATTTAAAAAAAGCCAATTTGATTACTGCATGCCACTCATATGCAACATGATGAGGTTGTACTGCATGTTCTTTTTGATGTGCAATTTTCATCTGTATCCCAGTCCTCTGCCAGATCAATAAGCCATGTCATTTCATTTCATTTTTTAATCTTTCTGGAGCCTTTCAAAGCAGCAGCTGAATGATGAACAGCAGTCGTGACCGGCGGTCTCACTCCCATGCACATTTTTTTATTGCTCCCACAGTGGCATGCTACATTCCTCCCTAGTATTCAGACTGCAGACAGCCAAAAGACAGACTGACCCACAACAGTTTTACCACCTCTTATATAAGACATAAGATCTGTTTTATTTAACTAAGCTGCTCTTAGATCAGTATAGAAGAGCTGGGATGGCATGTGACATGCTCTTTTCAGCTTGATATGTAAAATACCATCTCCCTGGCTGGATTACTATGCCACCATCATCATTATTATACCTGTAGTGGGGGATTTGATGGTGAACTTCTGACTAACAAGAACTTTTTGTTACATGATATCAAGATTAGTATGCGTTACTTAAAGGTGCAGTAAGCGATTTCTGAGAAACACTGTTGATGTTTATAAAAAAAACCAAACAAACACACCACTCCCTTCATTGCTCCGCCCACAAAATGCACAAACATGCAGTGCAAGAGTAGATGTCTCTTTATCATAGCTAAAGTGAAGCAAAATAATGCTTCACGAAAAATAAAGATGATAAACGAATGACAAGCAAGAACAAAAATTTAACATACAGCACACAAGAGTATAAGAGGGAGTTGATTGTTAGTCGCCAGCAGCAGCACGCCAGCTCCAGACAAACAATGACACTGAAACTGTCCTGTTACTATAGCTAACATTACAACAACAGCATAGCTGGGTTCTGTGAAACAGCAAAACCAATGTTACTCACGTACGCAGCAGAAACAACGCAACCTCAGTGTCCATTTTCAGGCCTTCCCGCTTAGGTCTCTCCAGCGCTGGAAAGCTTTTCTAATTTTAAAACGGGTCCTAAAGCTCTTGCATGATCATAACCCTTCTTTTTCCATTGATATTCCTCTGACCTTTTCTCTCAGCCATCTCTCTTTTTTACAGTCTTTCTTCAAATCTCCCTCTTACTCACCAAAGCCACTAGAAGGCAAGCCTGCAACCTTTAGCCAAAAAAGCATAACGGCTAATGCTAACTCTGTGGCGGTACGCAGGGAAGGAGACCAGAGGCTGTTTTTTTTAATGGATGTCAATGGAGAAGAGGCTTCACTACACTGAATAAACTGCTTTTGTGAGGAAATAGCTTACCATTTAAGGAATCGACTGCCTGTCCACTAATCTTCAACAAGTTTTACGCTAAACAATACTTTTGTTGGGAACGATATGTAGATTTTACTATGATAAAAAAAGGTTATTTTATATTATTTTATTTTATGAATGATGGTAAAAAAAATACATATGATTTTAATGATCATTAAATATGTATTACATTACAATTAGGTTTTTAGTGTACACTTAAATGTAGTTTTATGCGCTTTGCAGTGACTAGTAATTTGCAGCTAATAGAGATAGATATTCGCACTCTTTTTTTCCGCAGTAAAGCACATTCCAAAAACAATGCAGTCCTACTGTACGTTTACTAGCGATATAACACCAAACATAGAACATTTATTCACAAGACCAACACGCTAATCCACAAGAAACTGATTAACGTAAAAAGTAACTGACTGTCATAAAACTTTGAACAGTGGGCACTGACGTCACTGCCATTACACTATAGGCTGAGGTGCCTCATGTGATCCAAGTTAGCCGTTAAGCTTTCTCCAATGGTAAGAGATACAGACCCTCTCATCTCCCTATAATAAGACAATCTCTGTGCTCACTCTCTCTCCTCCCCCCTCTGAGCGTCCCTCTACTGCTGGCTACTGTGTGTTGTGCTGCTCGGTCTGATCCACTTTTTTAACAGCGCTTCTCAGAAATTGCTTACTGCACCTTTACACAGCCTATAAGGCTACTGGTATAAGGCTCTGTGTCAATCCAAATTCTGTATAAAAATGCAAAGCAGAATTAAAATCATGCTAAGATATGCATATCTGACCCACTTCATCCCCCCTAGCACAAGTGGCAGCTCTAATGCAGCTTTGGTTCTATGTAAATGAAATGCAGCATCAGGTTTAAAACTTTGTTATTGTCATGACAGAGCCTTTAATTTATTTTTTTAGATAAATGCATTTAATTATTTATTTAATAGTATAATTTAATTCGTTTTTTAAATTCATAATTGTATATTTAAAAATTAAAGACAATTTTTTTTTACATTTATTTATTTAAAAAATATTTTTATTTTATAATAGAACTTAATTTAAAATATATTTATTGTTCATTATTATTTTTATGCCTCTGTGCAGCATTAAACAGTGTAAATGCTTCTTTTTGTGGTATACAGTGGTGGTCAGAATTATCGGCATCCCTGGTAAATATGATCAAATATGGCTGTAAAAAATAAATTTGCATTGTTAATCCTTTTGATCTTTTATTCAAAAAATTCACAAAAATCTAACCTTTCATTGAAGTAAAAGAATTGAAAGTGTGGGGGGGTTATAATCACATTATGAAATAAATGCTTTTCTCCAAAACACGTTGGCCACAATTATTGGCACACTTTTATTAAATACTTTTTGCAACTTACTTTTGCCAAGATAACAGCTCTGAGTCTTGTTCTATAATGCCTGATGAGTTTGGAGAACACCTGACAAGAGATCTGAGACCATTCCTCCATACAGAATCTCTCCAGATCCTTCAGATTCCCAGCTCCATGTTGGTGCTTCTTCTCTTCAGTTCGCCCCACTCATTTTCTATAGGGTTCAGGTCAGGGAACTGGGACGATCATGGCAGAAGCTTCATTTTGTGTTCAGTGACACATTTGTGTGTTGATTTTGATGTTTGTTTTGGATCGTTGTCCTGATGGAAGATCCAACCACAGCCCATTATAAGATTTCTAGCAGAGGCCGTCAGGTTTTGATTTTTTATCTGTTGGTATTTGCTAGAATCCATGATACCATGTATCTGAACAAGATGTCCAGGACCTCCAGGAAAAAAATAGGCCCACAACATTAAAGATCCAGCTGTATTTTTAACCGTGGGCATGGGGTACTTTTTATCCCTGTTTGCACCGAACCCATCTGGTGGATTTGCTGCCAAAAGCTCTTTTTATAGTTTCATCCGACCACAGAACCAGGTCCCTTTTGAATTCCCAGTCGTGTCTGACAACTGAATATGCTGGAGTTTGTTTCTGGATGAGCAAGAAGGATTTTTCTTGAATCCCTCCCAAACAACATGTGGTGATGTAGGGGTTGTTTGATTTTTTTTTTTCGGCTTTCTGACCCCAATACTCAACTAATCTCTGCGATTCTCCATCTGTGATCCTTGGAGAGTCTTTGTCCACTCAAACACTCCTCCTCGCCGTGCATTAAGACGATATAGACACACGTCCTCTTCCAGGCAGATTTGTAACATCTTTAGTTGACTGGAACTTCTTAATTATTGCCCTGATGGTGGAAATGGGGATTTTCAATGCTTTAGCTATTTTCCTACAGCCACTTTCTATTTTGTGAAGCTCAACAATCTTTTTCTGCACATCAGAACTATATTCTTTGGCTTTACTCATTGTGATGAATGATTAAGGGAATTTGACCTTTGTGTTTCCTCATATTTATACTTCTGTGGAACAAGACATCATAGCTGGACAATTTCATGCTCATAGTCACCCTGGTGTGCTAAAAAATGTAAATATTGATGGGAATATACTTCAGAGGTATTTTACTCATAACAACTTCTAGGGGTGCCAATAATTGTGGCCAACGTGTTTTGGAGAAAAGCATTTATTTCATAATGTGATTTACCCCCCACTTTCAATTCTTTTACTTCAATGAAAGGTTAGATTTTTGTGAATTTTTTAAATAAAAGATAAAAAGGATAAACAATGCAGATTTATTTTTTACAGCCATATTTGATCATATTTTCCAGGGGTGCCAATAATTCTGACCATGACTGTATATGCCACTTCAGATGCAGCATTTGTTGGTCATTTTTTAGTTTATTCATTAGTGTAGTTTATATTATTAAATCTGAGAAAACTGAAAGACAGTGTTTTGCATAGGATTTCTTAGTCTTTCACGCAGCTCTCACTGCTGAAGGCTACTTAGCCAGTCCTTTTGAATGGGAAATCAGCAGATGCAAATGAGTGTTTGCAAAAACACATCCACCGCATCATGGTCATTTTTCCCTTTTCACCTGTGCGTAGCTCTCACTTGAAGAACTGCGTAACAAACCCTGTGATGACCTATAGCTGAGCCAAAGGTTGACGAGACGAGAACCTCTTTAGTCTGAACAACCACAGGTCAGTCAATGTCACACTGTACCTGAATATAAACATACAGATGATTCAGGTAATTGTGACTCCAGTACCAGCTGCAAAGGACATTTCTCTCATTGACCCAATGAAAAAAAATGTGAGGTTTTCATTTGACACGTTACATAACCACGTTCCCTGAGGTTGTTTCAGCCTGTAGGCTATTTAGCAGGCGGTCATGATCACTTGTGTCTTGTGACATTTCTAAAAGCATAATGAAATGCATTCTTGAACGTTGCTGACTGTGAATATATCTTCTTTTACTTTGCATGTGACAATAATAGCTTGTTTGAAAATGACTTTTTGTTTTAATCCATCTTTTAACACTACATGTAGATACTTCACTCACTGGAAAAAGTAAAATAGGTGTGCCAAATAGTTCCTGAATCACTATCAGTCTCTTCATATAAAGCCATGTAAAAGATGGTTGCTAAGGTGTTCTGAGTAGTTTAAATTATGCAACATTGTTTTATGTTTGAACATAAATGTGTGTCAGCAGTGTGTACACAACCACCCTATAATGGTAAAAATCCACCCACTCCTTTTTTTTAAAATCCCCATAAATCATAAGCAGTGTCTCAGAATAAGCCGTTTGCAGTTTCTATGCATTGTGAACACAAAGTTCACATAAACACTGTTTATGTCTGTGAACATAAACAGCAGTGTTTATGTGAACTTTGTGTTTTTGACATAACCTTCTGTGTATTTGTCAAAGAGAACTAGTTTAATACTCACTGGACGTGCCATCTGACATCCAGCTTTCTGTGCGCGTACTTCGGATGTGTGCGCACAGAAAACCATATTTCAGAAGTTTAGACTTCTATGGCTTAAAAAAGCATGCAGATAATAAACTTTCATGATGATGAAGAACTGCAATATCACGTGAGTGTGACCATAATAGAGATTATAATAAAAACCAAACAGATGTTTTAGTTTTTGGCAGAGTATCCAGTTGTAGGCTCCGCCCTCTTCTGGAAAGCGGGGTGGGGAGCAGCCGCTCATTTGCATTTAAAGATACATGCACAAAAACAGAATTTTCCTTCCAATCAAAAATGATCATTTACAACATGGTATAATAAATGATCTGTGGGGTATTTTGATCTGAAACTTCACAGACACATTCTGGGGACACCTGAGACTTATATTACATCTTGTAAAAAAAGGGGCATATTAGGTCCCCTTTAAACTAATGGTCATCACATGACATGCCAATGCTGCTTGGCTTTAAATCTGGCATGACTTGTCAGTGGCAACACTTTTCAATTGAACACAGCCATGGATGAGATTTGAGAGCTATGATGGAAGGGACAGGTGAATTATGTTACATTTATTTTTGTTACATTTTTGTAGTTCTGTTCAGTGACGCTAATTGTGCAGAAATTATACTCTTCGCCTTTGATCTATCAATGTCATTTTGTGTTTCAGAAAATATTTTTTTTTTTAAAAATGAAAATAATGAGAATGAACAAATAATGACACATTTTTGTTGTTTTGTTTTATTCCATTAAAGTCGCCATGAAAGAAGTTGCAATAGTCTTTTCTTCCCTTCTGTGATGTATATTAGAGTGAAACGGCTTGTTGAACAAGAAAAAAATGGGCGGGACTTGATTTTATCCATGAGTAATTGATTGGATTATTGTGGTTTGCTAATTGCTATTGGTCGAGCTCATGGGAGTGACAGGTTGTCCCGCCCTCACGCCAGTAAACGCATCATCAGAGAAGAGAAGAGATGTCGCTGAGGGAGGGGAACTTATTTTAATTAAAGATTTTGAGGGCACATGAATTAAAAAATAAAATAAGGATGTGCACAGATAAATCAGTTATAATAAATACATACTGCAATGTTTCATAAAAATAGATTTCATGGTGAATTTAATACTGTTTTTTGGGTAACACTTTATTTTACAGTGTCCTTGTTAAAAATGTTATATACTTACCATAGTAATAACAGTAAATTAAAGTAACCCTCAACCAAACCCTAATCCTACCCTAACCCTATAGTAAGTACATGCAGTTAATCAATATTACTTAGTACTTAAATATATAATTACATTCTAACAATGGCACCTTAAAAAATAAAGTGTAACTGTTTTGTTTTTTGTTTTTTTTATGTGAGCAATCCTTAATTGCCTTTGCAAGCACAACTATGACTTAGTTAAAAGTGCACAGTGATTACTCAGACTACAGTGGGAGGGCAATCCCACCCTGCCATGGAAGGTCTGTCAATGAGCTTGTTGTAGTGATTGGCTGCTTTATGTGTAGGACTGAACCAACATTCTCACATTTAGTGTTAAATGTCAGGCAGAAGTGCGTGTTAACTGTTTGGAGGCATTGTGGGGGAGAGACGAATGGAACTGCAGGCAATGTTGTTGATCTCATAGGTTTCATAACAACAATGGAATCTAGACATGCATATCCTGTTCTTTTGATTTTCAAAAAAAGCATCAGTCGCCTCCAATGGCAACGTGCCTCCAGCAGGCAACAACAGGCTCCTGGAAAGGCTCTTATTGTCAAATACAGTCTGTGGGAGTTATTAGTCCCCTGCATGGACAGAACTTGGTCATGGGACCTTTTGTTTTAGTTACCACGTTACGAGTCTTATGATCAGGTTTAAACATCTCATATACCATATGCCTCTCTATAAGCAAATGCCCCCGCAACAACCTAAGAGAATTTGGGAATGTTTTCCTAATGTCATATGCAGTGGAAATTATATTTTCCACACCTATAGTGTTTGGTCTTTACCTACTTCGGCATCTGGACTCTTATGAGTATGACCAACATTTTTTTTTTTTAAATACCTCCTGTGATTTTACATCATGTTAACCATTCAGGAAATGAATTTAGCTACATCTTGAAATTTTTTAGGTTGCACTTTATTTTACAGTATGTGCACATATGTGTACTTACAGTGTACTTACCTAAGAAAGTACTGGTTAATATAAGGTAACTACATGGGTTAAGGTTAGGTTTAGGGGTAGGTTCAGTGTTAGTACCTAGTTATTACACAGTTATTGTAATTACTATAATAAGTACATAGTATGTACATGGGGAACAGGAGTGTAAAATAAAGTACCATTTTTTAATCACAAATACAAATTTTATTCATTATTATTTTATTAAGATCAAAGTGTTCAATTTCCATTGTTAAATGTATTCAATTATACATTTTTTCTATCACAATCTGTTTTTGGAAGAAGTCTCACCAAGGCTGCATTCATGATCAAAACTACAGTAAAAGCAGTAATATTATGCAATATTATTACAATTTAAAATAACTGTTTTCTATTCAAATATATTTTAAAAATGTCATTTATTTTCATTATGGCAAAGCTACATTTTCAGCATCATTACTCCAGTCTTCAGTGTCACATGATCCTTCAGAAATCATTCTAATATGCTGATTTGATGCTTAATAAATATTTCTTATTATTATCATCAATGTTGAACAGTTGTGCCACTTAATATCTTTGTGAGAACTGTGATATGTTTTTAGGACTCTTTGATGACTAAAAAGTACAAAAGAACAGCATTTATTTAAAATAGAAATCTTTTGTAACATTATACATTTCTATACTGTCACTTCTGATCAGTGTGTCCTTGCTGAATAAAAGTATCAATTAATTTAAGCTTTTGAACAGTAATGTACTGACTGCAGATGTCTTCTTCTGAAGATACCATGGAATGGTTATGACCATAGGTGCTGATTCAACTTATAGTATTACAGAGGTCATTTAATTCCGTGACTACCTCACAACTTCCTGTCTGCAACATGCAATGACTTAACAGGTACAGTAAAGGGAAGTGCATAATGGTTTTCTTATCACAAGTCTGGACCTCAGCCAGAGTGAGAGTGGAACAGCGGGTTCAACTTTATCCTGGGTACACCATTATCAGATAGCAGTGTGATTAAAGTGCATAAAGAGGCTTATTATGTGCTTGTGGTAGACCTCTACCTTCCATATCTTTCAGTTATGCCTCATTGACTTTCAAAACATTTTTGTTTTATCCCTGGAGGGTAAAGTGAATTATTATTCTTTATTTTCTTATTTTTTTATGAGGATCACTGTTATGTTTGTGTTTATGCAGAAGAATTTGGCCTTATTCTTATATTTTAGTCAGAAACAAACTTTATGTTGCGCTCTGTGTTTTTGACTCAATAAAAAGAACCAGTTCATAGGAGCCAAACTACACATGATGCCCTGTATGTGTTCAATTTTTCTAAAAAGAACTGGCTCATTAGAGTCATTAGTTCATTATTCGGACTTTCTCTGCATGGTTTTGATTCACTTAAAAGGACTGATTCATAAGAGTAATTCATTCTGGAAATGGAATACACAAGATGCACTGTGTGTGTTTGATTCACTAAATAGAACCGCCTCATAAGAGTCATTCGTTCTGGAATTGGAATACACTGGATACGCTGTATGTGTTTGATTCACTAAAAAGAACCGGTTCATAAGGCATTCATTCTAAAATCAGACTATACTGGTTGCGCTCTAAGGCTGCCTTTAACTCCAGTTTTAGATATACACTTGCAAGCTTCCTTAAGCACTTCCCCTCGGGGGAATCCCCACGCCATTTTGAAGTGCGTTCAACTTCATCAAGTGGACGAGGACCAAGGGAGCGAGTCTACTTCAGGCAGATCCATAGACCACGATTCAACACGATTGTGACGTCACAACAGCAACTCGCAGTGCTAAATTTACCCACAAATGCTTAGGGTGTTCCATTTAAGCTAATTTCAAGGATCCGCCAGTAGTGGGCACCTGTGAAACGTAAGCAGTAACATACATCTGATTGAATGAGACATAGGGAAGTTACTATATAGTAGGGAAGTATGCGTTCTCAGATGCAACCATGTGTTTGACTCACGGTTCATAAGAGTCATTTGTTCTGCAATCAGACTACACAGAATGCACTGTATTTGTTTGATTCACTTAAAGGAACCGGCTTATAATATTCATTTGTTTGAGAATTGGACTATACTGGTGGCGCTGTGTGTTTTTGATTCACTAAAAAGAACCATTCATAAGAGTCAAATTAGAGTCATTCATTCTGGAATTGGACTGCACCGGATTTGCTGCATGTATTTGATTCGCTAAAAAGAACTGGCTCATAAGTCATTTGTTCGAGAATCAGAAAATACTGGGGCTGTGTTCGAAATTTCCCCCTATACTCTCATTCACTATTCCCTACATTACTCCACTAATAGTCCACTTGGGTATGGGATTAAATTCCTGCCAAATGTATTGCAGTCACGTATTAAAAAATAATAAGTGTTGCAACGTAGTTGAGTAAATATTGCAGGAAAGTCTTTTTTTACTATGGTTTCCCATGCTCAATGCATGGGAAAAGTGTTATTAAAAATGGGATTATTTGTTCCCAAACTTAATTAGGACACAGTGTACCACTTCAGGCTGGATGGCACAGACATTAACTAGCCTATTGCGTAAGTACTTGGGTAAAGTATGTTGACTGCCTCTCTCAAGCTGTTCATTTTGTCTCGTTTGACTTTCACAGTGAATCGCTCTGCCCTTGCGACGAGTCGAGTTTTTAAGCAGTTGGTCCGCTTGATCACCTGGCTCACGCTGAGTTGAACTCGCTCAGAATAGTAAATAGCGTAGCCTGAATGTCGTCTTTTTCATTTACTCTTTGCTCCTTTTCTTTATCTTGCACTTCCTCCTTCTGACACTCCCCCGCTGCTCCTCAGAGGTCTTAAGATAAGCTCAACACCGCTGAATAAAAAAGCATTTTCTTTTTGCTGAGATGAGTGAGAGAGAGGACTGGAAATGATGGGGAGGTTATCTCCTAATGTCACGAGTTGGATTCCAACCAGTGTTATTTTAGTTACATTGAGATACCATTATAGTTTTTATTAATATTTTTAATTAGTTTTTATTTTTATACTTTTAGTAATTTTGTTGGGGTTTTTTTTTGTTATTTTTATTTGTTTTTTTAAAGATATTTTACTACATAAAAGTAAAAGAAAATGAGATATGTTTTGTATTTGTTTTTATTTCAAAAAATGTTTTAGTTAACTATAATAACCCTGATTCTTTATGCGTCTGTTATGATCTAGTTTATGAATTGCTTGTCAAATGACAAGTCACTTTTTTATATAGTGTTTTATACAATAAAGATTGTTTCAAAGAAGATTCACTGTATAATAGACAAGAAAATAATTGTTAATTTTTTAATTGAATTAATTTTTTTTCTGGATTTGGATTTTTTTTTGCTTTTTTTAAGTTTTTAAAAATTAGCCAAATCTCTAGTTCTGCATATGCCTCCCCACTGACTGTATCTGTATTCAGTACAGCAATAATTAGTATTTATAGCTTCACTGTACTCCAATGCAAAGCTGTGCATGTTGTCCAAGTACAACAAATTCTTCTAAAATGTCTTTAATAACATCATATCCAATTACAGATTGTCAGTTATGTAATCATTGTCACTGTATCCAATTAGCGAACTGAAGAAAGAACCTCCAGTCAGAACAAAGAGTGTGTACGTCAGGCCTGTGCCATGTTGGATACAGCCCTAATCCTGTTCTCTAGCTTTAAGCCCTCAATTAAAATGAACGGACATGGAATTTTGACCCCTCTCACTCATGAATAATTCTGTTAAAAAGTTAAGTTTCCACTTAATTTAAGTAGAATTGGGATGACTGCTCATTGTAAATGTATTTCATTTACGTCTTTTAGTTTGCCAAGTGCTGTTTTTGAAGAGTGTGCATGTGCATGCTCTAGTATGAAGAAGCCTATGATTAAAGGTGCACTGTGTAAATTTTAGCACCATCTAGTGGTGAGGTTGCGAATTGCAACCACCCACCGCTCACCCCTCCCTTTCGAAGCACATAGAGAAGCTACGGTGGCTGACACAGGACAAAGATGTTGTCATCTGAGACAGCAGAGAGTAGCTAGCGCTCTATAGAGCAGTTTGTCCATTTTGGGGTACTGTAGAAACATTCCGGCGCAAAATGGTGACTTTCACTGTAAAAATGAGAATTAGTCCTCAGATGCCATGTTCGTAATTTATAGCAAAAAAATCTAGAAAAGAAAGATCTCAAAAAGGATTACAGTATTAAAAAGTTATTACTCCACCACCTGCGTGACATTATTAACCAACATGGTTGAACGGCAAACACATCAACGTGCGGGCGGGCTTTAGTATATCATTAACTGCTGCGAAGCAGGGGAGTCTCAAGAGAAGCCAGGTTATCCTGGGATATCTTTCTGTTAATCGGGTACATTTAGCAATATAGCGGGTGAATTATGTATATGATGTATATTACGATGTTATGCCTTTCTCCACTGATGTTCTGAGTTGTTCAAAGCATTTCTAAGGATACTGACTTTTATAAGGCAGACTGAGATGGCAAACAGGAACGTGGTTTGTGTAACATTAGCAACACATTATTAGCTTTTTGATAATGTAGTCAAGCAAAAGGCTAGTCATATTAATTACCGTTATGTGTCCGACGTTGTAAAGAGTGATACCATTGTGTATCGTTTACTACAGTAAAGTTGACAGAGTGGATCTCTGAGGTGTGAGTGAGTGGAGGCAGGGCTAATTTGCATATTCATGTATACTAAATGAAGCAAGGGTGTAGAGTTACATACAAGCTATTGTAAGGCATGAAGATTTTTTTTTCACAAGAAATGTTTCAATATGTCATTTTGGTGATCAAAGTTGAATGTTTTAAGGGATACAATTATTGACTACAGGGGGACTTCTATATGCTAAAAATCTGTATACTAAAATTTACTCAAATTTGAATGGTTGATTGCGCTAGAGGTTTTGATAGACTGACCCCAGAAATGTTGAGACTTCAATCAGTTTGCTGATTAAATCAATTTAAATCAAAATCAGTCAAATCAGTGTGAATATTCAGAGGGACATGTGCCCTTCAGTGACTGCGGGTGGATACAGTACGGCCACTGTTTACAAGCACTGAACCTGGACTCATAGCAACCACAAAGAGAAGAACAAACGAGAAGAAGAGATAGATAAAGAGAGAGAGCGAAAGTGAGGATAGGTTTTTAAAGTGTCATGGTGATAGAAACATAAGTGTTTTCTGTTCTCTGTCCTCTTAATATCTGGCACATGGTCACATATCTTTAATACCTTTAAAGGGCACGTGCCTCTTCTGAGAGCACTTCATGATCTGTGTCTTTTCCATTGTCAGTGCCACATAATTTGTTTGTGCTTCTTACAATGAGACTATTGTTCTTAACTAAATAATAGAATAACGTCATATGCTGTACGTTAAACTTTAGGGTTTATGTTACAATGGATTGGGGGGCTTCCAGTTGGGACAGACGTTGCCCTGCAGGGCTTGTTAACAGGTTAAAGGTGGAATGTAATACCATATAACTTTTAAGATATTTACATAAACCAGATGTTGAGATTGCCCATAACTTGCATAGGATGCTATGCTAAATATAGATAATATTTGTTTAGCCATTTCTCTATTGACTCGTGTATCAATAAATCATCTTATATTGACACTGCTTGCTTATATAATAATTTGTATATTCATAAAGACACAAAACTGTTCAAAGGTTTGGGGTCAGTAAGATTTTTGCTTAATTCATAATTAAAAAAAGACAGGTAATACATTTATAATGTTACAAAACATTTCTATTTCAAGTAAATGAGCATTAAATCAGCATTAGAATGATTTCTGAAGGATCATGTGACACTGAAGACTGGAGTAATGATGCTGAAAATTCAGCTTTGCATCACAGGAATAAATGACATAAAAAAGAAAACAATTATTTTAATATGTAGTAATATTTCATTTAACTGTATTTTTAATCAAACAAATGCAGCCTCTGAGAGAATAAAAATGTACTGACCCTAAACTTTTTAACAATAGTGAACATCAGTTGACATACAGTGTGTAAAAATGTATTCTTTTATTTGTATTAATCCACAAGAGGCAACAACACTGTCCTTTACTTTGGTTAAATCACTCTTCTCTTGTGTCTTAGTGCTTTATTTGATCTTAATGTTCCATGATGCATCTGGCTAGTGGCTAGCAATCACTCATATATTTAAACACTGTTCCATGAGTAAGCTTTGAGATGTATGATGTACCCTTTTCTACGTGTAGCCTATTTTGATTGTTTTGTCAGTGCTGACACATCATTGACAATATGGTTAATGACATAAGGAGGAGGTTGTGTTTTTGCATGAACTCAACATGGGATAGATTGTTTCACTCGCGGTGGATTGTGTAATAGATCTGGATTGCAGTCTTAGGGCGAACTGACATGTAGGTGTTAGACGCTTCTCAGACAGCAGCTGGTTATCAGGAGCAAACATCCACACTTTCGCTGGGTTTACCTCTGTTTTCCCTCTCTGCAGACCCACTGATATAAACGGGATGGCACAGAGCAAATGGCATGGGTGCTTTAGAGTCACAGGGTGCTCTTGACTTTAAATAAGGGCTCAGTCTCACAGTTTGTTTATGCAGACAGTCTGAAAGACCATTATTCCTCATTTACACAGACTGTGAGGCCCTGCATTCTGTCTGCTGACTTTACGACGCACCGTTTATTCAGTGCTGTGGCTGCAAACACACACTTAGGTGGTCACAAGATCAACTTAAAAACATTCTGCATTGTCTCGATGAGAATGGCTGAAATCAATCTTTCACTAAAGGGGACGTGTAGTTTCTGCACCTCTAGCCTTGCAAACAGAATTGCAAAGATTAACCAAAGTTAAAGTCAGTTCAACCTAGTCCATCAAATCGGTTTTAAAATATTTTTTATATTTTCAGAAAAATATATTGTGTAAAAACAATGTTTCTAGCGTTCAAACATTTAGGGTTGTAAAGATTTTTAAATGTTTTTGGAAGAAGTCTCATGCTCACCAAGGCTACATTTATTTAATCAAAATACAGTAAAATTGTACCTAATATTTTAAAATATTATAACAGTTTTAAATAGCTGTAGTTAAAATAGCTGATTTTTTAATATATATTTTTAAAAGTCATTTATTCCTTAATAAAACTATACATTAATCAATAGAAGAAATAAAATACAAATTGAAATAACAATAATGATCAATAAAAATGAATAAACAATATGTGCTTAATTTGTCATGTCACTAAATAATAATGCAGCAGTGCAAAAAAATCTTTATGGTCAAAGTAAAATGTCTATCTTTGGATTTTGGGTTGAAATATGAGATTGAGATGAAAATTATTTCATTAATTACTCACCCTGATATCGTTCCAAACCCGTAAGACTTTTGTTCATCTTCGGAACAAAAATTAAGATATTTTTGATGAAATCTGAGGGCTTTCTGTCTCTCCATTGACAGCTACGCAACTACCACTTTGACGCTTCTAAAAGTTCATTAAGAAATCGCAAAACTAATCCATAAGAATTGAGTGGTTTAGTCCAAATTCTCGATTTCTTTATATGATGAATAAATTGAATTTAGGCTTTTATTCACATTTAAACATCATCAACTCAGTTGTGGTAAACGGAAGCTCAAGCATGTTTGCTTGATGTGCGAGAACCAATGAGGTTCATTCTCGTGTTACGCAGCACGTTTGAGCTTCCGCAGGAACCAGTTATGTTCGCTGGTCAACGTTTAAATATGGATAAAAGACTAAATTAAATCTGTTCATCATATAAAGAGATCGAGTCTCTTCAGATGATTTGGACTAAACCGCTCAATTCATATAGATTCGTTTTGCGATCTCTTTATGAACTTTTTGAAGCGTCAAAGTGGTAGTTGAGTAGGGACGGAAAGCTCTCAGATTTCATCAAAAAGATCTTCATTTGTGTTCCGAAGATGAACAAAAGTCTTACGGGAGGGTGAGCAATTAATGACAGAATTTTCATTTTTGGCTGAACTAACTTTTTGGTTTTCCATCCACTGCTATACTAACTACAACATACCCCTTCCCAGCCTCTGGTTGACAGGACAAACATCAATTCTGAGCCAGACCTCTGCTTTCCACCCAGTCCACATGACTGAACCACGCAGCAGCGCTGAACAGCAGACCAACACCTGTGTTCTTGGTTAAAACAAGGTAAACCCTAATTACATCATATTTTATTAGCAGAGCCACACATGTACTGCATTTACAAGCCACTCAATTACTCTGGCAGGATATCCTGTGGTTTGTGTTGAGCTCCTTTGCAAAGCTGATGGTTTACGGCTGGACACGGCCTGAGGACATTATTTACATACACTCAGCTAATGGCTGTAAACTAGTCTTGTGTAACTTTTAACTCTTTATTGCTTCATGTAGATGTCATCAGCCAATGAGAATGGAGTCAGCGGGTCTAGCAATAACAGTAGAGAGAAAACATACAAAAAGGTAAATTGTTTTTCATTATTGCTTTCTTTATATCTACAATATTTTGTTTTCATGGTGAACCCATTATTATAAAATATAACTTTTTGTATTTAAAAAGCAGTTTTTCGATTGTCTATTTATTTTGTGTTTCAGTTATATATGATGTGTGTATATATATATATATATATTTTTTTTTTACATTTGATTGATTTATACATGATAACCTCAACCATAAATGTAATATATTTAAAATATTATAATATCATTTGGAGTTGTTTTCTTACACCCTCCTCCTGTCATCTACACACTGCACGATTTTAGCCCCAATTTTTTACTCACAAACAGTTTTGTGGAAATCGCTAACTAATGCCTGAAATCAAAGAGAAATCAGTGCTTGTTCATGTGAGTAACAATCACATAGTGTGTATTATCTCTCTGAGAGAAGCGCCAATGTGTCACTGATGCCCGTGAAATATTTATAATGCTAAATATCTGGACCTGTCTGTGACTCAAAGCCACTTGAAGGCAACCCTCGTATCTCCTAATAATAAGACCATCTCTGCTCAGAGTCATGCAGTGTGAAATGTGTTTTGACTGGAAATGACATCGCCGATGACCTACAGCCAATGAGAGCGCAAGATACAGGGCAATAGAAAGTTCATGGCGAGGAGCCATAGACCTGCAACAGAATAACACAAAAAATACTGCGTTTTCAGTTGTCTCAAAATAGCAAAGTGCCAACAACGCATCTGAACACACTTATTTGCATATAAAACAAAACACAAACTGTGTTCTCTTGTGATCGAATTTTCCAAGGCAGGGCCTCTGAATTCATGACTATGTATATCAGTGTTTTGCTGCATGTTGATAAAACACAGAAAAAGATCAACAAATTGTCCGCCAACACCTCTGTTCAGTGAAGAATGAGCTACATTTTTCCAATCACGTTATTGTCAGTGTGTCCAATGACGAGTTTAACATGTTGATAATGTCCACCCTTCTAAATGTTGGTATCAACAGAGGCCTATCAATGAACTTTCCAAAATTCCAAGATTTGATGGTTTTGTTAGACACTAGTCACGCTACATACCTTTTCATGTTATGGCTGATCTAATACTTCTAGTGAATCTTGCTCATGAGTCTTGACCCACAAATGTCATTTGTATAACAAAAGGAGATTTAGGAGGCAAGTTTAGTCTTGTGCATCTAAAAATGACCTCAATAAACCCACGTAAGAGCAGGTTTTTTTTTTGTTTTGCTTTTTATTATGGATATTGTTTCAGACTACATCATCTGCCCTGAAAGGAGCTATCCAGCTTGGCATTGGTTACACCGTGGGGAATCTGACCTCAAAACCTGACCGAGATGTGCTCATGCAGGACTTCTATGTGGTGGAGAGTGTGTTTTTACCCAGGTATGGACAGACAGAAGATGCATACAGTACATGTGCAGGATGCTGCCTGTGCATATTGTTGTTTTGTCTATGTTGTCAAAGTGGTCTGGAATGAGGAAATTTCTCAAATTCTCTCCTATTGCATTTAGTTTGGGTCATCTGCTCTCCATTTTATTCCCAAATAGGGACATCTTAACATCAGTACATCTTTGAGTGATTATTCACACACTAAAGAGAGTTTATCATGAGAACTAGAAACTTGAGCTCATGCTAAATCCTGCATGGTTGATTCTTGCACAAATGATTCCCAAAAGACTCTTTTGAGTGAGCAGAGTATATACAAGATTCAAAGGGATGCCACTGATCCACTAGCCTGACTTCCTTATTTATAGAGTCTGATTCTCTCACTGGGGATTGCACTCCAGTTGCATGTGCTCGCCCTCAGTTTGAACCAATTTGACAGTCTGTGCTTGTGTTCGGGATGGAATAATAGTGTACTACTTACTATATTTTTCATATACTTAAAGCAAAATGCTTTATGCAGCGTTTCAGTTAAAGTCTGCATACTGTGCAATGTGCATAATATAATGTATCTACTGCATACTAGGGGTGTGCAATAAAACCATTATCTGTATCTACAGATCATGGTTATGATGACAAAGTTATTTGTAAAAGCAGAAGTGGACATAACTTACAATAAGTTGATTAAAACACAAGAATCTAAAATGTAAAACACGTTTCATATTCATACATTACCGTTACCCAAAAGTTTACAGTCAGTAAGATTTTTATAAGTCTCTTATACACACCAAGGCTGCATTTATTTGATCAAAAATGCAGTAAAACAGTACTATTTTGAAAATTGAAATTATTATATATTATAAAAAAAATTATATTTTAAAATGTAATTTATTCCTGTGATGGCAAAGCTGAATTACTCCAATCTTCAGTGTCACAATCATTCTAATATGCTGATTTGAAATAGAACATCACAGGCATTTTTCATAGAGGGTAGATTTATTAAACAGGGAATGCTCAGATTTATTGACTTTATAGACATATCATTAATTTTTTTTTTTTACGTGTTGATTGAAATATTTGATGATATTATCAGTAATTATTCTTTTATTACTCAGAAGTATTTGTTATGCATTCTATAGTATTTTTTATGCTTTTTGGAATAAGGCAATCTTGCATCCTATACTACAAAAATAATAGTAATACACTAGTATTCTAATTTGAAATAGGCAGAGAGAGATGACTCATATGTCTATGAGACAGATTTGCACATGCTGAAGCCCCATTTTTCAGAGTTAGGTCACACATCTGCCCCTCATCGGCCTGGTATTGTTTTAGTTTTTAGAGACAAGCTCTAATTCAGAGGTCAGTTGTACATTTTGGATTGGGTTACACAATAGGCACATATTCTGCAACAGCTAATGCTCAGAATTTATTCAAGTGCCCTGAAAAAACAGCAACTCTCTAACCCATTTGTTATGAGGGATCACAGGCACTTTTTGTTTAGCGGTATTTTGAGTGATTATGACATCATCTGGCCCTTTCAAGTCACACATTTAGGAATTATTCAAACGGAGTTAATCCAAATACTAATGACCTGCCTCATAATAGAAAAAGGTGAAAAGTGGGTTACAGGATTTTTTTTTTCCCAGGGCTTGCTTACATTTCATCATGTGTAACTGATGTGGCTGACCCTGGTGTTTAGTTTGTGTAACCGTTAGTAGAGTAAGACTAGGACCTCCTTGTCCTCAGGCATTGGTTACTGTTGTTTGTCTCTGGAAAAGAGTACCTCTGGTGTTTACTGCTGGTGGGTCACATTGCAACAAGGACACGCTCAATGGGGCTCAGAAAGATCAAATGTGTCTCTGTTCCTTGGGCATAAAGAAGCATTTAGGTTGGGTAACAGTTTCTCACCATTTCTGGTCTCCTTACAGGATTATGTTTACAGACAGATTCTGCCTAGAAGCCTCTTGTGTTAGGGAATGTGATGATCATTAATGAAATGACATATATGCTTTGTTTATTGTGATACCTTAAGCAAATGCTTTCACTTTTGCAGTGAGGGAAGCAACCTGACTCCAGCACACCATTATCCAGACTTCCGTTTCAAGACGTACGCACCACTGGCTTTCCGCTACTTCCGCGAGCTGTTCGGGATCAAGCCAGATGATTACTTGGTAAAATATATATTTTTTTTTATTGATTTTGCCTTTTTTTTATTAAAGTCAACATGAAATACACTTGAATGAAATTTTAAATGAAATTTGAATGAATGACACTACCGTTCAAAAGTTTGTAATATATTTCAATGTATTTATAGTCAGTTCTTGACATTAACTTTTTTGCTCACTAGCCACTGTGGCTAGTGGTTTTCTAAAGTTACTAGCCACTCAGCATTTTCATTGGCCACAATTTTGACATCGATACCATGGGGAAAAACTGCCATATAGATATTTTTAATATTATCTCATAATTTTTAAGACCTGACACACGGATCCATTATACTGTTACACATGTTTTCTTTCTCAACTGTTTATGTTCACTTAAAACATAACTGACTGTGTTTATGTGAATACTTGCCAAGACCAGCATTGTGACATTATGTTGTGTGTATCTGACTGTTTAATCGGCTTTATGTGCGCTTACTTTGGGTGTGAGCACAAAATCTGTGGGAATGAGTAAAATTATGTGCAATACATGCAATTCCATGCCAAAATTCAACAATATGAAACGTGTGAGGGGAGGCGGGTTTGTGTGTAACTCGCTGTCGATGATATTCTGAAAGCACAGCTGGAAAGCACAGCTAGTATTCTGTGGAAAATAAGTATTGGAAGCGTTTCAGATATTTCAGTATCGATATGTATCGAAAAATCTATATTTTTGACAACACTACATTGCACTTAGCTTATTATATCAGATGCATTTTAAAAAGACAACTGAAAAATTTATATATGTGACCCTGGACCACAAAACCAGTCATAAGGGTAATTTTTTTTAAATTGAGATTTATACATCATCTGAAAGCTGAATAAATAAGCTAGGACAATAGTTGGCCGAGATACAACTATTTGAAAATCTGGAATCTGAGGGTGCAAAAAAATCTAAATATTGAGAAAATTGTCTTTAAAATTGTCCAAATGAAGTCCTTAGCAATGCATATTACTACTAATAATACGTTTTTGATATATTTACAGTAGGAAATTTACAAAATATCTTCATGGAACATGATCTTAATATCCTAATGATTTTTGGCATAAAAGAAAAATCGATAATTTTGACCCATACAATGTATGCCACAAATATACCCGTGCGATTTATGACTGGTTTTGTGGTCCAGGGTCACATAAATTATATATAAAATTCAACTCGCCATATAGGAGTGACTGCGTTAAACACCACTGCTGAAATCCAACCGCATTGGTGAGTTGGTAGGTGTTAATGTCAAGCCCTGTTTTTAATAATATTTCACAATATATCTCCTTTTTACTGTGTTTTTAATTAAATAAATGCAGCCCTGGTGTGCATAAGAGACTTCTTTCAAAATCAATCAAAACTTTTGAAAGATAGTGTACATGTTCCTGGTCTTATTTTGCACAATTCATCATTGCAAAGCCAGATGCATTCATGAACTGCTATGACTCTAATTAAACGTTGTTTTTACCTCCAGATTATTATGTGTCCCATTCCCTAAAAGTTCCTAAACCATAACAAAGCATCTTTGTATGAATTAAAGTTCAGAGCCAGTAAGAGTGACCAAGAGCACTGCTGACCACTGATGAACTTTACCGCTGCACCTTGCCAACTGTGACTGGCTGGAACTCAGAATCTACGTCCTCATTTCTAAATTCCCAGCAGGGATTAGTGGTTTGGTTTGATGTGTTCTCGCTATGTAAGATGTGTCCTGGCACATTGCGATGAGTTGCATGAGTTGTATGAGGTGTACGTTTCCCTGCACTGCAACACTGCCTCTCAGCCACTGCAGTGCCTCTGCAGCATCTCTGCAGCTCTCATACAGTTTAATCTGCGTGTTTGCGTGTGTGAGTCAGGGTGGATGATGCTGATTAGGCATATGATCTCAGTCAAGCTGTTAATTGCCTCCTCTGCACTTTGACATCTAATGGCCGTGTAATTAGCCCAGCAGAGCGGTATCAATCCCAGGTACCTGATAGTCTGGACTTCCCATGTAATTTATGAACCTGCATTATACCATCCTCTGTTATGAATCTATTGTATGCCACCTTGAGCTTACATTGCACAAAAATGTTAATTCTATAGTGTGTGCGATGCAGAAGCTGGGTTTTAGGATGTCTCTAATGACAAGGGAATACCTTTTTACATAATACCATTCAAAGCTAACTTTTTTTTGCATTCTTTATTTTGCATAGGCGAATGGGAGTTTCTTATTATTTGCATTTAATATGGACACACTTATGTTTTCCAGAAAAAATCTGAATGAAGTGACTGTCAAAAATTATCTTAGATGAAGTGAAATCTATTTAAGTTGAGAAGTTCTTGTAGCTCAATGAAATTATGTTTTCTATTCCCAGGGAACACATACACTAATGTTCAAAAGTTTGGGATCAGTAAGATTTAAATTTTTAAAGAAGTCTCTTATGCTCACCAATACTGCATTTATTTGATTAAAAATGAAGTGATATTGTGAAGTATTATTACAAATTTATGGGTCGCTTTGAATTAAAGCATCTTCTAAATGCATAAATGTGACAGATTTAGTGTATTTTCATAATGGTATATATTAGCGTACTGCGCTATAAATGGTATGCAGTATGCAACATTAATATTTCAAATAATAGCATGCTACTTTTTTTTCATTAAACTATATTTCAGTGGGTGGCATTCTAATTATCTCTCAAATGCAGTTGTTTTTGCATTTTTAATCCAATTTTGTGTAAAAAAAACACATTTTGGCAGTCTGGTCTGGTACAATATTCATTCTACCGCACTTGAAATGGAAGAGCATTGCATTGTGGGATACAGTATTCCATGCAGTGTGTGCTCTGTTGTATTTTTGCAAATGAAGTACGTTGTCCAGGTATATTATGGACTATGTTTGGAATAGCATATTAACATACTACTCTTATTGTTTCGTAAGCTACATAAGTTTATGTGACCTTGGACCACAAAACCAGTCATAAGGGTAAATTTTTTTTTAAATTGAGATTTATACATCATCTGAAAGCTGAATAAATAAGCTTTCCATTGATGTTAGGTTTGTTAGGATAGGACAAAATCTGGAATCTGAGGGTGCAAATTAAGAAAATCGCCTTTAAAAGTCCTTAGCAATGCATATTACTACTAATAATACATGTTTGATATATTTACAGTAGGAAATTTACAAAATATCTTCATGGAACATGATCTTTACTTAATATCCTAATGATTTTTGGCATAAAAGAAAAATCGATCATTTTGACCCATATTGTTAGCTATTGCCACAAATATACCTGTGCGACTTATGACTGGTTTTGTGGTCCAGGGTCACATATACCAAGTTTAAGGCCCCGATATACTCACGGCAAAGTTCTTTTTCGTTCTTCGATTAGGGGTAAAACAAAGTTCGAAATACATGATCAGCGGTATATTGTTAGCAAACATCTGACTTCGCCCACACTGCTGAGAGTGCCGTTTAGATGAATATGTAAATATGTGCTGCGCGCTTTCCTCTCAATAACAAGATAAATCAATAAAGCATATGAAAAGCATCTGATCAGTGTGGATATGTTTGCACAAGCTCTGCAATTCGGCACTCTAGTAAAGTCATGTCATGTTTATTTAAATAGCACTTTATACAATAGATTGCTTAAAATCAAGCAGCTTTACCGTATTAAACATGAAAAACAGTGTCAGTGTCTCGTTTCATCAGAAATACAACTTCATTTTCTACTATAAAGCAGCTCTCTAGTGTGTTCATGTTCTCACTTGCGGACGTCTGATCTCGATAGACTGAACAGGAGAACTGAACCAGAAATGAATGAACATGAAGGAAGGCTGAGCCTCCGCACACACCTATAACGTAATTACCACGGACCAATGGTATTTTAAAGGTGTTTAGCAGCCGTAGCAAACTTTTCCGGAAAGTTCGCTTTAGCAAGCTGTTTCGAACTCCCAAAATGAACTCCAAACGAAGTTCGTTTTGGCCTGATTTTGTTAAAAATGACATCACATAAGTTTGTTCTTCGATTTCGCTTTAAGTATATAAGGGACTTTAGTCATGAAACTCTTCCGTGCCACTGATTGACTGTCTCGTTGCTGGTTCTTCAGCCAATCAATCGCTTCTTCCTATCTATGCTCACCTTTATTTTTTACGGTCCAACTAGATGGTGCTCAGTCCCCCCTCCTCCCCAGCTCCACCTGTCTAGATCTGCTACAGAGGTTCTCCTTTGTCTTGAAGCAGTATGTTACTATCATACACTCTTGCAGTTTAGCAGAGCAAGTCTTTGTACTTTGCTCCACAGCAGCACCAGCGTAGCAGATCTGGTCTGCCAAAACCAAACCTATTTACATTCAAATTTTGATTTATTATTAATAAACTGCGTTACAAACTACTCAGAGACTGAAATATAGTAGTGTGCACTTTGCAAGGTTTGCACATTTTCTGAACTCATAAAATACCCAGATAATAATAATAATAATAATAATTTGTTACATTTATATAGCGCTTTTCTAGGCACTCAAAGCGCTTTACATGGAAGGGGGAAATCTCCTCAACCACCACCAATGTGCAGCATCCACCTGGATGATGCGACGGCAGCCATATTGCGCCAGAACGCCCACCACACACCAGCTGATTGGTGGAGAGCAGACAGAGTGATGAAGCCAATCGTATATATATATACGCACAGATGACCTTTTAGATTTGCCAAAGTGTGCAGTATACAACAGAGCACACTGCACAGAATACTGTATCCCACAGTGCAATGCTTTTGACTGATTATTTGATTTAACTGACATTTTTACACAAAATTTCATAAAAAATACTAGAGTAAGTAACATTTAGAGATAAAGATAGAGATAAAATAACATTTATCCAGTAGTTTATTTAGTAGTATAGGCAGTATTCAGTGAGATCTATTCCAAACAGACATGCATACAGAAATTCTGCATACTTGTGCATACATAATGCAAAAATGGTGTGTTGTTTTGTGTTATGCTATTGAGTGTTATACTCATAGTCTTTATACACTAGCAGTGCACACAATATTGTGTTTTCCAAATCCTTTAGTACAAGGTTAAACTACAAAATGTAGATTGTTTGTACTATAACTAGGCACTAGGAATAAGGAATGAGAAAAGAAAATGCAAGACTAAAATACAGTAGAAAATGTTCAGGCTTAAGATGAAAGAATGTGATGTTAGTGTACTCTTCTGAGTATGTTGTGTACATTTTTGTAATTATGCAGATAGGCATGAGGAAGTGCAAGCTAATTAAGAAGCCACACACACGCGGGATGACACGCAGTCCAAATGCTAATGTCCATGTGTTTGGGCTGGAAGTACAACGTGACTGTTGACTTTCATTAGGCAGGCCTTGAATATGAGTCTGGCCTCAGTTCAACACTGTCCTAATGCTGCTGCTGCGTTCCGACCTCCTCAGGGAACCCTGCAAAAAAAGGCAGTAAAAATGTTTGCTTTAAGACCTCATAATGTTTTGGGGTTTTTAACGTAACCCTAATTAAACCACAGGACTTCCAGGCAGTAATAATCTGGTCTTTCAGTGGTGTAAAGGCAAACTGTTTTTTGGATATTGCAATAAAACACAGTATACTGCAGCCAGTCAATGTGATGATGTTTTATAATTCATGTTTTATGAGTAACTCGTTTCTTTTGAGTTTACTCTTTAGTGCCAGTTTAACATAAATATGAATTGGTGATTAGGATTTTTTTTTTTTTGCAGCATACTGTATATTTAAACACAGGTAAAAATAGATGCTCTTTCATAAAAGTCCCAAAGTACCTCATTATAAGTTCACACACTGCAGTCTTGTACATTTCAGACGTCTTCTGCTCTTGATGATTATATAGCGTGCAACAAGACCGCCCACTTTTCCATTCATTTTCTTCATATTGATTTCAGAAACATCTTCAATAAGCAGTGAACCAAATTACAATCCATTTCAATATGTGATGCAAGGCCAAAAAATTTAAAAAGCAGGCACTTGTGCACTTGAATTCTATTGATGAAATGATCTGCACATCCCATGAAGCATTGCTTTTGACAATTAAATGAAAGATCGATGGTACAATTAAATAAAAAACTATATGTGTATATATATTAGTGCTGTCAAGTCGATTAATCACAATTAATCGTATCTAACATAAAAGTATTTTTATATAATATATGTGTTTGTATATAGATTTTTATATTGTTATATATATATTATACATAGATATGTGTGTGTGTGTGTGTATATGTATATATATATATATATATATATATATAAAAACAAACTTTTATATTAGATGCAATTATTTGCGATTAATCGATTTTACAACACTAATATATATTACCAAAATAAAATATAGTTTATTAGCAGTTAAAAATGACAATTGTATAAAAACTATCGATTATATTTATATATATTATATTTTATTTGACAATACATTATGTATATATGAGCCTCTTTCAGACAGTATGCGTATATGTAAGGAATAATTGACTACAGACCGTTGAATTATTAGAAAATAATGCAATAATGCAAAAAAAATGGTAATGCGGCCAAGACGCGAAGATTATTCCGCTTATACTACAGTTACCAC
The DNA here is from genome assembly GCA_039654625.1 of Rhinogobio ventralis. NCBI lineage: Eukaryota > Metazoa > Chordata > Actinopteri > Cypriniformes > Gobionidae > Rhinogobio > Rhinogobio ventralis. Next base: position 31,430,918 of record CM077211.1, read on the forward strand.
ACCTCAAGACATTGTTCAGATGTTGTATTTCAAGACATTTGTCAGGTTTTAATTCTTAAAACTCTCTTGTGTGGAGGACTAATTTCTTACGCATCTCATCACACGGCAAAACATAATTTTAGAGCTAGTAATGGAGGCTTGAGCCACAGTGTCCGGCAGCAGCGTCTCTACTAATAGCGAAACTGTATGTTTATCTGTTTCAAGTACAGCGCTGTTATCACCTCGCTAGTGAGAAATGTCATGTAGCTTTTAAGTTGCCTAACTAGTTTATTGATAAATTCATCAGAGTAGCGCTGACAACACGTTTCTGTGAGAGTGTGTGTCCTTACTGTATATGTGTGCGTTTGAGTGGGAGCGGGAGAAAGAGAGTATGTGATTTCTGTACATAATAAAGCGTAATTTTGTGGCAAAAACATGGAAATAATTAGTCCTATTGTTTACTATATTTATTTGCTTGGTCATTGTCTTTGTGGGTTTTGGTTCTTTTGCTGTTGTCGGCTGTAAGGACCTTTGAAATAACTGAAGTCATTTGGCGAAGTGATATGGAACTGTAATGTGGTCAATACCTGCCTGGAACTACTTTAGCCATGCGTTTCCCTGAAAACACACCTTAGATTAGAATGTTCGTCAACCAATCAGATTCAAGCATTCAACAGACCCGTAGTAACTATTTATAATGGATTGTTTTTTCTTGTAATCCTGCAGTATGCCATTTGTAAAGAGCCCCTGATTGAGTTGTCTAATCCGGGTGCCAGTGGCTCACTCTTCTACCTGACCAGCGATGATGAGTTCATCATCAAAACCGTCCAGCACAAGGAGGCCGAGTTCCTGCAAAAACTGCTTCCAGGATATTACATGGTAGGTCTCAGTAGAGTAAAGAGTCGTTCATCTCTTTAGTGAAAAAGCCTGAATAAAACGCTGTGATTCAGTAGTACAGACTGTTCTGTTCTCACTCATCTGTTTTAGAGAACTACTACTGATGTCTTTAAATGACCTTTTTTAATAATTGTTTATTGAATTTTAGTTATAACACAAATATAAAAAGGAACCACCCAAAAAAATAGGAATACTTTATAATACATAAGACAAGAATACTTAATACATAATAATAAAATAAAAATTCCAAAAAGATGAAGACATATAATTACATATAATTCTAATATAATAGATGAGGTTCCAAACAGATATGGGGTCCAGACCTTATAAATCTGGCCTGTTTTGTGATACATAAGACACTCTAGTGGAATCAACTCAAAAATAATCTTATGCCAACCTCTAAGTGCTTTAAATGACCTTTGATATCATGTTACCCTTTCTCATTTTCACCTTTCACTTTACCCTTTCACTTTTGTGCAGAGGTATCTAAATCAGCCAATATAGATTTACTCTTTGTGGCTGAAATAAGCCACAAATAATTGTTACCAGCCACAAAAGTGTATTTTAAATAATTGTTTAAGATAATATTTCAAATTAAATTGTAAAAATAATTAAAAAACAATACATGAATTAAATCATATTTAAATATAAAAATAGTAAATAATATAAAATAATATTTAAAAATGTTGAACTGTTTTTTCCCGTGTATATTTGTAACAAATATGCCATTGGCTCAGTGCATTATATGTTAGCTATAAAAATATGTATACACTCGTTTTGGTTGCTTAAAACGAGTAATATGTAAATTTTTAGGTATCTTACTAATATAGATGACTATTCTTCTATTCTTCATGGTCAGGTCACATATATGTCCTCTGTCTATTTTTCCAGCCTTTCCAGTTCAGTATTTTGTGTAAACATTACACGAGTAAACACACCAGAAAAGTTTGTTTACGTACATACTCCACAGTTGTCTTGCTGTTATAGTTAAAAATTTCAGGTGAAGTGTGTACGTTTTGTGCTTTTTGATAGTCACAGAGCCACAGGATGACTCGCTTAAAAAATCATTAGGATAGAAGAAAGTATTTAAACATATATATATATATATATATATATATCCTTAATTTAAAGCTGTTTCACTTTCTCAGAACCTCAACCAGAACCCAAGGACTCTCCTACCCAAATTCTACGGCCTGTACTGTGTTCAGTCTGGAGGAATGAACATTCGTCTCGTGGTTATGAACAACGTACTGCCACGGTCTTTAAAGATGCACTACAAATATGATCTGAAGGGCTCCACGTACAAGAGACGGGCTTCACGAAAAGAGCGGGAAAAGGCCTGCCCCACATATAAGGACCTAGACTTTGTGGACATGCACGATGGCTTGTACTTTGACACAGAGACATATAACGCCCTGATGAAGACGCTACAGCGGGACTGTCGGGTGAGTACTTACCTCCCATTGTGTCTGCTTGTGGGTGGTTTCCAGGGAGCTGCTGTGGTTGCTGACATGATTGGAGTTTGCTTAACTTGTTGCCAATAGAATATAAAACAGTGTGAAAGCTAAACAACAGGGAATCATGAGAAGGATAAAACAAATGTATTTTACACATTTGAGTAGCACTGTTTCTGTGATGGCCTTCCTTGATTTAATCAAACCTGATAATCTGGCCCGAGTGTCACTGCAGTGTTAAGGGGGGGGTCTAATGCTATTTCATGCATTGTGAGTTATTTACACTGTTAAAGAGTTGCATTCTCATGCTAAACATGGCCAAAATTTCAAAAAATGACAGACATATGAGAATTTTTTTTTTTCTGAAAGGTTTTTTCAAATATGGCCCTTTATGAAGTCATAAAGGGCGGAATTCCTTATATGTGCACTTCTCCCGGATATGTGCGTGCGCACATCAACCAGAACTAGAGCAAGAGCGTCATCAACGAGATCCGTTCGGGTTACGGGAGCCGTTGGCAGCGCTGTCATTTTGTTTTTAGACCACGAAATCAACAATGTCACTAAAGAAGTGTGTTTCTGGTTGTGAGGGAAAGATAACCTTGTTCAGCTTCCCAAATAACCCAGCATTAAGGAAACGGTGGATGCAGTTTGTTTTTCCAGAGCAGCAACGAAGTTCTGCAAGTGTGTTTGTTTGGAAACCGCAGGCAGTGAGCAAAACTGCATTAAATGTCTGTGTTTTGTAAGTGCATATAATGTAAACAACACAAACGTATATTGAATCGAAAGTTATCCAGGGAGTGTGTGTGTGCTCGAGATTCTTCAGCTCCGCCCACTGCACGCCTTCACGAGTTCAGAAAGAATCGGTACGGCGTATCTGTCTTTTATATATATGATGAAACTAAAGACTCTTCGGAGATATGAAGGTTGCAATACTACTCTATAGGTACTCAATATTAACATGAGATTGTCTGAAAAGTGTTATCATGCTACAAATCATTACAAAATACATGTGACAAATCATGCACTTAAGTGTGTCATATGGCTTATATTTCCCTGGAATAAATGCAATTCACAAAAACAGAGGAGAGCCATCAAAATATCCTTATTCCACACTTATATTTTTCTCTTTACATAGCTAATCTGTTTCAAATAAAGGCTGTTCTTTTGAAGTTTTTATTAATCAAAGATTCTGGGAAAAAATGTGTCAGTTTCCACAAAAATGTTTTCAACATTAATAATAACAAGAAATGTTTCTTAAAAGGATAGTTCACCCAAAAATGAAAATGACCCCATGATTTACTCACCCTCAAGCCATCCTAGGTGTATATGACATTCTTCTTTCAGACGAATACAATCGGAGTTATATTAAAAATGTCCTGGCTCTTCCAAGCTTTATAATGGCAGTGAATGGCAGCCCAAAATTTGAAGCCCAAAAAAGTGCATCCATCCATTATAAACGTACTCCACACGGCTCTGGGGGGTTAATAAAGTCCTTCTGAAGCGAAGCGATGGGTTTGTTCAAGGAAAATATCCATATTTTTATACGCTATAAAGTAAAATATCTAGCTTCTGGCAGACCACCTTCCGTATTCAACTTATGAAAAAGCATAACTGGTGCGACGATGATGTTGGACGTAGCGTAAGCTTTTTGAACTGCGAGATACATTACACTTTCTTCGTAAGTTGAATACGGAAGGTGGTCCGCCGGAAGCTAGATATTTTACTTTATAAAGTTTTAAATATAGATATTTTTCTTACACAAACCCATTTGAGGGTGAGTAAATCATGGGGTAATTTTAATTTTTGGGTGAACTATCCCTTTAAGCACTAAATCAGCATATTAGAATGATTTCTGAAGAATCATGTGACACGGAAGACTGGAGTAATGATGCTAAAAGTTCAGCTTTGCCATCACAGGAATAAATTACATTTTAAAACATATTCAAATAGAAAACAGTTATTTAAGTTAATTGTAATGCCAACCTTTTGAATAGTAGTGTACATGGAGAGCTAATTGCTTGTTGTCTTACACTGTTCACAAGATCACAAAAACACTCATTACATGAACTCTCATGAGGCAAAAACATGCATTAAAAACCTTAAAACACACACACACAATACTTGAGTGTAACAATCAGCTAGCTAATCTTTTTGAGGATCAAACTCATTCTTACATCACAAGACAATATGTTACTAAACGCGACAAGCATCAGTGTAAATAGATCTAGAAAAGGTTAAGGATACAAATTATATTAAGTATGCTTGTCCCAATGGGACAGAACCACAAAACCACCAGCTATGCTTGTTGTTTCAACTTAAAAAAAAACACATTTTCAAATACATTTTCACAAAAATCTGTTGTCATGGTGTGTTTTTCTTATGTTTTGTGTTCTAAAAATGGCATTTAGATTTCCCAAGATTTATTTATATATTTTTTTGACTGCTGAGAGTCTTCTGTCTGTCTAATCAATGGGAAAGATGTTTAGTCTCATCCTTATGCACAAGCACTCGGGAAGACGCCACAGTTTCTTGGGAAACAAGTTCATTACAGTCTTCAGCTCTACAGTAGCTTATTAACAGATTGAAAATGTGCTGAGTGGCAAACCTCTCCGTTCAGCTGGGAAACAAACCGCATAAATCCAGTCTGGCATTCCTTTCTATTTTAGAAGATCAGGCTGTTGACGTGGTCTGGTAAATATTGTTGTTTTTCACATGATTTTTTTCCAATAAATGATTTGTAAACAATCAGAGAGCATTTTTCCTCCTAGACAGTTTCCATTACTGATTAACTGACTTGCACTAAATTGTCTGTTCTGACAGTATTTGACAACTATATAAGCAACATTATTTTGTTCCCCAAGGAAAACGCTGTCAGAATGCTGAGATGTTGTGGGTTTTTGCCATGGTAATGCTGTGTTTGGTTGTTAAGGTGTTCTGCGATGGTTTTTAGAGCAGTGCTAGGTGTTCACCTAAGGAAACACTACTACCTGTATTACTGAAATGAATGTAAATAGCTGACTCAGATACACTATCTTTCAAAATATTTGTGGTCAGTAAGATTGCTGTTTTTTTCTTTAAGAAATTGATACATTTATTCAGCTAAGGAGAATTAGATCAAAAGTGACAGTAAACACATTTAGAAATGTACAAAAGATTTCTATTTCAAATAAATGCTTTTCATCTTTCTATTTATCAAAGAGATTATCACTTTGTTTTACAGTATGTGCACGCACTTGTACTTACCTGAGAAAGTATTGGGTAATATAAGGTAACTACATGGGTTAAGGTTAGGTTTAGGGGTAGGTTCAGGGTTAGTACCTAGTTCTTACACAGTTATTGCAATTACTATAATATGTACACTCACCTAAAGGATTATTGGGAACACCATACTAATACTGTGTTTGACCCCCTTTCGCCTTCAGAACTGCTTTAATTCTACGTGGCATTGATTCAACAAGGTGCTGAAAGCATTCTTTAGAAATGTTGGCCCATATTGATAGGATAGCATCTTGCAGTTGATGGAGATTTGTGGGATGCACATCCAGGGCACGAAGCTCCCGTTCCACCACATCCCAAAGATGCTCTATTGGGTTGAGATCTGGTGACTGTGGGGGCCATTTTAGTACAGTGAACTCATTGTCATGTTCAAGAAACCAATTTGAAATGATTCGAGCTTTGTGACATGGTGCATTATCCTGCTGGAAGTAGCCATCAGAGGATGGGTACATGGTGGTCATAAAGGGATGGACATGGTCAGAAACAATGCTCAGGTAGGCCGTGGCATTTAAACGATGCCCAATTGGCACTAAGGGGCCTAAAGTGTGCCAAGAAAACATCCCCCACACCATTACACCACCACCACCAGCCTGCACAGTGGTAACAAGGCATGATGGATCCATGTTCTCATTCTGTTTACGCCAAATTCTGACTCTACCATCTGAATGTCTCAACAGAAATCGAGACTCATCAGACCAGGCAACATTTTTCCAGTCTTCAACTGTCCAATTTTGGTGAGCTCGTGCAAATTGTAGCCTCTTTTTCCTATTTGTAGTGGAGATCAGTGGTACCCGGTGGGGTCTTCTGCTGTTGTAGCCCATCTGCCTCAAGGTTGTGCGTGTTGTGGCTTCACAAATGCTTTGCTGCATACCTCGGTTGTAACGAGTGGTTATTTCAGTCAAAGTTGCTCTTCTATCAGCTTGAATCAGTCAGCCCATTCTCCTCTGACCTCTAGCATCAACAAGGCATTTTCGCCCACAGGACTGCCGCATACTGGATGTTTTTCCCTTTTCACACCATTCTTTGTAAACTCTAGAAATGGTTGTGCGTGAAAATCCCAGTAACTGAGCAGATTGTGAAATACTCAGACCGGCCCGTCTGGCACCAACAACCATGCCACGCTCAAAATTGCTTAAATCACCTTTCTTTCCCATTCTGACATTCAGTTTGGAGTTCAGGAGATTGTCTTGACCAGAACCACACCCCTAAATGCATTGAAGCAACTGCCATGTGATTGGTTGATTAGATAATTGCATTAATGAGAAATTGAACAGGTGTTCCTAATAATCCTTTAGGTGAGTGTACATGGAGAACAGGACTGTAAAAATATGTATCGGATTGTCCACAAAAATATTAAGCAGCACAACTGTTAATGATTCATCAAAGTAATAAATTACATTTATAAATATATATATAAAATAGAAAACAATTATTTTAAATGGTAATAATATTACAGTAGCATAAGAAACTTCTTTTAAAAACATCTTACCAACCTCAAACTTCAATACAGTTCATACAAAGATTTTTGACTTCTAATCAACAATTCTAAGCAATCAATTTAGTAAACATATACTAAAATTGCTAGTTGTCCTTTTACTTTTCTTTCCGTGGAAAACAAAATATATTTTGAAAAATGTCTCAGTGTTTTGTTTTGGACCTCATTGCATGGACAAAAATGGTTAAAACATTCTTCATAATATCTTTTGTGTTCCAGTAAAGATAGAAAATTATTCAGGTTTAGAACTGATTTTTGGGTGAATTATCCTTTTAAGTCTTCATTAGCTTTTAATTTATTTTAATTCTCCCTTCACATTGCTGTCCAGGAAAAACAATTAATATTAAAATGATCTCATTTGTCATTTTTGTTTCCTATTTGTGCACTTTTCAAGGACAAATGCAAACTGTTTTCTTTTACTTTTTAAGTTCCCCCAAAACCGAGTTCCAAATGATTGTGGCATGATGTTGAAGTGTCCCAATGCTGCATTAGGTAACCGTCTGTGGTCGCCTTGTGCTTCTCAAATTCTTCAGTAGAAGACCTGGCGTTTGACCAAGCTACGTTTCTTATTGTTCATTTGTTTACCAACAAACAAGCCTCACATCGATGCCATTGCGATGGCATTCCAGACATGACCTGTTGTTAAAAATGCTTAGAGACAGAATGTTCCCTATATAACAGTTTTTGGCACATTGAGTACGTACTGACTGGCCGGCCCCTGTGAGTGCTGAACTAAAAGGATCAGCCGTAATGCGAGTCACAAGAGGGCAGAGGGAAAAATGAGAACTCGAGTTTCACACAGTAATGACCATAGTTGGGGACATTCTGCCCGCTGTAGCCCACCTGTGATCTAACTTCAGCTTTTGAGAAGAATGTAGTCTTTTATGGATTGAAATTGTTCAAACTGATTTTTTTTATGTCATTCTTTTAACACTATACTATGTAAGAAGAAGAAATGCAAGGAAACACAAACTGAAGTTCAAACACATTCCCATGAGTACTGTAAGATTTTATTGTTAGCTTTTCCTTGCGTCCTGTGCAGAAACTAAAATGGACACTAAGCAGAAAGTTTCTCCTGAGTAAGCAACACACCCTGGGCCTCAACTGCAGAGCACAATAGAGCCAAATCTATAAGAATCAACAACAAGCCTTTAAATGGTTTCTGCAACTCTTCACCGAACAGACAGTGCAGCCCTTATGGGATAGAGAACGAAACCAATATTTAGGTTTGATTTTAACCTTGCAAGAACAAATAAAATTAGTCACCCCTTAAGCAAAGATTCAGTTTATGAACTGTGAAAAGTGAAATCGTAAAACAAATCATTACTGTGTGGCTTTATAAAGCACACGGCACAGGAGATTTAAGGGAACAATCGTTAATAGCTCAGAACATACAGGAGAAAAAACAAAGCTACTACACTTAAACATTGAACAATGAACTGAAAGAACTGAAGGCTTAAATACACAGGGAGATTAATCAATGTAAACAGAACAGGTGCAGGAACAAATTAACAACCAGGGAAACTGGGAACTCAGGCAAAACGGCAGTGAAAACAAAACCAAAACAGAATATACATGTTTATAGTTCTTTCTGGTACTCGAATCTGATTGGCTGAGAGCCTTTTCCAGCTGTGCGATATTCTCGTATCAGCCCTGGTACCGTTTCATCACTTTGTGTTGTACCTAACAAAGCCCTTCAGCCGTGACTTATTCACAATACAGCACAGCCTCTCGTACCTTATTGCTTACATATAAGCACGCTGATATACAGCCATATCGCACTGCTACTCATATTGATATTGATATCATACTGATATTGCTCGTATATACTTAAATATACATAACAGAATATACGTTACATACACCAATCAGGCATAGTATTATGACGAACATTTTTATCTCTTCATCACGGCACCTGTTAGTGGGTGGGAAATATTAGGCAGCAAGTGAACATTTTGTCCTCAAAGTTGATTTGTTAGAAGCAGGAAAAATGGGCAAGCGTAAGGATTTGAGTGAGTTTGACAAATTGCTCAAGCAGTTAATGCTGGTTCTGATAGAAAGGTGTCAGAATACACAGTGCATCGCAGTTTGTTGTGTATGGGGCTGCATAGCCACATACCAGTCAGGGTGCCCATACTGACCCCTGTCCACCGCCAAAAGCACCAACAGTGAGCACGTGAGATCAGAACTGGACCACGGAGCATAGGAAGAAGGTGGCCTGGTGTGATGAATCACATTTTCTTTTACATCACGTAGATGGCCGGGGGGTGTGTGCGTCACTTACCTGGGGAACACATGGCACCAGGATGCACTATGGGAAAGGTAAGCCGGCGGAGTCAGTGTGATGCTTTGCTTTTTTTCTGCTGGGAAACCTTGGGTCCTGCCATCCATGTGGATGTTACTTTGACACGTATCACCTACCTAAGCATTGTTGCAGACCATGTACACCCTTTCATGGAAACGGTATTCCCTGGTGGCTGTGGCCTCTTTCAGCAGGATAATGCGCCCTGCCACAAAGCAAAAATGGTTCAGGAATGGTTTGAGGAGCACAACAACGAGTTTGAGGTGTTGACTTGGCCTCCAAATTCCATAGAATCTCAATCCAATCGAGCCTCTGTGGGATGTGCTGAACAAACAAGTCCGATCCATGGAGGCCCCACCTCGCAACTTACAGGACTTAAAGGATTTGCTGCTAACATCTTGGTGCCAGATACCACACCACACCTTCTATATATATATATATATATATACTGTATATGTACATACTGCACGCATGTGTTTAATTTTTTCAGTTTAACGCGTTAAAAATATTTTACGCAATTAACGCATCATCCGTTTTTTCCAGCATATATTATGACACGCTCTTATTCACGAAAATGTTTTTAAACCATTCAAGTGCCATGAGAATGCGCTGTCTGTGAATGTCTTGTCTATGTGACTGACACACGCACGACTTGTGTGCACAGAAAGACGCGTTTCTGTATATACAGGTAAATATGACATTTATTATAATGGGTTTATGTGAAGATTGTTTTAAGTTCACTTAATTTAAAGGTAATTTTTTTAAGCCTGATAAATGTTGAAAATACTTGCTTTCAATTATAATTTAATGTTGAATGTCTATAATTAATGTTTTTAAAAAAATCTATCTCATAGAGACATCAGTTGCAGTATTAGTATCAGTGATACTGGCCTTCATTCATAAAAAGATGCCATTAAACAAGTATTTAAAATATACAGTCTTGAAGTTGTTTCTACATTAATTTGGAGAGTAACTGTGAAATTATTACAATATAAAAATATGAAAAAAATCCAATGGTTTTAATCGCGATTAATTACAGAAAAAATGTGTGATTAATTAGTTAATTTCTTTTTAATCGATTTAATCGATACATTTTTATTACATAGAACCTTTGTGAAAAGTTTGGTTAATGTATGTTTAGTAAAAGATTTCTGTGCTTAATTCTCAAAAAAAATTTATTTAGATTAAACAGCTATTAAATAGAGGCACTGCTGAAGTAGCATCATACAAAAGCACCGTTTATAACAAATCTTTCAACATTTAAATATATCGACATTGCATAGGAAATTTTAAAGACAAAGATTAGCACTAAATTTGAACATTTTTCAAATGTCACGTTTCTTATGCTCAAACACATGATGTAAAATAAAACTAAAATAAAATAAGAAAAAACTTTTTGTTGGGTCAAATGAGGTCACATACCTCATGTTTACATACAATATGAACACAAGTGACACATTTTTCGTTGAACTCTTCATCTGATGTTAATGAATGACCAGTGACTGTAAAGAGATTCTACAGTCTCATTTCAGCTGACTCGACCGATGGCAGCGCACCAAGCAGCAAAACAGGCGGTCTTGATAGTGGTATAATAGCATGTCATTGTGGACTGCCGGCCTGAAGCCCAAGATTTTTTTTGTTTGTTTGTTTTTTTGTGAAAAAAATAGAACCTACTTTACATAACAAATATCTCAAAACAGGAAGAGCGTTCACATAACACCAAATGTTCACATCTGTTTCCCTTTTGTATTAGCGTATTGAACTACTCATGGTTATTTCTATATTTGTACTTTTTATATTTTGTTGTGGAGTCAGATCATGGAATCAAAAGTGCTTGATCTACTATTAAAAAAAAACATGCTGTTATTTTCAGAGCCTTCTCCCCAGTTCAAAAAGGCAACAGTTCATTTTGAACTTTTTGACTTCAGACAAATTAATACATTTGAGTATGTGATCATTTACAGGTACACATTAACATTAACAACATGTATTCAGTCTAAAGCCTCATGAGAATGACTGTCTAAAAGTGGATCCTTAGGGAAAAAAATACTAATAAAAACATGTATGATATGACCCCTTTATGGCTCATTTATTTTCATGTTCAATTAAAAACCTTTAACATAGTTAAACTCTTAATGAGTGTCTTTCACTATGGAAATATGTAGTAAAACTAGTTTTAAAAATGATGCTGCCTTTTTCCACCCACGTTGTTTGTGTTCAAGCTTACTTGGGATTTCGCAAAAAGGGGTATTTATTCAAAATGCTTCTAGAAGCAAATTTTCAAACTGTTACCCCACCCAAAAAAGGTGTAAATTTCCGTCATTGCAAGTAAAGCTTTGACCCAATGACTCCATGTGCCAAATAAGCGGTGCTACCTTCCACTGCAGCCTTTGTTGGGTATTACTGTGACCTAGATGAGGGTCCATTTGGAGGCTTTTAGACGTTCCTGACGGGATGCAAAACAAGAATGTTGTGTGTCTCTATTCAAATAATCCATTTGAATATGGAGGATATGACGGGAACAAGAGCTTCATGCAAAAGTGTAACCATGTAAACCCTTTATTGGTTCGCAGCTTTTACCTTTCCTTTAAAGCCAGAAGTAAACAACATGGAAGTATTTAAAGGAACACGCCAACTTTTTGGGACTTTAGCTTATTCACTGTATCCCCCAGAGTTAGATAAGTTTATACATACCATTTTTTATCTACCGTGCGTGCCATAACTCTGTCTGACGCACCCACCACTAGCCTAGCTTAGCACAAAGACTGGAGGTAAACGGCTCCAGCTAGCCTACTGCTCAATAAATGACAAAATAATGCCAACTTTTTCCTATTTACATGTTGTGATGTGTATAGTTACATCTTGTACTAAGACTGACGGAAAATGAAAAGTTGCAATTTTCTAGACCGATATGGCTAGGGACTATACTCTCATTCCTGCGTAATAATCCAGGAACCTTGCTGCCGTACCATGGGTGCAGCGGCACAATGATATTACACAGCGCAGAATCTTGGGACATGTGGTCTTCACCTCACAGCCGGTCGAAAAGAATCGGGATAGGACTCAGGCAGAAATCATGTTCATGAATGCTATTATTAACGTTACTATAGTATGAAGCAGAGCAGGACCGAGTGTTGTGGGAGCTGAGCAAGGCCGCTGGAGCGATTGTTAACAAGATGAATGCAACACACGCCTTGCGAGCAGCAGGACTTTTATTATGCCACAGTCGCCGGCGCCATATCCGCTTTTCCGGTCATGAGGTAACACAGCTCTGTTTATCATATTAGATACATCTGAGCGTGTTAAAAATGATGTTATGACGTTACTCTGTGCGTTCGCTCGGCGGCTGCTATGACACTTGTCGCACACTGCAGTAAGACTAAAGCGTTTCTGCAAAATAAAACCGGAAACCGAGGGTAACGCAGATATAACGCAATTGACAGGCGACTCCCTCACACGTCCCGGTTCCTTGGTTAAAATAGCAATTTTCTCACGATTTACAAATAGTTGGAAACATTTGGGATATTGTAAGTACTCAAAATATATAACAAAATATATAACACTGGCCTAGTGGTTTTTGGATATTTTACTGAAAAAATGTTACATAGTGCACCTTTAATGTAGACATATAGTATTCATATATACACTAACAGCCTTAAGTGCACATTGTTCACTGCGGTTTGTTTCCTTTTTGGGCATATTTTCATATAGGCTGAAATCTTTTGTCTGGCGAATGCTAATGCTGAAAGTCTGTTTATAGTAGTTACAGTAGTATCTTACCACTGATAAACAAATCACTTTTCCTCAGATGTTGAAGATGTTGTGCAGACTTTCCCCAGTCTTTCTTTCTTAGAGCGTCATCTTAATCATTCAGGTTTTCATGTAGTGACTCTCTGATCATTTTTATTTTTCATTTAATTGCACTCTAATGCTTGCTATCAGATTTGATGCATGACTCCCTGGATAAAACCTACTAGATAGATAGTAGATATCTGTGTTAACTGACAGGTGCCGGCATTTTCCCTCCATCATTGCTGTTTTTTCTGTTTGTTATGTTACTAAAATTGTGTATTAGGATAATGTGCAATGCCGCAAAGTAGAGGAGCTTAGAGAGCTGTGTTAGTGGGCATTCACATCATGGTTATTATAGTTGACTAAAAATGATAGATAACTACAGCTAAAACCATTTTATATATACTCACCTAAAGGATTATTAGGAACACCATACTAATACTGTGTTTGACCCCCTTTCGCCTTCAGAACTGCCTTAATTCTACGTGGCATTGATTCAACAAGGTGCTGAAAGCATTCTTTAGAAATGTTGGCCCATATTGATAGGATAGCATCTTGCAGTTGATGGAGATTTGTGGGATGCACATCCAGGGCACGAAGCTCCCGTTCCACCACATCCCAATGATCCTCTATTGGGTTGAGATCTGGTGACTGTGGGGGCCATTTTAGTACAGTGAACTCATTGTCATGTTCAAGAAACCAATTTGAAATGATTCGAGCTTTGTGACATGGTGCATTATCCTGCTGGAAGTAGCCATCAGAGGATGGGTACATGGTGGTCATAAAGGAATGGACATGGTCAGAAACAATGCTCAGGTAGGCCGTGGCATTTAAACGATGTCCAATTGGCACTAAGGGGCCTAAAGTGTTCCAAGAAAACATCCCCCACACCATTACACCACCACCACCAGCCTGCACAGTGGTAACAAGGCATGATGGATCCATGTTCTCATTCTGTTTACGCCAAATTCTGACTCTACCATCTGAATGTCTCAACAGAAATCGAGACTATCAGCTTGAATCAGCCGGCTCATTCTCCTCTGACCTCTAGCATCAACAAGGCATTTTCGCCCACAGGACTGCCGCATACTGGATGTTTTTCACTTTTCACACCGTTCTTTGTAAACTCTAGAAATGGTTGTGCGTGAAAATCCCAGTAACTGAGCAGATTGTGAAATACTCAGACCGGCCCGTCTGGCACCAACAACCATGCCACGCTCAAAATTGCTTAAATCACCTTTCTTTCCCATTCTGACATTCAGTTTGGAGTTCAGAAGATTGTCTTGACCAGGACCACACCCCTAAATGCATTGAAGCAACTGCCATGTGATTGGTTGATTAGATAATTGCATTAATGAGAAATTGAACAGGTGTTCCTAATAATCCTTTAGGTGAGTGTATATATATACTTCAGCTATAGCTGCCAAGGCAAGATTTCTCAGTTTCATTTAGTTTCACTTGATGTACTAAAATAAATAAGTAATTTCAATTTAATAGATTAAATTAATATAAACTTTAACTGAAATTCAATGTAAATAAATTACACTTATTTTATTTCAGCTAGTGGCCAGGAAAAACATTTCTTAGTTAAAAATAGGCATGATAGTGCTATCTGTTTGAAATAAATAAATAAAATAAAATGTCATACACAGTATAACCACTAGATGACTAAGCCTATTTTTAAACAGGGTTGAACAAACTCTTGTTACTGAGAATAGTGTTCAGACATAATGACTTCCTTTTATCAGGTATTGCATTTGTATATATATTTAGACATGATCAAAAACAACATTCTGTCACATTTAGTTTTTTATGTTATTGAATATTCTGGCTCTACTAACTGGTAAACAGTCTCTAACTGATCCTTAGATCTCACTCCCCCTGTGTGTGGTGTGTGTGTGTGTGTGTGTATTTTACAGTCTTGCAGGTTTAGAGTTTAGCCCATTCATTGCTGTGTGCTTTTGCCTGCATTAAAGAATAGGACATTTCTTAGGACTTCTCTTTTTCTATCAATCTGAATAACAAAATAAAGACATAGAACCAGCTGATTTGTAGTGCACTGACAACATCGTTTTATATAATTAGTTTTATAATTAGGTTAATAAACAAACAGATGAAGTGCAATGTAACTGAACAGAATACAGGGGTCTTGATAAGTGCCATTTTTAACTTGACATGACAAGGCAAGATACATTAACCAGGAGGATTTTAGCAAAGGCCCTCGTCATATTGTGCATGAGATTCACAGTGTACTAAACGTTGTGTTGTATGTCGTGCAGGTGCTGGAGAGTTTTAAGATCATGGACTACAGTCTGCTGTTGGGGGTGCACGTTCTGGACCAGAGTCACAGAGAAGGAGACGTCAACGGTGTGGATGGGAAGAGGATCGTGGGACAAAAGGTTCTTTACTCCACCGCCATGGAGTCCATTCAGGGAGATGGCAAGGCAGCTGAGACTATGACCACCGACGACACGTGAGTCCCTGACACTGAAACCAGTGTTTGAGCTGTTCATATATTCAAAAATATGTATTATGTCAATATACAGAGAATAAAGCATTTTTTTTTTGTAAAATGTTTTGTGTGTAGCCAGTGAATGTCACAAAAGAACTGTCATATATTTTACCCCAAAATCAAAATAAAATAATTATGTAATTACATATATGTAAATTAATAATTATATGAATAAAGTATTTGTAATAAATTGAAGTATTTGTCTTTAATATATAATTTAATTTATGAACTGTCATATACACCGTAATAATTATAGTTTATAATTTAATTTATTAATAGTTAAATTAAAAATTACTTTAAATTGAAAATCATTGTATTACAATAGAATGACAAGTACAAATAAATAAAAAAAAACATGAAAATAAAATGTTGGATTATGGCAAAGTGAAATGGCTTGTCTTGATCTTATATAATATAATATAATATAATATAAATAAAATGTTTTTTTTTTTATACAGAATGGGAGGCATTCCTGCAAAAACACACAGGGATGAGAAACTACTTATTTTTCTAGGCATTATCGACATCTTGCAGTCTTACAGGTGAGTCTGGTGTCAGTTTACAACAAGCCCAAGAGCCCAAATGTCATGTTTCTTTAAATTCAGCTTCTTTAAATGAACTCCCTTATCCCTAACGAGATCTCTCGCTATCATTTCCCACCAAGATTCATTAAGAAGCTGGAGCACTCGTGGAAGGCACTCGTCTATGATGGTGTATGTCTATATGTCTCTCTACTCTCTTCGTTTATGAATAGACTATTCATACCACTGGGGGAATTAAAGATGCTTCCTGGTTTGATTGTCTTGTATTCTCTTTCTCCTAGGATACAGTGTCTGTGCACAGACCAGGTTTCTATGCAAACAGATTTCTCAAGTTCATGAGCACCAGAGTATTCAGAAAGATTCAGCGTAAGTCAACAATACCAGCAAATGAATTCAGTATGCAAATATTACATAATCACAGTGGGTTACATTTTGTATGTTAAACATCATATTGGTATACTTGCATATGCAAAATTCATATATTTTTAAGAAAGTTTGGTAACACTTTACAATAAGGTCTTATTTGATAACCTTAGTTAATGCATTAAATAACATGAATTAACTATGAGCAATACATTTTTACAGCATTTTTACAATTGCTCATTGGTCCGTTCATGTTAGTTCACAGTGCATTTAACCAATGTTTGATACAACTTAAGATTTTAAATGATTAATAAATGCTGTGTTGCCAGGGCGTTGCTATGCAGTTGCTAGGGTGGTTGCTAGGTTGTTGCTTACTGGCTCAGGTCAAAAGAGATATTTTCTTTAACATTCTGGCCTTGAGAAAAGAACCAGCTCAAAGAAGTGCATTGCAAGCAATGTAATTCAAATTCGAATGAATCAAATTAATAGCTAGAAAAAGATGATAATCGTATTTGAAACCTACCAATGACAAAACTCAAGAACGGAAGTTGCACCAATACTCTTGCTCGACCTTTTATTTCATTAGTGGGAATATTTTGAAACATTACATCAATGCACACAATAGCAGAACTTCTCCTTCCTCTTTCTGAGATGTTCTTCAGCTACCCATTAAGTCTGAAACTGTAATTCACCCCCTTAATCTGATTCTTATAACCAATATTAATATAGCAGAATGTAGATTTATTTTTACCCTTTCTAATAAAGTTAGACAGCGGGCTGAGATTTCATTTCACGGTCTAATTGTCGGCTGTTAGGTAACAGTTAAGGGAGAGCTATATCATCATATTTTCAGCTCATTTAGGACAGTGTCCTTAATTAGTCTCTTTGTCTCACCTCCAGCAAATCGTTTCTCCCCGAACAAGAGGGCGCGTAACTCTATACCAGCGCTGAAGTGTTCTTCTCAAGAGGTGCTGTCCCCACAGAAGGAGGAGAAGGCAGAGGAGAGGACTGACAGACTTGGAGGAGCTCGTAGTCTTGCCAGTCTGGATGGACAAGGTGGGCAGCACTGACTATATGAAAAATATTGGGTTAAGGTCTAAAGGCTTTTTTCACACTTTAAAATTATTATATGAGGGACAATTTAAACTCTGGATTAACATGATCCTGGGTTACCTTTTTAATATTTCACACTTTTCATATTTTCACCTGGATTAGTTGATCATTGTGCATCTTGGTTAGTGTTCTTATTGGCATATTTATGATTAGCCAGGGTTAAAAATGGCATTACACTTGGGTTAAATGATACCCTGGGTTAAATGCAGTGTAAAAAGCCTTTAATTTGCACACCATCCCATCACCAAACACAAATGGTGACATACTTGCAAACATCGGTTCTATTAATGTTGACAGATATAAACAGGAAGTTTTTTATGAATTATCTTTTGGAAAACCCCTGAAAAACAAGCTGCCACCTGAGACAGTCGTTTCTTCCTTATTCAATTCACATTTACTAGCTGAACACAAACATATTGCATTGACTTGCACTTTATTTGCATTTGCACTGATATGTCACTGGTTTAGAGCTGAGTATGAATTATAATTAAAAAAATGGAATACCTTGCCGTTCAAAAATTTGGGGGTCAATACGTTTTTGTTTTGTTTTGTTTTTTATTCAGCAAGGATGCATTAAATTGATCATAAGTGACAGTAAAGACATGTATAATGTTACTAAAGATTTTCATTTCAAATAAATGCTGTTCTTTGAACTTTCTGTTTCCACAAAAATATTAAGCAGCACAACTGTTTTCAACATTGATAATAATAATAAATGTTTCTTGAGCAGCAAATCAGCATTAGAATGATTTCTGAAGGATTTTGTGACTGAAGAAAGTTAATAAATTACATTTTAATATATATTTAAATAAAAACTGTTATTTTAAATTGTAATAATATTTCACATGGTTTTAATACATTTTAGATGGTAAGCATAAGAAACTTCTTTCAAAAACATGAACAAACCTTACCGACCCCAAACCTTTGAACAGCAATGTAGTTACTTTCATATACTATGCATTTATACAGGAAATCACCTCATGTGATGTTTCTATCATCTCATACCACAGTGTTCTGGTCCTATAACCGTCCTGACCTGGTCCCTCAGACTCCTTACTCACATGAAGCCTCTTCCTTGAGAAACACCCTCTCCCCGCCCTCTATTTTCGTCACAGATCGGTACCTGAAGGCCAGATCTAATGAAAGGTGACACCTTTCACACACATCTCACAAACCTTCAGACCCATAAACCTGACACACACCTGTTAGCTTCTCACATCTCCTACTTCTGTTCCCTCCACAGAGATACATAAATGAATAGTTCACCTAAAATATGAAAATTTGCTGATCATTTATCAAACACATTTTTCATGGAACACAACTGGAGAAATGTATAGTCACTCTTTTTCATGCAATTACAATAAATGTGGACTAAGGCTTTCAGGCTTCAAAAAGGAGGCAAATAAGCTATATAAAAGTATCATAAAGGTAGTCCATGTGACTTGTGCGTCATATGATTGTGAATTTTAATGTGATAAACAGACCAAAATTTAAGTGGTTAAGCTTGTTTTTCACTCATCCTCTTTTACAGTAGCTTTTAAATGAACGCACAAAACGGTGTCGTGTAAACATACCCTAAGTTTGTTTCTTTTTGTTACCTGTTTCCTTTGTTTAATTTTCCCGCTCGTTGCTAGTTACTATGGTTTTTCATTAATTATCACACCTGTTCATATTTGACGTCACTATCCTTGTGTATTTAAGTCCCTCAGTTCATTAAGTTCAGGTTTTGGTATTGTTTGTCCCGTGCACGCTGTTTCATTGTGTTTGCGCCCTTTTGAATATCTGTTTTGCTTTATTTAATAAATCATGCTGCTATTTTGAATCTTCAGGCACTATTTTAACGATCTAAGCGCAGGGGTGGGTTAGGGTTGTGCACCCGCCTATAGGCGCATATTACTAATGCGCCCTTTAAATGACAAAAAAACAACTGCGTTGAGTTGTTTTCAGTTGCCTCAAAATAGCAACACACCAACAATGCGTCTGAACACACCTCGTTTTCAGACTAGCATGCCCATGGGCGAACAGATGGGCGCTAGAGCATTTGCTAATTCAACAACGTGGTGCTGGACATGAAAATGATAACTGCGTCAGGCTGAAATGAGCAAAAAACACTTGTGTCGCGTCTGGCGTCGCATTGCGCCGGATAGGGCCCTTCATCTTCTTTGGATTTTATGTTACAATTACGTTGGTCAGAAAGAAAGTTTGGTAACACTTTACAATAAGGTCTTATTTGATAACCTTAGTTAATGCATTAAATAACATGAATTAGCTATGAGCAATAGAAGAGAGAAAGATGTCAAATTTGCAGTCACTCACTCAGCTGTTGTATTATAAACACCCTCGCAGCAGCCTTAATTAATTTTTTTTCATTTACTGACAAGGTAACATAACACAATATATAGCGTGTCACGTGTGGCTGTAAATAGAGCCCACAAAGACAAAGAATGCAAGGAAATAGTGTTTTAATTCAATAATCCAAAGGATACAGGGCAGAAACACAGGGTAACACACCCACAAAGACGAGACCGGACCAAGAATTGAACAAAACAGGGAGTGCACAGACTGAGGGTATGTTTACACAACAACGATGTACTAAAAACAGACAACAACGTTGCCAAATCGATCCCCGTTCACACGGATCTTCGAAAATGACTAAAAAGGCTGTATTATGCATTGCGTACTATGTGAGTAGGTACTACATTTGAATTTGAACTTACTTCGCGACCGTAAAAAAAAGTATGTTCTATATAGTATGGATGTCTGTAGTATGAATGTAATCTGGACATACTACATCCGCCATGTTGTCATTATCACGTGACCTACCAGGGTCAGTTGCATCCCTTCAACTCCATTCATAAATCCTCTCCCGTGGCCTCATGGGATAGTAAAGTGTCCATTGTATGCACACTTCAGAATCTCACCGGAAGTAGGTCATCCGTGTACTTTTCGCCTACTGTTTTTCGAATTCGGACATACAACTCTGTTGGCGTACTGTTTTTCGTAGAAACATGCATGAACATGTAATATGCATGTGCATGACGTCAACGTTTTCACAAATTCACAAATTAATAAATGTTGTTTACATGGAGACGGTAAATACATCGTTTTTAAAACCTTGCGTTTTCAGGCCCCCAAAACGCTGTTGTCGTGTAAATAACCAGTCAAAATGCATACAATTTTTCTTCAGTTGTTTCAGTTGAAAACTGTGTTGGGTAAACATACCCTAAATGAGGCAATTAATGTACAACAGGTAAACGGAATCATTAATCAAACACTAGGAAACATGGGTCAAATTACAGGGCACACAGGAAAACAGGAACAGAACTAAAACACAAAGAAACTAAGCCAAAAAAGATCATGTATTTGACATAGGCCTGGTTTTACAGACTTGGCTTAGATTAAGCCAGGATTAGGCCTTAGTTCAATTAGGACATTTAAGCAGCTTTTAAAAACATGCCCTAGAAAAAAAGCATCACTGGTGTGCATCTTGAGACAAAACAATGGCACTGACATATTTTAAGATATAATAGTGCACGTTGCTTTCAGTTAAAACAGCTCAAATATACATTTTAGTCTGGGTTATACATGTGTATTAGATAAAAAAAAAAAAAAAAAATATTTCAAACTTTAAATTGACGAGTTATGTACTCAGAATTGCAAGAAATAAAGTCAGAATGGTGAGATATAAACTCACAATTACCTTTTTTTAAATTTTAATTCTGTGGCGGAAACAATGCCAGAAACAATCTTCCATAAATAAGCTAGATAATATAATTTTTTGTCATTTGATTTGTTTCAAGTTGTATATAGACTACTTTTATGGTGACTTTGAATCCTTTTTGAAGCCTAAAAACTATTATTGTAATTGAATGGAAAAGAGCAACAAATACTTCAAAATAACTTTCAAGTTATGGGTTAGGAATGGGTAAATGATGACAAAAGTTACATTTTTGTGTGAACTATCCCTTTAACCAAGTCTCTCTGAATATAGTCAAACAATACCACAATGTAACACTTCAAGGTGGATTTTTAGATCCTGCTACAGCTGGTGTGAACGGCTGATCAGGTGCTGTCATGCTACACTTGTTCTTCTGCTCGATTCTTTTTGTTTGGTTTTCCTTAGACACACACCTGTTTTAAGAGGAATTCCTGTGAAAAGACCTCATAAATATTTCACCTGCTTGCTTAGGACGTAATAGAGGATATAATAGAGGTATTGTTTTATGACACAGAATACCACAGAAGGGGGCATCTGGTGCTTGAACAATGATTATTGAGTTAAAAGAGCTTTGTCTGATGTTATCTTGTTGATTAGTGATCCTTGCATGCTGAATAAAAGTATTAGATTCTTCCCTAAAAAATCTTACTGAGACTTGGAAAACATTTGATGAAGTCCAGGGTGAGTCTGTGTTAATGAACACCCTTGGTGCCTGAAATGTGTCACATGCACAGTGTGCTTTACTTTCGTGAGGTGAACAACGGTCTGGTTGCCATGGCATCAATAACTCAATAGATTATTGCAGGCAATAAAAACATAAGCACATTCCGAAGTAGATGTAGATGGCCAGCGCTCATCTGAAATGTGTCATGGTAATGAGGAGAAATATTACAAGCTTTGTAAAAGCTTTCTATTATCGTTTCCCTGTCTCTGTTTTAACACTCGGCCACACGTATTCCCTCAGATCAGCACATTTATGAGACAACCAGCTTTCCTCAATATTCATCCGTCATGTTTTAAGGACTCTTTATTTGTCCTTGAGCTTCTTCATGCTGTTCTTCTGATTCATTGCTGTCGTTTCCTTTCAGATGTGCCTGCTCTACTTTTACATTGGAGGACAGTGCCATCTGTCTGACATCCGAGCAAAGCACCATGGACATAGAAAGAGATGACGACTCAGTGCTGGATGTCTACTTTGTGAGTTTCTGCATTACAGTTAGATGATTGGAACTCGAGGGATCTGTGGACCTTAATCATTGTCATATCGAAAATAAAGTTGCGAGGAACAGAAGTACAGTATGTTCAATAAGTTGTACTGCCCTATGTTTTTTGCAAAGACATATTCAGTGTTTTAATCAAGTTAATTATCAATACCAAGGTACAGTACACACAGTAGAATCCACTGTACTTTTATCCCTCGCTGCCTTGTTTTCACTCGCGTCAAATTAAATATGGCGTTTACCCTGCATAAGATCCTTTAGATCTGCAATGATATTGTCAAAAATTATATTAAAATATCTATTATTACATAATACCATATACATAGTGGTGTACATAGTTGTACAGTTGTACATAGTTCTGATTTTTAATACTGAATGAATGATTTTCCCTACTTATATAGCAACTTCATAAAAAGACATTTAAAAATATTTATAAATATCATTAAATTCTGAAAGTTATTATGTAAGTAAGGGATAAGGATAAAATATTATAAATTATAATAAAAACATTTGAACAGATAACTTTATAATATAAACATATTATTATTATATTTAAAATGTATAAATATCAGATTAATTATTATAATTATTTATATTTAAAAAGTTATTTTTGTTATTATTTAAAATATATATATATATTAAATATATTATGAAATGTATAACTTAGATCTTGTTAATTCTCTTTACGGTTTGTTAATAATAATAATAATAATAATAATAATAATAATGAACAAATATTTATATATAATAATTATATATAATAAATATTATAATATATAATAATATTATATATAATAATTAAATTGCATATAATTATTATATTATACATATATAAATATCAAATTAATTATTATAATTATGTTATATTAAATATGTTGTGTTTTATTTTTTTATACTGCCACTAATAACTTGTAACTGCTTTAAACATTCCAGTATTTTTTACTAATAATAAATGGACACATATTTTTTGTAATATAAATGTTATATTACTAAATGTTTATTAATAATTACAATAGTTATTTTATATATATAAATGTATAAATATCAGATTAATTATAATATTTTTAGATTACATTGAAAAAAAAAAAAATTTATAACATCATTTTTTATACATATAACGTTTTTATAACATATAATTATTATGTTATACATTTATAAATATCAGATTAATAATAATTATTTATATTATATCAAAACATTATTTTTTCATGATTTTAAAAACATTTTTTTAAATATATATTTGGAAAATTACACTGACAATTAATAACTTGTAACTGCTATAAACTTGATCATGTTTTTAATCATCTTTCCAGTGAGTTTTGTCAATAATAAATAAACAAAACAATAACTTTTGTAATATAATACAAATAATAACTCAGAATATAATCAGATATTTATAAATATATAGAAATGATTACAATATATTTAATATATATACTTATTTTATACATTTATAAATATCAGATTAATTATTATTATTTATTTATTATTATTTATTATATAAATAAATAATATTATATATTATAAAAATTACTGCCACTAATAACTTGTAACTGCTATAAACTTTGATCATGTTGTTGTTGATCATCTTTCTAGTGAGGAGCAAAGTGAGATGATCCTTCATCTCTCCCCTCCCCATCCCCTCTGGATCCTCATGTGCCGAGAGCACCCCCTGCTGCCAAACAAATAGAAGAACTCATTGTGCTGACTTTTGCCAATACAACAACTACAAACATACATCTATACATTAAATCACAATGCTAAACATTTCCTTGGACTGTTTGAAGGGACTGTGGCTATAGGATGGACATCCAACCAAATGCAGATTGTGCTTTTGTAGCCCTGAGCTTCTCAGCAGCAAAAGAACTCTACAGATTCTTGGCAGCTCTGAGGTCAGACTGAAGACAGACGTGACGTGACGTTGTTCCGTAAACATGCAATAAATACGCTCCTCTGATATGCAAAGATGGTTTCTAACAGCTATCCTCTTTACCTCTTAAAGGATCTAGTCTTTAGTGATCTAGATGCAATGCTTGGCGATTCAA
The DNA here is from genome assembly GCA_039654625.1 of Rhinogobio ventralis. NCBI lineage: Eukaryota > Metazoa > Chordata > Actinopteri > Cypriniformes > Gobionidae > Rhinogobio > Rhinogobio ventralis. Next base: position 31,455,626 of record CM077211.1, read on the forward strand.
ACTCTAGCTAACAGAGCCGTTCAGATATTTTTAAATGTGCAATTTTCATACATTATACAAAAGTGTGTGTTATGGTAGTTCTCCTCACTGGAGTAATAATCCTGACGTTTTATTTCCAAGGAAACACACAGTTTCTAGGAAACAATGGATGTGTGACTTTAGACATCTCTTATGAGCACAGATGTGTGATGTACTGTAAATGTAGGAGTGTAACTTCAGTCATGCTCAGATTTATGCTGGTACATCAGCTCCTGATAATCAAGAGTGGGATTCGCATCAGCAGTGCATCATTTACAGTACATTTATCCAGATGCCAGAATGTTTTTATGTGCTAAAATGCAGATTAGAAGTCGGTCTTTTATGTGGGGATTGGGTGAGTTTCATACACGCATATGCATTCTCTCAGGAGATCCTTTTCCTAGAGCCGTCCAAATGATTGCTTGATGTTAGACGCTAGTGCGCTTCTGATTTTAAATGCCATGTCAGAACTGTCTTTTGAATATTATTATTGCACCTTTGATTGTTTTGAGGCCATAATTTATTAAATCATTATTATAAATTAACATTGTGTTGGTCTGAATTTCATGCCGATAACCATTTTCACTTGCTCAATTTCCAGTGCTGGATACCGAACTTAGTGAGTTTTCAAGTGAATAATTGAAATATTATGCATTTCAAATATTTATAGCCTGATGTATTTTGTATATATTGTAAAACTCATCCATTGCTTAGGTTATCCCAGGGTGTTTGTGGGAAAGTTCTTCCTGTGAGGCCATGTGCTGCTTCCCTCGGGAAGTCACGTGATCTCTTTTGTATGCAAATTAGCTGTAGCCAAAAAATCTTGACCCAAAGTTCTGACTGTGGGACAGAACTTTATACCTACAGCCTGTGGTATACATCTCGCTAAAATTGTGTTGTAAAATGTGCTGTAAAATATACAACGTACACTATCATTAAGAAGTAAGACTTTTTAATGTTTTTGAAATAAGTCTCCACACTCTAAAAATGCTGGGTTAAAAACAACCATTTCTGGGTTATTTGGCAACCCAGTGCTGGGTAAATATTGGACAGAACACATGCTGGGTTATTGTTACCCAGCTTTTTGGGTTTTATACATTAACCTATGTGTTGGGTTGTTTTTTGAAAGTGCTGGGTCAGTCAATTTGAGATTGAAGGTTTTTATAATAATAATAAAAATGCACTCTAAAATCTTTGTTGTATTTATATAGGACAGAAACAGTTCATATACATAATTTTTTATTCAAGTCAGTCTTTTACAGTCATAATGGCCGTTACATAGCCTACTCTGCAAGAACAGAGAAAAAAGTTCATTTTGTTCTCGCAGCCCTGGTTTGGGAGTTCTCGCAGCTTGTTCTCGACACATCATCTGAGCAGAACTTTTTTCTTGTGGGTGTCCGAGAATTGGTCAGAAATTTAAAGTGGGCGGGGTTAATGCAGAGAAACTGCTATCAGTAGGCTGTTCTAGTTCATTAAATGACAATCTTATATGTTCATTTTTGTTGTTAAGTTAAGTTTCAACAAAACAGAAAATGACCGTTGACAAATGTATCTAGTTTTAACCGGTTTGGCAGTGGCACAGACTACCCAACGCTGGGTTACACTGACCCAGCGCCCAGCAGCTGAGTTACAGAAAAACTACCCAGCACAGGGTAAAAATATTAAAAATAACCCAATAAAATGACCCAGCAGGCTGAACCCAGCATTTGGGTTTAAAAAAATAACCCAGCATTTTTCAGAGTGATTCTCACTAAGGCTGCATTTAATAACTGTTTTGTATTTTAATATATTTTATGGCAAAGCTGAATTTTCAGCATCATTACTCCAGTCTTCGGTGTCACATGATCCTTCAGAAATCATTCTAATATGATGATTTGCTGCTCAAGAAACATTTTGTTCACTTAGATGTCAGTATCAGCATTGTCACTAAAAGTATCTCATCATTCACTACTTTTAATGTACAGTATACATGGTGACAACAGGGCATTTATAGTGATTTTATGTCTTTATCAAAACCGTGAATATATTGGTGATGTATTCAGAGAGGTTAAAAGAAATATCCAAATCCAACAAAGTAGCAAAACAAACAAAAAAAAACAAACAGTAAAATGCTTTAACATAATATATATTTGCTTACAAAATCTTTAATACATTTTATAATATTTAAAGGGTGAATATACACCGATCAGGCATAACATTATGACCACCTTCCTAATATTGTGTTGGTCCCCTTTTACTGCCAAAACAGCCCTGACCCCGTCAAGGCATGGACTCCACTAGACACCTGAAGGTGTGCTGTGGTATCTGAAACCAAGATGTTAGCAGCAGATCCTTTAAGTCCTGTAAGCTGCGAGGTGCACCGTTGGCGCTTTCGGCGGTGGACAGGGGTCAACATGGGCACCCTGACTGGTCTGCGGCTATGCAGACACATACACAACAAGCTGCGATGCATTGTGTATTCTGACACCTTTCTATCAGAACCAGCATTAACTTCTTGAGCAATTTGAGTTACAGTAGCTCGTCTGTTTGATCGGACCACACAGGCCAGCCTTCGCTCCCCACGTGCATCAATGAGCCTTGGCCGCCCATGACCCTGTCACCGGTTCACCACTGTTCCGTCCTTGGACCACTTTTGATAGATACTGACCACTGCAGACCGGGAACACCCCACAAGAGCTGCAGTTTTGGAGATGCTCTGACCCAGTTGTCTAGCCATCACAATTTGGCCCTTGTCAAACTCGCTCAAATCCTTACGCTTGCCCGTTTTTCCTGCTTCTAACACATCAACTTTGAGGACAAAATGTTCACTGCTGCCTAATATTTCCCACCTACTAACAGGTGCCGTGATGAAGAGAGAATCAGTGTTATTCACTTCACTGGTCATAAAGTTATGCCTGATTGGTGTATATATATAAAAAAAATTACATGTATCCTTTTTTTTTTGTTTTTTTTTTTGCATAAGAATATAAACCTAGTTTGCCATTTTTAGCCAAATAATTTTGTCAGATAAATACATTAACCAAGTTTAGTGTTTTGTTCTTGCTTCATATTTTATACATTTTAAAAATCTAAAATACTTTCCTTATATTTTGTTGGTTTAATCGAACTTGTAGGATCATTAAAAACAAATATCGCATCCAGTCATCACTTTTGGCCAATACTGTATAAAGAAAACCTATTTGTTAAGAAGTTGTCAGTCAGCACAATTAGTATTACTCAGGCCATGTCCTTACCCTATAAATAAATCCCACAATAGAGTCCCTCACCAACACCACCAGAAGGTTGCAGGATGTTTTGTTATGAGCGTAATACCTTCCCCCAGTTCTTTCTACTATCTTGGAGAGTTCTTCCATTCTAGAAAGTACCAGTCAGACCTCCAGCACAGCAGCTGTTGGGAGACACCACCTCCCTCCCCCTCCCATTCGGCGGCTCTGGACATTTGCTACTGATTTCTCAGCTGTCATACCCTCTCCCTAAATAGACCATATCAGAGGTGGGCCATTTCACTGATATAAGGGGTAACCACACATCTGCAAATGAAAATGAATCTACCATAACCGGAATAAATGAACAGCAGGATGTGGAATAGTGAGAAACCATGAAAGATGTAATCTTTAGTTGTGACTGATAATATGCACAATGCATTTGTATCACCAGATGGGGTGGATGAAGACCGTGCCACCCCTCACAATGAAATGGATCCATCCAATATCCTGGTATGTGCACCCCCATGTGTAAGATATATATAAGTGACTCTTGGGGGGCGTTATAACTGATAAACCCAAACAACAAGAAACAACACTTTGAACTTTTTCTCTTACGACAAAGCAGAATTGACTTCAATGACGGTATGTAACTATAATGACATGCATGAATGCTTGTTTTTGGATCCATAATCTCTAGTCATAGGAGACAGAATGGGGAATATTTCTAATTTATAGAAAACAGAATTTGCCATTCACTGCGTTCAGTATTGTGGAGATAGGATCTCTTATGAGGCCACACTGTTGCCCATATATGGCTTGAGGGTCAGCCGTTTAAAGTCAGAGATAACATGTGCTTGACCACTTGCTTGAGAAAATAGGCACCTAAATGGTAAGTTTGAACATGTTTTGATGTGCGAAATTTAAATGTTACAAGGAATGTGTTTGAATTAAAGGTTTGTAATTAACGCAAGACACTATACATAGTTTTTTCATGTACTGGTCAGTTTTGAGATTTTAGGGTATTTGGCTTTTCATAACGTGCGTTTTCAGAAGAAAAAAAAATTGCACTTTATCTATTTCTATTTTCTCAAAATGTGTTTTTCTCATGCACTGAGCCAGAAATCTCCTCTTCAGTTGCACTTATACACCAAATTTGACAGTTTTACTCCTGTCTATATTCTGAAAGTTTTTACATAGGGGTTTGTTCATTTCTCATTTGCCTGGGTTTATACAATTTTGTTATTTTATTTTTTCTGGCTGTTGACAGTATTTTCTCTGAATCTCTGTAAAAACCTCTGACACTAATATCTCAACAATAATTCTGAACCTGACGTTATCCAATGTTCAGATATCTGTTCTGGAATTGTATGCAAACTAGTGAATATTTAATTAGATACTGACTAATTTACATATTTAAACATAACATTTTATATATATATATATATAAAGCACTTTTTAGGGCCCAATTCTCACTATTAACTAGTTGCTTATTAGCATGCATATTACTAGGATATTGGCTGTTTATTAAAGCATATTAATGCCTTATTCTGCATGACCATATTCTATATCCCTTAAACCCAATACCTAAACTTTACAACTACCTTACTAACTATTAATAAGCAGAAGTTTATTGAGGCAAAAATCATAGTTAGTTAATAGTGAGAATTGAAGTATTAAATTAAAAATTAAAGTGTGACCAATACTATTAATACTTGCATATTTATTGCATATTTAAGACGAATGCTGCTATTTTTAATGTTGTGTGCAAGTATATTGTCTGAATGCTCAATCAAATTAATTTTAAATGTAGCACTTACATGTATTTGACTGTATACAGAAAAGGGTTGCGTGTGAACAATATGCAACCTTTTAAATTGTAACATTCTCTGATAGATGGGTGAAATTGGAGATCCAGTCCAGTTAAAGGACGAGGGTAACAAGTACTTCCAGGCTGGAGAAATTGACAAAGCAATTGAGAGCTACACTAAAGCCATAAAGGCCTGCAAAGACAAGAAAGCGCTAGCGGTCATCTACAGGAACAGATCAGCCTGTTTCCTGAAAAAGGTAAGAGTCTACATACTGTACACATTATGAACCTAGTGCGTTCAATTCCTCCTGGGAAGTTTGTATTTCCGAGTTGGGAAGTTTACTATGTCAGGTGCGTTCAAGTCACTTTCGGGGGAGCAAGATGGCGATGTACCTTCTCTTAAAGGGATAGTTCACCCAAAAATGTTAATTCTGTCATTAAATTCTTTCATTCATCTTCGGAACACAGATTAAGTTATTTTTGATGAAATATGAGAGATGTCTCTCCATTTGCTGCTACGCAACTTTGACGCTTCATGAAGTTCATAAAGAGATCTTAAAACTAATCCATATAAATTGGTTTAGTCCAAACTTTAGTCCAAATAGGCTTTTATTCACATATAAACAACCAATGAGGTTCATTCTTGTGTGTTACGCAGCACGTGTGAGCTTCCTCAAGAACCAATGAGTTTTTTTCTCACGCTTCAAGCATGTTTGGTTGAGCTTCTGTTTGTATTCGCTGATCAGTTTATATGTGGATAAAAGACTAAATTAAATCTGTTCATCATATAAAGAGATCGAGTCTCTTCATATGGATTAGTTTTACGATCTCTTTATGAACTTTTTGAAACGGAAACAGAAAGCTCTTAGATTTAATCAAAAATATCTTAATTTGTGCTCGAAGATGAACAAAAGTCTTACGGGTTTGGAACGACATGAGGGTGAGTAATTAATGAGAGAATTTTCATTTTTGGGTGAACTATCACTTTAAATAACTACATAAAAAAGATTGGGGCTCAAATAAAAAACAAAAACAAAACTTCCCACTGGATTTTATGACTTTTTGGTAGCGTTCAACTCATTCAGTTTGAATATATTTCATATTCCATCACATATTTCTGCATGAATTTCATTTGATTTCTTGTTTTCCAGGAAAATTACAACAATGCAGCATCAGACGCCACTAAAGGTATGATTTGCCAATTAATTATTTTCTTTTTTTTTATGTTTTCAGCTCTGATTTTTAAGTATACCATCTTTATACCATAAAACATGTTTCTCTTGATCCATTAAAACATGACTAATGAATGCTGATCTGTTTCTTTTATACAATTTCAGCTATCGATGTGGATGCTGTGGACATCAAGGCTCTGTACAGAAGATGCCAAGCGCTCGAGAAGCTTGGCAAACTGGACATGGCCTTTAAGGACGTTCAGAGATGTGCAACCATAGAGCCTAAAAACAAGACCTTCCTCGAGACTCTCAGAAGACTCGGAGCTGAGATCCAACAGAAGGTGGGGATCGTTCCTGTCAAAATGCTTTTGAGTTCACTTTATGCACAGCTGAGTTTCTAAAGAGCATATCTGATTTTACCCACAGCTGAAAACGACCTTCTCAACAGACTCCAGAGTGCAGAACATGTTTGACATCCTATTTTCAGATGAATCAGATAAGGAAAAGAGAGAAAAGGTTTGAACAGTTTCCTAAAACTCTGTTCTCTTTTAGCTTAGAACAGTAAAGCAAAACTAAATTGTCACATATTTCTCAGTTAAACTGAACAACATGTTTGTTTGGGTCCACTAGGCTGCCAACAACTTGATTGTCCTGGCCAGAGAGGACGCGGGAGCAGAGAGAATATTCCAGAACAACGGTGTGCCTTTACTTGTGCAGCTGATTGACACAGGAAACCCTGAGATGATTCTGGCAGCCATCCGGACCCTGTCAGGAATGTGCACAGGCCACAGAGCAAGGGTGAGGAATAGACAAATAATCATTGTTTTTTTTTATATATATATATATTTTTATACATCCTCTGAGAAGCAAAATTAAAACTGTGCATGGATATGCTTATATATTAAGATATTGTTTTAAAGTAATTTATGCTGAATTCATTTGTATTATTTTTATGTAGTTTTTTTTTTTAAATAAGACCATTTTTTCCTTATATTTAGGCATAAATATAACTTTTATGTGAGGGGAAAAACAATTTGTCAAAATTAATTTTCTTATTTTTAGGGGTAAGAAAAATATCCTATAATTAACATACTTTCTGAATGTATGAATTATTAAGCCAAAACATTAATAATATAACACATTTACATATTAAGTATATAAATATATAAAATATATTACATAGTTTTTTACTGAAAAACAAGACATAAATACTGAAGTGTTTTTGTAAATTTATGCAATAAAAAATACAATATACGAATACAGATAAATAATAAGGAATACAATAAAGGACAATTTAGGCACAAGAAGATGCGAAAGAAAACTCACTTCGATACTCGAGCAGAAGTTTTGTGTGCGCGCACATCCGAAAAGCGCACACGGAAAGGCCCTGTCCCAAATGGCACACTTTATGTGCACTTGTGGTCTTGTGGACTTACAATGGCTGCCACGTGCGCATGTCCGCTAGTCCGCAATGTCTAGTGAACCTAAACAGTTGAGAAATAAAATGCATGTGTAACACTATATTGAATCCAGGCATTAGTTCTTAAAGTGACAGCAGCCTAATATTCCTGCTGCTGTCTGTGTTAATCCAACAAAGGACAAAGAAAAAATCACTTACTGCTATTGACTGAATAACTTTTGTAACTTGAATAAGTATGAATATATATTTAATTCATACAGTGAAGATTATGTAGTGTTATTTTCCATTTGATTACTTTATTCAATTTCTGTTCCTGCTAAAACTACTGTAAAATTTGTGTTTGTTCTACTGTATTTATTGCTATTACTCATAATTTGATTATTTGTTCTTATTTTATTAATGAATGTTTACTTGTCTTTAATAATATTTGAAATGTATAGGCTTTTATCAGTTTTTGCTTTAGTATCAAAAATTGTTTAAGGTTGCATGTGTAAAACACAGTGAAAACTATAACTATTTTAATTTATTATTATTTTTTTTTGTGATGGGGCCATAGAAAATGTTTGCAGGGAAAGTAAAAAATTCGAACCACTGTCCTGACTGGGCCAGTTGAAAAAATCCTTAGCCCTGACATATTAAAATACTGTATTATATATATATATATATATATATATATATATATATTTTTTTTTTTTTTTTTTTTTTTTTTTTTCTTGATTTTATTTTCACTGGGGAATAAAAATCAGGCTAAAATGTTTTTGCAAGTTTATGCAATAAATACAATAAAATAATATATATATATATATATATATACATGGTAACGCCTCAAAAAATCAAACGTCTGGATCTATATGCAGATAAAAAGGTGTTTAATAGCTCCAATCATGAGAAATATCCATAACTTGACCACTAAACACATGACATGAGGTTTAAGCTCAAGGCCTCGATCCATAACCAAATGAAAAGCACACTTACGAACAAACAATAATCCATATGAACAGAAAGAACTAAATACCATGACAAGAACTACAAAAGAACATGAATTGCAAATTACAAAATAAAAGACATGACAACGTACAGAATCCTTACTATATATATATATATTTATATACACTCACCTAAAGGATTATTAGGAACACCTGTTCAATTTCTCATTAATGCAATTATCTAATCAACCAATCACATGGCAGTTGCTTCAATGCATTTAGGGGTGTGGTCCTGGTCAAGACAATCTCCTGAACTCCAAACTGAATTCCAGAATGGGAAAGAAAGGTGATTTAAGCAATTCTGAGCGTGGCATGGTTGTTGGTGCCAGACGGGCCGGTCTGAGTATTTCACAATCTGCTCAGTTACTGGGATTTTCACACACAACCATTTCTAGAGTTTACAAAGAATGGTGTGAAAAGCGAAAAACATCCAGTATGCGGCAGTCCTGTGGGCGAAAATGCCTTGTTGATGCTAGAGGTCAGAGGAGAATGGGCCGACTGATTCAAGCTGATAGAAGAGCAACTTTGACTGAAATAACCATTTGTTACAACCGAGGTATGCAGCAAAGCATTTGTGAAGCCACAACACGCACAACCTTGAGGCGGATGGGCTACAACAGCAGAAGACCCCATCGGGTACCACTCATCTCCACTACAAATAGGAAAAAGAGGCTACAATTTGCACAAGCTCACCAAAATTGGACAGTTGAAGACTGGAAAAATGTTGCCTGGTCTGATGAGTCTCGATTTCTGTTGAGACATTCAGATGGTAGAGTCAGAATTTGGCGTAAACAGAATGAGAACATGGATCCCTCATGCCTTGTTACCACTGTGCAGGCTGGTGGTGGTGGTGTAATGGTGTGGGGGATGTTTTCTTGGCACACTTTAGGCCCCTTAGTGCCAATTGGGCATCGTTTAAATGCCACGGCCTACCTGAGCATTGTTTCTGACCATGTCCATCCCTTTATGACCACCATGTACCCATCCTCTGATGGCTACTTCCAGCAGGATAATGCACCATGTCACAAAGCTCGAATCATTTCAAATTGGTTTCTTGAACATGACAATGAGTTCACTGTACTAAAATGGCCCCCACAGTCACCAGATCTCAACCCAATAGAGCATCTTTGGGATGTGGTGGAACGGGAGCTTCGTGCCCTGGATGTGCATCCCACAAATCTCCATCAACTGCAAGATGCTATCCTATCAATATGGGCCAACATTTCTAAAGAATGCTTTCAGCACCTTGTTGAATCAATGCCACGTAGAATTAAGGCAGTTCTGAAGGCGAAAGGGGGTCAAACACAGTATTAGTATGGTGTTCCTAATAATCCTTTAGGTGAGTGTATATATATAAGGAATACAATAAATTATTTTTTTCAATTTATTTCATGGGGTCTTTAAGGCAATATCAGCCCTCTTGGTACAATGTTCTGTGTTTGTGGCCATTTATTTATAAATGTTTGTGTTAATAATGTGTTAAAAGGCAACTGCAATCATCCACATGGTGGGAATTAGCAAAGTGTGCAGCATCATGGCTGTGGACAATGAGGAGATTGCTCTGGCAACTGCAAACATGTTCCAGTGTATCTATGACTCCCTCGCTGGAGGAGACAAGAGAAATTACGGCAAAGAAGAGGCCCTCGTACTCGGTAAGGAGAGGACAGCTGAGCAAATGAGCATTCAGAGCAGCATTACTGAAGATTGTAATAATCTGAACCAATTTGCAATAGGCTATTGAGTGTTAAAAGTGCAAACTACTTTTGTCTGATGACTGGCAGACTCCAGTAGGGACTTGAAGGATATCCTGCTTGCCTTGTTGGAGATGATTGCTAGTAAAAAGGTGTCTGGACACGGGAGAGACCAGGCCCTGAACCTCCTGACCAGGAATGTGCCAAGAAAAGACAAAAAAGACACTGATCACTCCAAGTGCCTTTTCACCATTGACCACGGTACGTTTCATCAGTATAGTACAGTGGTTCTCAATCTAGAACTAGGGTCCCTCAGCAAGCTTAAACATCTAACCCCCAGTTTCACAGACAAGGCTTAAGCCTAGTCCCAGACTAAAATGCATGTTTGAGCTGTTTTAACTGAAAGCAGCATGCACTGACATATCTTAAAATATATGTGCCATTGTTTTGTCTCAAGATGCACACTATTTTCTAAGGCATGTTTATAAAAGCTACTTAAAAGTCCTAACTGATCTAAAGCCTAATCCTGGCTTAATCTAAACCCTGTCTTTGAAACCGGGCCTATATTTCTTATTTTAATTAACCCCTCAACACCTTTTTTCAGTTTAGGGTCCAATTCTCACTATTAACTATTATGTATGTATTTTTCCTCAATAAACTCCTAATTACTGCTTATTAATAGTTAGTAGTTTTTAAGTTTAAGTTTAGTTTAGGATGCATTCAATTAATCAAAAGTGACAGTAAAGAAAAATGTATAATGTTACAAAAGATTTCTATTAACAGCTACCTTACTGACTATTAATAAGCAGTAAATTAGGAGTTTATTGAAGCAAAAGTCATAGTTAATAGTGAATATTTGTTCCACATACTAAAGTGTCACCAGAATATAAAAAAAAATCCTTATTCTTAAAGGGGTGGTTGATTATGATTTCACTTTTTTAACTGTAGTTAGTGTGTAATGTTGCTGTTTGAGCATAAACAACATCTGCAAAGTTACGATGCTCAAAGTTCAAAGCAAAGGGAGACTTTTAAAGAAATCGCTTTTTAAGGACTATAACAAACAGCTGGTAGGGACTCCAACGACCTTATTCACGGGTTAGTGACATCACTAACCCTAAAATTTACATAAACCCTGCCCCTGGGAACACGTAACAAAGACCATGTTGAGAAGAGGAAGAGTTGTAGTAGTGCACATTTAGGAGTCTGCTCAAGCTGTCACATCCATCTTTTCACATTTATTGCAATACAGTACGTAACACAAATGCAATAGCATGTCATAAAAGCAAGATGACAACAAAAGTTATAACCCTAATTAAACTAAACTGTACATGTTCTATTCTCATGCAGCATATATTCTCTGGCTCTGAAGGCATCTTACAACAGTTCCCACATGAGCAATTTATAGATTATCATGACAGAATATGCTAATCAATGATTTGAAGATAGTTAACTCCACATCAGATACATAAATTCATCAACTAACCATTTAGAAAAGTCCTGTCTCATTCTACATGTTGTCACTTCTTCTTGAGTCTCTCCATCATTGTCCGACTCTGGTTTGAACATATAAGGCTGAACAGTTTCGGACATTTCCAGTGCTTGTCTGCGTGAGGTAATCAGAGCTGCTAACATGAGCTCTTGAAGCTCCGCCCTCTTCTTGAAAGAGGAAAGCAGCAGCTCATTTGCATTTAAAGGGACACAAAAACGGCACGTTTTGCTCACCCCCAAAAAGTGGCAATTTTAACATGCTATAAAAAATTATCTGTGGGGTATTGTGAGCTAAAACTTAACATACACACTCTGGGGACATCAGAGACTTATTTTACATCTTGTAAAAAGGGGCATTATAGGAGCCCTTTAATACTAATCCAGTAAATCACAAAAAATAGAAAAGTCATCTGCCATTCAAATATTGTTACAGACAATGAGGGGCCATGCATATGATCCACTGGCATATGAAGAAAGAGATTACACATTGTTTTTGCTGTCCAAAGCAATCATTATTCTTTTAATTTCTTTTGGGCTGATAGAAAGATTGAAATTACATGTTTTAATGTTTTTTTTTTTATGGAAATGTCTCGAAAACAGGCCTGAAGAAGATTCTGAAGGTCTGCGGTCAGGTTCCAGAACTTCCTGATCAGTTGCCGCTGACAGAAAACACACAGCTGATTGCCAGCGTTCTCCTCGACAAGCTCTACGATGACTTGCGCTGTGACCCTGAGCGAGATAACTTCAGAGATATCTGTGATGAGTACATTAAGTAAGTTTCACTTTTGCCACAAAATTAATACACAGAATTCATAGATCACACATAGAATTATACTATACTTAATGTCACTGGTTTTCATCAACAGGAGCAAGTTTGACCCCAATGACATGGACAAAAACATCCATGCCATCAATACTTTGTCAGGCATTTTGCAGGGGCCTTTCGACGTGGGGAATGTCCTTGCGGGTCGTCAGGGCGTTATGGAGATGATGGTGGCTCTTTGTGGATCTGAGCGTGAAGTGGACCAGTTGGTAGCAGTCGAGGCCCTCATTCACGCATCCACCAAAACCAGCAAAGCCTCCTTCTTTATCAGCAATGGAGTATCTCTGCTAAAGGAAATGTACAAGAAAACTAAGAACGAAAAGATCAAGATCAGAGCCCTTGTGGTACGCAAAATGACATGCTTTAATGCTATTCAGACTGTGTTTGCTGCAGTGTTCATTAGTGATTAAATGAGAGCAGTTGATATATTTTGTAACATAATATATCCAACCTCTTTTCTCAGGGTCTGTGTAAACTGGGATCAGCTGGTGGAGATGATTACAGCATGAGACAATTTGCAGAGGGTTCCACTGAGAAACTGGCCAAGCAGTGCAGAAAGTGAGAACTCTATATTTGAAGGACTTGAGAAATTACATTTTCCTTTATCTTTTAATATAGTAGTTTAACACAGACTACCGTGCAAAATTTTAGGGTCAGTAAGATGTTTTTGAAAAAAAATTATACTTTTATTTAGCAAGGATGCATTCAATTAATCAAAAGTGACAGTAAAGAAAAATGTATAATGTTACAAAAGATTTCTATTTCAAATAAATGCTGTTCTTTTGAACTTTCTATTTATCAAAGAATTCTGGAGAAAAAAAAACTGTATCACGGTTTCCACAAAAATATTAAGCAGCACAACTGTTTTCAACACTGATAATAATAAGAAATTTTTCTTGAGCAGCAAATCATCATATTAGAATGATTTCTGAAGGATCATGTGACACTGAAGACTGGAGTAATGATGCTGAAAATTCAGCTTTGTTCACAGGAATTAATTAAATGTTAAAATATATTCAAATAGAAAACGTTTATTTTAAATTATTTTACAATTTTACTGGGGTTTTTTCTATATTTTGATCAAATAAATGCAGCCTTGGTGAGCATAAGAGACTTCAAAAACATTTAAAAAATCCTAACTTTTGACCGGTAGTGTGTTGTAACTTACAGATCTCAAAACTTTCTCCCCAGTCCAAAAAGACTGAAACAAAGATGGAAAACACTTCATTTCTGATTTCAGAAACTCATTAAATACATTAATATATGACCACCCTCAATTACATTGTCAACAATGCCTATTCATGCAGATGTTATGGGGTCAAACTGCATTTCAACTGGATTAGTTTTTTTTCAAGGTGGCTCTGCAACCCTACACTTGATGTGCGCACCAGGAAATGGGCCATTGAAGGTTTGGCTTATCTTACCAATGATGCTGATGTAAAAGATGACTTTGTTGAGGATGAAGCAGCCATGAGGGCCATGTTTGAACTCGCCCAGGTGTGTAAAAGACCTAATAAACCTAATAGAGATTCACATGTAAATGTACAAATGTAAAATATAATTTTTTCTCTCATAGTCAAAAGATAAGACCATCCTATATGCTGTCGCCTGCACCCTGGTCAACTGCACCAACAGCTATGACAAGAAAGACATCCTCCCGGAGTTGGTGCAACTGGCCAAGTTCTCCAAACAACACGTCCCTGAGCAGCACCCGAAGGTAACATAGAGTCCTGTGATGGGGCAAATTAATCTTTAAAAGTACAAATGTTTCATTTAGTTTCTTAATAAATGCTGCATGTTTAATAATGTTGTCAAAAATGTTAGTACACAATGTCACCCTGCTGTCGCTGCCTGCAAGTTGAGTTGAAATATACATTTTAATGCATTTCGCTTGTGCTTTAGGATAAGAAGGACTTCATTGAAAGGCGAGTGAAGAAGCTATTGAAAGGTGGAGTCACATCAGCTCTCGCTGTCATGGTCAAAGCAGATAATTCCATCCTGACTGATCAAACCAAAGAGATGCTTTCAAGGTAAGACTCAATCTGTATTTAAATCTGGACCCTGAAAAAAAAATAAAATGGCCTGATTATGTGTTGTCTATTATGCAGCTGAAGTTAATACACTTACTATTTTTGTCCACCCAGAGTGTTTCTTGCCTTGGCAAATGATATTAAAGATCGTGGCACAATTGTAGCTCATGGTGGAGGAAAGGTAAAAGAGAAAATACAAACCCATAGATACTTCAGTAAATGTCATACTTCAGTGAAATAAAAACAATTTACTACTATGTGCGACAGGCTTTGATCCCATTAGCCCTGGAGGGAACCGACAAAGGAAAAGTAAAGGCCAGCCATGCTCTGGCTAAGATCGCTGCCGTCTCCAATCCTGAAATCGCCTTCCCTGGCGAGAGGGTAAGATAACCTTTTACATCTGTACTGTGAAAACTAATTGGCAAAATAGATCATCAGGAAAGCTTAAAGGGTCATGAAACCTTAAAATACACTTCTGCATTCCACGTTATTGAAAACAATGATATTACACATTATTTTATGTGAGCATGAAAAAAAAATGTAATACCTAATTTTCCATGTTTCTACTCTTTCCATAACAGATATATGAAGTTGTGCGACCACTGGTTTCCTTGCTAAGCACAGAACGAGATGGTATGGAAAACTTTGAAGCTCTGCTGGGTCTTACAAATCTTGCTGCCTTAAACGACAAACTTCGGTGAGTGTCAAACATTTTAGTTAGGGACTAGTTAGGGTTCTAAACCCCCATCATCAAGTATTAAATGCAAAAAAATCAGGAAAGGCAGGATTTAGAATCAGCAAAACAAAAACAAAATGCAGTATAACAAAGACCAAAATAACAAGACATCAGAACAAAAGGTGCAAAAGAACTGTAGCTGAACACTAACAAGACTTCACAAATACATAAAATACAGACAGGAAGTGGCTTCCTAGAAATTCTGGTGGGCTGATGGAGGAACTGCAGGTTCTAATGACTGCAAAAATGTGGTGCTTCTCATTTCTTATTTGTGCATCCTCGTTTCCTTCCCTTACTTCCTTTCCTCACGCCTCAGCTCCAACTCCAGCTCTTAGGACGTGTCTCCTCAGGAAGCTTCCTTGCTCCTCATTCCTCGCGGTGCAATTAGAGAATTGAGATGTCCATCAAGATGGCTGAGTTCGATCGGTTTCCGTGTCACGGGCTGGAGGACGGAGGAGCGAGGAGCGAGGAGCAAGGAAACATCAATTTGAGTATTGAGAAGCACCAGGTGTCACATGCTGCATATGCATACCCTGCATATATGCATATCCCTACTATAGTAGACAAAAAACAATATGTGAAAAGAGTAGTATTCACAGTATTCAGAGTAGGTAATAAGTATCTGGATGACTAGTATACTACAATAATTATATACTACTTCCGGCAAGATACCGAAGTGTGCATCCAATGTACACTTCACTATCCCATAAGGCCACAGGAGGGGATTTGTGATTCGCGTTTTAATAGTTGTGAAGTAATTACTTACTCAAAAGAAGTACCTACTCAGAGAGTATGCGATTTCTGATGCAGCCTGTCTTGATTCTCAGATAGATGGATGGATGGATGGATGGATGAATGGATGGATGGACAAACAGACAGACGGGCGGACGGACAGATAGATAGATAGATAGATAGATAGATAGATAGATAGATAGATAGATAGAACAGAAATCAAGAGCCATGCTCACACCATAGGGACATTTTTATTTACACAGAACCAAATCCTTAAAGCTAAACTTTGGAACTATCCTGGAAATGCAAATCTAATTATGTATCTCTCTTTCCGCAGAGTAAAAATCCTAAAAGAAAAAGCACTTCCAGAGATTGAAAACTACATGTTTGAGGAACATGATCAAATCAGACAAGCCGCCACAGAGTGCATGTGCAATCTGGTTTCCTGCAAGGAGGTATATTACTACAGAGAACACATTCTGCTTATCAAATGTTGCCTTTTTTGTAAGTTTGGATGTAAATATTGACCAGATTAATTAATTTGACAGGTTCAAGACAGATTTCTGCAAGATGGCAATGATAAACTCAAGCTTCTTATCCTGCTCTGTAGTGAAGATGATGAGCAGCTTCAGAGGGCGTCTGCTGGCGCACTGGCTATGCTCACTGCCGCACAGAAGAAACTTGCGGTTAAGATGACTAAAGTGGTATGTAAACAGCCTTCACGTGCCACTTTATTTTACCACTATTTTGTAGCGATACAATGGTACAGTGTAGGTATCAGATGCTCATACCAAAGATGATTGACTTTACTATTATTTTTTATCATCTACAGACTGAGCAGTGGCTTGAGATCATGCAGAGATTGTGTATCCATGACAACCCTGAAATTCAGCACAGAGGTCTTGTGACAGTGTATAACATGCTGGATGCTGATGATGAACTAGCCAAGAAGCTCATTGAAAGTGAATTGTTGGAAATCCTGACATATGTGGCAAAACTGGAGGACAACCCCAAGAAGCAGGATGCTATTAACGCAGCTCGTGCCTGCCTGTCTAGAGCCATGGATCATGGACTTGTAAAGCCGTTTTCACAATAAACAGAAAACAATTTATTGTGATGTGTCATTAGACGGATAGAGAATGGTCTGCTTTCTGGGAAAGTGGAAAGACTGCAAACCATTTGCAATGTTTTCTTTTTAAAATTTCTAATGATATGCATAGTTCTTTTTAAGATTATATGTTTGTGTGGCTGTTTGAGCAGTGGTCTTGCATTTGGTATTTATTTAACATGCTGATTTCATATTTCATGTATTTGCACTGGTGAAGTTTTGATTAAAAAAAAATCTTTTTTTGAGAAAAGATGACTGGAATCTATTTTGTTCATATTGACATTATCAGAATTACTTTTTCACGTATACATTTATAACCATACACATATGTATTACGGGGACATTCCATTGATTTTTATACTGTATATTCTATCCCCTTACCCTACCCATCACAAAAAACTTTATGCATTTTTACATTTTCAAAAAACATCTCTTAGTATGATTTATAAGCTTATTTCCTCATGGGGACCAAACAATGTCCCGACAAGGATTTTGGATATTGCCATCCCCATTTTGTCCCCATAATGTAGTGTTTACCAGGACCACACACACACACACACCGTGTTATAAAGTGTTTCTTATTTAGTTATATGTATACACAGTTTATATTACTACAGTTCTACTTTAAAATTAGATGATCCATGGCTTTTCCGACCAAAAGTTGGCAGACAAAGCTGGACAAAACAGTGAACATTTTGTCCAGAACTAAATGTTCTTTCATGCGCAAGACAGGAGTTCAGGAATGCAGAAATCCGAATAGCTCCACCTAGAGGCCAGAAGAGTAAAATTTGTTTTTTTTTTCAGAGCAAGGACTGTTGTTTGTTTACTTCAGGCTACTCACGTCTATTCATGATCGGTATACAAACATATACACATTTCTTTTAATTATTAAATCGAAATTCAGAGATAAATCCGTTGAACGTCGTCGTTTCAATTTGCCTGTGCTGTGACCACTAGCGACGCCGAACGGAACTGCACGGTGGACGCAAGATGGACGCAAACTTTTGACTTTCTGTTTCTATTTCGTTTTTACTCGCGCGAGCTAAACTCTTCTACATGTCGCCGCGTCCCTCGAGTTGAGAGCGCGCGCTGTCGAATGAATTCGAATCCCAGTCAGAAAAAATCGGTTAAAAACAGGCCTTCAGACCAATTCGCTGGCAGCCTGTCGTTTTCACAGCCCAACCTTTGCTGTCTTTATGTGGATTCGCTTCCTGGTTGCAACACAGTCTCACAGTACAATTCAAGTCCTTCCAAACGCATTTCATCCTGAGAGACTAAGTTAGTTGTCGAACATAATAATTGTCCTTATAGCTTTCAATAAACATTTCATGACTATTTTACGGAAAAGGCAGTATCATTTTAATCGTTTAAGAGGAATGTCGTCAGCCACCGAGGATTAGAAATATCTAATATATCGAGTGCAAAGCGAGAATCTGGGATCTATGCCTCGTCTTCATGGAGAATGTGACTACACGATCAACACAAGGTAACTGGGGTTAGTGGATTCGTCGACACGTTTAGTTTCTGTTTTGACGTCAATAGTGTTTGTATAATTTATGCAATAAACATCTATTTATTTATCTATGTATCCATTCAAAACCCACTCAATTTTTTGTGCAAATTTTCAGTGAACGACTGTGTTTTTATAATTTTTTTTATTAATGAGTTTCACTTATAGGTATTTAAAATATAGTAACACACACCATTTACAGCACTAAAATAAATTAAACGACTGTCCTATTCTGGTTGAAAGAAGACACTGGTAGCCTACTGGTTTGGTTGGTTGCCCTCAACTCTAAACCAGTTGTGCAGTTGAGTCAGCATGGGCCTAGTAAATCTACACGTGATAGTCTTAGCTTTGCTCCAATAAGCTTTTTGATTCATTTGAATAAGGGGTCTTTACAATCATGTTTTAGTTCACTACTGTGTAATGTCATCTCTTAGACCTGGCCTATATTTATCTATTATATAATTAACATTATTAGTGTTTTCTAGATATTTGTGCATGATCTAAAATATCAAAAGCTGGTGACACTTAGACTTTACAATAAGGTCTCATTTGTTAACATTAGTTAATGCATTAACTAACAATGATCAATACTTGTGTTACAGTATTTATAAATCTTTGTTAATCAAAATACAGTCATTCATAGTTTGTTCATGTTAGTTCACTGCATTAACTAGCTAATGTTAACAAATACAACTTTTGATTTTAATAATGTATTAGTAAATACTGAAATTAATAAATATAGTGTTAATTCTTAGTTGATGTTAACTAAATTAGTTAACTAATGAAACCTTATTGTAAAATGTTACCGAAAGGTCTTCTCATTTTGGTCCTTATTCTCGGTGTTTTGAGATCTGTAAAGGTAAATTATGGCATAATTTGACAAAAAAATTCAAGACTAAAATGGGTTTAGTACAAATGTCTAGATCTTAAGAATTGTCAGCAGTGTTGATTTATTTACAGCGTTGGTTATGAATCTCATTCCTCCATGTGCGTTGAGTTTGTATTATCCATCAAATTTTTGGTGGTCTAAGATTAACATTAGCTGGTTCTAGCTTGGTTGAGAGTCATGTTTCAAAAACCTGCTTACCATAAACTGGTATGACTAGTGGCTTGTTGCTGGTCCAAGATGATCTACTAGTACCAGCTAGAAACCAGCTACAATTTTAAGTTGTATTTTCCAATTAGTAAAGCTGGAAATCCATCAATTAGACTTTCATATTACTGTATAATTTGATTAGTTCATTATGGTTATATGGTAGATTTGGAAGATTAGTGTGGAACACTTTAACAGAAGTACTGCACAATAGTCCTTCATATAATGAATTGCGTGTTCAGCAGAAGAATTGCGCAAGGGCCTTTCTTAAATGCAGAATATGTGTTTTGGTTGTTTTCGAGTTGCTTGTCAGTTTTTGAAATGGTTGGTTAGTTTACCGAGCCATTTGTTCACAAAATGGGTTCTCTGCCAGATTTATTGCTTTTACTGAATGTTGATCTCAAAATATATTCAATGACCTTCAAATGGCATTAACATGCTCTCTAGTTGCTATTCTAAAGGGACATACAAAACGTTCCGTTTTGTTTGTTGTTAAAAAGATGGAATGTTTTGAAAAATGATGAAGTAGTTAGTATAACTCAGACTTGTGTCCTGTTTTCCAGGTCTTCTGGAGCCTGTGCATCCAGGCTCAGTAACCTTTAATGAGAGTATTCTAGCTCCACTTCGTGACAACTATTTGTATGAGGAATCAAAAGAATGTTTCACGTACAATTCTGCCCATTTGATCAACAATAGCGCTTTACAAAAACGGGTACGTTTCATACTGTTTTATACTTAATACAATATAAAATGATGTCATGTTATAATGAATGTCTTTTTTCCAACAGTATGCTGCATTTCGTTCTGAGAAACGGGAAAAGGGATATTCTGAAAAGGAACTTGAAGAGTCATTTGGCTTCCTGTTGCTTGATGACGCAAGCAGGGTAAGAAATACAACACTCAATGAGCTTATTGAATCAGCCTGATTTCAAAACTGTACTTTCTTCTGAATCGTTGAACCCATTAAAGGGATAGTTCACCCAAAATTGAAAATTTGATGTTTATCTGCTTACCCCCAGGGCATCCAAGATGTAGGTGTCTTTGTTTCTTCAGTAGAACACAAATGAAGATTTTTAACTCCAACCGTTGCAGTGTGCCAGTCGTATAATGCATGTCAATGGGAACAGTTGAGAGTATGAGAGGTTTGAGAGTAAAAAAACATACACATACGAATCCATATTAAACCCTGCGGCTCGTGACGACACATTGATGACTTAAGGCACGAAGCGATCGGTTTGTGCAAGAAACTGAACAGCATTTACATAATTCATGTATTTTGACCTCACTTACAGGAAGTCATCTCGCAGTGAACACTGATGTACATAGTGTTGTATTTGAGGTAAAAAAATTATATAAATACTGATCAGTTTCTCACACGAACCGATCGTTTCGACTGGCAGACTGCAACGGTTGGAGTTAAAAATCTTAATTTGTGTTCTACTGAAGAAACAAAGACACCTACATCTTGGATGCCCTGGGGGTAAGCAGATACATTTTAATTTCTGGGTGAACTATCCCTTTAATGCAACATTTGTTTACCCTCAGGCAAGGAAAGTTGGTGAAACAGGCTTGTTGGTTGGAAAAGCAAAATGCACTACTCTTGGAGACTCGTTGAAAGGTAAAGAAAGTAGCCATTGCATTATTTGGTGATCATATTAGCATAACAACCTGCTATGTTTACATGCATGCACAAGAAAATATTTCACATGTGACTGCAACAAGATCAGCCAAGAGGAGGTTCTGAAGCCTTCATGCTTGTCTGACAAGTCTTGATATGAATGTGCCCTGACAGTGCATGATTTTCAATAGACTGATTCAGTAAATTATTTATAACACAGATGCAATAGTGGCCAGAAGTGATGTCATGTTTGGCATGTTTTATCACAAATAAACTGACTCCAAGCACAACTATGCAATATGCTTACAAAATAAATCTTTAACATTTTTTTTTTTATTAAAACATTTATAAGAAGTTAATAAAGGGTGAAGATGTCTATTTTCCTAGACCAGACATCACTTTTGGCCACTACTGTATATCACAGTTTTTAGTTTAATATTTATAAATAGTGTTAATTTATTACTGGTACAACTATTACTCTGAATAACTGCTTGAAATCAGGTTACTAAATACGATATACTAACCAGGGCTCAGTTGCTAAGGATTTTGTTTCTACTTGCCCGGTCGAGCCCTGCTAACAAAAATAGTATACAACAGATTACTAAAACATTGCCTTTTAATAATAATAGTGTTCAGAAGGTTGGTGAGGAAAACTTCATATGTTCAAGTCCATAGTCTATTCTCCTACATATGAAAAGTGAAAGCAAGAATTGTACTGCTGCTTAAGAGATGTAATGAATCTATAGAAGAGAAAGTGAAGGTTAGCCTTAACCCAGGTCTTCCCACTAGTGTATGATATCAAATCGCCAAGACACTGAACTGTTTACTGCAGTCTAAATTAAACATTTGACTCCCTTCTCAAATTTGCTAGCGGCTACGGGACTATTATAACTACTGGTTGAAGTCTTATCATATCAAGGAGAAATGACTCATTTCTAGCTAAGAAATTAATTTTGTATTGTACAAGTACATTTACACCGCAAGATCTGAGTGGTTGGTGCACAAAATCATGCAGAACTACATAATCTTGAATTATTATTATTGATTTTAAGCAAGTTTGTAAAGACACACAAAAATTCAGCACACATTCTTTGTCTAAAGATTAAGGGTTTTCATATTTAATTGTATTACTATTTTTTAAGTATGATGTAGCTGGTAGGGTAGGCCAAGTTTATGTGGTCATGTGTTCTGTTTCTATTTCCTGAGAGGGGAAAGTCCTGAATGATATACACGCAGCTTTGCGTGTGTAAAAGCAATGTCTCTGTCTACAAAAGTTAAGAAACCAAATAAGAGTAAAGTTCATGTGATATTGACTGTAAGTTAATGTTTTATTATATAATTTTCTGTTTATCCAAAAATATTTTTGGGCCCAGCAAATGTTGGTGTGTATTCAGGGATTGTTTAGTCTCCCCTTTAAATATCACTGACACAGTCTGTTCTCTGACCATCTGAAGCACACCTAAATGACAAGAACTTATCTGATTTGCTGGCTTTTACACAACTTCTGACACACATGTTTTTGTCAACCAGCCTGGAAAAGAAGTCATGCTTACAAGGTCATGCTTACACTGGTTGATACAATTTGTTAAATAAACATTCGCTGGATTTGCTATAGTTTTTCAATAAATCTTTATTTAGCATTTTAGTAGCAAGTTAACTAGATATCAGTTAGTAGAACTGTATTTCCTACTTTGTTTTCTGAATTGTATGATATTAATTATTATACTTGACTAGAGACTTGTTGGCTAATAAGTAGCAGTACTAAAGATTAAACTTGTTTACTATAGTTTAACATGTTGAGGCAATCAGATCTTTCTTAGAAGTCCTTGTACACCTTTTTTTCATCCACAAAAATGCAGAAGATCTAGTTTTTCAAGTTATTGAGGGTACGTTAATACCATGCGTTGAGTATGAAAAAATGTTCCTCAGAATTTGAGTTACAACTTCAACTAAGAGGTGGTTTGTTGTTCACACAGTAGTTTTGTAACATTTAAGGACTTATTTTTCACAGTTTTTATCCCATAGGTTATGTTGAACACCATTTAAATCAAACTCATTGGACCTTATCTGCTTTTTTAAGGCAAGGCTTGTAAATGGCTAATGTCTTGAGAAATGTGTGTTGAATACAGCTGCAGTGAATTATTTGTTGCGGAGTTGTTTTCTGTTATTAGTTGAGGCGATTATAATCACATTATATTTCTGTTATTTACACTTAAATTAGGTGTCTATATCTCAAAATACTCAGACTGCCTTGACCTGAAGCGCTGGTACGATGGCAAGACTGGCTACATTGTCCTTTTGAAGCTGACCAAGGTACACATTTAACAAATTGGTGGGAAATTGTTATTCTTCCACCCAAATTCAGTTGCTTTGTGCTGATTTATCCTAATGCACCACATGCAAACATATTTTCTTAATTTTTTAAACATCAGGGGAGAGTGAAAGAAGTTACAGACAACTACACCCAGAATTTCACTCCTCCGACAGCTGGCTTCGACTGCCATGTTTCAGAGCATCTTGGTGCTGTGTCTTCAACTACTAGTTCTTTTTTGGCCTATGAGCGAACACAGGTGATACAGCTCTCAAAAGAAATGGTTTCCTTCCTTCCTTAGCATCAAATTGTATATCTAACACGGTTGGTTTGTATTGCAGTACTATATGTATGAACTCCGTGATGGAAGCAGTAAACCAGAATCATGTCCGAGACATGCTTGTCCGTTTGCCATCGTGGCATTTTCATATGGGAAGATGAACACCACGTCAGAGTTGGAGACAAAGAGGTTTATCACTTTGCTCTTTGAGATTTTATATAAAAAAAAAAATGAAACACCTTTTGCTGAATCTAATGAAATATAACATTAAGTTTTACATATGATAATGATGATTTTGACAACTAACGATCTGTTTTCTTTACTGTTTCTTTTCAAGCCAAGACAAAACAGGTAGGAATTATGGATTGTTTTGCTTGTTCTTTTCTCTTTTTGGGGTGAAATTGCAAACGGCAAATAGCGAGGATTGCTTTATTTAAAATCTTGTCCATTGTCTTTCTTTCATTTATTGTATAATTTATTTTAACTCTTTTGAATAATATTTAGTGTATTTAAAATGTTCTTTTTTTTTAAAAGTCTGTAATTACCAATAAGCGGTATGTTGTATTGTAGTGTTTCATTACCAACCATGGATTGGCCAATTCAAGATTGAATCCACTGTCTATGATGTTGGTCTTCAGTCTGCAAGCGGAGCCTGGTTCCCCGCAAAACTGTATGTTATTTGCAAGGACATGTTTTGACCCTCTTACTCCAAAACAATAAACCAGATTTCATTTGATGATGCACCAGAAAAGCTGCCCAAACATTAAGGGTAGATTATTCAGAAATGTTATATATCTACTTAAAAGCTATAGGACTGAAATGCAAACTGTATTTTCAGCCCAAAGACAGTTAAAATTGACCGTGCAATTGGTGTGTCTGAACTGAAGAGGACCTTGCCGCGGGAAATCTTTGAAACTTGCATTGTGGGTGAAGGTGTGTTTAAAATTTTGTTTTGGTAATTGACAGTATCGCCCATATTGGTGCGAAAATTGTAAATGAGCACATTTTTTATTTGTTTTCCTATATCTCCCCACAGTTTGCATAGATGGCAGATGCTTCAACTTGTATGATGTTGTCTCCTCTAAGGCGAAAAATGATCTTGCTCAGATAACCCAAGAGCTAAAAGAAAAAGAAATGGTAAATATGGAGAAGAGGGAATATCTGTCATCAAAAAAACACTGATAAAATCTTTAAACTAATGTTATCTTGTCTTATGATATTTTTCATTCACCAGGCTCTTGTTATACCACTGGAAGATTCTGGTTTCCTTATACTGTTACACTCTTCACATCTCTTCTCTTATGAAGGTAAGATGTTGCCCAGTAGAGTTCAACTCCAATCACAATCATTTTCTCTTTAGAGTACTTTTAAAACCAACATATAAACCTTTAAAGACAAACCTCATGAGCTCTGAGGTTGTTAATCAGTGATATATGCTTATTTTAATGCTTGTGTGTCATTTAAACGTATTTAACAACGGTGAAGAACTACATCACCTAAAATTCTAAATGTATATTTGATTTATATCTGATTATTTAGCAATAAACTTATAAAAATATTATTTTCTGTACTTAAAATATTAAAATCTGTGATTTTATTTTTTTATATTTTCAATTTTAATTTGATTGTCATTCAGAATGCTTCATGAGATTGAGTTCATTTCCTCATTATTATTATTACATCATTAAGTACACAGTCTTTTTGCTAGATTTTTTGTTTGCTTCAAATCTATGTTTGTAATGTGATTCATCTTAAAGCTGGTAAGTTTGGTTCTTCTCTCAGTACACTTTAATAAAGTTTTTTTTAAAAAAATTTTTATAAATATCTATGGATAAAATAAGCAATTAAAATACATCTGGAGCCAAGTGGACAGAAAATCTATCTTGATGTTGTTGTTTCTTTCATTTCTAGATGCAAAGTCGGGTAAGGCAGCAGCACTTCATGGCATGTTTATTTTCCCGGACTCAAGAACTGTGCCAAGAGGTAACAAGGAGAATGATTTTATTTATTTATTTTAAATCAGTGTACTTTATGTATCTTTTAATTTGCCATTATTGCACGTCTTATAAGCATCTCTTTTGTGTGTTTTTATGTTTAGCGGCCAAGTCTGACCTGACAAATATTAAAGTGTCATCAGAAATAATGCAAGTCATTCCAGCACTCAACTATGCAGAAACAGAGATGGAAAAATGTCCTCCAAACCAACAGGGGTGCTCTAAAACTTCTTTAGAGAAGCATTTGCAAGACTATGGCACTCTTTTTCACCCAGGGCTGTTGGACATTCCCACCAGGGAAGCCAGTATGTTTCCAGACCAATATGATGTGCCTGGTGGTTTTACTCTGATATCACCTAAATGGTCACAGGAGACTAGCACTCGATTAAAATCCTATTTTGATGAGCCTTGTGGCTTTACAGTTCCAGTAGTGAGGGCACTGGAGTTACTCAACACTGGTCGACAGCAGCGTGGTGATGATCATGACGATGATGTCTATTACTGTATATCATCACCTGAGGAGGTCTCACAGACAGATCCCCCTGTTGAAATGGAGGTGACTAAGCACACAGAGGCCGCCAGTGATGCCTCTCACAGGACTGTTGAAAAAGTTGAGAGACCAAAAGATGAACACAAGCATTTGTCTACAGAGCAGCCTCAACCTGCTCTGCCAGAGGGCCTTGGAAAACTGGGAACAGCTGTAGTTACAGAAGCTGACAGTGTGTTGGAGTATCCAACTTCCACAGTGTCACCCAAATTGGGTGATGTCCCTTCAGAGAATTGTGTAAGTATTGACACTGATGTTGAAAAAACATCTCAAGGCAGTACTAGAGGAGATGCTGATGGAGTCTGTATAGATTCATCCACAAAAGAGACTCCCATTCAAACAAGCAGTACACCATTAATCACATCAACAGAAGAAGGCGATGCTGCTGAGGGGATGGAGGATAATATACTTACTGAGAAAACAGTGGCTGATCCTGATAAGAAAGTAAATCGGAGGCCCTTTTCGAGGCGTAAAGGTAGGAAGTGCAAAATTCATTGGAGAACCATGCAGATCAAAAAAGGAGCTAAAAAAAAGCTTGCTTTACCAACTTCAAGTTTGCCTCTCGTTTTGCCAGTGAACTCCACAGATGGCCCTACAAAAGATGACATCAATCAGATGCCACATTCAACTAGTAGGGCCAAGGGACGCAGGCGAAGGGGCGTGAAACGAAATCTGAAGAAAGCCAGACAAGCACAAGAACCTTTAAGTGTTTCAACAGAAACTATACATGATCAAAGTATGGAAAATGAAACCAGCCCTCCAAAAAGTGACTGGCGGTCTCTTCCAAGGCGTAAAAGATTGTGGAATACCAATGCCACTCTGAAGCGGTCTTTGAGATCAGGTGCTGTAAAGATTGATGAGGAGACTACAGTAAACACTCGGGCCGATGCCAGAAAACAAAGTTTGTCTAGCACACCCAAGAGAAAGATGGAGGGATTTAGCTTGCGGGAACGATATGGTCTAAAGACCATAATCACAACCTGTGGCAGAGTTTTTGTTCCGCATGGTTCAGATGTTGATGTACAATCTGCAAACAAGAGGCAAAGTGAGAAAATGCATGTTGAGATGAGCATTGACACAAATGCAGAAACAGTTTCTCCTGTGGAAAACAAATCCACAGAAATAGTGGAAAGTAAGGGAAAATCTCCCTCGATGGTGATGGAAGAATTCCCCCGTAAAGTTCCAGGGGTCAGTGGCGGTGAAGACTCGTCGCACAGCCCTTCAGATGAGATGCCAAGTGCTCTCTTGTCAGCATTAAAGATATTGAGAAACCTTCACAAAAACAACCCATTAGAAACTGACAAAAGTCAGGATTTATGTTCAGAAAAGTCCATGAATGCTACATCTAATGAGAACGTAGGCTTCCAACAAACTAACAGAGATCATCCTGTTACTGTTCAAGCAGATGCAACTTCCAGTCCTCCCAGAGTATCTGACCAATCCATGCAGTCAGACCCTAAAGTATCCTCCCCTGACAAAATCAAAAAGAAAGCAAAACATGATGTGTACAGTGCAATATCTATAAGCAAATTAAAGACGGTACTCAGAAGGGGAAAGAGGGCGAAATCTCCTTCACCTGGTGACAGTGCAAAATCTGAGCCAGATAACACACAGCCAGAATCAAAAGCAAGAAAATTGGGCACCATCATGGATTTGGAATGTGATATTATCAAGAATCAGTTGAAAGACAAAGCAACACAGCCCATGGATGATACGGCACAATATACGCCAATGAAACCTGTGGAGATAACCAAACAACCTGTGTCTTGGAGAGGTCTTTTTCACAATTCCTCAAAAGAAAATGGTAAGAAAAGTCTTTGTATATATTATGTATATATTCAATATTCTGTTATTAAACAAATGTTTGCATACCAAGAGTGGGAAATAGGGGTGTAACGGTTTAAATTACTCACAGTTCGGTTTTTATCACCGCTTTAGGGGCATAGTTAATTACAGTTCGGTATGTGCTATGTTCAGGGGAAAAAAAAGACTACTTCCAACTAAATAAAGAACATAAGAACAAATAATCAAACTACAAACAACACAAATAATTCCAATAGAGCAAAGATAATAAATAAAATGAACATTGCTTTTCAGGTTATTTAGGTATCTAACCGTAGTTTTCAGGTACAGAAAATAAAGTTATCAAATGCAAAACAACATTGCATATAATCTTCACTGTATAAATTAAATAAAGATAAATCATTATTAAAGTTACAAAAGCTATTCAGTCAAGAGAAGTGAGTGATTTCCTTGTCTTTTTGATTTAACATTAAAAATGCAGTCAGCAGGAATATTAGGCTGCTGTCCCTTTAAGACATAATGGATATAATGCCGCTACACTGATACTGTACATAAACAGTTCAGAAAGACAATGCATATGTTTACTTAGGACATAACCTACTATGTTTGCTAGAATACTCGCCAAGATGGGCATGTTCACATAATTTCTGTGTGAATTTGTCCACTCAAACACAAGACGTGCTATCAGGACCCGGGTGATGACGGTGTAATTGGTCATATTAGAGCATACGGCACTCGCATTGAACAAAGTTTAGATGAAGCCAGAATGCGTATCCATCGACAGAAAACTCTGTCTGTTTTAAGCATTGTTATTTTCAACAAACCTTATTATAAATGCATATGCTTCGTCAGATTTGAGAGAACCGTTCCACCTCTAATGGGAAAGTGTCCAGAAAGTGCTGTGTGTATATTTGCTACCAGTTTTAAACCTCAATCCTTTGTGAATGTTTCAATTTCGGTAGTAGACATTACATTAGACTGGCTTGAGACATGATTATGCTGGTGTATTAAAATTGGCCCCATGTGTTCCCTCTCCATGTTTTTGTCTTCTGTGAGCATGTTTTTCTGCTTCTGCGCTTCCTCTTATTCTTTTGCATGTCTGCATGACTATGCGCCTTTGCTACTGCTATTTTATGCTTTGTCTTTGTTTTTGTCTATTTTTTACAGGGTCCCTCAATTTTGACACATCAGCACCTTTTGAAATAGCTAAACACACTGACCAGCAGCTCATATCATCGCTTGGGGATAGGGTAGGAAGGAGAAGAATTAGCGGTGATGGCAAAGCCAGCGCAGAGAGTGTGAGCATGAGTGCATCTCTGCCCTCAGATGCTTTGAGTTTACTGGCTGACTTGGCCCTCGGTGCAAGTAATGATAAAATGTTATCAAACTTAGAAGCCAAACCTGGCCAGGAGGCCCTTGATGGAATGAAGGGTAGCGGCTCCCCGGAGTCAGTCCTTCATGCTCTTCTTCGTTGTCCATCTACCAGATTTAAATTACCCCCCAGGTCTCCTATTCCAGAAGGTCTTTTAGTGAGTGGGCAACTGATTTTGGAAATATCAAAAGAACATTCTTACTCACAGCCCACCTCTCTGCTGTCAGGTTTGTCAGGTCCATCCCCCCAGGTTTCTTATCCATCTGGATGTGTAGATTCACCTCTGTCATTGAGGACTGGGCTTCTTCTGAACCTGCCCAAAGATGCCACAGCCTCGAGTCATCAAGAGGAAGGGGGCAAAACAGAATGGAAGCGCTTGATTTCTCCAAATAAGCCAATGTCGTTGATTCCCAAGTTGAAAACACGGAAATCACGATTTTTACGGGACAGATGCATAATTGAAAAGGATGGAAAGATACAAGTGATGAGGATTTGGGAAGAAGATTATGATTTTAAATTTGACAGCAAGTTCACCAATGACAGTATAGACAAAACTGTCACACGAGCACTTCATGGGTAAGTACAACTTGATGCCCCTACATTTCAGTTAAAGTTTAGTGATGATTGTTGTAGTGAAGATTTATATTGTTTTATGTTGAATTGTGGCGACAAACCATTCACACAAGACACAAATCTGAACATTATTGCATTGTTTGCTAAAAAAATTATTATTATATACTGTTTATAGGGGTATAAACAGTATATATTATATAATATATATATATAAACAGTATATAATAAATAAATATAATGATGGCAACGAGTGTTTCCAGTTTGACAGCAGATAAAAATAAACCATAAATAAATTACTTTCAAGTAAATTGTTACAAAAGTGCACATTAAACGGCTAAACACAGAAGGTGGAATGTGCGTGTTAGGGGTGTAGCGGTACACAAAACTGACGGTTCGGTACGTACCTCAGTTTTGAAGTCATGGTACGGTACAGCAGGAGAGAGAAAACTAAATATAAAATAGCTTTTTTTTTATTAAACCGTGGTTTACTAAACAAATTGTGTCTGTCCTTAAATGTATTCTTAAAGATAAAAAAATTATCTCTGCTAATGCTGTAAAGTCTAAACTATATAGGGAGCCCTTAATTGCACATTACTATAATTTAACAGTAGAGCCCAAATTAGCCTAAATTCAGTTGCTATTTATTTTTAGATATAGTAATCAACACTCAACACATTGTATGCAAACATGTAAACACATAAGGCAGTTTTTGCATTAACTTTATAAAAATTATGTTTTTATTCCAATTCATTGTTGAAATATAATAATTTATACACAGTGGCTATCATTTTCATGACAGATTTATTTTAACACAGTGTGGGATATTCTGCGCGCACTGGGATGGTTGGAACTCAACTGGCCTAATTCTTTGGTTAGAAAGAACTGCAGCTACTCGAGTGAACTTTACTGATCTCAGTGTTTACATAAATGTGGTTTCTACACAGTAATGCACAGATTTATTGGCTTTAAGGGCATGCACTTCATCAGGAAATCTTTCCATCTGTGCACGTCTGAGTACAGCCGTTTCAGTCTCTATGCATTCTGTCGCAGACATAGGGGGTGCTGCCGCCCCATGAAGAGACTGATATGTGGTCATGATGAGGTCGTCCCAGGTTTTGCAGTCATCTACATTAGGTAAAGAGGCATGACTGATTGAGATATTACCACAGAATTAGGATTTACAGAGTTTTTCTGAATGTTCAATTGACACTGAAGGGTGGATTGGCCAGTGGTCTGAAGATTAGTGCAGAAATGCTGGACCTCGCTTCCATCTGCAGGGATGGGACAGATATATGAGGGTATTACCGCAAGTGATATCGTCAGCAGGATTGTTATCTGAGTCCACGTATTTCAAGTTCTCGTATCCAACGAGGTCTTGAATCTCTGCGATTCGCATGCCAGCAAACACTTTGTAAATGCATGACTCAGACTGTATCCAGTGGAGTACAGTGGTTAAATCGGACCACATTACTGTCTTCTGATATCAAGAGTAAGCTCTGTGTTCAGTGTTTTGGTAAGCTGAGCTCCCAACAATGCTGCACAGAGCTCAAGGTGTGGCATGGAGGGTTGCTTTTTGGGTGCCACCTGTGACCTCCCCATGATGAATGCAACTTGGATGTCATCACCCGTTTCCACCCGTAGATAAGCTTCAGAGCCATATGCCTTCTCCAGGGCATCACAGAAGACATGCATATCGATAATGGAGGAGGTGTTGCTGCATGCTGGTGTGTAACACCTGTGTTATTCTTTGTAGGTTAGGAAGCTTTTCTTCCCAAGTGTGCCATTTTGAGAAGATGTCAGCTGGCAGAGGTTCATCCCAACCTCCAACCCTCTTCCATAGTGTCTGCACCAGGATTTTGGCCCTTGTGGTGAAAGGGATGATGTATCCGAGTGGGTCACACTGGCTTGCCAGGATGCGATAGGCACTTCTCATTGAGGTTTCCCCAATTGTTGACACAGGCTTGTGCTTATAGCCTAAAATGTCCTGGGAACAGTGCCACATGCCTCTTGCAGATCAGTTTTGTTTGCAGAAAGCCACCGCTCACAGCCTACTGATTTGGCTTTGGCGGGTAGATGTGCAATCACATCGGGAACATTGCTAGCCCACTGCCTTATGTCAAAGCCACCAGCCACTAATACATATACATAGAAAGAATGCTGAACAGACTCAACTACATCTTCATTGCCTTCACTGTTGTCTCTGACATGTCTCTGGAGGGCATAAGTAGCGCATGGACTACAGGTGGTCCCAAATGGTAACACTCGCCATTCATAGATGTCTGGGCTGCGATCTCTTTCCATGCCTTTCCAGAGAAAGCGGAGCAGTGGCTTGTCTTCAGGTAACAGTCTGATCTGGTGAAACATGGCTCGTATGTCTCCACTTATGGCAACGGCATACTCTCTGAACCTGAGCAGGACTCCCAGCAGTGGTAGACCAAGAGTGGGACCAGGTAGTAGATTGTCATTCAGGTTCATTTGATTGTAGGTGAAAGAACAATTAAAGACCACCCAGGCTTTGTCATTGTGGAGCAAAATGTGGTGAGGAACGTACCATGAATCACTGGAATTGGCTGCTTCTGGGTTGGTTATTCGTACTGCAAATCCTCAAGTTTGTGTATCTCTTTGTTGTACAAGTTTGCCAGGTCAGGATTCTTAACGAGACGGCGTTCTGTGGCTCTTAAAAGGGTCATGACAGCGTTGGATGGTGCCTGGAGTTTAGACGCATCTCTCTTATGAAGTAGTAGGCTAGCATAACGGGTTGTACCATCAACTGTAACACGTACCGATTTCTCCTCCAACATGGCAAGAGCAGATTTATCTTGTCTGGAGCAGACTACT
The DNA here is from genome assembly GCA_039654625.1 of Rhinogobio ventralis. Taxonomy (NCBI): domain Eukaryota; kingdom Metazoa; phylum Chordata; class Actinopteri; order Cypriniformes; family Gobionidae; genus Rhinogobio; species Rhinogobio ventralis. The sequence goes on from CM077211.1 coordinate 31,488,782, forward strand.
ACTTTCTCATTTTTCTGTGGCAGTATGTCAAGCTGCCACAACCGCTCAACATGTTGACTTAAAACTTGCATTGGAGAAAGGATTGTGGTGTGGAGGCATACGCTTACGTTTGAGGGTTGCTGGAGAAAGGTTGTTGGCCCTTGAACGGTCCAGCCAAGAAGTATGTGTACCGCTATAGGGCTACCAATACCCATACGGATTGGGCAGTTTGGTGTGATCAGCTGTGGATAATCTGATCCTATGAGTAGCAAAGGCTGCACTTTAGTAAACCCTAACAAGGGAATGGCCCTGAGGTGTCCATATCTCCTCTTCAGTGCGTCCGTGGGACATGACTGCTCAGCAAGGTTGAGATCCTTGGCTGTGAACTCGTTCCGAATCTGGTGTTTAACACTTAGGTGTGACAGAGCAGATATCTTAAAGGAGACTGTGATTCCTCTTAGCTGAACAAGGTCTTGTCTTATTGTTCGAAGAGTCAATTTTTCCTCAGATCCCAGATGTTTGACTGCTGCTGGCAGGATGATCGTTCTTTCAGACCCATCGTCCAACATGGCATGGGTGTCCAGGAAACTTTTACCACTGCAAAGTCTTACCCGGGACTACTTTCAGCATCACTCTGTCTGAATGACTGGCCTGATCCAAGTAAACCTGAAAATCGGTTGTGCTCACTGTGAGTATGGTTTGGTTTTCTGCCTTAACCACAACGTCATGCAGAACAGGCAGGTGGAGTCCTTCACAGGTAGAGAAAGTTTTCTTTAGCGTGTAGCTGTCTTGTTTGTGACCTTGTCCACACCTCCAGCATTTATTGTGCTCTTTAATCCAGCTTCCTTTTTGTGTGTGGTTTAACTTGCAAAAGGCTGCACAAGCATTGGGATAATGTTCATGGTTGTTGCAGTAGGGACAAAAGGGCTTGAAGCGATCCCACTTTTTAGCTATAGCTTCCATTCTAGTGTCTGTGGGGGAAACTGGAGGGCAAATTAATGGCTTTAGGTTGTTCACTGCCTGTGAGAATTGTGGCTGCCTTGGCTTTGGGATGGGAAAGGTTTCTGCTCTCGCTGGAAGGGTTCTGTATGCACTGGCCCTGTAACGCCTAGATATTTGAAAGGCCTGAGCCTTTCTTTCCAGCCACTCAGCAAATTCTGGCAATGTGTAAGTCCTGGAACTGCCACTCACAATGATGTGCTGGTTGAGACAGTACTCTATGAATGAGTCTCTATAGCTGACAGGCAGTTTGGTCAGTAGAGTGTCAACGTGGGAGCCACATGCAGTTTGTATCTAGAGGGCCTGTCCATTGTGTTCAACATGCCCACCAGTGTATTAACATCTGCAGCAAAGTCCTCAAATCCCTGTGCATCACCTGGTCGAATAGCTGGCTGCATGATTGGCTGCGGCTGCGTACAGGGCTTGTGGTCTCCTCATATTGTGGGTATGATCACAGTAACAGAGGGTTCTAATCCAGTGTTACTGAGTTCAATGTGAGGAAGGCTCTGGTAGTGTCCATAAGCAGGAGATCTAAATGCAAAAGATGCCTGTCTAGCACTGTCCATTCTGATTTTGAAGCTCTCTCATCTCACTGCTTAAATCTCTCCACCGGGCCTGTGATGCAGCTTTCCACTTTCAAAGTCTCTGTCCCCAGGAGCAGGAATAATATAGCCCCTTTAAGGATCCTGGCTTGCATGAGATATTCCTTCAGTGATCTCTGCTGGTGAAGAATGAACATGACGCGGAAGTGGATAATCAAGCACATAATCCTCCAAGTAGGTGGGCACCCGCCGGGTACGACTTGGACGAGGATCTGGCTCTTGTCCTCCCTCATAGAAATCTCTGGATGTAGCCATAGCACAGATGTTGTCCCGATCCGGCTCGAAGGACCAATTTGTGGGATATTCTACGCACAGTGGGATGGTTGGAGCTCAACTAGGGATGGGAATTTCGATCATCGTTAGGTCTCAAAAACCGAGTACTCGGGTCGGGGCGTGTCTGTCATGGAGATATGAAACTATTTTAAGACTGTTACTAAAATTAATGTTGACAAATACAAACATTGACATGTCTATGAAGACATGAACATATGACTAGAAAAAATAAAAATAAACATCTAAAAACAAAATAACCTTCTCAAATAACCCAGTCAATAATATCAGGCTTTGTATTTGAGCTGAAACTGTGAATACGCCACCCTGCAGAGCTTTGCCAGCGGGTTAATAAACTCAACCAAACGCATCCTATATTAGATTAATCAGATATGTACCTATTACAATTTACATCCGCACAAAAGGACACAAATGCGCACGTGAACTTGGCCGTGCTAGTTTTTTACAGGCTATGGTTTGAAAGGGAAACTCACATTTTGAATGCGCTCTTCCCTTAACAACAACGCCGATACATGGGCAACTAAAGCACAGAGAATTTAAAACACAATTACAAATGTGTTCTCATTATAATGCTATGTACATGCAAGATTGATAATGTTGATAATGTCGGGCATTGCATTTGAGTTAACTGAAGAGAATGAACACTAACGACAGCGCTTTGCTAGCTGGTTATTAAACTCAACCAAATGCGTCCTATATGACGCAAATATGACATTAATCAGATATAGACAACATAAAAGTAATCTTACAACTTGCATCTGCAGAAAAGGACGCTGATGCGCACATGAACTTGCGCACCGCACTAGTCTGATGTAACTCTCGTTGTGGATTTCCTTTAACAGTGCGCTGATACACGGGGAACTAAAGCACAGAGAATTTACACCATTCTATTACAATCTTGTTCTCATTATAATGCTATGTATATGACAGATTGGCGCTGCACATCTTGCACTTAACTGTATTTCATGATCACAGTGATTCCAGGCATCACTGCAGTGCCCGCTTCAGTTTCACTTTATTTCGCCGGTCTGGAAGGTGAGCTGTCTAACGCTAACCAATCAGACCTTAGTTACCGCCCAAAATGCCGCAATAACGATCAGAAAAATAGATAAATATATATATTTTTTATATATCAGGGCGTCGTTTTCATGATCGATCGTCGCTGTCACGTTCGAGTACTCGAGTACTCAACCACTGTTGCCCATCCCTAAACTCAGTTGGCCTAATTCTTTGGTTAGAAAGAACTGCAGCTACTCCAGAGTAAACTTTGCTGATCTCAATGTTTATTAGGCCATCCAATTGCAAGGCATAAACAGGTTTGCGTGGATATGCACATAAATGTGGTTTCTGTGAGAGAACAAAATAAGGATGATAAATATACATGATAATATGACATGACAGAAGATGCACAGATAAGAACTCTATAACTATACACTGATAAGTTGTATGACGTAACAATTGTATGATGTAACAGTAAACCAGAGCTTATGATGGTTCTTCTAGTTGGTGAGCATTACGCTGATTGTATGTATATTGACACAGTAATACTTCTGAGGTAAAATCAACTGAATTACGTTATGACACACTCCGAAACAGCAATACCACACAAGGAAAAACAGACTTTTAAGGAATAAACAAAGCCAGGAAAACTCTGTATAACTCTGCTACTGGACGCTGCTGAAATGATGAAATGACGCTGCGCATGCACCAGACATGTCTGAACAAGTTCGACTTTTCGAATTTTGTACACATAGCCAACATTAAATAATCAAGACATCACTAACAGGTTAAGTAGAATATAATGAATATATAGGCTAATATAGTGCATATATTTAGCGAAAGAGTTGATTTCTCTAGTGAACTAACCAGCTGTGGACACTGAATGACTTGCCTGAGGTAAATGTAATGCTACGTGCCGTCGTTTACAAGCTGTTTTATTGACATCTTTCCACCGTTGAAACACTGATTGAGCGATTACAGGACATATGATACGTTTCGGTAAGTTGTAATGTATCCTCAACATACCTTCATATGTTGATTCATGTTTATTATTTAACTAGGAAAAGATTATCGCGTTTACTCGCGCTCCACGCTGCCGTGTCTATACAGTGATCTCTCACGCCACATTAAAGAGCGTCAAAACCGCATATTGTTTATAATAATAAAATGGACAGAATACTTAATATGTTTGTGTGGGAACTCGGACTGAAGTATGTTCTAGGCGTAAAACAAGCCTACTGTTAACTGTTAAAGATTGCATTTGGTATCGTTCGGTACACACATGCACCATACCGGAAGTCCTGTACCGAAGCGGTTAGATACGAATACGTGTACCGTTACACCCCTAGCGTATGTGACAAACTAGAACAGACCTCTTTGGTTCTCGTGCACATTTGAGCTTCTTTACCTTTCAATGCCGGTTGGCAAATCAACTTAAAGGTGCATACCGCCACCTACTGCATGACAGCTGACGTAAAATAAAGGACCGGGCTTAGGATAGCTGATACTGATCAGTTAAAAAAATGCTTAATTGGCCCCGATACTAATCCTTGAGAACCAAATGTCTGAGTTTGGTGCAAAAATGCCACACTTAAAATATGCTGAAGAAGTTTTTGTGGTCATAATTTGAGTTTAACAACAGTTTTTTGGTAATTGAGTCATCATAACTCGTATATAGGCATTCCAAAAAGGCCCTGTTAACCATTTTTTTCTTTCCTAATATTAACAGGAAATGGAACTTCAGCATTGAAGACACCTATGAGGATGTCCATCTCATTTTTCACATGTGGATTGGTCTTTTCTATAGTAAACACACCTCCAGGTTATTTCACCTTGAAAATAGTACTGCCCTTCCAAAAGGGAAGGATGTTGAAAAGGTTCATCTGGACATTAACGCCATTCAAAATGCTGTGTCAATGCTCAATGTTGAGTTGAGCTCGAAAGAGGACTCGTCCAGGCCTGTGCAGCTTTCATCAGAGATTTTGGATCTTTCTGTGAAAAACGGCGAGCCTGTGAGTCTTTGTTCGGTCTCAAATCAAAGCAGAAAAAAAGACACTGCATCACATGAAACAGGACCAAGCCATTCACCTTCTGGGACAACTCTCCCCCCCAATTCAAAAGTTGCTTTGATGTTGCTGGTAATGTATATTGTGTCAATAATTCTTTTAGACATTCTCTGTGATATTCTCAGAAATATTTAACATTTTTGCTTCTTGTACACTCGGTGTGATTGTGCAACTTAACATTGATTTCATTTCTCTGTTGCAGAATTATAGATCTCCTGAAGACATGCCAGTGAAAAATTCAGTGCCTGTCAGTCACAATGACACTGATGACGAAAATTACATCACCACTGACTGCTCATATTCTCAGCTCTTGGAAGGAAATAGTGCATACAACCAGTTGTGTGAGCAAGCATCAAATATGAGAATAGGTATTCGGATACGACTGCCAAAGGTCAGAAATGTTACAAATACTGACGCATCGACGAGAGTGACCACTATTGATCTGAAAAAAATTGGTGTGTTCCATCAAGTACTTAGTCCCATAAAACCGTCAGCATTCTCAAAACCACATCGTCTGGTTTTGGGTAGGAAAAGTTTTGATTTGAGTTTAAAGAAGGAAACTGGGCATCTGCAAAAGGAGAATGTTTCTGACAGTGCAGAAAGTAAAGAGATTTCTGAAACAAATGGAAACAAAAATGGGTGCCAAGCAGCTGTGGTTGCTGGAAATGTTGATGATACCTCTGAATTTAAAACTGGACACGGAGCATCCATTTCAGTACACGAAAAGAGTGTATCTGTAAGTCAAGAGAGTGATGAAGTCTCAGATGAAGATAGCCATGATGGATGTCTTACAATTATGGAAGATGGAAATGATGAGGAAAAGATGATTTCTGAATCGCCTACCCAAGATCAGATTAGTATTACTGAGCATGATTGCTCTGCTCATGCAGAGGAAGATCTTAAACCTTTACAAGGTCTCAAAGGTCACACAAACATAGTAGATGTTCTGAGAGATGCTTCACCACATGAGGCTAGTGCTGAAGAGCATAACGAGACTTCTAATGCAAAAAAAGAACTTAAACCTTTACTAGATGACACAAATCTAGTTGACCATGTTGATGAGCTAAGCGATATTTCATCAGATGAGACCAGAGCTGAAGAGTATATTGAGACTTCTAATGTGAAGGAAGATTTTAAGCCTGTGCCTGACCTGAAAGATCACTCAAAAATGGTTGATGAGCTGAGAGATGCTACATCAGATGACACTAAAGTTGAAAAGTATAATGAGATTTCTAGTCCAAAAGAATATGCATCATCCCATGTGATTGAAGGGAATGACACTAAAGAGCCTGTGGAAGAAAAAGATGGTTATACAGGTGAGGAAATTATGCAAGAAGGTAAGAGTAAGTCAAAGGAATGGGATAACCTGGATGACAGTGATAATGAACGTGAGACGTCCACAGCAATGGTAGAACATCAAGATGAGTTTATTTTGAGTCTAAAGGATGATATAAACAGTGTTGATATGGAATTCAGTGATGAGGATGCCATCATCGATGATGATGATGATGATGATGACGATGACGTGAAGATACAAAAGAGTGAAACACGACCTCAGACACCAGAGGAGACATGCTTTGAAGAATTCAGCACTGATTTATGCACAGGTGAGGATCAGCCTATGTCTGTTCAAGAGAAACACACCCCAGCTTCTAATATTGACACTTCTGACGTAATGCAAGATAAAATTGAATCCAAGACCCTTCAGCAGAGTTTAGAGATCCAGCAAGAAGCTCTTGAAGTATGTCAAGAGTTAAAACCAACAAGTACTGTTGAATCCACCACATTAGATGTTTGTCATTCAGAAAACGATGATGCAAGAGATTCAGGCCAACAGGATAAATCTAAAGTTAGTGGTGAGGATGATACACTTGTTGACGAGAAGGAGACACAAAGTCAAGGCTCTTGTGAAGATGAAGTCATCAAAACATACCAAGAATGCCTGTCCCCAAAAATTTGTGCTCCGCCCCCCAATAGCCGGACTGAATCTCGTAATGAAATGGTTGCTCCTCAAGCTTTGACAGTTGACAAACCCTCTGAAGTGGAGGTAAACAGCATGTGCTCTACTCCTACACTAGATGAAATGGCATGTTTTCCAGAAGTAAACAAAGAATTCAGGGAAGAGGATTTAAATAGGGACCTTTACTTTCCTGACAACACTGTTGACATGTTGCCACCTAAAAGTCCTGTAAGTTCTCACACCCATGTTTCTACCACAAAGCCATTCTCTAATTTTATAGGAAATTATGAAGAAACCCACAATGATGAACTTAGGTGTAAGAGGATCAAATGCCCTGGGACAATGGATTTCAAAGATAAATCTGCATTAACTACTAAGCGTTCGCCCAGTGAGGACCCTTTCCAGTTAAGGCACAATCTCTGTCCCACCTCCGAACAAAAAGATGACAAGGGTGCACCTCAAAATTATTCTGAATTATTTTACAGAGACGAAGATGTAGACGATTTACATGGATACTACCAGGGATCTGATGAAGGTTTACCGTGGCCTGATTATCAAACAGAGGAACCAGTTGATCACCAATTGTATCCACATGAAAACAAATTTATTGGTGACAATGATAAACCCATTTGTTCTAAGTACATTACATCTGAACGCGAGTATTCCTACAGGCACAAAAATCGTGCAAAGAAAGAGATAGATAACTATAGTTGGGTAGAAAATAATTATAAATCAGACCCTCTGTCGGTTACTTATACTGCTGAATATACCAGGGACCGAAGTACAAAAAAGAAGTCTAGAAATAGCAAGTTCACAGTCTTCCACCAAAATTCTGAGTGGGATGATGAAGACTCTTCCACCGGTATTGTAGACTACAGTATCCAAAAAACGGCATGCTTTGAAACTTATCGAACAAAGCCGACTAGGGCGGTCACGGTTAGTTCCATTCCACATGTTAAGACAAGCAAGCAGCAATTTGACTGGCGCAGGTATTTCAGAAGGGAGGCAGCTTCCAGTCAGCTATTAGATGTGAGTGAGAGGGATAACAAATTCGACATTCCACCCTCATCTATTGTCACAATTTTGGACAGGAAAGGAAACCGTGTAACATTTAGTAACTCTTCCACTATGAAACCATCTTTCATTGGACTTGAAAACTCTTTTAATAGCTGGCAAGAACAACAAAGTAAGACCGATGTGACCCGGTCTGCAGTTGATCTCGAGTACCTTATCTTCTCTAAAAAAATTAATCAGGTTCTCAAAGAAAATAAGAGCTCATCCAGTACCACATCGCACTGTTTGCCAAATCCTGACCAGTCTATATGTCCCATGACTGTTCGGTTTTCAAATCTTAGTGAAGTGGAGAACTCTGCTGAACTTAGTAAAGCACAGCAATCACTTACTGATTTTAAGATTAAAGTGGACATGTCTGAGAGGAGAGGGATGAGGGAGCCTGTAAGAAACCACAAACCACATCTTCAAAGACTTTTCTTTGAAAAGGGCAATGAGGTTGAGTTTGCCGGGATCTCAGAAATAACAAAGCAATGCGCTGTTGCATACAAGTCCATGATGAAAGATGTCTGCAGTAGGAAGACTCTCTCTCATCCAATTGAGGCAAGTGGAAAGGCCGTCAAGAGGAAGTACAATCGAGAGGGCGTTGGCCAACATCCTGGATTCTGTGGACGTATCAAGGAGACTTTCAACAATCCTCATGACAATCTGAAGTCGTCTGTGTGGCAAGCATCCAAGACTAAGTACAGGTTCTTTATCCTTGTCACATCAACAGATACCTTCTTTAAAGAAACCAAGGTAAGAAAGTTATGCATAAAAATAATCTTATTAAGTGGTCCAAAAGAATGAAGAAATATTTTCAAAGTATTTCTGATTTGTAGCACCTGTTGGAGATTGAGGGCCACATACCGGTTGAGCCAGATGAGTTTGACCTCAGTGGCAATGGTCAGTCTCCTCTTCTCATTATACTGAGGAATGAGGACATTGCAGAGCACATATGTGAGGTAAGTGAATGAGTGGCTTCGCTCTGTTCCCATGGCTCTTGGCCCCGCCCTGCTTGCTACACCATGTTTTTTGTTTTTTTTGTTTTATTTAATTCAGTCAAAAAAAAATTGAGTGATTGTTTTGTTTCTCTGAACTTTCTTGTTTTATTGAGGTTGCCTTCAAAATGGCTGTTTTTCCCATTCAACCAGGTGCCTTATTTGCTGGAATTGAAGAAGTCGCCCAATGTCCTTTTTGCTGGCATTGACCGACCCGATGACATGGTGAACCTAGCTCACCAAGAGCTTTTTGCAAAAGGAGGCTTTATAGTGTGTGATGAATTGGCACTTGACACACTTACTCTAGGTACTGATCAAGTTGCTACAGAAATTATGCATGTTGTTTTACTGAAGTTGGACTGATACATTATGAAATTTTTATTGGACTTATATTTTTCAAATTTATAAGATGACATGGAGAAAGTTGTGGGGATTCTGGAGGAGTTAGACAAGCAAGGGAAATGGAAATGGTTTCTGCACTATAGAGACAGTCGCAGGCTTCGGGAAAGTGCAAGGTAAGATTACAGCTGTGACTGCTTCTAGTTTCGCCTTGATACCTTTCTTCCTCTGAACACTGCCTGATAAAGCAGCATTTTAATGTTTTTTGTTTAAACAATAGATACTTTTGTATTTTGGCACAGACTAATTCCCACTCTCCTCTAACATATGAAAGGTAAGTCATATAAAACATATAATCTTTCATATAATCTCCTCGACAGGTCCAGTCCTGAGGGAAGTAAGAAGCAGCAGTTTATCGATGGTTGTCAGAAAGCTGGCATAGTTGAGGTCTTGCCCTATCATGAATGTGATGTCATATCACGGGACCGACCGGATTACCTCTTCTGTTTGACTCGTCTCCAGATCCAAAACGCCTCTGTACGGTTTCCTGTGTTTATTACAGGTGAGAGTTTTAATTTTTGTGAAAAGTCCATATGCCTTACAGGTTAGGGCCAGTTCACTTCAGCTGAAGTACACCAGCCTATTTAAATGGAATAATTAAATAATTAAAAATTACATCACCACAACCCCATATAAATGTTTTGTAAAACGTTAAATTATTTACATTTTATAAAATATATTCATATTGCATCTGCAACCTAAAAATGTGTATGTTGAGTATATGATTGATCTGATATGTTTGTGCTTCATACAGTTTTTTCCCCATAATCTTCTTCAAATCCAACTAATCTTGTATAGATGGCTGTAATTTTAATTGCACTGCAAAATTTCCAACTTGTACAGTTAACCTGCTTTCTCCTTTCCTCTACGTCCTGTGGTTACACCTTATGGCTGGAAAGAACTAGTGAAAACTTGTTTCCTGTTGTTTTAACAGTTTTATTTCTCTTTCTTGGTTCCTGGTTCCCTTCTTGCTTTGTCGCTGATAGCTCAAACACACAGACTGATCTTTAGCTTTTTTTTGGTCTGAAAGTTTCAAAAGTTACATTTTAAAATGGGACATTAGACAACCCAATCTCTCCTTTAAGGAGAGACTCGTTGCTTTAATCACTAAACCAGTGATTAAAGCAATGAGTATTATAATCATATTCAAAATGTTGATAAATTCAGTCTAGTAATATTGGAAAAATGGCATTATTGTATCACAAGTTTAATTTCCTATACATTCTCTGCCCTGCCATATTAAATATGACTGCTGACTTATCCTGCACCTGATGTCTACTTCACTCTAATTTGACCACTTATTTTCTACTTACTAGTCTTAGGTAATAATAGGTAATAATAATAATATGAAAAAAGGTAATAATAATATGTGAAGTTCATTACGTCAAGTATTGTCCTATATTGTCATCCCTACCTTAGTCTTTCCTTACAGTTACAAAAAGGCTTTTTCCTTCGTTAAATTAAGCATTTTAAAAATGGTTATTATTTATTTTATAAAATTATTATATAAGGATATAAAATGAATTCTTCAAAATGAAATACAAAATGAATTCTTTTATTTCTGCATATTGTACTTTAGTTTTTTTCTGTGAACAATGCATAATATTACCAGATTTAGGGAATATGAGAATATGGTCATTTTTAACTTTTGTTATTTTGCGTTGCAGACACGCCTACCGAATCTTTTGGAACCAATGGGATTTTAACCATGAACATTTACACATTCTCACGGATTCTTTCAAACGAAACTTGTTCTGTGTCATAAATGTGTATGTGGTTTTTTTTTGTTTGTTTGTTTGTTTTTTTGTTTTTTATCAAAATCCAATTTCTTACCATTGGTAAATACACCTTTGTTCATACTTAATTTATTGTTTATCGTAAATGTTAAAGCATATGTCTTTGCTACTCCGATGTAATTGCTTAACATTTATAAGCTTTCCAGTGAGAGCTTTACCGTTTATAATACAGTTAAAATGTATAAATGTAGGTCATGAAAATGTTTTAGTATGTTTTAACCTGACTTTGTTTTTTATCTATGAAATTGACTGAAACTCTAATAAATGAACTGATTTAGTATGGTTGTTCATTATTCAGCTTTGTGTATTTAAAGCATTATATTATAATTTATATATTCAGTATAATATATTGCGGGTGTTAAGATGTAGGCCTATCTGGGTATCTCCGTCTATTAAGTGTGTGAGCTTAGAAAATTCAAGTTATGTTTATTTGTATAGAGTTATTCATAATACATATGTGCAATACATTAAAATGAAGAAGACATTTTAAATATTATATTTGTTTAGCTACTAGCAGATATTCTTCTGTATGCCTAATAGACTTTTGTCTCTGCTTGTTATTTTATCTCAAATTTGTTGTATTTATCAATGATTATAGGTTGTGGTCATTCATTTTGTTCATTTGTTGGTCTGGTACAGTTGCTCTGCTTTGTAAGTCTAAATTGATTTCAAACTTGATGTAGTAAAAAAAAAAAGGGTAAGGGATCACCTGAGGGGAAAGGAGTGAAGGTAAGCGACTTCCTTATTCTGGTTTGTGCAAGTTTTATTTGTACTTCATTTAGACCTGTCTCCATCAAAGGGTTTATTTTTTAGATTCAATGCATTAATAGTAATATGTAGAGGGAGACCTTAGAGTGTTGTACGGGGTCAGTTGTAACACTCAGTTTAACAAGTCAGAAAGGAGCTATGGTGATGTCATCAATATCATATACTACCATCACCTTTTTGAGCTCACAGGACAAGTGGCATGTAACTGAGAAACATTGTAGATTTTATGACCAAAGATTTTCAGGAAGGAAAGTACTTTTTTTTTTTTTCTTAATCAAGTTTATTTTTTGCTTAGCAATCACTATTATTATATTATATATTATGCAATTAGTTGACTTGCATAATCTAAAGTTTAATTTGATGCTTTGCATTCTATAACTTGCATTCATACCCACATACTAAAACAGTTAGCTGTGTTATGGCTGTTTGGGGTGGGGATAGTTTTAACAGTTCATTAAAAATGTTACAAACAACCTCTTATAATGATTCCAAAGAGTCCAGTTATCAATCACATCCTCTGTTAAGGCAAAGTCGCATGTTTTTTGTTGTTTTCATCGTATGCGCATGTTTTCTTACCAGATAAAAACATTATCCTCAATTGAACGCATACGTTTTTTGTGCACATTTTTAGAATTCATGCTCATCTTGGCGCAGACCTGCTGATGATCTGAATGATTATTTTTATTATTATGATTAGGGGACAAGCCACTATTGTATCCGTCAGTTTTCATAACGGAACATTATGAAAATTGGTACACTTTTAGTGATGGTCCAATTTTGGAGTCCCTGCGACATACTCTATAGCGCCACCACCAGTTAAAAAATGCACTTTTGTAAAGGTTATAACTTGAACCCTTTCTAGATTCTTCTCATCATGCTGATCACATTCAACATCTTACATTAAAGGATTAGTTCTCCTAAAAATGAAATTTCTGACTGTTCCAAACCCCTAAGACATTCGTTCATCTTTGGATCACAAATTAAGATATTTTTGATTAAATCCGAGCACTCTGACCCCTCCATAGACAGCTATTTAATTAACACTTTGAAGGTCCAGAAAGTTAGTAAAAACATTGTTAAAATAGTTCATGTGACTCCAGTGGTTCAACTTTAATTTTATGAAGTGACGAGAATACTTTTTGTGCACAAAAATAACGACTTTATTCAACAATTTCTTCACGTCTGTGTCAGTCTCCTACGCAGGTTACGTTGGTCAGCTCCTGCGTCAGCATCACACGCATGCGTCGTGGTGCTCACGTGAACAGCATCGGCCAATGGTAAGCCGGCTTTCTGGCATAGCTCTGGCGTAACTCGGAAGCGCTGCACTGTATTTACTAAGTCAACAGCGTAGGAGACTGACATAGACGTGAAGAAATTGTTGAATAAAGTCGTTATTTTTGTTTGTTTTTTGAGCACAAAAAGTATTTTCAACGCTTCATAAAATTACATTTGAACCACTGGGGTCACATTAAATATTTTATCGATGTCTTTCCTAGCTTTCTGGGCCTTGAAAGTGTTAATTACATTGCTGTCTATGGAGGAGTCAGAGCTCTCCGATTTCATCAAAAATATCTTAATTTGTGTTCCGAAGATGAACGAAGGTCTCAGGTTTGGAACGACATGAGGGTGAGTAATTAATGACAGAATTTTAATTTTGGGGTGAAGTAACCCTTTAAGACTCCACACATTACAGTAATGGCCATTTAGATTTTTTAGCTACTCCTTCAAAATTTGTCTGATCAGATGATCTTTGGACAAAGCCACACAGAAATGATTGTTCAAAACTTATGATGTTGCAAACGAGGTCAACCCGAAATTGGTTCAGAAGCTGTATCTTCTGACCCACATCAAGATGTTGGGTCTGGGAACACACCATTGGCAGGGCTTAATCCGAGGGGCGGGATAAACGGTTGTCTTTCAAATTCCCTCTGCACGCAATAGGATAGCGCTACAACCAACCAGAGCAACGAAGAAGGGACGTAGTCAGAATGACTGAAATGAGTCCATGGGGGAGTGTTTTGCGTATGGTGTGTTGTGGAAAAGTTTGATGGAGAGATTCCTGTAAGCCAACAAATGTTATGGTAATGGAGCCCAACGACTGTTGCCGTTTTTGCGAAAAGACTATGAGAATTGCGGGCGTGCTTGTACATTCTCGTGGAACTGTCGCAACTCTGCCGTCATTATGTTAAGCCCGCCCACCGACTCTATACACGATGTGATTGGCCCGACTAGAGTTTGGTTTTTCAAGCTCGCAAGCCAACGGAGAGCTGCTAGACGACCCTGGCTGCAAATTACATTTGCTGTTGCTAGGGTGCGTCTAGATTTCTAGGCTAGTACCTCAGGCAAATTTTGATCAATTGAAACAAAAATTGGTACACTTCATCGAAACCATGATCTGAGGGTCCATGGTACAGCGCCACCTACATGTCATGAAATCTGAAGAATGGTTATTTTTGCTAATAACTTTTGAACAGTTTGTCGAATAATGGATACAAATTTTGCTCGCCTTCATGGTTTAAAACGGAAATATTTCCAATATTGCGACATGACCTTTTTATTTATCAACAATCGCTCGCAAAATGATAGACAGCGATTCACATTTTGTGTGCGTCATATCCCATGATAATAAAATCAAGTACATTATTAAAGAAATAAGTAGGCTAAATTATTTATCGCAAAATTGTATGGCAACATGACTGAATGTGACATATGAACACTCACACAAACGGCGTCCTAAAATAAATTTTTGTCGCTTTTTAATGGTTCACTTTATTTAAAAGTGATTATTCTTTGTTCTTCCAAAAAAGTTCTTGCATGCATTAGATTGTGTGGATGTTATTTCAGCAAATCCCCTATCATTGTTGCATGATATATGCCTCACTTATAGTGTCACAACTCACCCCAATATTGGGAACTCTTTGTATTTGACATTAACTCACATAATCTGTGATTGTCTAGTACACATCCAAGTGAGTTTTATTTGTAGTAGAAAAGTGTACCGTGTATCAAAGTTTGAGAGATCTAGCACAAACAACCACTGAGTTACTGATGCTCAAACAATAAGTGGTACCATTCCGGTCTACCCTAAACAAAATGTAACATTGATTTATTTAAATCATTATTCTGGCCTGGCACACTTTAAATTACCTGTAAGACCTAGTACAGGTAATGGTATCTATACCAAAGGCAAAGCATTAGCAAAACAAGTACAAACCTGCCTAAAGTAACAACCAGACAACTGTACCTTCTGAGGAACAGGTATAAGATTTCAGTTTTGTCTACAGGCTTTAATTTTCCATTGCACTTTATGGGGTATTTAAAAAAAAAAAAAAAGCTTATTTATTTACATACACAAATGTTCTTAAATATTTTATAAATAAAACATTTCACAGTTTTATTTGGGGTTATCCTTCATTAAATTATAAAACGTTTCACAATGCAAAATACAGTTATGATTGGTAAGTGTAGCTTATAACACATAGTTTTCAAAGAGCTTCGCACTTTCTGAAAGGGGGTGGGGATCGACTGCTCTAAAGGAATTTGGCATTTTACAATGAATTTTAAACCTTTAAATGTAAATGTTATTTTCGGTGCGTAATAGCTGCGCACAGTTAGCCCTGTCAGAATGCCAATTATCCAAAACGCTTTTAAAACAAAGCATCAAAAGATTTTGTGATATATTAACAGTTGTCATACTTCATTTTAATTTAGCTACTGGCAGAAACTAATCGCAAATGGAGCAGCGATCAGTTTCATCCTCAGGCGAATGCCAGTCAGATGATACGCGGCCTGACCAAACTGTAATCTAACTAATAATTACTGAACCTCTTATACGTGTTAAACTGTAAAACGTAAATGTACTTAAATACAAATGTATATAAACAATGTCTGTGTTAAACGTTTGTCCATTGCGTCGTTTCTGACACGGCATCTACAGGGTTCCGCTTTCCGCATGTGAAAAAAAAATAAAGATCCACTACCGGATGCGTTTAGTTTTGGTTTTAACTCAACTTGCTGTCAACCCGGAAAAAGGCTGCGCTTGGGGCACAAGGCTCGGCTTTCGGCGCGGAGCTTTCATCTGTTTTCGGGGATAAATGTGCGCGCATTGTGCGTGTATTGTGTTATGAGAGCGCGCTGAACAACACACACACACACACAGCGGAACGCGGATGAGTCACGAGTCTTAGGGATTCTGGAAGTGAAGTAAGTTGATATTAGGTGTGGCAGTTATGCGCATTACCGACTTCCTCTCCAAACGCTTGTAATACATTTTTCCATTGGGAGTTCATGAAAACCTGGTCCAGGTGAACCACACCTGAATCCACCTGTCATGAACACTCTGAAAACTTGTTGTTGTTCTACCTCTGTTGGATTTACAGGATTCCCACGTTCATGGAAACATTTATAGTCATTCATTTTTTTCTAGCTGTGCTCATCTGTACAATTTTTATTAGCTAAATATTACTCTATGCAAGTGCAGTCTGTAAAAAGAGGCTATTTCTGGTCTAGTAATCATTACTGGAAAAAATGTAATTGTTCAGAAGGTGTGGGAACCCTGTATCAAAAGAGTAAAGACAAAAAAATCCATATGATCTTTAATGAGCAGTGATGGATACTGATTTATATTATTATTATTAGGCTATTATTTGTAAATATGGTGTGAAATATACATATTTAGGGATTATCTCATTTGCAGTCATTAAACTGTGTGTGTGTGTGTGTGTGTGCACATGCTATTATAATGTCTGTCTATAAATCAATTTATTTGTATTCTAAAAAACTAAAAGAAAAGGTTTATTAATTTAAGGCAGGGAGCCTATGTGTGAGATTCAGTGGTTTTTGTTTTTGTTTTTTCTTTGTAGATCTGGGAGATGCCTTACCTGGACAGACAAAACCGGACATGCGGATTCCTGGATATTGAGGAAAATGAGAACAGTGATAGGTTTTACCGGCGTTATTTTATCCTGGATACTCATGAGAATTTTCTCCTGTGGTATATGGACAATCCACAGGTATTGCTCTTTATGTTCAAGTGCAGCTTTAAACAGATGTTACAGTGTGGCAGTGAGGATTTTCCTATTTACCTACACTTTAAACCTCAAATTTGCATTCTAAAAAAATTGTAATCCTGTTTTTGCATAACTATTTTTGCCTGTTTCCTTTAAAAAACAGAACCTACCTGTGGGAACAGAGTCTGTTGGGAGTTTGCGACTCAGTTACATTTCAAAGGTATCATATTTCACCATAACACAAAAATAAGTATTATTTTATTATTACTTATTTTTGGTTATTCAGATTTGATTTAACTTGATTGAAGGTTAATGAAGCATCAGGAAAACAGAAACCAAAGGCAGAGTTCTGCTTTGGTAAGTACATAATGTGGATGTTTTGTGTTTGTTTTTTACAGTATCAATATCTAACCATTGTTGTTTTATTTCTTCCAGTAATAAATGCATTGTCTAGACGGTACTTTCTGCAGGCTAATGATGCTGTGGACTTGAAGGATTGGGTCATTGCTCTGAATAATGCCACCAAAATTACAGTATGTCAAGCTTTGTGCATGCATACTTCAATGCTGTATATATATTCGTATATATATTCTAAGAAAAGCGACAAACCTGGACGTTATCCATAAATAAGCATGCTTAGAGCTTCTTGAAAATTAGTTAGAGATAAAAGAATATATACATGGCTTAAAGGCACAATATGTAAGATTTTTGGATTAAAATATTCAAAAACCACTAAAACAATGTAATATATTTAGTTGATTTGTATACTTACATTATCCCAAATGTTTCCAACAATGTTTAAATCCAGAGAAATAAGCAATTTATCAATGACATCATACCCGCGTTACCCTCGATTTGTGGTTTTATTTTGTAGAAACCATGGAAACATCAGGTGAGCAACTGTTTGGATACATTAATCGACAGAAAACTAGTCATTGTTATATTCAACAGTCTTATTGTTTAAATCTAGTTTTCATGATTTACCATATGTTTTACCATGCCTTATGCCTAATATCGATCTAGCTTTACTGCATTGTGCAACAAGTGTCTCATAGTAGCTAGGTAGCAACCGAGCGAATGCACAGAGTAGCATTATAACATAAATTTCAACACACTGAAATAATGTATCTAATATGATAAAACTGCGCTGTGTTACTCCACATACACATGACCGGAAGAAGCGGAAGCGGCGACTGTGGCATAATAAAAGCTCTGCGAAATCAAGGCATCATCAAGCTACGCCTTTGTTTTGAATAAGGACCTCTAGCGGCAAAAAATACATATTGTGGCTTTCATGCAAAATCTATATTTGTTTGGTTTGGCCAGTTTGATTTGAATAAACTAATGAAGCTTTATGCATATGTATTAAAGTAGACTTATTATGCTTTTTAAAAGTCTTGATTTTGTTTTTGGGGTCTACTAGAATAGGTTTTCATGCTTTCATCAACCATTATTTTTGACATATTTTACATTGTTGCAGCACCTCTCTTCCCGGTCTGTCAGTAACGTTCTGTTTATTTCCGGTCTCTATGAAGCCCCTCTTTCCGAAAAGCGAAATGTGCTCTGAATGGTCAGCTGGACCAGTGTGTTGTGACTGGTCAACCGTTTTGAGCGTGTTTCGTAAATTTCACGCTCTTTAACATAACCGCAAGTTTCAGCACACTACTTACGCAACTCAACCAGGCCAAGCCCCTTTTTTTTGCGTATACCTTGGGCGGGAATTATTTACATGAGGAATATTGTGATGTGTACATTCCTGGAAGAAAACGTAAGACAACAAACAAGGAGGGAGTTCAGAAACAGCTTACTGATACAGAGAATAACTCCCTTTGGAGTGACTTTGTGCTTTGTAACTTTGCATACCTTTTTCATGCTCAAACAGCAACGTGTAGAGAAAGTTGAAAATGTAAAAAAGCATAATAGGTCCTTTTTAATCAATAAATATCTTTTAAGGTTCCAAAAGTCTCACCGGTGACCCAAAGCTCTGATGTCACAAATGTTTCAAACCTAAATCAGGCGTATAAAACCGAAATTGTCGGAGGTGTGGTTGTGCACACACCAGTCCAACAGGTAATGTATTTGTGTGTTCTTTATTCATGTTTTTAATTTAGTTGAAAGGAAAACAGGAACATAAAGCTTTTATGTTCCACAGAGCGATTCTGAGGATGTCTTCACGAGTGAACCAGGGTCACACGTCACTTTAAGAAGATGCCAGAGTGTGCGTCCAAATGCTGTGAGGTCTGGCTACTGTGTCAAGCAAGGGAATGTGGTAAGACCAGTGTCTTGTGATTTTGGGTATAATCAGTATTTACTTAGTTTGTCAAGTTAATTTGGAACTTATGCAGTTCATAGTAATATTACATTTTTCTGAAAAATATATTTTCGTCCAATGTAAAATCTGGGCCCTGCAAAACTACAAACACTGCTATAAAACTTTTGTTAAATTCATTTCGACATCATCACTGAATCAAATGTTCTTTCAGAGGAAAAGCTGGAAGAGGAGGTTTTTTATTTTAGATGACCAAACTGTGAGCTACTATAAATCTGAAACGGTGAGACGCTAAAAAATGGAAAACTCTTTAACAGAATGCAAGTGATTAATATTTATATCATGAACAGATATGTACACGTCTCTTTTTAGGATAAGGAACCGCTGCGCAGTATTCGATTGCGGGATGTGCTGAAAGTTAACGAGTGCCTTGTGAAATCAGGGTGAGAACTGTTTTTTGTTTTGTTTTCTTTTTTCTTTTTGGTTTTGGTCACAACCCAACAAGTAGTTCACATTTATGGCATTTCTGTACTGGAGCTTTCAAGCTTTAATTTAAATAATATATATATATATATATATATATATACACACACACACACACACACATCGATCAGGCATAACATTATGACCACTGACAGCGCACCTGTTAGTGGGTGGGATATATTAGGCAGCAAGTGAACATTTTGTCCTCAAAGTTGATGTGTGAGAAGCAGGAAAAATGGGAAAGCGTAAGGATTTGAGCGAGCTTGAAAAGGGCCAAAATGTGATGGCTGACGACTGGGTCAGAGCATCTCCAAAACTGCAGCTCTTGTGGGGTTTTCTCGGTCTGCAGTGGTCAGTATCTATCAAAAGTGGTCCAAGGACGGAACAGTGGTGAACCAGCGACAGGGTCATGGGCGGTCAAGGCTCATTGATGCACGTGGGGAGCGAAGACTGGCCTGTGTGGTCTGATCAAACAGACGAGCTACTGTAGCTCAAATTGCTCAAGAAGTTAATGCTGGCTCTGATAGAAAGGTGTCAGAATACACAGTGCATCGCAGTTTTTTTGCGTATGGGGCTGCATAGCCACAGACCAGTCAGGGAGCCCATGCTGACCCCGGTCCACCGCCGAAAGCGCCAACAGTGGGCACGTGAGTATCAGATCTATGGAGCAAGCCGGCGGAGGCAATGTGATGCTTTGTGCAATGTTCTGCTGGGAAACCTTGGGTCCTGCCATCCATCTAAGCATTGTTGCAGACCATGTACACCCTTTTAATGGAAACGGTATTCCCTGGTGGCTGTGGCCTCTTTCAGCAGGATAATGCGCCCTGCCACAAAGCAAAAATGGTTCAGAAATGGTTTGAGGAGCACAACAACGAGTTTGAGGTGTTGACTTGTCCTCCAAATTCCCCAGATCTTAATCCAATCGAGCCTCTGTGGGATGTGCTGAACAAACAAGTCTGATCCATGGAGGCCCCACCTCACAACTTACAGGACTTAAAGGATCTGCTGTTAAAATCTTGGTGCCAGATACCACAGCACACCTTCAGGGGTCTAGTGGAGTCCATGCCTCAACGGGTTAGGGCTGTTTTGGCAGCAAAAGTGGGACCAACACAATATTAGGTCATAATGTTATGCCTGATCTGTGTATACACACATATACTGTACAGTGCTGTTTTAAGCCAGTTAAGTAATATAAATATATAAAGCTTGAAAGCTCCAGTACAGAAATGCCATAAATGTGAAGTACTATATATATATATATATATATATATATATATATATGCACTGAGTTGCTGCCATGTGATTGGCTGATTAGATATGTGCGTTAACAAGCTGTTGAACAGGTGAACCTAATAAAGTGGTCGGTGAGTGTGTGTGTGAGTATATATGTGTATGTGTGTGTGTATATACACTATCATTCTACTGTTCAAAAGTAAAAAAAAAAATGTTTTTGTCACTATTAATTGTGTTGTTTGTTGTAGGGATCTGCTATCTCGTGATAACCTTTTTGAAATCATCACAAGTACCAGAACCTTCTACATCCAGGTAACTTTTGGCTAAATTGATTTGATGATAATAATGACCCAGGTGTCAGTGATAAAAGGTATTAAATAAAAAAATAAATCATGTTTGGGTAGGTTGACCACATAATGCAATCTCAATGACTAGCATCCAAATCTGCAGCTGTGTGTGAATGTATTTTAAGATTAACTGTTTTTTGAACCGTCCTTGCATAAATGCTCTGTCACTCAAGCGAAACGTAAATAACTCATTATAAATGCCGTTGTCAGGTGTTTGTGGCTCCTGTACTGCTGAGGCATGTGGTAAATTCAAATGGAATTATGAAGATCTGTCACCCTAAAATGAAACCTCTGTCATCATTTACTCACCCTCATGTGGTGTTGTTATTGTTAACTAAAACAAAATCTATTAAAAACTGTTTTCATTAAATTGAAATAAATATTAGATGAAAATTTTAAACTTAAAAAAAACGTGAATTAGAATTCTATCATCTCTCAAAAACATCTTGTCAACTTAACCTGCTCATGTTCTGTGTACATGTAGACAGACACTCCAGAAGACATGAAGGGCTGGATCAAGGATATTTCCTCAAAAATTGAAGACTTTAGAGGGCCATCTAAGGTAAAAATGCTTTAAAAATCCAGTATGGATTAGATCACAGTCCTCACTGACATCACTGATCTTGGTCTTTCAGGTAGCTGTCAAAAAGAATGACTTGTTTTAGGATTTCTCAGTTTGAGAAATTCTTTTTGTATTTTTTTGAGAACCAAGCATATTGTACAAATAAGAGTGTCAGGGATAAAAATACAGAAAAACATTGTATTGCATATTTTGTATTGCTTTCAAGTTTGTACTTTCAGATATTGTTTCCAAATATGTTTTGATGTCAGTTTTAATTTGTTCAAACATACAGTAAGCAGTTTTCATTCCATCTGACTTTGTGAATATACACTCTTAGAACAAAAGGTTCTATATAGAACCATAAAGGGTTCTGTCAGGCCTTCTAAGGGTTCCCATCATGGGATCATTTTATGGATTTAGTATTAATTAATTCATTTTGTTTTAATTCATTTTTTATTTTGAATAAATGTTATGAATTAAAACGCTCGTAAACGCTTAATCGCTAGAACAAATATAAAAATAATGCATTATACATGAAAGTATTATGTAATCGAACCTTTTTGCCATAAAGTGTTCTTCAAATTTGAGTCAAGAATCAATTCTATAGATCTTATAAGCCAATTAAACAAGCGTGCATCTTTTTAGAAATTTGTATTTGAACTTCTGTTTTTGCGGTAGCTTTATATTTCTATGGCATCGCTGTCGAACAGTAATTAGCTGGTGAAGTAGATTTACTTATTGTAGAGTTAACGAAAGGTATCATGAGTATTGTAATGTTTGAAGCGGATGTCATAACAAACGTAAGTAGAGTGGGAAGATTTTAAAACAAGCGGTTCATTCATAAATCAGTAAGATCTTACCTTCATGTTGTGAAAATACAAACCGGAAGACAGAACACGAGAACGAGCGCAGCACTGAAAAGGGGCGGGGCTACAGAAAGTCTATATAGAAATTGTAATTATTAAATCAAATGAATACTATATATTTTATCACCATCTAATGTAAAATGCCTTAACATCACATCAGCTCCTACAAAATGAACAATTATAGCTTCATTTTGTAAATAATTTTTCAATTCTCTCCAGAAAATGTGCACCTTAGGACATTCCTATAAATATACATGAGTATGTCTCATAGTTGTCTTCTCTTGATTGACAGTTCCGTTCTTCCAGCAAAGTCTTTTCTGTGCAGAGGAAGTCTCAGCTTATGAAGAGCTGCTCCACTGTAGATTCGTGGCAACCGTGGACCCCGGTGCCCAATCAGGAGAAGCATTCGAAGGAAGAGGGTCAAAGAGATGGGCCGTACAGCTCTCTCCCTTCACTCTCGCACACAGGCCACGTCTCTCAGTCAACGGCTCGACAGCGACACCATTCCCAGCCTCAACTCGTTCCCAGTGACACAGACTTTTCTCACAGTCTTGACCATCTCCGTTCCACTGATGTTTAGTTGCTTTAACGGATACTGCTGGCCAGCACATGGATAGTGTTGTGATTTTAGCCCCTTTGTTGTAGAGCTGCACAATTCTGGATAAATTCAAAATCACAATTTTGTTTAAAATAAAGATCACAATTCTCCCATGAATCTGAACAGACAACTAAACAAAATAACTTAATTAACTAGAGGTTCTGACAAAATGTTAATTGCTGCAGTCTATTTAAAAATATTTAATTAACTTAAAATTAATTTTAAAAATCGGTTTGAGTTAATGATTCATTGACTTCACTTGTTTTATTACTGGATGAATCGGCGCTTTTCACTCGCAGAAAAAAAAGGTACAAAAGCTGTGGGGCGGCACCTTTTCAAAAGATACACTTTTGTTCTTTTTAGGTACTAATATATACACTTTAGGTACTAATATGTACCTTTTAAGGAACCAGTATGCACCCTTTTGGTACAAAAGTGTACCTTTTGAAAAGGTACTGCACCAGTGACAGCTTTTGTACCTTTTTTTCTGAGAGTGTTGAACAAATCTCTTGAATGAATGATTCAATGACAAATACATTTTTTAACATTCACCTGTATGATAACATTCACAATCGATGTAATTGATACAATCTTTATTTGAAGCATTAAGTTACTTTTAAAAGGTTACTCTATTTTGATCGCTACCATAGACATCATTGTTTATATCCGAAATATAAACTTTATCCCAGTACTTCCGTGATAATTTGAATTATTGTAACACAGAAATAACGATACTGTGTGGATGAAAAGACTGTATCATATCTATACATGACAGCTGCTCTCTCTGTGATCATACTTGTCAGAGGAATTTATAATAGACATAACCGATTCATTGTCATTTAGGAGTAAGATCACGCGGGGGTTTGAATCGAAATAGCAATTTTATCGATTAATCGTGCAGCTCTACTTTGTTGCTTTTGTTGTTCAGTGGTGCACACCAGTGCTTCGGTCAATGCAATGCTGCTCACCCACTCTAAATGAATAGCTCACCCAAAAATTACAATTCTGTCATTATTTACTCATCCTTCTGTCAAGTTTCAACAAGTGGTGCACACGAGTAACAATTCTTCCAAGAAATATTCTTCCAACATTCTTCTGGAACAACATGAAGATAAGTGAATGATGACAGAATTGTCATTTTGGCTGAACTATTCCTTTTAAAGAATGTGTCTTTTATTATGTAGGAATGTAAAACCAGGAAGGATCAGCTGGTGAAAATGTGTTCCATT
Organism: Rhinogobio ventralis; assembly: GCA_039654625.1. Lineage (NCBI taxonomy): Eukaryota > Metazoa > Chordata > Actinopteri > Cypriniformes > Gobionidae > Rhinogobio > Rhinogobio ventralis. Next base: position 31,513,288 of record CM077211.1, read on the forward strand.
TCTTTATTGAATTTCTGCAAAATGTCTTTATTTTCACACATTGCTAAGGCCACATTTGCTTCTTTGATTATTTGTTCTTCGTTTTTTATCATAACTTTGTTTTAAATAGGCCTATTTAAATTTCTGTATTCAAAATCCTAGATTGTCAATGTGGTCTCAAACTCTGACGCACTTGTAACGTTACACTTGAAAGTATTGTTGGTACGTCTGGTAGACTTCAGTCAAGACACCTGAACTTATTTTGAAGACATTTCAGTTTCATCATCACTAATGAAGCCACTTGAAGGATTAGGGAAATGATCTATGATGAACTTTGTGACTGAAAACATACATATTTTCATACTGATTACTTTGAAACTCCTGACAATGTTTATACAATTCTTTTGTTGTTGTCGATGTGAATGGTACTAAAATGTCTAGGTAATGTTTCTTTTGCTTAAAATATTTTTGTATATGCATCTTTGCTTGATATGCATCATTGCTTTGCACATGAAATAAACCACCTGGTGAAGGAAAATATGCCTAATGCTTTTGCTTTTTGAAAATCTGACCTGCTGATAAACCAGAGTGATCTAAAAATGGGCGGAGCTTAGCGGCCCCAAATCTAATTGTCAGATACGATGGGTTTCAGCCAAGCAGCAACCTCCCCCAGTTTCTCTTGAAGCCAATACGGAAGTGACTTAAACTGCAATTCATCGACTTGCCGCTAGGGACAGGCTTCAGAAAGGAGCAGAATCTTATTGAGCCCCATGTTAAAATGCCCAACTTTACAGCAGAAAAAAACGTTTACAGCCTGGTACAAATGGTTGTTTTGGTCGATATGGCTAATTTTGCCCTTCATGACAACTGTGAGGGGGTGAATTTTTTTGTATAACTCATTTAAATTATATTAAGCCTTAAAGTTCTGCATAATTAAGGGGGTGGCCACTTGAGTGACAGGTGGATTGCCGCTGCTGTCACTACTAGCCGTTTGTCTGCTGTCTGTTAGCTTCACTCACTCCACCTGTTAGCTCCTCTTTGCCCATTTTCAGTTATCCGGGAGTGATGCGCGGTGACGTCAAAGAAACGTATCAAAGAAACGTACACCGGTGAGCGCGTCAAGTAGGCTACGCCTCGTCCGTTTGGGGAGGAGCGTGCGCAGTCAGCGGAGGCTCGCACTGCAGAGCCAGGCGAAAAGGCTTCAGAAACGCTCTTTAGAAACCTATGGGTGAAATTGTCATTGTTTCATCAACAGGTTTTACTTTATTGGAAATTGATCTATAAGCATAATTTCAGTCCCCATAATATCCCTTTGTGGAATTGTAGATATGTGACTTTTAGGAATAAGTCTGTATTTTACAAAAATTGGTGGGAGAAAGGAATATGGTCTGTGATGCATATATTAGATAATACTGGAATTATCTCTTTTGAGATTTTTTTTTTTCAAGATTTAAGTTAACTGACAGGAAACAATATGATATTATCATCAAAGCAATTCCACAATCTATAATTCAGATGTCTCTCAATTTATCTCAAAATAATGTAACCCCTTCTCTTCCTAAGCTTTGTGTGAATGGAGTTTCTCTCACTAATCTAAATTTACCTAATATCACAACTCGAAAAGCATTCGTTAAGGAATTGTATCCCTTTTCTTCAAATAAACTTTTAATTTTCCAATACTTTTCTAAAGCTGAAGGTAAGGTTTTAAGAACAAAATACCTTAAATATCCAGCTGCATCAAAAGCAAAGGCAAAAGCAAAATTATTAATGGAATATATCCTTCCAGAGAGTTGTTAAGATATATGACTTTAACACATTTATGAAAACAGATTCTTGAAAACACTACCAAACTTTTTCATATTTCATAAGGAATTGTGTAATTTCTTCTTATCTTTGAAATTAATGAAGAAAGAGAATGCTGTAACTCTCTGTAATTTGATAGAGGAACTCAATCTTGCAGAGAACCCCGTATGGAAGCTTATGTGTAGCAATTTTCAATTTGCAATGCAATATGCAAAATGGCAATGCATTTCAGTATTTAAATTTACATTTTCCATAACATGTGTGCAACATTTGGTGCAAAATGATAATTCAAATTGAATAATATAATTTACATTTGCTATTTCCTACACTAGTTTTAACAGATAATTTAAATATATATTTTAACGCTTTATAAGTTGCTAAATTAAAATGTATTACAGAAATGATTAGATGTGTTTAACATGTTCAAGCAAAAATTGTAGCAAAATGATCACTTAAATGTTATTTGAAAAATCCATGAAATGGTTTCAAGTTACTAACCTACACATTCCCGCATAAACACTCCCGATAAATTACTTGTTATTAAAGCATCAATATTCACAAACCACTTGTAACAGAAAAGCACCACATGTTGCACACATGGTATGGAAAATGTAAATTTAAATACTGAAATGCATTGCCATTTTACATATTGCATTGCCATTTTGCATATTGTATTGCAAATTGAAATTTGCTACACATAAGCTTCCATACTAGTGTGTTGTTTTTGTTGTTGTTGGTTTTTCTGTATCATGCTTGCCTTTTGTCTGTTTAAGAAATTTTCTATTTTGTACCAGGCCATTTATGGTTGTTAATTTATTTTTGTTCAACAAAGTTCTTGCAAAAAAAAAAAAAAAAAAAAACACACACACAAAGAAACCTATGGGTGACGTCACGGACACTGCGTCCATATTTTTTTTACAGTCTATGGTTTCAGCTCTTTGGTTTTAATTTTAAAAAATGCTATTTCAACAATTATCTTTCTTTTTTGCCAATTCAGTTTCTAGTAAATTTTATTAACGACATTATTCAAATGGAAATTATCCTTCAGACCGCAGCCAATGGAGACGTCCGTTGTCACGTGGTGTCTATTACTTTTCTCAGCGCTAGTGAGAATAGACCAATCACAGAGGTTTGTGCTTATTCGACAATTATTTTTATTTTCTAATTTCATACAGATTGCTGGCGCGGCTCTGCGCATTTATGTGTCAGACACCAATCCTTGCAATTCACTTTTTTTAAACTATCACAAGTTTAATGTACAAACGAAAAAAAAACGCCTTGAAATTTCAATGCGGCTTAACGAGAATTCATCTTTTTGAGCCAAATTGCGCCCCCTGCACGACAACAACATTATGTCTCCAAGGAAACACCGACAGCATCATTCGCAATTGGATTGAAAAAAGGTCGAGTGTTTGTAAACTATGGCTGGCGATACCCTCATGGCTCTTAGATATGTGACGCATATATTCTATTATGATTAGGAATAAATGATGGAATTTGAAATAACGCGCACAAGGCCTTCGCTTTTTGGCGATATTGGTAAGTTAACACGCAGATTGCAAGATGTCTGTCCTCTTTTATTAGACTTGTTACACTGCAAGCAACCAGCAGTCTAGTAATCTTTTGACTCTACAGGACAGAGTTCACTGTAACTATATTAGTCTGACACGTTTTAATATAACTGTGCAGGCCAAGGCTCGATGACAAATATTGCTGCCAGAAATGTGTGTGATCACATGCTGTTTGGCCTTGAATCAGTCACCAATGACAATTAGCAGGATGCCAAAGCCCTGGATCAGTGTGACCTGAGTCAACACGTGGATGAGTCAGTTTCACTGTCCTGTGCATGTCCTTTTAACTGTTCCTTTTCTGTTCACTGTAATAAATAAATGGTTTTGACACCAGGGGTCCGTTCTTCGTACGTCGCTATCTCAGTTAGCTGGATTTAATTGTTGACGATTCGGCATGATCTTGGATTGTTTGGTTCTTCGACACTCATCCAGGGGCCTGTACCAGGATGACAGTTTAACAAACTCAGGGTTACAGGATTAGTTTCGAGTTGACAAAACCAAACCAATCTATTCAGGCTTTGTTGGTCCCATGATGCTGATCATCAGCTTTCTCTGTCAACTCAGGCTTTGATCCTGAGTTTAGCTGTGACATCACTAGTGAACAGCCAATCACATGCTGTGGATCAGTGGAACTGAGATTTATTTCTCTCTTCTGCAGAATATTACATGATTGAAAAATATTAAGAATTTAAACAAATTTACACAGCAAGAAGAAAAGAGCTGTCTATAAAAGAGGACAACTTAAAGAAAAATTGTACTACGTCAATGCAAGTAAAGGTTATGAAGTTAGTTTAGTTGATATATAGAGAGAATTGAACATTTAAGCTCACATGTAATCATTTTTATAACTTTATTGGTTTTAAGGCTTATTTGTATGACCTTTATATAGTCTATTTATATTAATTTTAACTAAGTGCCTATTAATGATTGATTAACTAAAATTATACATGTGTAATTGATTAAGGGTATAATAATTACATAAGTTATATCTAAATCATTAAAAATTATTATTATAAATAAGCATTGTTAAAAGCCATTGCAATTTTCTAGCCCGATATGGCTAGGTACTATACTCTCATTCCTGCGTAATAATCCAGGAACTTTGCTGCCGTACCATGGGTGCAGCGGTGCAATGATATTATGCAATGATATTGTCACTTATTGAGCAGTAGGCTAGATGGAGCCGTTTACCTCCAGTCTTTGTGCTAAGCTAGGATAGCGGTGGGTGCGTCATACAGAGTTATGGCACGCACGGAGATAAAAATGGTATGTATAAACTTATCTAACTCTGGGCGATATGGTGAATAAGCTAAAGTCCCAAAAAGTCGGCGTGTTCCTTTAAACCTGCTCTGGTCTGCTCTGCTATTTCATGTAAACAGGATTAGATTGCATCTTTTTAAGCGGAGGTGATACTTAAAATGTGTCCCAATCACTGCTACATTATTACAATAGTTCCTTAATGAACCAGGGGCAATAATAATTTTAAATAATAATAATAATATAAAAATGTATTTGAAAATAATATTAAAATGTTGTTTATAATACTATAGACACAGCCACTTGATTGAGAGTTTTATTTGTGATGGAATAATAATTTTATTGGAGGTTTACACACATGTTGTACAGTTATTAGCCCTGCACTAATTTGAGTGATGACGGATATTATGGGATGGCTTGATGCAGCGCAAGAGATGCAGATAACTGGATCTTGCCCCCTAAGAAACTTTAATTAATGCTGTCACGTAACAAATCTGCTTCAAATTGAATTAAAAAATTAAATGAATGGCTAATGAATTAAATGAATGGCTAACTACCACTTTGATGCTTCACAAAGTTCATAAAGAGATCGTAAAACTAATCCATATGAATTGAGTGGTTTAGTCCAAATCTTCTGAAGAGACTCGGTCTACTTTATATGATGAACAGTTTGAATGTAGGCTTTTTATTCACATTTTTGGGTTAAATAACTGATGCATAATTTGGAATCACTTATATCTACCATAAACGCCTATCTAAAGCTATGTTTTTTTATTCTGTTTGTCTCTTCATTCTACCTTCAGCACATGGTCTGGGGTTCTGGACTGATCGCTCGGCAGTGCACGAGGCTGCGGCTCAGGGCAGAGCTGTGCAGCTCCAAAAACTGATTGAGAATGGAGCATCTGTCAACATTGTGGCCGTGGACTCTATCACACCCCTCCATGAGGCCTGTATACAGGGCCAAACACAGTGTGTGAAGCTGCTCCTGGATGCTGGAGCTCATGTAAGGGGCTCCTCTATACTGTAGGCCTCATGAATCTGTCAGTGCAGCAGTTGTTTATTGGCTGGTGTCATTGTTAACAGGTTGATGCTCGTAACATTGACGGCAGCACTCCGTTGTGTGACGCCTGTGCTGCTGGTAGTCTGGAGTGTGTGAAGTTGCTGTTAGAACATGGAGCCATGGTGAACCCTCCCCTCTTCACCTTCTCACCCCTGCATGAAGCCTGCATGGGCGGTAAGGTGACCTGATGCTTGATTTAACCTAGGGTCATTTATGTATGTTTATTAGGGCTGTCAATAAATACTGCATATATTCAATGCCTGCATATATACAGCATACTATCGTAAAGCGATACTATTTAGCAAATACAGCTATATAGCTCTTTATATAGAGCTGGATATACACTCACTGGCCACTTTACACTTTGCTAGTACCAGGTTGGACCCCTTTTTGCCTTTAAAACTTCATGGCATAGATTCAACAAGGCGCTGGAAATATTCCTCACAGAATATTCCTCTAAGAGTGTGAACTCTAAGAAGTGCATTTGTGAGTTCAGGCACTGATGTTGGACGAGAAGGCCTGGCTTGCAGTCTCCGCTCTAATTCATCCTAAAAGTGTTCTATCAGGTTGAGGTCAGGACTCTGTGCAGGTCAGTCAAGTTCCTCCACACCAAACTCGCTCATCCATGTCTCTATGGACCTTGCTTTGTGCACTGGTGCACAGTTCCTGTTCCCACAAAGTTGGGAGCATGAAATTGTCCAAAATGTCTTGGTATGCTGAGTTCCTTTCACTGGAACTAAGGGGTCAAGCCCAACACCAACCCCTGAAAAACAACCCCACACCATAATCCCCCCTCCACCAAACTTTACACTTGGCACAATGCAGTCAGGCAAGAACCCTTCTCCTGGCAACCGCCAAACCCAGACTCATCCATCGGCTTGCCAGACAGAGAAATGTGATTCATCACTCCAGAGAACACATCTCCACTGCTCTAGAGTCCAGTGGCAGTGTGCTTTACACCACTGCATCCTACGCTTTGCATTGCACTTGGTGATGTAAGGTTTGGATGCAGCTGCTTGGCCATGGAAACCCATTCCATGAAGCTCTCTACGCACTGTTCTTGAGCTAATCTGAAGGCCACACAAAGTTTGGAGGTCTGTAGCTATTGACTCTGCATAAAGTTGGCGACTTCTGAGCACTGTGCATCTCAGCATGTGCTGACCCTGCTCTGTGATTTTAAGTGGCCTACCACTTCGTGGCTGAGTTGCTGTTCTTCCCAATTGACCTATCCGTAAGCCCCTCCCCTCGAACGCAGATGAGCCAGTGGCAGTTGAGTATCAGTTGCACGGGAACCGGAACTCCGACATCTTTAGGTTTCAGCACCATAGAGAAACATTGTAAAATCTGAAGCTCTCATCGGTTTGATGGTGTAACAGTGTAGGTCAAAAACACAAGGTCTACATTTCATTGCCTCTCCATATTAAACTGGTTAAATCTTGGAGTCCATTTAATCGTACCCTGCGGTACATGAACAGTGTTGATCCTGGAAGTTGTCATCTGCGTTTGTGACGACCGTAACATGAGGCTTCTCCCGCTTGCATTGAAATCTGTAAACCATTGCTTCCAAATTAATGTCCATATTTATTTTAAAATCTTTTTATATATTTAAGTCCCACTTGAATGCTCCTTGACGAGAGGTGGTCCTTCTGTGTAACAGACTTTATTGTAATTTATCGTCTAAGTTGTTTTTGTATACATTTTAGATATGTTTAAGGTCTACATTATCTGTCTTACTAAGGAGGACTCCTGTTTTGATGGGTATTATAGTCTACAGGTAGTGAAAGGGAGAGCTCGCAGTTTATCAGAGTTTGCAGATACAAAGTTTACAGTTTATTATCAGAACCCGGAAAAGGCATAAGGTCTGTATGTGTTTGTTTACAGTTAGCTGTATGAGTGTTGCTGTGTAATTCGTTGTGTATGTTACTGATAATGCAACGTAGAGAGTTTGTGAATGAGACGTTAATGCGCACGTCTTATGCTTTGTTTGTTCAGCTCTTACGGTAATTTTTTTTTTGGAGTGAATAATAAATAAACCATCAGTAAAGTTTGGCCATCATTCTGATGGGGTACGCTACATTCTGTGTCCAAAAACATCTAAGGTCTAAGGGGGATAAGGTTTTCACACTGACAGCTGTCATTGTAAGACACAGCAACTTTGTTTGTTTGTCCGAGTTAGCAACAGTAACTAAGGGGGGCGGGGCTTACCGATAGGTCATGGTACCACGCTTGAATTTACTGAGCTCCTGAGAGCGACCCACAAATGTTTGTAGAAACAGTCTGCATGCCTAGGTGCTTGATTTTATATACACCTGTGGCCATGGAAGTGATTGCAACACCTGAATTCAATTATTTGAAGGGGTGTCCCAATCCTTTTGGCAATATAGTGTACATTGTATACGCTTGTACTGTGGCAAAATGTAAACAACATTATTGCTCAGCTCTAATCTGCTAAATGTGACTATAAGGCATCTAGATATTAAAAATGACTTGTATTGTAAAAAGTGGTCTAAAACTTTATATTTGATGAAAAACAATATCATTCATAGAAGATAAGAAAAACAATATAATTCAAAGTCAAATTATTTTAGAATGACTTAAAATTACTTTTTTTTTGTCTGCCAGGCAACTCTAAATGTGTTCAGCTCATGATTGATGAAGGTGCGTTTATGGAAGCCCATGACTGTCACTTTGGCACCCCTCTGCATGTGGCATGTGCAAGGCAGCATCTCGACTGCGTCAAGGTTCTGCTGAACGCAGGTGAGTTTCTGCATTTCCAGTTGTTCATGTTTATTTTTTATTTGCAATACTGGTAACATTTTACAATAAGGTCTCATTTGTTAAAGTCGGCATGAAACAGAAGTTGTGATAGTCTGTTCTTCCATATTGTGACATATCTGAAACAGGAATGAACAAGAAAAAATGTAGGGCGGGATCTGATTTTGTCCATTGGGAATTCATTGGATGGTTGTGGTTTGCTATTCGTGGATCTCATGTGAGTGACTGGTTGTCCCGCCTTCATGCCAGTAAACATCATCAGAGAAGAGAAGAGATGTTGCTGAGGTTTATTGTGATTTAAAGATTATGAGGGCAACTGAATTAAAAAATAGTGATGTGCACAGATAAATAATTTATAATAAATACTGCAATATTGATTACTTCGTTCATTACATACAGTGCATTAACTAATGTTAACAGATACAACATTTGATTTGAAAAATGTATTAGTAAATGTTGAAATGAACTAAGGTGAATAAATGCTGTCGAAGTATTGTTCATTGTTAGTTCAATATAGTTAAAACTAATCTGTTGTAGCACGTAATAAAAAATAGCCTTTTGTGCACATTCTTCCTATGATGTCTATGTATTCTTTTCATGTTTTTAGGTGCAAATGTAAATGCTGCTAAACTTCATGAGACTGCTCTGCATCATGCTGCTAAAGTGAAAAATCTGGAACTAATTGAGCTTTTGGTAGAATTTGGGGGAAAAGTTTTCGCCAGAGACAATCTTGGCAAAAAGCCCATTCAGTACACCAGAGCCGGATCAGCATCTGCCCTCTCCTTGGAGTTTTATGAATGTAAGCTTAAGTGCTCAGTTTACAAGTTTTGGATCTGTTATGGTGATAGTGTGCAGTTTTTAAAGAGGTCATATTATGAGACATATTTTCCTTGATGAAAAATATTGATTTTCATTGTCCCAATGACAACTTTTTGCTGTCTTTCAGCCACACCCCTCAGTCTTCAGCAGTTATGCAGAATTGCTCTCAGAAATGCCCTCGGGAAAAGGGCACTGGGGGTGTTGACTCAACTGAGCCTCCCAAATCGAATCATCTGTTTCCTGTCTTATTTACCAGCCCCTCCCCTGTAGCTTGACAATCCGCCATGCTGCTCCTGTTCAGTTCATCAATAATGAACACATCACTGACTGCGATTAAGAATCAGGGACTTGGATAATTGGTTTCCAAGAGGAAGGAGATTTCTCATTGCGAAGCACAGCTACTGTAACAGCTATGCTTAGTATTTGTCATGTATTTGTTGATATTTTTCCCCCTGCAGGGAACCAATAGAAGTCATTGTTTTGTCACTTGGTATGGATGCAGTGTACTGCCAAAATTCCTAGAATAATTTGACTGGGAAAGAAGCACCTTTCACAAGAAATAATGGTATTTTCTGTTTTGCATCACATTTTGACTGCTGACACATCTTACAGTGTGGCACAAAAGGACAAAGAAATTGTTTTCATGCAGTTTATCCAACCATAATATTAGTTGTATAATGAACTTTCCATATTTAATTTGCACTGTATATAAATAGTCTCAATGAATTATGCAAATTGTGTGTATTTTAGCTAGTTCTCATTTATGTGAAATATACATTGTGCAAATGCTTTATAAATTAAAAAAAATTCTGTTGTACATAGTTTATTTAAAAATTTGTTCTGGTTTTATTTCCGATTGTGTGTAATATGAATAATTATAATAATTAAAATCGTGATTAGACAATTTTACACACTATTCCATTTATGTTATCTTGTCCTGGCGGTGAGAATTGACCAGACTTGCTACTTGCAAAGACACAATTGTTTTGAGCCACTCTAAAGTCTTATTTTTTCCTGAAGTTTGTGCATTCCAAACAGATCTCTATTAAAGTTTTTTTTTTAAATATCATTGCTTTCTCTCTGCACATAATTTGCTGAATTAACCTTTATTACAGTAGTTTCCTTTCACATTAATATTGTCTTCAAACTTTTCAACTCAGATGTAAGTACAAGATGTAAGTATCATGTTAAGTAAAAAATGTTAAATAAAAGTGCGCAAAATACAACATTTTCATATATGAACAGGAACCCTACTGTTGCACCTTTATTATGTTTAATTTTTTTTTTCATCAGACATGGCAGCCACCATAGGCTTTATTATATATAGATGCCTCATTAGCGGCTGTTTCGCCGTCCGCCATATTGGAACAGTCAAAGGCCGGTCCGTGAACATTTGAGAGCGAGTTGACAACCGTAGTTAGACTAATCAACAAGATGAAGGCGTCACCTAACACAACATTAAAAACTTACCATGGCAAAAGTAAAAACATTTAAAAGTAGGTCCTACCATTGTAAAAAAAAAAAAAAAAAAAAGTAATATTGAGTTGTTACAAATAAAAACATAAACCAACACATAATCACCTGTGAACGGTTATCCAATTTTTTCGGGAATTTAAATCTCGGTGGTTTCACAACCAGAATCTGTGCAATGTTGTGGCATCATTGATTCTTACTGTGAGTGACGACACCTTGACCGTTCCAAGATGGCGGTCGCGCCAACGTGTCTGGAGCGGTCGAATGATGGGTCTACGACTACACGTCCGCAACGGCTGGACTTTTATTTTGACACGATTCGTGGAATTCTGAAGCCGGAAGTCGCTGTGAATCGTGAAGTTCTGGGGGAAGCTGCTTGGTCAACTCTTATTCAAAACTTTAGACAGACTTATTTAGCTGCTGTTTTTATAAGCTTAATCTATAACCTCCTAACTAAGCCTGTTTGTACGGGTTACGTTGCTTCCAGACGAGTGTGAAGCGACGTTTAAAGTGCTCTCATGGCATTATTTTGGGCGAGAGAGCAGTAATTAGCGGAGTCCTGTTGATCAGATCAGCCAGAGGTCGCAGAACTGCAGAGTAAGCGGTGAGTTTCCTTCTCCACGCCTTATAAACCCTCTGCATCACATTTAGAACCGTCCTCTAGTATTTACATGTATTTTCATGTGTATTGGCACTTGTAAACGCAAAGTAGAAAGGTTTCTTTGTGCGACACAAAGGCTGTGCCTCAAATCCAAGTGAACTATCTACATAAACAGCATTTTGGCACATGAAGGATACATGTAGCCTAGGTCTCTTTAATGGACAGATTTGATTTCTCATCATATGTTGTCTGTTTAATAAACGTCAAATGCATACTTAAATGATTTTTGAAGTCTCCTGTGCCAGGTATTTACTATTGAGCAACATGTTTCTTTTTAAGTGTTTGACCTAATTTGATGGTTTATTCCACCACAAACATCTCAATACTGTTAGTTTTAAATCACTATGTTAGTTCAAATAGATGAGTATCTCAAACCATCAGGGGAACATTCTCTCTTCTTAATGGGATGGTGTGAGACCAGTTAAAAGTGCATATCACAACAACATTCAAGTTTAAAATTTAAGTAAAATGCATTGAAAGTGAATGGTGGCTGCCATTCTGGCTAACATCTGCCTAAATGACAGAATAAGGTGAACTATTTCTTTAAGTGGGGAAAAAAATCATGATTTCATATTTTTCCTCAATTAATATCATGAAATAAAATAAATTTTGATCAGTCGTGAAATCAAAATTGGCCATTTTTTTAATGTAATGTTGCAGCATAAATGATTTATCTGTGAGTGTGTGTGTACATATATTTCACATGCCCCGCTGCCCACAACCCATTTTACTTCTATAATGTGTGTTTTACTTTTATATTCAACAAGAAAAAATGTAAGGTGGGAAGTTTTTTTTTTTTAAATAGGAATGGATGTTGGTGGTTCTTAAAAGAATGGATCCAGACTGAATGCGAGTTTCTTAAAGGGATAGTTCACCAAAAATTCTGTTATCAATTACTCACCCTCATGTTGTTCCAAACCCGTAAGATTTTCGTTCATCTTCGGAACACAAATGAATATCTTTATGAACCTTTTGAAGCGTCAAAGTGGTAGTTGCGTAGCTGTCAATGGAGGGACAGAAAGCTCTCAGATTTCATCAAAAAGATCTTCATTTGTGTTCAGAAGATGAACGAAAGTCTGACGGGTTTGGAATGACATAAGGGTGAGTAAATAATAACAGAATTTTCATTTTTAGGTGAACTATCCCTTTAAAACAAAAGCTATTTCCAGTAGCCGCATACGCATAAGTGACGTCAGTGGGAAAGGAAAATTGTTGAAGAGGAGGTGATTGTTATTTAATTTTGATAAATGATTACAAAGACCAACAACATTTTCTTTCCTTGGAACATGTGCAGATGAATCACTCACAAGTTTGACTAAATGTGTAATCTTTTGAATTGTTGACAGTAAAATAGATGCTTTGACCTGAAGGTTGAGCAAGTAAAAACGGTTCAGGGGTCAGTGACCTCTGCTCTTCTCTTCTCTTAGGTAAAATTTTTTCCTGGCTGTACTGTGAGAATGACTTTGACATTTAGCCATTCTATAAATAGATTGCAGGGCTACTGTTTGCAGATGGAGATGCCTTCTTAGAGAGCCAGTTATTACTATCCTAATGTCAGTGGTCACATGACGGTGGAGAAATCGCTGAGTAGCTTCCATTATGAGTCATAAAAATATGAGACCGTACATAATTATATTATTCACTGTGCAATATGCTGTCTGTAAACTCACCCAGGCGACTGTCAGGTGGTGCATGTTACTTTTCTCAGAGCTTTTAGGGATGAATCAGCTGGACCAGTCAGTTATTTTATTATATAATACTGTTTAGATAAATAGGTTAGGGTTAGATTCTTTTTTTTTTATTCAGCAAGGATGATTTAAATTGATCAAAAATGCCAGTAAAGAAATTTGTTACAAAAGAGTTCTATATAAATTCTTTTGAACTTTCTATTTGTATTCATCAAACAATCCTTAAATTTACCAGTTTCCAAAAAAAATTTAATCAGCACATCTGTTTGCAACATTGATGATAATAAATGTTTCTGGAGCAGCAAATCATCATATTAGAATGATTTCTGAAGGATCATGTGACACTGAATACTGGAGTAATGATGCTGAAAATTCAGCTTTGCATCACAGGAATGCATTACATTTTTAAAATATTTTCAAATAGAAAACTGTCGTTTTAAATTGTAATTTATATTTCACAATATTACTGTTTTAGTCTATGTTTTATCAAATGAAGAGACTTCAAAAATATTTGAAAAATCTTACCAACCCCAAACGTTTGAATGTTAGTGTATCTTATTTCTGGTTTTCTCTTTTCTTTCTCTCTCTCTCAAAAAAAGGATTACATTGCCAAAGCAGTAATTAACCAATACATACACGCATGCACATGGCTGTCCTTAGAGCAGTGCAAAAGACAGAGGAAGAACGCGATCGCAAAAGGGCCACTTCCACTACCCATGCTTGGAATGGCCCTGCACACATACAATATTTTTAATGATATAGTTACACATGTTATTAAGTATTGCTTTGTAGGTCAAACTTTTTGTGAATATTGTGTTATTAATATATGCATGTGCAATCTCTCTGTCTTGATCACAGGTGGTCTCTCAGGACTGTAAGATGACCGAGTATAAGTTGGTTGTTGTGGGAGCAGGTGGTGTTGGGAAGAGCGCATTAACCATCCAGCTCATTCAGAATCACTTTGTGGATGAATATGACCCCACTATTGAGGTACTCAATAAAATGACCATCTGACCTCATCTTTCCTTAAGCTATGACTTCACATTACATTACCGTTCAAAAGTTTGGTGTCAGTAAGATTTTTAAAAATGTTTTTGAAAAAAGTCTCATTGTTAATATTACTACAATTTAAGATATCTGTTTTCTATTTTAATATTTTTTTAAATGCAATTTATTCCTGTGATCAAAGCTGAATTTTCAGCATCATTACTCCAGTCTTCAGTCACATGATCCTTCAGAAATCATTATAATATGATTTGCTGCTTAAGAAACATTTTTATTATTGTTGAAAACCATTGAACTGCTTAATATTTTTGTGGAAACCATTTTCTCTGGATTCTTTGAATCCAAAGTTCAAAAGAACAGCATTTATATGAAAGGGAAATCTTTTGTACATTTTAATGCATCCTTGCTGAATAAAAGTATTAATTTCTTTAAATTTAAAATCTTCCTGACCCCAAAACTTAGAACAGTAGTGTACTTGACATTTAATGCATGACCATCACCATTTGACATTTTCATTCGTCCTTATGACCTCCACTGAATACTTAATTAGAATAGGATATATACATCCATTACACAGTATTGTCTAGGTTGATTCATGTAATCACGAGACTGTCAGGGATGCAAATATATTGTGCTGATCATGTCCGTCCCTGCAGGACTCTTACAGGAAGCAGGTGGTGATTGACGGTGAGACGTGTCTGCTGGACATCCTGGACACTGCAGGTCAGGAAGAGTACAGTGCAATGAGGGATCAGTACATGAGGACAGGAGAGGGTTTCCTCTGCGTCTTTGCCATAAACAACAGCAAATCCTTTGCCGACGTGCATTTGTACAGGTCTGTGAGCTGATGAATACGGTTTCAGTTATATTTTATTTTTAAACATGTCAATATAATATTCTATATTATATTATAAGTATGGAGTATTTGTAATATGTGGTGTACAATGTCTATAATAGTTCATTTGGTATCTTTTAGAGAGCAGATTAAGCGCGTGAAGGATTCAGATGATGTTCCCATGGTCCTAGTGGGGAACAAATGTGATTTGGCCAGAACGGTGGACACCAAGCAAGCTCAGGAACTTGCCAGAAGCTACGGCATAGAGTTTGTAGAAACTTCTGCCAAGACCAGACAGGTGGGCAAAGACTTCAGTTCTTGCTCTTCATAACTCTCATAACTTATTCCCCTGGTTTCACAGACAAGGCTCAACCCTAATCCTAGACTAAAATGCATAGACTGAATGCAACTTCCACTGACATATCTTAAAATATGCCGCTGCCATTGTTTTGTCTCAAGACGCACACCAGTAATGTTTATTTCTAAGGCATGTTTATACAAGCTACTTAAATGTCCTAATTAATCTAAGGCCTAATCCTGGTTTAATCTAAGCCCTGTCTGTGAAACCAGGCCTATATGTGTTAGCGCAGTTTGCTTATGTTCTCTTGTTTTTCCAAGCGATTGCTTTTTCTTTAATACAGCATATGTGTTAATGAAATATCCCTTGTCTGTTTTTCCTTATGTTTTTCAGGGAGTTGAGGATGCTTTTTACACCCTCGTCCGTGAGATCCGGCATTATCGCATGAAAAAGCTCAACAGCAGAGAAGATAGGAAACAGGGCTGCCTGGGCGTGTCCTGTGAAGTCATGTGACTGCACTGTCTCCTCCTTTGTTTTTTGTTTTTTTTAGCAGTTTCTTGACCAGGCAGCTGGAAGCCTCATGACCATGTGTGTGTGCGCAGAGTTCGCCCTCTGCTGGCTGAAAGGGATTAATGCACAACTGGTCATCTTTCCTGTTGGCCTGCTGTAATAGAAAAATGAGGCCATTGGACATTACGTGTTTTCACTGAGGCTCATTTGTCTCATTTAGTACTTGGGTTGTCCCTCTTCCTTTGGAAGAAAAACTTAAACGGGCATTGAGATTGGGCATGGAGTTCTTCTTTCTTCACTTCTGACCCTTATGAACACAACAGCACATTGGCATTGATTAAAGAAATTCTAAATTGCAAAAGGCTACATCTCTCAAAAACAAGCTCTTGTCACATTTCACCACAAAATCTGTATAATTTGTTCCTTTTTAATGAACATTTGTCACACATGTTTGTCAACAAATATGTGACTGTCTCATTGCAAAAAATCTAAATAGTCCTAAAATAGTATATATATATATATTTTCCCTCAAAATATATTCAATTCTATTTAATTTTTTTGGACCGGTCCTTGGCAGGTTTTTTTGAGATTCACCCAAGAATGTTTTAATTACAAGAAATGCATATTTCACAGAAGAGAAGGAACTGCAATTTTAAATGGTATTTAAATTGGAATTAATGTAGATTAATACCATATATCTAAATATGGAAGCTGTTATTTTTAAGGTTTTATAAATCTCAGACCTGATGTTCTAAAGGCGTCAGAAGAGAGAAAGTGAAATGCCCTTTAATCTTAATCCGCAGGTTCAATGCTCAGGAATACTGTGAACGCCAGAAGTTCTTCAGAAATGTGTGGGATTATTTCTGTATTTCTTTCCCTTTTGCCTTTATTTTTTTTCTTTTGTTGTAGCCAAAGAGTTTATTTAGCATTTAATTTACCATTTTCTTTCACATAGTTCCATTCATTCTAGAATTTTATTCTCTGCTCTCAGATGTTAATTGTATATTTTGACATATAATACATAATGATTAGAATGATTTAGCCTAGATACAGAAAAATCAATCAGATTTTAAGCATGAGGTGTGATGATTTGACTTAAAGGGCCTTTTGAATCATGGTGCTGCTTGTGTACATGCCAAATCTATGTGCCGCCTTCTGTGTCCTATATAGCATGACATATTTTAGCCCATGTTAAATAATGTCTTAAATCTTCCAGTGAAAGTTGTAAAAATGCTTTTTTTGTTGGGATTGTAAGTGATCAGAGTAAGGTTTGTTGCTACGTTTATTTTTCATGCCTGAAGTCTCTTCTTGAGAGCCAGTGAAGGTTTATCAAGAAGTTAAAACGATTATTCGTGTTGACTATCATGTTATTTATATGGCATTTGTCTGAAACTGCCTGATTTCATCAACAGTGAAATCTGCAATATGTTCCCATTATTCGTACTGCGGTTGCATTTGGCCTTCTGTCCTCACTTTAAAAGAGGCAGGATGTTTTATAAAAAAATACAAACTAATTTTGCCATTACATTAACAATTCTTTCTTTTTCAACTATATCAAGACTTGATTTAAGATGTATTTTGCAGTTTAGCACAATTTATTAGTATCACAGACTTTCCTCAATCAGAAAATCCTGTGAAAATGAACATTTCATGTCTTTTTGGGGGGAGGGGGAATTTTCATGTGTAACAGATGTTTAATGTGCCTACCATATTACAACATGTTTTATCAGTAAATTAATTGGAAACTGAGCAAATTGTGTATAATTCTCCTAATATGTGCATGGATGTTTGTGTGTGTGTATACTTGCATAATGTCCTCTTTCCCATGTGTGAGCTTGTCACTTGAATCTGTCTGTCTGTTAAAACTTAAAATAGAGTTGAACACAGAACTTGGAGTGTCAAGCCCCTCGTATCCAGTGCGGGTACGCGGCTCTGGTTACACTGGGCAACCACTGCTTAATATTGCACTGGTACAGTGTCCAACTGCACACTTACCCACTACCGAGGAGCAGTGTCGGACCGACCAGCTTTCTACAGGAAGAGTGATAGTGTCAGAAACCAAAAGCCAACATGCCCAAAGTCGCTGTGCCCGGTGAGTGTCCATTCACCACCTGAATCCAACACATGAAGAGAAGATATGGTTTTAACATTGCATTTATCTATGAAATTTGTTTTACATAACATAAAACGTTAAAATGAGCATATAATGGTTTAATAAATGTGTATGCAAATTTAACTGAAGAATATAAAGATGTTGCATAAGTTCTGGACACCACTGTGGTCTCTGGCAGAAACTGTAATCTAGGAATGGGAGTGTCCCAATAGTTATTTTTGCCGATCAGATCTTAGAAGGTTGTAACATCACAATAAGCAAGGTTAGATTTTCCAACAACTGCAATTGTTTTTTTAAATCAGGTAGTGGTGGTATATGAGAGTATTTTAGGGACTTCAATTCAAAGACTAGAGCAACTGTCAGGCATTGCATTCTTCAACTGTCAACACCCCTGACATTTTAATAAATGGAAGCAGAATGAAAATAGAGGTGTTAGTGTTTGATACTGCTTCATTAACACTTGTGATGGACTGATCCACACGTTTTAGATATAGACTGAAGTGCTATCTATATGCACTCTTGAAAATTATGTGAAATAGACTGTCATATTATGCATGCATGCAGGAGTTCACATTGATGTTTTTTTGCAGCTGTGGCAATGTGGAAGATTGTTTGGTCTGACTCCATCAGCAAGGTTTCTAAGGCTTATGAGTTATGACTTACTAGTTAAAGCACACAGAGGCTTACATTAATTTGCAGGAGAACATTTGCTAGGCAGTGGATTCTAGTGGCTCAAATGTCACGCTGGTGCTTGACATGCCATCACTCACCTAAAATGTATTTTTACATTATAAATGTTAATGTTAATCATTTTAAGGTATCATAAAACAGCTTGTTTTTATGATCCCCCTTATTTTGTTAAAATGATTACCTTAATACCAGATTCTGCAGGTGTATGTAAACATAACCACAAGTGTATGTGCATTAGTGCATTCTTTTCATTAAGATATTGGGTTGATTTGAGGCTTGCATTTCTAGACATGCCACTTTCAATGTGCAGGCTAAGAATAATCTGAATTGTAATTTGCAAACTGTGATAGCATATCAGTTACTGATATCACCAAGTTTATACATAGAAACACTATCATTTCGAGGCAGCAGGGAAGGCCATGTACTGGCTGTACTTCAGAGAGGGAGTTATTGAGCAGGATAGACTGCAGGCTGTTATAACACTTAGTTAATGATTTCACACCTATGTAAAAGACCCTTGAGTCTAATACTATGTTAAACATGTTTCTGATATTAAACATGGTGTTTCTGAAATTAAAATACAGAAGTAAGTCATTTGTAGTTGATGGTGTCAACAAGTTGTTTATTTGTTTAGTGTTCACGATCCATGATACTGACATTGGCTGCATCTGAAATCACATACTTCCCGACTATATAGTAGGGGAAAAACATATCTGACAATTCACAGTACTCAAAAAAAAAAAAGAGTAGGCAAAAAGTACCCAGATGACCTACTACTTCTGGTGAGATTCTGAAGTGTGCATATGATGAACACTTTACTATCCCATGAGGCCGCGGGAGAGAATTTGTGAATGGCAGTGAAGCAACTGACGCTGGTAGGTCACATGATTATGTGATGATAACATGGCGAATGTAGTACGTCCGGATTAAATTCATACTACACACTATATAGAACATACTTTTTAGTGGTCGCAAAGTAATTACTTATTCAAAAAAAGTACCTACTCGAGAGTATGCGATTTCGGACTCAGCCTTTGTGGATTGTGGTCTGGGCCAATGGTGTGAGCTTTAGTTATTAAATGTGATGAAATTTCAGTTATTTATTCAATAGTTATTGCTATTGGGCCACCACAGAACCAACCCACCTATGATTTGAATTAAAACAGTAAAACAAATTGTATGATCATGGAACGT
This sequence comes from Rhinogobio ventralis, assembly GCA_039654625.1. Lineage (NCBI taxonomy): Eukaryota > Metazoa > Chordata > Actinopteri > Cypriniformes > Gobionidae > Rhinogobio > Rhinogobio ventralis. The sequence continues at coordinate 31,533,019 of CM077211.1, forward strand.
GAACAATAACAAATAAAAGTTTGCCTCTGTGTGAGGAGAACATTGTTTGTGAAATGTCAAGACTTGTTTGAGTTCTTTTGAAAGTGTTGCAATCTTGGGACTGTGAAAAAAGTCACAAGTTGTGTCCCAAATGACACACTATGCACTTATGTACTCAACCGTGTAGTGTATGAATTTTATATAGTTCTATTGTCATTCATCATCGGAGTCTGGTAGCCTCTCCCCCTCTGCTACGTGATTAAAGCTGCGCCAATCGAGTGCATGAAGTGTCCAACATTCTTTTTTCGGTTAAATAAAGGGATACTTCTCCGCTAGAAAGATGAATGTGTATTTAAATTGGGTCATTTATGTAGTAGAAATTTTAGAAGTTGGTGCTGCCTTCTAGACTGAGAAAAGGCAGAAAATGTATTTTTGGCTCATGTGGATAAAAGACAACAACTCCCAGAATGCACTTGCTTCCCAAGCCACGCCTACCGGTTACATCACTTGCCCACGTGGCACCGCCCCACTGTCGTTTTCATTTTTATAGTAATAAAATCATTTAGTTTAGTTAGAGAACAGACACTACAATTTAAAACTGAACGTGTCTGACTAATACAGCATGAGCCGAACGAGAGTCGCAGCACAAACGCAGCAGGAGTCAGATTTCATTCATCATGAGAGCAAACAGCTGACAGGCAAGGTGATGATTGACAGCTGATAGACAAGATGATAAATGAAAAGACAAAAATGATAGAAATCTCGTCTCAGGGGGACATGAGGGAGGGAAGCACGGTCATTCGAATATACTACCAGGTTTCTACTGATACAAAGCTTAATGCTAATTGGTAAAGTAACCCTTTAAGTGCATCATCTGGGTGTTTAAAGTGCACTTTTTCTTTTTGGAATTTTCAGTATGAACACCACTCACACTATTTATACAACAAAACGTCATAGAATAGTGCATAAGTACATGAACTGGGACGCAGCTATAGTGACAATGAGCATGACTTGATATTTTTGAATAATTTTGTGCTTTTCACTTTACCCCATCAGTCACTGCGATATTATATATTCAAAGGTTCATATTGACATTGATAGTTTATTGTAATATTCGGTTGCCTGCAATGCAGAGATTTTTATTGAATATGACAGAATTGTTTGTTATTCAGGTGGCATGTGTGATCCCTCAAATGTGAATAAAATGACAGTTCCAATGTGTTGCTCACTAACTCAGCCTAACCTTTAACCTGCTTTTTCTTTCTAATGTTTTGGATCTTCCTCACCCACTCTGGGGGAATTAATAATCAGAAGGGAGTAAGTATAAAGGAACCCGTCCGAGATCGACGTGTTAAAACTGCTTCAGTGCAACAAAATAATGGCAAAACAGCCATCTGTATATTTTATTCATTTGTTTGTTTAGGTGAAAATATACATTGGGGTCCAAAAGTCTGAGACTATGTTGAAAATCTGGCATTTATAATGTAATTTAAACCTATTTTGGATTTATTTTATAGAGTCCTTGTTACAAGTTACATGTAGTTATAGTAATTACTATAAATTGTGCATAATTACATGCAACTAACCCAAACCCTATATTAAGTACATGTAGTTAATTCTTATTAGTCACTACTTAAATTTATAATTGCACTGTAACATGGGCACCTGAAAATAAAGTGTAATCCTTTATTAAGTGTAAAATTTAAAACGTAATACTATAATGTGAAACAAATAATACATAATTATATTAACTCTAAAAGTCATGTTTTTCAATTAAACAACACATTTTTGTGCTAATATAATTTGAAATGAAAATGTGTATTCAGCTATAAAAAAAACATTGCACCTCATTGTAGTTCATAAGCAAACAAATGAGTACTTCTGGCTTAGACTGATGAATTCTGTGCATGTTTAATGCAATTCTTAAAAGCTTTTAGGATGTAGGCCTCATCTTTTCTTGTCTGTTTTCAATCAGACATTTGGGTTATGTGATTTGGGTTATGCTGTTGTTAGTTTTGTGAATTGTGTCTTGGCTTAATGAATTTGTCATAGCTTTGTTCATCTCTGCATGAGAGATTTTGTCCAATCACTGCTAGTGGTCACAGTGACTCAGTAATTGAATCATTCTGAAAAAGTGTTTTTCTTGTGCCAAAAGCATGCTCTGGTTAAAACGTTCAACAAAAGTTTAAGTTCATAAAAAAGGACAACCAGTCAGATGCTTTATAGAAGTGGGTTGTTCACTTATTGTGGATTTATGGCGTTTTCCATATAATAATTATTTTTATACTTCAATGATGTCCAGACCATAACATCATCTCACTTGATGCATCTTTGGTAGACTACCTAGATAATTATTTTGCATTAAAACCAATGTGGTGCTGCTTCTTTTCTTTTTTTAAAATCAGAAACGGATGATCGTATGCGTGCGCTCGCAGAGCGTGTATTTGCATCGGAAACCAAAGATGAAGATGTCCGTGAGGAGATATCCCTGTTTGATGTGGCTGACGATTGCCCTATCCTCAACCAGGAGCTGGCCTATCATGTAGCCGAGGATGATGACATAGAGAAGCGGTCAGTGCAGTTACACAATTATATAAAACTCCTTTTTTTAAAGACGCAATGAAATAAAAGTAGCGACATATTTTCTCTTCCATATTGTGATATGCAACTCAGTATATCAGATTATTGAAAAAGAAAAATGTAGTCTGGCAATTTGGTTCTATGCATGGTTGTTGATTTTGAGATGTGGGCGTTGCACTCAAAAATGGAGGCAGATGAACAGGAGCTTGCAGCGGCGGGGTTTAAGCGGATTGATTGATTGGAGAGGACCTGCATACATCACCAGAGATAAAAGCCGTTTTCAATATCAAATTCTTACATTTTGATAAAAAATTACAAGGGAATTTCATTTTTTTTAATGAAAGATGAAAAAATATTAAATGAAACATAGGGTGAATTTTAATCTCATGCTGACTTTCAGTAATACATTTTGCTGGTTGATACAACAGAACGTCATACTGAAATCTATAATCTATAATATTATAGGCCTATCAGTTACCTGTGGTCTCAACATGGCCGCTGCCTCCACCACGAAGATGCTTCTCATGTAACGGCGAGTTTACATAATCTAAACATATTTGTCAGAAGCACTATTCATTTATTTGTTTACTTAATTTTTATTTTAAAGGTTAATTTTCCATACTAGGTTGGTAACAGGTTCGTCTCGCGCAAGCCATATTGTCTTTTGGGTTTGGCGAACCTAGAACCGAACTACGCCGTCTACTGTTTAAAATACATTTGAAACAACACATTTTGACAAACAAATACACACACACGAAAAAGATTTTGTGATATGTACATCTAATAGACGGCAAATGATGACAATACTTACGTTTTGTCGAGGTACCGTCCGATACTGACCCGAGAGCCCTCCAAAAGTAAGCAGTTACTATGGTTACGTCTCAAGCCTCAGGAAAACGCGGGTACCCAACTTCATTTCGCGAGAGTATTTTATTCGAGTTTGGAGGTTACTGAAATCTTTGTTTGAAATCGCAATTGAAACGTTGTTTATATAAAGTTATTTTAGTGTATATTATATATTTAACGAGAACCCCCACCCACCCCCAAAGTGTACCTAACCAACACCATCTTTAACCAATCTCCACACAGTAAGAAGTATCTCAGTCGCACTCAACCTGTGCTAGAGGAGAAACCAACTTACTTGGAAGTGCCTGACTTCCAGAGGGTGTCCATCACTGGTGACTATGCTGCTGGGGTATGTTCCAAATCATAACTTCCAGGAACTGACTGGGATATATGCACTTATGTAAGTTTTGATTTATATGCTGCCCCTTTACCCAGACCATTACAGACCAGCAGAAATAGATCAGCCAAGGGGTCTCCATTTGAGCAGGTGGAGCCTAGCCCTGGATTTGGTCTCTGGAATCTATATATTTGACATTTAGAATGGGAATTCATTTTCACCTGTAGTCATCAGTTCTTTCCTAGGCCTACTCTTATCTAAGAATCAAACTCATCTGCCTTGGCATAACATCAGGGACATGTTAGCTTTTAAATATAGTGTCCCTCAGTGAGAGTATGCTTTTTATGACTGTTCATAGTACATTTGCATTTATGTTAACTTATCACCTTTCATATAGGCATTTCAAACATAACAATCAGGGCAAACACTTGGCATTTCACACAATCCAAACTGTACTGCAGGTGACCATGGATGACTTCGAGCTGTCCTGTAAGGGTCTGTACCGTGCCCTGACCATCAGAGAGAAGTACATGAAGCTTGCTTTCCAGAGATTCCCCAACACTCCATCTCAGTTCTTACGCAAAATTGAAGGAGAGCAGTGGAAACCAGAAGATCAGGTGCTTCCAGGTAATCTGTATACCAGAATAAATGATAAAAAATAGTTTACAATGAGGTTACATTTCCAAAAGTTGACATTAAACAGAAGTTGCGTTAGACATGCTGCTGCTGTACAATGACCCCATAGCAGAGCTATGAACAGTGTTGCTAGATTGGGTCGACGATTTCCAGACCAAAAGCTCACCAAAACCCACCCACTCCAAGAAAAACCTGTCCAAAACATAACTGCCAAAATAATGTGATTGAATTTTATTGCTATGACAATCAAGGTTAATAAGGGTCATTTTTAAAGTGATAGTTCACCCAAAAATGAAAATTCTGTCATTAGTTAATCACCCTCATGTCATTCCAAACCTGTAAGACTTTCGTTCTTCTTCGGAACACAAAGATATTTTTGATAAAATCTGAGCGCGTTCTGTCCCTCCGTTGACAGCTACGCAACTACCACGATCGAATTGAATTTAGGCTTTTTATTCACATATAAACATTGATCAGCGAACATAAACAGAAGCTCAACTGAACCTGCTTGACACGCAAGAACAAACCTCAAACATGCTGCATAACACAGGAGAATGAACCTCATTGGTTCTTACGGAATCTCAAACATGCTGCGTTACACGAGAATTAACCTCATTGGTTCTTTCAGAAGTTTAAACGTGCTCAGGGGCGGATTTAGTGATTTGGGGGCCCCAAGCAAAATACAGGAATGGGGCCCTAATTGCACATTTACAACCTTGAGGTTCCTTTCACTGTTGTGATGATTGCTGCTGCACGACCTTGTCCCATAGTTGTCCAATTTTTAAAAAAATGTTCATGTACATGTTATAAATAATTGCTTTCGTCATGTTGTAGATCCCTTGTTCACGTATAAACGGTTTATAACAGTATTAGAGTAGGTTGGACACTAGATAGTCATTTGTGGTAATTTTCACTGCACAGTTGTTTACACAACACAAGGCTGTCTAATTCTAAATTTTAAAACCCTTTAATTTGTGTACATTCAAAGTGCTACACAACAGAGGCCTACTGTTAAAATGATTACATTAAGACTAAATTGTATTTTGATGGGTTGCCTTGAAGACGTTTTTCTGTGTGTATATGTTATGATGATAGTTTATCTTAAATGAAACACACAATGCGTGTAGGGCCCTATGATTTCTGCGATGCAGAAAATGTGGATGGAATAGCGTAATCATAAAAATGGAATTTACTGTTTAATGCGAAATGTCACGGAATTTGTCAAATTTTGGATGAATAAATCCAATGCAAGTCAGTACACTTCAATCAAATCGCGATATGGACTACTAGTTTATGTAATGTATCTGCGCCATTCATTCCGTGACATTCCGTTTTTATGAATGGATTCCGTGATCCTGTATGCGTTTTCTGAATCGCGGAAATCTTTGGGCCCCACACTTTCTGCAAGAAGCACGTTCAACTTGGATGCGCAGGCGGTTGTCGTGGTAATGAACACAACAGCAACCGCTTGTGCGTCCGTGCTGAACTCGCATCTCGTATATAAAAAGCATTTTAGGGGGCCCTTGGCTTTCGGGGGCCCCAGGTGGTCACCTACCTTTGCCTAATGGTTAAGTCCGCCTCTGAACGTGCTGCGTTACATGATAATTAACCTCACTGGTTCTTACAAAAGCTCAAACTTGCTGTGATACACACGAGAATTAAACTCATTGGTTCTTACAAAAGCTCAAACGTGCTGTGTTACACGAGAATGAACCTCATTGGTTCTTACAGAAGCTCAAACTTGCTGCATAACATGAGAATGAACCTCATTGGTTCTTGCGGAAGCTCAAACGCGCTGCGTAACATGAGAATGAACCTCATTGGTTCTTGCGGAAGCTCAAACGTGCTGCGTAACACATGAGAATGAACCTCATTGGTTCTTGCAGAAGCTCAAACGTGTTTTACTATTTCTTTATGAACTTTTAGAAGCGTCAAAGTGGTAGTTGCATAGCTGTCAGTGGAGGGACCGAAAGATCTCAATTTCATCAAAAATATCTTAATTTGTGTTCCGAAGATGAACAAAAAAAAGTCTTATGGCTTTGGAACAACATGAGGTAATTAATGACAGAATTTTTTTCATTTTTGGGCGAACTATCCCTTTCAGAAAATGTTCATGTTTCTCTTTCACTGGAAAAAAAACAATGTTGTGTTTGGTTACTGAAAAATGGAAAAACAAGTTGTATTTGTTGAATTCAGTGAAAAATAACCACACAGTGATCATAACAGTCTCTCTTGTGTTGCAGTCTTTAGCTCTCCTCCTAAGGCTGGTGAGGATCCTTTCTGCACAAAGGACTTCCCACCTAACCTCGGCTACGTTGCTCGCATGAAGGATGGTGTTATCTTTGTCTACAAAGATGCAGCATCTGCAGATAAACACCAGCCTCTGAACCACCCCGGTCCAGACCTTGCCACTTTCATCGATGACATGAACTTCCTCATCGCCTTGATTGCTCAGGGCCCAGTGTGAGTGCACGAAAGCCCTGGATGATGCTTAATATATGACCTCTTGTTCTGTATTATATTCTCTCATATTTCCCGTTTGGGGAAATAAAAATGATATTGAACTACTGTTCAAAACTGACTGGGGTCAGTAAGAATTTTGTAATGTTTTTGGAAAAAAGTAATCAAAATTACAGTAAAAACAGTAATATGTTATTATTTAAAATAACTATTGTAATTTATTGTATAATGTAATGTATTCCTGTGATGTCAACAACATTACTCCAGTCTTCAGTGTCACATGATCCTTCAGAAATCATTCTAATATGCTGATTTGCTGCTCAAGAAACGTTTCTTATTATTATGTTGAAATCATTTGTTCTGCTGAATAATTTTATGGAAACCGTGATACATTTTTTATTAGGTTTCTTTGATGAACCTTCATAAGAGCAGCATTCATTTTGTAACAATGTATAAGTCTTTATTGTCACTTTTGATCAATTTAATGCATCCTAGCTGAATATTAATGTATTAAAGTCTATAGAGAATAAAAATGATAATGTTTATTTTCTAAATGGACGCTTGTGTTTTGTCCCTCCAGAAAGACGTACACTCATCGTCGTCTGAAGTTCCTTATGTCAAAATTCAATGTACATGAGATGTTAAACGAGATGGAGGAAATGAAAGAGCTGAAGAAAAATCCCCACAGAGACTTTTACAACTGTAGAAAGGTATGACTCAAAACAGCCAAATGTCATTTATACTAAAATAATTTACAATCAAACTGATCAAATTATCACAAATTTTGTTCCGTTCTCGCTGGTGTAGGTTGATACTCACATCCATGCTGCAGCCTGCATGAACCAGAAGCATCTCCTCCGCTTCATCAAGAAATCCTACCATGTGGATGCAGATCGGGTGGTGCAAGTTTTGAATGGCAAGGAAGTGACCATGAAGGAGCTTTTTGCATCTCTTAACCTGCACCCCTATGACCTGACTGTAGATTCCCTGGATGTGCATGCTGTAGGTATCACACAACACATCATACAGGTTCTTCAGAGCCTGCTTACCCAGACTTGGGAATAATATAGAGAATCACCACAGTTGTTCAGGACTAAATAATAATATGTCAAAGTATCCTTACAGCACTATGCAGTGCTCATTATGCAGTTGTCATGTGCTCTATTTTTAGACCATCACATGGGTTACAAAATCCACCCAGTGTATCCTCAGCTGTTATGATAGTATTCTTAGCACTCCTAACTGCTTACGAAAACTGTTATTTGTGACGACAGCAAAGTATTTACAGTTATTCCTTGCTCGACTTCATGCAGGGCAGACAAACCTTCCAGCGTTTTGATAAATTTAATGCCAAGTACAATCCTGTGGGTGCCAGTGAGCTGCGTGATCTTTATATGAAGACTGAGAACCACATATCTGGAGAGTATTTTGCCACCATTATTAAGGTAAGGCTTGGGTGAACCATGGCATTACTTATTTACACTAACGGGAAACCAATCAATTCAGCTGTGATCTCTGAAATCTCACAGGAAGTTGCTAGTGACCTGGAGGATGCCAGATACCAGTACGCAGAGCCCCGTCTGTCCATCTATGGCAGTAACTCTAATGAGTGGACTAAGCTTTCCGGCTGGTTCAACAAGCACAGAGTCTTTTCTCCTCACTTCAAGTGGATGATTCAAGTGCCCAGAATCTAGTATGTGAACCGGTTTCACTTCTCGCATTCAGTCTCTTCAGTCTGAAAACTGTACTAACAGTATATCTCTTATTTCCCCCTGTAGTGACATTTTCAGAAGCAGGAACTTTGTGCCACACTTTGGAAAGATGATGGAAAACATCTTCCTCCCTGTTTTCCAGGCCACCATTGACCCGAACTCCAACCCAGAGCTTAGTGTCTTCTTGAAGCATGTGAGTGAATTTGGATACAGTTCTGCAAGGACGCATTGAATTGATCAAAAGTGACAAAATACATTTATAATTTTACAAAAGATTTCTGTTTTAAATAAATGCTGTTCTTTTGAACTATTCAGTTTTATTAATCAAAATATTACATTCCTTAAAGAATCCTGAAAAAAATGTGTCATGGTTTCTACATAAGCAACACAACTGTTTTCAACATTGATAAAAATAAGAAATGTTTCTTGAGCAGCAAATTGTAATACATGCTTCATTGACTCATTATCTTGCTTGTTCTGAATCAGATCTGAAGTAACTACAACTCACTACTTGAGTAGTCTTTTCATTGGATACTTGTTTACTCTTACTAATTATTAACATTATTAATTTTACTTCTACTTGAGTAATTATTTCTATTAAGTACTTGTACTTTTTACTTGAGTACAGATTTTGGTTACTCTACCCTCATCTGCAAATCATATTAGAATGATTTCTGAAGGATCATGTGACACTGAAGACTGGAGTAATGATGCTGAAAATTCAGCTTTGATCACAGGAATAAATTACGTTATAAAATATACTAGAAAACAGAACAATCCTTTTAAATTGTAATAATATTTCACAATATTACTGTTGTCCATCCCTGTGTTTTGTCCCTCTGCAGGTGACAGGCTTTGACAGTGTGGATGATGAATCCAAACACAGCGGTCACATGTTCTCCACAAAGAGCCCCAAGCCTGAGGAGTGGGACATTGTGAAGAACCCCTCATACACTTACTGGATTTACTACATGTATGCAAACATCGCCCGACTCAACCAGCTGCGCAAGTGAGTATCTCAATAACACAAAAAGAACAAAACTAGCTATAGGACATTTATAGACTGGATAATTGTTGTCCTTGATACTATTACGATTGCTTATAATTAACGTTAGGGTTTTGTTTCAGTCCCTAACCCAAAGTATTAAACTTTGGTGTATAATACATCCCACACTGTTTGTTCCATGGACATGAATAATAACTCAAATTGTACAGTGTGATATTACTTTTTTTTTTTACTTGGGGACGCTTAATATTCAGCAATATATTGATTTGATATTGAGCTGCTATATAGATGAATTGAACTCCTTCATAATTAACTTTACCCAGTTATTGAACTGAATCAACAATGAACTAACTTCAACTGAATAATGACACAATTTTTTTTTTTGATCAAATTTTTATTTGAATTAAATTCCCATACCAGGAACATATATCAAAGTTCCCATTAACTATGTACAGACAGATGCCATGAAAACTGTCCACATATAAAATAAATTAAAAAACACATTAAGGATATGTAAATAGAAGGAAGACGGAGGATGTCAGCATTTTTCAGCTTATCTAACAACATCTCCACGTTTTTTGTCCAGCTCTGAATAGTCTTGTTTTTTGCACAATAATGACACTATTGATTTTTGTTGCTTTGTTTTCTGTTTTCATCATTGACATTATTTTCCTGTTTATCACTGTAAACCAGCTTTGAAACAACCTGTATTGTATTAAGGTTTGTTTTTGAAAGAAGTATCTTATGCTCACCAAGGCTGCATTTATTGGTTAAATTAAATATTATTAAAAATTTATAATAGCTGTTTTATGTTAATGTATTTTAAAATGTAATGAATTTTCAGCATCATTACTCCAGTCTTCAGTGTCACATGATCCTTCAGAAATCATTCTAATATGATGATTTGCTTCCTTAAGAAACGTTTATTATTATTATTATTATTATTATTATTATTTATTAATGTTGAAAACAGCTGAGCAGCTTAAAAACAAAAAGGACTCTTTGATGAATGAAAGGTTAAAAACAGCATTTATTTGAAATACAATTTACTGTCATATTGGATTATTTTAATGCATCCTTGCTGAATAAAAGCATAACTTTGTTTGTTTTTTTAACGGGTGTGTTTATAGAACCTAGAGTAACTGTATCTTATGTGTTTGTGGCATCCAGGGAAAGAGGTATGAACACATTCCAGTTCAGACCTCACTGTGGGGAGGCTGGAGCTGTCACTCACCTGCTGGCCTGCTTTATGACTGCAGACAACATCTCTCATGGCCTCAACCTCAAGAAGGTTAATACACCATTTGCCCTGACCATTAGGGGGCATCCTTCACCTTACCACTTCATCTTACCCTTATTTCTCTCTCTGTCTTCTAAAAAATACTGATGTTGACACAAGAATCACAGCAGTCACTGTCTCCTCATGTTCCACAGAGCCCTGTCCTGCAGTACCTGTATTACCTGGCCCAGGTTCCCATTGCCATGTCCCCACTCAGCAACAATAGTCTGTTCCTAGAGTACAACAAGAACCCTCTGCTGGAGTTCCACAAGAAGGGACTTGTTGTCTCCCTGTCCACCGATGACCCCATGCAATTCCACTACACCAAGGTGTGAGGCTTCGCCCCTTTCCATATGTGCAAACTGCAAATCTTCTCCTTCTATTTCCTTTGATTTGATCATGTCGTGTCTGTGAGTTTATCTGAATTCTTGCATCAATAGGAGCCCCTGATGGAGGAGTATGCCATTGCAGCCCAGGTGTTCAAGCTTAGCACCTGTGACATGTGTGAGATTGCAAGGAACAGTGTCCTCCAGAGTGGCCTGTCTGCTGAGGTGAGGTCACCTGACCTAACACATCACTGAAAAGTCACAATTGTTTGTTTTTTTCATATGCATAATTTCACTGGTATATTCAGATTTTTTTTTAAAAAATTTTTTATTAGTTATATTAGATTATTTTTATTTTTTTATTTTTTTTATATTTCTATATAGCTTTAATTTTATTTATTTCAGTTTTAGTAATATTAGTACTTCAACATAAATTTATTTATTTCAATTAGTTGCCAATGCAACATTTCTATTTTTTAAATGTAGTTTTTTTTTAAGTTTTTCTTCAAATTACTATAACTATTTTGAATAGATTTTGTTTTAGTTAACAATGACAACACTGTTTTTTCTTTTAAACTTCAAAACAAGAACATAATGATTCCATATCTAATAATATGGATTTAATATTTCCAATTTATTTATTCTGAGAGAGTTACACATCTGCAGAGGTTACCAGTCAGCTCCAGAGTTGAGCAATGTTTTTGTTGAAATTTTGATGTCTAATAATAACACTGCAACATCTCACACGAACAGGAAAAGATTCACTTCCTTGGTGTCAACTACTTGAAGGATGGTCCAGAGGGCAACGACATCCGCAAAACCAACCTGGCTCAGATTCGCATGGCCTACCGCTACGAGACCCAGTGCTATGAGCTGAACCTTATTAAAGAGGGCATGATGGCTGACTAAACAAACATGCACACATTTAAAATCTCTTTTAATTATGTAACTGACAACAACATTTCTGCTGTCATTATTGTGAAGCCCATGAGATAATGTCCATGAGACAGAGCTAATAACTTAATGAGAAATGACACTCCAGAACAGTTTTCTTGTACACAGGTGTCTGTCGGCTTGTGAAGTTTGTCTTATGTCTGACCTTTAGGTCTTACTGCAGTTTACAGTTTGCAGTTTACTATGTTTACATCCCTTTTGTTCCTTATTGTATTATGTTTTCAGTTGTCATGCTTTGGAAAATAGCCTGTTACAGTTGACTCAATAAACATCTATATACATAAATCTGTATTTAAGATACATACATATATTTGTTCTTATAGTTAATTCTGTCATCATTTACTCAACCTCATGTCGTTCCAAACCTGTTTAACTTATTTTGGTTAAACACAAAAAAGATATTATACAGATGCACATACTGCCCTCTTCTATACATTGAGACAAAGGTTGTCAAGTCTAAAAAGGACATCAAAACCACCAACTTCTGTAAAAGTAATACCTATTCACTATATTCCAAGTCTTCTCATGTCATACAAGAGAAACAATTCCCCCTCTGTAGCTTTCAAATGTTATTTGGACTTCTGCATATTAAAACTTTTGGGAACCTGACATTGGTACATATATGACATTTACTCAATGGCATTACCATTTACTCAAAACAATGGCAGTGTCATTGGTGCCAAACCAGGCACGACAGGTCTTGATGTATGAAGTTTGGGGTGCAGTTTGAGAGCTTCTCTGTATGGAAAGATTTTCAGTGAATATCATTAAAATTTTAAGATTTGATGTTTCTCAGAACCTATTATATGACTTTATATAGTACATAATGGCCTGATTATATGCCAGGATTAGGTCATTTAAGTAGCTTTTATAAACATGCCTTAGAAAAAGAAAAAAAAAACATTACAGGTGTACGTCTTGAGACAAAACGATGGCACTGACATTTTAAGATATGTCAGTGAAAGTTGCTTTCAGTTAAAACAGCTCAAACATACTGTATCTTAGTATGGGACTAGCTTACACCTTGTCTGTGAAACCGGGGGAATGTGTGTTATTATGATATGTAAGTAACTATTTTAAATATTAATAGGTTATTATTACATAAAATCACACGACGGCTTACAATACAATGTCATTTTGACTCTTCTTATGCATATATAGAATTCCCATAATTCCAATTATTAATTTTCAGTGTGCTTTGTGGGCAAAACTGCTCCTGGTTAAATATTGCCAATGCATTTTAACACGAAGCACGTGTAACATATATTTCCCTCAAGTCACTAAACAGTTAAAAGAATAAAATCGAAGTAGCATTTCCGTTTCAAGCAAGTTTTGCCTAAACGAACACACATTGGTCATTTTATGAAGACACTTTTATTGCAGCACCAGTTCATGAGCTGATTCATCCACTCAGAGGAACCGAAGCTCAGAGGGGGAACTGACAGCACAGGAGGAGCAGGATTACACGAACACATCCACTCTTTAAGAAACACCGATAACAGTTTTTATCGGGAATATAAACAACACCAGGCGTTACATTGTTGCCAGCAATTATCTGTTACTTTGTGACTCGTTGTTTACTAGCTGTGAAAGTGAATGGATACAAAGTTTCTCTCGAGGAAGTTTTTAGCCGTCTGGCTAACCAGCCGTGAAATATGAAGACTTCGGGTCCACAACAGAGTTACAGACTCAGAATTTACTCTTAATGAACTCTCATGAGAACTTTTATTTCGGTTTATTTCAGCTGAGTCGAACATATGTGTTGTGCGGACAAGTTTGCGTAAGTAAGTTGATATTTCTTCATAACAAAAGATCTGAACTGGCTGACACGAAAGAGCTCTGGGTCGCTGCTTTTATTTATTTGTTTTATTTAATTGAATTTATTATGATTATAAAAAGTAGGCTATTTACTGTTTTAATTTTAAACTTTTTAATTTTAATTAATTAATTTAGTATTTTTTAAATTTATTTTATTTTTCGTACCTGATTTCAGAGCCTTTAATAATATATTCACTTTTTTCTTCCTTTGTTTAATTGTTTATCCTAGTTTCCTTAGACACCTTTTATTTACATTTATGCTGAAGTCTACCTTTCAAGTAAATATGCTAATTAAAAAATAATTTATTCATGTTGGATGTTCATTAAGTCTAAAGCTGCTTTTCTCATTTTGCCTTTGGGTGAAAATGTCTATAGTATTGACACCATAGTTGAGTTATTTATTAACTTCTATAACTCAATGAGCTGGAAAGTATTTGACTGAATGTTTTGTCTTATAGACACGATTATATTTAGTTTTGACAGTGAACTGTCTCACTTTCCCACCCTCTTAATCAACCCCACCCAGAAGCATGTCCCCTCATGCACAAACACCTGGCGTGGGTGGATCACCTGTCAAAAGTAATATTATAGTTTATATATGTTTGATTGTCTACCATTTGAGGGCTGGGGTAATACTTGTGTCTGGTTGATGTTGGCATTGTAGGGGTGTTTTGTGTATGTCTGCGGTTGTTGATGACTCTTTTGATCACCAAACCCTAAACGCAGAGCTTCGTTGGCTTGCAGTGGCATATCTGGAAGCAGGTGGCTTGGAGAAAAGAGAGCGAGGATTTATTCCGCCTCTCAGGTTGTGGGTTTGGTGCTGGGAATGTCATAAGAAGTTACTCCTCGCATGCAGTCGGGAAGTTTTAAGTCAGGATGATTGGAGTTAGACTCTTTCCGCATACCCCGCAAGTTGTAATTAACCGCTGATCTAGCCCATCCAAACCTACACAGACCATCTGCACATTTCAGACTATGTGTCTGTGAACTTTGCCGTGTTAAGTTTCATGCCGGACCTCTTGAGTCACAAAAAAACTAGCATGGAAATACTACACCAGATTAAATTTGTAAAACCATCGTTATGGACATTCTGCTGATCCAATCTTCCTGTGAATCAGGAAACGCGGGCCTTCCTGCACACGCAGACACAAGTGGGTCAGTAGATGTGATGATCCTGCAAGGGGGATGGGATCTGGCTCGAATCATGGAGAGATTCCAGTTCGTACGTTAGATGTAGGTCATCCAGAACAAAGGCATCATTTTTGGGTCCGGCTGATCAAATGTGGTCAATATACCAAATTATTATGTCGTTCAATCCCAGTGCCAAGGAATTTCAGCATGTCCTCACTCTCAGCATAATGTGCAACGTGTCCAAAACACTTTGGCTGCAGATGAGGGCTTGTGTTAGAGCTGCCAGATCCATCCTTGCTACAGAAGACGCAGGAAAGAGGAATTTCAAGTGGCCTCTTTTTGTTGTCAACTTGGTGCATAGACACCAGCGTTTATTAACATGCATGAAATTGTGCATATTTCCCTCATTGATGTGTTGACCACTCGTTCTTGTGTCACAAAGAAGGGCCTTCTATTATGCGCACATGGATGTGGAAATACTTGGAATGCCTGTCCTTTTCGTGCTGTGGCTGAAAGAAGCTTTTGGAGAGGAGTGAAATTGAATTGCATTATGCTCAAGTGTGTTAATGCATGGCAGTGCTTTGGACGGGCCCAGCTGGAGAGGGTGGGAGTGGGGGTGGTGGGTGTTCCTGGGGATAGAGGCCTCTACAATGCTTTGTCTTCTCCCATGTTCCTGTCGTTGTCAGTCTCCTCTTTGTTAGGGTTTTTATTTTTGGTTTCACTGCTGACCTTGACTGTGACTATCTTTGGTTTCCTGCATTTATGCAGCATGCAGAGACCATCACCTTTTGTGTTTGCAAAATGTGCTTGTCAGTTGAACCCACTTGTGTTTTTTTTCCCCACTTTGCAGTCCCTAAAGTGAAGGAAGAATGGCAGAGGAACTGAAGACATAGCTGTCCTACAGGAAAGAGGTTCTTCTGTGAACTTTATTAACTTATTTGCACCGCAAAGGAAGGGGTTCTTCCTTGATAGGCTTGCTGTTGCAATGCCAGACGTTCCTGCATTGTGACGGCATCCTCGTCGTCATGCTGGCTCCTGGAGTGGACCATAGAAAAAGTGGGGGGAATGTCGTTACAGAAGGACCAGGATGGAAGACGGCGACAACAGCAGCATGGCCACTCTCACGTGAGCCTGGCGTCAACATCAAGCAGAAAATCTCCCAATGGGAGGGACTCAGCCAGCAGGAGGGCGTCCGTAGTGGAAAAATTCAGACCCAGCGGACTCTTGCTTCTCGTAGGCATTCAGGGGACCTCCTTGGAAAAGGACTCGACTGCAGTGATGAAGGTCGTAACAAAGCGACTGTATCAAAAGCCAAAAGCCTGGGTTTGGATTTCAGAGAAAACCAAATGACTTTTAGACCGGTTACAGGTGAAATCCAATCGGATGTCCCAAGAAATCATATGCATTTGAATAAATTTGTAACATCAACTCCTGCAACTAAGTCTTTAAGCACTGTAAACCAAGTCCAAGTGACTAAACTGAATGTTAAAAGCAATCATTTTAAGTCAAACCATTTCCCAGATGTTGAAATTACATCTCTACCTCAGTGTGTAGATGATCCAGAGGCGTTGCTGCCTCCAGGGAACTTTTACACCTCCAGGGGGTTCTGGAAACAACTGGAGGCAGATGAATCTTTCTGGGAGAGAGAGAAAGATTCCTCAATGGTGACTAAGTGTCTTGATGAAATTGGACCTTCTTCCCCTCCACCTAAACCACAGCGTACATTCCAATACAAGGGTGCGAGCAGTCCGCCCGGCCAACGGACCCAATTAGAGAACCAAACTCCATTCGTCGGCAAATTGGATCAAGTCCGGAAGCATGACATCATATTAAAGCCACCCAGCTGTCCACCTCCTCCTTGTCCAGTCAACACTTTCAACGGGTTTTCCAGAAACAGAAAGAACAGGTGAATATTTTTCCCTTAGTGCAGATCACATTACACAGTTAATCCCAAACATAAAAAAGGAAATGAAGGAGGTTTTATGTGCAGCATCCAACAATTGTAAGTACATTAAAAGCAATTTATTATTCATGAATTTATCTTGATGTTGCATTGTAGTTTCCACTATTGCACTGGCAATTAATTTTTAATTGGTTTTAATTCTAATTCCAAACAAAGTCTAATTTAGTCTAATAATAATTTCTGAGTTTTGGTTTTGGTGTTCTACCAGAATTTTCAGTTTTGGACAAGCATTTTCATTTTTGCTGCACTAGTAATGTCATATCATCAAATGACTCATTAAATAATTGTGTTAATAAAAAGGCCAATGCCAGAAACTAGATGATTGGACAACCCCCTCATGTAATTATACTGTACAAAACAGGTCGATAACCCTTTATAAACAGCGTTTTGCTGGCTTTCAAAACCTGTTAAACCTGGTCACAAATGATATATCCCAACGAACAATAGGTGTTGGCCTAAAACGTTCTCATACTGACATGCTTCAGCTTGATTGATAGTTCAAATCATGTGGAATGTTGAAGAGAGGTGTGCTATTTCTTTAAATCATCAGATTAAAAAAAATCCCATAGACTAGCATTGAAGGATCCAATCCAAAATACCACAGAGACATAAAGCGACAGTTCAGGTGTGTAAATGATGACAGAATTTTAATTTTTGGGTCAAGTAAGAGGACTTGGGTCACTAAGCAACCACATATACAACTTGCTTAAAACTGC
Organism: Rhinogobio ventralis; assembly: GCA_039654625.1. NCBI lineage: Eukaryota > Metazoa > Chordata > Actinopteri > Cypriniformes > Gobionidae > Rhinogobio > Rhinogobio ventralis. The sequence continues at coordinate 31,550,762 of CM077211.1, forward strand.
CAAAGTCCCTTTCAAGAAAATTTGCCTCTAGCCAGCGCATGTGCAGTCCTAAGCGCACATCTCAGAGCTGTTTCTATCGCAACTGGAGCTTCTAAAGGCAGCTACAGTGATGCAATGAATTTACCAATTGGCGATTAGCTCTTTAATTTTGATGGTGGACTTACCCATTGCACTTTCTCCCATTCATAGTAATATGAGTGCAACGTCTTGGTATAAAGTCTTTTGCTGCGTCCCAATTCACCTATTTGTACTATGTCCTAAAATTATGTACTTTTGTTGTGAAGAAAAAGTACTTTTGAGTGTGTTGCAGATAACTTCATCATAATTGCACCTTTAATGGACAGCTCTGTTGCATCCTGTCACCGTTTAAACTGCCCCATCTTGTCACATTTAAAATCCTCCACATTCAATTTAATTTAATTTCCTATTGTTTCAGAGAGAAATGCAGCTGCACGTTTATCTGCCAGTCGTGGGTCTTTCATGCGGAGACTCTCCTCATGTGTTTGCAATTTGCATAATCATGCATTTAAAATTTAATGAACAAACGTATCATTACAAAAGTTCACAATGTTGTTGCATTTAAAATACAATGTGGATAACATTGAATGAATATATTTTCGTCCGGTTAGACACTGATTTATAATCACACAAACAAACCCCTTTATCTATACATCTGTACATAACCATCGGACTTGCACATCCGCCATGTTTGTAGTTTTTTAACACTTTGTATTCATTTTTGTAGTTCTAATCGAAAAAAGTAGACCATCCGGGTATCTTTGGAATGCTCATTTACACATACTACAATTTGGGACACTCTAATTCTAATTTCAAATAATATTTAGGATGGATAGTATGCAAATTGGGCACCACTTAGAACACATTAGCAATTGCATAGCAATGCCATGGCAACCACTTACAGTGCTCTAGAATTATTCATGCATAAACACCACTCCCAATTTCTTAGGAAAATGAAAAATTCTACTAATTGTTTATTTCATACTTTGAGTTGGACAGTTTTGTGTCAGAGGACAGTGAGGAGAGTTTAACTGTGAGTGGGTGATAGTTTAGTTGTCTGGCCTCATCCCCAGCTGTGATGTCAGCTGTTCTTTGGCAGAATCGCAGCCTATTGTCCACATTTGGCCTACTTCTGTTTCAGCAAAGACTGCAGAGGTCACGCAAGGGCTTTCTGAACACTCCTATGGTCACGCTGTTGTGTTTACTCCTTCCTCTAATTGTTTTTTTACTTGATAATTTGGAACCCGGTGTCTGTTCCAGCCATATTATATCACATCTATATCATGTCTATTTTAACTGTGATATGCATTCTAGTGCATTCCTATTTGGATTAATGGTTACCCTTTATGAAAGACCCAAAACCTGTTGTTAGATTACAATACAGAGACTGTTCCTATCACAGACACTCTTGATCCCCTTCTTCACAGGAAGTCGTTTGAGTTTGAGGACGTGGTACGGTTGTCAGCCCAACAGGCCTCTAGAATGAAGGAGGGCCGCCGTTCGGGTCTTTTCCACGCCCTGTCTGAAGACAGCATCTATGAGGACATCATCTGTGAGTGATTCTGAGAACCCCAAGACACATGTCATTGATCAGATATTACTGTGAAGTACGGTAAAAAATATGTCTGCATGGAATGAAACTCTCATCTTGATATATTCATTGTTTCTCATACACGATTATTCAAATGTTTGGGGTCAGAAAGATTTTTTTTTTTTTTTTTAATTCAGCAAGGATGCATTAAACTGATCAAAAGTGTCAGTAAAGACTTTTATAATGTTACGAAACATTTCTATTTTAATTAAATAAATGTTTCTGTTGATCAAAGAATCTTGAACAAATTATTACGATATATTTTTCAACAGAACATTTTTCAACATTAATAATAATAATAATAATAATAAATGTTTCTTAAGCAGCAAATCAGCATATTAGAATGATTTCTGAAGAGTAATGAAGCTGAAAATGAAGCTTTGCATCACAGGAATAAATGACATTTCAAAATGTATTAAAATAGACAACATTTATAATAAATTGTAATACAATTTCACAATATTACTGTTGTTACTGTATTCTGATCAAATAAATGCAGCATTGTTGAGCATAAAAGACTTAAATCTTACTGACCCCAAACTTTAAAATGGTAGTGTACAGTTTTTAGTATTGTTATTTTGATAACATAATAAGGTCTCATTTGTTAACATTAGTTAATGTATTAACTAAGATTAACTAACAATGAGCAATACATTTGCTACAGTATTTATTCATCTCTGTTAATGTTAATTAATAAAAATACAGTCATTAATTGTTAGTTCATGTTAGTTCACAGTGTTATCTAATGTTAACAAATGCAACTTTTGATTTTAATGTATTAATAAATGTTGAAATTATCAAACTAAGATTAATAATGGCTTTAGAAGTATTGTTCATTTTTAGTTCATGTTAAAGGATTAGTTCACTTCAAAATGAAAATTTTGATATTTTACTCACCCCCATCTCATCCAAGGTGTTCGTGTCTTTCTTCAGTCGAAAAGAAATTACGTTTTTTGAGGAAAACATTCCATGATTTTTCTACATATAATATATTTCAGTTGCAACCAACAGGTTAAAGGTCCAAATCAATGCAGTTTCAAAGGGCTTAGAAGGGCTTCAAAGGGCTCTGCACGATCCCAGCTGAGGAATAGGGTCTTATCTAGCGAAACCATCGGTCATTTTTAAAAAAAAATTACACATTTTTTAACCTAAATTGCTCATCTTGCGTTGCTCTGCGGCCCACCACGGATTGCGTAATCACGGCGGAAAGGTCACGCTAGACGTAGGCGGAAATACCGCCCCAAGCGAACGTGCAAAGACTAATACAAACGCCCTTTACCAAAAAAAAAAACTCCCATCTCCAACTTCAAAGTTGTCCAACATCGTTGTTTTACCTTTTTTATTTTTTTGCTAAAGGATGTTTGTATTAGTCTTCGTACGTGCGCTTTGTAAACACGGGGGCGGTACTTCTGCATACGTCTAGTGTGACCTTTCTGATGTGATTACGCAATCCATGGTGCGCCGCATTTTTTTTTTGAAAATGACCAATGGTTTCACTAGATAAGACCCTATTCCTTGTCTGGGATCGCACAGAGCCCTTTGAAGCCATTCAAACCCTTTTGGTTGCCATAGAAGTGCATTATGTGGAGAAAAATCCTGGAATGTTTTCCTCAAAAAGCTTAATTTCTTTTCGTCTGAAGAAAGAAAGACATGAACATCTTGGATGAGATGGGGGTGAGTAAAATATCAGGAAATTTTCATTTTGAAGTTAACTAGTCCTTTAACGAAAGTAGTTAACTAATGAAACCTTATTGTAAAGTGTTACCATTATTTTTAGTGGTGCATTAATTAGCATGCTGTGGTTTAGTAGACAATTGGCATGAGAAAATCCTCTAAAAAATGTTGCAGCTTTAAATTAATTTCTTTTAAAGCACCGTCACTACAGCCATACACAGTCAGTGGTCATTTTTAAAAATGCATCCCAAGACAGCTGCATTTAGACCATCCAGTTGCTTTTGAAAGTTGCTTATGTATTGTAAACACCCCCTAAGAAAAAAACCTAATTATAGATGGCTTCCTTAAGACACACAACCCACCGACTAGTTGATTTTGAAAACATGTTTGGCACATTCCTAATTTTATTGGAACCAGTGTAGAGAACTTAATGTTTTTTGGCTTTTTTAAAAAAAGTATTATTATAGTGTCTACAAGTGTCTTTGGTTACGCTTTATTTCGATGGTCCACTTTAGACTAAAGAAGTAACTTTGCAACTACATGTCAACTCACTTACCTGCAATTTTCTAGTAACTCTAAAGACCTTAAAGTCCCTGTAAAGTCCAAATTAAATATGTGTTCTGAGTTTGTCACACTACAGAAAAATGTGTTATTAACCACCCAGCCAAATTTGAATGATAAAAAAATCCACCAAGTAAATAAAATAGCTTATCAAAATCTTGAAAAAAATAAGCAGCATTCTCTGCTCTCAAACGCTGTCTGCGCTGAAACCACGCCCGCTCACAGGTAAGCTGCCGTAAGCACACAAGACAACACTCATTGGTGGCCACGTACTGCTCATGATAGCACCAGATGTTGGTGGGACGGGAGGATGAAGGCCGGGGCGGGAGATGGTCAGTTTGGCCCCATTCTGCAGCGGATTATCAGTGAATCCCAGTTGTCTCCGATGAAAGTAAAACTATCCGGTGTAAAATTATCACTGCAGAGGCAGGTGTTGGTGGTGATCCTCAGCTCTCCATCAAGGTGGCTCTTCTGTTTTGTAAATTGTAGGGTGAAGGAACTATTGGTACTGACAGTAACTCGTGATTTAACGGGCGAACTGATGCAAATGCACTCTAGTTATTATAGAGTTAGGGGAGGGGCCATGCTCAGTGGCTCCAGTGCGTCATCGAGCCACCGTTTTAGCCCCGCCCAAAAAATCCTGAAAATTTTACTTCACAATTCAGTACTACACAGTTCACAGTCTTTGTGATTCCAGTTCACGTGTTTCAGCAATACATTTCTAACATTTATAATGTGTTTAGAAACTTACAGGGACTTTAACTAACTTGTTCAGGTGTGTTTGATTAGGGTTGGAACTAAACTCCTGCACTCCAGGACCGGATTTGAGGAACTCTGCATTAGAGTATTAGTAGACTTTAGTAGCTTGTTAGTAGACTGTTACGTTAGGGTTCGGGTTAGTAGAATAAGTTGACGTAGTTGTAAGGTTACTTATAGTCAGTAGAATGTCTGTTTGGGAGCATCAAAATAAAGTGTTTGCAGATATAAGCAGACAGTCTACTAATACTTTAATGACTGCTAGTTGACATGTAGTTCAAGTTACTTACAGTTAGTAGAATGTCTAAAGTGGACCATTGCAATAAAGTGTAACCGTGTCTTTTCAAACCAATCTTTTACAGCGGATATGCCAAAAGAGAACCCATATGAAGACATCAAACTTTCTCCCATGTGTTTACCTATAAGACGGCCACGAAACTACACAGTTGGACAGAGAGAGCGCCCACACCTCAAGGTGACTGTCATTTTAAATGCATATTAATTTTGTCGTCTTTCAGTAAATTGTATGTACACTACTATTCAAAAGTTTGGGGTCAAATGCTGTTCTATTGAACTTTCTATTCATCAAAGTATCCTGAAAAAATGTATTTCCATGAAAAATGTTTGCCATCAAATCAGCATATTAGAATGATTTCTGAAGGATCATGTGACACTGAAGACTGGAGTAATGATGCTGAAAATACAGCTTTGCATCACAGGAATAAATTGCATTTTAAAATCTATTCAAATAGACAAATATTCTAATCAAATATTATTTCAAATATTCAAATATTTCACAATATTCCTTTTTTAATGTATTTTTCATCAAATAAATACAGCCTTGGTGGAGATAAAAGACTTCTTTCTTAAAGCTAATAGATGTAGACTGAAAGCTAGTTCGAGTTTTGATTTCGTGGGATCTTTAAATACAAAACCCCAATTCCCTATTTTCAACCAATCAGCCATTTATTCCCACTGTTTATTCCAATAAGAATAAGACATTTTACATTAAAGCCACTGGCTAATTGTGGAACTAAACTGTCTGATTTCTAATCCACTTCTTCTTTTTTCTGTTACCTCATGTAGCTCTCACCGAAGCCTTTCACACTATTACCTAATGGCAACAGGCTGCATAAAGTGGGACGGGAACGCAAAGAATCTGTAACGTCACCTACACGCACCTTCACTACAAACACTCCTAAACCATCAGCAGCCAAACCTGCTACTGCATACAAGACAAACCAACAACCCCCGGTAAACCCATATGCATAAACACGTGCCTCAGACGTCATTAAACATTGCGCAACATGTGCCTGCCATCACCTGTTTCTCTGATTGTATGCATGTGAACTTTAACCACACTTTTACATGTTTTATGAACCGAAGAAGCAGGGTTTGCACCCAAAATGCTGATAATTATTTGATACATAAACTTTTTTTGATACATAAACACATTTCTCTAGCCTGATTTGTCCCAGATCTCAAAATAAAATAGCAGTGAATATAAGAAAGAGAACCAGACATGAAACATGTATGAAAAACATAGAGTAAGAATGTCAGCTTTGATGCTTGAAGAAAGAAGAGGGAAAGGGAGGGAGGAAGTGGTGAGGAGATGGATGGAAGGCGGCAGGAAACGCTTCCTTTTGGAGCACGAGAGGTTGAGGTTTATCATGAAGTGCCTGTGCATCATACTGGACGCTGCTGACTAATCAGCTATATTCAGCTTTGCGCCAGTATGATCCATATTGTTATTTCGGAAAGGCAGAAATCAGCAGGCCGAGGCAGTGTAGATGATGCTTATGGAGGAATGCTGTTTTAATAATGAAAGCGAGCAGAAAGGGGAGGTAAGAACCCTCTTTTCATCATTAGAAATCACTGATGCAGCATGGGAGAAACATGGAAGTTGTTCTGTCAGTTGTCCAGTTCTTCTGTAAGTTGTGTTGTGTGGTTCGTGGTCTGCGCAGATGTTGATGATCGTTCCAAAAGAAACCTCTGAAAATACCACCAAAAGTTTATTTTAGCATTATTTATATAATATTAAAGCATTTATTAATATTTTGAATAAGTTTGTTTTTATATTTTTTTATTTTATTTTAAATTTAGTTTTGTTGTCTTTTTTATTACTTTTTTAATATTTCTATTTAGCTTTATTTTTATTTCAATTTTATTTTTAGTCATTTTAAACTCAATTTTATTTTATTTCAGATAGTTGTCATTTAACAAAAATAAATATTAATTCTATGTTTTAGTTAACAATAACAATACTGCAACCCTCTTGTCTCTTTTACACATTTTCAATTATTTTTTCCTATTTTCATCCCATCAAATGTCTATTTAAACTAATATAAAATTAGAATTCAATTAAAAAATAGATTCTGTATTCATTCTAAAAGGAAGGTAATAATTTAATTTACTAGTAATTTTGTTGTCTTTTTATTATTAGTTTTTTCAATATTTCTATTTAGCTTTATTTTTAGTCATTTTAGTACTTCAACTCAAGCTTATTTAATTTCAGTTAGTTGTCAAGGCAACATTTATATTTAAGTTTTTCAAATTATATTTTTTATTTAATTACAGCTGTATTTCAATTAGCGATCTCTGTCACACACTTTAAAAGCTTTTTCTTATCTTCATCCCAAATGTCTGTTTAAACTAATATCAAACTAAATATAAAATAACAGATTCTATATTTCCTAAGCCGCTTCATTATAAAAGAAAACTACTTCCTGACTGAGTCTGAAGTATTAATTGTATTTAGTTCAAAAGTGATGGCTTTTTTAATAAAATAATTAGTATGATAAGTCTATATAATTCTATATTAGAAAGACATTTTTGACAGTTTTGCTGAGGAGCTGTGGGATGACTAGAAATGTTTTAAAATGGTCTTTCAAGGAGATGTTGATTGAGGCATATTTTTTCATTCACTTATATGTTTAAACATACTTTACTGATTTATTTACTTTTAATACTTTCTTATCCTTTGCTGACATTTGATGTTTGTTTAGGATACTTGTCAACATTTGTATGCCACATGCGTCACTTAAATTAAAAAAAGTCCAACTTTGACTGGTTGTTAACAAGCTTGAAATTAGATTGTATCATGTAATCATGCTGCTTCATTTCTTGAACCGAGACAGTAAAGCTTCATGAACCCACATTCAAGTCTTTTTTTTCTTTCCGAGATGAATCAAAGTCATGACTTTTTTAGTTCTTTGCTCAAATACATGATCTTATTGTTCACTGTTTATACTTGCATTCTGCTACCTAGCAACCTAAAATCATCCTTCCGTGACTATTTGAAACTCATGTGGAGGTCAAAGCAGTGCATGACGCTTGCTTTGAGTGGTGCTTAAAAAGCCTTTACCATCTCCACACATGGTGAGCATTATGTTTTTATCTGGGGGGAAGCACCCACCACGCTGTTTCCGTTCATCATGGGCAAATGCCACAACCGTGTGCTGTCTCACTGTTCTCACTGTGTGATGTGGGCAGACCGCTGTGGTCTCCATGACTATGAATCATAATTAGCATGTCATGTTCTGCTTTGACCAAAAGAGAATAACAGGTCTGACATACACATGTAGACTCAGGTCATTGTGACACATCTAGTCACATGATAATGTTTAAGCATCTTGGTTATACTTTTGTATATTGTTTGCATGTGTTTCGTATTTTAAACATTTGTGACCCTGGACCACAAAACCAGTCATAAATCGCACGGGTATATTTGTGGCAATAGCCAACAATACATTGTATGGGTCAAAATGATCGATTTTTCTTTTATGCAAAAAATCATTAGGATATTAAGTAAAAATCATGTTCCATGAAGATATTTTGTAAATGTCCTACCGTAAATACATAAAAAATGTATTATTAGTAGTAATATGCATTGCTAAGGACTTCATTTGGACAACTTTATAGGCGATTTTCTCAATATTTAGATTTTTTTTTTTTTGCACACTCAGACTCCAGATTTTCAAATAGTTGTATCTCGGCCAAATATTGTCCTATCCTAACAAACCATGCATCAATGGAAAGCTTATTTATTCAGATGTTGTATAAATCTCAATTTAAAAAAAATTACCCTTATGACTGGTTTTGTGGTCCAGGGTCACATTTATTTGCAGTGCTTCCATTGTAATGTGTAAATGTTTTTTATGTACACTACTATTCAAAAGTTTGGGACTTGTTGCAAAAGATTTCTATTTCAAATAAATACTGTTCTTTTTTTTTTTTAAGAAATTAATAATTGTATTCAACAAATATGCATTCAATTGATCAAAAGTGACAGTAAATACATTTAATAATGTTACAAAATATTTAAAAATAAATGCTGTTGTTTTGAACTTTGTTCATCAAAGAATCCTGAAAAAAAATGAATCCTGGTTTCCACATATATTCAAATATTAAGCAGCTGTTTTTAACATTGATGATAATAATAAATGTTTCTTGAGCAGCAAATCAGCATATTAGAATGATTTCTGAAGGATCATGTGACACTGAAGACTGGAGCCATCATAGGAATAAATGGCAAATATATTAAATTAGAAAACAATTATTTTAAATTGTAACAATATTTCACAATATTTCTGTTTTTATTGTATTTTTGAACAAATAAATGCAGTCTTGGTGAGCATAAGAGACTTTTTTCAAAATTAAAAAAACAAACCTTTGTACAAACTAAAGTTTTATTTAACCTGGAATATTGTGAACAAAATCCTGAAGGATTATTATTTGTGTGTTTCTCATGTAGCTCGTAAACAGGATCCAGGAGATTTTTGAAGCCAAAAGAGGAAGGAAACGAGTATGGGTGACGGCAACCAGAGGTGAGACAGGGTGCATATTTCATATTTACCTGGTTTACCAAGAGAAAAGGTGTAATCAACCAGTACATTTTTATGTTTTATGGCAGATGAATTGAGTGGAACAGAGAGTGATCCCGAGGAGAGCTCTAAAGGTCAGTGTCTCCCTCAGGCCTCTTGTTTATTTAACTTTTACTTGTATGTCAAACCAGTTACACAGTTTTTATAAACCCATCAATGCTGTTTACATTTTTTTTCTCGTAGACCGCTCCCAGCGCACAGTGTACGTTCAATCAACCTTAAAACGGCGGCCGGGTTACCGCACTTTAGAGAGGGACTTGATCCAACTCCAACAGCAGCAGCTTTTCCAGCAATTTGTTGTGGTGTCGCTTAGAAAAGGTTCCCCTGGAAATGCATACATCCCTGAGATCACACAACAGTTCCCTACGAAGGTAAAGAGACCTAATGACAAAATGACATAGCATTTCACTTTTTTCAATAAGATGTTTTGTAAAGTGAAAAATAATATTTGTCAGGACATAATATCAGACAGCATGATTTGAGATTGTGGAATGTGTGTTTCACCATTTTCTTTTTAAATAATATATATATTTTTAAATATTATATATGCCTTTTTATATTTAAAATGTATAATTAAAATTGTATTTTTAAACAAAAAAGATAAAAAAAGATATTATAATACAATTATTTACATTTTCATTTTAAATAAATGTTAATTATAATATATAATTATATATAATGTATATTATTTATATTATAAATAAAATTGTATTTATATATAAATGATTTACATTTTTAATTCTTAAATTAAATATAAATTGTAATTATAAAACCAATTTAATGTATTAAAATACAATTATTATATATTTGATTATATAAAATATTATTTATCTGTCTTTATTTTGCATTCAGTTTGAGAAGTCTTCTCGTCTGTCTCGTGAGGCTGAAGATAGATTAAGGGCGATTCCCAAGTTTTGTTTTCCTGACTGTCATGACTGGTGTCCCTCCTCGGACCACACCAGGTAACATGCTGGTATTAAACAGTTTTATGTTAGTTGGCTAATTAATTCACTCTTCTAAGATGATCTTTGATTATCACCCACAGTGAAACATTTTCTTTTGTCCTGACGGGGGAGGACGGGAGTCGCTTATTTGGATACTGCCGCAAAATCCTGGTTAGTTTGTAAATGTGCTCATATTAATTCAACAGAAAAATGTAATTTCACCTGGTCAACTTAATTCTTTGCCCAAGCATACACGTCATTCCAAACCTCACATGGATAAATTTTTTCATAGTTTTTTAGAACTAATGGCGGAAGTACCCAGTTCCTGCAGTGTGAATATGCCAAGAAGTGGGTATTTCCGCCATTAGTACTGAATTCAGTTCTAGGAACATCTTTTGGGGGAACTAAACTAGCCCATACTTCAGAGTAGGGTTTAACCCAGCACAATAGGAGCTACCAGTGACCTAAGTGTACGTTGATTGGTCGAACGCATGCCATATGAAACAGCACCAGACTTTTTAAAAAGCTGTGTAAATGCACATTACTCCATGAACAAACTCCATGATGGACATAAACATACAGAAAGCCCTCCTTTTTGCTCTTTCCATCACATATTTTATATTCCATCTCTGTTATCACGAATCCCACAACACGCAATGACATCACAATGTCCTCCATCTCCAGTTGTTGAATGGCGCGCTTAAATAACGTCACTGTCAGCCGGCTCACGTCACTTGAGAATGCAACCAGGAAAATGACCCTAGGGGAACATTTAGTTATCGGGGAACCGCCCTGGTGGCTAGTTCCTATAACTAAGTTCCTATATCTACCTGGTGCGAAAGCCCCTATAAATCATCATGCAGGTTTGGAACAACATGAATGTAAATAAATAATATTCAGTGAGAGTATATTCTCAGTGGTAAATATGCACTTAACCTTTGATCCTGTGTGTTCTGCAGCCCGGTGGGAAGGGGAAGAGACTGCCTGAAGTTCACTGCATCATCAGCAGATTGGGCTGCTTCAATCTGTTCTCAAAGGTCAGGGGCATTTCTGAGATCAGATATGAATTTCCTGTTTGATCAGCACTAAACCTTTTAGACAGATGCCGAATGTAACTGCCTGAAATGTTTGGGAGTAGATCTTGGAGGAGGTGGAGAGGAGGAGAGAGATTTCTCCTGCCTTGGTTCATCCTTTCATGCACAGCGTCATGGAAGCTCCCTTCCCCGCTCCTGGACGCACCATCACTGTCAAGAGCTTCCTGCCAGGCTCTGGCAATGAGGTAAGGTATTGTTTAACTCTGCAGACTCACATCTAACACTGAGAATTTTATACCTTTTAGTTAGATTTTTGTTTGAAATATTCTCAGAAAATATAGATTTAAAAAACTTGCAAAATGTTGAACTTTTGAATTTAGTTATTTTTATTCCATAAGATGATGGTAAGTATTAATTTACATCTTGACATTATTACTACTTATAAAGGACAACTTGACCTTTAGTTCGTTTTATTTTATTATTTGTAATTAATTTATTTCACAAATTAAGAAATTTGTGTAACGCCAGTGAAGAATTATCATTGAAAAAATTGTTTTTAAGTATCATCTCAAACACATGCCATTGATCAGATGAAAATCAACAAATTATAACATAATATTGTAAAAAATATATATATATGCAAAAAACCATATGCACATTTGATAACTATATGTCTCATTTTACTCTGAAATTTTGACCTTGGATGTACTTATCTTTTTTTAACATTAATTTTAACATCAATTTTAACAATAATACCAATGACAACAAATCAAGGAACAAGCATTCAAGCCTTAACTACTATGTACTTACATCAAAAAATAAGTACAATGTACTTATTGTTTTCATATTGGTATTGCAAAACACTTTTGCTGATATTGAGGTGGGATACGGGTAAGGTTAGGGACAGGTGTAGTGGTATGGGTAAGTTTAAGGGTAGGGTTAGGTGTAAGGGAAGTGTCAACAGTGTCAATAAATGTAACTACAGAATTTAATTACAGATGTAATTACATGCAGGTATTTAAAAAAAAGTAAAAACCTATATGTACACAATAAATGCATTGTATCAAATTATTAATTAAAATGTTAGTACATAGTATTTAAGGCCACCTAATATAAATTGGGTCCTTTTTTTTTTTTTTTTTTTTTGGTTGTTGCACATTTATATTTTTTTACTGATGCTTAAAACAATTATTTTAATAAAATGTAACTGATAAATAATTATATAACAATTCATTTTTAATTATTTAAAATTTTAGGTAACACTTTAGTATGGAGAACACATGTTCACTATTAACTACGACTTTTGTTCAATTTAGGTATTGGGATTAAGGGAATATGGCCATGCAGAATAAGGCATTAATATGTTCTTTATAAGTACTAATAAACAGCCAATATCCTAGTAATATGTATGTTAATAAGCAACTAGTTAATAGTGAGAATTGAACCCTAAAAAAAAGTTACCAAATTTTATTTTACAAATAACAAGGGTTTTTAGGCACTTCACACATTAAAATGTTTTTTTTTTCTCAAAAATTTTTTACAAAACAATATAGAGTCATTTCATATTATTTGATAAATTGTTGTTATAGAATTTTGCCTTTTACATAGTTTCTTGACTATTTGAAACCTTAAATCACTTAAACATCAAGGAACAGGTTTGTCACAATATTTGGAGAATCACCCGTGTGTCTCTGTCGTATACGTAGGTTCTGACTCTGTGCAGGCCGGTGGACTCTCGTTTGGAGCACGTAGACTTTGAGAGTTTGCTGCAGTGTCTCAGTGTGACCAGACTCCTGCAGGTCTTCGCTTCTCTGCTTCTTGAGAGGAGGGTGATCTTCATCGCAGACAAACTCAGGTACAGACCCATGCTGAGACCCAAATATACCATTCTGAATGCCAACTAGAATTAAATTCAAACCTAACTCTCTTTGTCTCTGGCCAGTGTCTTATCCCGATGTGCTCACTCTGCCTTGGCACTATTGTATCCCTTCACATGGCAGCACACGTTCGTACCAGTGCTCCCTGCCAGCATGCTGGACATATGCTGCTCTCCCACTCCTTTTGTAATGGGGGCACTGTCTCCGTCCCTGCCCCAGGTGCTGGAGATGCCCATCGAGGAGGTCAGTTGTGATATTTAAAGGGATACCAAAAAAAGACAGAAATTTAGAAGAATATGGGTAACCAAACAGTTGATAGGCCTCATTAGCCGCGTTTCCACTGTCGGGCCAGTGAGGGCTTTCAACGAGCCGGGCTGGGCTTATAGACTTGGACCTGTAGCACCGAGCCCAAAACCACGCTGAGTTTCCACCATACTTGAACTCTGGTGAACTCTGCTTTTGTTCGTAAACAGTTTTCTGTCCCGAGCCGGCCCGCTTTGGACCAAGGTATTCGGCAGGCCAAAAAACCCTGGCTGTTGGCCCTGTGGAAGCCCAGATGAGGCCCGATCAAGCCCCGGAAGTGTCCGTGGAAATGCGACTGGCCCTGGCACGCAGTAGCACGCCCGCTTTTGGCCCGACAGTGGAAACACGGCTATTGACTTTTATAGTATGGAGGAAAAAAAATACTACGGAAATTGATGGGGTCTATCCACTGTTTGGTTACCGACATTCTTCAAAATATCTTCTTTTGTGAACACAAAAGAAGATATTTTGAAGAATGTCGGTAACCAAAGAAAGTAGAAGAAAGTAATTCATACAGGTTTTGGAACAACTTGAGAGCGAGTCAATGATGACAAATTTTTCATTTTTGGGTGAACTATCCCTTTAAGTCCATTTATAATTCTAATTCTAAACAAGGTTTTTGGCAGCAAAAATGGTACATTTTAGTGATAATTTCAACCCTCTTTCTGACCTATAGAGTAAAGATCTTTATTAAAATGATCTGTTATGATTGGCTACGCTTTTGAACACTGAATAAGTGTTGATGTGTTAATATTGGTGGTCATGTGTTAATGTGTTCATGGTTGACATCACAACCATTGATTTCCAGCAATTTTCCCAGATTAGTTTCAGTAATATGACTGGGTTATGAATTTTATAGTGTTTTACTTCAGAAGAATAAAAACATTCAAGTTTTACATGAACTTTCTTACTCATCTGGCCTGTGGAAAAAAGACTGCCAGAAGGGGATTTTATAGGGCACTGTTATGGATCCCATGTAAGATGCTTCTAAACAACAGTGGACAGCTCTGAGATTTGATTATGACCACGGCCGGAGTTTAATTTAATAACCGTCATGCCTTGAATTGTTTCCATTGTTCAACATCTTGAAATTCCCCATGCCGGCAATAAAGTACTATTTGGCAGAGGTATTAAGTATTAAATCTCATCTATAAGATGCTCCAAGTTTAGTCTACTCTTTGACTTGGTGACAAAGTAGTACTTGTTTGGCATTTGAGGTGCTATAATATGTGTTATAAATAAAAATCTTCATAACTCCAAAACGTTTTAGTGAACACAAGATCGTTTTGTCTTATTTAAAGATAATGATATAAGCTTGCAGTCCGAGGTTCCTGTCTTGTCCATATAGTGACTTTTATGTGATTGAATACATAGGATATTTTTTCTTATGCTTTCTGTTTTGAAAGAGCATGAAAGACACATGCGTTTGTACAAATGGGTTCTTGCATTCTGTTATCATTTTGACATTCCAACCTTCTTTTTTCCTTTTTGTCTCATTCTTTCAGGTGCTCATTGTGGATTTGTGTGCTGACAAGTTTGTCGTTCAGGTGTGTATGCACGTTTTAGTTTTCTAATAATACCAAGGGTGTGTCCTCTTTTGAAAGTGTGTTTGTGAGGGTGTGGTCTGAAACTCAAGTCAGGGCCTGAGTAGCTGAACTGTATTGTCAAAGACATAAATGTGTAGGCTTTAAGTGATCTTTTGGCCATAATTATACTGTTAAAAAATTATTTTTTTCCCTCATACACCGCTATTCCAAAGTTTGGGGTTGATACGATTTTTTTTTTTGTTGACAGAAGTCTCTTTTGCTCACCAAGGCTGCATTTATTTGATAAAAAATAGAGTAATACTGTAATATTGTGAAATATTATTACAGTTTAAAAGAACTGTTCTCTATTTCAATATATTTTTAAACAGCAAAGCTGAATTTTCAGCAGCCATTTTACAAGCACATTTACATGCACGTTCTTAGCCCAATTATGCTTAATAAGCCGACAATACATATGGTCATGTAAACGCGTTAACCCGTTTTCCTTTATCGGAGTAAGGTCATAAACGGCACCCCTTACCCGGTTTCTCCTGGCAAGTAAACACATTAACTAGAATTTCTATTGTCTTGTTCACTTAAATGGATATAGGGTTTATTTTGAGAAAATAATTTTGTACTAAATACAATTCACAAATAATTAAATTATAAGTGGCAAGGAACACATTGAATTAAACATGAAATTTTGAAGCAGAAAGACTAAAATGTACTCCAAGAATCTTTTATTTACAACTTAAATAACACTGTTGGAGTGCGTATGTGTGATATGTGACAGCAAAGCATCCTGTGGCTTTAAACTGTGGATTTAAACGCATCCAGACAGAGCGAGCATTTCGCAGAAGAGGAGGAGGAAATATATTGCAAACTCTGACTCTTTCTTGACCCAAGAAATTATAAAAATGCGTTCTTGTCTCATGCAGCAGAAGTAGAAGTGGTACAGTCAAATTGCTGTATCTGTAACTGCATTAGAGGATCATTTGAGTACACAAGTTTACATGTTGTAACACTCTTCAGTTTTTAATGCTTTATTTAACATCCTTCCCTCACACTTTGTAACATGCAAACCGGGACAACGGGTTATTTCAATAATCTGATTTTTGTGAGTTATCAGCACATTGGTGTTCATGTAAACATGCTCATTGTCACATGATCCTTCAGAAATCACTCGATTATGTTGATTTGCTGCCCAAGAAACATTTCTTATGTTCAATGTTGAATGCTGTTGTGCTGCTTAATATTTATTTTTCAGTAATCTTTCATGAATAGAAAGTTTAAAAGTACAGCACTTATTTGAAATACAAATATTTTGTAACATTATAAATGTCTTTAATGTCACTTTTGATCAATTTAATGCATCCTTGCTGAATAGGTTAAATGTATTAATTTAATAGAAATAAAAAAAAATCTTACTGATCCCAAACTTTTGAACAGTACAGTACATCAGACACAGATCATATATTTGTTGTTGCATGGATGCAAACAACAGAAATTCTTGATTATAATCATATTTTTGGCTTTTAATTTGCATTTTCAGTTTTTAATTGCTGACAAATCTTTTTGTGAAATGCAATCATAGGCAACTCCTCCATCTGCCCTCTATATCAATATTTATGTTTCTTTCCTAAATTTGCTTTTACATTCATCTTTCCCTTCACTCCTAGCTTGGAGATGAGGACTGTATCTTACCAAGAAAGCTGCAGGCAGCGCTTCAGGAAATACTGGAGAACAGGGAGGAGATACTAGAACAAAGCACAAGGGACAGGACAGGAGGTTAGACTCATCACACGTGCCGTTATTCCCTTCACAGCCGATCCCACAGCATCTGATGCAAAGTTCAATTTTAAACTGGTTTCACTCGTGCGATTGAAAGTTTGGTCTATTGTCTTGTTGTGTCAAATGAGCTGTTCATCTTTTGAAATCTATTGTCTGTTCATTCATGATGTGATGAGTAACCAACCGTTAAACAAGGCCAGTGAGGCCGACAACTATCATTTCAGGTGTACAGATGTTTTGTTAAACTGGCCCAACGGTAAAGGGTCACTTGCTGGTTATACTCAATATTAAAGGAGGACCAATGCAATGGCTTGATGAGCAGTTTTCTTTCCTGTGTTGACATATTTCCTATTAAAACGGGAAGTTTTAGGTCTCTTTTTGTTAATTAGCCAATCGTTTTAGACATTTTCACTCTTTTTATTTTCACTTTCATTTGATGAACAAAAAAACCTATATTTTAGTTTGTTTTCCTAGAATAAATGGCCTCAAAGCTAATAGAGATAGACTAAATGCCTCCAAAATCTGATTTTATTAGCTCGTGTCTGTTTAGAGGGGTTCTGTTATGCTTTTATTTAGTTACATTTTTAATTTTCTTTAGTGTGTAATGTTGCTGTTTGAGCATTAAATTATCTGCAAAGTTAAAAAGCACAAAGTCATTTCAATGGGAGTTATTCTCTGTATCAGTAAGCACTGTTTCTGAACTCCCTGAAACGCCTTGATTGTTGTTTTGAGTTTTCTTCTGGAAACTTACACGTCAAAAAAAGGGGCTTGGCCTGGTTGAGTTGCGTTAGTAGTGTGTTGAAACTCACAGTTATGGTAAGGGGTGTGACATTTCAGAAACACACTGAAAGATGTTGACCAGTCACAACACACTGGTCCAGCTGACCAATCAGAGGACATTGCTCTTTATGGAAGCGGGGCTTTACGGAGAGACAGGGCTGTGTTTCTAATTAATTAATTTGATCATAGAACCATTGCTACCAATTGACTCTACGATAAACTTAGCTCACAACTTAGTTTAAACTTAGTTTTTTGAACATTTAAGCATGAAAACCAAGACTTTGAAAAAACTTTTTTACACTATGCATTATCAGTGTGTCACATTGTGGTTTTATTCTCCTAACAGATAAGTCGGACCTGAGCACTTTAGTGTCAGAGGCGTTTGTGTGGTTCTTGGTTGAGCTGGTCGGACATTATTCTCTCTACATGAGCGACGCAGGACCTGGTGGGACCCGAGAGCTGCAGAGAGACGCTTTCAGGAAATCTCATCCTTCCCGAGGAGTGCGGCAGTTTCTTCAGCTCTTCATGGACACGCAGATGTTTGCTGGTTTCATTCATGACCGAGAGCTCAGAAAGGGAGGCGTGAAAGGTAAGAGAAGGAATAATCCTGGGTAAAATTGTCATTTTTAGGATGAACTGTTCCTTTAAGTAATGAGAGGAATGTGTTGTTGTCGTTTAACAGGGTTGTTTGAAGTGAGAGCTGCAGATTATCTGGATTCATATCCTGAACCTGAACCCAGTGGTGTCAATAAATTTCTCAAGGGGCTTGGTAAATCTTTTTCTGCTTTTGCATTTGTCTTAAATGAAAAGATAAATGAGGGCTTATTTTTGTTGTTTTACTCACAATAATGTTTGTTTGCAGGGAATAAAATGAAATTCCTGCAGAAGAAATAGAGAACTGTCAGGTGCCAAGTATGGCGTAAGAGTGGCCACAGTTTTTTTTTTCAAAAGCATGTGATGACTCAACCAGCATGTCAGTTCCTCTCCCGTAGCGAACACTCGAGGGTGGAGATTGACTGCAATCAGCTTGTTCTGCCTTGAAAATTCTCCCGCTTGGATTTGCCGCCCGTCACAGAAGAGGAAAAGGCTGGAAATGAGTTTATAAGCACAAGGAACAAAGACAACTGAATTAGAACAAAGAGGAAAGGGAGGAGTCTGTCATGTTATTGTAATTTTGATAAATAAGGAAAAAACTGACTATGAATGCATAATAACAAGGTTTGGGTTAATGTCCATTTCAGATGTCTTACATGATTTTGTCTTTTAATGTATGTTTTGTTAAACCAGACAATAAGGTAAGCTTATGTTTTAACCTTAAACCTTTTCCAACTGGAAATTTGTAGTTTAAAAGAAAATTTGATGAAGGATGGCTTCTGTTCCCCTTTAGTAATTAATTTATCACAGAAATTGCTTTTCAAGTTAAATGCCAAACATTTTTTGCCACATTTGCTCTTTGCAAAATATCAATGCAGATGTTTCATTTTATCAGAGGCTTTTACATTTTGTACAGTTTTTTTTTCTTTTGTAGACAAACTAGACTTTTTGTAACATTTGAAAATAAAAACATATTTCAGATGCAGAGGTGAACAGGCAATGTGAATCAAACAATGTGATATTGTTGTGGAAATTAGAAATTTGAATGAATGTCTAGAATGCATGGGTTTAAAATATATGGTGAAACATACAATGAAAGTGGTATCTATGTGAATTTAGGGGATACTTTGAAGAAGCTAAAATAGCTAGGTCACTACAGTGGACAGCTATTCAAAAAGCATTTTCTTGCTTATGCATGGGTTTTGATTGCACAGTCGCACACCAACCACTACAGTTGACACTAGTGCATTATTCTATACACTGCCATCAAGTGGCAAGCCGTTGTATGTGGATTTTTTCTTCTTCTTCTCCAAACCAAGATGGCGCCGGAATATCCATCCATTCCTTCTATCCTAGGAGACTCTTGCAGGTAAAAATGTTGTAACACCAAATAACATATAAGGAGTCGTATTATTGTTACATTTTCCAAGTATTACTTTTAGATTGGGAGGAAATTCTGATTAATCATCTGTCCACTAAATTGGACCTCATGCATCACTAGCTACATTTCAGCAATTCATACTATTACTGTCACTGTTGTTCTCGAAAATAATTCATCTGCAGTAACTTTTTTGGTTGTAAATAAATGTATTGGGGTAATTAGAATGTAATTTGCATTTATGTTAAAAAGTAATCTGATTACGTAATGCCTGTAATGCGTTAACTTGTTACATCAAACAGTAATCTGATTATGTAATGCACGTTACTTGTAATGCCTAACCCCAACACATTTCAGTTGAGATTGAAAACACCTGATCGCTAGTTTTTTTTCTAGTTGAAAACTTACGTAGATCAATAGATTGATTTCAGTCTGAGAAATTTGTCCATTTCGAACATAACCAGAATTATCAGCTAATAAGGGTAAATCGACAATCTCTGGTAGACTGTAGGGAGCGTGAGTGTTTTCTAGTCTGAGTTGGGTTTCCACAGAGTTGTACCTCCACCGCATCTTTGATGGAATCATCCACACGGTCTGATATCAAAGACATGCAACGTTCAACTAAGTTCTTCGTCTGCTGGTCGAACAGGATCAAACTCATTGCTTTTGCAATAATTGAGGCTGTATTATATTTTTTGTAGGCTATATATTATATAGTTTCACATGATTTTATATTATTGTATTCATTGGTTTGTTATGAATCCTGACTAAGGTTGTCATAATTCATGCATGAATGGGTTAACCCTCTGTGCATTATGTTCTAACCATGAAATATTTTAAATACGTTTTTATTTCATGAAATAGCCAGAATCATACAAAACTTGGGGGGACTGGAAACGTGAAACGTTGCTATATGACAACGCATGTACCACAATGGAAAATGGTCAAAAAAGTAGTTTTTCTATAAAATTATGATTTTCTTTTCTATTTAAATGTACATTTCTTTTTTTTTTTTATTATATTTTCATTGAACATTGATATTTTCTCAATTTACAGTAAAACTATGTTAGACAAAGTTGATTTGTGAATCAAAATATCTAATTTACTTTCCAAAGATGTTGAAAAAAATCCCCATTGAGAAGAGATTTTTAGAAGTGAGGTTAATAGAGCAATCTCTGGAGCACTTCAGCCAGTGTCTTCTGTGTGAGGGAGACCGGGGGAAAGAGAGTTTTGGAGGGACATTCAATGCCATTTGACTTAAAGCCACAATATGTAATTTTTCGCCGCTAGAGGCTATTCAAAACAAAGGCGTTGCTTGATGGCACCTTGATTTTGCGGAGCTTTTATTATGTTGCAGACGACTGCTTCCGTTTCTTCCGCTCATGCATATGTGGGATAACGCAGCGCTGTTTTATCATATTATACATTTAAGTGTGTTGAAAGTTATGTTATAATGCTATTCTGTGCGTTTGCTCGGCGGCTACTATGAGACACTTGTTGCACACTGCAGTAAAGCTAGAACGATATTAGGCATGGTAAAGCATGGTGCTCGCTGTAAATCAAGAAAACCAGATTTAAACAATAAGAATGTGTTGAGCTATATAACAATGATTGGTTTTCTGTCGATGAATGTATCCAAACAGTTGCTCACCTGTCTAATAAAACACATAATATATTAAAGCGTCTTTGGTGTTTTCATGGTTTCTACAAAATAAAACGGAAATCGAGGGTAACGCGGGTATGATGTCATTGATAGGCGACGCACGGACACGGTCCGTGTCTTGGTTAAAATAGCTTATTCCTCTGGATTTAAACGTTCTTGGAAACATTTGTGATAATGTAAGTACACAAGTAAACAAAATATATAACTAGTGGTTGTTGGATATTTTAATCCAAAAATCTTACATATTGTGCCTTTAAAAACAGCATGTCATGTTCCCATAGTGCAATATATTGTATTTTTTCCTGAATAACAAGGAAATTAGTAGAAATTAATTATTTCCGTATGGCAACGCTGTACCATAAAGGGTTAAACATATACATGGACTAATAACACAGAGTAGTTGCGTCTAACTAACGAAGTATATCCTCCGGTACACAACGGGGCGCTGATGTTCATATGCCATTCGATCCGATCATAATAGAAGCAGAGCGCGAAGCGTGTGTTTGTAAAGGATGGCAGGACCGGCTTCAGTCGCTGGTGATGTTTTTGTTGATGCTTTGCCATATTTCGACCAGGGTTATGATGCTCCAGGTGTCAGAGAAGCAGTGAGTAGACTGAATGTTTACTTTTGTTCGTTCTGTGTATTTAAAACGACGATAAATAATAAGTATTTGACCTACTGGCACAAGGCAGACAGCTAACGGCTGCGTCTACTTCTGGTTTTTAAACGAGACAGTTTGGCTGTTTAACCTTCTATGTTTCTGGATTACGTATGCTATAGTATTACATTTATCTTTATTACGGGGACGTTAGTCGTTTTTTTAAAATCAATTTCAGGCAGCTGCTTTGGTGGAAGAAGAGACGAGACGATACAGACCAACCAAGAACTATTTGAGTTACCTGCCTACACCAGATTTCTCTGCCTTTGAGGTACAAGACGCTTTCTGCTACTGTTTTAGCATAATCTACATGTTCACACCATAATTTCAGTGTTGTATTGTTCTCATTAGACAGAGATCATGAGGAATGAGTTTGAAAGACTGGCTGCTCGTCAACCTATGGAGCTGCTCAGTATGAAGAGGTAAGTTTACTGAGCAAAACTTCTGTTACAGGTGGTGAACTGTTGTCTTGTGTCCTGCTTAACATAACCTGATCAAGTTAAAAGAAGGTAAGAAATTAAATCGCAAGAAATCTAAAGACTTCTTTGGGAGGAGAAACTGCAGTAACTTTGATAGGTTGTAACAGATCTGGAAGTAATTTAGACAGAAAATTAAGACAAACATTTCAATTTGATTTTAAAATTCTATTGTTAGTAGCAAATTTCCCAGTGAAGTATTACACATCATAAAAGAACTGCGGATGGTTTTGAATTCACATACAGCAAAGAGCTCATCCAAATATACCTAAAAAAGTGGTGTTTGCTGTTAGATCTCACCTGCTTGTGCTTGTCTTCCTAGATATGAGCTTCCTGCTCCATCATCTGGGCAGAAGAATGACATCACGGCATGGCAGGAGAGTGTCAACAACTCCATGGCCCAGCTGGAGCACCAGGCAGTGCGCATTGAGAACCTTGAGCTCATGGCCCAGTATGGAACTAATGCATGGAAGGTGTCTAATGAGTAAGTAATGAGTATTTCTTTGTTTGACCTGTCAGAAAATTATGTCCGCACAGTTTGTCATGTTTCATCGCATTATTACAAATAAAACAATTGACTCCAAGCACAACTACGCAATATGCTTACAACATCTTTAACACATTTGTAATAATATTGGAATAAAGAGTGAAGATGTCAATTGTCCTAGGTTAGACATCACTTTTGGCCACTACTATACACTCACCTAAAGGATTATTAGGAACACCTGTTCAATTTCTAATTAATGCAATTATCTAATCAACCAATCACATGGCAGTTGCTTCAATGCATTTAGGGGTGTGGTCCTGGTCAAGACAATCTCCTGAACTCCAAACTGAATGTCAGAATGGGAAAGAAAGGTGATTTAAGCAATTTTGAGCGTGGCATGGTTGTTGGTGCCAGACGGGCCGGTCTGAGTATTTCACAATCTGCTCAGTTACTGAGATTTTCACGCGCGCCCATTTCTAGAGTTTACAAAGAATGGTGTGAAAAGGGAAACATTTCTCAATTTCTATTGAGACATTCAGATGGTAGAGTCAGAATTTGGCGTAAACAGAATGAGAACATGGATCCATCATGCCTTGTTACCACTGTGCAGGCTGGTGGTGGTGGTGTAATGGTGTGGGGGATGTTTTCTTGGCACACTTTAGGCCCCTTAGTGCCAATTGGGCATTGTTTAAATGCCACGGCCTACCTGAGCATTGTTTCTGACCATGTCCATCCCTTTATGACCACCATGTACCCATCCTCTGATGGCTACTTCCAGCAGGATAATGCACCATGTCACAAAGCTCGAATCATTTCAAATTGGTTTCTTGAACATGACAATGAGTTCACTGTACTAAAATGGCCCCCACAGTCACCAGATCTCAACCCAATAGAGCATCTTTGGGATGTGGTGGAACGGGAGCTTCGTGCCCTGGATGTGCATCCCACAAATCTCCATCAACTGCAAGATGCTATCCTATCAATATGGGCCAACATTTCTAAAGAATGCTTTCAGCACCTTGTTGAATCAATGCCACGTAGAATTAAGGCAGTTCTGAAGGCGAAAGGGGGTCAAACACAGTATTAGTATGGTGTTCCTAATAATCCTTTAGGTGAGTGTACATCGGTGTTATATTGTTTAAGGGGTTAAAGTCCGTTTTGATACTGTGAACACTATTTGCAGGCTCGAGACTTTATTTAATTATTTTCTGGTGTCGATCATAATTGTTTGTTTTCTCTGTGAAACAGTAACTTGGCCTTAATGATTGAAAATGCACAAAAGGAACTCCAGAAGGTTAGGTAAGTTGTAGGTCAATGCAATTTACTTTACATATGGATGTTGTGTGTGTGTGTGTGTGTGTGTGTGTGTGTGTGTGTGTGTGCACAATTTAATTCGATTTTGAACTGAATCTTTGGCCCTACTTACACCTGGTATTAAGATGCGTTTTGGTCGATCAGATCACAAGTGTACTATGCTAAATGCAGGTGTAAATGGGGTCTATAACATTTTGAGCTTGTGCACTTTCAATCACTTCCAGAGGTAGTCGAAAACAACATTCGACCGGATTGCTCATAGTGTGAATGCTCATGTGGTCGAATGCGTTTGAACAGCCACAAAAGACCACCTACTCTCCACCTACTGACCTAATGCGTAAACATTATGGGAAGCGCACTAGCCAGATGGGATTTAGACTTTGTTGGCTGAAGACCCAAATTTGGTTTGAAGATGAAAAACGTACACAAAATGTGTTCTTTCACCACCATTCCTGATTTCTAATATGCACTTGCAGTATTTGGCGTAGTCTTGTGGCTGTCAGAGCAGAAATGAAAGCTGCTGCTCTTCGTATGCATTTCCGGTCGTGTTCATATGTAAATTTGAACGAAATTATTTTGTCCATTAGATCGAAAGATCTGAAAAAGCCCACACATTTTCTCGCCCATAGACACTCCTCTCAAAGAAATCAGGACAGAAGTGGTTGAAAGTGGACAAAAGAGAAATAATAAAACACCAGGGGCCTTGTTTATCAACAGTGCGTACGCACAGATGTGTGTGAGTAATGAGTGCGTAAGAACAGTTTCACGCAAACTGGGGGATCTACCAACTTGTACTTATATGTAGGAATGTGTGTAAATATAATGCAGATAATCTATAGTGATAGAATGGTGATACTACAAAAAGAAAGTGCCACCGCGTGTTTCCTGTGTCCTTTAATTGCAAATACTCCATTAGTAATTTCATAGTTCAAGCTAGACATAAAAGACAGCTGGGAAGTCTTTTGAAATGTAGCTATAGTGTCATGGCTGATCTCACTTTGCTGAAAGATTTGGCAAACCATGCGCTGCGCAGAGAGCGCGTTTTCAAAGACCGCTGATCTGTTTAGTGAGAGCACAGAATGGCTTCTCAGTCGGTAACACTTTCCTAAACATGTACTACTTGGGTTATGCTGAGATTTAGGTGAGGACATACACATTCACGTGAATTATAAAGGGAGGTGTTGTCACCATACAGTATACAGTTCATTGGAGGCGTTTTTGAATGCAAATGACCATGAATGTGAACGAGCATGGTGCTTAAGAACATGTGAGATTTATAAACAATGATTACTTACTGGTGTGCGTAAGTACCGCATGCACACGTTTGATAAATACAGATTTGTTTGTACTTGGGCACATTCTAAATTTCATTCGTGGGACTAAATATAGAGACTTTTCTACGCACTGTTGATAAATGAGACCCCAGGGAATGTGTCTCCCTCATCTACTTGTGATCCAATCGACCAAAATCTTAATACCAGGTGTAAACAGGGCCTTAAAGGGATAGTTCACCCAAAAATGAGAATTACCCCATGATTTACTCACCCTCAAGCCATCCTAGGTGTATATGACATTCTTCTGTCAGACGAATACAATCGGAGTTATATTAAAATATGTCCTGGCTCTTCCAAGCTTTATAATGGCAGCCCAAAATTTGAAGCCCCAAAAAAAGTGTATCCATCCATTATGAATGTAATCCACACGGCTCGAGGGGGTTAATAAAGTCCTTCTGAAGCGAATCGATGGGTTTTTGTAAGAAAAATATCCATATTTAACATGTTATAAAGTAAAAGCTAGATGTTTTACTTTATCAGGGTTTCCGTGGGGTCTTAAGTCTAAAATATCAAAATCAAAATTTTAGGCCTTAAAAAGACTTAAATTCGCTGATGTATTGAGTTCTAGGTCTTAAATAATTTAAAACCGGTCTTAATTAGGGGTGTGCACGAATATTTGATCTGTAATTAATATTGGAAAAATAAAAATACTATTCGAATTTTACTACGTTGCTTTGCTGGCTCTAAATGCAGTGAATCCATGATAAATCCCTCAAACGCTATGGAGCGTGTTAATATGTTGATTGTATTTAATCACATAATGTCGTCGTCTGCCTCACGTTGTTTGGAATTACTTCGATGAAAATTGAAAATGATCTTACAAAATGGAGTTACTTTTGATAAAAATTAAATGATGAATCTGAGTTATCATAATATCACAACCCCAATGAGAAATCGCATGAAATCCAAACACCAGTCGAATGAGGAAAGAGTCCATCACTGCATTCACGACTGCAGGTAAACGCAGCTGTACCCCGAGTGAGAGCGAGATAACTTGTATGATAGCAAAATGATCTCGAGACATATGCTTCCTTTAAGTTTCGTCAAGGGTTTAAGAACAGAAAACACAAAGTGCTGTTAGAAACTTCACTTAACACCGTTATCTTTGTGTCTCTGCAACGTCTGTTATTTTTTCCTCAACATGAAAATGTGAAACAATATAAACATGATAACTGTACGGTATACCGACTTGAGTGTATATGTACGTTCTGCACGATAACTGCCGCAGTCTGCTTTATTAGCATTTTTTTCCTTTTTGCACTGCTTGAGCTTATAATGCTTTTGTTCTTTAGGCATATATTTTTTTTGTTTACACATACGGTTTAATGTTTTGAACTGAAAGAAAACCTTAAGATATAATGTGTATATATTGTCTAATCGTAAGCTTGTTCAGAAATGTTGATGACAACTTGATGAATAAAAAAAAAATCGTCTTTCACATTTTCTCAAAATAACGTCATTTAAAGCTGCAGTCCGTAGTTTTTCCTCTTTGTCGCCATCTCTGTTCGAAATCTGCAATTGCACTTATTCGCGGAATGATCAACTTTACGTAAATTGTGCCTCGACACGGCACAGCGCGGATGAATCCAATGTTGAGGAGATTGTGCGGCTGTCAGTCACCGCGCCGGTGTGGATACTGTCATTGGGAGTCACAGATTCTACTTTTTAAAAATGTAATCTGAACAAGTAGCTAATATCCACTTTTGTTCTGAACAACTAAGGGAAAAAAAGCATTGCAATAAATCGCGATGATTAAATCTAACCATCACTTATCATATCACGTCAAACCGTGCAAGTTATACATTGTTTTCAAACTGTTAATGTTAACCACATCAGCATTGCGTGACTACATTTAATGTGTATTAGGGCTACCTGTAGTTCAGTTTCCATTTCTGTGCAGTCTAATTTCTAATTGTCATATACCAACAAATTAATGTGGAGTAGAGGTGAATTGCTCCCTCTCATAGCTAGCACAAAATAATTATTTACCATGATGCACGTAGCAAAACGAGAAAGGCACAACAAAAAAACTCTGTAACTGTATGAATTAAGCAAACAAGTGTGCTGCTGTTACCTAATTTAACAATTGAAATGTCTAACCTGTCCAGCAGAAAAGGCTATAAATCTCCACCTCCAACATCCTCACACATTTACATTTAACATTTATGCATTTGGCAGACGCTTTTATCCAAAGCGACTTACAGTGCATTTATTACAGGGACAATCTAAACCCCTGGAGCAACATGGAGTAAAGTGCCTTGGCACACTGGTGGTGGCTAGGTGGGATCGAACCAGCAACCTTCTGCATATTAGTTCAGTGGTTTAACCCACATGACGTGTAATGACGCAAAGATATACTTGAATTTCCCGTGGAAATCCACCAGTACCGCTGGAATTAAAAACATTATTACAAGCTTACCGTTGTAAATCGAGCTAAGGTAAGCAGATAGTTTTGAACACTGGCTGGTATGTATTTACTCAAATTTATTTTGGATAATTTTTAACCCAAAAAAGTTGAAATGCACTGAAATGCTCCCACAGCGCTTTAGAATGTGAGTGTTTGTTTTTTATTCCGGGGTGTATTCACATTCATGGACCTGCCATCTCACATAAGTGCCAAGGACCGGGCAAGGTGGATGAATGACCAAATAAAAAGTATGATAGCACTAAAAAAAGAGTTAATAAAAGTGATGTAAACCACAAACTTGTATGCAACCCCTTTTCACACAGCAATACCGGTAATTTACCAGTAGACTATGTGTGAAATGGGCTAATGTGTTCTATTCAGGCTTATTGCCCTTGAACGATCAAATACACACATAATTATGCCTATGTCCATATTGGTGGTTATGTCTTGAGTGAACAAGATTTGGAGACATGTGTCAGTGTTGGATCTGCGCATTACTTTAGGTCAAGTGAAAGCAATCTAATATAGCATATTCCCGCTCCTGTCTGTGTCGTTAATGATAACCAAACAACAACAGGAAAAAAACAGTACTTAAAACTTAAAGCACTGTTTGTATCTGTATCTTTGTTGTATTTATTTGTCCTATTGTCATTTAAGTAAGTTCTTATTTTCTTACTGACTGTTTACTTGATTACTTAAATACTTGAGAACTTTTTACTTATATTAAGTAATGTGTTATTGCTGTGGTTTACTTGTAAGATTTTGGTCATATTTCCCACTCTAAGCAGGAAAATTTACCACCACAAAATCAGTCATTTTGATCTAAAAAAAAACACCAAAAAATCCTGGTGGGATTGAGCTATGGGGAAGTGCAACTTTACTGATACTTTGTTCAATTTGAATAAATGAATTTGCTTTGCAAGCAATTTTGTGATTCTGCATTTCCTTTGTAAGTTTTTTATTTATTTATTTTTTATTTATTTTTATATTGTGTGATATAGGTCTTAAATTTAATTAATCTCATGAATAATTATGAGACACCGATGAGTCATCGCCGTACTATAGTACGAGAAAGCGTCACAACCTATGAATTTGACATGAAGACGAATTTAAACCCAGAAGTTGAAAATAGAGCAAAAAGGGTTCAAATTAACTAGTTTTCTCCCACATTTAAATCCAACAGATGGTAACATTGTCTTCTGTGATGTTCAACACGCACAACTCGGATATCTCAGAAAATTTGGTTTAGGGTTTCATGACCCAAGTCTTAAGTCTTAAATTTGACTTGGTGAAACTTGCAGAAACGTTTATAACGTGTTAAATAGGGATATTTTTCTTACACAAACCCATCGATTCACTTCAGAAGGCCTTTATTAACTCCCCGGAGCCGTGTGGATTACTTTTATAATGGCTGGATGCACTTTTTTGGGCTTCAAATTTTGGGCTGCCATTATAAAGCTTGGAAGAGCCAGGACATTTTTAATATAACTTTGTATTAGTCTAAACAAAGAATGTCATATACACGTAGGATGGCTTGAAGGTGAGTAAATTATGGGATAAGTTTAATTTTTGGGTGAGATATCCCTTTAATATGAAGCTGTTGTCTGATTTATAGTAATTTTCCCCTTAACGTGCTTCTGTTCTCATTCCAGAAAGCAGATACAGGATCTGAACTGGCAGCGCAAAAACGACCAGCTGGCTGGAGGAGCAAAACTGCGAGAACTTGAGTCAAAGTCAGTACTTCATTACATTCCTATATGAAAACCACTTGCAAAATATTTTATGTGCAAATTTGAATGCAATTAGTTGACTCTTCGTTGACGATTCTGCTTGTATTTTCGCAGCTGGGTGTCTCTTGTTAGTAAGAACTATGAGATTGAGCGAGCCATCATCCAGCTGGAGAATGAAGTGGCACAGATGAAACAGCAACAGGGAGATGAGAACAAAGAGAATATTCGACAGGACTTTTAAAGAATGAAAACGGCATCTTAAAACTGTGCAGACTTTGCAAAAGATTACCAAAGTGTGTCATTGTGTTTTTTTAAATGATCACTTTGTTCTGTTTTCCTGATGAACATGGAAAATAGTCTTTATAAAACAAATGAGCAATAGTGTTGTAGTGCAAACAGAGGCTCTGCTGGTGTGTAGTTCATGATTTTGCACCAAAAACAAAAAAATTGCTCTGGAAATCAGTAGCTCACATTTGTGTTCACTATATACAGCACATAAAAATAGTTTTGCAAAGCTCGTGGCTGTATTGTCATTTATAATAATTTTTTGTCTTGTGTATGATTACCTGACGGACATTTAGTTTATCTTAATGGTCATGTTCTACTCTATTTGTTTTTTTTTAAATACACAATAAAATTCTGAAATAATGACTTGTTCATTTTCTCAGTCAACAAAACTCCTCTCTGGCTAAACGGCACACTTTTGGTCTTGATTTTGTCACTTCTCATTCCAGTCATGTCATTCATGTTTTTTATGCTACATGAACTGTAGGGACCTGTATTGGACAGAATGTAGTATAGTTCATTTGTTGAAGTTTGGCATATCTTTTGCTTTACCTTGAACATTTAACTTCTGTTATGAGCCATTTAAATTTGTTTAAAGTACATTTCAAAGTAACTTTGTTTGTTGTAAACTTGTGTTTTAACATTCAACCATGGTTGTGTACTTGCAATTAGTGGTTTGTGGGTCTTGAGGTATGTTTAATATCTTGCTTAATTGGGTGTTTTTTCTTTGATCTTCTCCCAAAATACTACACACTGCTTATTAGCTTGACATAAAATGTATTCTAAAGTGACTCGAATGCAACTTGGTTGGTGACTAACTCCCCCATCACGCTTGGGACAATAATATTTTAATACTTCATGTTTCTTCAGAATCTAAAAAAAAACTTTAACTTGACTAGCTCTTCTGTACGGAAGAGTGACATGCAGGAAAAAAATAGTAGGCTAAATCGTGCGCATGATGTATAAATCGAGGAAACAAATTAGTAAATCGTCTGCACAATTTACTTTTGTTTTCTTGTACGTAATGTGCGGGGCTCTGTTCTTCTGTTTTCAGCAGAAGAAAGAAATTCATACAGGTTTGAACAACTTTTGAGTAAATGACAGATTTTTTTTTATGAACTGTCCCTTTAAGAAGACTAAAATGATTGGTCCTATTGTTGTGTTTGTAACTCAACATATCTGCCCCCGTGAGGCGACCCGCACTATGTAACAGAAGAGCTTTTATTTGGTTGCTGATGCGACTGGAGACATCTCCACATGTGAATGATCGAGTAAATGAATTTAAAGATTTCTCAAAAGTACTATTCAATTATTTATGTGTAAAACAATGTGGAAACAATGACTAAGTGCAGCTTTAACACACACACACACAAATAGTGAAAGACGCAATTAGTCGCCCACAAACAGATCACTTTCGAAAATAGAGCAGAGAAGGATCAACTGGAGTTATTAATAAGGATTAAGATTAATGTGGCATTTATTATAATGGGTTTGTGTGATGCTAGTGATTAACACTAGTCTAATCATTTGCAGTTTAGATCTAAAATGCAAGAAATGATGGCTTTAAAAGAAATATAATATTAAAAGATTAAAACAAAACTATCAATATTAATGATATTGTTTTTATTGATTTTGTGAATATAGCCACTGCACAGCATACGAGTTACATAACTTGTACAAAGTGACACATTTACGACATTTATAAAAACAAGATATTTTAATATTTTATTATATTATTAGACTTTATTGTAATTACTATATAAATTTACGTATATAAAATGAATTGACGCCAAATATAACTGTATTATATTTTTGCATTAATGGATACTTTAAAAAGTCTAGTTGCTTGTTCTCTGTGTGACTGTGACGAACATGAGAGCGACGGCATGACGTCAAACACATCGGATTGTCTGAGCGCGTCGAACGTCAGGCGGTTCAAAGAGGAGCAAAGATGGCGGACAACAAAGGCCAAGATTGTACGGAGAGCTCCGCAAATATGGAGGTAGCGGCTTCGGGAACAGAAGATAACGGAGACGGCGGCGCAAAGGACCCCGAAGCGATAATTTTAATCGACACAGACCCGAAAGCAGGAACAGACGAGCTCAAGTCTCAAGAGACTGTTCCCGAAGCGCTGACGACATCCAGCGGCGGCGGAGCTACAGACGGGACCCCAAATGCCGAGAGCACTGAACCGCCGCCGCCGCCGATGTCGTCCTCAGCGGACAGCACTGCTGCTGGTCCATCACCCGCTCTCGTTAACGAGATGTCGCCTCCTCCAGCAGCAGCATCCTCCTCTTCAACCCCTGCCGCCCCGATAAACCTACTGGATACGTGTGCTGTGTGTAAACAGAGTCTCCAGAACCGTGACTGTGAACCCAAACTCCTTCCCTGCCTGCATTCCTTCTGCCTCAAGTGCATCCCGCAACCAGAACGGAAGATCACCGTCCCGGTGCAAGGGCCCCATGGACAGGACACTCGTATTGGTAAGTTAGGAAAAGGGAAGTGAGCTTTGTCAGTTCTGTCCCCAACAATCCAGAAACGACCTATTGCTCAACTGTTTACACATGATGGCATGTGCAGTCACATACATGTGAGATCATCAGCTGGTGTTTAACCCATGCTGTTATGGTTATAATGCACACCGACTGATTGTAGTATTTTATTACACGAGTAACTAACTGTCAGTATTTGCTGTAAGTACGGCTCCAGCCGTGTGCATATGGATCTTCTTTTAGATGCCAGACACCCCCAAATATGTGCAAGAGACTCATAATCTAAAAATTAAAAGGCATATATATACTTTTACGTGCTAAAACCAAATATATACTGTCAAAAATTAATATGATAAATGTGTAAAATTATTATTTAGAAAACATTTATTTTGTATTGCGTTAAATATTTTTTCCCCTATGCTCGTTATAGTACTATACGGTTAGATGTTTATTTATTTATCTATCTATTCATTATTTATTGTTTATTTATTTAATCTTCATTTTTATTTGTTTATTTTAGTGCTGTCAATTGATTAATCGCGATTAATCGCACCCAAAATAAAAGTTTGTGTATACATAATATATGAGTGTGTACGGTGTATAATTATGTATATATAAATACACCCACATGCATGTATATATTTAATAATTATTTTATATTTATATATAAATATTTATATATAATATAAATTATATGAATGTATACAGTATATAAATGCAAATGTTTCTTAAATATATACATGTATGTGTGTGTATTCAAATATACCTAATAATTATAGATGGTACACACCCATATATTATTTAACCACATACTTTTATTTTGGATGTAATTGCGATTAATCGTTTGACAGCCCTAGTTTATTTTTGTTACAAATATATACTATATAGCAACTCTTGGCTTTGTGATTGTTTATATCATCGGAAAATATTATTTTCCAGGCATGAAGATATTACTAACATTAACATCATACTTATTTGTAAAGTTGCTTTTAAACGTGTATTTTGAAAGCGCTATACTAATAAAATTGACGACATTTTTTTTTCTAAACTTTCCACAGAACCTCTAAGCCCCCCGTGACCCATTTTGAAAACCCCTGCACTAACCAACCTTTACGTGCTAATGATGTTTTCTAATGAACTAACCTTTTACAACAGTCAGCCTTGCCTAAATTAGTTTTTTTGATTTGAGTTATATTGAAATGTGTAGATGTTGCAGCCTCATGCATGCTCGACCAAATTATGTGACAGGTGTCAATCAGAGTGATGGGCTCTGTTTTATGTCAGTGGACAAACTCAATTAGTTGTTTATCCAGTTTTTCACACTATGGTCCTGATATTTTGACACATCATTGTCTATGTAATATGATGATATATTTGTGCCATAGGAGCCCCCAGTGAACTAATGTGGTCAAACACAAGGTAACTAGGATTAACCGTCCAGAGTTATTGATAATGCAGGGGTCATGGCTTGTGACCCCAGATCATGTACTCATTCATGCACAATGGTTTTCTTTGACAATACATACTATGCCATCCCCAAATGCTGCATTTTCTGCTGATAAATCAGACTAGAAGCGCTGCTTTGGTGATCGGTTTGTTTTGATGCATGGCTTAGTTTTAGCATTGTTTGTTGGAGCGTCATCAATGTCTCTTGAATGTCATTATTGGTGCAGTGGAGATACGAGATGATCATCCTGAATTTTGGTTAATGCACTTGCTTTGCCATCGAGTTAGTGCAGTTATCATTTCATTATGCTTACGTTTCATGTAATAAGTTAGCACCATGCATTGTAGTTAATAATAGATAAACTCGATTCAGCATTAGCTGCAGCATGTAAAGCTATTTTCAATTTGTGTGTGTGGTTCTGGTTATTCACCCATATCAGTGTTCACTGATGCATAGCTGAAGCCCAAAGGCTTGTAAAAATCTCTTCACTTCTCTAAGCTGACTCTTCATTGTTATTGCAGAATGCCATCAGATCAATATTCTCATATCGAATCAACGCTCATTACACTGCAGAATATTTTCAGATTGAAAAGTTCATTCCACTGACCACAAGAATAAAAATTGAGGCCAGGTTTCAGTGTAGTGATCTAAATATGTACTAAAATGAATGATTTTTTTGCATTGTTAGGTTTGTTGAATAGGGAACACTTTGTTTCACATTCCTTTTTTTAATGCATCACAGGCATGAACCCCATGTTTTTCATAGCGAGAACCTAGAATGATTACACATGGTAAACTAAACTATTAAGATTCTCAATTCAGAGTCTTTACCTTCTCGAATGTATCCAAAAATGAAAATCCTACAATGTCAGAATTTGGAGGCACTCTCTATTGATATACAGTTCATTGTTTGCTAACACTTTATTATGGGGAACACATTCACTATTAACTACGACTTTTGCCTCAGTAAACTCCTAATTTACTGCTTATTAATAGTTAGTAAGATTTATTGTAGCGTTTAAGTTTAGGTATTAGGTAGAATATGGTCATGCAGAATAAGGTATTAATATGTGATTTATAAGTACTAATAAACAGCCAATATCCTAGCAATATGCATGCTAATAAGCAACTAGTTAATAGCAAGTATTGAACCATAAAATAAAGTGTTACCCATTTTTTTTATTTATTAACCAAACACAATTTCTATTTATTAAGCAAAAACAAGAAAATAAGACGAGTAAAACATCTGTTATTATCAATGACAATTATAAAAAAAATCTGTAATTTATAAATCACACGATTGTTGCATTTGTCTGTAAACTACTAACTAATAACTACTGTTATTTGCAACCCTGTTTCCATAGCTTGTTTTTATACATTTAATTTAGGTTTTTATTGAAAGAAATGCATGTCATATTTTCAAGTTCTGCATTTCCCAAATGTTAGTAAAAGAGATGCCAAGTTTGCAGTCCTCATATAAGAAAAGTAAAATAGATAAGCAAATGATCTAAAGTTGATGAGCAGCATTTTCCGAAGGTTAAGCACATAATTTCACTGACATTTGCTGAAAAAAAAAAATCCATATATATGTATTATTGTTCATTACATGTAGTTTTATGTTCTGTAAGAGTCAAATCATTTTGCAGTATTTTTCAAAATAATTGCATTATCATTTTAAATCCCTAAATTTAAACTGTTATTTGGTGGTTTAGTCCTTTTTTTGAATCTGTAATTGAAGGGTTTGTTCACTTGCCAGGTTTGTTTTGGGCTTGTCGTAGACATTTAATTAAATTCAGTGGGCGGTAACTCAGCGTTTACCAGCGTGACTCATCACAGTAACCCAACTGAGAAAACTATCTGTTACACACTCTGTGCTGCTAGTTGAATCTCAACAAGCACTTTGTTGTACTTAAGCATGTTGTCTAACTAGAGTTGTCAAACTGTTATTCTCAGCTTGACTGTAGCTGTCTGGTCTATTTGCTTTGTTTTCAGACACTTTTCTTGGCATCAGCTACCCGTTTTTTGTAGACGTACACCATGTTTATGAATTTTAACAGCTCTTAGCTAGCTAATATTTTGATATTGTGAATTTTGCCAGACTGAATCTTAAAATGTCAGTTGTGTTGTAAAATGTAAAATAGAACGATCTTGGGTTTTATAAGACTAAATATTAAAGAAAGTGGTTTATAACCCTCTGAATAATGAGGAATTTTGATTGCATTACAGAGCCTGCATGTGACGTGTTGTGGAATAGATGTGCCTCAGGCAATGCATCACTGGCTCCAGTTAATATCAGCACAGAGTAACTCAGCTGTGAGTTGCACTGTGTGTTCAGTGCAGTGTTTCTCCAGCTGCTCTCACCGGCCAATCATTAGCAGGGTTTTGCAGCTGGGTGCTTAAGGGAAACCGGCTGGAAGCGGTATGAGCCAGTGCAAACTGGCTCAAACCGGTTTGGACTAGTTCTAGCTGTAGCTTTGTGGGGAATTGATGGGCTGTCAGAGAAAAGAGGTGGGGGGTGTTGCATGTGATGGATGGGGGAGGGGCATGTCCAATCACTCAATATAGTTTCAAATTAAATTAAGATGAAATTAAATTAGTTTTATGAATAGATCATTATTTGTGGTTAAATGCTGCTGCATAACGCACACAAAGAGCAGACTCTGTTATTGCAGTTATTGCAGCAGATGGCAATAATAGTTAATAAAACCTTATGAATTATTGAATAATCAAAATCCCTTTTCGGATTTTAAATGCACAAGAAGCCGTCATTACTTTGTGTTTCTTATGCATGCACCCTCAGTAAGAAATTCAACGTTCCCTATAGGGCGATTTTTTTTTTTTTTTTTTTTTTTTTTTTTTTTTTTTTTTTTTTCCTTCCTTTCTCATAATGGAATTTAAATGAAGACCAGATATCCAGTTCTAAGACTGCAAGTATTTGTCCTGGTTACATAATTCATGTGTATATAAATAAATTATATAGATGTACATCAATATGTATCTTTGATCTTAGGCTGCATGAATTATTTTAGGTAAAAACAATGATGTGGCAGAAAGAAATCACCTGTTTAAATTTGGTCAGTCCAGTCAAGCTGCCGATTGCCATTGCAGATCTTTTTTTAATTTTTTTTATTAAATACTTGAATCATGAATTTTTCTTATGAGTTCTAAAAATATCAACGCTTATCAGTTGTAATTTGGGATGTCATAGTAGTCAACCAATCTACTAGTGTGTGTATATATATATATATATATATATATATATATATATATATATATATATATATATATATATATATATATATATATTACTTTATAAAAAAAAAATATTATAAATATATATTTCAATTATAAATATATTATACATTTTCATATTATATGGTGAGCACAGCAAACAGCAAACAAATCTGTGCTGCTGGACCAACACAGTTTTTGTTTATATTATGAACAAAGTTGTTGTTCTGCCTTTTTTATTATAATTTTTTTTTTTTGTCCTGTCATGATAGTTATTGTCTAGGGCTTAGTGAGAACTACTCAAAAATAGATGCATACATCTCCCGTATCACTCCTCTGTTAGTTTCCAGGCTTTGCTAACTCTTTGTTTCTTTTTTATTTTTGTGCAGTGAACGTTATGCGTTGCACTGTGTGCCATCAGGATTACAAACAGATTGACATGGTGGACAATTACTTTGTCAAGGACACTTCAGAGGCCGCAAGCACATCAGTGGAGAACTCTACACAGGTCAGTATCAGCTCTGTGATTTTGACATAACTAGAGTATAACCGTCTTTCCATCAGTCCTAATAATTTTGCGTTAGTGAATATTTGATTTAAAATGCTTAAAATTAGAATGAACGCTGTTATCCCATAAATGTATTTTAGAAAGTTACTGAATCGCATTGCTCTTCGTTTTGTCAAATGAAATTGAGCAAAATTGATT
The DNA here is from genome assembly GCA_039654625.1 of Rhinogobio ventralis. NCBI lineage: Eukaryota > Metazoa > Chordata > Actinopteri > Cypriniformes > Gobionidae > Rhinogobio > Rhinogobio ventralis. The sequence continues at coordinate 31,588,703 of CM077211.1, forward strand.
TCGAATCAAATTATTTGGTATTCACACCCCCCTAGATTAAACTTTGCTTTATTAGCTTGCATGCTATCTTTCATCAGCCAATATTTCAGTCCTCTTGACATTATTTTAAGAGATATCGTCCTTTATTTGCTCTATAACAGGTTTGTACCAGCTGTGAAGATAATGCCAGCGCCATTGGATTCTGTGTGGAATGTGGGGAGTGGCTCTGTAAAACCTGCATTGAAGCGCACCAACGGGTCAAATTCACTAAGGACCATAAAATACGCAAAAAAGAGGAAGTATCTCCTGGTATGTACTGTAGGCTAATTTATTTCCATTTTCAATTGCATATATTTGCAATGGCAGTTGCGATATGATTGTTTTTCATTACGCTAAAAGATGCTTTGGTCTAGTGGTCTTGATGTAGTTTGGATGTTTCAGCAACGGTGTGGAGCATCTGTTTTGCACGTTTAGCAGGCTGAGTCGTAGTGCAGTTGCTATGGCAACAGGCAGAGTTTTGAGTGAGTCGCTTGCTCGGCCTGTACTGTTTTCATTAGAGCTAACCCACTTAGTTTCCCTCTTTTTGATTAAGTTTGGCAAGGGGCATATGAGAACATATGGCAGTCATATACGGAGAGGGTCAGGGGAAGAAATAAGCAGCAAATGATGATTTTGACATTGGTGGTTCTGTTTTGTAGAATCGGTTGGGACGTCAGGCCAGAGACCCGTCTTCTGTCCGGTGCACAAACAAGAGGCCCTCAAGCTCTTCTGTGAGACATGTGACACTCTAACCTGCAGAGACTGCCAGCTGCTTGAACACAAAGAACACAGGTCAGCCAGACCACACTGTTTACAGTAACCATACACCATCATCATCATCATAATGATCATCTTCATCTAAACTGTATTAAATCAGCTGGCAATATATAAAAGAGTTTTTAAACAAGAAAATCAAATGAAGAGAGAATAAGTACCTAGAACAAAAACATGGCATTAAAGGAATCTATCATCCAGGAAAAAAAATAATAATTCTGCTCTTGCCATACAACGATAGTTTGAGGCTCCAAAAAGGACAGAAGAACATAGAAGCACCATATAATATAATCTTCACCAATCTTTTTTTGCAGGTACCAGTTTCTAGAAGAAGCCTTTCAAAACCAGAAAGGCATCATTGAGACATTCATGAGTAAGTTGCAAGAGAAGAGGAACTTTGTAGAGTTCTCTGCATCTCAGGTGCAAAACAGGTAGGATTTCTGTTGCATCAGTTATTAAATTATTACATTGTTTATTAATACATTGTTAGCTAACTGTGATTTGTATATGTACTTTTCTGAAATCCATAACTCGGACACATTCTCCTCTGATAACAAATCACTTTAAATTGTAATGTAGACGCATGCATTTTCTGTAAAGCTGCTTTGAAACGCTATGTATTGTGAAAAGCGCTATACAAATAACTGTGAATTGAATTGAGTAGTTTAGGACGTTCAAATTCGATTGCCAAGTCTTCTAGATCTTTTTTTTTTTTTTTTATTGAAGAAAAAAAGCTGGGCATGATTGAATGTTTGGCAGAATTGTATTGATTGTATTGTTTTATGTACTACTGAGCATTTTAATGTCTTTTGTTTCCTTTTCTCCCTTTAGAATCAAAGAAGTTGCCGAGACGCATAAGAAGGTGGAACATGAGATAAAGATAGCAGTCTTCACTCTCATCAATGAAATCAACAAGAAGGGCAAATCTCTACTGCAGCAGTTGGAGGTAAGCATACAGGCATCAATAAAGCAATACGTATTTGATTTCCTAAGGAAACAAGTCTGAAATTCCAATTAAAAGATGTTGCTATGGAGAGCAGAGATGATCTTAACAATTAACTGAAAAAATGGTGGCTGATTATGTTACTGCTTATTTCTGCAGACATAATCCATCAAGCATCATAGACATAAGGAATAATGTGCATTTTTTGCAAACTAGTGCTATCTTCTCATAATGTGCTTGTGTACCGGATCAAACGACAAAGACAGACCTGTCAATCAACCCTTACAATAAAACAAGGGGTTTAAACTGCAGGCTTGTTATGGCTTTAAAAGAAAAGAGGAAAAGAAAAGCCCTTGATATCAACATGCAGCGGCACAGACAATACAATTAAGATGAAAGCATCTGCTAAATTAATAAATATATATGCAAAGATGTGAAGCTCGTAGATCCAAAGTTTAGTTAATACAGCTGCTCGGCTAGAATAACAGTGAATATGTCATGTTTGTGGTGAGAATAAAAAGTATATGTGTGTATTATTCGGGGCCTAAATTTCATTAAAAAAATATTTAAATTACATTTACAAAAAAAAAAACATTACATTTACCTTACCTAAATGTTTGCTCACTCTATGTAGTTGTGTTTTTACAATAGGGTAACAACACAAGGAAGCTTGATTTTAAAATTAAGTTGCACTAATGAATACAATAGAATAAAGGTACAAATGAAATGAAGAGAGAAGTTTTTTTGGGGTAGGTCTAACACTAGTATTCAAGTACAGAAATACTACATAGAAGCTAAATAAAGTAATCAAATGTAAAATAACACTGGATAGTCTTTTAGTCTATAAATTAAATACATAGGCTATTAATCTTGATTCCTTACAATTAAAGCTATCTTTTGTTGTTTTATCAACATTAATGACACATATTAGGCTGCTGTCAGTTTAAGAGCTAGTGCACAGATCCATTATACGGTTACACATGCATTTTCTTTCTCAACTGTTTAAGACATAACCAACTGTTTTTACGAGGATACTCGCCAAAACCGGAAATGACAACATTTTGTGTTTTTGACCATTAAAGCACTATAATCCACAAAAAAACCCTCAGTTTTGTTAATTGTTTGTATGTGTGCAGAGAAAACCATCTCTCAGAAAGCGCACGAGTACTGAATACTTTTAAAAATGCTTGAATGTTTAAATTGGTAAGACTTAAGCGAATGATAAACTTTAGTGATGATGCAACAATGGCAATTCCGTCAACTGTCCCGACTCCCAAAATGCGAGAGTCTATCGCCACTTGCTGGTAAGCGCATTTTGAGAGAGAGAAGACGCGCCACCGCTGAATCACTCACGCTGTATGTAAAATTACGTCTAGCAGAAAGTTTTAAAATGTACAATTTGATTTTATAATCTGTGTGGATTCATTTACTCATACAACCTACATGCTAAAGTGAATAAATATTTGTGAGAATTTCCTGCATTATAAGCACGAGACCTTTGGGATTTATAAAAATTTTACGCAATACCGTGCCAAAATTCGAGCCCTGATTTTAAAATGCAGTAAGTGATGCATGTATTGAGATACAAAATCTGCTCACATATGCAAATGCTTTGGAGCTGCATGTTAATTCTAGATGTAAACAGTGATTTGTCTCAGCTGACCATTTGTGATCGGATCACCTGAGACGCATGTTAATAGCTTGTGCAAACAAGGTCATTGTTTTTTTTCTAGCCACTACTTTGTGTGACCCTCATCACATGCCATAAACCTGGCAAATTGCTGTGGGGGAAGCTTTACCAATTGTGTGAATTGAAGCAAATCTGCTAGTGTAAGAATGAAAGGACACCGTTTACAAGTGATTGATGCAAGACATGAGTACAAACCCCTCCAGGCAAATTTCAACAATGTATTGACATCTGAAGAACAAGGATCACATGTTTAAGGACAGTTATCAAAACTGAAGACCGATGGTTTGAGAGAGGCCAAATGTGAATGTCTGAAAGGGGCAGTGCTGTTTGTCAGACACCTACAACACTGTGCTTCAGGGCTCAACTCAAATTAGCCCCAATTGACACCATTGACTGCGATTCACACCAGTCAGTGATGAATCGAGCCCGGCAGATGTCACAGTGTTTAATGGTGTTGCATCTTCAGGGAATCTTCATCAGTCATGAGATTCTAACAGTGAAGCCACTCAAGTGTTGTGAAACTTTATGCAACAGAGGCCATGATTATATCTGATGTTAACGTCCAACTCTGGTGGTCCAATCACAAGTGGTAAGCAGGGACAGAAAGTAATCTATACCTAGTATAACTGTAATGTGTGACCGCTTGTGAACAGATTTCATGAGGGGGTCTTCTTACTACATACATCAGATATTGCAAATGGCCCACATTTCCACTGTCTGAAGAGCCAAAACATTACAACTGGCTGCTTGACTACTTTGATGCAGTGGTTGTCACTTTCTAGGTTTTGTTTTAGATGGATGGGGAAAAAAGCTGGATGCGCTGTGCAATGTGACGCATTTAAAATGGATTTCCAGTTTCTATGCGTCATATTACATTTCAGTGTAAGCCAATGTTGTTGTTGGAAACTGAAACTGTTAAAAATATTCTCTGTAATTTAAATAAATCTGAAATAAACTATAAAAAGTAGATGAAACCTTAAAAAAAGAACATTAGAAAGATTGGCAACTAACTGAAATGTAGTAAAATTACTAAAACAAAAACTGAAGTAAAAACAAATTAAAGCTGAATAGAAATTATTTAAGATAAACAACATCTAATAAATTATTAAAATGCATAACACAATTATTAAAAATTGAACTAAAAATATAAAAATAAAAGCTAATTAAAAGAGATTAATACATTTATTATTAATATAATAGTATAAAAATAATCCTAAAATAACATTGTGTAAACTGCTTTATTAACTGTAATGGGATCTGGATGTGGGGATCTATCTGTTTTGCATTAGTCTAAGTCAAGTTTTTGTTGTTCGGGAAACCTTACATGTGATATGAGCACATTATCCTGACCCTTGGCCGCTCACGTTTTTGGTTTGACACTAGTCCAGAATTTGTTTAATTTCAGTCATTCTTAATATGCTTCTCTTCCCTCTTCATTTCCTCCATTATCATATAAAGAGTGTGACCAAAGAGAGGAGTATGAAGTTGCTCAGCCAACAGAGGGACATCAGCATCCTGGCCCAGCAGATCATCCATGTGCTCAACTTCACCAACTGGGCCATCAGCAATGGAAGCAGTACAGCCCTGCTCTACAGCAAGAGACTGGTCAGCCACAACACTTATTTCTCTCACAAAAACACCTGTTTCCTTTTCTTTTAGGTACCATTTTTGCAAATGTGTAATCTGTACTAGCATTACACATTCCAACAATAACAGTTCTGTCATTGGAAATGCCACTTAAAGTATTTCAAACAAAGCCACATCTTTCATTTTAAAGGATGTTGTTTAATCAGTCTAAACCTTGTCAACATCAGCAACTTAAATTACAAAAAGCATTGCTATTTTAGACTCTTCTCTCTTTTTTTGTCTTTCCTCATTTGCTTTTTTGGACTTCCCCAACCCTGTAGATCACATACCAGCTGCGTTTCATTATGAAGGCCCGTGTGGACCCAGTACCTCAGAGTAATGGAGCAGTCCGCTTCTTCTGCGACCCCACCTTCTGGGCCAAGAATGTGCTTAACCTTGGTATTGACTCAACTTTAACTTAAGTTGCAGCTGAAACTTTTATATTACATAGATAAACCATGTTTAAATTTCAGTGACAAACATACACAACCAGATTTATTTTTAATAAAATTAAACTCTGTCTGAAATATCATACTGTGGGTGTTTGTTTTTATTTCATTGTATATTATTTACATTTATTTTATTATTTTTATTTTATTTATTTATAAAATGAAACATACTACAGTATTTTTTTTTTTTTTAGTCGGTTAACTTTTCAGAGAGTGACACAAATTCAGACTTGGTGTGAACAGGCATTTACATGCTTTAAGATGCATTAAACCTTGCTCTCCTTTTTCGGTCAGGCAATCTTGTTATTGAAAAAGTGCCACATACTGCTCCTCCACCCAGCATGATGGTAAATCAGCAGATCTCTCCCAGTCACAACCACCCAGGTAAGCACCCAGGACAGATCAACCTGGCCCAGCTGAGGTTGCAGCACATGCAGCAGGCTGCTATAGCTCAAAAGCACCAGCACCAACAGCAACAGCAGCAGCAGCAGCAACAACAACAACAGCAGCAGCAACAACAACAACATCAGCAACAAATTCAGCAGCAGATGCGCATCGCCTCACAGATGTCCCAGCATCCCAGACAAGGAGGTCCACCACAGATGATACAGCAACCGGTAAGTTAGAGATTATTTCTTTCCTGCTTTCCATGCTGGTCTGGTTTATTCTGGTCTAGCTGGTGGACCAGCATTGTCTTTGGGCAAGTCTTGCTGGTTAAGCTTCATATTTGTCAGATGATACCAACATTGTTTAAAAAGTGGTACATATCTTCTTTCATTTAACCTTTCTCAAGAAAGTTGTTTTTGAATTTACCTTATGATTGGTTCAGAATATGTCAGCAGAATTATATTTGGTTTATTCTTATAAATATTTGTTGATTTTGAAATTATCGGCATACAAGTGATTACACCTGATTGTACGATTTGTTCATATGAGGGCCAGGGCGTAATTTCTTCCTCTTTCTCACTTTTTTCAGCCTCCGAGGCTCATTAGTATGCAGGCCCTCCAGAGGGGCGGGGTTAATGGCTCATCCCACATGTATCCACCTCATCACATGCGCATGGTATCAGCGCAGAACCGCATGGCTTCTGCGCAACCTCGACTTAATGGCCAGCCGTATCCCATGATGCAGCCTCAACTTCAGAGACAGGTCAGTGCAGAGACACCAGCAGGTCACATGACAAAAACCCAAATGCTTAGACTTCACTCTCTTCTCCTTCACTGTTGTTGATTTCTATTAGAACAGAAGAAGTGAAAGCTAAATTTAAGATGCTTAATCTAGCCTATTTTTTTGGAGTGTCAGCAATTATTGTGATCAAGGAGAGTGAGCATTTCTGTTATTGACGCCAACAAAGCATGTGACCGGCTCCAGTAAGTCACATGACATACAGTCGGGAAATAAAATTGCAGGTTTTTAATATTATTCTCTGTCCTGAGATGGGAATCTTTGCCTGTGACCAATGTTTAGTTATGAAAAAATATTAATTGCTGCATATTAAACAGTTGTTTGTCTGCAGGTAGAAACTATAACAATTATATGGGACAGTCGGACTGATATTAAATTGTTTTTATATGTTTTTTAATAATATTTTTGTATGTATAACTATAAATGTTAAAAATAGACATTTTTATTTATTAGTGTCATTATTTGAGTAAGTAGTGAGTAATATAAAATATGGTTTTCATTAGCATGTAATTATTTCTTGGAGCTGCTAACACATTATTCTTATTCATATTGTAATTATTTTACCGTGCAGTGTGTTTAATATGGAGACTGTAGTGTAAAATGCTTTTCAGATGTCAGACTGGATATCATATTTTTCTCAATAGTTGCATGAGAAATAAAAGAAAACAGTAAATTGTGTTGCATTTTACTTAGGACTCGTATACACACCATATTCCACATTCAGAAATGAATAAATGTATTTGCTGTATGAAAGGATTTTTGCAGTTTTTTTCAACACCATTCCCTTTTCCCCCCCTCATAGCACTCTAATCCTGGGCATGCTGGCCCCTTCCCTGTGGCATCGCTACACAACATTAGTGCTGCCAACCCCACTAGTCCCACCAGTGCCAGTATGGCCAATGCCCATATTCACCGTGGCCCCACCAGTCCAGTTGTCGGCCCCATAGAGCTCATACCATCAGTCACCAACCCTGAAAACCTGCCCTGCCTGCCTGAAATCCCTCCTATTCAGGTAACTTTACTATTGCACTTTCTTAGAATAACTGATGATTAGATACTGTGGTGAGATTTAGTGGTTATAGATCTGGCCGGGTAACCAAAAGGTTGTAAGTTCAAACCCCAGAATGTGTGATCATGAGGGCACAAATCTAATAATTGGGTGGAAATGTAATAAAGGACCTAAATGTAATAACTTTTGGGCCTGAATGTAATAAAGCATTTAAATGTAATAACTTTTGGGCCCAAATGCAATAAAAGGTTCTAAACATTATTAAGTTTAAGGCACCTAGGGCAATGAGACAAAGACAATCCATATACTTGGATCTGCTATTATTGTTCTTCATATAACAGATGCTTCATAACCAAAGCGAAGACAAAGCTGAATTGTTTTAGGGCTATTGTTGCAAAAAATGTACTTTGTTTTTATAATCACCAGCTTGAAGATGCCGGTTCGAGCACACTGGATAACCTCCTCAGTCGATATATTTCTGCTAGTTCATATCCTGTTGTTGGCCCCACCAATCCCTCACCGGGACCTTCTACACATTCCCCAGGTTCATCAGGTACTTCAGCATGTGGCAATTTTCACAACAGACCTTTGACATGAATTTTTGACACGGATTGTTTGGCATCCAAATGTCAGTTTGGCATCCATACATTTAAAGGAGTCATGAATTGAGAAATCAACTTTCCCCTGAGCTTTTGATATATAAAAGTTCATCGTGATATAAGAATATCCTGTAAGGTTCAGAGCTGAAAACTTCCTTGTTAGTCAAAGAAAAGCTTTTATTGACAGCTGGCTCAACAAACGCTTGATCTGGGAATGTGCCAGGCTGTGACGTCAGAGTGTAGTGAAACCTGCAGAGCGATGCCTGATTTTGTAGCCCCGCCCACCGATTTGTGCATGACATGTTATAGATAAATAACATAGGCCTATGTGGAGCTAAACCGGATCAAACTTCCAAGCAATAAACATGCTGCATAAGCTTCATTCGGATTCCGATATTACGAATGCATGGATGAACTTTATTTTTAATGAATATCCAGCTCACGTAGGTAAGACGTTGCACGTTTGTTCCTTCATTTCACCACGGACTAGTTTGTAAACAAGAGACTGGATTTGCAGACAGGATGAGATTAGATGAATGAATGAAGCAACACACTTATGTGAGTAAAAAAAGTTTTTAATATGTGATGGTATTGCATTGTTACAGATCGTTTGCTATCTATTGATTGTGTGTACGTGTCTAACTGAACATAACTTAGCACGCTGTCACAGGCTGGAGAATCCCTTATTTGAGGTGTTGTTGGTTCATTGTGCTGCGATTCGTGATCAGACTCAGACATGTATAGGCCAGGGCTCGCAAAGCCCAACTATCCCGGCGCTATGTGTTTTCCAGACGGGCAACCAAAACGTATCACCGGCCTGCTGATGGGCTATCTTAAATAGTGAAATAATATTCCTTTCTTGATGTGCGTTGTTCACAAAAAAATACAATCGTGAAAGTTGAGATCGTGCTGATTTGTCTGACTGTGTGTGTGTTAGTGATGACGGTTCACGGATATATCCACCGATCAGCGGGCCAAGTAATAAAAAAATAACATTCCAATTAATTGCAGGTGGATGAGAGCTAAATCATTGTGTTTGTTTGATAAAGACATTTTGCGAGCCTTGTGGGCGAATCATTCCAGTTGCCGTTTTCCCACACGCTTTCAAAACAATTCCGAAGCTCATTATAATATGCAAAGCTTATCCAATCATAGCAGTGGAGAGAGGCTCAAAACCAGTGTAGAAAATAGCCTATAACTTATTCATTATGATGTTTTTGAATGTAAAAACCACGCAAATGTCATAAGTTGACCTCAGACAACAGTATAAAAAAAATAAAAAAAGCCAGTTCATGACCCCTTTAAATAATGTCATGAAATATTCATGCAGATCAGTATTTTATATGTATAATATTTATATATGCCCTACTCTTCGTGCCTTCAGTACCGTATGGCTTAAACTCCCATCCGACCATACGCGCCAACTCGAGGGGTTAAGGCCGTGCTGGCACCATTAATGCATGCTCAGTGCCTCTGGTTCCGTATGGCATAATCTCCAATGCAACCATATGCACCAACCCTGGGGCTAAGGCAGCATTAGCCCCACTGCCATCGTTAATGCGCGCCAAATGGTGTACTACCTCACCACACAACCAATCTCGCCAACAACTCTAGCTAGCATATATATGCATTTCACTATTATTACATCATGGTTCTTTGATTACCATGATTGTTGTTTCAAAAAAGGAAATTTTAAGCGTATATAGAAAGGCAATAAAATCTGCAGTGCAGCAGTTTTCTAACTGCTCCAAATAAACTATATATATATATATATTTTTTACTATTTGTATGATTCAAAGTGAATAAATGAGGGTCATTAAATGCAATTTCTTATCACTCATAATTGGCATCCAGAGTTTCATGGTCATGTCAGCAATATTCTTCATCATATATTAAGTTTTATTAAATCATATTATTTAGCATTTTGTGGCTCTTGGAGAACATGAGAATATGCATTATTAAAACTGAAATATAATTCAGATTGGTGTTTGCCCTCAGAACGAAAAAAGATGATTTTTTCGTTTTAACATGCTCTCTGTGTCTCTTCTTCACTAGGTTTATCTAATTCTCACACTCCAGCTCGTCCGTCCAGCACATCAAGCACGGGCAGTCGGGGCAGGTCAGCATTGTGTGTTTTTTATTCTTCTTTATTCTTGTTTTCCGTTCATGTTTAAAATTGAATTTTATAGCTTAGAACTGTATATCTGATCAAAGAGAATTGTATATTTGATTTCCAAATATTGTTGAGACATTGCATGATTCAAAATTGTTACGGTGTGTTTTTTTTTGTTGTTTTGTTTGCATGCGTTTAGTTGTGGGTCAGCCGGTAGACCTGGAACAGGGAATACGACGATGGACCAGGTGAAGGTCAAACAGGAACCGGGAGTTGAGGAAGAGTGTAGCTATTCAGGAGCAAACGTCAAAACAGAACGCTGTAAAGATGGCAGACGGAATGCTTGCATGGTATTTACCTTGAGCTTGTAGTTTTCACTTTTCACTTAGTTCCAAATGTTTCCATTTTGTTTCTTTTATTTAACCTCCTTGGACTTGGCAAGTTTGTTTTTGTGAAGATTCCCCACATAGCACAATTTATTTTAAGATTTTTTATTTTTTTTTACACAAATAAGTACTGAGTAATATTAATTAACAATGTACTTATTACAGGATTAGGGTAAGGGTTTATTTTTAGGGTTATTTGCTTTGTAATAATGCATAATTTACTGTTATTACTATAGTAAGTACACTGTAAAATAGAACATTTAAGATGAAAATGAGCTGAAACTTAAAAATTAAATTGTGAATGAAAAGCATGTTTTTCTCTGTAGTATCTAACTTCATATTTTGTACAATAATAAAAAAATGTTTCGTATGTGAAATGTTTTTATATGACCCAAAATCTATAATGATGTAAAGGAAAACATTTTTTTTCCCCCTTTGGGTCCCAAGAAGCTAAACCTGTTCTTTCTGGCTTTGATACAGTTTGTTTCATTTTGCACAATGTCTGTCTTGTTCATATTCCTCCTCAACTAGATGAGCAGCCCAGAAGGAAGCCTAACTCCCCCTCTTCCCATCCTCGGCTCTGTGTCCACTGGTTCAGTCCAGGACATTTTAAGAACACTAGGTGAACATGTTAAATCTGAACCACAGAGCGATCATTTCTCATCCTGTACGAACCCAAACTCCAGAGCACCTCTAACCAACGGGACCAGCGAGTCAAATGGAAGTCAGCGGGGGAGCACTGCTAACGCCAACAGCCAGACCACTGTAGGAAAGGAAGACGACCCGAATGAGGACTGGTGTGCGGTGTGTCAGAATGGAGGAGAACTGCTGTGCTGTGATCGCTGTCCTAAAGTCTTCCACATGACCTGCCATATCCCAACACTCAAATCTTCTCCCAGGTAAAGATTGTGGCTTTATTATACAGATGATGAAACACATTTGATGTTAATGGTGTTAATGTGTTGTACATCTGGGGTGGTGACAATTTTTCATATAATTTCAGATGGCATTAAATCAAAATGCATTTGCATTTCAAATGTAAAAATATAAAAATTATTTTATTTTTTAGAATTTCTAATCATAAGTGAGTAGTTTGTTTTATTTTATTTTTTGTTTGTTTTATTTTTATTATTTTTAACATGCCATGTTGTATTCATAAATGACTAGTTTATTTTTATTTTAAGATGCCATCAATAGCATATTATTGTATAATTAAATTGTATCACATGACAAATTGTTGTCATAAATTATTTTATATTTTATTTTATGAAGCAAGGGTTGTACCACCAGTGATAAGTTGTCTTATAATTTTCTAAGGTCCTGTTTACACCTGATCACTTCATGCATATTTACTGATCAAATAGCTTTTGTCACAATATTACGTCATAATGTGACGAAAACGAGTTGTTTTCTGAGCTTGGTTTCAATAAAAGCTGTTTTTTGGACTAACAAGGAAGTTTTGAGTTCTGAAACTTAAAGGGTATTTTTATAGTACAATGACCTCTTATATGTCAAAAGGAAAGTTTGATTTTCTCAATTCATGACCCCTTTAACTGTGCCGGTGAGGCTAGCTTCAACTACTTCAACAATTTACAGGGGCGCGGTGGATGGTCTGGACAAACTTTTTTTTTTATTGTGTTGCTAATTATTTTGTTAGCTCTTACATTTAACATTTAACCTGGGAAAACAAAATGAGTACAGAAATAAATAACTGTAAACGTCATACAAGTAGTACAACAGATGAAAGAGACGAAAGGATTTTCAGGCACATGCATGTTTAGCCAAACATAACGGAGGTCATTTACATATTTTGGTCAGTAGCATAACAGAGAGAGAGAATGCAAAATGTTCTTGAAAACCTAAATTACAACGGTTTATAGTGCCAGAAACCTTGACTTATATATTTATAAATGGACTTAATGGCAAAAACAAACATGTAGAATCTTTTCCCTTTAGGTTTTAAGGCTTTAATTCCTGATTTTTGTGTTAATCTTGTGTTGTACCCTCTTCTGCTGCAGTGGAGATTGGATGTGCACGTTCTGCAGAAGTCTTACAAATCCAGAGATGGAATACAACTCTGATGATGATCCACCCAGTAAGAAGGACAAAAGTGAGACAGCAATGAGCACAGAGGACCAACGAGTGAGTCGCACTGAGAAACAAACACAATAATAGTCAGAAAATAGGGAGCTCTTTTTACTTACTTTTACCAGCACTGTCATTAGATCTAATCTATAAACCTTTTCCAACAAAGTTAAAGGGTTCACCCAAAAATGAAAATTAGCCCATGATTTACTCACCCTCAAGTCATCCTAGGTGTATATGACATTCTTCTTTGAGACGAATAAAATCGGAATTATATATAAGTCCTGGCTAATCCAAGCTTTATAATGGCAGTGATTGTGGCTCTGTTTTTATAGTCCATAAAAGTGCATCTATCCGTCATATAACTGCTCCACACGGCTCTGGGGGGTTAATAAAGGCCTTCTGAAGCGGATCGATGCGTTTGTGTAAGAAAAATATCCATATTTAAAACTTGATAAAGTAAATTATCTAGCTTCCAGCCGATCGCCTTCCGTATTCAACTTACGGAAAAAGTGTAGCGCCTCCTGCAGTTCAAAATGCTTACGCTACGTCTGACGAGTGTAACTAGTGTGCAATGTCGTCAGACGTAGCTTAAGCATTTTTAATCTAACTCGATTGTATTCGTCTGAAAGAAGAATGTCATATACACCTAGGATGACTTGAGGGTAAGTAATCATGGGGTCATTTTCATTTTTGGGTGAACTATCCCTTTAATGTTTTTCCAGAATTGCAGACCCTTTAAGTTTCTTGTTCTCACTTGTGTTTTGTAGCGATGCGAGCGTCTGCTGCTGCATTTGTTCTGTCATGAGCTCAGTACGGAGTTTCAAGAGCCTGTTCCTACAACGGTGAGTTTCCATCAAAACCACAATATCCTCATTTCCCACAAAAGCAGACATTTCTGATGAAGTGTTCTTAAATGGCAAAGGTCAAAGCTCAGATGTGTAATTGGACTATTGTTCAGTATGATCTGTAGTATTTAATTGCTGCCTCTCTTCTAGGTCATTAACACTATTGCAATAAATCGCAACATCACTCTCTGTAGTGACTCCAGTCATCTGTTTTCAAACATGTATTGAGCCTCTGGGCCATTTCTTGCTGTTATTTGTCATAGCGGGAATATGATTCTTGCGTAATTACGTTATTGAGTAAATGCAATAATGCATCAGGCTGACGGGTAATAATGTTGTCTTATACACCCCTTCTCTTTGTTTTTACATGACTACTGTCTACATAGGGACCTGCCTTCTAAGGCAACACAATTTATGATGTCATTGCTGTCAGATTTTATTCCTGATATAAAATGTAATTTAAATGTCACATTGACTATGTTTACATGTGCACCAATAATGTGATTTATATCCAATAATCAGACAAAGGAAGGGCTTGTTTACATGACATTAGCAAACCTCGTCGCTCCTGTTTACATACAATTTTCATTGTTCTGATTATTCTCTAAGAATTGTGGTTATTTATACCGTCATTATTCACCTCAATGCACAGCCCAAATGATGAACTCACATAGGGTAGGTGTGTTACTGGCCAAGCTCTTCCTGCCGATTCTTTGTTATTGGGCCTCAATTGGGCTGTTTCGACCATCAATATAATGCATTATATTCATGTCGCACAGTGTTGTCAACACAGCACAGTTTCTTCAGCATGCCAAAAATATACACTTTGGTCAGAGTGGAATAGATGTGATTAAAATGTTTATATGACTGTTTATTGCGTTTTAAAAAAAAAAAATTTTTAATTGACTGTTTACAGCATTTTATCTATTATCGTTGCTAGGATTAGAAGCTTATTTGAAGTATTGTTTCCATGAGGTAAATTTAATCGCAATATTGCCTAATATTATATTATCGCATTATGAAGGTGCATGTAAACGTAGTCATCGACAAACAGAAATCGGTCTTTCGACTCTCTTCCCATTCATAATATATATATGAGCTGTACTTGCATGACTGGAGGGCGTTCATAAGATGCCAGCCTAGTAAATTCATGACTTTCCTTACGAGGGATACTGTAGAAAAATGTAGATATTAGGAGAAGCTCTAATAAGCAGCAAAAACTGAACACTTTAATTAGACGGAACCATTTTCTGTCTATATTCTTAAAATATTTGTTTTTAATCACTATATCCCTTCTGACTATTATAGTATCCATCAGTTTAATATTTTGAAAGATCTTATTTTAATATTTTCAGTTTAAATAATAGTGCTTGGGATGCACATATCATAACTAAAAATGTTGATTTGATGGGTGGATTATTTGGTTTTGGAAGAGAGACGCATGTCTGCAACATTATAGTTTTAATTCTGAAGCCTTGATTTCTCTCCAGGTACCCAATTACTATAAAATAATAAAGCATCCAATGGATTTGACCCTCGTAAAGCGGAAACTACAGCGGAAACATCTCCTGCATTACAAGAGCACTAAGGAGTTTGTGTCCGATGTGCGCCTGGTCTTTAGCAATTGTGCCAAATATAATGAGGTGAGTTCGGGGAATGTCCTTTAACCTGTGGGGTGTTATGGGATGTTGCATGTAAGAAACAAGTATTTGAAGAGTATGAAATGCACTAAAGCAACACAGCATGAACATGTGATGGGTTGCATGTGTTTACTACTTCATGTTCACCAGTACTAACTATTAAATGGATGGTTTCAGTCAAGCTGAGCATTAATCAGCTGCACTGTTTTTTTTGTTGTTGGATGTTGCGCTAGTGTTTGTCAAAGGGCTAACACACTTTTTCACTCCGTTAAAGGGATGTTTATTTTAATGTTGCAAACATTGTTTTTGTTTAAGACATTTAATTATTGTTCAGCACTTTTATTTGAACAACAAAAATAAAAATGACAATCAAATGCATGATATGAATGTCAGTTTTGCAGTCGTTCATGCCTTCTGACATTCATACAAGACCCCATGAAGCAAACTTGACGAGTGTAAGGTTATGCATCTCATATTAATACCAGAAGTTTGGGTGGGTCTTGACTTTTTTTTTCACTAAATGGCCAATACACTTTAATTGGGAGTTTCGCTAGTCGTAACAAGGAACATTTCATTCTAGAGAGCAAGTGAATTTTGTCAGCTTTTTAGCATAATATTGATCATTTTAAAGCAAACATACATGGACTAAATGCCAACTCTCATTTCTATTTCATGGGGTCTTTAAAGTGTGTATGTAAAGTGTTCAGTGACTGTGAAACTGTAAAATAAAACTAAATGGCTTTTGACACTTTTATAATCACATCATATGTATACAACTGATTTGATTGTAGTTTTACATCCCGTAGAATGTTGTTTAAGATGTATTTTTTTCGCATTTAGTTGATTTGTTGTGAGTTTTAAATGTTGTCACATAATGAGGTTTGTGTTATTGAAAGTAAAACTCAGTCACGCTGTTCATTTTAAATACAGCGGCAATACATTCATACATTTTTTTTTTTATAGTGATTGTTTGGCTTGTTTCCCCAAAGGATGTGTAGATTCCTTCATGTCCACTTTAGGTGATTTCAGTGGATGGATTTTATCTGTTCGAGTGTTTGGGTTCATCACAGTGGCCACAGAATGCTTGACGTGCATAAATAGGGTGTTTGTTGTGAGGAAAAATAGCTTTAACTATAGTCAAATCCTCCAAGACACCCATGTTAAAAACTCTAGCACTTAAAACGGTCATTGTAATACTTCAGTGAGATGACTGAAATGTTTATATCTGTCTAAAAATAAACAAAAAAATGTGGGAGACATTTTACTGTCTTCACAAGACTTGATGACTGTGGCATTCATGTCAAAGAAGCACGTTATTAACCATTTTTTAATTTTATGTAATTTTCCCCTTCAACTTATCTCAGTTGCAGTCTGTCAGCATAACTTGCACTGCTGCTTTTTTTTTTTTTTGTATTTTTAAGGCAAAACCCCCTTCTAGTTCTCGTGTGTGTGTGTATTGAAAGAGGCAGTTTGCTTATGCCTTTTAACTAAAAGGCATTTATTATGAGCAAAGCAAACCAAAATTGTGCTCCTTGGACATTTTTAAATACAGATGAGGTTGTGACCTCACTGTGTGTATGGTATAAAATCTTTCTTCCCCCCCTTTCTTTTGTATTTTTTTATTTTTTTTTTGTGTGCTGTTGTTGCCCTTTTTAGATGTCTCGAATAATCCAGGTTTATGATGAGGAGAAACAGAGTAATGTTCAGGTAAGATGTTTTGTACACCACACCGATGGGTTCAGCAGTGCTGGCACCCAAAGCAGCCGAAACGTGAGTTTTAACCCTTTCTGTGATTCTCTCCTCTTCCTCCTCACTCTCACCCGCTCATTCCTGGGCCTGCATTCCACCCTTTCTCCTCACCTTTCCTCACATTTCCACACTCTTTCCCCTCTCCTCTCCCTCTTAGGCCGACTCAGAAGTAGCAGAGGCGGGCAAAGCTGTGAGTCAGCGCTTCGAAGAAAAACTGCTGGAGATTTTTCCCGACCAGACGTTCCCGGTAGTCGCGGAGAAGGAGACACGAGCCGAGGCTGATAAAGAGGATTCGGAGGACTCCGACGATGATGTGGTACAACCAAAACGCAAACGTTTAAAAGTGGACGCTGAGAAGCTGATGCACATCAAGTGAAGAAACTGGGGAAACGTCTGCGAGAAATAAACTGTCTTCCTCTCAAGCACAGTCTTATTCTGCTTTCTGAAGGGTGGGATAATGCTGGAACTGATATGATTCAGATGCTTCATTTATTTCATCTTCTCCCCCACCCCGACGATCCATTGTATATACTGCGGGAGAACTTTCAAACTTGCATTGTGGCATTGTCATCAGAGGACGAAGAATGAATCGTTGAGTGTCGATGAAGACACTTGTACAGATTTAAATAGTCTTGTTTTGGTCTGATTTAGTATATAACATTCTTTTCTTTTTTTTTCTTAAACTATGACGTATTATTATTATTATTATTATTATATTTGTAAATCTATTGTGAATGATACTTTATAAATGATACACTCATCTCTCCCTCCTGTTGTATGATAAAGTTTATCATATATGGTCCACCTGCTTCCTTTGCATGTGTATTTTCTTATTCCTACAGTTTAAATCCCTTCAAAAGGAGAAAGTTTGATCTTTATTTTCAATAAAATGGTGACCTCTGTATTGTTTTAAAGTTCAATCATAGCCCCTTCAAAAGCGATTACACATTAAATAGGTGTCTGTGGCACCTGACAAAACCCAGTACAAAAGAACTTTCAACCAGTATTGTTTTTCATTCCAATAATACATAAACTACAGTAATGCCAGTGTTATATTTAGAAGGGTTACAGTCTTAAATATTGAGGGAATAACTTTTAAAATATTAAAAAATTTTATTAGAATAAATTAAGTTTAAAAATGTAATCTTTTAAAATGATAACCTTTTTTTCTCCAGACTAGAGTTACCATCATATTTTCAACAAGTGAATGCAATAAAATCACAATGACATTCCCTCCGTCAATTCAACTATATACTGAAGGTAGATTTAACCTAAAAGCTTAAACCATGCGAAATGTATTTTTATAGGAGTCAGTTGTAAATACTAAATTTACTTTGTTTGTAAATACTAAAATTGTCACAGCATTTCAGAATGGTTTGATATTTATGCATGTTCACTTTGACTTGCTCGGTGCTTCACAAATTATTTAATCAGTACATAATTGATAAATGTCAGGTTTCATTAATGGAAACTTAATTCATTTAGACATGTTTCCACAAATGCAAAACCTGTGTTCAGTGTGTTGTATCTTGTTTCCTGGGCCATAATAGTGAACAGCTTTATGTAGTCAAGACTTTTAAGTTTTGTCTATACAGATAATGGCTTAAACAAACAAACAAACAAACAAACCTACCATTAGAAATACTCGTTGGAGCAAAAAAAGGTGACAACTAACCCCGTTCACCTCTTCATTTTATACATTTGTCAAACAGTCGTGTAAACCGAAATGACTCCATTACTGTAGGTTTATACCATAGACTGTAAAATGTTTATACTCTTAAGAAATGGATATTTGCGTCACACCTGCGCGTCATGTTTTGCTGAGTGGGCAGGAATGTTATTGTGAAGTCAGGCGTGATGATCAGCTGATATGAGCGGTGCAGTTTGTGTCTGGAGGTGACGGAACGGTTACTTTGCCAAGGTAAAGAAAACGTTTAATTTTTTTAGAACTATATATTTTTCTTTATACGGGCGTAACTTATTTTAGTTTTAAGTTTACATACGGCTCGAATCTCCAGTGTACTGCTACAAAATATAACTATTAACTTCACACCGTTTTGTGAAAATGTTGATCACCATGTAGTCTACATGGCTCTTTTAAGCTTCCCCGACCAAAGCAAATTCAGTGGGAAAATTACTTGTACAGGTTTATTGTTACAGGTTAATCATTAGTATTACATATTGTTTATTAGGTGATAAAAGGTTATCACCTAATAGTGAGACTTTAAAGTTTCTTTCTTTAATTGATGACTGCAAAATATGACAAGTTACGACGTGCACATTGAAGGGTTTGAAACTGCTAAACATTTTGAATCGATTTGTTAAATGAACCGGTTCACAAAACCCATCTGAATGAGTCATTCACGAATCTGAATCATTCGAGCGGTTCTTCAGTTACTTTAATAAATCAGGAGTAGAAATTATACAAATGTTTGCCTCTTAATTACATGACTGCTTTATCAAAACATATAGAAACAGTGCTTATATATTATAAAAACGTTCCTATTGTTAAATGTAATTGTAAAGTTCACATTCGAATGCGGAAGTAAAACAACTTCATGAACCACGTGACGCATTTACGTCAACGACGCAAAATAAAGCAAACGAACGAACTGTTCAAAAGAACCTATTCGCAAAACGAGCCTGACTTCCCATCACTAGAGCGAGGTGTTTGATGGTGCAACCATCTAAAACCACCATTTTTGTTTCAGTCTATAGCTGTGCAACCCACTAACTGTCGCGCTTCGACCGTCCAATCACAGCGCTAAGCGATTACCTCGTTGTTTTGACGACTTTCAACTATCCAATCACAGCGCGAAACGATTACCTCGTTGTTTTGACGACTTTCAACTATCCAATCACAGCGCGAATCGATTACCTCGTTGTTTTGACGACTTGTTTTGTTTTCTTCTCTAGGTGACTGCGGAATAAGATCGACATACTTCTACTATTCTACCTCAGCAGCTGAAGATCTACACCACAGGTAATGCGCTAAATGTATTTGTATTTAATATGTTTGAATTATTACATGTTTTCATACCTGTGATAGATATCATTCTTATGAAAACAGAAGAACATACTAATTGGGTGGATTTTATTCCTTATCTGCTTCATTACTGCTGTTTTTCAAGTGATGTCGGATGGCCTCGTGCTCGGTGGTGATGGAAACTTCAGCTCTCTCTGCCCACATGGAATCGAATGGATTTGGTATGGACTGGGGGAATGTGCCCAGGATGCCAGGGACGTTGCCAGTGTAGTTCTGGGACTGCTGTCAATAGTTTGCTTCATGGTGTCCTCAATACCGTGAGTACGCCAACTCATATAAGAGGATGATTTTGCTATATGTATGCCTCAGTTTTGACATATTAGAAATAAAATGTTAAAGGCACAATATGTAATATTTATTTGATTAAAATATGCAAAAACCACTAGAACAATATTTATATATTTTGTTGTACTTACATTATCCCACATGTTTTCAAGAATGTTTAAATAATCAAATAAGCAATTTTAACTGTGTCTGTGCGTCGCCTATTAATGACATCAAACCTGCGTTACCCTTGATTTTGTACTAGAAACAGGGTTCCCACGCTTCTTGAAAGTACCTGAATTTCAGACACATGGATTCAAGGCCTGGAAAGTACTTGAAAACAAACATAGGTCATTGAAAGTGCTTGAATTAGGCATGAACTACATTTTGTTAGAGTAGCACGGTGCTATTACAAAAATCGGCCTTTATTCGCTGTCAAAGTCAGAAAAAAACAGCGCTACTGATTGGGGAGAAAGCAGGGAAAAACTTGAAAAAATGCTGCGTGACCGTCTAGATTGTGATCACGTGCACATAACGTGGAGCTTTTTAACTAGCTTAGTGCCAGGGAAGGGCAAATTCAGTTATGCTTGGCTCAGTGTTGAGCTACATAAAATTTGGTTTATCAAAGTTCCAACGAATAACGCTTAATAAAGTAGTGTTTTTTTTTATTTTTATCGCTGCTCCTTTGTTTACAGAGGTTACAGGGGAAACCCATATATTTCTGCTGTTCCATAAGCGCCATCTACTGTCAAAGAGTGAAATTGCATTTTCAGCGCGTCAGTTGGTTTGTTCAGATTAATGTATATTAACTGATATTTTTTTACACAGCTTACACACAGAGTTGTAAATGTTAACTGGTGGATCGATGAGAAGCTAATGTTTAAAAATGTAGAATAATAATATATCTACAATATTAAGTATAATCATATTTTAAATGTATACATATAATCACTTATAATTTAGATTCTTCCCTTTTCTTATAAAAATGTCTTAAAGGCGGAAATAATATTTATAAAACTTGTTTTTGTCAACTCATCTGAACTTTGTCATTTTTTTATTCCATAAACACTGATCTCACCCTGTGCAGGTCTTTAAAGCCTTAAAATTGATTTTGAAAAAGGTACCATGTACAGGTGATTAATAAATAATTTTGCATATTTTTAATGCCTAACAATTAACTTGTCCATATCTTTTCATTTAATTGGAAAGTTCATTAATACAATATTATCTCTATATTTTGACGTTTTAATTAAGTAATGATTCATAAAAAAAAGAAAACAAAAACCAATGTGAAATGAATGTTAAAAGCAGGAATAAGAGAGTTGCAAACTGCATCTCTCGTTAAAAGAGTTAACCTCTCTTGTACACTCTCCCAGCCTCTTTCCTCATTGGATTTTTAAAAAGTCACATGCCCCTAAAATTTTATTTTAGTTGTCAGTATATGCCTTAGCTTTACTGCAGTAATGATAGACACAGGTACAGTAGGTATTTGATATACTGTCCAGACTGGCAGTAACACACCCACCTTTATCGTATTTATTGTGCTTGAATTCAAATAAAAGGTGCTTTAAAAAGTCCTTGAATCTGGGGTTCATGAAAGAGTGGGAACCCTGTAGAAACCATGAAAACAAAAATCGCTTTAATATATTATGTTTTATTAGACAGGTGAGCAACTGTTTGGATACATTCATCAACAGAAAACTAATCATTGTTATATAGCTCATTTCATGTTTTACCATGCCTAATATCGGTTTAACGTTAGCTTCCTGCAGTGTGCAACAAGTGTCTCATACTAGCCGCCGAGCGAATGCACAGAGTAGCATTATAACATAACTTTCAACACTCAAATAATGTATCTAATATGATAAAACAGCGCTGTGTTACTCCACATACACATGACCGGAAGAAGCGGAAGCACTCATCTGTGGCATAATAAAAGCTCTGCGAAATCAAGGCGTCATCAAGCTACGCCTTTGTTTTGAATAAGCGACCTCTAGCAGTGAAAAATGACATACTGTGACTTTAATTCAGGCACAGCAATAATTTTGAACACTCATACACTACCATTCAAAAGGCTGGTGTCAGAAAGATTAGGATGTATTAAATTAATCAAGTGACAGTAAAGACATTTATAATTTCTATTTTGAATAAATGCTGTTCTCTTGATCTTTGGATTCATCAAAGAACAAAGAATCCTGAAATTTTTTTATCACAGTTTCCACATAAATATTAAGCAGCACGACAGGCTTTTTTTTTTTTCAACATAGATAATAATAATAAATGTTTCTTAAGCAGCAAATCAGCATATTGGAATGATTTCTGAAGGATCCCGTGACACTGAAGACTGGAGTAATGATGATGAAAATTCTGCTTTGCATCATAGAAATAAATTATATTTTAAAATATATTCAAATAGAAAACATTTGTTTAAAATGTTTGTAATATTTCACAAAATTACTTTTTTATTGTATTTTTCACCAAATGCAGCTTTGGTGGGCATAAGAGACTAATTTCAAAAACATTAAAAAATCTTACCGACCTGAGATTTTGAACTGTAGTGTATGTAAAGTGACATTTTGCACATGATGAGAAATAATGAGATCATACTGTCTGTTACTGTAGGCAGTACTACAATTCCTGCAAGACAGGAAATATGGATAGTGCTCTGTCTATTTGGTTTCTGTTATTGTGGCTGGCAGGTGACTCATGTAATCTTATCGGATCGTTCTTGGCTGAACAACTTCCGCTACAGGTAAGAAACAATTGCCACATTTTCATTTGTTGCTTTGGATAAAATCTCTGCTAAATTAATATGTAGATTCAGGACACACACCGAAATTGATTAAAGGGGTCATGAACTGCATTGTTTTATTATTTTGCCTCTTGGGGTGCACTTATAATTAGTATGTTCATAAATGGTCATAATTTAGAAAAGGCATTTTCCTACCCTGATTTTAGCCCTCTGCTCTGAATGCTTTGTTTAAAAGGGGCGTGTCTGCTGTGAGACTTCAGTGTAAACACCCACTGCTGTGATTGGCTGACATCTTTGCATGTGAAATACAGTTGTGGTCAGAATTATTGGCACCCCTGGTAAATATGATCAAAGATGGCTGTAAAAATAAATCTTCGTTGTTTATTCTTTTGAAAAATTTGCAAAAACCTAACCTTTCATTGAAGTAAAAGAATGGAAAGTCGGGGGAAAATCACATTATGAAATGTTTTTCTCCAAAACGCATTGACAATAATTATTGGCACCCCTAGAATTTTAATAAAATATCTCTGAAGTTCCAGTCAACTAAAGATGTTACGAATCTGCCTGGAAGAGGACGTGTCTGTATCGTCTTAATGCACGGCGAGGAGCAGACAAAGACTCTTCAAGGATCACAGATGGAGAATAGCAGAGATTAGTTGAGTCTTGAAGTCAGAAAGCCTAAAAAAAAAAAAAAAAACTACATCACCACATGTTGTTTGGGAGGGATTCAAGAAAAATTCTACTTGCTTAAACTCCAGCATATTCAGTTGTCAGACACGACTGGAAATTCAAAAGGGACCTGCTTCTGTGGTCGGATGAAACCTATAAAAAGAGCTTTTTTGCACCAAATCCACCAGATGGGTTTGGTGCAAACAGGGATAAAAAGTACCCCATGCCCACGGTTAAAAATAAAGCTGGATCTTTAATGTTGTGGGCCTATTTTTTTGCTGGAGGTCCCGGACATCTTGTTCAGATACATGGTATCATGGATTCTAGCAAATACCAACAGATAAAAAATCAAAACCTGACGGCCTCTGCTAGAAATCTTATAATGGGCTGTGGTTGGATCTTCCATCAGGACAACGATTCAAAACAAACATCAAAATCAACACACAAATGTGTCACTGAACACAAAATGAAGCTTCTGCCATGGCCGTCCCAGTCCCCTGACCTGAACCCTATAGAAAATGAGTGGGGCGAACTGAAGAGAAGAAGCACCAACATGGAGCTGGGAATCTGAAGGATCTGGAGAGATTCTGTATGGAGGAATGGTCTCTGATCTTGTCAGGTGTTCTCCAAACTCATCAGGCATTATAGAACAAGACTCAGAGCTGTTATCTTGGCAAAAGGAGGTTGCAAAAAGTATTTAATAAAAGGGTGCCAATAATTATGGTCAACATGTTTTGGAGCAAAGCATTTATTTCATAATGTGATTTACCCCCCACTTTCAATTATTTTACTTCAATGAAAGGTTAGATTTTTGTGAATTTAAAAAAAATAAAAAGATAAAAAGGATAAACAATGCAGATTAATTTTTACAGCCATATTTGATCATATTTACCAGGGGTGCCAATAATTCTGACCACAACTGTACGTATTATGTGGATTGTTGAACTCTCTTAATTTTTTACCATGTTTTTACTATTACAGCTCTCAAGGTTAACTAATCGTGAAGATCGATGGCATTATATTTAGATTGTGGCATGTAAGGTTGCAGTGATGAGCATTGTATCCGATCACAGACATTGAGTGCATGAATGCAGTTGGATTTCTGTACAGTGCAAACACAATGTAAATAAGAGATTTGTTGATTATAACGGGAGTTTTGGCAGAACTCAGTCACTGATAAACTCGTGCTGTTTGATTGACAGCTCCAGCTATTGTAAAGGGAGCACTCTTTGATTGCTTTCTATATATAATTTAATCACAGTTTAAATAACAGATTGTTTTCATCCTACTAAGAGAAACAATGTGAAGTTGACCGTTTAGTCACTGGTTTGATTTACGAACTCATAGACAAAGAACATCTGACTGTACATGAATCATATCAAATACCATGCATGTATATACATCAATACATGTACATATCAAACCATCTGTATAAACTATTTTACTTGCATAAGTGTGTTATGCCGTTCCTGTCGGATCTAATATAGAAGGCACAGCACTGTTTTTTAATTTCAGTCTCTGCAAATCCAGCATCAGAAGGAAGGTTATGCAGTGACTATGTTTTTCCACAACCTGGCACTGCACAACATTTGGTACTTTTCAAAGGCATGTTTATCGCTTAATTGCTCGGTCTAGTGTTGGCGTCACGTATGTTGACACGTATGACAAGCCGTTCTCTGGGCTCGATTTCAATAAAAGCTGTTTTTGGACTAACAAGGAAGTTTTCAGTTCTGAAACTTACAGGATATTCTTATAGGATGATTCATCATTCTTATAGTACTCAATTCATGACCCCTTTAATGACTGATCCTAGTTTTGCTGTAGTTTAAAGTGAGGACTGGTTTTATTGTTGTTATTATTTTATATTCCTCAACCTCTTGTTTCTCCTTTAGAAATACACTGCAGTGTACTACGTCCTGGCAGACATGCTAATGCTGTTTATGTACATGTACTATAAACTAAAAAATAAAGCATCTAGGGGTGAGTTGGAAATCATACCATACTTGTGACTTTAATGTTGGTTAAATGTGTTGTAAGTATGCTATATAATCGGTTGTTTTCAAGGACATACCTTGCTTTCATTCATTCTTTTTGTCTAATATTTTTGTAAATTTTTATTTCAGCTTCATTTAAATTTCCAAAACTTGATTTTAATAGCTTTAGTTAACAATAAGAACTCTACTGCTCTACTGTATGTTCCTCACTGACCCTCGGCCTTCACAGTCTATTATAACATTGTGCTGATGCCTGAAACACTAATTCATGGAACTGTCTTTCTCCTTTCTAGAGAGTAACAGTGCATTGCTGAATGCAGTCAGCATGCTGTGTCTTCTGGGAATTACATCTTCCCTCCTTAGCTTCCCTCGCTCCTCCCTAGAGGATCAAATGCCTGCGGGGTTCAAGGGTCGGGCACTTCTGGCCGTGGAGGGGGTCAACGGTTCGGTGGAGGTGACTAGAGTTGCTTTTATCATTGAGTTGAGTTGCATTTATGTGGTTTCAGCACTGGTTTGGGACTTGATGTTTTCATGTTTTTCAGCCCTTCAAAACAAAGGAGATTATAGGCTTTGTCATCGGCTCTTTATCTTCAGTACTGTATTTATGCTCCAGATTGCCACAGATGTACACTAATGTAAGTTTTACATTGATGTTAATTCTCACATAATCTATCAAGAATTGTCCAGGTTATATTTTACCCCATAATTAAAAGAAAGACATTTTAATTGATTTATAGTTGTACTAATTTAATAACATTTATTTTTTTCTTCTTTTTAGCAAAATATATAGTAATATTATTTTTTTAGGACTATTAAATTGGGGTGCAATGTACGATTTTGGCCAAACGTTGGCCATCTAAGACAATTTTTGTGAATCCTAATGCCCAATCCCATCATTACAAATCACACTGTACGACATGATCTAATAAACTTGGGTACGACATGTATGTTGACTGTACGCTGATTAAGTTTTTTCCGGCAATCCGTGTTTTCACTGTTATACATTTATACATTGTTATACATCCGCTGTTACAGATCTTCTGAAATATTATAGCAGATCTGTATAAACCAAAAGGAGCCGATAGAAAATTGCCAAACATTCAACGGTCAAACCTGCCTAATGTTACCAATAAAAATGTTGAAGAGGAATACGACTCAATCTACTCCATCTATATTTTGATAATCGTTCTGATCAAAATGTATAGGATTCACAAAAATCTTAAAGATTAGGAAGTTAAGAAAATTAAGTTCTGTAATATTTCCAAACCTCAAAGCCCGCCTTTTTGCACTAACTGCAGATTACCATAGATATCATAATAAGAGTGCAGACTATTTTCATTGTGACTGGCTTGACACAAGTTAATCACTCAGCATTGTGTTTTTAATGCGCCGTGTCAAGTTAAAATCGTTATTTTAAAAGAGCCCGTTTCAAGATGCAGCGGTCTTTCCTATTTTATTCTTAAGAATGTTACGTGAATCTGGCCCCTGATCCGGGTGAAGTCTGACAATTTTTCTTTTTTTCATGAAACCCACATTCAAGTGTTGATAATAGAATAATTGATTGTTTATGCTGGCAGGGAAAGTGTTATTTGATGAATGCATTTAAAACAGCTACAATTATTATTCATACATGTCCATGCTACATATGCATTCAGATCTTTAAATTAAAGATATACATATGTTGCTTCTTATTGTAAACATATCTTGCTGTCTTGCAGTTTCGGAGGAAGTCAACAGAGGGCGTCTCTTTTTTCCTCTTTGCCCTGGTAATTCTGGGAAACACAACATATGGCATCAGTGTGCTACTGAAGAACCCAGATCCAGGGCAGGGAGAGGCCAGCTACCTTGTGCACCACCTCCCCTGGCTCATCGGCAGCCTGGGAACGCTCTCACTTGACCTGATAGTATCCTTTTTAAAGCCACATTTCAGCCACCGAGCTGTTAGTGAGGTGCTAGGAGAGGATCATTGAACACAGTCCTCATGGACCTGCAGCCACTAAAACATGTGAAATGTCTGCATGCGTTATGAAAATGAGAATATGGAGGACTAAATGGGCTCATGAAATGTTGTAAAAAAAAAAAAAAAAAGCCATACAAAAACGTAATGGTCCTAAAGCAGGCTTGTGTGTTCACACTTGTAGTTCGGTTCACTTGGTTCATTTGGTCCAGACCAAAAGAAACCCTAAACCTAAAGATACCGAAACTAAAGGCATGTTCACAACCTGATCGGTTGGCGTTTATTACGTATATTTCGTGATGGAACTTACCGAACATCCAAAACAATGCTGTGTGCAGGGCTAAATGCACTCGTTGTATGTGCGTAGCCTACATGTGATGGAATTTTGACCAGCTGAGAACTCGTGAAGAGCTTATAAAATGTGTAAAGAAGTCAAAACAGTGGCAGGAATCCCTCCGTCACACAAACAAACGAAGATTTGATGTCTTTGGTCCATGTTGCATTCATATTTAATTTAATCACACTTATTCAAATGAACCGCACTAACAGAGAAATCGCACAAGGGTTTGTTTTAATCAAACCAAACATGCCAAGTGTGAACACACCCTTAGTATCTTTTTATATATTTTAATAGCTTTTTTTAATATATTGTTTTATTTAAATAAGTTAATGTATTATAGAATGCACCAGGTTGAACTGTTGGTTAAATTACACAAGTTGATTAATTGACAAATGTGTGTTTTGAGAACATGCAATCAAAGGTCACGACTCATGTTATGGACAATATTGAATAAATGTTTGAGTCGTGTGTTTGACATTCTGAAATCACTTGAGGTCACATATATGGACAACTGATCTTTGCCAAAGCATCCAACTACATTGCTAAAGTCATGTGACTTCCTTTCATGTGAAGCACATTTGTCAGAATCCCATGAGCCATGTTTAAATTCATTCAGGATAGTTTGGAAACATTTTTCAGTTTTTATGCCTTGACACTTTCCTTCAGATATCCGTGCAGTTCATGATGTACAGCAAATCTCCTCGGGATTCTGCAGATGGAGATGAAGAGACCGCCGCACTCCTCCAAAACTGAACAATTCCCATTCCTGCTGTGATTAGATGAAATGCTGGAGATGTTTTTTGAGCATCACATTTCCACAGCCACAGCTGACAGACTTTTTTCCCCCAATAGTTGTTAGTTAGTTTTTTGTTTAGTTTTTTTATCAATAGGTTTTATAACTTGGCAGTATCAGTGGTTAAAGGTATTTGTGGTCTGATGGTAAACCATTAACTGGAATAACTGGTTCAATGTTTAGCACCAAAGGGACTTTTGTAAGGTTTGTACTGTACTTCACAATTCACAGTTTTTTTTTTTTTTAACAAAGCATGCAATCATGTACGTTTTCTTTTGTATAGTGAAATAAACATTGTATTTGGCTGCTCTACCAGTCTAAGCTAAGAAAGAGCTGTGAAAATGGGCCGCCGTCAATCTGTGTACTGTAATGTAGGCTGTTTTCATGTTTCATTTCAATATTGTAGAAATGTTTTGCTATGGTATAGATGTTTTTAGTCTTTATATTGTTGCCTTTGTTTTGATTTTGCACTGCACCTGTCAGTCAATTGTTAACTTCTTTTATTGAAGTTCTTATTTTTAAGTCTTGTTTGACTTTGTGTCTGTTTTTATTCTATATCACAGCACAACACTCACTAAAGTTTTTTTTTTTTTCTGAGGCCAAACTTGCTTGAAATGTTTCTTTTCTTTGTCTTTGTGTGTGTGGGGGGGGGGGTAAGCCCTACGTTATGACAAAATGTCCCCATAAAGATGGCAATATCTAAAATCCTTGTCTTTCTGCCAACATTTTTTTTGGTCCCTTTGAGGAAAACGGCTTATAAATCAGACTAAATTATGTTTTTTGAAAATGTAAAAATGCAGAAAGTTTTCTGTGATGGGTAGGTTTAGGGGTGTGGGATAGAACATACAGTTTGTACAGTATAATAACGCAATAAAACCCCTAATAATAACGTCCCTTAGCAGTTCTAAATTCACTGTAAACCACGGCTTCTTGGGGCTTGTTACTTTATTATACTGTACAAACTCTATGTTCTATCCTTCACAAGGTTTATTGCTTTTATAAAACAATTCCACATACCTGGCAAGATTGCTGCATCACTGGTACTCACAGTAGAAGCATTTTGACTGAGACTGCCGGAGAATCTTGATGAATCTCAATGGTAATGCTTATTTCCAAATATATTATTATGTATTGTAGGGTAGATTTAGTTACATTTGTTCTCAGTGCAGGTGTTTTTAATGTTTGTTATAAATAAAGGAACTGTTCAAAAACCTAGTGGGTTGCCTTATACTGCCTTCTAAGGCAGTAAATTAAATGGAACCTCACACAATCTCCATCAGTGTTATTTTAGTATTATTTATATACTATTATAGTAATTAGTACTTTGAATTTGCTTTTATTTCTTCATTTTCAGTTTTTATTGTTATTTTAGTCATTTTTAAAAAAACATTTCTTGAATTTATTATTTTAGTTTTTCAGTTAGTTGCTACAGCAACATTTCTAAAACTTAATTTTTTTCATCTAATATTTATTTTTCAGTTTTGTTTCACTTAATGAAAATCATTTATTAATAGTTTTAATTAATAACACTGATCTCCATATTGAACAATTCTGTGTCATATAGACAGCGTTCCTCACACAAAGTACTTTGTATTTAAAATTACACAGCGGACAAATGCTGTATATGATCATTACAATATAGTGGTTTTCGTGTGGTCCGATCAAACAGACGAGCTACTGTAGCTCAAACTTTGACACGTACCACCTACCTAAGCATTGTTGCAGACCATGTACACCCTTTCATGGAAACGGTATTCCCTGGTGGCTGTGGCCTCTTTCAGCAGGATAATGCGCCCTGCCACAAAGCAAAAATAGTTCAGGAATGGTTTGAGTTGCACACCAACGAGTTTGAGGTGTTGACTTGGCCTCCAAATTCCCCAGATCTCAATCCAATTGAGCATCTATGGGATGTGCTGAACAAAGAAGTCTGATCCATGACGGCAACACCTCGCAACTTACAGGACTTAAAGGATCTGCTGCTAACATCTTGGTGCCAGATACCACAGCGGATACCACATCTGCTCAGCAGATACCACCTTCAGTGGTCTAGTGGAGTCCATGCCTCGACAGGTAAGTGCTGTTTTGGCAGCAAAAGAGGGACCAACACAATATTAGGAAGGTGGTCATAATGTTATGCTTATCGGTATATGTATTTTAGGTATAGGAGTGGCCTATTTTGAGTTTTGATATTTGGGATATGGCCATTGGGCTAGTTTTGTTACGCAGACTTGGCAACCCTGGATATGTGCAATGCTGCCTTTGAATTTGGCTAAAATAAGCTTTTTTTCTAAAGTCTGTGCAATTGTGCTGCCTACCTTTCGGGAACCTTAACGTGGCTTAAGTGCTAATTCTTCCTTAAATACTGCCTATGTATTCTAATCTTTAGAAACAACGCTTTTAAAAAAAAAAATAATAATAATCTGACACTTTTTTGTTTCAGGAAGAACCATGGCTCCTCATTCTACCCCATGGTTCATATCAGCCGCCCTGTTGTTCCTGGAAAAACACATCTATGTTGTTTTTCCTCATTACAACAGTCGCTGTCATTAGTATCCTGTGAGTTAAGAGCATCAGGGCTGGATCTGCAACCCACAGAATGTCCCCTCTGCCCCCAGTGAAGGACATGAAGGGCCCACCCATGGAGCAGAAGAGAGGTTGGGGTCTCTGTGTGTGTGAGAGAGAGAGATAGAGAGAGAGAGAAAGATAAGGGGGTCTTGAGTTGCGTGCGTCCAGCTGAATTGTGTAGTGACACGTGGGAGTGTGTTGGGGTGGTTGTGAAACCCGGGCTGAGCAAGTACGTTCTCGAAGGAGCGGCAGGAAGAGTGGAGAGATAGCAAGCGCTCATCCATCAGTTAGATGAACTAGGGCTGTT
Organism: Rhinogobio ventralis; assembly: GCA_039654625.1. Classification (NCBI taxonomy): domain Eukaryota; kingdom Metazoa; phylum Chordata; class Actinopteri; order Cypriniformes; family Gobionidae; genus Rhinogobio; species Rhinogobio ventralis. The sequence goes on from CM077211.1 coordinate 31,620,505, forward strand.
TATAAACACTGGGCTGCTGGGAATGTTCTAATGAGCCCACTGATTCACGTAGTGCATGTCCAGAAATCAGTCATTATTTGACTTAAACAGCTCCTCGCTCCCATCACGGCCCTCTCTGATTTTGTTCAACAGGTTCAAACCTTTAGATAATCGTTTCTAACTTTTACGCTGACAGTGAAGTTAATCTTAAAAGCTCTCGTTGCGGTCATGATGGTTGCAGGACAATGTTAAACGTTCTTTTTTTGTGTATTATCAACATTGCATGTCCCCGTTTTTAAACTCGCACACATATTGGTATGTGTTTGAATTAATGGTTTGTATTGGAGGGACGTGCTGTTTGTTTTGCGCATGTGTGTTCCAGTGTGTGTTTGGCAAGTGCTGGACGTTAGGGGCTGAACTGCTGTCAACATCACAAATGCAAGAGGCACATCAAGTTGAGATCCAGCACACACATCATCAGCACTGGTGAGTACACAAAATCTGTTTTCTCTAGAAACCGTCAGTGCTACCAGTTGAGAGGTTCGTTAAATGCTTAAATTATCAATACTTGCATATGAATTTCTTCACAAGAATTAAAAAAAAAAAACTTTTTTATAATGGAATATTTGGACCACGTTGTAATAGAAAAAGAAGCCAGTAAGTGTCCAGCATACATGAAGTCTGCTTTAAAAAGCATCCCAGGATGCACCTCATGAAGTTGGTTTCTTATCTAGATAAGGAAGAAGCTCAAATTTTATTTGTTATGTGTGAGATGTTCTCATACTACCATTTGTGTTCTTTTTATAGTGTTGATGACTTTCTATAATGTGGATATTAGTAATAATAAAACAATGAGTGAATGTGTGTATGCATCAGGCCTATATTGAGAGGAATAATTTTGATTAATTAATATATTAATATTTTATCATTTCTATGTAGAGTAGCCATTCATTCAAATGTTTGGGGTTGGTACAATTTTTTTTAAAAATAAATCTCTTATGCTCACCCATTTATTATATAAAAAAAACAGTACTATTGTAAAATATTACAGTTTAAAAGAACTCTTTTCTATTTGAATATATTTTATATTTTAATGTAATTTATTCCTGTGATGGTAAAGCTGAATTTTCACATGATCCTTCAGAAATCATTCTAATATGCTGCTCAAGACATATTTATTATTATTATCAATGTTAAAAACTGTCAAAAGAACAGTGTTTATTTGAAATAGAAATATTTTGTAACAATGTAAAAGTCTTTACTGTCATTTTTGGCCAATTAAATGTCTGAAAAAAAGAATTCTTTCAAATAAAATCTTACTGACCCTAAACTTTTTAACGATAGTGTATTTACACTTAACATTCAACAATAACACTGTGCATAAAATATCTTGAGATTTTGTTGAGTTGAACAATTCCATGAATGCATTGATGTTTTGTAAATCAGTTTATACCTTTCCAACTTCCTTTGCTAAGTAAATGTTCTGCCTTTTTTTTTTTGTCTAGTTCACTCTCACACAACAAACATCATTATCTTCAGTTCTTGGGTTTGTTGGGTCAGTGTGAACATGACAGTTCTGTTTCCCAACATTCTAAATCCAACAGACAACTTAAGAATGTTTGAAATGTTGGCATTTGTTGAGCAGTCATTTAGACATTCTGTTGCATGTTTATTCTGTCTGTGAGCTGCTACACAGAAGTCAACACCACAGACAGAAGTCAATGAGAAGTTGCCATTTGATCAATATACACTGTTTTTAATAGACTAGACTGCTTCAGTTGTGTTATCTATGCAGATACCATTGAGATAGTTGAGTTAACCAGCCTTACGTCAGTCTGTCATGATCACCTACATTCAAAACATTACAAGCACCTCTGGACTTTAGTCCAACACCCCCCAAACTGTCCCTGCGCAGGGCCGTCTAACCTAAGAGTTCTGTTTCCTGCTTAGATCTGTAAACACAGCCTGGCTAAAAGCAGCTAACTAACATCAAATAATATAACATATGAATAAAGAAAGACATGCTGGCAAAAACAGTGAATCCTGTGCTTTCTGCATGTTTCTAGATGTTTAACATGATAGTTCACCATCTTCTAATGAAAACTACTCCCATGAGGAATTTTCATGCAAAACGTTTATCCAACACTCTTAACTCTTTCCTTGCCAGCATTTTTTTTTTTTTTAAGTTACCAGTCACCACCAGAATTTGATCGTTTTCATGTTCATGCCCCCCAGAATATCTTGTTCTATGAATATCTGAAAATGACAGAACCTCATTTTATACTAGCTGAATGTGCTATCACTAGTTTCTGCTTATTTTTTTCCCTGTGTTTTGATCCAGATATTCTGTACTCTTTCAGAAGATGTGTAATAGCGCCCCCTACTGTATAACAGTGAAAACACAGAAAGGCGGAAAAGTCAAAGTAGGTATAGCTGCAGATCAGAGATCTCCAAAATGGGGTGTGAACTCCAAACGTGGGAAGAACCTCCAAAAGAGGGCGGGGTGTCCATGTTCAAAGACTTTCGCCATTGGCTCTGGCTACAGCCAACTGTCACTGACTTACATTTAAGTGACGGCAATGACCCTGGGTGCAACTAAAAAAAGGTCCCATTGTCCAGTATGGTCCAGTTGGGGAGTTACGGACGGGCTGGCTCGGTGATCTCATATTGTATGATCTAATTAACTGCTCATCTCCTGAACTGCCTTTTTCTTTAGCATGCTATTCAGCGCAAATCCAGCCCTATAGTCAGTTTCATTGGTTAGGGTGTAGGGGTGTAGAGGTTCAGGGGTTAACATTTGTTGTAGCATTGTGTAGAAAATCAGCACTGTGATTGAAATGACCAATGAAATCTTTAGATTTGGCTGGGGGGGAGGAATGCATGCGTGTCATGTGCCTGTCTGTCAATGGGAGGAGGCAACGCCATATTTTGGAGCTCCCAGCCCATTTTGGAGTTTCCACCCCCATTTAGAGATCTCCAGGCTGCAGCTATACCCTTCTAGTAAATTCCGTCAAAGGCGGGGAAGGAGTTCAAAATAAAGGTTCTTTATAGGCATTAATGGTTCCATAAAGAACCTTTAGCATCCATGGAACCTTTCCATTCCACAAAAGGTTCTTTATAGAGGAAAAAGGTTCTTCACACTAAGACAAAAAAAATGGTTCTTTTAACCATTTTATTTTAGGAACCAAAAATGGTTATCCTATTGCAAGGGTTCTTAAACTGAGGTCTGGGGATGCCCAGGGGGCTGCAAGAGAATGCTGAGGGTCCGTGAAAAATGTTGAGAAAAACAATATGAAAATGAATTAATTAATGCTTTTGATTTATAATAAACAAAAATTTTGATTTAAAATATACAACATTTGATGCATAGCCCCTAAAGGGAAAAATATATATATATAAGATGGGTGGCAAATTATATGTCAATGCATTTGTGTTCCCCTGAGAGACTTTTTGTGTTTTTCTCAGGGGAACGCAAAAGTTTTGAAATATTTTTCCACCACCATGTCCCTTTAGGGGCTCTGTAATTTGATAAATAAAAATGTTGATTTAAATAAAATAATAAAATAAATAGATAAATACAGTAATTTAGTAAGTAGGAAAAAAAGAAAATGTATGTAACAGAAAAGAAATATTTTCGGAATAATATTTTACACGTTTATAGTATACATTTTTATATATATGAAAATATATAGCTGTCGTTCAAATTTTAGGACTGGGGGTCCCTCACATCTTACTTGGGGGTCTGTGATATCTAAAAGATTGGAAACCCCTGTTCTATGACATCACTGTGAAAAAAAAACAACCCTCATTTTTATGTGAGAACAATCGTTATGATATGCTAAAGGGATGTTTATTTATATAGTTGCTATTTATGTTCTTGTGAAAACTGTGAAAAATTAAACTCATTGGAGTTTTGCTCCCTCTAACCTCATCTGGAATGAAACCATCCATGGGGTTTAAAGAAGGTCGTTTTGTTAATCGTGCACATTTTTTTTGAAGTAAAGAACCCACAGTCATTGTGATGGATGGCATGGGAGTGATAACAAAAACTTCCCTCCCTTGGGTCTCAGAGGCACTAATGATATCTATATTTCAACACTGCGAAACCGAGGTCAGCCTCTTTGAGATGCTACCACAATAACGCCATGGAGGATGTTCTATGTCAGCGCAACAAGCAGGATACGAGAGGGTACATGTGAGCATCCGTGTCATAATTTAAGGGTTTTTCAGGAAAGCCCGCCCCTTTCAAGGGGTCTAAAGTATATCGGGTGGGAAGGTTAGAGTCCTGCAGTCCTCAATCTTTTTTTAATGTCAAAGATTAACTGCATGACAAACAGAGCCGTGGCAAACACAGCATGTAAAAACACTCCCTAAAGCTCTAGAGATGAGCTAGATGTCACTCTCATTCCTCTTGGGAAAAGAAGCGACCCACATTGCCACAGAGAACAAAGTTAAAGTGAACGAGAACAAGAGGAATTATAGTTCAGAGAACATAGGTGAATATTTGAAAAATATTGAATTGTCCCTGATCATATGTATTTTTTTGCATCAGCATTGAAAAGAATTTAGCACAAGACACTGGAAACTGAAATATCGAGCATTATAGAGTTTCTGAGAACTCATGAGTCATGCAGGTGATGTTGAACTGTGAATGATTTAATGATGACTTTTTAAATAGTAAAAAAGTGCTGTATTTATGATCAAATAAATGCAGCCTTGGTGAGCAAGAGAGGCTTCCTTTAAAAAAAGTCTTACTAACAGCAAAAACTTTTAAAAGGTATGTAGAGTATATCACAGCGCGCAACTAAAAACTGCTAAATATTACCGTATCTGTTATGTATTGTTGCAGACAAAACTGTGCATGGTTGTGAACTGAGTTATTGCATACAAAATTCAGATCACCACTTTGCCACTACCAATGGTGTAAAACAAAACTTTCTCTTTCACTTCTCCACCATCCATGTGAACATAAACAAGTAAGTCCTGTAACATAAATGAAACTGAAAATGTGTCACATGAGTTGGTTGAACTAGTCAGTTCACACCGCAACTCATTTTGCATACCTCTCCATGATCATGCCCTTCTTGATTTCAATTCAGAATAAATCAAAATGAGGACTGTGATTGTCAAGTAGGATGTGTTCCTGAATCAACATAATTAATGGTTGATTGGAATATTGTTCCAGGACTAATCAGATTTTTAGTGGTTAGGGTTCAGCAATGGGCTGAGTTTATAACTTTTCTCCAACTAGTAGTTAATTGTTAGGGTTGTGGTTAGGAATAATTTTAGGACTATGTTTGCAAGCCAGTAAAAAGGTTGGAAGTGTCTTCTGAATTATTAAGTGTAATCCTGCACCAGTTTTTGAGCAAGAAAATTGCTTCCAGTGGAGACCATCAAGTTAAAAGCCTAAACAGTTAATATTTTAAAAATATATACTAGTTTTGGATCCAAAATGGTGGCCACTCTCTTTAAAGTGTGTTGCAGGTCTTCTTTTGAGTTACTGGACAAGGGTGCGAGCTCAGGTCAGCTACAGGCCAAACCTGTTGAGAGTGATTGGGACAGACTACTCTTTGTGAGGCCTTTTCTGTGAAACTCGTGCCAGAGCAGCTGTTCGGACACATGGGCCTCATCTCTCGTCTTTTTCTCACAGTCGATGCTCTTCAGATCGTCTCAGAGCCCCAGAGGAGCACAGACGGAGATCTCCGCAGTCTTCACTGTGTTCTGTCATAACCTTTTCGTGACAGTGATGCCTAAAATAGCTCATCTTTCTCTGGGGTTGGATCCCTTGTTGGAGAAATGTTTGAAGGCAGTGGATTACGATCCTCAAGTAGGGTGAATGAAAGTTGTTGTGCTCTTTTATAGATTCAGATATTCTCTGTGAAGAGCAAGAATCCAACTGATCAGATGAGAGAGGGCACAGATCCTGAGATGAGCATGTCAGTCGGCGGCTATCTCTCCGCATCAGACACGTTTGACATCACAGAGCCGCAGTACTATGGTAAGATTACACTTATTAAAGAAATCTCTCTCTCTCTCTCTCTCTCTCTCTCTATATATATATATATTTAGTTTACTCTTAATACTCTTGATTCTTAATACTGCATGTTGTTACCTGGATAATCCACAACTGTATTGTTTTGTGATGTTCTTGAGTCTCTTGTTTGTCCTGAGCAGTTCAACTGCCCAATGTTCTTCAGAAAAATCCTTCATGTCCTGCAAACTCTTCAGTTTTCCAGCATCTTTTGCATATTTTTAACCCTTTCCAGCAGTGACTGTATGATTTTGAGATCCATTTTTTCACACTGAGGACAACTGAGAGACTCAAACACAACAATTAAAAAAAAAAAAACACCATTGACTGATGCATTAAGAGCCGGGGGTGAAAACTTATGAACCGGTCCAAATTTTTTTTATTGTGTTTAAATATCTTTTTCATTTAGTACTGGGGGGGTGGGGGGCATCATGGGCATCATGACATCATGATTGACAGCTGAGATTGTCAATCATTGTCAATCAGCTGAGATTGTCACTGAGGCACTAACAGACTTTTTTCGGGATTTTCAGGAGGAGATTGGAGCTTTAGCTTTAATTTCTACATTTCCATAACTGTTTATTTCACACCAACATAATGAATTGTTCTGCATCTGCGAGAGTGTGGGCGGGCTTTTGATATCGCGCCTCTACTTCCTGCTCTCTACTGCGCAGTTTCCGGTCCCAAATCTGCGCAAGGTGTCAGCGCCATATTCGGACCTCCGGAGGCTTCACTTTTCCTCAGCGGAAGCCAATGAAGTCGCGTCGTCCATATTTTTTTTACAGTCTATGCTCTCGACCTGTGGTTAGAAGCATAGTTTCTTGTTTGTATGACATGTGAACTTAATAAATCCTTAGCTTGAGCAAAATAAGCAAGCTGACATTTAGTACAATCTATATATTTTATTTCGAATACATACAAATGTCATTTATGTCTTAGTTTGCCAAGAGATTTAAAGCACCGTTTCTGAAGAGTGCGCATGTGCGTACGTGCTCTAGTACGTAAGAACGAGCCTGTGATTGAATCTGGAAATAATGCAAAACAACTGAGAAATATAAGAATTAGTCCTCAGATGCCATATTAGAGACCTTAAGTTTACTAATATTAGTCTCGAATTTCCCCAGCTGAAGATAATTATGCTCTGCTATGATTTTGTAGATGGACAGTTTTGAGAATACACGAAGTAGAGTTGAAGTATATCCGCTGGATATATTTACTTTTTTCTGAAGGAAATCGATAAAATCCTACACCTTTTGCTGTATATCTGGCGGCGCAACCCCAAAACACAAAACGTTTTCGTCATAGTTTCAACTTTGATCAACAACAATGTTTTTAACTATGTAACTGTTTACAGTAGCCGGCTGGATCTCTTCAGTTGGTCAGTAGAAGCCGCTCGTGTTCTGCCACCCGGAAGTATCTTGGTGCCTATTGTTTACAAACATTCTGAAATGCCATATAGCTCCTAACTTAATAACAGGGTATCTGCAGGTTTCACCAAGTCAAATTTAAGACTTTTTAAGACCTTTTTAATACCATTACGAATTAAATTTAAGACCTATATCATGCAATAAAAAAAATGTATAAAGCAAATGCAGAATCACAAAATTACTTGCAAAGCAAATTAATTTATTCAAATTGAACAAAGAATTTGTAAACTTGCACTTCCTCATAGCTCAATCCCACCAGGATTTCACAAATGTATATATACAGGTGCTGGTCATATAATTAGAATATCATCAAAAAGTTGATTTATTTCACTAATTCCATTCAAAAAGTGAAACTTGTATATTATATTCATTCATTACACACAGACTGATACATTTCAAATATTTATTTCTTTTAATTTTGATGATTATAACTGACAACTAAGGAAAATCCCAAATTCAGTATCTCAGAAAATTAAAATAAATGATGATATTCTAATTATATGACCAGCACCTGTATACACACACATTTTTTGTGATTTGTTTGAGATCAAAATGACTGATTTTGTGGTGGTCATTTCCAGGAATTTGCAAAAAATTTGCTTTTTTTCCCCATAATAAGGATGCCACATTTACCATATCATTATGTTAGATGCACAATAGTCACACATGGCAATAAAACAAAATGCATGAATCTTGTTTGGTATTACAAAAAAATCCAGTGGTCCAGTGGTGTGCTATAGGTTTAATAACATCAAGCAATTGCTTATTGCTGTGGTTTACTTTTTTGGTCATATTTCCCATCCTAAGCGATTAGGGTGGGAAATGACCAAAAAGTAAACCACAGCAATAAGCAATTGCTTAATATAAGTCAAAGTTCTCAAGTAATTAAGTAATTGGTCAGTAATAAAATAAGAACTTATAAACAAACGACAATAGGACAAATAAATACAACATAAATATACAGATACAAACAGTGCTTTAAGTTTAGGTAGGCTACTGTTTATTTTTTCCCCTGTTGTTGTTGTTTGTTTAACATTAACAAAACAGACAGGAGCGGGTATAGGCTATATTAGGTTGCTTTCACTTTAAGACCTACAGTAATGCGCAGATCCAATACTGACACACATCCCAAACTTTTTTACACAAGACATAATCGCCAATGTGGACATAGGCATAATAAAGTGTGCATTTGATCGTTCAAGGGCAATAAGCCTAGAAATAGACACATTCATATACTCACACGAGCACTGACAGGCGGCAGACGCGTGCACAGAATCCGCAGCCAGACTGACATTGGTCCGTGTGTCAGTAGCGAATTGAGTTTGGGGTTTATATCGCTTTTATTAACTCCTTTTTTAGTGCTATCAGGCATATCAAACTTTTTTTTGGTCATTATATGAGATGGCAGGTGAGAAAGATTTGCCTTCGCTTTCATGATCGCGGAACTGGAAGAAGTGGAGAACTGTTAGCTGAAGAATAAAATCCATTTTATGCGTCTGTGGTACAATCCGAAAGAGACTCGCGCCAATAACACGAAAGCTGATTGGCTGCAATATAAGATGCATGTTGGTCTCATTTATAGTTGTAATACAGCAAACTATAGTTGGACTAGCGAAAGAAAGAACTACAACACCCCGGAATAAACACACACACACACACACACAAAAGCGCTGCATTTCAATGAGCAATAGAGGAAGCGTTACATGGACGTAGGAAAATTAAGACCTGTTTAAAAAGGCCTAGAACTCAATACTGCAGCGAATTTAAGACTTTTTAAGGCCTAAAATTTTGATTTTGAAATTTACGACATTTAAGACTTTTTAAGATCACGCGGGTACCCTGAATAAAACAAGCTGTGTAACTATGATTAATGATTAGCTCAAAATGTAGATATGTATGTGCGATGTAGCCTACTTTATCTGAATTAAATACAAACACATCTCTCACTTAATTGCTCACGTTCCAGCAATTACTACTCTGTGTGCTATAGGTTGTTGACCCTGGTTTAAGTTATTTAAAGCTGCAGTCCGTAAGTTTTGCCTCTGTGTCGCCATCTCTGTTTGAAACCTGCAATTGCAGTTAATTTCTGTACAGTCTAATCTTTTGCTTTTGACTACGGGTGAATCTCCAGTTGTCACTGATGATTGTCGTTTGGACCTTTCTGGATTAAAAATCCGGCATCAAAATGATATGTTTAATTATTCCAGCTGCTGTGAGAAAAGGCTATAAATGTTCCGCTGAAGAACATGCTCCTCACGTTACTACTACTAGCCGGATTCTTTCGTATACAGACGTGACGTAATGACGCAAAGACATGCTTGAATTTCCTGCGGAAATCCACCATACCACTCGAATTATAACACATTATTATAAGCTTACCGTTGTGAATGGGGCTAAGGTAAGGAGATAGTTTTGAATACTGGCTTGTTGTGTACTTGCTCAAATTTATTTTGGATAATTTTGAACCAAAAAAAGTTGTGGACTGCAGCTTTAAGAAATGTAATTTCGCCAAAAAAGATTTTTTAAAGCACCCTACTTCAGTGTAGCTAATATGTTACGATAGCATCGCGCTTAACACTGAGAATTTGAATAATTGTAATGTGACGATCGGGTGCGGATATCAGAGAAAATCATGTGCAGGTGGATGGTTTGTTTTTAACAGCGGATTCGGTGATGTTACAGCTGGTCCGCGCATCTCTAGTATGCCCATCTCTACTCTTGTTCTTGTTCCAAGTTACCTTCCTATCCAATATTTTTTGCTTCTTACAAAGCCTTCCAAGAAGACAGTAAAGGCTGAGCTGAAGCTGAAACTTGAAAGTTAAAGTTTAGGTTGTACTATGTTTACCTTTTTAAAGTAATTTGAAATGGATTTTTATATTTGATTTATGATTTTTTTATGTATATATTTGTATTTGCATTTTGAATATAATATGGCAATTGAATGCACTAAATTGGTTTAGTTTTCACAGATATTAATGCATGCAATCTCAGCAATAAAACGTAACATTTTTCTAAAAAGGAAATAAATTAGTTGTTCATTTTAAGATACCAGTCTTATTTTCTCTTGTATTGCTCTTTAATAAAGAAAAGTACTTATCCGATTACTCGATGGAATGATCAGTAGAATACTTGATTACTAAATTAATCGATAGCTGCAGCCCTAGTTTAAACCTTTTTTAATAGTTGTGTTTGAGTCCCTCAATTGTCCTCAGTATGAAAAGATGGCTCTCAAAAATCATACATTCACTGCTGGAGAGGGTTCAAATATGCAAAAGATGCTGGAAAACTGAAGAATTTGCAGGACCTGAAGGATTTTTCTGAAGAACATTGGGCAGTTTAACTGCTCAGGACAAACAAGGGAATCACAAAACAAGAACATCACAAAACAAAACAAAAAACAGCCGTGGATCATCCAGGGAACGACACACAGTATTAAGAATCAAGGGTATGTTAACTTTTGAACAGGGTCATTTTAATAAATACATATTTTATATAAAATATCTTATTCAGGACAGTACTAAATAAAAAATAACTTGCATTTTGTATGATCCCTCTTATTTTGTTATAAAATCATTAACATTTGCAAGGGGGATATAAGTATGTAAACTTTTGAGCACAACTGTATATACACAAAATACATTTTGGAAAATGTCTCTTTGCAAGTCAGTGAGGACCAATGTTGTTTCGGACCCCACTGACTTTCATTGCGTCAGTGTTATTGTTAACTAAAACTATTAAAAAATAGGTTTAGTTAACTGAAAGCTGAAATAAAAGCTAAAAGCTGAACTGAAATAAAATAAATATAAGATGAAACACCTAAAATATTACCTATATATATTGCTTTGGAAACTATTTACTTAAAATTAAACTAGAAATTAAAGTACTAAAATACACTAAAACTGAAGTAAAGCTAAATAGAAATATTTAAAGAAAGCAAAAACTAATAAAAATGAAGAAAATTACTTTTACTAATTCAAAATAATAATACATACTAATATATATATATACTATATACACTCACCTAAAGGATTATTAGGAACACCATACTAATACTGTGTTTGACCCCCTTTCGCCTTCAGAACTGCCTTAATTCTACGTGGCATTGATTCAACAAGGTGCTGAAAGCATTCTTTAGAAATGTTGGCCCATATTGATAGGATAGCATCTTGCAGTTGATGGAGATTTGTGGGATGCACATCCAGGGCACGAAGCTCCCGTTCCACCACATCCCAAAGATGCTCTATTGGGTTGAGATCTGGTGACTGTGGGGGCCATTTTAGTACAGTGAACTCATTGTCATGTTCAAGAAATCAATTTGAAATGATTCGAGCTTTGTGACATGGTGCATTATCCTGCTGGAAGTAGCCATCAGAGGATGGGTACATGGTGGTCATAAAGGGATGGACATGGTCAGAAACAATGCTCAGGTAGGCCGTGGCATTTAAACGATGCCCAATTGGCACTAAGGGGCCTACAGTGTGCCAAGAAAACATCCCCCACACCATTACACCACCACCACCAGCCTGCACAGTGGTAACAAGGCATGATGGATCCATGTTCTCATTCTGTTTACGCCAAATTCTGACTCTACCATCTGAATGTCTCAACAGAAATCGAGACTCATCAGACCAGGCAACATTTTTCCAGTCTTCAACTGTCCAATTTTGGTGAGCTCGTGCAAATTGTAGCCTCTTTTACCTATTTGTAGTGGAGATGAGTGGTACCCGGTGGGGTCTTCTGCTGTTGTAGCCCATCCGCCTCAAGGTTGTGCGTGTTGTGGCTTCACAAATGCTTTGCTGCATACCTCGGTTGTAACGAGTGGTTATTTCAGTCAAAGTTGCTCTTCTATCAGCTTGAATCAGTCGGCCCATTCTCCTCTGACCTCTAGCATCAACAAGGCATTTTCGCCCACAGGACTGCCGCATACTGGATGTTTTTCCCTTTTCACACCATTCTGGAAAATCCCAGTAACTGAGCAGATTGTGAAATACTCAGACCGGCCCGTCTGGAACCAACAACCATGCCACGCTCAAAATTGCTTAAATCACCTTTCTTTCCCATTCTGACATTCAGTTTGGAGTTCAGGAGATTGTCTTGACCAGGACCACACCCCCAAATGCATTGAAGCAACTGCCATGTGATTGGTTGATTAGATAATTGCATTAATGAGAAATTGAACAGGTGTTCCTAATAATCCTTTAGGTGAGTGTATATATATATATATATATATATACTACATACTAAATAATAAAACAATTTTATGGCACTTATAAATGTGCCTTAGATTTCCAAATACCTGCAGTGCTTAAGACTCTCTACCACAAGGAAAAGTGCGCATGTCTGATTAGACCCTGCCGTGCCGCTAAGCACTTTTCCACGTCAAATACTGTTTTTATATATATGAACGTTGTAGTGGATTTTAGTGTATGCACACTCTTAGTTATGCACATGAGGCCTCTGGACACTAGATAATTTTAGTAGCATTTTAGTGCTGTCCAAATAAAAAATAACATTTTTCCTCTGACCACTCAGGAGAATTTCCCAGCCAATTACCTACTGTTTTTCAGACAACTTTTTAAAATAAACTACATGAATAATTACTTTAAACTGGTTGCCATCACTGATGTTGTGTTGGAATATGGTCATGTGACTGATCACATATTATTCACAGTGGTTTGTCTCCTTCATCCCTGTTCATTAAATGTCATCTGAATGTCCAAATATTATTTCACAGACATCGCCTTGAGAAACAACTACTGTCCGAAAAGTGCTTTGTTAAAGTCTCAGTTTCATTTTGTCATTTAATTCACTGTGGTGTCTCGAAAGCCAGTCAATGCTAGTATTTTAGCAAAGCTTCTCACCGGCATGAATGTTTATGAAGAACTCCAGTGGTTTACAAACAGATACTAGCTCCGGAAAGTTATGCTCTAGCTGAAACGGGACATGAAACATCTGTGAGAAAAACAGGATTGAAGGCCAGTAAAGAAACCACCTCACAGCAGAAGGATATTTATGAATGACATGGAAAAACAGAGATGGATTTGCTGGAATTGGTTTGATGAAATGAGATTTACACAAATATTAAGTTTTTCTCATGTGAAATATTTCTCTTGCTTATTGTCACTATTAGTTCTGAAGTGTCTGTCAAGATGGGGGAACAATATCTTGTGCAGATGTGCTTTAGAAATGCTACCAGCTGTGACACGTGATTCCTCTATGGGGGAACTCAAATCTAAAATCCATCTTCATAAACTTCCTTCTGTCAGAAAAAAACATCAGGAAGGCTCCATTCTGTACGGTTATAAAAACCTTATAAGCTAAAAAGCAAATAACCATAAACAAAACTGTAACCTCTTCAGCTGCATCCTGTTTCCAGAGACAGAAAAGATTCAAAAGGTCTTGCTCTGGGTTTTTTTTTTATTATGTCCCAATGGCCTCATAAAAGTCACCATTAGGTAATTCCAGAATCATGTGAAAAAGAAACATATTTCTTGTGGAACATTTTCAATCGTTTCATTCATCAAGATGTTCTCCTATCCTTGCTGCAGATGTCCTTGTGGATCCACTGAGCTGCTCTTACCAAGAACAAGATCTACAAAGTCCTCTCTATGGGCAACAGCCGTTCAGCCCCATTAATGTGCAGTTCTCAATGTACGGAGCGCCAAACGCTCAAGTGTGCAACCCGCCGTACCCCTACAGCCATCAATGCTCGGAGTACATCTGTGAGCCCGAGATCGAGGTCCAAAGCCCAACAAGAGGCAGCATTATTGGTCTTCCAGTGCTGAAAAGGCCCAGGATGGGCCATGGAGCTCGAGTGAAAGGCCAAGATGAGCTGTGTGTGGTGTGTGGAGATAAAGCCTCGGGATATCACTACAATGCCCTCACCTGTGAGGGCTGCAAAGGTTGGCTGTTCAAAAACTGCAGTAATTTAACCAATTTAAGGACAACATTAAAAGGATAGTTCACCCAAAAATGACATTTTTTATCATCTACACTCCTCCTTATGCCATCCCCGATGTATATGAACGCCCGTATGACAGTAGACGGGGGCAATTATTTACAGTTTAAAAAGTTACAAATATTAGTATTTAACCTGAAAATTGATTCATCCACTGGTGTCGTATGGATTACCGTCATGACTGCTGCGTCAACCGAGCAGCAGCCATTCACTTGCATTATATGGACTCTGAGAGCTGGATTGTTTTCATAAAAATCTTTGTGTTTATCTTAAGAAAGAAAGTCATATACATTTGGGAAGGCATAAGGGTGAGTAAATGATGAGAGAATTTAAATGATTGCGTGAACTCTCTCTTTAATCCTTGATATGCTTCTTGAATTTATTTACTAGTATCCACAATCCGTATTTGAAAGATTCTGTGTAATGGCTTGACAAGCACATATTCCCTTATAAAATAGGAAATGGAATGGGGCAGATCAGAGCTCGTCCCTTTTTTAAATAGCCAAAAACAATGAAACAAGATTTACTACTTGCTATTGATAGTTACTTGGTCTGTTTTCCTGGACAAGAATAAACTTCCATTCAAAAATTTGGGGCTAGTAATTTATTTATTTATTGGAAAGAAATCAATACTTTTGTTTAGCAAGGAGGCATTAACTAGATCAAAATACTGAAAAAGTATCACTTTTTCCACAAAAATATTAAGCAGCACAACTGTTTTAAACATTATTATTATTATTAATAATAAATGTTTCTTTAGCAGCAAATCAGCATATTAGAATGATTTCTGAAGGATCATGTGACACTAAATACTGGAGTAATGATGCTGAAAATTTTGCTTTGCATCACAGGAATAAAATACATTTTACAATATATTAAACTAGAAAACAGTTCTTATAAGGATGCCTTACAAGGATTCTTGTAAGGATATTTCACATTACAGGCTTTTTTAAATGTATTTTTGATCAAATAAATGCAGCCTTTTGAGCATAAGACACTTCTTTCAAAACCACTGAAAACATTGTACTGACCCCAAACTTTTGAACGGTAGTGTATATCTCTTTTGATTTAGGTTTCTTCAGACGCAGTGTGACTAAAAAGGCTGTGTACCGTTGCAAAAGTGGTGGAAGCTGCGAGATGGACATGTACATGCGGAGAAAGTGTCAGGACTGCAGACTGCGCAAATGCAGAGCTGTCGGGATGCTGGCAGAGTGTGAGACTGATTTAAATCTTTTCGTGTTGCTTGGAGTCAGTCATTTCTGGGAATCTGAGACAGATGCTGCTTTGTCTTTTGTCAGGTCTGCTTACAGAAGTGCAATGCCAGTCAAAGAGACTAAGGAAGGGCTACAAGAACAGAGGACACAACGGGTCAACAGGAAGAGCTGAAGATGACTACTCTGAAAGCAGAAGCGTCTCGTCCACCAGCAGATTCACCACACGGGTAAAATCCTCTTGCATTATTTAGCTTTTCCAAGCATGAAATTGGAGATTTAGCGGGATTTGAAGCCTGTGCTGAAAATTCAGAACAAGTTTCAAAAATGGGAAAATCAAAAATCTTCAAAAATACTGTTAGCAGGTATCATCTAGTTTCTCCAGAGAGCAGAGATGCATTCTGAATAGAATTGTTGAGGCTTATCGTAGGAACATAATTCTTCAAGACAACGCGCACTGCCCGGTATGTCAAAGAAGTTTCTTTCTTTTTTATTAAAAATGCAAAAAAGAAATACTGCCCATAATACACTGCCCGGTTGCTGTTTGGATTTAAATAGGCACATGCTTAAGAGTCTGTGATTTAATCAATATTGCAGTGTTTATTATGTTATACAAGATCTCTTGAACAAAAATGGATGCCCCTCTTGAATGCAATAACATCACAACATTTATTTCCATCAAGAGTTGCACAAATTTTTGGTCAAGATCTTGTTTTGACAATGCAAGAGTCTGTAAAGTTTACTCTGTAAAGTCTCCTCCAGCACATCCCAAAGACTTTCAATGAATTTAAGGTCTGGACTCAGAGGTGCCAATTCATGTGTGGAAATGATTTTTCATGCTCCCTCCCAACCATTCTTTCACAATTTGAGCCTGATGAATCTTGACATTGTCATCCTGGAATATGGCCACGATGTGTCTTCCTACATGGTTGTTTAAGAAATGAAGTTAGAAGAGCTGTTGCCAAACATATAACATGCTAGAAACAATTACTGCAATAATGATCCAATCATAGACTCTTAAGCATTTGTCTATTTAAATCCAAACAGTGAATGGACAGGCAGTGTATAAGATATCATTCTTTTTCTTTCCCCAGGTGCCTCTGTGGTCAAGTTTAACAAATACAGATCTGACTCCTCAGACGGAGAAGCTTTTGCTATTTTTGAGGAGTATACCTGGTCAGTTTCCTCCAACTTCTCAGATCACATCCCAGATACGTCTAAATACAACTAATTTGTTGTCATCTGTTGTTTAGGGTTTGAGCTTTTGGATAGTTCTGACCAAAACACACTTCTGTCCAGCTCTTCAGTTGAAGTCATGTTCCTACTCTTAGCTCAGCAGTTCTCAGAGAACCCCACTGGTTTTAGCACTGGTAATCACATACATTATCACATAATCTGCTTAAGTCTGATGTCACAAGTCACAGTTTTTTGGGTCTAAGCGCTCTATTAGATCCCAAAAGCAAACAACAAACTGTTAAAGGGTTAGTTCACCCAAAAATTAAAATTCTGTCATTAATTACTCACCCTCATGTCGTTCGACACCCGTAAGACCTTTGTTCATCTTCGGAACACAAATTAAGATATTTTTGTTGAAATCCGATGGCTCAGAAAGGCCTCCATTGGCAGCAATGTAATTTGCACTCACAAGACCCATAAAAAGTACTAAATACGTCGTTAAAATGTCCATCTCACTACAGTGGTTCTACAATGATTTTATGAAGCGACGAGAATAGTTTTTGTGCGGAAAAAAAAAATCTAAATAACGACTTTATTCAAAAAGTTATTGTCTTCCATCTAGGCCTCTGACGTGAACTCACGAAGCACCATGACGCATACGCAAAATCGGGTAGAGGCTTGGACCCGGAAACAGTATTTGAAATGTCACAATTTAACAAGCGGATTAGATGCATTACTAGTAGTGTTGTTGTTTTATTCAACAACTCAAGACATTATGGATCAATTATGACTAACTGATGTTTTCTATCACCAGCTTTATACCCAGCAAATTCAAATAACTCAAACCCTGATTGGGCAAAAACTTTAGAGTCCAAGACTGGGAACAGCCACAGGATACTGACACACTCAGGTGATCTATGACACAAAGTGATAATCATAGTAGGAACATCTCACATTACACGCAGTGACAAATCCAATGAATTGATGTATCATCATTATATTTGTCTAAAAAGTTGTTGTCTATGCTAATGTTGTGATTTTTATCTCTGATCAGGGTTGAATGACGAGCTCTTGAGGTCTGTGGTAAATTTCCTCCACAGTATGGTGACTATTGCGGTAACGGAGGCTGAATATGCGCTTCTAACGGCGACGGCAGTGTTGTGTTCAGGTTTGTGCGTTATGGATTATGGACACAATTGGGACTCATTTCCATGTGAACTTCCACATGATGTCACTGTATACAGAGTAGTCATTTATAGGTCAAAAAGCAAATGACAATTTTAATGTAACACCGTGCCCGACTATTTGTAACTTGCATGTGCGAGGCTTCCGGTGTCATTTGCTTCTAGTTATTTTACCGGCACAAAAAACAGTCAGATATGCTGTTTTATATTGCAAACTGGTATTTTTCATATCATTTTAATTTATACCAAAAATCATAAACACTGTTTTTTGTAGAGAAACTAGTTTTACTGTGCTTTATTTACTCATATAGCTAATTAATTGGAAGTTTCAAATGACCACCATTTGTTTTCTGTTGCCAAGCAGACAGGCCGTCTCTGCGTGCGGTGAGCTGTGTTGAGAACTTACAGGAGTTTGTTTTGGAGCTCCTGTCCCGAGCTTGCTGCTGCTGTAGTCAGGGGACAGCACAGGACCCGCGACGCTTCGCCAGGCTCCTGGGACGGCTGACGGAGCTGAGAACACTACGACACAACCACCTCACCCTTCTCCCACAGCAACCCTGGGATATGCAGTCCTGAGACAGCCTTCGGGGAGAGAGATTTATGACATCTGATCTCTGTTGCAATACACTTAATTTTTGCCCAAAACAATATCCCAGGTCAATGTACTGTAGGTTACCCATGAACAAACATAGTTTAGTTTAATAAAAAAAAAGTTAGCCTCATGATGTGGTTTTCTTATATGCATTAAATAAAATATATTTTGTTTTTTTTGCATTTCATTCATGGTATACGTATCAACTTGCATTTATTATTTATTAACATGGATCTGAATTAATAAATGAACAGAATATGTAATCATTTTCTCATGCCCATTCAGATTTTAAGCCAAGTAAATGTTGTTTTACCTTTGCTAATTGTGTTATATGATTTATTAGCTATAACCCTTGGTTAAAGTTTCAATACGTTACATTCTTGCCATAGAACTTAGGTATCATTCCACAAACAGGAAAAGTGAACTATTAATTTAGAAGTTATAAACCTCATGTTTTATCAGATATTCAAATAAAGCAGGTGTTGGCAATCTGTCATACTGAGTAAGACCTGCCACTGTTTAAATTTCCCTACGACCACAAATGAAACTGATACAGTAGACGTATCAAATGAATGTTTGAATGAATGTTTAACTTCTCAAAAACTGAAACCGCTTGAACTTTAGTCAGCTTGCCATGTTACAGAGATGCACAGCAACGTTTTTTCTTTTGCATGGATCAGATCATCTTCCAGCCATTCAAGAATCATGACAATGTATTCACCTTATTATGGAAGACAAATCATACTGAACGCGTTCTTCAATCATCAATAGTGACTCACTGCTGCCCCCTACAAGTAGAAAAATGTAGTGTTTCAGTAAATCATAAGCAGTGCACAAACAAAAAGTTTGCAAGACAATAATTTTGATTAGCTAACCACTGGTCAGTGTCTGTAATGTTCATTAACGTAACATCTACCTCATGACCTCTCACAAGATGCACGTTTGAGCAGCTTAAATAATTTTCTAATAATTACACATATATCACCTTATACTATCTTGAAAAGATCAAATGTCTCAATACTGTTGAGAAGAAAAAGAAAAATGTTGGTGCTGCACGTGATTTTGGATCCTTTTTTCTACCTTCACGTGCTATCGGAATCATCGTAAATACGAGTTTCCTAGAGGGAAATTAGTTAGTTATTTTATTTATTTGAACATGTTAATAAAATAAAAATAAAATATATATACCTAAAGCATACATACAATTAAAATAACAAATAAATAAGAACATGGACTTCTCAGTACAAGCTTCCAAAATTATTGTAAATAATTGTAAGTAATTCAAAAATAAAAGAAAAACAATTTCCCATGTTCAAAAAGGAGTAGGAAGAAGATTAAACCAACTTTTCTAGTCCTAGCCCCCCTTTCTCTATGTTTATCCCTTAATTAAACACAAAACAAATAGATGCTTTACATACACTATATATCTACTTCCAGTACTTATACTCACATAAACTTATGCATGGAGATTACACAGATGCATACATTCATACATACAGTACGTATACTCATTTCCATCTTCTTTTCCGTATATCTATATCACAACGAATAATAACCCAACCAAACTAGATTTATTATATAATCCCAAAAAACATTTGGTCAGTATACAATACTAACACCTCAATTCCTTTTCATATCCACTAAATATTTTTATTTTAAATATTCTCTTAAAATTACTCATTGTTGTACATGTTTTCATCTCTTCACTACAGTTGTTCCATAAATTAACTCCTTTGGCTGTAATGCAGTGATACTTAACATTTGTTCTTATACATTTCCTTTGTAATACAAAAGTTCCTCTCAGGTAGTACTTGCTCTCTCTCATTTGAAACAACCCTTGGATACTTTTCGATAATTGTTGATTATATATTTTATACATAATTTGTGCAGTTTTAAAATCTACCATATCTCTGAATTTGAGTGCTTTTAGTTTGATAAAAAGTGGATTAGTTGGTGCTCTATAAGTAGTTTTATTTACAATTCTTAAGACTCTCTTTTGAAGTATGAATATAGATTCAGTGTTCATTTTGTACGTGTTTCCCCACACCTCCAAACAATAAGTAATATATGGAAGTATGAAGGAACAAAACAACGTGTATAATGAGCGTTGATTTAATAGATATTTGGTTTTATAAAGTATTGCAATTAATCTGGATATTTTGGCCTTAATATAATGTATATGTGGCTTCCAACATAATTTTTCATCGATTATTACTCCCAAAATTTTTAATTCTTTTACTTTTTCTATTTCAATGTCATTTACCATAAGTTTCTTATGTAAGTTTATTAAACGATTACCAAAAATTAAGAATTTAGTTTTGCTTAAGTTCAGTGTTAGTTTATTTACATCAAACCAACTCTTCATCTTTTTTAATTCGTTTTCCACTATATCCAAGAGTTGATCCAAATTTTCCCCAGAGCAAATTAAATTAGTGTCATCAGCAAATAAAATGGTTTTCAGTTTGTTTGACACCTCCCATACATTATTTATATATAAATTAAACAACAATGGTCCCAGCACTGACCCCTGAGGGACCCCACAAGTAATTACCTTTGACTTTGATTTACAGTTTTGCAATTCTACATATTGATATTGATTTTGTAAATAGTTATTCAACCAAGAAAGTGTCGTCCCCCTGATTCCATATTTATATAATTTCATGGTTAATAATTTATGGTCTACTGTGTCAAATGCCTTTGTAAGATCCAGGAATATCCCCACTGCATACTTTTTGTGTTCTATTGCTGTTGTTATTTCTTCTACAAGTTGAATAAGTGCATGTGAAGTCCTATTAGCCCTGAAACCATATTGCTGATCACACAGTATATTGTGTTTAGTAATAAAGTTGTTAAGCCTTACAGAGAATTTTTCCTCTAGTATTTTTGAGAACTGTGAGAGCACTGAAACTGGTCTGTAGTTTGAGAGTATATTTTTTTCACCAGCCTATATATTGGTATTACCTTTGCGATTTTCATTTTATCTGGAAAAACTCCAGTTTTCAGAGATTGATTACATATATGCTTTAAAGGTTTAACAATACTGCCAATAATACTTTTGACTATACAAATGTCAATACCATTCCAGTCTGTGGACCTTTTACTCTTAAATGTTTTAACAATCTCGATAATTTCTTTTTCATCAGTTCCCTTCACAAACATAGATTCAATAATAATTACATTCTTACTTAACACATCATTTATGCTGCCAGTCTTTGCAAGCCCCTCAGCCAAACCTGGACCAACTCCAACAAAAAAATTATTCAATTCATTTGCAGCTAAGGTCATATCCTTGACCTCTGTATTGTTTTTAATTAAAAAAGTCAAATTCTCCTATTTGTCCTCTTTTATTCTTGATAATTTCATTTAGCACCCTCCAGGTATTTCTTATATTACTTCTATTATCCTTCAGTAATTTACTGTAATAATTCATTTTATTATTCTCATGATTCTAATCAGTTTATTTTTTATATGTCTTATATTTTCTTTCTGCTTCTTTGGTCCTCTTCTTTAAAAACTCTTTATAAAGTACATTCTTCTTAGTACATGCCTTTAGTATTCCATTAGTTATCCATGTTTTTTCCTCAGATTTCTTTGTTTACCTCTTTCTTTACCAGAGGACAGTGTTTTTCATAAAGTGACTTTATAATAGCCAAAAATGAGTCATAAGCTTCATTCACATTTTCTACATGCACTTTACCCCAATCTTGTTTCAATAAATCCTCTTTAAATGCATTAATGTTTTCTTGGGTTCTATGTCTAGTCATTGTGTATTGTTTGCTTTCCTTCTTAGTCTTAGTGTAGCTGTGCATGTTTGCAAAAACTGGCAGATGATCACTGACGTTGTTTATTATTAGTCCACTTTCAACTTTATATTCAATAACATTGGTAAATGTGTTATCAATTAGTGTAGCACTGTTTGTTGTAATTCTAGTTGGTCGACTGATTGAGGGATACAAACCGGTACTGTACATCATATTAATGAACTCTGTAGTTTTATTATGTTCTTGTGGATTGAGCAAATCAATATTGAAATCTCCACAAATAAAAACCATTTTTTTGTTATTACTATTATTGAAAATTTCAGCTATGTCAATATTCAATACTGGTTTCCTATAAATGCAGCTAATTAAAATGTCTTTAGATTTTTCCCTTTCAATTTGTACAGTGATACATACCATGATTGTATCTAAAGGACATTTTATTAACTATTTTACATTCATATCTTTTATCAATATATAATGCAACCCTCCTGCTTGTCAATGGATGAATGGGACACTACATTTTATTCAAAATTTAATAGCTCCAATACATTTGGGCTTTAATACTATTTCACCAAGAAATAGGCAAGAATATACCTAGTATCGTCCATGGTTGCTATTCTTTCCGACGAGCTCGTAATCACGACTTCAGAAGTGGGTAGTAGGAAATTTCCGAACTCACGCCAAACAGACGCGAGACCATTTACGCAAAAACCGGAAACACGTCAAGGAAGCGTAAACCCAGTTCCGGTGTAAGCTTTGTTGACGGCGAAATGGCAGCTGGAGTGTTTTCGACTTTTTATATAAAAACTGTTCCCTTCCTCTCTTCGGATCGCCTGTATCCATTTGGGTTTCAGGTTTGGATCCACAGGAAAAGAATGAAATGAAAGGTAGTGCTGTTTTTGGGTGGAACACAACAGAAACTGCGACTCTTTGCCGCTACAACAACAGGAAGTTCTAATACACTTCATTGAGGTATTTCCGGTCGAAAATGCGGAAAAGGCCTATTGAAAACAGTACAAAGCCTTTGCAAAACCCCGCCCTAGAAAGATTTTAGCCAACCCGATGCCAACAAAGCCGTAGATAGAAGATGATTGACACTTGATTGACACCAACGGCTCTGATTGACTAAAAAGAGCGTTTCTGATTGGCTATTTAAACGATCTAATCTACGGGACACCTTTGTGATCAGGTAGTAGGGTAGTGACATTTTATGTGTGGTGGTATTGAGAATGAGGAGTTACGTCACGATGTTTTCACTCCGCGTTGCATTTCGGGAAGGCAAGGAGGGAGGATACGCTATCCGTTGCCATGGTTATTTTGATAGTGAAACAGAGAGAGCAGCTTGAGATTTGTTTGCATTTTTTGATACAGCGCAATTTCTTGGGGAGAAATGGAGAACGAGGAAGTGAAAGGTAATGTGC
The DNA here is from genome assembly GCA_039654625.1 of Rhinogobio ventralis. Lineage (NCBI taxonomy): Eukaryota > Metazoa > Chordata > Actinopteri > Cypriniformes > Gobionidae > Rhinogobio > Rhinogobio ventralis. Next base: position 31,644,245 of record CM077211.1, read on the forward strand.
TGTATCGGAATACCTAGCAGCGTTATTTAGAGAAACTGCTTTACATCAACAACAGACATGACGCTACCACCTCTCACTCAGTTACCTGGTTTAGAGTATCAGTGTCTACACAATGCAAGCGTTCTGAATCTTAAGTCATTAGAAGTCATAACATGACCTGTTACACAACAAAAGTACATTTCATTCAATGCTACATTTCCAATTTCCCTTTATCTGCAGCAATTGCCCATCTGCTTGCCATTCATTCAGCCTAATCATCACCAAACACATTAACTAGTCTATGACAGTAGGCGAAAATAATTTAATTTTTTACAATGCACGTATTACAATTATATTTAACTATTATTTTATTTTTTTCTACAATAATAAGCATTAGAACTGTAAAAAAAAAAAAAAACATTAATACAAGTGGAGTGCAACCTTAGTTTGGCAAGTATGACTGAGCTCTCGCAGTTTACAGGTTTGTAAGTCTTGCACCGGAGCAGAATTGTTCATAAGCTTCTAATGATTTAAAGCTTCTGAACGCTTGCGTTGTGTAGGCACTGATACCATAAACCAGATAATTGACGATGTCAGGGTGTGTGATAGGTGTTAGTGTTTCTGTGTCTTTCGTCCATTCTGTAGCTGGCAGGTTGTAGGCTACGGGTCGATGTTGTGGATGTAACGCTGTTTGGCGGTGTTATTTAGTCTCTCCCGATAGAGCCCCTTTCCTTTCGCTTCCCCCTTCTCCATTTCTCCCCAAGAAACTGCGCCGTATTGCAAAAATTCAAACAAATCTCAAGCTTCTCTCTCGGGCTCACTATCAAAATAACCATGGCAACGGATAGCGTATCCTCCCAATATGGCGGCGCCTTCCCGAAATGCAACACGGAGTAAACATCGTTACGTCACCTTCTCATTCTCAATTCCATCTCACCATTCTGCTTCATCCTTACATGATACCAAACAAGGAAAATGAGAATATTTACATAGAAGTCTATACACATCTGCATAAAGCTGCTTGTTATATAGGAAATTGAACACCAATGCCCGCTAAAGTCGTATTTACTATTGGGAAACTAAGTAATTCCGAGTTGGGCGTGTCAGAATGGCAGAGGGGAAAACGATTGCTTCCAAAAATAAAATAAATAAACAAATAAAATATCTCTCACAGCACTTACAAAGGTATAATATTTCTAATCCTACCAATTTACCTTTCTGCTTCACCTTTACATGATGCCAAACAAGGAATATATGAGAATATTTACATAGACGTACACACTGATACAGATCTACTGTACAAAGCTGTTTGTTATGTAAAGCAAAACATTTATATTGTTCATACAACTCCATATAAAGACCTAAATACAATCATTATGGTCTGTAAATCAAATTACAATGGCAACAGGCATAGTAGACTTTCAATAGAACATTTATTTTCCCACATGAGAAAATACTGTTTGAGACAGGTTATTTGGTGGGTAGGTAAAATCTGCAGTTTATACAAGCTTAAAATTTCTTAGAGGTTCCATCTTATAAACAGTGAACAAAAGCTACGCAACTTTCTACAATAAATACAAGGTTCTGTGCTTGATGGTGAAAAGGGATTTTTACTGTCTAACAGTAAGTAAGTGTACAATACATCATCATTAACCCTCCAGCATTTCACTTTGAAATCCCAAAAAGAACTAAACCAGAATCTGAAAGCACATGTGAAGTAAGATCTTAAAAGCCTATACAATAGTTTATCATCTTAAATAAGAGATCCGATTTCCATCTTGAACCAATATAATTTAATTCCTTTATCTCTTTACGGTCCATAAATAAATTACTTTTTTGTATCAAAAAATGAGAATATATATATTTAACCATAGACAACTGTGAGTTGGTACATATACACATACATACATAATTGTATGTTGGTAATGTACATATATATGATCACACTCACACTATCTGATATCAAAGACAAGCAGGATACACTATGTAGAAAGTCAGTTCATTTGAAAATCTTTTTACACGTATATATACACACAACCTTCATTTCTTCATTCCTCCAGGCAATTTATTTCACAATAAAGAGAAGAAAAAAAACCCATTAAATTAGATACTATATGATAAAAAACATACTTATATACACAAGTGTCTTTACAATATACAAGAAGTGGTTTGTAAAACTTTAAAAAGTAAAAAGCTATCTTAAGAAAATGGCAGTGATTCATTCAAATGTTTATATTCTTTAAGTTCATTCACTGAATCATTTAAAATGATTAATTATTCAGAAATTAATTGCTCTGAATGTACCCAAATGCTAAAACTATGGGTTTGGGTGGATTAGGCTCGTCATCACCATAAAGTGCCACCTCATAAAAACACAAATCATCAATAGAAACCATCGCCCATTCGTGACCCCTGTCCTAGGAAACATCCTAAACCTGGAGAAAGAAAAAAAACTGGACTGAATCTGAAATGACCGCTACTAAACCATAGCAGGATCAACTAAACTAAACTGACTGATCAGGAGTCTAGTACCTGGTGCACTAACCAAATGGCTGTGGGCCTGCCTTAGAAAGCCCATGAGAGTGGTATGTGTGGACAGATGTGGTTGGCGTTTCTTTTCTACATGAAGTTGGAGCCGACGAAACCATGATCTCCTCGAACTCGGCTCAGGTGCTTCATAGCTCGGTCGTAGGCCACCTGCACAGACTTACGGATACTGGTCTTCTTGCCCTCCATCATACGCAGTTTATCCGCTGTGTCGTCAACGCCAAGAGGGATCACCTTATCTCGTGGCAGCCACTGCCTGCAGATACAGACATAAGAAACGATAACTCACTGACAGTTCCTTCTAAAATCCTCAAATCCAGCGGATGCTTATAATGGATATATGGAAAAGCAAGGTCTGGTGGATAAAGCTAAAGGAAAACAAAGTAAATCTCCAGTGCTGTGCTCACCAGGTGCGTTTGTTGTCGAAGAAGAGAACCAGGAAGAGTTTCTCGCCGGCTTCTTCCTGTCTCTGGTCCCCCAGGCGCAGTACGTCGAGTGGAGGCACAGGGATGGGCACGCCGTTATGCAGCAGACCCTCCTGAGGCATGTCTGGATCTATGATCTACAAAATAAGAGAGCAATTTCTACCATTCATTTAACCTTTAAATGTCAGTGGTTTGCTACAATGCGCTAAACAGTTCACAACCCATTTTACTTGTTAGACATATTTGTGAAAAAAACAAAACAGGTTATTTGGTGAGAAGGAAAAAAAAGTAGGGCACTTACTTTTTTGAACACCAGCTCGAAAAGTTGGAAAGACTGATCAGTAATGTAAATCTAAATCAGTTAATAAAAGCAATCAAAATAGAACACTTTAAAAAAATGATTTTATATTATTTGTTTATCTACAGACCTGCATGAGGTTTGTGAGTTGTTGAAATGTTAATTTGTTAAATCATAAAAAAATATAAATAATTAAAACAAAAAAAATATAAATAAAATAAAAGCTGCAAGCAGCGATGAAAGGACCCTCGCACCCGGGAGCACCGCCCCCCGGTGGCCTCAGGAAAACATTGAATAGTGGGCGACATGCATTTAAGTGGGTAAATATAGGAGAAATATGGCAAAGTCACTTCAATGTGCCACACTTCTTGCTGCCAGCAGGTGGCGCCTTGACTATAACCGAATATTGGCATGTAGATGTCTTCAGGCCAGGACTATTATCAAACATGTGAAGTTTGGGGCAGATCGGACATTGTATGCCCGAGTTACAACAACTTCCTGTGTCGTGGCGAAACATCAGACTTTGACAGGCCGCCACGGACACGCCCTTCAGGGAAAACTCAAGATCTTTACAATTTAACGTTGCACAGGCCTTTAGATTAGACTGACCAAATATGATGATGATCTGGTTAAATCACTATGAGGAGTTAATCACAGTGTAAAACATGCCATTTCCTGTTGCCCACAGGTGGCGCTATGACTGTAACTACATATTGGCATGTAGATGTGTTCAGGCCAGGACTCTAATAATACATGTGAAGTTTGGGGCAGATCGGACATTGTATGCCCGAGTTACAACAACTTCCTGTTTTATGGCGAAACATCGAACTTTGTGAGGCAGCCACGGACACGCCCTTCAGGGAAAACTCAAGATCTTCACAATTTAACATCACAAAGGCCTTTAGATTAGACTGTGCAAATATGATGTTGATCTGATTAAATCTCTAGGAGGAGTTCGTTAAAGTACAATGTCTGGAAATGGCAACAATTTTGCAAAGAAAATTTTAAATATCTCACTTCCTGTTGGTTTTCAGATTTCGTACCAGGAGACTTTTTTGTAGGTATTGGGCTGTTACATGTGTCTACCGCATTTCATACCTGTACGTGAAACATAGCGGGAGGGGCACTTCGTTGAAATGTTGTAGGTGCCGCTATCGAGCCATTTTGCCACGCCTAATTCTGAAACCCATATCAGACGTAAATTTTCACCACTTTTGACGCGTGTGCAAAGTTTTGTGAGTTTTCGAGCATGTTTAGGCCATCAAAAATGCGATTCATTTGGGTGAAGAATAATAATAGGCTGAGCAATTCCAATAGGGTCCTCACACCATCGGTAATGGTAATCAATATAAAACACTTATGAAAATTGTTTTTTTTGTTTACCCGCATTGTCATGTGACCACTGAACAGACAACCATGAACATGTAAATGTGTTAAAAATAACAGCATTATTAAGTTACTGAAAATGTGTTCATAACTTCTCATGGGTGTTTTAGGTTAAAACGGGTTCAGCTGGCAAAAATCCCTGGAATAATAAATCATTTATAATGAAACTGGGAATGTGTATTAATGAAGTAAACAGGGTCATTTTTGATGACAGGCTCATCTCATCATTATGGTGAAAGACTGATAACTTTAATTTTAGAATGCGCTGATCTTTTTTAAAGTGGACCTATTATGCCCCTTTTTAGAAGATGTAATATAAGTCTCAAATGTCTCACCAGAGCAGGATAGGATGGATATCCTCTGCTTTTGGCCCACACCAAATCCAGAGGTTCAGGTTCTGGCGCGTCCCCGTTCGACAGCACATCTACATAGAACAAGGACCGTAATATCCACTTATGCCCTCAAAAACAAATATATTGACATTTCATTGGGATCCATTTCTTACCAGTCCCAGTGTAGTCAGAGTCTCCGTTAACAGTATCTAAGAATGGTACTTTGGACAAAGCAGGTTTCCCTCTGCTCTTTTTAGGGGTTGAGACACTGAAACCAACAGAAAAAAATTTGAGATTACTGCACAAACTGAGATAACTCAGCTGTATGAATATAAAAAGGTTTTAGTCCTTTTTTTCTCTTACAGTTCTCTGAGAGTCGGAGAGGAGCTGCATTCTGAGTCAGAGCTGCCATCTTTGTGCTTTCTGAATCCATTTGTGAGAGCTAAAAAATATAGAGAAAAGGGTGTTTAGGAAAGGTTAAATTAATAAAAATTAATTACCCATGCCACAATTTCAGTTGTCATGGATTGTCCATGCTTTCTAAAATTAAAAATAAAATCCCTTCACCCAAACTGAGATGGTTATCATGGTTATGATGTTGCAAAAATGAGCACATTTACATATTGTATAAGGTCATTTACATATAACCATAGGTGTAAATCGCGGGGGGTCGGGTAAGTAGTCTGTCAAGGCTATTTTATTCACTTTAAACATCGGATGAAGTGATTTTTATTTCTCTTTAATACAGACAATGCTGAGTTATTAATAAATTAGCAATGACAAAAAATGATGATACAGATGTATTTTTCCACAAGTCCAATATTTTAGTGATTATTGTTTGGTAGCTTGTTGTAAGTCACCCACTACAACTAACACGGCGATAAGCCTATGTGTGAACTGACATTGGGCTAATGTAGATTTACTGCTGTGTTGGGTTTTGCTCAATGCATTTATTCAAAATAGAAATCTTTTCTAACAATATAAATCTTTACTATCACTTTTCATCAATTTAACACATCCTTGCTGAATAAAAGTATTAACTTTACAAAAAAAAAATGACACCGCAAACTTTTGAACGGTAGTCTACATTTTAACAAAAGATCACAGGTTATAAGAAAGCAGCACTACTGTTTCCAACATTGATAATAAATCAGCATATTAGAATGATTTCTGAAGGATCATGTGACACTGAAGACTGAAGGAATGTCTGATGAAAATTACAGCTTTGCATCACAGAAATAAATTACATTTTAAAATATAAAACCATTATTTTAAATTGTAGTAATATTTCACAATATTACTGCTTCTGTATTTTTGATCAGATAAGGCTTGATGAACATAAGACACTTCTTTAAAAATAGTAATGTTTTCAAACTTTTAACTGGTACTGTATACATACACACACACACACACACACACACACACACACACACACACAAACTTTTACAAAAAAGAAAAAGAAAAAGTAAAGTGCAAGTAAACATGTCATAAGATCAGTTGTAATTAGGGCTGTGAATCTTTGGGTAGGCAGCGAATCGATTCGATTCACGATTCATTGGTTTTCGATTCGATTCAAAAACAATTTTTGCTCATTCAGAACGATTCGATTTGATTTAGCATTTTTTAATATACATTAATAGGATTATTAAAATGTTTCCCCCAATGTTTCTTAGTCAGGGTGTGAATTACACAGCGACCTTCAGGGATCAGAGAGTGGGCAAAAAAACAACCTTTTGTCCATTGTTAATGTTAGTTAATGTTATTACTTTATTATTTTATTATTATTACACACTAATAGCCTATAAGAAAAATTGCATATAAAATGGCATTTTTAGAAATGTACATAAGCCACATTTAAAAAGGCTTTAAAAGTATTGTTAGTTCATGCTAACTATTGTGTAGGATAGTGTTAATGGCTACACAACCTTATTAAAGTGTTCCAGGTACATTAAACATGCAATGCTTCCATGGAGAGACTAGAATATCATGCACTTTTTCAACTAATCCTAAACTAACTTTTCTTCACAGAATAGAAAGAAAGGCCCTCTTTGTTCTCTTTATACAGAACATTTTCCTTATGAGGATTCTGAAAGAAAACACACCGGTGTCTACTGTTGCAATAAATGTGCATCCTTGAATAAGCGGGGTTATATTATATGACCCATCTCTGTAAAACTTCAGTATTTTATTCCATATAAAATAACGGTGACGTTTTCACGCAACGAAAGCGTTTTATTTCAACAGTAGTGACCACGGTGACTTGGCAATTGACAATGGCTTGAGCGTTTGACTCAGGACTATTCCTGTCTCGATAGAGAGCTGTCATCTGCTCATGTGAATAGCAGTGGCCTTCCTAAGGAGAGCTCAAACGTGAGCTGCTCAAACGTGAGCTGCTCAAACGTGAGCTGCTCAAACGTGAGCTGCTCAAACGTGAGCTGCTCAAACGTGAGCTGCTCAAACGTGAGCTGCTCAAACGTGAGCTGCTCAAACGTGAGCTGCTCAAACGTGAGCTGCTCAAACGTGTGTCAGTAAAAGTTACGAACGCAAGCGAGCGAGCGCAATTCAGTGAAAGGTGGTAAAGAGTGCAGTGTCTGTGAAGGAGAGAGGACATGGATGACGCCGCAACGACAGGATTTGTAATCGATGCATCGAGAAAATGAGTGAATCGTTACACCCCTAGTTGTAATGCAGCATGTAAAGCAGTTGTTTTCTTTACCAGGCTCTAGAGTGAGTCGAGGGGGCGTTCTCTCACGCTCTGGACTGCAGCTGAGACTTCTTGCTCTCTGTTTGGCCAGGGTTGATATGGGCGGAGGTGTTGAAGGTTTTGGCTGGGCTGTAGTTTCGGTCTTGACGGTGGCGGTGCAATTTGGTGTGCGTGCAGGGTCTGGGTCAGTGCTGACGACCTCCTCCCTGTTTCCATTCTGCATCTGATTGTCTCTCTCACGCTGGAGCTTAGCTCCATTTTTTGCTTTTTTGAAAAGGACGGACGTTCGCCGCCCGACCCCACCTGTGGTGGGCCGGACCGGTGACTCAGTGGACGAGAGGCCGTTGATCAGTTTGTTCTCAGGCGGGCGGTCCTCAGGTTTGGTGCAGCTGTTCACAGGTGCAGAGTCTGAATCGGCCTCTTGGCTCTCGCTGTTGAGTTTGAGGCGCTTGGGTGGGCATGGGGGGGTCCTGGGGTCAGATGTCATGGGTCGGAGGGTCGGTGGTTCTTGGTGGGTGTCTCCTGGTGGAGGGGACAAAGCCAGGCCTGTGGGCTCCAGCATGGGTGGCGGGGTTGATTTACAGTCATCTACATAAAAAGAGGGACAGCCAGACGTCAAGAAAATCTGGAATCAGACTGGAATTGTGGGAAAAAAGCTTAATGGTTAAACATTTGAAAATGAAGAAATTAAGACAAGTATTAGTATTGCAATTTTACAGTTGGACTGTACAACGTTTATTAATATTTATAATTTTTCCTTGGTTCAATCCATCGGATGTTGATTGGAAGAAGGCAGATCTGAATGTGAGCTTGCAGTCGACTGTAAGAAAGGGCCGTGTTTAAGCAGACCAAATGATTGGAGAAGTCCAACAAACTTCACCAAAGAGTAGTCTGTCAGTTTACCGGAATATCCAGTTATGACATTTTGATTAAAAATTAAAAGGTCTTTTTTTTTTATGAAATGTGAATGAATTATTTACAATAAGATCAATACCATGCATTTAGAAAATAGGGTGAATTTTCATTTTATGGCTGAACCAGGAAGAATGCAGATGTTCAAATACCATTAACAGAACTGAATGTTATGAAAACAATTTGTTTCCAGTATTTAATTTTTTTATTTTAATTCTGAATACCTGATTCTCAATTCCCAAATCTAGTCAAGTTTCACCTTTATCTGACGATGCCGAAGACAGGTTATGTTCACCATCCATCTCTTTGTCTTCATCCTCCTCCTCGTCTTCCTCTTTGAGGTCTCCATTGAGCATGTGCGAGTTCCGCGAGTGCTGCTTATAGCGGACGTTGTTGATTTCTCGCCGTAGCAGGCGGATGCGGCGTGTACGTGCGCCGCTCGAGCGCATGGACGTCACCACATCTAATTTATCTAGCAGCTCTCTCAACTGGTTTTCTGTCGTCATGTGCAATCGATTATCAGGGTCTAGCAGCGTGTCGACTACACACACACACACACACACAAAAACCAAACAAATTGAAACAAAAAGGCAAACTTCATGCTATTTGCTTTAAAGGTAGAAGCTAAATAATGTCATGTTACTATGATAAAATTATTTACAGAAAATGTTTTGACAAAACTAGAAGCAACACCTTAGAAGCTGCATAGCAACGACATGGCACGTTTTCAAGAAATCCCACCAAAATGTATGCACTTTACCACTGCCAACAAGTTACTTTTATCTGATTTCTTGGGAACTACTCACCATCTTCCAAAGTGCAGCGGTAGTAGTCATTTTTGTGTGGCGATTCTGCCAGGTGCATGCCTGTGTCCAGGTCGAAGCCTGTGTTGTGGGCTTGTCTCTGAGCGTGCCTCAGGATAGCGCCCCCTAGGTCCCTCAGACGTATTGCAGCTTGGTAAAACACAGTATCTTTAGCATTGTAAAGCAGGCAGTTGGAGATCATGAGGTTGAAATCAGCCTCCAGGTCAGTGACAGAGCGATATTTGTGAGCTTCCAATTTGGATTTTATGGTGGAGAAATCCATGGGGTTCGTGATAAACTCCAGGTAATCTGGGACCTGAGAAGCCAAGAGCACAGTTTCTGTTTAAGGCTTGAAGCTTCCATTAACATAAATAGGTATGAGACAAGAAAATTAAGACATTAGGATTTTAATATAAGAATAGACTTATTTTAAAAATCTTGAATCTTTTGAAGCTGTTGTATAATAGCAATATTGCTATAAATTAAATTGATCAAATTTTTTAAATAAATGCTGTTCTTTTATACTTTTTTTATTCTTCAAAGAAACATGGAAAAAATGTATCACAGATTCCACAAATAACATTTAGCAGCACAATGGTCTGAGCATCAAATCAGCATATTAGAATGACTTCTGAAGGATCATGTGACACTGAAGACTAGAGTAATGATGCTGAAAATTCAGCTTTGCATAGCAGGAAGAAATTACATTTGACAATACACTGATCAGGCATAACATTATGACCACCTTCCTGATATTGTGTTGATCCAAAACAGCCCTGACCCATCAAGGCATGGACTCCACTAGACCCCTGAAGGTGTGCTGTGGTATCTGGCACCAAGATGTTAGCAGCAGATCCTTTAAATCCTGTAAGTTGCGAGGTGGGGCCGTCATGGATCGGACTTGTTTGTTCAACACATCCCACAGATGCTCGAATGGATTGCGATCTGGGGAATTTGGAGGCCAAGTCAATACCTCAAACTCGTTGTTGTGCTCCTCAAACCATTCCTGAACCCTTTTTGCTTTGTGGCAGGGCGCATTATCCTGCTGAAAGAGGCTACAGCCACCAGGGAATACCGTTTCCATGAAAGGGTGTACATGGTCTGCAACAATGCTTAGGTAGGTGGTACGTGTCAAAGTAACATCCACATGGATGGCAGGACCCAAGGTTTCCCAGCAGAACATTGCCCAAAGCATCACACTGCCTCTGCTGGCTTGCCTTCTTCCCATAGTGCATCCTGGTGCCATGTGTTCCGCAGGTAAGCAACGCACACGCACCCGGCCATCCACGTGATGTAAAAGAAAACGTGATTCATCAGACCAGGCCACCTTCTTCCATTGCTCCGTGGTCCAGTTCTGATGCTCACTTGCCCACTGTTGTCACTTTTGGCGGTTGACAGGGGTCAACATGGGCATTCTGACTGGTCTGCGGCTATGCAGCCCCATACGCAACAAACTGCAATGCACTGTGTATTCTGACACCTTTCTATCAGAACCAGCAATAACTTCTTCATCAATTTGAGCTACAGTAGCTCGTCTGTCACGTGCATCAATGAGCCTTGGCCGCCCATGACCCTGTCGCCGGTTCACCACTGTTCCTTCCTTGAACCACTTTTGATAGATACTGACCATTGCAGACAAGGAACACCCCACAAGAGCTGCAGTTTTGGAGATGCTCTGACCCAGTCGTCAGCCATCACAATTTGGCCCTGTAAATCCTTACGCTTGCCCATTTTTCCTGCTTCTAAAACATCAACTTTGAGGACAAAATGTTCACTTGCTGCCTAATATATCCCACCCACGAACAGGTGCTGTGATGAAGAGATAATCAGTGTTACTCACTTCACCTGATCGGTGATAATGTTATGCCTGATCGGTGTATATTCAAATAGAAAATTTTAAATTGTAATAATATTTCACAATATTTCAGTTTATACTGTAAACTGTGAGCATTCACCAAAACTCCCAAAACTTTTGAATGGTAGTGTGTATGAATGTATATAATTATAGATAGACAGACCTCTTTCAAGTTGACAGGCTGTGCAAATATGTTTGCAGTATCTTTCTCCTGAAGCTGGTCTAAAGTGGACCGAAGCAGTACCAGGACCGGAGTTAACTGATGCTCAGTCACAGCCTGGTGAATCTTCACCTACAGAAGCAACACATGGTTAAAGTGACACATCTAGCAAATTTTTATATGGTCGAGGTGACATACAGAAGTCAGCAGATGTCATTAAACAATCAGTAACAGGTCAGATTACTTCAAGTCTGGGAGCTGTCTGTATAATAAAATGTTCTTTCCAAAGTGAACATCCCTTCCCTCTAAATTATAATAATATTATAATAGCAAGTAGCAAATCATGGTGTTGTCAGTGTGTGTTCAGTTACACTAACACTTGTAGATTATTTCCTTTTCAACCACCAATTAGTTGCAAAGGAAGCGGCTGAAATGTATTTACTTTAAAAATGTCTTCATTAATTTCAACTATTGTATAAGATTTCACATGTGGTTTTGCTGGTCTGAAAAAGCAGCCAAGTCAAAGCTAAAGAAATGACAATATTTGCCAAATCAAGTAACAGCTTGAGTCTTAGGGCCGTTTTACACTGCAGCGCAACGGCAACAGCAGGGTGGTGATGGTTTCACAATGACAGAGCTTCGACTGTCTACAGCAAGAAAAAAATCTGGGTTGCCACATTGAGTATTTTCTTTGATAACAGCTATAAATTATGAAATGGTTATTGGGAGTGAGCAACCGTTAACGGCCATCTGCGAGTCAAGTTCCGATGGAAAAGTGACCTCTGACCCAACACATGAAGTAGGATGTAGTAGCAGCATAAGCTTAGGTGAGAGTAGATGCCTCTCGCGGTTCAAACTAATCGAGCTGGGCAAAAACTCAAGCTCCTCTTCCCATATATCGAAATCCTCTGACATTTCTCTTTAAAAATTCTAATTTGTGACCCGTGTTTGGTTTTGCTCTATCCTCTGCGCTTCCGTGCTCGTCAATACTTTATACGTCAGGTCAGAGGTCACTCTTCCGCTGAAACTTGACTCACGAACGGCCGTTACCGGAAGCCAGTGATTATAGTTTATAAAGTTATAAATATGGATATTTTTCTTACAAAAACGCATCGCTTCAGAAGGCCTTTATTAACCCCTGGAGCCATATAGATTACTTTTATGATGGATGGATGCTCTTTTTTGGGCTTCAAAATCTAAGTTACTATTCACTCGCCTTATAAAGCTTGGAAGGATATATAACCCCGACGGTGTTTGGCTGAAAAAAAGTCATATACATCTAGGATGGGTTGAGGCAGAGTAAATTATGGGATAATTTAAATTTTTTGGTGAACTATCCCTTAAACTGCTTAATCGTTTGGATTTAGTAAGATTTACTGAAAAAAAAGTGTTGCACCATTTGCACCAAGCCAAACGTATCTTTTTTTTCATTCAATAGTTGACTTCAGTGTTTTATGTTGCTTCATTTTGCAAATGATCATATTCACTGATAGTTTAATGGAGCAAAAATAGGCTCAGCGCTGCGAAGGCATGCATTTTGAGTTCTGGAAACTGTAAATATGAGTGCAGAGATAACTACACAGAGGCCTTAAAGGAACACGTCGACTTTCTGGGACTTTAGTGTGTTAAAAAACACGACTCAGGTTCAAATTAAGCTAAGGTAACCGAGTTCACAAATCTGGTTGTCATGATTTATTCATATTATCATATGAAATGTTTCAGTATGTTACCTGCTCTCTCTTTAGTTTCTCTCGCTTGCGGATGAGCTCAATCAGAAGTCGCGCTCTCTCCAAATCATGACGAAGCTTCTGCCAGTATTTCAGCTCTTCTCTCACAGCATTCAGCTTTTCATCTGGCTCCGCCTATACACAGTTTATAAGAGCCAAAGTTAAGCAAAAAACACATAATACTGAAGTTGTGTTTAAGGGGTGTGGCTTATAGATAGAAATAGGGCACCACAATTAATCAGATATATTAAAAATACAGTATATAGTAGCGTTATCAATAATCATAATACAAATAATACTGATTATTATTATTTTATTGTCATATTGATATATAATAACAAAATGTTTGTCCAAATTGTGCAGCCCTATAAACAAGCACTGTCAACCTGGAGCTTAGAAAAAATTTAATAAACTATTGTAATTTAAAATAAAAAAAAATTTCAGAATAAAAATGCAATTAGATTTTTTCCCCCCCAAATCATAAAGCCCTACCCACAACATTTAAATATGCTTAAAAACTGACCTGTTCTGCACTCCTCTGGCCCTGCAGATGCGAATGTAAACGGCGAATGAGAGGCACTCCATTGCGTGACTGACGCTTAAGTAACCAATAGTTGTGAAGTCTCTGCATGAACTGATTCTTCCTCTGTATGATCACATCTTTAGAAATTTTGTTCAATCTGTAAAAACATCAACAAAATAATTACGTAATTACGTAAAGGAATAGTTCACCCAAAAATTTAATAAAAAAATTATCAAATTACTTACCCTCCTGTCGTTCCAAACCCATAAGACTTTCATTCATCTTCAGAACACAAATGAAGATCTTTTTGATGAAATCTGAGAGCTTTCTGTCCCTCCATAGACAGCTACACAGCTACCACTTTGACACTTAAAGTTCATAAAGAGATCGTAAAACTAATCCATATGAATTGAGCGATTTAATCCAAATTTTCTGAAGAGACACGATCGCTTTATATGATGAACAGATTGAATGAAAAGTCTCTTCAGAAAATTTTAACTAAACCGCTCGATTCATATGGATTAGTTTATGATCTCTTTATGAACTTTTTGAAGCGTCAATGGAGGGACAGAAAGCTCTCAGATTTCATCAAAAAGATCTTCATTTGTGTTCTGAAGATGAACAAAAGTCTGACGGGTTTGGAACGACATCAGGGGGAGTAATTAATGGCAGAATTTCTGGGTAAACTAACCCTTTAAATATTTATTAAGTAAAGCTTATTGTTTAAAAATTATTTTAAATATGTATACTTGCATATATTTTTTAGCTAACATTTATAAAAAAAAATATATATATATAAAATGCATCGAATGTATGCTAAATAAAAAAAAATTATATACATATACAGACACATACACACACACACCTTTCCATATGCAAGTATTTACCTGTGAGTGGGTATTTCTGGGACAGTGACCATTGGCGTTGCAATTTTTTTGGACACCTCTTCCTTCTTTCCTTTCTTCTGCTGCTGCTTAGAATCCAGCTTATTGCTTCGTCGCTGCTTCTTCAGTTGTGGTGTCTGTGTGTAGGCACTGCGACCCCTATTAGCCCTACACCCCAAAACCCTTCCCCCGGTTTCTTCATCATCTGACCCGTCCTTCGCAGCCGGCGAGTGCGCCTCACAAAACGCAGTCTTTTTCACCGAAAACGTAGTCCCATTCACAGTAGTCTCTCGGACTGGCTCTATTTTCATAAAGAGTCCTGCCCTCTGCGCACAGGTCACATGGAAGGCCGTGTAGCAGTTGGCCTTGTGGCACTGGATAGATGCTCCACAACCTTTCTGCTTGCACAGGTAGCATGTTAGCTTCCACCTAGCCGGTGGAATGTTGTCTACGCCCTCAATGGGCTCAAGGAAGACCGTGTTGGCAAAGCACACCTCTGGGATCCAAATAGCACAGACCACATGTGCCCATCGTCCGTCGCTGGTCTGTTTAAATGCTCCGCCCCGGTTCGGGCAAAGCACACAGTCCACGGGCCGAGAGGGCGACTGCAAGCAACAGCGGCAGAGCCACTGGCCCTCTGGGATGTAGGGAACTCCATAACACTCCTGGTGCACAGCCAGGTTGCAGATGTCACAGAACAGGATGACGTTACTGTTGAGACACTCGTCGTCGAGACAGACGCAGCAGAAGGCGTCTTCGTCAATGACGCTCTGCGAGGGTGCTTGGCTTCGTGACTCCAAGAACGACTCCTTTTCCAGACGGTCTATCAGGAGTTCGAAAGTGTCAGGTGATACTTGTGGCTGGCCTTCTGATGCCCGTCTTTCGTTCACCAGCTCCAGCCAGGCCATGTCTTCCTCATCCATGTCATACTCCGCATCTGTGTCCAGCTCTTCACTGGACTTCTCAATGTAGCGGTAGTATGACGAAGGGCGAGGAGGCGCCTCCACCGGTTCAAAAGAGTCCCGTTCTCTGAAAGTCGGCTTGGGTAAAGCACTGTGGTGGCTGTTCACACTTGACTGTGTCTGAGATTGTCCATGAGAGTTGGAGCAGTGGTTTTGCGATGAAGACGACGACAACTGTTTCACATCCTTCTTTTTACCCCTGTGGGGCACCGATCGGCGCGGCGAGCTGACTATGGCGGTCACCGACGTCTGCTCACTGTTTTCTTTGTTGCTGTTGCACTCCGCAATGTCCTGAGCAGTCATCTCATCTTCAGTGATCACGATCAAGGGGTCAAAGATGCTGATCCGATGCAGTCTTCCATCCAAGTCCACTTCCACAATTTTCTGTGCCTGTGCGTATGTTAGGGTTTCTCTGGTGGGTGAAACTTTCAGCCGGCAGGGAGAGGGTGAGCGTGGCTGTGATGCCCCCATACCTGATGTACCCGTGTCCGCGGCATCACTTTGGCCCCCGGGTAGGCCTCCCCTCCGTCGTGGTTTTCTCATGGGCACTCACCCCACGCAGCCCCTTGTACCTTGACCTGTATAAAAAAAGAAAAACAACAAACATAAGATTTCTTATATTCAAAACATGACAATACCAATGTGCCATTTCACTTAATGTCTTGCCATGCCAAAAAGTCAACAGTGAAAAATTCTCACATCACCCTTGGTCGTCTGAGTCGTGTGTCTGTAAATACTGCATGCTTTCATTTCCTGGAAGTGGTCACAACCCGCATCATAACATGCTGATGATGCTTTTTTAATTTTTAATTTTATACATGACTTTAAACAACACTGTTATTGTTAAATATAATATTGATAAGATGAGCACCCTGTTTTTGTTTTGTTATTTTATCATACCATGTTTTTATTTATGTTTACATTATTTGCACAATTCAAAAATTCTATTGTTTGCACAAACACATTTTGTACACATTTGTTTAATTATATATTGCGAGAGAACATTTCTAATTGTATTATGCTAATATGCATTGTTGCATTATGTTAATAAAAGTTATACAAAAATTACAAGTTACAAACTATTCAAAAGAGCAAATAAGCCAATTAAACAACACAGCAGTGTTTTGTATAAATGTAAAAAAAAAGGCTATTATATCCTGTAATATTATTAAGTATTATACTTAATATACACCAATCAGTCATAACATTATCGCCGATCAGGTGAAGTAAATAACACTGATTATCTCTTCATCACAGCACCTGTTCATGGGTGGAATATATTAGGCAGCAAGTGAACATTTTGTCCTCAAAGTTGATGTGTTAGAAGCAGGAAAAATGGGCAAGCGTAAGGATTTACAGGGCCAAATTGTGATGGCTGACGACTGGGTCAGAGCATCTCCAAAACTGCAGCTCTTGTGGGGTGTTCCCGGTCTGCAGTGGTCAGTTTCTATCAAAAGTGGTCCAAGGAAGGAACAGTGGTGAACCGGCGACAGGGTCATGGGCGGCCAAGGCTCATTGATGCACGTGGGGAGCGAAGGCTGGCACATGTGCCGCAGTCCAGTCAGGGTGTCCATGCTGACCCCCATCCACTGTCGACAGCACCAACAGTGGGCACGTGAGCATTAGAACCAGACCACAGAGGAATGGAAGAAGGTGGCCTGGTCTGATGAATCACGTTTTCTTCTACATTACGTGGATGGCCTGCAGGATAATGCGCCCTGCCACAAAGCAAAAATGGTTCAGGAATGGTTTGAGGAGCACAACAACGAGTTTGAAGTGTTGATTTGGCCTCCAAATTCCCCAGATCTCAATCCATTCGAGCATCTTTGGGATGTGCTGAACAAACAAGTCCGATCCTTGGACGCCCACCTGGCAACTTACAGGACTTAAAGGATCTGCTGCTAACATCTTGATGCCAGATACCACAGCACACCTTCAGGGTCTAGTAGAGTCTATGCCTCGACAGGTAAGGGCTGTTTTGGCAGCAAAAGGGGACCAACACAATATTAGGACATTATTAGGTCATGATTTTATGCCTGATTGGTGTATACTATTATTATACTCTGCCACACTTTTATTTTTTATTGTTTACACAATTTAAAAACCGCAAAATTCTATTGTTTGCACAAACACATTTTGTACACATTTGATTAATTATATATTGTGAGAGAATATTTCTAATTATATTATGGTAATATGCATTGTTGCATTATGTTAATAAAATTATACAAAATGTAATAATTTTGTTACATACTAGAATAAACAATATGATAGAAAATGTACTATTCAAAAGCTCAAACGTTAAACAATAAATAAATTAAACAATACTGCCAATTAAACAATACAGCAGTGTTTTGTATAAATGTAAAAAATAAAAAGGCTATTATGCCTTGTAATATTATTATTGAGCATTATACTTAATATACTTAATACATATGTTATTATACCCTGCCACACTTATTTTTTAGTATGCATAATTTATCCAGTCGCTTTGTAAAAAAAATGCTCCTTATATTTTGTGAAAGAACATATGTATTTGTATTACATTAACATGCATAAAATCTAAATAAAATTAAGAATATAGAAAATTGTCTACATTATAGAATAAACAATACTACATAAGAAATAAACGGAAAACTCATTGTGACCAAGTAATCAGCATAGCAAATAAATATTTAAAATTCTTAAAAAACAGTTCTGTTTATACAACTCATACAATTCAGTTCAACTATCACTATATATTCAAACTCATAAATCCATACATTTCAAAATGAAATCAATATACACGTATGCAAATATATTCATTGCTAGTTTAGTTCAGCATACGGCATTAGATTACACAAAAGTCATTGGAAGGATTAAGTTCAGGCCGGTCGCCAATTTAGTGTGTTTTTATTTTTGCTGTCCAATGGGCGGGACTTTTGATCAAGGCCTCTAGCAGCTCATCCTCTTTTTCTCAACGCTAAAACGCATTAAAATTGTAATACAGGGTCACGTCGCCGTTATACATCCGTAACAGCTGACGCAAACACTTTAAGAGGCATATTACAAAACTTAAAGTGGAGTTTTGAGGAATTTGTCACTGAAGTGAGACGACCACCAGAGGCTGCGAAGTTTAACAACCCCACATACTTAGACAACCAATCACAGGCGTCCACCCTCTCCGTCTAGCCAATCAGCGGCGAGAAAAAGTATAACACAAGCTAATAGTTAGGTTGAGCGTCCTCGATTCTAGAACGAAACGTCAGCCATATTTACAGTCCAAACAGAACTTCAGATTCAGTTAAGTTTCCCGAGAACCCCTAACACAAAAATAAACAATGACAACATCATTACCACTTCAAATCATAAAACTGTTCCTCTGAGACAGCGTATATACGAACATGCTTACTGATAAACTCCGTGACGATCGAAACGCCGAGGCGGCTAAAGCTGGCGGGCTAGTTAGCCGCTCTAGCCCGGGTAATCAGCACAGTAACGCCGCGTGCGGTAACCAACCAGCCGTCGCAGCTAAGCGACCGTTGACATTGACTTCACAAGTTGAATTGGTAACACACACAAAATACACTATTAAAAAAACCAGACAAATTACCGTATTTTCCGACCACAACTTCCGTAGAGAAGCAGAAGCTTTTTGCGATGGCTGTTTAAGCTGGCGGCTTGGCCGAAAAGCCGGTAAATATTCGCCGATAAAATGTCCCTCGTCTCTCAGTCCTCCATAATTTCCTCCTGCAAATGTCTTCTGCGCACTCATGAATTAGGGTTAATTTCAAGCATTTTAACTTCTGATCGACTCGAGTTGGATTAGACAGGAGCAGCAAAGCTAGCTGGCTATTTTCAGCTTCGACTACTACAACCGTCGCTCGCTGCCTGGGTAGATAGTTAGTAGCTCGCCAGATACACAGGCAGAACGGAGCGGAGCTTTCTGTCGAGATAGTAAGAACACGCCCCTTCGGAAAAGCAGGCCATCTACTCTGTCAGCTATACGACTAATTTAATATAGCATTACGTTAGTGTTTATTTAACTCATAATACGGGCTGGAAGTTTGTGACACTTGAGTGTGCTACGGTGCAAGTGTGCTTCCCACACAGTTCATGCTATGGTCACAGTTCATAACGACCTGTCATCCGTAATGCATACATGCAGTTCGATTGTTTGGAGATATGCAGATATTAGGCCAGTGAGCAAAGAGGATATTACTAGATAAATTGCTTCTGTTAATATGATCAAAAACCCTGGCATGTACAAACACAGTTTGCATGAGAGAGAAAAAAAATCACATTATCTGTTTTCAAGACATGGGTATATTTCAAGAACGGTTGAGTTAATGCATGCATTATGGCACACAACAAACAATTGTGACACTAAAATAATAGAAAAATAAGTCAACAAGTCTTTGTGTCAGATCCCAAATTTTATAACAACATCTCTATCTAACACCAATGTGCTACTCAATGCCTTGATGTGCCATTTGTCATGGCCAATCAATCACTTCCACAAGCTAAACATCCTGTCACACCTTTCAAAGGATTTGAAGGTAGCAAAAACAAGCCATACAGTCAACATGAGATTAGAACTGACCCTATGTACTGTCTTAATACACATTCTTGGGTTTTAATGTGAATAATTTGTCTGTGCATGTTAATCCAAATAAAAATGTTTGTCCAAGTAATCTTTCAATACAATGCAACAACTACTTAACAGTCCCTTGTAGGAAGACACATCATGGCCATATTCCAGGATGACAATGTCAAGATTCATCAGGCTCAAACTGTGAAAGAATGGTTGGGAGGGAGCATGAAGAATCATTTCCACACATGAATTGGCACCTCTTGAGTCCAGAGTCCCTTAAATTCATTGAAAGTCTTTGGGATGTGCTGGAGGAGACTTTACAGAGTGCTGGTATATAAGATCTTGACCAAAAATGTATGCACCTCTTGATGGAAAAACATCACAACATTTATTTCCATCAAAAGCATAATTTTTGGTGCAAGAACTGCTGCCAAACATATAACATGCTAGAAACATAATACTCACTACAATACTGATCCAATCATTGACTCTTAAGCATTTGCCTATTTAAATCCAAACAGCAACTTTTTTTTTTGGCCGGCCGGGCAGTGTATTATTCAAAAGTTTAGAGTTAGTAAGATTTTTTAAAAATAATTCTTACAAGTCTCTTATGTTCACCAAGGCTGCATTTATTTGATAAAAAAACAAAACAAAACATAGTAATATTGTGAAATATTACAATTTAATATATTTTAAAATGTAATTTATTCCTGTGATGGCAAAGCTGTATTTTCAGCAGCCATTACTCCAGTCTTCAGTATCACATGACCCTTTAGAACTCATTCTAAAACGCTGATTTGATGCTCAAGAATCACTTATTATTATTATCAATGTTGAAAACAGTTTTGCTTGCTTGCTACGGTTTTTATGAAAACTGAAAATACTGTCAATTTAATGCATCAATTTAATGCATCATTGCTGAATAAAAGTATTCATTTCTTTCGTACTAACCCCAAAATTTTAACGGTATACAAACTACTTAAATTTTAAGACCCATATCACTAAAATGCATGAAATTGTTAATAACCGTCCTTTTTTATTTTTAACCTGATAGCACTTAAAATCTAACAAAAAAATCTTTACTCACCCTCGTATCATTCAAACTTTTCTTTTTTTGTGGAAAGCATAAGCAGAACATTTAGCAGAATGAATATTTTTGTCTGCTTTGCTTCCCGCATAAAGCTATCGTACGACTTTACGTTTTAGAATATTACCACATTACTAAAAATAAAATGCTCATTCACCAGAAGCCCAGATATCCCACATATTCCAAAAGGAGTTGGTTATTGTACAAAATACTGCTCTATATATGTACTTTTTAAGGAGTGATTAAACATTCTAAATAGTTTCTAAATTGTTTGCCTAATCGCAATACAGTACAGCGTTAATGTCAGACCCACTAACACTGGGACATCGTGAGTGTGTTTCTTCTCTTTGAATCTCTTCTTGGGAAAGGAACAAAGCTCCTCACTTCTTTAAATGATAAACCTGTGAAAAAAAATAGTCTAATTACATTTGCATATTATGTCAATTTATGTCAATATAAAGTACAGCAGCCATAACTATCTGTGTAATATCTGTTGTTGCTCACGTTTCCACTCTTCTAAGGGCAATGTGGCATTGTCGTAGCTGTCATCGTACGATGTGGGCTCTGGCCAGTCCTCTGGGTCCCTCAGGCCATCAAAATAACTGTGAGCCAATGCACCATCAGCAGTGAGACGAGCGTCAGCATCTAACACCAGCATCTTCTCAAGCAGATCTACCGCTGGGGTTAGTTACCAGTGCAGTGGTAATGAGGGACACAATGTGTCAGAAACAAAGTGACAGCATTAGAATAGCAAGAGCTGATACGTGTATTATTATGTGAGCATTATTGTATTAGTAGAGGGCAAGCTGAGCTACTGTTTGACAACAGAGTGCACTAGTGCCTGTCCACTTTTTCAGTGCTGTTTGGTATTCCGGATGCAGTTTTTCCATTCATTTCTTTCATAGGGATTAAAAAAGTCTTCGTTAAAGTGTTATAAGCCATTAACAAGGCAAACAGCTACGAGGTGAATCATAACATTACAAGCTTTGATTTAAAGCATACAAGTATTTGAAAAATCATACAAAAAGGTACAAGACTCTGTACTTAATGGCTTTAGTGAATAGAAAGAAGTACAATCCCATGAAGGATTGCGAACAGCATAATCTAATTAAAACAATAGAGAAATATTAAACTACTCATTTAAAATGTTGAATATATGTATAAAAACAATTAACTTTTTTAAAATATAAGTTTATTTTTTAAAAATAAGTTTATTGCAAAATACGCATATATATTCAAACATTGACGTTTTTTGAGAGAGTAAGGAGACCGACTCGATTATGTAATTTGCGGTGCTTCATAGGCATGGGCAGAGCTAACGAGATCTGCAGCATTTTACTTGTTTCGACTCACTGATTGGTGGAATTGAATGGAGTTTTTACTTCTGAAACTCGATAGTTGCGCTCTATAGATATTTTGTCATTTTTAACCTTGATTAGGACTAGTCGGGTCAGATTAAGCTTGGTTTAAGGTACTAGAATATGCCAGTATAAAATTAGAGTCAAGTTTTAAAACACATGAGCCGACTAACTATAGAAATATGAGAAACCTTGTGTGTTTTAGAATATTTATTCCGGTTGCAGGAATTACATTTTTATATTCTAGAAGAATTGCAATTCTAGAAATTCTAGGGTAACATTTTACGATAAGGTTCAATTAGTTAACGCAAGTTAATACATAAGGCATTTTTTTAAAAACATTTATTAGTCTAGGTTAATGTTAATTTATAAACATACTATTGTTCATTGTTAATTTATGTTTGTTCATAATACAATGTTAATTTGTGCAGCTTTGAATGTTACAAATGTATTAGTGCATGTAGAAATGAGCATTATCGTAGATTATTAAATGCTGTTCATAACAGCCAATGCATTAACTAATGTTAACTAATTGAACCTTTATTATAAGTTGTTACAAAATCTATAAATAACTGCAGAGCTAACAAAGCTTGTTACAGAAAACTAACATTGAATAGTAATGTCATTAAAATGTTTGGCTGACATTTCATATTTTTTGTGGATGCCTATTAAATTCCAAGTTGCAATATATAACTAATCTAGAAGTTGTCACTGCTGTGCAATAGTATAGAATATGTGTGGCAATATCTTCAGCTGACATTCTACCTGAAGTTTGGTGTAAAAATGTAAAAACTTGCTTAAATAGCTCTGTTGCAATTGCTCAGCATCGTGTCATTTTTGTCAGAAATAATAACACATCACATTGACAGGCAGTAACTATGCAGTCAAACTAAATCATAAGTTTTACACTGGAAAAGAGTCTCTTGCTAAGCAAGAAATGTGACAACATGACAAAGGAGTAATTTTATTGGGGTATTACTTACCTTTTTTACTGGCTCTGGGAAACAATGCAGAGAAATCTTTGCGTGGGTAGTGGGGCAGAGATCTGACATAGCTCTTAGCCTATTTAACAGCAGTCAAGAGATATTGACATTTGTCAAGATCAGGGATGACAGCTGAGCACAGTAGCTACAGCAATTGTCACACAATATGTTAATAATTCAAGTTGAAAGATTTCAAGACCATCTTATTTTGCATTGCATTAGCAATTCATTCCGAGTTGCATCGGACATCAGTCGCATGTTTAATCAAGATTCAGACAAACCATGTATTAAAGATACTATCTTTGGTTGCATTGAAATTGTCTTACCTCTGGGCTTTCTAGCTTCTCAATAAATTCGGGACCTGGTGTTCCTGTTACTTTCATTATCTGAGTCAACTGATCCATGTCTGAATGTCTAAAATTAAAGGCAATGCACAGCATGTCATTTTCAAGTTATTTCTGTTCTTGACAAGCAAGACAAAAGGGAATAAGTGGGCACAGTATTTCTAAATGCAATCACAATTAACTAAATGACAGTCCCTGTATGTCAGTGACAATGAAATTTAAGAAACAGAATGTTAAAAGGATAGTTCGTCCAAAAATGAAAATGATCTCCTTAACCCTCATGTCTTTCCAAATCTGTATGCTGTCATTTTTTTCAAAAGTAGAATATTTGAAAAACGACATAATGATTGTATTTTATATAAAACAAAACAAAATGTAACAACAGATAGGTTTGGAAGGGCATGAGGATGAGTAAATAATGTCAGAACTTCATTTATGGATGAACTATTCCTTTAATGAAGTATTGACATATTTTTTATCTAGCCCTCAGAATGTGGACAAAAATTAGGCAAGAAAGTAAATTAGGCAAAGTGAATGCTGAAGGATACAGTCTTTTCCTTTAAAGAGTGTTTTTCCATTGAACATTTCACCCATGATGCACCCAACAGACCAGATGTCCACTAGAAAGGAGAAAAAAAATGCAACAATCACAAATATTGAACTATAATAATCATTACAACCACCAGTCCTTAAAAGAATGCAAACCATTTGACATACTATACATTCAACACAGCTATACTGAACTCAGCAATATAGTATTGATCTTAGTAATAAAAAAAAAATCTGAGCACATTCTGACTAGCTGGCAATTAGGATAGGAAAGGAAGGGATAGTTCACCCAAAAATGCTGTCATCATTTACTCACCCTCAAGTTGTTCTAAACCTGTATGAATTTCTTTCTTCTGTTGAACACAAAAGAAGATAATTTGAAGAATGTCAGTAACCAAACAGTTGATGGTCCACATTGACTTCCATAGTATTTTTTCTCCATACTATGGAAGTCAATGAAGACAATCAACTGTTTGGTTACCGACATTCTTCAAAATATCTTCTTTCATGTTTAGCAGAAGAAAGAAATTCACACAGGTTTGGAACAACTTGAGGGTGAGTAAATGATGACAGAATTTTCATTTTTGGGTGAACTATCCCTTTAAGTGTTATCCTTATTTAGCAGACATAACTAAACACATTTTAGCACAGTGAAAAAGTATTAATGTTAAACCATTAATATTCATGAGGAATAGTATGAAGCCCCTAAAGGGACATGGCGGTGGGAAAAAAACATTGACATGTATTTTTTCCCTTTTGTCCCTTTTGGGGCTCCGTAGAATAGTGAAACATGGAGTTCTTAATCTAATCTAATGGTTAAGAGGAGCTTGTTTATCAAGTTCTTTCAATCACAACAGAAAACTTTCAATCCCACAGCCAGCAAATGCAGAAACATTTGACTTTCTCATTAATTACAATTCATTAACATATGTTAAATACATTTAGTGGCGTTTTAATTCATTTCATTTATTGTAAATACAAGAAAAAAGTCAGTCAATCAATTCAATATTCTATGAACCTTAAAGGGATAGTTTACTTATATTACATTTACTCATCCTCATGTTGTTCCAAACCTGTATAAAATGTCTTTGTTCTGCTGAACACAAAGAAAGATATTTGGAAGAATGTTTGTAACCAAACAAATCTCGGCCCCCAATGACTACAACAGTAGGGGAAAAAAATACTATGGTAGTCAATGGGGGCCGAGATCTGCCTGGGTTCAAACATTCTTCCAAATATCCTCCTTTTTGTTCAGCAGGACAAAGAAATTCATACAGGGTGAGTAAATGATGACAGAATTTTCATATTTGGGCGAACTATCCCTTTAAGGTTCACAGAATATTGAATTGATTGTTTGGTAAAGATGTAAATTTGTTAGAAATAAATTGTAAGCAATTAATTGGAAGATGTCCATACATTGATATCGCATGTCTATCCAAACAGTTCTGTGTTAGAACTACAGTAGTGGCCAGTAATAAAAGTGAAGTATGGAGGGGATAAGTGTTTTTAATGATCCTACAAGTTCGATTAAACCATCAAAATAGGAGAAAATATTTTATATATTTAAAATATAAGGGAAAAAAAAAACACTTAAGTTGGTTAAGGTATTTATCTGAAAATCATTTGGCAAAAAAATGCATAGAAAAACAAAAAGCATACACTGACTACAACATAATCAGTTATTAATATTTTGATGGTTCTCTCGGTTTAGCATGTGTTCATAATTTCTTTGTATGACAGACTTGCCAAAAATTGTCCACACAATTTGGCATGTTTTATTGCATTATCACACATAAAAAATAAGCTCCAAGCGCAACTATGCAATATGCTTACAAATTCTTCAACACATTTTTAATAATATTAGAATAAAAGGATGTAGATGTCAATTTGCCTAGGCTGGATGTCACTTCTGGCCACTATTGTATACCTTTGAATACTAATGAGAGAGTGTTATAAATGCTCATATAGACCAATAGAGGTGCTACTGGACAGATTTCACTAACTGGACCATAACAGACGACTGAATCAACAATTAGTTCCCTTATATTTTATGAACAAATGTTTTGCCTAATCCAAAACACCTGAGTAGCTCTTGTTAATAATTTGAATAGGAATGTACATCTTAATGAATGACAAACATCTTACCTGTCTGTGTGTAGTGCATCCAGTTTAGAATGACCTCAGGGGCCCGGTACCACCGCGTCACAACGTAACCGGTCATCTCTGCTTCTGCATGACGTGCCAGGCCAAAATCCAATATCTGCAGCCAGAGCAAAGGAAGGTGTTACTGTCAACTGCCTGGGGTTTACACTTTTTTCTTTTATGGTGAAAGAATGGTGGCACAGACCTTCAGCTCACAGTCTTGGTTCACAGCCAGGTTTCCTGGTTTGAGGTCCTGCAATGCATAAAGGTGTTAATCTTCCTACAAAGACATTGTTCTTGAACAATTACACAAGATCTTAGTGGGTTTCTTAACAAATCTTTAGTCTGAATTCAACAAGCTGAATTTTTCACATTCAAAGTGAGCTGGGCGGCTTTAAACAGTTCTGAGCATGTACAGGCACTGCTTTACTTAACAGGAAACCACTGGCATTACCTCATAGTACAATGCACAATAGGAAAGCTCACCCAAAGCAAAAAGCCTTAACCTCACACTGATATTCTTTATTTTTTTGTACATTTCAATCTGGCAACAAGCTGTGTACGTACATCCACTACATAATACATGCTGTCAAAATGTCTCCAGAAAATCCTATATAATGTGTGTCTATCACACATTTTAGGTACTATAATCGGACTACTTTTAGATTACTTTGACCATAGTTTTAGTCGTAACTTGATTATTACTAATATTTGCATAGAATAACCTTGTACTATATTGATATAAAGAAACAAAGAGAAAGATTATGTTGAAAAGTTGTATATATACAAATGATCAATAATCAATTCAATAATCAATAATATTATTGACTGCGGTCAATAATAATTAACTAAACCATACAAATGTAACACTTTAAAACAATCTAAATAAAACACAAAAAAGATGAAATATTTTATTTGTTATGCTGTGTGGCCTCTGACTTGTGCAATTCCACAAAACCGGAAGACTTTCTGAATATACATAAGCAATAGGGTGTTTTAGAAAAGACCATTTAAAAGACAAAAAAGAAGAATTAGTGAGAATCAATAAATTATGAATAATTCACTGCTATTTTATGAATATCAAGTAATCATTTAATCAATAAAAATGTAACTGTAGTCTGATTATGAGTATTTTAAAACTAAATGTAATCTAATTACATGTATATATTTTTGGGAATCTGATTATGTAATCGAGATTACATATAATCAGTTGCTACCCAGTTAATTAAATGTCTTACAAATATGGTTTATACATTAATTTACTTTTCTTTATTTGGAATTCTGACCAAAAAAAAAAAAAGGATTATTCATAATCAATGATCAAAAACACAGCTTCATGTTACGTAATGAGTAAAAAAAAAACAAGATTTAAAACAGCAATACATTATATTAAATCTATTTGGATGAGATATGTCTGAAGCTGTTGTAAAATAGTTATTAATAAATTATAAATATATTTATTATCTTAAGCTGAGAGGGACCTTCTCAAATGAGAGGAAGTGTAGTTAATGGCTGTTGATAGTCCACTGATCAATACATATTAGTGAATTAGCTGCAAGTAAATGTAATTCATGGAGATGAAAACTCCCCCATGGAGTACATTTGCATCTCCCGAAGAGCTACAACGATCCCAAGAGATGCCATGTGTCTTTAATTCAGCTCTGTGTGGAAATGATAATCATGAGCAGATGCTGTTTATTCACTGCCAGTCTCACTTACTCTGTGAATGATGCCAGCACCATGAATGTACTGTGGAGTGGAGAGAAACAAAGAGAAAAAAGAAATACCACAAGTCAGTATTATGAGATTCTTCACTGTGTATTTGATTACACTAAGATTGATCTGAAAGACTGTATTAACATTCCTACTGCCATTAATCCTAAGCCTAACGCAAACTTCTCTTTTTACACATACATACATTTCACTGAGTGGCATGCAGAACAATTTTTCTAACCAAGCATGCAATGTACACTTTGTTCACGCACGTGTCAAGTGTACTTTGAAAGGCTATGCATACGACTGTACGTATACGCTGAACGTTCACGTCAAAACTGACTTAAGTGCATGTCTGGTTTCCTGCAGTACTAATGTTTTGCATTAATTAAAGGGTTTGCAGGTGGACATGTTTCTGTTCTGACCTAGTGAATGCCTGATGTTATTTACAAGTGCCAAATATTTGGTCTTTTTTCTCAAACATTCGGTTACTTTAGTATTGTGAGACGTTTAGTCAACAGGAAAATGCATTCACAACACATTTTACTTCCACAATGTGATGTATTTCTAGCAAAAATGAAAATGAAGGGATTGTGGTTGTTAGAGGAGGAGCATTTTTTTTAAGTGCACTGATAAATTATGCACAGTAAGTCCATTAACAAGTTTGGGGTTGGTAAGATTTTTAAAATGACCCGAAGCCCTAAAATTATATTTATTTTTTTCTTTGTCCAGAAAGATTATTTAATTTAATTTCATTTTGATTATATTTTTTTCAATTTTTTAATGCAATTTTGGAGTTTTGTTAGTTTTTATTTTATTTACCATTAAATTACTAGATTTTATAAATAAATAATAAATAAATAATAATTTAAGCACATTCTTTCAACTTCAATTCAAAATAACTCACAATTTCATGCATAACCCTTTTAATTCAGCTCAAAATATCTCACATTGGGAGTCTTTGCTCTTGTGGAAAAAAGATAATATAACATGATATTTCATGACTCTTGCCACTAGAGGGCCTTGTAGCTCTATATAGAGCAAATGAGCTGTTCCGCTGGGTCCTAAAGTCATGTTTTTCTTCAGTATGCATTGAGATACACATGTAGACATTATAAAATAATTTTTTGAATTTTGAGCATTTTTAGTTTTTTAAAGGAAACCGTGATACATTCTTTTCAGGATTCCCTAATGTATAGAAAGATTATTTAGTCTATAGAAATCTTTACTGTCTCTTTTGATCAATTTAATGCATTCTTGCTGAATAAAAGTATCAGTTTCTTTAAAAAAAAATCTTACTGACCCCACACTTTTGAACGGAAATGTATTAAAGTAAACAGTAAATTTTGATTCCATATTCACATGAAGATTCTGCGGTCAATTAAAACTCTATTCTTCCTGTGTTGCATCACACAGCATTTTCATTTTCCATGTGGAAAGAAACTATTGGAAACTTGTTGCATCATGCCTGTTAGGAAAATTTGGCCTCTCTATGTGAGATGTTGTTTTTCTTTGACCTTTAGTCCGCACAGCATCTGATAGACCAGGAACTGGATACGGTCTTCTGTAAGGACGCCCTTGACTTTAGAAAGATCTGTGTACATGTACGGCATCACCAGGTAGCTAAAACAGAAAGGAATTGCCTTATTTCTCTTTTTATTTAAGGAACAGTTCACCCCCAAAATGTATTCTGTCATTATTTCAAACCCATAATCTGTTATTCTCTCAATGGAAAAAGACATTAGAAAGGATCTTAATGCAGCTCTTTTACATCAGACTGAAATTAAAGTCACTATGAACTGTTGTTTTATGAAAAAGGTTGAGTAAATAAAGACAGAATTCTCATTTTTGGCTGAAAAATATGTCTCAGACAGATATATTTCACATACACATGCCTCATTAAAGACTTACAAGTCTTGAAAGTTGTCCATTCTGGAGGCAGGAGTGAAGACGTCTAGCAGGCCTATTACCTTGGGTTGGACAGCAAAAAACAGGCAAGAAGTGAGTCACAGTCTTTTCAAGATATTATAATGGTGATGGGCAGACTGACTGAATAAGGCTGTCTGGGTTTCAGTGTTCTGTGTATCTTTTAGATTCTTATATAATACAGCGTTTATGACACTGCAGTCAATCATCATCATGTCTCCAGGCGCCACAAGTATCCTGTCCTGTGCACACACACTCAGTCCACTAAGCTAAACATTTGATACCCGCACCATTCTCAATGGAAACAATGCATGTATGATGTGATCCAAGTCTTTTGTGCCTTGCAAAAGCCACTCAAGCCATTGAAACGTCTTTCTGGTTGTGTTAAAATCTAGCACTAACAATATAAGCAACAAGATCTGACCTCAAGGCATGTCAGGCATAGATGACACTTACATTTTCATGTTTCATATGCTTGAGTAGCCTCAGTTCACGATATGCTCTCTTTGCGAAGATCTCCGACTGAAAGGGTCGGTGCAGCTTCTTGATGGCCACCTTCTCTTTGGTTTTATTGTTGATGGCCGAGCTAAGATAGGGAGAACCATCACTATCATACCCAAACATTGTGAACTGAGGTTAAAGTTTAAAGAACCAACTGTAAGAGATTCAGGAACTGATACAGAAAGTGCAATATTCAAATAAGAAACTACACAAGCATGTTATCTGATACAATCCACACACATTGCTTTGCTGCAAAGACTAGCATGTGGGTTTCACAGTCCCCCACTTTCACCAGTTCTTGATCTTAGAGCAGTTATGAAGGTTTTGTGGCATCAAACCCTCAACAGGAAATGTCAACGCTGCTGGGATAGATCATATCATGACTAATTTTAGCAATAAATGTGACTGCCATAGTAAATACACAATACAGTAGCACAGATGAACATAAACATCCATAGCAAAAAGCCTGCAAAATTAGGAATGCATGATATTTTGGTGACAATAGCAGCAATGTCATTCTGAGGCCGTTAGTGGATGTTGAAAATATCTAACTAGAGTTAACAGAAAAACCTTCAAAACATCCATTGTTTTATTAATCTTATCAACTGCACAGTACATTTGACACTCCACTTGAAACATGATTTCACATAGTATGAAAAACAGGCTTAACAAAATAGGGACCCACTTTTTATTAAGTGGCCTTAACTACTTTGTACTAACATTTTAATTAATAATTTGATACAAACAATGCACTTATTGTGTACATACATGTTTTCACATTGTTCTTACATTTTTAAAATACCTGCATGTAATTACATCTGTAATTAATTTCTGTAGTTACATTTATAATTACACTGTTGACACTTCCCTTACACCTAACCCTACCCTTAAACTTACCCATACCACTACACCTGTCCCTAACTTTACCCGTATCCCACCTCAATATCAGCAAAAGTGTTTTTCATTACAATATGAACACAATAAGTACATTGTACTTATATTTTGATGTAAGTACATAGTAGTTAAGGCAACCTAATATAAAGTGGCGCCCAAAATAGATTTCTATCATATCAGTTATCATTCATAACCAATTATTATTGGTTATCATATCAGGCCATGTGTGATTTTAGACTGCCCCTGCTTATGCGTATTACATAACTCCACATAATATTTATAAGTTAATCAATTAAGACTTAAGCTATAACCAGGCTATAGGAAGGAAGTTCTGCACAACATTACAGTACCAGAATTAGTATATTTTTTAATTTCCTATGCGATTATTCACAAATTACTAGAAGTTAATCCAATAGTGACTAGCATCTATTCAGGACATTACTAGTACTTATTACTTTGTTACTAGACACTATCCCAATAGTGACAAGGGTAACACTTTATTTTACAGCGTCCTTGTTACATATGCACTTACCATAGTAATAACAGTAAATTATGCATAATTACATGCAACTAACCCTCAACCAGACCCTAGTCCTACCCTAACCCTATAGTAAGTACATGTAGTTAATTATTATTATTTATTAATCAGTACTTACAGTAATCAGTAATTACACAATTATACCTTAAAATAAAGTGTAAAGGGCTTTGCACACCGAGTTCGAAATTTTCGTATGCGTTTTTTCGTATTCGTCTTCTGGTGGCTCTGAATTGTAAAAAAACCCTCTCAAAATGCTTGCTACGGATGCGAAAAAGGCAGAAAATCGAACCCGATCCAAATTTTTTAATGACGGATGAAAGTTTCAGAGGCAGTGTGTAAATGTGACTGACGCGACGTGAGGTCGTATTTATTTTTTAATGCGCAGAAATTTCGGACGAGAATTTCGGAGTGTGCAAGGACCTTAACCGTGACAAGTAACTATTCCACTGTTACCGGTAACAAATTGCAAACTTCAGCCACTGAAGGTAACACTTTACAATGAGTTCCCATTTGTTAACACAAGTAAACTACATTAGAAATAGTTAACATGAACCAAGCGTGCCACACAAGTCCTGAAAAGTGAAGCCAAAGCGTTTTGATTGGCCCCAGGTGGCTGGATGCAGTATAGTTCAAGTGTTCGTTTTATTAAATAAGTTTGGTTTTAGTTATTTGATGCTATAAAAACGGAGTGTGACGTTATGATGAGATTGACAGCTTCTCTGAGCGAAGTAGTCACTGAGGCACCAACGGACATTTTCGGGAACTTCGGCAGGAGATTGGAGCTTTAACTTGAATTTCTACATTTCCATAACTATTTATCACACAAAAAGTTCAGGGTGGTGTTCGATTGATTAGGCGGGAGTGTGGGCGGGACCTTGATATTGCAGATCCACTTCACGCTCATTACTTGCGCAGACCATATTTGGACACTGGCTTACTACAATGGAAGAAAGTGAAGGCGTGTCGTCCATCTTTTTTTACAGTCTATGACATGAACTAACAATGAAAAACACTTCTAAAGCATCAATTTATATTGTTAATGTTATTATTATTTAATGTAATAATAATACAAAACAAAATTAGCACAAAAAGTTTTTGTTCAACTGTCATATTTTTGGATGTGCATGCTTTCTGTGTTTTTAATATTATTCACTGTACCTTAGCCAACATGAATTAACAATGAACATTTGTATTTTTATTAACTAAAGTAAACAAAGATTAATAAATAATGTATTGCTCGTTGTTAGTTAACATTAGATAACATAAGTAATAGAACATTATTGTAGTGTTACCCTATTCTCTTGTAATATGAACTTCAATGCTTGCTGGTACTATGCTTATAGATAGTAGTACTTATTAACCATTTAGTAACGAGTAACTAAAGATTACGTATGAATACTTGTCAGTATTGCGATAGTGACTAGTAGCAAGTACTAATAATAATTAATACTAGTCACTATAAAAACTAGCAAAATAATAGTTAGCTAGTTGAAAGCAATGAATGCTAATATGGCTTGCCACACAGCGTCCTTCTTCTTCAAGTGGTAACCTGTTGAGATGCAGTTCATGAGCGTCTACCTGTCTGTCAGGAACTCACCACACGCTGCCATACGCTCCAGTTCCGATCTGCTTCAAGCAAATGTACTTTGCCGGAACTTCCCATACCGTACTGTTGATCTCCTCTCGGCTGAATTCCACCCGTGACTCCATTTAAGCTGTGAAGGAAAACAGGCAGAAATCTAACGTTCACCGCGCACACAGCGACTCCTACGCGATACTCTGCATTCGAGCTCCGAAAGGTCACTGCGTAGGAACGATTCTGATTCACGCAAAAATAAAACGGCCGTTTATCTGGTTCTATGTAGTAAGCAGCGGCCGCGGAATCGACGTTTTAAATCACGAGCCATTGAAACTTTGGAAAGCTCGCTGTAATCGAACGCGCTGAGATATGTCTGACGTTGACGTCACGATCCCCCGCACACGCCCACTTTCGAATTCAAGCAACTACCGCTTTGATTGACACACTGCTGCTCACCTTCATGTAAACACAAATCTTGGCGATTCTTCAGTCAGTTAACACATGTTAGCTAATTAACTTTTAATGTAAAAAATAATATCAATAATAATAAAAAGAAAAAAAATCTAAACTTAATAGGCTACATAATAGAACACAACTGTTAAAACAAACGTATAAACCCGGTAAAACGTGAGTGACATATGTACATATAGTTAAAAGTGAAATGGTTAAAAATGTGCTTCGATATTTTTGATAAGAAATGCATATTATTCATTCAAAAGCATGGGACATCAACAGATAAGGGACTAATATTCGGCCTGGCTGTAATGGAAACTGGCACGTCCATATCAGGACAGTTATACCAATGCGATGGATAGTACAGTAAAGGTTATAGTGAGCCATCACAAAATTAAATGCAGTAGAGAATCTGGGAGTAGTATCTCTTGGACATTCCCTCTGGGGCATATTCATCTCTCTACCAGTTTTACGGGCACTGAACCACTCAATTATTGGAAGGCTATAACTGTGAAAGACAAAAAAAAATTCTTACAGGCTCTGCACTGGCCCGTAAATGAAAGCTTATTTATTTAAACATTTGTAAGCCACTAGATGGCACTGTCAGACAGTCATAATGTGAGCAAGTATCACTGGGTTGCAGACACAACAGCAGTGTAACATTAGTCATAATGCCATCATCACAAATATATTATGTGTGATTCATGACCCAACTTCACTGCATTTTCCATGTTTTAGGTTGTGAACCCGTGGAAACTTATAAGGTCACTAAGTTTAATATATAAATATTAATACGTGTTGGTAAAAAAAGAAAAAAGAAAAAAAAAGAGGCCTAATATAAAAACATTAAAAACTCGGCTTGTCTAATAAGCCCTTCTACCTATCTAACATTTTCAGTGTCAGAGAGCTGGCTGACATGCTCTTGTAAAAATGATGAATAAAAAAAGTCACTCTTTTACGGCCACGACTTCCTGTGTTGCAGTGCAGAGATAATTGGCTCATTAGCAGCAGACTGTGTTGTGGTGGGCTCTTCCTTCCTGAACTAACGGTTGTGGGGGGGGGGCTCTTTATCCTCTCTGAATAATCACACTGAATCTAAATGTCAGTAGTGTCGCTCTAATATGTATTCATAACACGGGGGGGGGGGGGGGTTATTAAAGATCTGGGTGGTGATGTATCCCCGGCTAAAATACACATTTAAACCTGGATTGACACATCTGCAAATCATTTCAAATGAATACATTTAGGCTTTTCTATCTTGTGTCTTGGGAAGCCTTAATAATGCACTATAACAGGCTAATGTATTCAGAAGTCTTAATAAAACATTCAGTGTACTGTAGGTTTTAAAGCATTTAAATCTTGCAGGCTGTTTTGAACGAAAGAAAATTTAACAGGTATGAGATAGTGGTTCCCAAATGGCTTTTCTTTAGAACTCAGATTTTACATTGACAACAACTAGCCGACATTTTCATAGCTTCAAATTAGTAATGAATTACGCCGAAAAACAAAGTTTGAATGCCTTCACTGTAAAAAAAATTATATGATCAATAAGTTTTGACAACATGTTTTTTCATTGCTTTAACTCATCAAAATAAGTGAAGCAATTTTAAACTTTTTTCAAATTATACAAGACACAAATTTTTTTTTAAAGCTGCAGTCCGTAACTCTTTTTGGTTACAAATTATCCAAAATCAATTTTTGAGCAAGTACATAACCAGTCAGTGTTCAAAACTATCTCCGTACCTTAGCCCGATTCACAGCGGTAAGCTTGTAATAATGTGTTATAATTTGTGTGGTACTGGTGGATTTTTGCTGGAAATTCGAGCATGTCTTTGCGTCATTACGTCACATCTGTATACAACGAAGGGTCCGGCCAGGGGCGATTCTAGGATTTTCATTTTAGGAGGGCTCAGCCCCCAGTGAGGGTATGAAAAAAATGGTAACACTTTAGTTTACGGTCCAATTCTCACTTTTACTTCTAAAGCAAATATTAATGCCTTATTCTGCATGACCTTACATCCCTTAATCATAACCGGACTGTAGGCAAGTTTATAAGCACTGAGATTCCAAATGTGAGGTAGTTCAGGGGGAATGGTCCCCCGAGAAAATTTTGATTTCTATGATCTACATATGTGCATGTTCTGAAAGGCAAAAAAATTGATAACTATAGCTTGAAAACCATGTCAGTGAGCAGATATGACTGATATAGTTTTTCCATTTTCGTCAGTGAAGAAAGTAAACATATGGTTAACCGATATTTATATTTTTTATGAATCATGAATCATCAAGGCTACTAGGAAAGCTAAATTTATTGAATTAATTCACAATATGCAGATATTGCAATATTTTTAATTTACTGAAGGCTACAAATAGAATTATATTAATTTACAATTTGTACACACATTCATTATTAATCTTATGCCTAATCTGAAGAAATAGGCTTTGTTAATATTTCTTGTTTGCTAATTACATTATGAATCACATTACATAAACCTAATTCAAAATGGCGAAATTAGACAAAAGTTTATTAATTTGCCTGAATATTTTTGTCATTTGTTTAACATTTCTGATTTAAAGAAGCAGCTGTCAAATACGAAATGTTTAGTTTAGCTATTTTTTTACAGTCTATGGTTTAGCTACCTACATATCTCGCACTTGACTGAGTCACACTGCTAAAATTCGCGCTCAGCCTCAGCTTCTGTGTGAACATAAAGCCCGCCTACTCTGATTTGATTGGTTGTCTCAAATATTTTGACAGTGACGAGCGGTGACAGACCAATGAGGCTCAAATGAACACACACATCTCTGCTTCTTAAGCCCGCCTAAAAAGGGCCTAGTGATGCCCATGAGTCCGGTTAATAGTAGTATCGCATGTGAGGATGCTGCAGGTGGCGGATAATTAACAGCATTTTCTCACAGCAGCTGGATTAATTAAACATATCATTTTGATGGCGGATTGTAATCCAGAAAGGTCCAAACAACAATCATCAGTGACAATTGGAGATTCACCCGTAGTCAAAAGCAAAAGATTAGACTGTACGGAAATTAAAATCTACAGGTAACACTAATACACACTAAATACACATAGTCACGCAATGCTGATGTTGTTAACATTAACAATTTGAGAACATATAGTACAACAATAATAATAATTTGCACGGTTTGATGTGATATGAGCTAGGCGATCGTTAGATTTAAATCACCGTTAGTTGCGTGATTTATTGTAATGCTTTTTTTCTCAGTTGGTCAGAACAAAAGTGGCAGACATGTTACTTTTTCAGATAAAATTTTGCGGGGAAAATTCTTATTTTGATTGTACTTCCAAGACGTAGAATCTGTGATTCCGAAGTACAGTATCCACACCGGTGCGGTGACTGACAGCAAGCCGCAAATACATAACATGCACAACCCACATAAAGATAATAATTCCACAAATAACTGCAATTGCAGGTTTCAAACAGAGATGGCGACAAAAAGGCAAAACTCACGGACTGCAACTTTAAATCAGTTTAATGTAATTTAAGATGAAATTACTTAAACATCCAAGTTGAATGTACTTAAAAATTTAAGGCAGCAACTTCTGACATCCACAACAAAAGATTAGTGTTTTTGCTTCCATTTTAAAAGACTTTTTAACTTATTTTGCAATCCTAACTATGTATTATATAGTTGCATTTTATTTGTACCCAATCAGAACAGATAAGCAACACATTATTGGGTCACGAACCACCAGTTAGGACAATTTAATGGACTGAAACTAAACTGTATTCGCCATATATTATATTTTTCTACTGTATCAAATCTTTGTCTTTTCTTCTAACAACCCAATTTACTCCACTTTCTCTCTAAAGAGAGTTCGGAGAATGGAAGAAGTGTGTCAGGTTAGTTTGCCTTTCAACTCATAAATAATTTAAGGCATGAGATTTCATATTAGTGCATATTTAGACATTTTCCGTGTTCTGTTGTAAAAGAAGGACATTGAAGATGACTGGCTGCTTGTCTATGGGGAACTGCAGTCATATAGAGGGGTTAGAACAAACAAACAAATCATTCATTATTTTCACTTATTAAAATCCCTCTTGTAATCAGATCAACAGTTCGTTCTGCGTCTAGAAAATTACACTGCTTGACTGGCATTTCTGATCCTCTTTTCAGTTCTTGCGTATTTAGATGTAATGTGAGAGAGAGGGAGTTAATTCAAAGGAAAAGCTGAGGGATGCAGGAAACAAGTAGAGGTTATTGCCCTGCGAAGTGGACTTCAGATGCTATTCGGTCTAGTGAGATTACAAATCCAAGGGAGTTTTTATGCTCAGTCTGAAAGACACAGCAAACGGCATATGGAACAAGTGTATCAAAAGTAACAGGATATGAAGAGGGAAATGTACCCATCAGTCATTGTGCTCATTACTACATGAAATTTGGCTAGACCCCTAAATGACAATGTTACATAACAGTCAAGAAGACGCATATATAAAATTAAACATTGCAACTTGAATATGCAAGGCTTCTGGTGTTAAAAACAGTCTGTTGTGCTGCTTGATGTGGTTTGCTATCATTTTATTTTGATTTATTATAGTAATCATAATAAAACTGGTGTGTAGCGCAAATAGTTTCACCATTTACTGGACGTTGTTATTCTTCTAGTTGTTTAACAAAAGCGGCTAATAAATCGGAAGGCTTGCACATTCACAGGAAATTATTACTATACTCATGAATGTCCTGAATGAATCAGTGGCTGCATCCAAAAATCGCATACTTCCCTACTATATAGTAGTACGTCCGAATTCACAGTACTCATAAAAAAGTAGGCAAAAGTACCCGGGTGACCTACTTCTTCTGCCGAGATTCTGAAGTGTGCATACGATGGATACTTTACTATCCCATGAGGCCACGGAAGAGGATTTGTGAATGGCAGTAAAGCGACACAACTGATGCTGGTAGGTCACGTGACAGTGACAACATGGTGAATGTTGTATGTCCAGATTACATTCATACTACACACACTCATACTATATAGAATGTACTTTTTTAGCGGTCGAGAAGTAATTACTGATTCAAAATAAGTACTCAAGAAAGTATGTGATTTCAGACACAGCCACAATTGATAAACGGATAGGTTGAAGGACTCGCTTGTTTCAATCTTGAAAGAATCAGTGTTTTTTTTAACAATTTGGTTGAATAAATGATTCAAAAACTCACTCATAAAGGCAAATCGCTTGTATTGTTCCTGAATGAATTAGTGCTGTTGAACCTATCAGTTGCATAAAAGAGTCAATGACTGGCACATGAAGACAGTGGCTGCATCCGAAATCGCACTCACTTCCTTACTTTGTAGTAGGCAAAAAGCAGTATGTGACAAAAGAAGTATGTCTGAATTCAAAGTACTGAATACAGAGTAGGTAAAAAGTCCCCGGATGACCTACTATACTTCCGGCGAGATTCTGAAGTGTGCATATGATGAACATTTTACTATCCCATGAGGCCTCGGGGGAGGATTTATGAATGGCAGTGAAGCGACGTAACGGACGCTGGTAGGTCACATGATAATGACAACATGGCGAATGTAGCATGTCCAGATTCATACTACGGTATATAAAACATACTTTTTTAGCGGCCGTGAAGTAATTAATGTAATCCGGGTGTACTGCATTTGCCATGTTGTCACCAGCATCAGTTGTGTCGCTTCACTGCCATTCACAAATCTTCTCCTGTGGCCTTATGGGATAATAAAGTGCCTATCATATGCATACTTCAGAATTACGCCGGAAGAGTTAGGTCATCTGGCTTCTTTTTACCTATTCTTTTATGAGTATTGTGAATTCAGACATAACTTTTTTTTTGTCACATACTGTTTTTCGCCTACTATATATTAGGGAAGTATGTTATTTTGGATGCAACCATTCCTGATTAATTCCTTTTGATTCACATAAGTCACTTGCGACCACGTATTGGCATAACCTGCAAAAAGAGTTACTGAAATATCCTTCCACTAGTGCGTCAAACTGAAAAAACTATGTAGTAGGGAAGTATGTGATTTCGGATGCAACACACAAACCAAGTGAAACTAGATATGATTGGCATGTAGGAAACATTGAACTCTGCTCAGGGACCCTATGAAGCAGAACAGCTTATCACAAGGAAGACATTTATCCTTTTTCATGAGTCCTGGTTGCCATGTGACCATCCAGGCAGTGATTAGAAACAAATTAAAGATGTGATTTCACAAGTTCCACCTGCTTTACCGAGGAATTAATCACTGGCCTCAATCAATGATGCTATCTGGGACTGGCGGTAAAAAGACTCTGGCATGATTAATGGCGATGACCTTCTCCATGACCCAGACTCTTCTTCTCAAATCTCTTCCATTTAGATGTGACCTCAGGACAGGAAGTTTTGCAAGGAGCCCACAGCATGCTAATGCTAACAATCCACAGGAGATCGCGCAACAGCACGCTACGGCTCACTAACTGCGCTGCTCGGTGCTGTCCGAGCTCAGCATGTTCTTTTTAAGACGACAAGGCACCTTGGGAATGATGTTTCAAACATGAGAACGAGCAACTGCATCTTCATGATTCAGAGATTACGTGGAACGTTCTGTGATCCAAACCATCTCGCTTAGCAGCAGGTTTCTTGTTTAATTCGTCTCATTTACGAGCTGATTTGCTCGGCTTTGGCGGTGTGACCTGCATGGTAAAGGCTATGCAAATGCCATTTGCTAAGTTCAGATTTCTTCTGCCTCTAGCTCTTCATTTCCTCTCGTTTCACCTCCACTTCCTCCTCTGCTTGTGTTTAGTCAGTGGCAGTAAAAAGGCTCCTTTTAGGGCCGAGGATAGAGATAATGAAAAGTCCCTGGTCTTGTGAATGTTTCATTTGTTTTAAAGAGATTGAAATTGGATGGCAGATGGGTAATAAGCTTCCTTTCTATTCCCCCACAGACACATGCACACAATCATTCTTTCTTTTCCTCTTTGCAAACATACACACACATTTTTAATTATGCTCGACAGTGCCGGCGGCCCTGCTCTGTGTGACCGGTCAATGCACACTCGGGCAACAGTAAGCACTGTCATTACCATCCATTACTTTAAGAGATGGGCCTGACGAGTCCTTTACCACACTGTTGCCAGGGTCCCTCTCTCTCTCCTTCTCTTTCTCATTGTATCATTGTTATAAACTCTTAATGAGACACTATTGTGCCGCAGAGGCTGCTGTGCTGGTCATTTATGTATCTCAATTATTTATGCATGGGTTTATTTGCTCATTAATTTGAATTCATTGGGAAATTAAACACATGAGACATTTCGGGTCCTCCATTATTCGACTACAGCACTTACCACTCATTTTCACGTTTCTCTGACAGAGAATATGAAACACTCTACAAAACAAACATGAGACAAAACTGATAAATTCAAAGGGCTGAATTTCATCCAGATCATATATAAAATAATGATCGGTTTTGCTCAGCCAAGCTTATACATTTGTATCAGACTGAACAAAAAAGGTCAGAATTGTGTGATTTCTGCATTACTAGGGTCAGCAAATGGTATTGGAAAAATAATAGTTTCAAAACAGGTTTCCCCGAACTCTTCATTGGTCAAACTCGCACCATTGGTTAAGCCAATGACAGGCTAGTGCAGATGCTCAGATTAGTGATGAAAACCCTAAGCTTTTTGAAACACAGAATCAATAAAACAAATTGCTTCACTGTAAAACCAAAATGATTCACTATTTTAAACACTCATAACCAGACATGCTGGCGGTATCTTCTAGACAAAATGGTGTAAATGAGAACCCATTTCATGAAAGTCTATTAAATGTAATCTGTGAATCATTAAATATCATTAAATATGAAGTGTGTGCATAATTTGTGTTCTTTTATTAATTTGTAGTAGGTCTACTGTAGTAGGCAGGACATGGCTATTTAGGCTATTTATTAAATTCCTTAAAACGGTACCTACATTATACAACTGACCCGATATCAGTCAAAACCATATATTAAACACAGGTTCACGAATTCACCAGATCTACAGCCTCTAGCTGCGGACCATCAGAATTCGAACACTTTGAAACCAAGGTTCTAAACAGTTTAACAGCTGCATTTGAAATTGCATACTTCCATTGTTCCAAAAATAGACACATCTGAAAAAACGTCTTATATTCAGGGTCTAGACTTTTACATGTCAATAATACACCAGCAACAATTGGTTGTTTTCGCTTCCCTTATTAGTATATTTGAAGGAATTATTAAAGGATTAAAAGGGATTTAAGGAAATAAAAAAAAGAA
This sequence comes from Rhinogobio ventralis, assembly GCA_039654625.1. Lineage (NCBI taxonomy): Eukaryota > Metazoa > Chordata > Actinopteri > Cypriniformes > Gobionidae > Rhinogobio > Rhinogobio ventralis. The sequence continues at coordinate 31,686,666 of CM077211.1, forward strand.
ATAAGAACGGTAAAAGTTCCAGTACTATTGTAGTTATGAAGTAAACTATTTGCAAATAATATATATATATATATTTTTTAAATATGCACACATTCACTCTTATTTTCATCTGCCTAATATGTAAAAATGCAAAACATTTCTTGTTACATCAAATTCAGTTATGATTTACATAATGTAATTTTCAATTCAAAATGGTGAAATTTCATAAAAAAATGTCAAGTAGTTTGCATCACTTGATATTACTGTTAATCGCTGAACGTTTTTATTGTAAAATAGTCATAAAATATTAAATGTGTAGCTACGACGCACTCTTTCACTGCTATAACTAAAGTGTCGCGTTGGAATTCGCACTAACAGTAAGCCCCGCCACCTTTGATTTGATTGGCCATCTCCCTCCTTCTGACAGTGACGAGCGCTGCTAGACCGCTGAGGCAGACCAACCTAAAAATGTAACATTTTACTTTTGTCATCCTAGCGGTGTGTAATGGAGTAGAGCAGAGCAGCATCAATAATATATTACATATGAATATAATACAAATTTCAAATTATTCGGGGGGACTTGTCCCCCTCAATGTCTATGGTGGTTACGGCCCTGGTAAGACGGTGCCCAGATTTCAACTACAATAAGATTTCACTTCTACTGTTAATGAAATTTTGGTAGGCTACATGGTTTTCACTATGAGATGGATAGCCTAATTGTTATATAATTCAGATGGGCTACAGGTTATGTTTATGGTATGCCAAGAAGTGTTTATTTTTAAATGTGATCGTTGGTACGTATTTACCATACTTTCAAAACAAAAATTAAAATGTGAAAAATATGCAACATGAAAATCATTTTCAAATGAAAGCCTTTTCTTTATAAAATACAAGATTTGGTTTTCCCAAAAGGTACATCTTGAAAAAAACAGGGGTTGTCTTATAATCAGGGTCATCTTATATTTGGAACAATACTGGTAGGCAAAAACAGTATGTGACAAAAGAAATGTATTTTGAATTTACAGTACTCATAAAAGAGTAGGAAAAAAGTACCCAGATGACTTACCTCTTCCAGCGAGATTCTGAAGTGTGCATATGATGGACACTTTACTATCCCATGTCATATACCGATCGGTCTCCGCAGTGCCACTTCAAGTTGAAAACGCCAGTGAAGCAACGTAACTGTCACTGGTATGTCACATGATAATGGCAGCATGGTGAATGTAGTATGTCCAGATTACATTTATACCGATTACATATTACAACACACACTCATACTATATAGAACATACTTTTTAGAAGTCATGAAGTAATTATTTAATCAAAATAAGTACCTACTCAAGGTTTCGACACAGCCTAGGTGTGTTGGACTTGAAGCGGCGCTGCACAGACCAATCGGTGTATGACATCAAAGTACCACGAGAGCGATTAAACTGATCCAGTTCTTGAGTTCGAACTCTTTGACTCACAGGCTCGTATTTGAGAAGACTTAGGAAGTAAAATTGACTACCTTTATGGTGTGTTTGCATCCATTTTGTAGAAAGTAAGTTATATGTGTTTTGAAAAACATGAGGGTGAGTAAATAATGACAGAATTTCTTTAGGCTGGGATAATAAAAGTAAAAAATTGCCATACATCTCCTTTAATCAGATCATTCAATAAATAGCCTACAAAACACACACACTGACATTCTGCAGGTATGAGAAAACCAATCAGATGTGACATACCTGTGTCCATTAAACGTCTGCATTTGTATGTACCTAAACAGAATGTATATGTGCATTTTTGTTTTCGGGTGGGCATTCAGATGTCTATGTTTTTGACTGAGTGAATGTGGGCGCTGCATGTCACTATATATTAAAGTCAGTAAAAAAAATAATGTGTTACTCACACCTGTCATCCCCCAGCCGGCTCCGGACCGTTAAGTGACAGTGATGCTCCATGCCTGACACCGGGGCCCAGGAGGCCAGCACCTGTGAGAGAGAGACAGGGACATTGATGGAAAGAGACCCTTTCTGTCTTCCATCCCAATCGTCAGGTCATTGACTTCATGCCTCACATCTGACCTGGGAGATTGTACATGTGACCTACAAGCAGGGTTGTAGAGCTAAAATTCAAATTGATTGAATTTGATGCAGACTTGATATTCCAAATGCCTCGTCCCATTTTGCTAATAAATTGAATGCACCGAATCAGTATTGCTAAAATGCTTTGGGACAAGTGACTTTCAGCAAGTTTTCATGCAAGTAAATGATCAGTAATCAAATAAGTAGCCTACCTGGACAAGCTTAATGTCGAGCCGTGCTTTTTGATTGTGCTCAAAGTGCTTTAACTGCAGGTGCAAAAACAAAACCTAATGGTTCTGTGATGCTTCTAAATAGCACTAATATTGATTACTTCTACTTTCTTCTCAGCACTTTCTGCTACTTTCTGCCTGGCTCACTCAGATCTTATACATATTTATCACTCCATTGCTACAACTAAACTGCCACTGCATGTTTTATGAAGTATATAAAATATATATAATGATGCTAAACAGTATAATTGACTGTTGTCAAGACCTCTTCTTTATAAACCAAACAGTCATAGCATTATAACCGCCTTCCTAATATTGTGTTGGTCCCCCTTTTGCTGCCTTTTGCTGTCGAGGCATGGACTCCACTAGACCCCTGAAGGTGTGCTGTGGTATCTGGCCCCAAGATGCTAACAGCAGATCCTTTAAGTCCTGTAAGTTGCGAGGTGGGGCCTCCATGGATCGAACTTGTTTGTTCAGCACATCCCAAAGATGCTCGATTGGATTGAGATCTGGGGAATTTGGAGATTTAATTTAATACCTCAAACTCGTTGTTGTGCTCCTCAAATCATTCCTAAACCATTTTTACTTTGTGGCAGGGCGCATTATGCTGCTGCAAGAGGCCACAGCCACCAGGGAATACCGTTTCTATGAAAGGGTGTACATGGTCTGCAACAATGCTTAGGTAGGTGGTGCGTGTCAAAGTAACATCCACATGGATGGCAGGAAGTTTCCCAGCAGAACATTGCCCAAAGCATCACACTGCCTCCGCCGGCTTGCCTTCTTCCCATAGTGCATCCTGGTGCCATGTGTTCCGCAGGTAAGCGACGCACACGCACCCGGCCATCCACGTGATGTAAAAGAAAACGTGATTCATCAGACCAGGCCACCTTCTTCCATTGCTCCGTAGTCCAGTTCTGATGCTCACTTGCCCACTGTTGGCTCTTTCGGTGGTGGACAGGGGTCAGCATGGGCATCCTGACTGGTCTGTGGCTATGCAGCCCCATATACAACAAACTGCGATGGACTGTGTATTCTGACACCTTTCTATCAGAACCAGCATTAACTGAGCAATTTGAGCTACAGCCAGCCTTCGCTCCCCACGTGCATCAATGAGCCTTGGCCGCCCATGATCCTGTCGCCGGTTCACCACTGTTCCTTCCTTGGAGCACTTTTGATAGATACTGACCACTGCAGACCGGGAACACCCCACAAGAGCTGCAGTTTTGGAGATGCTCTGACCCAGTCGTCTAGCAATTTGGCCCCTGTCAAACTCGCTCAAATCCTTACGCTTGCCCATTTTTCCTGTTTCCAACACATCAACTTTGAGGACAAAATGTTCACTTGCTGCCTAATATATCCCACCCACTAACAGGTGCCGTGATGAAAAGATAATCAGTGTTATTCACCTGTCAGTGGTCATAATGTTATGCCTGATCGGTGTATATAAAGTTGGTTATCTAAGTTTAAGGAAATCATTGCTATATAACTATATAATAAAAATGCACTGAACTCACAATAAAGTATTTAAATTAAATACATAAATATATAAAAATTGATGTTTCATATGACACCTGACTTGCACCCATAGCTGCCTACTTACATTCCTCCCCTTTTACAAGCATATGCTGTTTTTGCAACATGCTTTTATAAAAAGCAACTGGCAGAAACAGGCATTTGAACTATACATATAAATAAAAGATTACCGGTGAATGTAGGAACTTTAAAACTGTGATGTGGGAGGGAAGGTGATGTTATCCTTAATGAGAGAAGCACTGATTGCTATGCGTTAAAAAAAAACGAAGAACAAAGACTTTGCTTGCGTTTTATAGTTCACAGTTTTTTTTTCTGTTTGTCACGTATGGGGTGCAAATTAGCACTCACAATCCTGTTTAATGTCACACCTATAACAAAGTGCCTGCATGCTATGTACACACACACAAACACACACACACACATAAATGGAGGAAGAGAGAATTACAATAATGTGGTTCTTGCACATTACTCTTGAGTTACTGGCTTCCGCTGCAGTGTCTAATGTGACATATTACGTTGTCAAGGCAGACTCTTAAAGCATTTCCTAATACTGTTAGCATTATACAGAACCTGTTCTAAGAACTCCGAACCCAGTCTAAAAAGGAAGTGCAGGAAAAAGGCTTTCTTGGTAAATTAATGCATTACTTTTGAGAATTGCATGCTCTGGCTTACCTGTTTCTTTAATACCAACACAACTATACAGACATCATTTGACATGTAGACGAGAGTAAAGAAATTAGTATAGCTGAAAATGTAAAGATATGGGTGTATCTAATGAATAAATGTCAATGTTAAAGGTGCAAATGCCAGTGATTAAATACTTAAAAATGATTTACCATTTGCTGTCATGGTTATTTAAATAAATATATAATTAAACATTAATTAAAAATATCTTGCTCAATCTCAGTTGCATAGTGACAAACGTTACCATGTCACTATTGTCCCTGTAGTCACACTATATCACTATAGGCAACCAGGGGATTTTTTTCCTTTATATTCATATTTTATAAACAAAACATACTTATTTTACCACTTTTTACAGATTTTTCAATAAAATTATATAATTGTATATAATAAATAATATATATATTATATACATTGACAATAACATTTCCCCATAATAATCTTTTTGTAAACGTGTACATTCATTTTGAATTTCTTTTTAATAGAGAAAACAAACAGAGCAAAGGGTGTTCACCTGGTAGCATCTTACAAATATATTAATTTCACAAAGAAATTTAAACCTTAAAAGGGGCTACTTTTAAGAATTCATGAATCGCGTTTTTATTGCCAATGTGTGAACAGCTTGTAGCAAACTTAAAAAACTAGACCTTCCCCGACTTAGGCTTTCTATGATTTTTATGTGCAGGACTCTGCTTGTTTTTATTGGGAAAATCAAAAGGATGTGACGTTTACGCGCTCTCCTGAGAGCCTCTCCTCTGTTCGATGACACCTGAAAATGAAAATGACAGAAAAGGCTTCAACCAATCACATACAAGGAAACAAAGGTGATGAAATGTCCAGTTAATGTCACTAGCTATTCACTCAACATTAACCTTTGCCAGGTATCGCATTTCTCACGAGATTACAGCTGTAGTTGTAGTTACAGCTGTACAGCTGCAGCTGTGTTTGCCCACTGTAGGCTACAGACAACGATAACATAACCTTTTGAGTTAAAACTCGTTTATTTTTTTCTAAACCTTATGCGGTGCTAACGTTACTGTCTCTGGAGGAGCTCCTCAAATTGTCCCACGGACATTCGAAAGTGCGGAACTGGCCATGATAAAGTTTTATCTCCTGTACAAAATTAGCATACTCCCCTTCAGACTCTCTCTTCTTTTAAGACTGGGTGCACCCAAAACCTTCTTTTCGGTCTTTTAAAGAAAATGAAAAGCCTATCTTCACTGGATGATGAAGTGTCCATGTTTTCTCAGCTGTCGCCACGAATGTTTTGGAATGTTGGAGCTCTGAAACGTCACAGACGTCGGAAATTCGTGTCGCAGCTGATGTGAATGGTTTTGATGCGAACTATTCGCATGCGAAATATTAGCTTTTTTGCTTCGCTTTTTCGTTACGTGTCTGGTGTGAAAGGGCCTTAAGTCTCTAATTTCCCCAAAGTGTGTATGTGAAGTTTTGGCTCAAAATACCCTACAGATAATTTTTTATAGCATGTTAAAATTGTCACTTTTTGGGGGTGAGCAAAAACATAGTTTTTGTGTGTATTCCTTTAAATGCAAATGAGCTGCTGCTCCCAGCTCCCTTTCAAGAAGAGGGTCGGAGCTTCAAGAGCTTGCCGGTGTCAGAACAATCTCATCTCATGAAATGAAAATGTCAGAACAGAAACTGTCAGTAGCAGTGTTCAGTTCGAACCGGAGTCGGACAATAATGCCTACAGAGCCAGATAATATATGCTGTATGGAGACAGAAGACAGTATAGTTTAGTTTATTTACGGTTATAACTTATTTGTCATCTTGCTTTTATACACAATTAGTACAAATTGTAGAGGACCACATCCGAATGATGGCCAAAACTTTACTGATGAGTTTTGATTGTGAAATGATTTGCACAGACATAAATTAATTTAGGCATATTTTCCCACTGATGACAACTGAGTGGACAGTGCAAAGGAATAAGTGCGGGCCTCATCAAAGTTGGTAAACACAGCTACACCAGCAAGGATTTCATCTTACATACTGGATAAGAACCTCAAGATCTGATCAAAGCTGCCCAAATTGATGATTTATAGCATGTAGTCATCCATCCTGATGGCAAATATTTCTACCAAACATGTGCCGATCCCGTGGATGCTCAAGCCACCCACGTAAATAGTTGAGCACCTACAGAAAAACACGAGATACTCCCCATTAATTTTTAACCAATAAAAAAAATGTATTGCAACTTTCAGACACAACTTTCTTCTCACGTTAAGAGTTCATTTAAGGCGGTTTCTGTGGCGTTATTATAATGACAAATGTCGAGAGTGCATAATTGTAACGCGAGAACACATCAAATACGCGAGCAGGAATCTCTCCATGTGCTCTCTCTCGCTCAGATATTACATGGGCGTGCTTAAACTTTGTCCTTCTGCATGTGCACTTGTGAATCTAGAATTGTCTTCTCTCCAGGATTTAACGTTGCCAGAAGTGAAACATAGCACAAACATAGCTTGGGCACCCACCGGCAGAAACATTAATCGGCGCATATGCCAAGTTTGCTAACGAATGTAAATCAATATTTACATAGCATAATAGTTGTAAATTGATCTGTCTCACATGTCCCGCAAAATCACATCTAGGCCTACTGTCCTGCAACAGATCATTAGCCAGGTGGTCACCCTAGTCCTCAGTGGCTCAAGATGTGGGGAGAAAATGAAGACTCTTATGTTCACTCTTACATCCAACAACAGAACACCGGGATTGCTTACGAGAAGTTGTGTGCGTCTCAATCAGCTCCCTAGTTCAGTAGTCAGGGAACTGATCAGCGATTCAGCCATTTTAAGGGCTGTCTCAAATCGCAGAATTCTTCCAGTGCACTGAAACGTTTGTGAGTTTAGTGAGCCAGCGTCCTTTACTGTCCTTACCAGTGCCTGAATTCGTGTACACGATATACTGATTCACAAGCTCAATGAGCTTAATTCAATGAGACGCACCCAGTGTTTACTATACAGCCACTGTCAGTCAGCGGCCATGGGCGGGGCCTGAGAATCAAAATGGGATGTCTAATGAGGCTGCTTTGGTTTAATGGGGATTTAAAAAAAGGAGTGGGTGGATTTTTATCAATGTAGGGTAATTGTGTTCACACACTGCCAACACTCATTTATGTCCAAACACCATGTAAAAGTTGAATTTGCATAATAGGTCTCCTTTAACTGCTGCTTTCTCTTTTGTTTTTGTTGTGTTTATTTTATTATTGAGAGGAAAGCGTGCAGAACATATTTACATATTCATCTAAACGGCGCTCTCAGCAGCGTGGACAGCGTCTGGATGTTCGTTAACAGTATCGCTGCGAAGGTATTTCCAACTTCTTTTTCCCCCTAAGCGAAGAAGGAAAAAGCGAAAAAGTAAACTTCTCGAAAAAGAACTTTGCTGAGAGAATATCGGGGCATTGAAACACGTTCAGTCTCTTGTACGCTATGTGTGCACTTTACAGCCAATGGTGTTACTAATAACAAAGGTTTAAACATTATAGTTAAATTCAGACCTTGCCATGTAAAACTGCTTTCTTTCAACCATCATGTTAAATGAATAAAACTTTATGGGGGTTGTAATTCTAAATTAACTATGGTCGTTATCCTGATTTGAAATGTCCTTAGGGGACTAGTTTTCTTTAGTTCTTTCTCTGTTGGTTAGTTCTGAACAGCTCAGGCCTGGACTTGAAACAGAAAATTAATTCTTAGAATCAGGGCACGCCTGCAGGATGATGACAAATTTTTTTCCCCATTCTTTCTTGCACTTTGTCTACATGTCAACAGCATTTTCCCTGGGGTACAAAGTATACAGAACAATCTGAATCATTAGACTTATGCCTCTATGTGTGCCAGCATGACTCAAAACTTGTTACGAATTAGATTAAAAACAAAGTATATTTGTGTTATTTAACATTTATTACTGCAGGTTTGCTTAATATTCTGAGTTCATTTTGAGAAATACTGAATACTTTTGTGCAAGCGAGATGAGTAAATGCATGCTCACATATAGGGCCAGATTTACTAACAGCTTGCGCCAGCGCAAACCCTCTTTTAGCGTTAAAAAACTACTGTCAGGATTTACTGGTATTTGTGCCATTATTTACTGCTCAAAAGCATGTCTTAAACCAGACGCTATTTGCGTTGCTCTTGGTAGATTGTGTTGGGCATTATGAAAATGATCCGGCTGTGTCTGTGTTCTTTCATTTGTGTGTCGTCAGTAGATCACATGGAGAACTTTCCACTCCCATCTGCACTTTTTTGGAATAAATCTGGCCCTTAGTCTAGAACTACAATAACCATCATGTGCACACAACACCATCTACTGCATCTACTCATGATTTCTATCAACACGACAGAAGTGCTGTCAGTCAATAAATGGGAAAACCAAGTAACTTGCGTTACTTATTTAAAAAAGTAACTCAGATATTTAGGTGTAAATTTAAAAGTAATCCGTTAGTTATTTGGAAAAAGTAATCTGATTATGTAACTCGCGTTACTTGTAATGCGTTAACCCCAACACTTTATATTAATCATCAAAACACTGCAGTTTAAATGATGGTCACAGACATGCTCGAGCAACTTTAATATATCCTCTATAAAAACAGCTCACTCGAACATTATTTAATTTTAATGAATTTCAGACACTTTCAAAAGTGTTGATGTCCAATTAGACCTAAAGTTTAGTACGACCCATTCGGGCTGATTTACGCAATAACAGTTACAGTAGAGTAATCAGCCAATCAGAGCGACGTGGAGGCGTTGCTTCCTCCTCCTCACATGACACATCCATCAGACTCAGTAGTCATCTCATGAAAATTGCACCTTCTTTGCCCAGGCCTGTACTTATATCTCTATCAGTGCACTAACATGCACAAAGCATCCCGTCCAGATTTTCTGCTGATCTGCGTTGCACACGCCCATGAATGACAAACAGTCTTTTTATTATGTGAAATTGACGGCATTCTAGTCACAGCCTCTTTATTACTTTTTTTCTTTCTTTTTTCACTGCTATTAAAGTGCTGCATCATTAAGCTGGATAATGCCATTTTTAAAAAGGCTGACAGTCCCTGGGTTTTTATGAGCGGCAGCGGAGACTGCCGGAATAGTGATGAAACCATATGGGGAGAACCAGTGTAAATGACTTCTTAGTGGCGCAGCGGTTCGTGAAGGACATGTTGACGGGAGGCTGGCAGGAAACTAATGATCTACACACTTCGCACCACCCTAAACACGGGGACTGGAGGAAAACAGTCGTAATTAGAAAACACAACATCAAAAAAAGAACCTCTCAATGATTGTCACAGCTTCTATTGTGTCTGGCCTTGTAGCACAGTGCAGTGAGGTTTAAAGTGTGTCAGACCCTTGAGATTTGTCAGGGACTGCGGCGCAGATGACCATAATAAAATGGAGGATGTTCATATGATTTTATGAATGTTCATATTCTTCTGGGAATTGCACTGGACTCATGTCCCTATTCAGTCGGCTATAAAAGCAATGGCACTGCCTGTCAAAAGTATCTTTGTGAATTTCTCCGGTTGTCTCTTGTTTACATCACATAAAAAGAATCAATCTCAGTAATAGAAGCTGACTGTTGAACTAAATTATAGCTGTAATAATAGCTGTCATGGCCTAATTTAGAGACACGTTTGGTTGATAAATAAACAGCCTTGTTGACAGGAAAATATCATTGCATAACCTACAAAGAAAAGCTGTGCTCGCTTTATATAGCACCACCTTTGACCCTAACCAATAGACAGGTTTGATAACGACGGCCTGTAATTAGCGTTCTTTCCTTTGTTTGTGTCTCATTCCTCTGAATAATTAGGCTGCCGTGTTTATTTTCCTCGCTAATTAGTGTATGCTAATGATGTAGAGGTCGCAATGTGTGATCTCGGCCAACCATGTGAATCACCTGGCACTGGCGCTACACAGAAAATGGAACTTCAGACTCAGAGGAAACCTTCTCTTTGACTTCAGACCACAGATATTGAGTCCTTGTGCCAAAATGTACTGCTCCCTTGTGCTGTGGAATAGGTTCATAAAATATATTTCGAAGCGTTCTATCCAAACTGCTTGATTATGGCAGCTGCCAGCTAAAACACTGATGTCCAATAACAGTTACAGTAGCATTAATGTACCATCCAACTCACAGTTTGATGTAAAGTAGCATATCATTTAATACAGTGCATGTTCTTTACTGCTATATTCTTTACTGTAGGAAGCAAGGGAAAAGGTTGAGTAAAGATCATTGGTGTGTGGTTTATGCATTTTACATGGTTTTAAAAATATTAACTATAGCTACAAGTCATTATTACATGCTGTTGATCAGCTATTATGATTAATATCACTTTCTTTTCAGATCATTGGGTGAACCTCATCAAGAGGTGGTCACATTTATCCCAAAAATCAGCAGATTTTTTAATTGTATTTGTATTATGATATTTTAAATATATATAATATACTAAGATATATAATTATATAAAGAAAATAAAATTAATAATATAATATGATTATATAAAAAAAAAAAAAAAGTGTACTTTTAGGACCTAAGATTTTTTTGCATCATGACATTTTCAGGAAAAAGGCAAATATATTTTATATATATATTTATATATTTTAAACCATTTCAAATATATCTTGTGGAGTGCTCTCGGAGTACGCATTTATTTGTCATTTTAACTGTTGGAAACTGAGTGTAAAAGTGCACTTCAAAGATTTCTTATCCTGTAGCGCCCTCTATAGACCATGATCAGTCAATGTCAAGCTTAAAGCATCATGGCAGAGCATTAAAGTCAACTAGTCTGTGCAACCCCTAATATAAACATGGGTGTACATTTTAAAGTATTTATATATCATTGTAGTATTTACTGGCTTTAATAAAAAATACTGCAAAAAAACGGACTATTATAATATTAAAATCCTCATTAAAAATAATGACAAAGACAATAACAAACACATTACACTAATGAGAACTGGGGGTCAAATGTGCCTAATTGTCTGAAAAATAATGGAACAAACAAATTTACAAGATTACATTTCTTTATGCAAAATGCTTATTTACTTCCCATTTGGTTCTGGGGTGAAATGTGACTTGAACATAATGTTGTCCAGATAGGTGAATTGTTTTCTACATTATTTGATCTATTGATCTTTTGTTTTATTTTGGATGATTTTCTCATCCAAATCTTTTTGAAAAGGCACTACCTCCGTTGCTTAAAGAACATGTCCCTGCAATGCATTTAATAAACAACACAAAAGACCAAAGACATAGATATTGGCTAGATTTATTGCTGCTCAGATGTAAGAAATCTGGCTCAATATCAGTGATGTGATCCAAATGTGGAACGTGCTGAATATCTAAATCAGTTATAGTCTTGTTTTATAATTTTTTGTTCTGGCACAGCACAGTTCAGTATGTTCCTTCAGGCAATCAGGCCATAAATGAGCAGATGGTTGAAAAAAACACATAAAGCTACAGGTTGTTTCATCATCTACTTCATCTTACATCATTTACTCACCCTCATGTCATTCATCACAAACCTGTATGAGTTTTAGAGAATGCCTAGGCTGCTCATTTTCATGTAATAAAAGCATGCAGTGACCAGGAGCCGTCAAGCTCTAAAAAAACGATAAAAAAAAGACACCATTAAGGGAGCTAAATAATATTTCATATTCCAACAGTATTCCCTACCCATGCATTATAGAAGTCTTCTGAAGTCATAAAATAGCGTTGTGTGAGGAACAGACCTTCAGGGCATTTGTGCTGACAGCTTAAGTGTGCAATAATTAACACTTGTTTAATGTGAGGCAGGCAATGCCAGTCCATCATTAAACTGTCAATTAGAGGCCGGGAGTGTTTACCAATACATAAGAAGTGCTCAGCTACAGTCTAATAGAATTACACCCTTTATCACACACACAGATCAGAACTTTTTATTCCAGCAAATAGGGCTTTCTCATTAGTGACTGGTCATATAATTCATTTTAGGTGTTTTAATGGAAAACTTTCAAGTATTTATGCCCACAAATTAGGCAAAGAAAATAGATATTTTTTTTAAAAGGGTCCTTATAGTTAAGGTTGCCAAGTCAGTTTTCCAGCAAAATTGGGCTACTTTTATGCTGTTGCCATGGGTTGGTTTTTATTTTTCACACAAATTAGATTTGAAGGGTTTTTTGACTAATCAATAGCCAATCTTCTGCAATTCAAAAGAGGTAAGATACCATAGATAATACACTAACATATGTGGACACCCTCTTCTATTTAAAAGGTTTGGCTATTCCAGTTTTTGTAATGAGAACTCTTAATAGTGCCTCTATTATGTTTTTGGATATTATGTAGTAAAATAGCTGTTTGTAAATGTATACGGTTTGCAAACTATCAAAAAGCAAAGCGCAGAACTGATTCTGAACTGCCTAAAACGAGTCGTCCTACAGCTTTTTTTCTATGCTTTGCATGCACTTCCATAGTGTAAGGGCATAAGCTCAAATTGATATGATAAAACCGACGCCATTGTTACTGTTCGTAGCACTGTGTTTTAAGTGCTGAGGAAGATCCCGGAGCTGAAATTCAGATATGCTAATAGACGTTCCGACATGTGCTGTAAGTGGTAGACCAGGGGTGTCCAACCCTGCTCCTGGAGGGCTACCGTCCTGCAGATTTCAGTTCCAACCATGCTCCAACACACCTGTCTGTAATTATCAAGCAGCCCTGAACACCATGATTAGCTGGTTCAGGTGTGTTTGATTCAGGTTGGAGCTAAAATCTTCAGGGTGGTAGCTCTCTAGGACCAGGGTTGGTGTTGTTATTGCGTTATTGTGGGATTGAATGAGTGCACTCGGTAACGTCCACTATGGTTTCGGACACCACTACAAATAGCTGTCAAATAGTGCCCTGTTTAAGGGTATAGGGAGTGATTTCGGACACAGCCATAATGAAAAAAGAGGTTATGCCGCAATGTATATTATGAGAAATGTGTTTTTGACCTTGGATGCATGTAAACCTATTGTAAGAGACCTCCAAAACAAAATTAGGAACCTTTAAAACAGTGCAATATGGGCACTTTAATGCTACTATTCAATGAAATTCTAGAGAATTGTTTCTTTTATTTATGTGTGTCCAATGGGGGCAATGTTTTGTGCAGTCCAGTCAAGTTCTTCCCCACCAGACTCAATAAATCATTTTGGATCTTGCTTTGTAGAAAGTGCAATTATGTGGGAACAGAAAAGGACCCTCCCCAAATGTTGCAACAAAGTTGTTTTCACTGGAATTACTGAAACAGTCAAATCTAACTAACGTGTGTTTTAGCAGCGGAGGAGTCTCTGTCCATACTTCACATGTATACTAGTAGGAAATGTCCTTCATTTATTACAAAAACTCTGTTGAAAATGTGTGTTGTAAAAAAATTATACATTTTATATGATCAATCAGTCATGATACTGAAATGAAACAGAAAAATTATGATAACTTGCAGTTCAGTGAGTGAGTCAGATGTTGATTCCGTAACTGCTCTGAACAAATCAGGGTTGCATTTTCCAAAAGCACTGTAAGCCTAAGTTGATCGTAGAACAATTGCCACCAATGGTCTCTATGATCAACTTAGGCTTACGATGTTTTTGGGAAATGCAACCCAGTTCGAAAGATTAATCAGTGTGATTTAAATGTGTAACTCGCCTGTTTGAACAATTCATTAAAGAATCGAGTCATTAGTTTTGGAATTGGAGTACACAACAGTATGTTTACATTCATTAAAAAGAACTGGCCAATAAATAATTAGTAAATAGTACTATATGCGTTCGGCTGTATTTTGATTTACTAAAAGACTCAAGATAGACAAGAGTCATACATTTTTGAATTGTGCAACACTATGTTTTTGATTAAAAAAACAACCAGCTGAGTCATTACTTTGTGAATTGGACTACATTGCATGTTGCATGCATGCAGCCTATGAAGACAATTTAATAGAAACACTGTCTCTTTATTGCATCACAATCAATTGACTGCAAACTCACATTCGCAACTTGTGTTTTTGCCTAGTGAACACTGGTGTCGACATACATGCATAGTGTATTTTTTTATGAAACCGCATTGTGATGGCAATATATTGAATTTACAGGTGGTGGAATAATGTGTCAGCAAAAATCCAATAATTATGGCTAATAGGCTTGCATGAAGTAAAAGCAGCATGACACCACATGCATTTATATAACCAAGCAACCTCTTAAAGCCTGCCCTGCCTCAGCTAAAATGTACTACTTCATTACACGTCTACTTCATTATATCACTTTGTTAATAATACATTGCATCTTTTAATGATGGTTGTGAGCGTAATAGTCTTTAAAGTTTGCAAATGTTTAATGGTGCTGCTTGCATTATAATCCTAAAAATGAAAGGATCTGAAATGTGAGAATCCGAAGATGCGTAATAGGAACTGTGGCATATTTTAGGATTAGACATTGGGCTGGTTTTGATTGTTTTTTGGGCTGTCCGGCAATCCTGGGTTTGGTATTGTTTGTGAAGTGTGTTGGGATGCAGTATATGTAAAGATTTCACATTCGTCCCACTCATCTGGGCTCTGTGAGCCCGCCTGTCTGTTTCAGAGCGTAAATTATTCCTCTGCTCTTCCGCCTGCTGCCTCTGCGTTACTGAGCCTAACTAAATGCATTTCAATGAGAGAACGGCTCCAACTTTCCACTCCTCAGGGGGGAATGGGAAAGTGAAGGGTGCAGGCATATAAAGTTTTAAAGGAATAGTTCACCCCAAAATGAAAATTATTTACTTACCCTCATGTTGTGTCAAACCTGTTTGACTTTCTTCTTCTGTGGAAGACAAAAGGAGAAATTAATAATTCACTTGGACGCTCTTTTACATAACATTACAATGAATAAAGAACTGAGCTTTCAAGCTTAAAAATGGCTCAAAAGCACCATAAAAAAAATCATACTTTTACATCATAAAAGTAGATGAGTGCTATATTTCAAGTATTCTAAAATTAAAAACAGGGAACAGGAACAGACCCCAAAAAAAGACACCATGACATTGATTGGCTGCAAAGTCCTACAAAAATTAGGCATGTAATATAATAAAATATTTGCAAATTGCTGCTCATACAAATTATCTGTAAAATGTAAAGATGTAATTTTATAAAAAGTAACTCAAAAAAAATAATGTGTGAAGCAACAAATTTTAGTTATATTGTTACTTTTTGGTCACAATTTTATATTATTAGTTTTTATTTAAAGAGACCTAACAATGCAACATAATTAGCTACTTTTATTTAGATTATTGAATAGGGTTTGGGCTATTAACCCTTGTGCATCAATTAAAAAAAGTTACACAAAGAGGACAAAAATGTCCATGTCAAAAAACTGTCATAAACATTTTTTTTAAAGAAGATCCTTGGCAGATTATTGTCTGAACGTTTAAAAAGTAAAACCAAAAAAAAAAAGTTAGAGGTTTAAGTTTATGAAAATGATTTATGAATAATATTTTATAAAAAAATATATTTTATGAAACATGTTGAACTCTAAAACTGCTAGAAAAAAAAGCTTAAGGTTGATATCTCAAAAAATGAGCTCTCAGTAAGATTTTGTTTGGGCACAGTGCCAACTTTTCCCCATTAGATGCCAGCAAAACTCCACTGGTGCACACATCGGTTGGATTTGTTATTTGCAGTAGAGTTTTTCTCTCAAATATTACAAGCACACACACACAATTTTTTTTATTACATACATACACACCAGACTCTCACATCCATTCTAACACACCCACACAGTTATAGCTGCATAATTTATCCAATTGGCTTTATAATATGCATAAACAGAAAAAAAGGAATAAAGTGAGTATTTGCTTTATACGCCAAACCTGAAAAAATGGCACCATCTGGTAAAAAATAGTAACATTTAAAAAAATTAAAAAAGCCTTGTCAAGAGAATAAAAGCCTATCAAAAAAAAAAAAAAAAACTGAAAGAGCCAAAAATGTCCATAAGGATGCACAAGGGTTAAAATTGTACATGTTAAAATTAACATAAAACTGAAAAAGCCACTTTTAAATGTAAAAATGTTAAATGCACCATTCTCCAACACAGACTATAGTCTTAAAGGGTTAGTTCACCCAAAAGTGAAAAATTACCCCTTGATATACTCATCCTCACGCCATCCTAGGTTTATACGACTTTCTTCTTTCAGACGAATACAATCGGAGTTATATTAAAAAATGTCCTGGTTCTTTCAAGCTTTATAATGGCAGTGAATGGGGTTGAAACTCTAAAGCCCAAAAAAGCACATCCATCCATCATAAAAGTAATCCATACGGCTCCAGGGGGTTAATAAAGCCTTCTGAAGTGAAGCGATGCGTTTGTGTAAGAAAAATATCCACATTTAAAGCTTTATCAACTAAAATAACTAGCAAAAGAGGAGCGCATGACGTATTGACGAACACGGAAGCACAGAAGATTGAGCGAAACAAAACACCAGACACGAATTAGAGGTCTAAAACGAGCATTTTTAAAGCGAAATGTCAGAGGATTTTTATTTATATAAGAGAAGAGGAGCTTGAGTTTGTTGCACAGCCCTATTTGTTTGAACCGCGAGAGGCGTCAAAGCTCTTACATGAATAAATGCACGCACAATTATCCATGAACTTGATAAATGTTGCAGATATGTTTTACGATCCACAAACAAATGCCTTTCAACTTGTGTGTGCAAAATACAGAATTGCATGAATGTGCAGCGATTTGTACAAATAAAGACATTTTTGTGAATACAAATGTTTTCTTTTGCATTAGTGTATCATAATTTGCGCATGCCACAAAGAAGATGTGCATTTGTTGATCATGTGACACGCGTGCATTTAGTGGCGTCTTTTCTAATTCGATCTCATTTGATTCATTTGGATTTTGAGACTTTCTTTTCGCATTTTAAAGCATTTCACAACCCACACAAATACTCCTGGTGCTAATTATTAATGTATGCACAGATACCAAATGCAAATGTGAATTTCTACATTTAAACTAATACGACTTGTGTGTGCAAAATCCAGATTGACATCAATGTGCAGCATTTTGTACAAATAAAGACATAGTTGTGAATACAAAACTTCGATTTTGTATTAATGTAAGTGCCTGCAACGAGTAAGATGTGCATTTGTGCATCCGGTGACGCGCATGCATTTATTGACTCGTTTGTGAGTCGATCCTATTTGATTCATTTGGATTTTGAAACTTTCATTTCGCCGGTTTAGCCTTGCACGATCCACACACACAGCTGTCTAAGAAAACCTGCTACCACTAGATGGCAGTATCCTGCCGAAACAGACAATGGCACCGCGTTTTTCTGCCTGTAAGACGCGTAATGTTTCCTCGCTATAAAGACGAGGAAAATGCTTAACAGTAGGCTAACATTAAAAAGGTATTAATTACGCATACTTTGTATAGGCAAGCAGATTAAATCAGGTTATAAACACAACATTGCCCATCACAACATTTCCCCCCCTATAGAAAACCATTATAAAATGCTTAATATGCAATATAGCGCATGTTCAATAAAGTGTAAAACCTACTCAGTTTTAATATCACCATCTCACTGCATTAAGCCACATTAAGCGTTTTCTTTTATAATAGGCTCTATGGGAGAAAACGCTTAGCCTCCTGTGTACAGACAGCCGAATATGAACACGATGCGCAAAGTTTTACGCATTTCCTCCCTTAGAAAGAAAACACTTAACGTGAAACTCCCCAGTTGCGCTCATATTTCTACGCTTCTTTTGAGCTGCTATATTAATAAGGTATGTAGGCCTACGGAGTTTGGTCTTTTAATGTCTTACTACATTAAGCCAGGTTAAGCGTTTTCTGGAAACGTTACTGTGACGTAAAATTTATAGCGAAGTAGGTAAGTATGTGCAAAAAAAAAAAAAAAAAAAGGCAGATGAGCCCAGCATATGAAGGCACGTTTATAATGACATGTTAAGCATTTTCCTGCACGCTTAATTAGACAGTGATATTAAAAGAACAATTTCTGTACATACCTCACTAATAAAGAATAGGCTAGTATATGTACATAAAAACAGATGAGCCCAGAATAAAGTTTTACCTGAAGCCTTTTCCTAGAAACCCGCTATAAAGAAAACGCTTAACCTGGCTTAATGTGAGTCTAAGCCAAGAGTGCATGGCTACATTTTCAATGAAAGTATATGCCGTCACAAAACCTCTCCCAACAAGACTTAACAAGAGCACTTGAAGACTCTCCATTCATTATGAGCAGCAGTGCTTTTAAACCTCTACAGCAATTAGCTTGAATGTTTGTTGAAAATAATAGCAAGAAGATCACCACATATTGTTTCTCTTTAATTGCGAACCAACATATTTGGTTTCAAGGTTGATTTTTCAATGCACACAAGAGAAAAATTAGGAAAACAAGCCCCAAGCTGTAGAATATAAAACAGGAGGGGCACAGGCGAAACACAGAAATCCTTTGTGCAATTAATATATAAAAAAAAAAGAAGCGTCTGCCTTCTCTTTGTGATCAAGTGTGTCTCCAGTGTGCCTCTGTGTATTAGATTAAAACCTCCATTTGATTCTCTAAGGCTAATAAAAGCAGATCTTTAAAAACCTCTCTATTTTCTCTCGTTTACAACCTAAGTTAAGAGTTCATTACTGTCACCTCAGTGGTTCATTCATTAATTTAGGACCATGTCCTTTTCATGCCAGACCGGCTGGCAAAGGAACAAATACCTTGTTAAACTATTACTTTATTCGGACCAAGTGGATTTTTTTTTTTTTGTTGTCTTCTTTAAACTCCTTCTCTCTTATCAAAATCTCTTTCACAACATGTCCAGGGAATTCAGTGAACCATTCATATCTCACAATAAGATACATCTTGCAATCAGTATCAAACAGTCTGATACAGCCTCCGAAAATCGATAGAACACAATCAGTGTAGCCCAAACCAAGAGTAGATGATTGCGTTCAACCAGCTCTTTCATTGATTGAAACCAAATAAAAGAGCATCAAAATGTGGGTTCTTCTTGTTTACAAGATTTTTTCCCCAAGAACAAAAACTTTGATGGAGTGATATCACAAAAGTCCTGATAGCCAATGAAATGAAAGTAATCAAGTATATATATCATTACAGAATATGATCCCTTGATGCAGCATGGCATTATCTTTCCATTAACACAATCTGAATTGTTAATGCTGTAATAAAACTTGTCATATAAGCTCATTAAACATGATGATGCATATAGTTAACTACTTCCTGAGTTTCTTTTTTTGTTTATGACTGTACAGAATAGAAATCACAATGTATGTAGAAACTACAAGAAGAAATGAACTAAAATCTCAAAACCAAACCTCTCCCCGAGTCTTAACAAGAGCACTTGGAAACTCTCCATTCATTGTGAGCAGCAGTGCTTTTAAACCTCTAGAGCAATTAGCTTGAATGTTTGTTGAAAATAATAGAAAGAAGATCACCACATATTGTTTTTATGTACAAGAATAAATTAACTAAAATTCTTGCAATCAAATATTGACAACCACTGGTTTATATTTACAAGACCCAAGCAAGGAGAATTCTGATTTGGATCACATTATTTTGCACTCAACACTTCTCCATTGCATATAATGGTCATAGTTTATGGCACAATTTATAATGACCAAAAAAATAAATGATGAATAATAATTCCCTTCAAACACACACACACATATGAAACGTTGGCGCACAAGCATCCATAAGCACTGTGTGTGCGAGTGTGCATGACCAATTTGGTGAGGTTTTTGATCATCAAATGACCAATCACAGGTACTGATGAAAGAATTGAATGGTTTCTGGCTTTGTCACTTCCCCTGGTATGGCAAGCAGCTCCCTGCGGCCTTAATTATAGAGAAAGCTCACAACTGTAGTCTTTCACTGCCACACTAGCCCCTCTCCGTCTCTCTCTTCCACCCTCTCATCAGTTCAAACACCATCTCACCTTCTGCTCCAATTACCCAGGCCACTCTCTGCAGTGACACAGAGCTAAGAAATGGTGCTGTGGTCACCATGCTATCTATCTATCTACATCCATCCATCCATCCATCTATCCATCTCTTTTTGTTATATATTGATCTTGTATTAGGATTCTATTCAACACTTTCAGACTGAAGCATAATAAGATGCGTAATAAACATAATGACTCTAATTTATTGTACTTTACAATATAATCTCATGTGTTAATATAGGATTAATGAAATAACATTGAGCAATATCTTTTTACAGCATATATTGTTTGTTCATAATCAAAAATACAATACAACAGTACAATAACAAATGTTAACAAACAACTTTTGATTTTAAAGGGCACCTATTATGCCCCTTTTTACAAGATGTAATATAAGTCTCAGGTGTCCCCAGAGTGTGTCTGTGAATTTTTAGATCAAAATTCCTAACAGATCATTAAATTTATTATTTTGAAAATGCCAATTTTAGGGATTGAGAAAAATGAGCTGTTTTCTGTGTCTCCTTTAAATGCAAATGAGCTGCTGCTCCCCACCCCAGAGGGCGAAGCCTTCAGCTCACATGCAAATGAAAACTGAAACATAATATCTGTTTGTTTTGATGATCATCTCTATGGTGGACACGCTCATGTGACATTGCAGTTTTTCATCTTCATGAAATATTATCATCTGCATGGGTTTTGAAGCCATATCACTCTCAACCTTACAGCCTATGCTCTCAGCTTGAGCACACACACCCGACGCATGCGCACAGAGAGCTGGATGTCAGTGTGTCTGTAATTAGGCTATTAAACTAGACTAGTTCTCTTTCATGTGTTATTGCGAATAAACTGTCAAATGCACAGAAGATTATGTCAGAAACACACAAAGTTTATATGAAAACAGTTGGTTATGTCTGTGCACGTATGCAGCAAGTACAGAAATCCTGTGTGTATATATTAGATCTGTGTACTAAAGTGAAAGCAGTGTAATATACAGCACCTACTGCTATATCTGCTGTTAATATGAGTCAAACAACAGAAGATAAACAGAAAATCACTCACTGCTCTTGACTGAATGAAATTTAGTAGCTTTATTAAGAACACATTTCTTATTTGAATGCTGCTAATCAAGAATACATGCTCTGGCGCGGAGATAAACATGGCGGACTGTGTACAGCTCTCTGAGGGCGGGGTCTATGCTAATACAGCAGTGTCCATCAACACTCATGGGCGGGGCCTGTGAAATGTGATGTCACATTCCCCAAGATTTTTACCATTATAGGGTGGTTGTGTACACACTGCCAACATACATTTATGTTCAAACACCATGTAAAAGTGAATTTTGCATAATAGGTGCCCTTTAAAAATGTATTGATAAATGTTCAAATTACATCAATAAATGCTGTAGAAATATTGGTCATTGACATTTCATGTTAACTAATAAACAAAATATTGTATAATTCAAAATATTAATAAATACTATAATAGTATATAAATAATACTATTTTTGTGTCACTATAACTGCTTTAAATAATTCAATATTTCCAGGAGACTTACAAACTGGGTAATTGTAGTAGAATTTTTAATACTGTCCAAATAAAAAAAGATTTTTTGGGTTTTGCAATGGAGGTACAAATGTTTTGGACAACTATTTTAAATATGCAACATGAATAAAATGACATTAAACTAAATGCCATCAAGTGTTACCAATATATATGTCATATTGCAGTTTTTCTCAGTCGCTTTGGTGCATTTATCAGATCACAACTGAAATCTCAAAACTACTTGTTCAATCTACACATCATCTAGTCACTTGTGCACATCATAAAGACAATTTCTAATTCTTTTAAACAAATTGCGAATGCTTTGGTACATTCATGCAATTATTGCTTATATCATCTTGATCAAAATGTGTTTTACTGGTTCTCAGTTGAATAGTCTTACCACTCAAAACATCTAAGCATTAGTTCCTTGCATAAGTCATTAAATGCTAAATGGTTGACCTAGCTGTCATAATGCATCAAGTATATTTTCTATTCATTTATATTAGACTTCTACAATTGCGGAGGTGAATTTTGAATTTCACTAATAAAGGGAAATGTAAAGCATTAGAACAACCAATGATCAACCAGTTCTCTAAAATAGCTCAGAGGTGCATCTCATGAAGCTTCATTTGGCAAGCATTTATAGACAGAGCACAACACAGTTACAAATTCTGACAATTGAAGAAAAACGATCGGACCACACAGGCCAGCCTTCGCTCCACACGTGCATCAATGAGCCTTGGCCGCCCATGACCCTGTTGCCGGTTCACCACTGTTCCTTCCTTGGACCACATAATCAATGTTATTCACTTCACCATAATGTTATGCCTGATCGGTGTATATGCTTGTCTTTTTCTTTATATCGCAATGACATTTTACTGTAATTTGTTGACAGACCAACAGTAAAAGTGTAACTGTGAATCCTGTCCAGTCTCTTGCAATCAATATCCCACATAAATGCGTAAATCTGAAATGCGCCAAAGCGACTGAGAAAGTAATTTCTGCACCACTAGAAAAATAATGTCTGTTTTCAAAGAGGTTACCTGAACACTCTCCCTTTATCTGGCATTGGGGTCACTGTGATTTTGCCAAGACATGGTTCAACATATTTTGTTGATCCTGGAACAACACTCCTGTCCAAAATTTTTGTCCTAAACATATACCTACCCCTAAACCTAACCCTACCCATAAGTTAGCCCTAAAATCAGAAGGATTTGAATAATATTTGAATTTGAGGAGGTGAATAATACTGATGTAGAAACACCAAACCCTGGTTCTAAACCTAAACTTGACATAAACTGTAAACTTGTCCCTCAAATCTGATTGGTTGCTTGGAATGTTGACTCAGGAACATGTTGCACTTGGTGAAATCACTTTCACCCTGACATTGGACAAACCAACACATAGTCCCACATCCAAACTCATGCCATTGGTTGAGACGCTGTTGCTGTTCCAGGCAGGATAAAGCAAACAATGCTCAGAGTTGTACCTGCATATTACACAAGGGATTGTATCAGCATGTTCTTAATGAAAATATGTAATTATGCAATTAATAACAGTAAAATACAGTTAAAAAAAAATCATACAGTTAGCATCTCTGGAAATGTTCTAATAATGTAAAAATGCCCAGAGACAACATGAGTCATCTATCTCTCTTACAAAGCTTTTTTATGTCAGAGTTACTAAAATATATATATTTGAATTTCATATATGATTTTAAATATCAGTTTGACAATAGCTGTAGGCTCTAACCATGATATGATAATCACTTTGACAGTCAATCCTTAAACAAAGCCAGGATATTCTCCTTCCGGGGGATGGATGACTAAATTTAGCCATGTTACATGTGCAGAAGAGTCATATAGGTATAAACTATTCTTTAATAATTCAGTTTTCATACTGCACAAATGGTTCATTTATATTCATCTTTAATTTTGTAAAATAAACTATATTCTTGACTGTTGTAAATTGTAATAAACACAACTTGAAAAAAGTTGAAATGACTGATTTTGTTGTGTTGGTTCAGCAAAAATCCATACTGTAAAAACTTGACCAACAAAAAAAAATATTAGTACTAATTTCCCCTAGCTTTTTCTTGTTGACTCAACTTTTGTTAAATAACAGTTATACAAACTGAAAATAAGTGACAACAAAAACGTTTAGTTGAGTCAACTTAACATTATTTGTCTATTGGAAACAGAAGTTCTTAAGAATTAACAGGTTTAGATGTTGATTTTTTATTGAAAATGTTTGGTCACAATTTATGATGATGAGTGTTTCCTTGAGTTGGGCAGTTTGACTTGGTTTTTTATGTGAGTTTGTGGTCTTTGTAACAGTGTTTAGTGTCTAGATAACAGCATTATAAAGGGGAATAGTTCACTATTCTTATTCCTGATCAAAAGTAATTATTTGTGAATAATATATTTACCAACAAAACTTTTATGCAACAGATCAGATATTCAGAATTTTGATTTTTAAATACATTGTTTTTTTTTTTGTTTTTTTTAGACACACACACGCTGATTCATGATGTCTGTGTGCGTGTCAAAAGACTTTTTTCCCCATAATATATTTTAAAATCAGAATGTCTGATCTGCTGCAAGAAAGTTTTGCTGGTAAAATATTAATAAAAAAAAAATTACTTTTGGTCAGAAATAAGTGATTTATGAGGCTGAAAACTTGATCATCTTGGTTTCTTTCTTTCTTAGCAACAAATTATGTTTTGCTAAACACTGTTACAAAGACCACAAACTCACAAAAAGCCAAGAGTCAAGCTGCCAACCAAGGGAAATGCTCATCACCAAAATGGTGATGACCAAATGATTTTCAATAAAAAAATCAACATCTAAACCTGTTAATTCTTAAGAACTTTTGTTTCCAATAGACATTTTTTTGTAATTGGCTCAACTACAAAATATTTGTTACAGAATAGTTGCACCTCTCCAGAAAACAAATAATGTCAAGTTGACTCAACTAAACGTTTTTTTTGTGTGTCACAGACAACTTATTTTCAGTTTGTATAACTGTTTACGAAAGTTGGGTCAACAAGCAAAAACTAGGGGAAATTTTTTTTTGTTGTACAACCTTAATTTTTTTTTACAGTGTAGTTTTATGTCTCTGTGTTCTTTTTCTTTTCATATAATAATTTCAACTCAAATCAATATTTAATGTCCAATTCTTTATTTCGTAAGATGTCATGCAACGGTCATTACCACGAAATTAACCCTTTCAAAGTGATACAGGATATGATCACCGTTATTTTTTGATAATGACCGGCTGGAAATTATACCTCATTTTCTAGAGTCTGATTGTGGAACAGTTTCTTGATTCCTATCATTTTGAGGGGGCCAGGCTACAGGTTGTAATTTTCATGCAGACTGAATTTCAATGAAATAGATTTTTAGGGAAATGTTAAAGAATTAACAAAGAACAACAGATTGTTTTCATTAAGAACACTTGAAAAGAAAGAGAAGACGAAAATGGAAAGAATATCCATAAAATGCTAGATTAAAATTACCAATGGCGCTTTTATTAAAGACTGAAAGATTTGGTTGTTCTCCTAATGATTTTGATCCTCACAGCGGGGAAGATAAAGCAAATGAATCACATTAGCAGATGTAGCAACCCAAGCAGAACCTTGATATTTTATAGCAAATTACTCAGACTGACTTTCTATAATAAATGGAAAGAATTTTTGACATTTGTGACACCACGTGCTCTCAAAGACTCATTGACCTGCCATAGAAAATGTTAAAGCATGAAAATAATGAAAATTACGTGCAAGACCAGATCAGATAAGTGTTATTTCTTATTATGCTTGACTCTGAAAGTGTTGAATATAGAGGAATTCTTACAAGATGGATGTATAACAGATAGATACGTAGATACTGACAGATAGACAGACAGACAGACAGACAGACAGACAGACAGACAGACAGACATAGATAGATAGATAGATAGATAGATAGATAGACAGACAGACAGACAGACAGATAAACAGACAGACATACAATCCGACAGACAGACAGACATAGATAGATAGATAGATAGATAGATAGATAGACAGACAGACAGACAGATAGATAGATGGATACAAACAGACGGATGGATGGATGGACGGACGGACGGACAGAGACAAACAGACAGATAGATAGAGAGATGGATACAAACAGACGGACAGACAGATAGACAGATAGATAGACATATCAGTATGAAGCTGAAACACATTAACATGTCACTGTAACATGTTTCGGTGACAGCTGTTTCGCTGATTTTTCATGTTTGTTAAGCTTTGATGATAAATTAATTCAGACAGAGAAAGAATGTAAAAGACTTTGCTTGTATTCATTCTGTCTGTATTGCATTCATAAATAGACTTGCCAATAAAAAGGTGCGGGAAAGTTTCTCCATTATTTACCGATAAATGAATGCCCCACTATGTGGAATTTACTGAACCACAAGATTCATTGTACATCTCTAAACTTGTACATATAGGTACAAAGGTTTATGCATTCAGTGCTGTCAATATGTTCAAATTGTACTTTTCAGTCTCCATACAAATGTATGTGTGCACTTAACATACGAATACCTACAACAAATACAAGTGAGATAACGCTGGATAGGCAGACCCATTAACTCACCACTATCTTCACAGTCCTGTATGTTGTAGGAGACTATGGGGATCTGCTTGCATTGCCTTAGGTTTGTTCTGCAGTTGGTGAGGCAGAAAGGTGTTGAAGGCTATAGAAGTCAAAGATCAGTCCTGACAGTGGTGCCAGACGTAGTCAGGTGGAAGCAGAACCTGTTGAGAAAGCAGATGAGGGCATCATCCACACCTGTGTGCCCGCAGTGGGACCGGGTCAGAGCTGTTTAAGAACCAACCAACCTCTCAAAGGTCCTCTTGATGCATGAAGTGAGACAAACTGATCTGAAGTCCTCACAGGTGCCAGGGAGCTCTAGAATTATGCACAATGTCCTCCAGAGATGGGCCACCTTCATCAAACACAACAAGAACAGCTGCACAAGAAAGTTACATCTGCTGGAGATATGATTCAGCTCATTTTCTCCTCCACACAATTCTGGATTGATGTGATGGTAGCAGACGTGGGTTCAATTCTCATCAGGTGAGAGTGAAAGACAGGTGCTATTGCTTGGTCACGTTTGATTCTGTCTCAATTAAACAAGAAGAATTTTGGGATCTTTTGAAAGAAAAGCCAAAGCTTTGCAGTAATTTACCTTTGTGTCTGCCTTCGAATTAAGACTGGAATGTAGATTTAATGGCTATTTTGCACTTTTTTATTATAATTTTTTTTACTGTCAGAGCAAAAAATAAGGGTCAAACATCATCTCAAATAAATAAATCTTTGGCTTAAATTAATTCAGTTGTGGTCTGCACTTCAAAGTACAAGACAATCAGCCTAGCAACATGGCAATACACAATATACTGATCATTTCACTACAACCGATCAATTGCGATGCATTTAGATATCAAAATAATGCGAATTTGCTACATTTCCTGCAGTTACTGGTGCAGGTATGATGTCAGAATCTGGAAGACTAATTCGCCGCTGGTTCCTTCAAGACTTTCCTATGGGATTTTTAAATTTATCTGTAAAATAAAGCCAGTGGTAAACATAGTCTCAGCCTCAGATGTCACGTCACGCCCACGGACCGCTGACTGAATGTCTGATGAATATAGCACACTTAAAGGGATACCCAAAAATAAAAAATTAGCCCATAATTTACTCACCCTCAAGTCATCCTAGGTGTATATGACATTCTTCTTTCAGACGAATACAATCAGAGTTATTAGTTAGTTAAAAAATATCCTGGCTCTTCCAAGTGTTATAATGGCAGTGAATGGCTGTTTCTGTTTTGAAGTGCATCTATCCATCATAAAAATGCTCCACACAGCTCCAGGGGGTTAATAAAGGCCTTCTTAAGCGAAGCGATGTGTTTGTGTGTAAAACCTTACAAACTGTAATCTCTAACTTCCGCTAACTGTCATACGCGGGTTCACGACAGACTGGTGGTCCAGCGTATGACGTAGGACGCTCTGGTGAGAATAAGTTTTGTTTTGCTCTATCCTCTGTGCTTCCGCGTTCCTTACCGGAACTTACGCGCTACGCCTGCGTCATACGCTGGAACTTCTGAGACCTAAAATGACAAATGGGACACCCTACAGTCTCGTGGACTGTCCGTTAAGTCCGTATGCAGCAGCCATTTTAAGTCCACAAGACCAAAAGTGCGTATAAAGTGTGCCATTTGGGACAGGGCCTATGGCAAAGACAACTTGACTATACTCAACATTTTGTTCTATAATAGGACTTTCCACACTTAAAATAGATAACCCTGGGTTATCTTGCTTCACGTTTCACACTGTTCATAATTTACCCGGAGTTAACAATTAATCCTGGGTATTCATAAGGTGACTTTTCATACTGTACATTGCATTCCTAAACCCTGGGTTAACGTCCTTATTTGGATATTCGTGGTGCCAAGCTTTTCCTGATAAACTGGATGTAATTTAAGTTCTGTTGCTTTTATATGAAAATAAATATGATGAACAAGACACCCAGAGCAAGTCGGACCATACTCGGACACGTTTCTAACCGGCATGCATCGGTTCTGCGCAGACTTTGGTCATCTCAAACGAGCCTATTCACAAGGGGCATCAGTGTCAACACTTGACGGAGGGCGTGTCTAAAGTTTGGTGCTGATGTTACCATCATAGTGACAACAGCCAATCATACTACTTTTCCGGTGTTGCATGAACGCAATTGGCTAGCTAGGGTATTTGCATAGGCGATCTGATTGGCTGATGCCTGCGTTGGCGCTAGAAAAGTTGAAAACTTTTCAACTTATGCTGCGAGCAACGCCAGTGACACAACGCAACCCACAATTCAGTTCGGCAACGCATGACGTCACCCATTCAAAGTAAATGAGAAGCGTTGACGGATGCCCCGTGTGGATGCAGCGCCACACCGCATCGTTTCACACTGTATAAGTTTGGCACCACAAAAAACCCTGCTCCAGAGAAGGATTTCATAACCCTGGGTAAAAAGCAGTGCTAACCTCCCTTTTAAATTGTGAAATGATAACCCAGGGTTAATCGCAGTGTGAAAAGCCCTAATGTAAATGACACACACCCATAGCAAAAAAAACGAAGTTTATTATGTTCATACCTGCACCACTCCATTGCAACTGCACATGCATAACCATGTATGACATTTATGTGAAAAACGGAAGGATTAAAAAAAAAAACAATTACTCCACTGAAATCTGCAAAATTGCTGTTTTGGGTAAATCAACACAGACTAACACAGCATTTATGTAGGCTACCAGTCGTAAATCTAAGCACAAGCTCCACTTTCCACTATAATAACCTCCAAAACTCATAAAAGAAACTCAATATAAGAGAAACTTTTCTAAATCCCAACACAGCAGAACATTAAACTGTAACAAGTCCCCCACTCAAAAACATAAAATAACATGTACTTTCAATATTAAGGCTTACTCTCCCTATCCAGTCCTGTCCAAAGCATGCTGGGGGAAAGAAAACCCTGCTCACTGTAGCAATGTTACATTAAAAACCACAGAAATTATTCATATAGTCCCAATGCAAATGGATAAAGTAAACTTTTGTCGGACAAATTTTAATGGCTTGCACTGAAATTGCAATGAAATCAAGTTAAAGAATCATGTTGTGTCAGCACATTTTAATAGGACATTTTAAAATTCAAATTAAACTCCAAAGGAAACTAAAGTTCACTAATTGAATTCACCTCCTCCGCACTATTTGAAAAACCAAAATTGCCAGCCGCTTTTTTTTTTTTTTGCCACAACAAAAAATGTAAAATGCATTTATATAATATTATTATTGTCATGGGTTTCACAGTCTTTGTGGCATGTCAAATTCAAACACTCAAACAAACATTTTCTCATTTTATGTCTGTAATTCAGATTAGTGGATAAAAACATAGATCAGTGGAGTATCAGCTTGTTGGTCTGTTGGGGAAATTTCTGGTTTCTATCCCATGAGAAATTACAATTGAGCTGAACGTAAGTGGCTGTATGACAGGAGATTGTTTGCATTTAGTTTTGTCATTTCACTAGAATGGGTAGTTAGCTGTGGGAAAGCAAAAGAAAGCATGTCTAATAGCTGTGTGTGGGAGAAAATACTGCAACCACAACCACAATGACAACTCAACAAAACAAAACATGAAATGTAACAAACTGTAGCTCCGGAAACGCTGCTTGTTAACACACTTTAACGAAATGACAACAGCATGAGTTAGAGATGCTTCCTCTGTATTAGATACAGAGTTTCATTAATGGAGACATGTGGGAGACCAAGGGGTCAAGGTTCAGCTGTTTAGCATGGCTCAGTTTGCCCCTGCTGGTAGATGCTGTAACTACACCATGTGCCCGGCTAACAAAATATACGTTCCATGAACATTTAGCTAATTCTCCCATTAAGTTCTAAAATGTTATTTCTGAATGTTCTAAAAGATTTATGAACGTTTCCATTTCTGAAAGTTCAAAACGTCCAATTTTTTTAATGTTTTTTTCTTGGTTATGCAAACTTTTAAAAAACATTAAGAGATTGTTCCATTTAATTATTTTGGAAATATTATGGGAATATTACTGTAAAATGTAGAAAAACAAGTAATAAGTATATATGTTAAAAAAACTAAACAATATATAACAATGTATAAATAAAATTATTTTGTGCTAATATTTTAAGAACATTATTAACCCCTTACCTGTCACCATCACGCCGGCAGGACGCTTGGTGCTCTTTTTTTGATCGCCTTTTTTGCGTATCATATATTTTAGTAATCATCATAAATTAGATATCATTCGAAAGCTTATGTACTCAAAATTCATTCTGTGAAAACCGTTTTGAAATCATTACCATGGAAACGGTACTCTAAATTCTTCTATCGGGCTCCTCCCCTAGTGGGCGGTGTCAGGTTTCATATTACAAAATTTATTTTAACTACTTTATAATCAAAACCTTTTCTAATCTTGACAAAACACATATCGTCAGAAAGGTCCAAAGTCTCAAGGTTCCATATTTGGTGACTGTTTTTTTGATATAAGTGATATTTGGACATAAATTTAGTCATTTGTTACAGGAGAATGCATGCTTTTTTTTTTTGTTTAAATCAATGGAATGTGGTTGACACCCAGTGGCTATTTTTGGTACAGCGCCTCAAGAAAATCTCATGGGAACTTTAATTTTTGTGATATCAACTTTAAATTTGGAACTTGATTAGACATATGGCTTCGATTTTAGAGTAATTTTAGAGTGCTTTTTTTTTGTAAAATATATATTTTATATCAAACAAAAATATTTAGTACAGTATGTTTTATTTACAATAAATTTAAACTTCCATAATATTTTCATACTTTCATTTTTTGCAGCATTCTTGAATTACTGCCATTTAAGTTTGGATAGTGCATTTTCGTGTCTATTCTAAAAAGCGGGGTGACAGGAAAGGGTTAAAGACATAACTTTGAATGAACATTCTATTAAAATAAGAACCTTGCTAGAACATAGGCCAAAGTTCTGAGAACATTCCCTGTTCGTTTCTTCTTCTTTTTTTTTTTTTTTTTTTTTTAAAGCATTTTTCTTTATGGACAACCATTCAAAATACTGGCTCAACAACTTTATTATAATTTTTTTTTGCATGCAACATTTTCTCTGAGACATGGATATCCAAATGCAGCTATAAAGGCTTTCACACCGGACGCGTAACGAAAAAGCGAATATTTCGTGTGCATTAGTTTGCATCAAAACCATTCACATCAGCCGCAACACGAATTTGCGACGTCTGTGACTTTTCAGAGCTCCAGCATTCCAAAACATTCGCGGCGACAACTGAGAGAACATGGACACTTCATCATCCAGTGAAGACGAGCTTTTCAAGAAGGTTTCGGGCGCACCCAGTCTTAAAAGAAGAGAGAGTCTGAAGGGGAGTATGTTAATCTTGCACAGGAGCTAAAACTTTATCATGGCAGTTCCGTGGGGTAGACCAGGTACAGTTGGTACACGGGTACATTTGAAACTCCTCAAGTAACTTGCGTGCGCAACAAGTCTGATCTGTGATATTTGCTTCGCACATGCGTATTAGCGTCCTCTTCGATCGTGGGAAATTTGAAGTACATTCGCTTCTCCAGTCCGAAAATATAGGCGAAAGTTAAGAAAGGTAAGTTTTTCATTTCACCACGTCCCTTCCACATTGAATAGCTTCTCATCCTTACATGACTGTTAAAGTTAACTTACATTTTCGTAAACCTTAATCTGTGCTCTAAAAACTGACGTATTGCATGACTTTGTGTCATGCAAGGTCACCATAAAATCTAGAGAAATGTTCGAGGTGGTCAGCGGGGTACAGTTGAGACACATTAACACACATGAGTTATTATGTTTTATTTATTATGTTTATTGTTATTATGTTTATTAGGTTATTGTTTGCATTTGAACTGTTTTATTATTGCTGTTTGCAATTGTTCAATGTTTTTTACTGTTACTCAACTTTTCAACTGTTACTATTAAAATGATGAACTGAAATTAAATATTGTATCGCTGTTTGCCATAACTGTACAATGTTTTACAAACAAACTACTTTTAACTAAGCAAATAATCAAATAAAATACTGAATGGAAATAAAAACTGTTAAATTCTCATTTTTTAAGGTATTTTTACAAATGCAATGAATTGGTTAGGCAGCTTTACAGCATTACGGATGGGTGTCTCATCTGTACTCGGGTACTGGTCTAACTGTACCCGACATGGACAGAAAAGCTTCTTGTGTTTATGAGCTAATTGTGTCAAATATGACCTATTTATGGATGTTAATAATTATTAACATTTTAGTAAACAAGTAAAGGAAATGTCAAATGAAAAAATCACTTCTTTTCAGCCCTCAGTTTTGGTGGGGTAACGGAAAAAGCAAAAAGCGTACCAGCTGTACTCGGTCTACCCCTGCTTACTTTCGAATGTCCGTGGGACAATTTGAGGAGCTCCTCCAAAACTGACGAGACAAACCACACACGTCAGGGAACCAATTGATCCGGAGCAGCTATGTTTCCAGCTTTTTTGTTTTGTTTAGAGTTGAGTCACAATGTAAGCATTTAAGTGCCACAGTCGTATTGACGAAAACATATTCACTTTCTATAGTAGCGGACACAATTAGGTTTAGAAAAAAAAAACCCAACAAGTTTTAACTC
Organism: Rhinogobio ventralis; assembly: GCA_039654625.1. Classification (NCBI taxonomy): domain Eukaryota; kingdom Metazoa; phylum Chordata; class Actinopteri; order Cypriniformes; family Gobionidae; genus Rhinogobio; species Rhinogobio ventralis. The sequence goes on from CM077211.1 coordinate 31,719,913, forward strand.
AAAAGGTTAGGCTATGTTATCGTTGTCTGTAGCCTAAAGCGACTTGCATGTAGGCCTACTCCACAGGAGCTGTAATCTCGTGTCGTGAGAAATGCGATACCTGGCAAAGGTTAATGTTGATTGAATAGCTAGTGACATCTGGACATTTCGTCACCTTTGTTTCCTTGAATGTGATTGGTTGAAGCCTTTTCTGTCGCTGCGAGAGTTAAAAAAAATAAACGTTGTTCCTAGTCTACAGCACATTCGCATTCGGTGTGGAAGCACTCATTACAAAAACAGCTGATCAAAAAATAAAAATTTTGCGTGTCAGAATCGTGTCCAGTGTGAAAGGACCTTAAAAGTAATCCAGAATCGTAATCCAAAAACAGACAAATGGTCAAAAAACAGGGCAGACAATCCAAATAAACAACCGGGCGGAAATCCAGGAAACCAGGGAGAAGATCAAAAACCATAACACGGGAAACCATAGAGAGAGCGTTCAGAATTGCAGTGTGAGAGTGAACACACAGGGCTTATATAGGCACACCTTAACAAGATAATGACACACAGGTAGAAGTGATCAAGAAGAGTCCAGGCAGTGGGTTATGGGAAATTAAGTTTATGATGAAAAAGCAAAGGTGTCATGAGGAGGAGTGCCCTCTGGTGCATATCCGTTTGCTGCCTTTAATGTCACATCTCAGGAAGGATCATTTTCATTTACAGCTCTGGTGATTGGCTCAAAGGTTCTGTGGTCAAATGAGCAAAGATGTCCTGTGCAATTTGAACAACTGCCAGAGGTGTAGAGGGAATACTTTCTCCATATATTACAGACCTCTATGGTCCTCATCATAATTGATTGTTAACTGATTATTAATATAAATTCTCATATATCTTAATTCCATAAAATGGCAACAACACGCTTACTTATCCCAAATTTTTATTTGTCATGCTGCCCTCTTTAAGTCCAATAACAAGCTGCTTTCCACTTCATGAAGTCCGTTGCATCTACGGGTGACAAACCCATACAGCGAATTGCTTGTAGATTACATTATATTTCTGTTTATTAACTTTCTGAAGAGGTGTAATGGGGTAGATTCGGTTAGTGCACACGCGGCTCTACTGCTTGGCTCCTTTTAGGGAGCGAAATAGAGAGAGATGGGAGAAAAGTAGAGAAAGAGAGAGTGAGTGAGCCATCTGGACATCGCCTGCCTCTGGGGACAGGGGGCACCATATTGGGTCTGGCTCTCTCTTCAAGGCACATTTCACAACATTTGCCAAGAGACCCGGATAACAGCAGCACTGCGACCGAGACCACTGCTTATAATTCATCCAAGCTGTTAGGTTGCATCTCACAACATCTCTCAGTGTTAAAGCTGTCAATTTCAGCAGTCCTCCAGCCCTGTGGGTATTGATTAGGTTCTGGCAGACATAATGGTACTGGGATTAAAGAAGGGACGCCCAGATATGATCCATTGCTCGTACCGCATACATGCATGCATGGATGATCACATGATCTCAGAAGTGCTGTCACTGCATGTTGTTTATCTAAGCGTAGAGATCCTTCGCTCACAGGGATTATATCAGTTTAGAATTAATTAGACAATATACTCTAAAAGAGCTCAGTTGTTTAGCCACAATATCTTCAAACTATTTGCCTCAGGGGATATTGTATATTATAAAAATGGCATTCCTGATTATCCGAGGGATTTTAGCATCATAATGTCTGCACAATGTTTACTTCAGATTTCATAATCTGAAAATTATGCTCATGATAATAAGCTCACTTTTAAGTTGACATGTATTTTTTTGGTTATTAAAGTACTTTCCTATTCCAGTTTTATGTGCAGAGAGTACTATAAGTAAGCCATTCATAGATTTCTTAAATAGTGTAACACTGTAACTATAGGGAGTTTGCTACAAAATTACCCAGAATTACCTAGCACAACCTAATAACCACAAAGTAACATGACACAGCCATATCTCAGCACCAGAATATAACAGAGACCAGTAAGCAACCACATTTTACACCATAGTAAAACTCACATCACCCTAGCAGAACAACCAAGCAACACATTAGCCAACACCCAGAACACCTTAGCAACTATCTGGGAACCCCATAGTGACCACCAAGAACACCTTAGCAACTACCTGGAAATCCTGTAGTGACCACCAAGAACACCATAGTAAACACTTAGCAATGATCCAGTAACTTTCAAACACCTTTATCAACTTTTACATTTTGGCAACCACCCATGACACCTTAGCAGATCCCTGGAAACACCCTAGTGACCACCCAGAACACCTTAGCAACTACCTGGAAATCCTGTAGTGACCACCAAGAACACCATAGTAAACACTAAGCAATGATCCAGTAACTTTCCAACACCTTCAGCTACTTTTACACTTTGGCAACCACCCATAACACCATTTTAGGTCCCTGGAAACACCCTAGTGACCACCCAGAACACTAAGTAACCACCCTACATGGTTGCTAGGCAGTTGCTATATATGGTGTTATGGCTGATAACCTCATAGCAACTGCCTAACAACCATGTAGCAACTGCCTAACAACCATTGCAAGCCGGTTGATGTTTGCAAAGAGTCAGAACTTGTAACCATGTAAATATTTGGGCAGTGACCACTCAATTTTCTTCAGAGTTAGGTACTTATTTATTTTAGCTTAAACACAATTGAAGAAGAAAAAAATCATTGAATATGTAAGTAAAAAGCAATTTTGACAACGCATCAGCAGCGATCAGCTGTCTGTTTGTCTTTGTCATATGAGGTCTGTTTTGTTGCATACACAATGACCTGTTTCTAAATGCTCTGTGACATTTTGTTGCTCTTGCAGTGTGCATGAGTCGTGAACAAAAGCACAGCACACAGCAGATGAAGGGTAAAGAAAAGCACAAACACAGGCAATTTCCTCAGGAAACACTTCGCCAGCAGCTAGCATCTCAAAAATTCTCTTTTCTCTCCAGTGATAAAGGCATGTCTATTTGAAGCTAATTAAATGCAGGCTAGTGGCTCAATCTCGTGCTTCTGAGTGCTGCATGCAGAGTGTTTGTTTCAGAGCAGTGAGATGGAAATTGCGCCTTTATCTTGTAGTTGCAGTGAGCTGTAAAAGGCTTTATGCATTCAACCACATATTAGACTTTGTCGATACAGGACTCAAGCAATCCCGAGCCCTTAAGGGGCGGTACCTGTTAGTGTGTGAAAAAGTGGATGTATGTTTTACGTGTGTAAAGGCACCAGTGTTGTCTACTCCTGCCAAGGCAAGGTTTTTAAGTTGTTGCGGGTTGATTTCCACCTCCGTACTTACTATTTCGGCACTCCAACGCCCCCAAAACACCCCACAGGCGTACAAATTCAGTGAAGAATTCAGCCGCCTGATGGAGAATATCGCATTGGGCTATTTTTGGGCTACTTTTGTTACACAGACAAAACAGTTTTACAGTTTTGTTCCGTCCTAAATAGTAGTAAATAGTCCTAAATTAGAATTAGTGTGTCCTAAATCATAGTATGTAATGAGTATTCCAATTTTTTCCGGTTAGAATCTGAAGTGCAGATCCGTGCACACTCTAAAGGCTAATATTGCCCACAACCCATTGGACTTAGAATGAGGATTCGATTATAACTACAAACACGAATAAAACAAGTTAAAAAACTACAAACATGGTAGATGTCTGACGGTTAAGTGGGTTTAGGTAAAGGGGTTTGAGTGATTAATAATCGGTATCTAACCTGACGAAAATATATTTATTAAATGTTATCCACATTAAATTTCATCTGCAACAGCATTGTGAACTTTTGTACATTTGGCCATTAACTTTTAAATGCATCATTATGCATTAGTCTCTGCATGAAAGACCCACGACTGGCAAATCAACGTGCTACTACATTTTTCACCGGAATGGTAGGAAATTAAATTAAATTGAATGTGGAGGTTTTTAACTGTGACAAGATCATTTACAGGGCAGTTTAAACAGTGACATGATGCACATAACTAAGCGACAGAGCTCAATTATTAGAGGCAATTACAATGACATAGTAGGGTACAAGGGGGCTAAAGGCACACCTTAAAGAGATAGTTCACCCAAAAATGAAAATTAGCCCATGATTTACTCACCCTCAAGTCATCCTAGGTGTATATGACATTCTTCTTTCAGACGAACACAATCGGAGTTATATTTAAAAAAGTCCTGGCTCTTCCCAGCTTTATGATGGCAGTGACTTTGTTTTTGAAGTCCATAAAAGTGCATCTATCCATCATATAACTGCTCAACACGGCTCCAGGGGGTTAATAAAGGCCTTTTGAAGCGAAGTCGCGTGTCTGTGTAAGAAAAATATCCATATTTAAAACTTTATAAACTAAAACAACTAGCCTCCGGCGGTACGCAAGTCAACTTATGGCGAAAGAGTAACCCAAGCATCCGAAATCAACACGTTCTCACTCCCAACTCGTCACATATTTTTAATGCACAGGGTACCCCTATAGTGCCATGGGGGGTACCCCATTGATTTCAGTTGTTTGCCCAATGTGTCAGATCAAGACGCATTTGATTCTTTGCATTTGTAAAAGTAGACATGATTTTATAAATATTTATAGGCTACTTTTATATTTTGGAGAAATTAACCCCACTCCTACCCTAAACCTACCCACTTCTCAACAATATAAAACACGTAATGTTAACAGGCAAATAAAAGTACAGTCACAGATATTTATTGCAAAAACTGACCAAAAACAGTATAAAAGTATTAATGTTGAATTCCAAGCCTTCTGAAGTACGATATCTTTATGTAAAAAACAGTTGATCTTAATGTTTTAATCGCTGAAATTATGATTCTGCCACTCTGTGAATGCACGCACGCACGCACTCAGTCATATCTCATTTAAAAGATACACCAGACTCTTTAGCATGACCCAATCGGTCACGAGAAACATGAGAGCCAATGACATTTTACAGTCAAAGCTGACATAGTGACGCAATTGGTCACGAGACATACGAAAGCCAATCCGATTTCACTATCAATGCTGACGTAACATTTCTTCGGGTGGCAATTTTTGAATGTGTGCATGATCTTCGGCAGATGGAGACGCTGATTGCTTTTGGGGATTTTCATCACACAAATCAATCTTTTGGCCTCGGAACACTTGGAATATTTGTACTTTTTGAATAAATTGTGCCTGCAGTCGTATCTGCCTGTTATATCCTGTGTTTTATATCATATAATACACAAATGGGTAGGTTTAGGGATGGGGTTGGGTTACGTGTTCAAACGTGTCTAAATAACGTAAATAAAAAATTAAATAAATGTAAATAAAATTATGCTGGCTGATTAAATTAAGAATCACACTCAACATGTCATAATGGCAAAATCATAACCCAATATATAATTTCATCATGACGATAACATTCCCATGCGTCTGTGTATGACGCCAAAGGTTTCTCATTGAAATCAACCCTGCACGTCGAAAAATGATGCTAAAGGGGTACCCTGTGCCAAGCATCAATATGTGACGAGTTGGGTGTGAGAATGTGTTGCCGAAATCGCATACTCTTTTGAGCAGGTACTTATTTTGACCGCTAATGTTCTATACAGGGAGTGCAGAATTATTAGGCAAGTTGTATTTTTGAGGATTAATTTTATTATTGAACAACCATGTTCTCAATGAACACAAAAAACTCATTAATATCAAAGCTGAATATTTTTGTATCAATATTTTAAGTAGTTTTTAGTTTTAGCTATTTTAGGGGGATATCTGTGTGTGCAGGTGACTATTACTGTGCATAATTATTAGGCAACTTAACAAAAAACAAATTTATACCCATTTCAATTATTTATTTTTACCAGTGAAACCAATATAACATCTCAACATTCACAAATATACATTTCTGACATTCAAAAACCAAACAAAAACAAATCAGTGACCAATATAGCCACCTTTCTTTGCAAGGACACTCAAAAGCCTGCCATCCATGGATTCTGTCAGTGTTTTGATCTGTTCACCATCAACATTGCGTGCAGCAGCAACCACAGCCTCCCAGACACTGTTCAGAGAGGTGTACTGTTTTCCCTCCTTGTAAATCGCACATTTGATGATGGACCACAGGTTCTCAATGGGGTTCAGATCAGGTGAACAAGGAGGCCATATCATTAGATTTTCTTGCCAGCCACGCTGTGGAGTACTTGTACGCGTGTGATGGAGCATTGTCCTGCATGAAAATCATGTTTTTCTTGAAGGATGCAGACTTCTTCCTGTACCACTGCCTGAAGAAGGTGTCTTCCAGAAACTGGCAGTAGGACTGGGAGTTGAGCTTGACTCCATCCTCAACCCGAAAAGGCCCCACAAGCTCATCTTTGATGATACCAGCCCAAACCAGTACTCCACCTCCACCTTGCTGGCATCTGAGTCGGACTGGAGCTCTCTGCCCTTTACCAATCCAGCCACGGGCCCATCCATCTGGCCCATCAAGACTCACTCTCATTTCATCAGTCCATAAAACCTTAGAAAAATCAGTCTTGAGATATTTCTTGGCCCAGTCTTGACGTTTCAGCTTGTGTGTCTTGTTCAGTGGTGGTCGACTTTCTGCCTTTCTTACCTTGGCCATGTCTCTGAGTATTGCACACCTTGTGCTTTTGGGCACTCCAGTGATGTTGCAGCTCTGAAATATGGCCAAACTGGTGGCAAGTGGCATCTTGGCAGCTGCACGCTTGACTTTTCTCAGTTCACGGGCAGTTATTTTGCGCCTTGGTTTTTCCACACGCTTCTTGCGACCCTGTTGACTATTTTGAATGAAACGCTTGATTGTTCGATGATCACGCTTCAGAAGCTTGGCTATTTTAAGACTGCTGCATCCCTCTGCAATATATCTCACTATTTTTGACTTTTCTGAGCCTGTCAAGTCCTTCTTTTGACCCATTTTGCCAAAGGAAAGGAAGTTGCCTAATAATTATGCACACCTGATATAGGGTGTTGATGTCATTAGACCACACCCCTTCTCATTACAGAGATGCACATCACCTAATATGCTTAATTGGTAGTAGGCTTTCCAGCCTATACAGCTTGGAGTAAGACAACATGCATAACGAGGATGATGTGGTCAAAATACTCATTTGCCTAATAATTCTGCACTCCCTGTATAGTATGAATGTGTGTAGGATGAATGTAATCTGGACATACTACATTTGCCAGGTTGTCATTATCACGTGACCTACCAGTGTCAGTTACATCACTTCACTGCCATTCATAAATCCTCCCCGTGGCCTCATGGGATAGTAAAGTGTCCATCATATGCACACTTGCCGGAAGAAGTAGGTCACCCGGGTACTTTTTGCCTACTCTTTTATGAGTACTGTGAATTCAGACATAATTCTCTTGTCACATACTGTTTTTCGCCTACTATATAGTAGGGAAGTATGCGATTTCGGATGCAGCCTATTATCACCATTTCTTCTTGCCCATCGTCCGCCATGTTTGTGTACTCTAAAGTCACGTTTCACTGCGAGAGAATTATGCAAGACTTCCTGTGTTGTTAACAGTTGGGTTGGAATCTGTTAGTGTGCATGCTGTGCTGTCTTGTTTACATCGCGGCTCTCCACACTACAGGAATATAACTGTTAAATCTATGATTTTTATCGCCATGTTTGTGGTCTCTTGCATTTTGAAAATCTGATAAGATTTTTAAAACCTTTTAGTGTGGGCGAACGAGTGGGCGGCTCGCGGGGTTAAATAGCCTACAAGTAACGTTTGCTTGCGAAAATGCCTTGTGAACTCTCCTTTGATGAATGGAGATGTTCCTTGCGGCGAGCGCATACTTATAATAATTGCTCTTCTTTCAAATAAAACCATAAGCGAGATACAGTACTTTGATCTGAGCTATTAAACAAATGAAAGAAATGAGCTGGAAAAAGATAATTCATAGATAAACAACAGTGGTGTATGATGAGGATAAAGCAGGCCGAGCACAGCTGCTCAGTGGTGGATCTGAAGTGCTGTTGCCATGGAGGAGCTGTTTCTAATGCAGCGCTAGATTCATGAGTCATGCTCGTCTCTGGTATGTTTAAGGAGTTGAAAGGGGTCAAATGATGACAGACTGAAATGTATTTTTTAAAATAAACGTTTGGTCTGCTATGAAAACATATTTTAGCCACCTCAAAAAGAATATTTATTGACCTTTCAACATTACAGATATAGGCCCACATCAACACATTTACACAGCAACAATGACTACTCAGTGTTCAGGTGAAGCAAAAGAAAGATAAACACTATTATTCCTAAACATAATTTATGATTAATTAAACAGACCCCAACCTTTTGATTTGACTTTCCTTATTAAAGGGGTTTTGGGCTTAATGAGGGTTGCCAGATGCCCAGCTAGTTTTTGGCCCAAAATTAAATAAAAGAAATAAATAAATACAAGTAAAATAGCATAAATAAAAAATTTAATACAAATGTAAAAAAAAAAAAAAAAAGGCCTGAAACATTCTCTATGCAAGTACACAGACTCTTCTCCCTGTGAGCTTCAGCACATATAAAAGAGCAAATTTCCCATCTTAAAAGAGCAAATTACGGGCGGACACTGCATCTTTTTCAAGATGTCATTCCGCCCGTGCGTTTCTGGATGCGGTCGTTCCCTGTCGCCGGCTGACGGTCACAAGTGCTGCGTCACGTGTTTGGGCATTCAGCATGCTGAAGCAGTGCTTGTGGATAGTTCATGTTCTCATGTTCTCATGTCTGCTTCCGCTGTCCATGCCATGGTGCTGCTTCAGGTCTACCAGGCCAAAGCACTCATGGACATGGCCCAGGGTGGTCCTGACCAATCAATGATGGATGAGCTGTGTACCGCCACTGACCTCGCCTTCCGGGCAACGAAGGTGACGGCGCGCTCGGTTGGTCAGGCGATGGCCATGCTTGTGGTCCAGGAGTGCCACTTGACATTCCTGGCCTGGCCGACATGAGGGAAACCGACAGTCAGTGTTGAACTGCCTGAGTACGCTCAGCAGCAGGACAGCGGCCCCACTGAAGTTATTTCAGAGGCTCCTGGGGCATATGGCATCTGCAGTAACGCCGCTGATGCTCCTTGCAACAGCCCCTCCTTGGCCCATTCCTCTTCTGACTCAGAGACGGGGCACCCTCTGGCACCCGCGTCCGGACCTCTGGAAACTCCATGTCTGGTCCCTGGATGGGACGCGGAGGTTCTAGGTGACCTACCACAAGGTGTGGTAGACACCATCTATTCCACTAGAGCGCCCTCTACGAGGCACCTCTATGTATTGAAGTGGAACCTATTCGTCGAATGGTGTTCTTCTCAACGGGAGAACCCCCGAACGTGCTCGGTTAGATCAGTACTTTCCTTCCTGCAAGAAGGGTTGGAGCAAAGGCTGTCTCCCTCCACCCTTAAAGTATATATTGCCGCTATCGCCGCACATCACGATGCAGTGGATGGTAAGTCGTTGGGGAAGCACGATCTAATTGTCAGGTTGCTGAGGGGGGCAAGGAGACTAAATCCGCCTTGTCCCCTCTCTATACCCTCTTGGGACTTACCTCTGGTGCTTACTGCACTGCAGAGGCCACCCTTTGAGCCCTTGCAATCAGCTGAGTTAAAAACTCTGTCGATGAAAACAGTTCTCCTGGTTGCATTGGCCTCTATCAAGAGGTTTATACCAGGGTTGACAGCTCACTCCACGAGAGGAGTAGCTTCTTCCTGGGCGCTGGCACATGGTGAGCCCGTGTCTTTCCCTGGACAGAGTCCACTCTGTCGTCCCTGTCAGATGTTGTCTCCCTCCTATGGCCGGAGCCGTCCCAGGGACATTCCATATGTGCTCTGCCCCCTGGCCAGACCATATGTGTTTCACCACACCTCTCCATACCTCTCTACGGGCAGGATGTGGTCTCCGCAGCATTGCCTCTGGGCACGCTTTCCCAGTGTTATCCAAGTCTGACTGGATAACACTGGGAAGCGTTTCACGTTTGAGCTTCAGAAAGAACCAATGAGGTTCATTCTCATGTTACGCAGCACGTTTTAGCTTCTGCAAGAACCAATGAGGATCATTCTCGTGTTACGCAGCACGTTTGAGCTTCAGAAAGAACCAATGAGGTTCATGCTCATGTTACGCAGCACATTTGTGCTGCTGCAAGCGTTCATTCTCGTGTTACGCAGCACGTTTGAGCTTCAGAAAGAACCAGTGAGGTTCATTCTCGTGTTATGCAGCACGTCTGAGCTTCAGAAACAACCAATGAGGTTCATTCTCATGTTACGCAGCACGTTTGAGCTTCTGCAAGATCCAATGAGGTTTGGTTGAGCTTCTGTTTTAAGTTTGCTGATCAATGTTTAAATGTGAATAAAAGCCTAATTTCAATCTGTTCATCATATAAAGTGATAGAGTCTTTTCAGAAAATTTTTACTAAACCACTCAATTCATATGGATTAGTTTTACGGTCTCTTTATGAATTTTTTGAAGCATCAAAGTGTCAGTTGCGTAGCTGTAAATGGAGAGACAGAAAGCTCTCAGATTTCATCAAAAAGATCTTCATTTGTGTTCTGAAGATGAACGAAAGTCTTACTGGTTTGGAACAACATGAGGGTGAGTAACTGATGACAGAATTTTCATTTTTGGGTGAACTATCCCTTTAATTGTGTGCCGTTTAGTTCCAAAAATGATCAGATCACAATTTATAACACAACGCAATTAATCCATATTTAACATTTGAGGAGGCCTCTCTTGCTAAGCAAATTGAAGTCAGTCTCTGAATAACATTCAGGTTACTGACATTTGAAGGGAACTTTATTGCCCCTTGAGTACTGAAGTTTGTTGCGTCTCTCTTGCGTAAAGAGTTACGCCAGGTGCGCCGTCAACTCCCAAATCACACAGCACCTTTCCATCTTTATGACTGTCCTCAAACATAAGGCCTTTTCGCTCCGCTCACATAATTAAGATGAGATTTATCTCTGTAGCAACACCACTTTCTAAATGAGTTTCTGACATTTTCCTGACATTTCCCTTCCTCAAGTGGCCCAAAATTCAAAATCCCTACCCAGCAAAACACAGCTGTGCCAAATCCCTCGCTGCGGCAGTGCGACGGAGAGATGTCAACTTGATAGACATTCACAGACTCAATTATACCATATTGATCTCTGAGGCTAAGAGGTTTAAACAACATAGGCTAGCCTCAAACGGCTAATAGCCTGTGTCACTGTCAGCAAACATGACAATCCAGCCACACACACACTTTTGATTTTACAGTAACAGCTTGCTGCAAACGAGTGCTTGGCTGCGTTTACAGACAATTGGCGGTGGAAAGTTATGCAAATCCATCTCGTTTTGGCCAATTGCAGGTTCCTATGGCTATTATAACTGCTAAAGCGTGCGCACCTGTGCCTATCTTGAGTAAATAAGTGCAAACCTGGGAGTGGCATTATGGTTGACGGAGGAATTTTGCCATGCACCACTGAACCGCAGCTGCTGCCCTCCTCCACATGTTTACATTGCTTTAGTTTGATTAACAACTAGTGATCCAGAACGCCTTATGTCTGACTCTGAGAAGTCACTTTCGTTCTAAGTTCACTCAATGGTGAATACTATACGAACCAAGGTGGTTATATTTTCTCAAGAAAACAGCACTTAGTTACTTGAGCTTTGGAGCGTCACATATTGTGGATGTTGTTTTGTGCATTTTCTTGGCGTAGGGTATTTTTATTACCTCTGTTTTGTTTCCATGGCAAAAATCCTGTCCACTCAGGCCCTGGAGGTGAAATATATTTCTGTATACATATAGAATCTAATCAGGTGACCTTCTGAAACAAGCAGAACGCACAAGCACATAAACTATTACTTAGGCTATTTGCTCCATAATTTAGCTGATGTCCATCTCTTTGGCTTTCTCTGCTGCAGTAGGAGGTGAAGTGTTAGATGCGCATTCGATAATGTATGTAAACTGTATGTGTGTGCGTGTGTGTGTGCCCTACAGCCAGCTGCCCGAACCTCTGCATACAAACGCACAGACATTTCACACAGCATGCCTTAATGAATAGATGCAACTCTGTGATTTTTTTTCTTCTGCAAAGCCTGCTTTTTGCTGTCTTATTTATGCCTCGCTGATTTTAATCACACATCTTGTTCCATATCCACTCTCATTGGGGGCTGTTTTGCAAACCGTTTTTACACTTTGATCCTACCCAAGCCGATATCCCTCTGGAATAACAATGAAGATGCACATAATTACGAATTAAAGATTTCATGTCAGGGATATATATAGGTATATATTTTTTAAATATATAAAAATCTCTTTAAACATGCTGCCTGCTTACCGTTTCTTATTCAATTTACCCCGTCAAAAGCAAAAAAAACTCTCTTTTGTACTATTATGATAAATTATTATCAAAACAGAAGTTTCGTTTTATCTCGGTCTCTGTGGCTGCTGCAGGATTGACATCAAAAACTAAAAACAGGAGAAAAAGGGAAAAATAATCTAGCCGCGAAGTACAATCCAATTTGGCATACCAGCACAAAGATGGCCGAGTGCCCTGGAGAAGACAAATAATATTAAACACAGCGTCAGTATTTCCAGGAAAATGCATTTTGAAAGATATCCCGCGGCTACGCAACCCTGTTATTGCACTAAAGTAAAGTTAGGATGCCAAAAGTGTGCTGGCTGTTTTGCATGGGTAAACTTAAGCAGGAAAAGAACACTTACGTCTCACTGACTCGCATTGAAATTACTGAGGAGTTCACATGTTCACGTGCTTAGTGTGTATAAATAATCAGTGCACATTATAGCAAAGATAAATCTATTTATTTACATAATCAGAATGTAATAATTTGCATAATTTCCTTTTTGGCAAGTCACCCAGGCAAAGCAAGCAGATATTTCTGCATTGTTTTGGATAAAAGCATCTGCCAAATGCATGAATGTACATATAAATGTTTTAGACTAGTGCTTTTGCAAGGTAATGAAGACTTTCTAAAGTCTACCAAATAATTAACAGTTGATTAATATAACAATGATTGCATTTACACATTGTGACATTCAAAGTACATTCTAATAATTCATAAACTCCCAAAGAATCTAGACTTTAGCTGTGTTAGTGGCACAACTTAAAAACTTGACGCAACCAACTTCAGGACTTTTTTAGTATTATTATGGGAAAAAATTGCTTTTTTTAAACTTGTGGATCCAAGTTCAGTAAGCTTGCATTTTAAGTTAAACTGACTATTAAAATAACATAATAGTGATGTAGAAGCTTCTCAGTTTGTTGAGCCATCTGAAAAAGTTATATACAGTTACTTCTATATACCAAAACAGGTTATATAAACTTATTGGAATGGAAGAAACCTCACAGAAGAGAACATTAATCAGTAATGGTGACTTGAAAACTTCACATTCTACGTTCTTGCCGTTTAATATTTTAAGTTTCTCATACTAAATGGTCTAAAATTGAGTATTTTCTACGTTCGATGGTTCAGTCAACCTTTAAAATAGTTTTTGTCTAACAAAATAGAAGTTGTACTTTTTACAGTTATGCTGTTTAATCTACAGGAACGCAATAATAAATAATTCTCATAGAACCTGTTTCACTTGGAAATGCATCATGGAAGTAAAATTAGTAAATGCTATTTCATATACTTTAATGCAGGTTTGTGTACTGTTGTGGCTAGGCGCATTCTAAAATATGACTAGATATGAATCAGGCTTACCTCTTCATTCAGAGAAAGCACATTTACACATATGTAGAGAACAGCTAAATTACAGCTATATATATATATATTTAAAATTTCATGGAGGTGTCAGAAAATAACTACACACATATGTGGGAAGTGTCCCGAGGGCCTGGCTGTGGGCAGACGCCAGGTTTCATTCTCTGCATCGTACGGCTGCATATATGAGCGTTTCAGTGAGACTGCGTTTTCTGAGTTAATACTCAGGGTGAGGTGGGTGAGAAGCAAATTTCTAACACTCACATGCTTATGGGCCAGTGGGTTCTTGCAGGGGTCATCTGTCATCTTTATGGGTTTCCTTCCTTTCTAGGTCTTTTTCCATCCAAATAAAGAACCAGATCACCAGAGCCCCAATCAAGAGCTGTGGTTCTCTCTGAGGGGGGAATTATTCTTAACGTACAGTAAGAGTGGGTGCGGCTATTGTAACTTGGCCATGTTGAGGCTTTCGGTCTCATTAGCTTCCAGTTATTTTAGCTGCAACTGGTCATTTTGCCAACCTGTTATTTGTTATCATATTGTTTTATTTCATTTTCAATCATAAACACACTGATTTGTAGAGCAAATTATTTAACCATTTACTGCACCTTGTTATTCTTCCAGTTATTTACTATAGTGGCTCTTGATTGGGGCTCCGGGTGATCTGGTTGTTTATTTGGATGGAAAAAGAGACCTAGAAAGGAAGGAAACCCTTAAAGATGACAGATGACCCCTGCAAGAACCCACTGGCCCATGAGCATGTGAGTGTTAGAAATTTCTCCATTTTCGTCCACTCTAGATAGGGGTACCCTGAACTTAGAGATTCAGGTTAAATTTTTTATTTCTTAAGAATATTTTCTTTCTGTTTTCTGTGGATTACCATTGTGTATGAAATAAACTTGCCTTGCCTAATGAATCGGAAGTCTCACACATTCATAGAAAAAAGCTTACTCCATGTTTCAACATAAGGTGAATAGCATTGTTTATAAGCAGACGTTGTTTGCATGGTTTTAGCACCCAATTCAAAGTAATTATGCAAACCAGAGCCTTGATTCGCAAAACATTCTTATGTGAAAAAAATATGAATATTTTGTATTTGTAAAAAGATTTCTTAAGAGATGGAAAGGATCTGACTAACTGAAGGCGTTTCTGTAGCTTTACTCATTACACAATACTTGCTTGAAAATAAATTCCAGCACAGCGCTACAACAACCATAATGAAATGGCCTTTCACAATAGATAATGCTTTACAATGACCTCTGTTAGAGAACTACATGGCAATTTATCTGTTCAATAAAATACCTTACTCACCAGTTGAGTAATAAAAACGCCATCTCCACATCGCTTTACAACACTTCAAATCCCTCAGTTCTCTCCATTTACAGTCAAGCCAATGTTAATTCTGGTTTTATTACGTGCTCTGTCACATACTCTTTTTGCCAGCAGACTCTCCTCTGTTTGGCATTTGTTTGAAACGGGGGATTCCCCAGAGATTTGCGATTTATCGTGCTTCATGTAAACCTTTCTTGCTCATTGTGACAACTACCCTATGCCACTCCCACACCGTACACGTGTCAAAGTAGCCGGAGCAACTTTTCACTATTTACGGATTTGACGAGACATGCACGGGTGAGTGACTTATTTATGCAATTTCCAACGAAATCCATCCTGTCAGCTCTAAAATATAAACACTTAAGGTATGCTTACACGTCAACGATGTACTAAAAATGGAAAAAATTTAGTATTTCGCATTGAGATGATACTGTCAAACCGATCCCCGTTCACACAGATCCGCAAAAACATCTAAAAACACTGTATTATGCATGCCAGGCCAGTAGTTGTCTACAAAGCCCCGCACATGACATGCTGGAAAAAACTAGTAGGCTAAATTGTGCGCACGATTTATTAATTCGTTCCCTCGATTTATAAATCGTGCGCACAATTTACTCATTTGTTCCCTCGATTTGCTAAATTGTGCGCATGGTTTATAAATCGAGGGAATAAATTAGTAAATCGTGTGGACAGTTTAGCAAGTCGAGGGAACGAAGTAGTAAATCGTCCGCACGATTTAGCAAATTGAGGAAACTAATTAGTAAATTGTGCACACGATTTACTTTTTTTTTCTTGCACGTCATGTCACTTTGTAAAGAAACACTACACACCTATAGAAGTCACCGTTTTCACAAATTTATGTGCAATACTGCGCACTGATGGCAAGGTCATCGTCTTTGTTTACTTTCAGTTTCGTTTTCTGCCGCCAACTTCTGTGAGTGAAAAAAAATGTGCATGCATGAATGCAAGTTCATTTATCTTTGTATTTATCTGTTATGCCGCGATATATTAACCCTTTCATGTCGTGACAGTATATCTGATCGTTGTGACTGTTCATATCGAGGCGAGTGATGCACAATGTAATTCACATGCATATGTTTAGCGCTATTTAACGTGCTGTAGACAATATTAACGTATATAGATGATGTACTGAGGTAAATGTTTATGCTACTGTATGCAGACAGATTTTGACATAATTTATTTGTTTATTGCAGACTAAACCACATTTTACCACTTATGTTATCCTATGGCTGTATGCTGGACATGTAAATTGACATTCCACCTAACTTCAGAAAATATAGTAGTCCTTTACGGCATAATTTTTAAAAAAACGAGTACTTCAAATTTTGCGTTTTCGGGCCCCCAAAATGCCATTGTGAACAGCCAAGATGCATTTCCATTTTTAGTTGAAAATGCATTAAAATAATGCTTACCATCGTGAATCAGTGTAAGACAAAAACATATTTTGGAAAAAGAATTGATGATCTAATAACTCATTAATTAAGTTACATACGCTACGTCTGAAATTGAATACTTCCCTATAGTATGTGAAAAAAAGTACACCAACAGAGTATGTCCGAATTCACAGTTTTCGAAAAATAGTAGGCGAAAAGTACCAGATGACCTACTACTTCCTGCGAGATTCTGAAGTGTGCATAGGATGGACACTTTACTATCCCATGAGGCCACAGGAGACATTTTATGAATGGAGGTGAAGGGATGCAACTGACTGGTAGGTAATGTGATAATGACAACATGGCGTATGTAGTATGTCCGGATTACATTCATACTATAACATAAATTTTTAATGGTCATGAAGTAAGTTCAAATTCAAATGTAGTACCTACTCACATAGTACGTGATTTCAGACGCAGCAATACTGTACCTTTAAGAAAAAATTAAGATGTTTTAAAGGGTTGATTGATTTTTTTTTTACCTTTAGTTAGTGTGTAATGTTGCAGTTTGAGCATAAACAACATCTGTAACGCTCAAAGTTCAAAGCAAAGGGAGACTTTTAAAGAAATCGCTTTTTAAGGACTACAACAAGCTTATGTGGCAATAGATCACCAAAATGACCCACCCCCCCCCTTCATAAAGGATTTCTCTGACATGCTGTCTGTCATTCATATGAGTTATGACAACTGTGTTTTAACGGGATTTTAATATACATGTTGACAATTCATCACACATTAGAGCAAAATAATTTTTGGAACTATTAGAATGCATCTAATGTCTTTTAAACAGCATGTAAACGTACCCCCCCATAAACGTGGTCACACATTAGATTTAGTTGTAACATATGGATTAAATATCAGTATAACATCTGTCATTGATCTTGCATTATCTGATCACTTTTGTGTCTTTTTTAAGAGTATTGATCATCTTGTATTAATGCAACGAAACGCATTGTTAAAAAACTTTATATTACCTCTGAAGTGGCTGAAAATCTCACAATGCATTATAAGAGTTATGAAAGGAACATTTTACCATCATCTTGCGATGATTTAGTTAGTGAGTTTAATAATAGAATGAGAACAGCTCTTGATATGGTTGCTCCACTTAAAACTAAAAAGTTAACTACAAAAAAGAAAATTCCTTGGAAAACAAATCAGACTATGAAACTTAAAAGAGACTGTAGAAGTGCAGAACGAAGATGGCGTAAAACTAAACTAGAAGTTCACTGAAATAAACTCATTGAAAATCTTAAGACTTATAATAAAGAAATTCGTAGAACGCGCCAAGTTTATTTCGCAAACCTTATAAATGCAAACATTAATAACCCCTGATTATTATTTAATACAATAGATTCACTAATAAATCATAAAATTGATAGCTCTGAGTTACCAAACAGGAAACGTGAAGAGTTTGCTGGCTACTTCAGAGATAAAATTATAAACATTAGATCAGGAATCTGTTCAATACACGATAATAGGTCAATTATGTTCCCTCCATTATCAAGTGTCGAGAATACTATCAAAATGGAAAGTTTTACTTTGGTTGATGTTGAGACACTAAGAAAGGTTGTAACAGACTTGAGACCATCTACTTGTTCTTTGATCCTATTCTTACCTCTCTTTTTAAAAGTATCTTTGATTTTATATCTATTGATATCCTTGAGATAGTTAATCACTCTCTGCAGCTTGGCATTTTCCCTTTTGACCTTAAATCTGCCTTACTAAAACCTGTGTATAAAAAAGGGAGTTCAGATATTTTAATTCCTAGTAATTATAGACCCATCTCAAACCTTACATTTTTAAGTAAAATATTAGAGAAAGTAGTTTTTAATCAGTTGAGTACATTCTTAAATGCCAATTCGAAACTAGAGATGTTTCAGTCTGGTTTTAGAAATATCATAGTACAGAGACTGCTCTTATTAAAGTAGTAAATGATATAAACATAAACCTTGGCAAAAATCGGCCTTCAGTTCTGGTGCTTCTTGACTTGAGTGCTGCATTTGATACAATAGATCACCAGATTATTTTAAATAGATTAAGTGACTATGTTGGTCTATCTGAAACAGTTTAAATTGGTTTTTATCATATCTTAGTGAAAGAACATTTGTAGTATCCATTAATAATACCTTGTCTGAATATTATAAAGTACCATGTGGGGTTCCTCAGGGATCAGTTTTAGGACCCCTACTTTTTAATCTATATATGTTACCTCTCAGTCACCTCATCAGGAGGCATGGTATCTCTTTTCATAGTTATGCAGATGACACAGTTGTATGTAGCTGTGTCTCCTGATGATCCGGTGCAAATTGATTCACTAGCAAATTGCATTAAAGACATAAATGACTGGATGTCACACAACTTCTTACAACTCAACCAAGATAAAACTGAAGTTTTGATTATTGGATCAAAAGTGCAGAGAGAGAAATTGATCCCTAAACTAAATGCACTTGGATTAAACCCAAGCCAAGTGTTTTTGATTCTGATCTTAATTTTAAAGCTCATGTACGTAATATTACCAAAACAGCATTTTATCATCTCAAGAACATTGCTAAAGTAAGATCATTTATCTCTCTGAGCAACACAATTAATGCATGCATTTATAACTAGCAGACTTGACTACTGTAATGCCCTTCTTACTGGTCTACCAAAGAACACAATTAACCAATTACAATTAATCCAAAACACTGCTGCTCGAATATTGACAAAAGCCAAAAGGAGAGATCATATTACACCAGTATTAAAGTCATTACACTGGTTACCTGTTAGTTTTCGTATAGATTTTAAAAATCTTTTATTAGTTTATAAGGCATTGCACGGACTTGCTCCAGACTATCTTTCAAATATGATTACAGTATATGAACCGAGAAGGACTCTTAGATCTTCTGATTCTTTTCTTCTAAAGGTACCTCATAGTAGAACTAAAAAATTTGGTGATGCAGCTTTTAGCTGTTATGCTCCTCACCTCTGGAACAACCTTCCAGAGAACATAAGATGTGCTGAAAACATTAATAGTTTTAAATCTAAATTAATAACATATTTTTTTAGTCTGGCCTTCCTGTAAAATCTTATATAATTTTATATTTTGTGTTTTGCTTTGTTTTTAATGTTGTATTTTATTTTTCATAATTTTATTTTTTATAAATTCTATTCTTATCATGTATCTTAATGGGTCTATTTTACTTTTTAATTGTTATTTAATTTTATTAATTGCCTATCTATTGGTTCTTTGTCAAGCACTATGAATTGCATTAACTTGTTTAGAAAAGTGCTATATAAATAAAAATTGCTTGCTTGCTTGCTTGCTTATTCACGGGTTAGTGACATCACTAACCCTAAAATGTACATAAACCCTGCCCCTGGGAACACGCAACAAAGGCCATGTTGAGAAGAGGAAGAGTTGTTGTAGTAGAGCATATTTAGGTGCTTGGTGCTCAAGCTGTCGCATCCATCTTTTCACATTTATTATTACATTTATTGCGATAGAGTACGTAACTTAAAGATTTCAACATAAGTAATTAAACTAAACTATACCTGTTGGCTCTGTGCATCTTACAACAGTTCCCACAGGAGCGATTTATAGATTATCATGACAGAATATGCTGATCAATAATCAATAGTTAACTCAACATCAGCTCCATAAATTCATCAACTAACCATTCAGAAACGTCCTGTTGCATTCTACATGTTGTCACTTCTTCTTGAGGCTCTCCACCATTGTCCGACTCCGGTTTGAACATTGACATTTTCTGCAGGAGGTAATCTGAGCTGCTAACTTGAGCTCTTGAAGCTCCGCCCCCTTTTAGAAAGGGGGCCGTGTGCAGCAGCTCATTTGCATTTAAAGGGACATGCACAAAAACTGTGCGTTTTTGCTCACCCTCAAAAAGTGACAAATTTAACATGCTATAAAAAATCTGTGGGGTATTTTAAGCTAAAGCTTCACATACACACTCTGGGGACATCAGAAACTTATTTTACATCTTGTAAAAAGGGGCATTACAGGACCCCTTTAATAATTCATTGTGGTTAGGGACATCCTTAAGAATTTCTTATAAATTTATCTTATGCAAACATACTTTATTTTTTTATAAATCCCCAGGTAATGGCAAAAATCGAAATAAATAAATAAATAAAATGTAGCTTACCTCTGTGACAGAATAACCACTTTTCTCCAAAAGCATCTCGCTTTCCATTCGATCACTGTCCTACAGCCAGGCTCCCAACTAATGAGCATGAGAAAGGGAGGCCACACTTATGATCGAGTGGTATAATTGCACCAAGCAAATAGAGCTGAATTTTGTAAACAAGATGCAATCTATACTAAATTGCGTGCTTGCAAGGCACACTATGCATTTAGTAGTTGGTTACACTGGATTGTGGGTGATTTGTGAAGAAAACACAGTTTTGTGTACTGAAATAATGTGTTTAGTGAATGTTAATGAATTTGTCCATGAGAGTTCATAACTCTCGTAAACCCCCATCAAATGCAGTCAGGAGTTGCAGGTTTTAATAATTTTCTGTATTTCAGGTCATTTCTATGTGTTGCACTCAGCTAGATTTAAACATACTCGAGCTGCTAATGTCTGGGCTGAACAGTCAGTGGTCAGAAATGAAATTCACACTTACGGACATTTTGCACTGATTTAACTGCATTTATATATATTTATAAAAAACATGGTTTCAAGTCTTGCATGGAATTTTTGAGTGGTCTAAAAAAATCCATGGATTACAAAATCCTGTGCATGTAATTTAAATATCAAGATCTTAAAGACGACAAAACATGGTAATTATGCCTCTGCATGCTTCACTCTTTCTCACACTATCGGCTGTCTTATATCTGCTGGCCCAGACATCATCGAGCACCATGATTCGTTGTAATTAAGTGTAACGATCTCTTAATCCGGGCATAAACCCCAATTACGCTTGTATTATATAGACTTAATGACAGATGCCTCCGGGTGGATAGGCCTAACTACTAGAGAAGCCCTGGAATAGTGAAGCAACACATCCTCAACTCCTTCAACATCAGCATCCAGCAGAACACGCTCAAGTCTTGGTGGAATATACATGAGAATTACATACACTGTATCCATATGTGCTCTTAAATCATGAGAATATGACAGATGATGGCTTCATTCATTGTTAGCATTGATAGATCACACGAGTGTAGTAGAGCTTGATACAGCGGACCGACGGCAGAGATATTGCTGTAATAACGCAACCTCTCAGGACCGTTCTGCACTCGTGATTTCATGTTATGGCCTTATTGATCCGATAACCACAAGCACCGCTCACAATGAGCAAATATGTACATAAATGTCACCTAGGAATCACAGGAATGACTTTCAGGCCATTAATGAGGTTTTTCCTATGGATAAATAATAAATCACAGGTACAGTGGAGGCAGAAGCCTTGAGGACTTGCAGGATCACATTGAGAAGTCATCTGAAATGTAAAAGAATAATGCTGTCAGAGCAGTACACATCAGGCTTCTAACACCAGCACTTTAGGGATAAACTTGAAGACAGCAGAGTATGTGAGCGCTGCAGAGATATGCAGAGTTGTGTGATTTTTGCCTGGAGCGAGTAGCGTTTTATTGAACGTCAGACCATCGCTCGAGGATTGCTCCAATAGGCCTACTGTCATGCGTTAAACAGTGTTAGGATTCTGAAAGAAATAGGCTTGTGAAATATTACTTCAAGAACAATGAACAAAAATACAAAATGTTTAGTGAAAATTAATGATGGACAGCCTATACGTATAAGCCTGTTTTTGCCAATTCTGACTTTATATCTCGCAATTCTGACTTTATATCATGCAATTCTGACTTCATATCACGCAATTCTGACTTTATATCTCGCAATTCTGACTTTATATCTCACAATTCTGACTTCATATCACGCAATTCTGACTTCATATCACGCAATTCTGACTTCATATCACGCAATTCTGACTATATCTCGCAATTCTGACTTTATATCTCGCAATTCTGACTTTATATCTCGCAATTCTGACTTTATATCTCGCAATTCTGACTTTATATCTCGCAATTCTGACTTCATATCTCGCAATTCTGACTTTATATCTCGCAATTCTGACTTCATATCTCGCAATTCTGACTTTATATCTTGCAATTCTGACTTCATATCTCGCAATTCTGACTTCATATCTCGCAATTCTGACTTCATATCTCGCAATTCTGACTTTATATCTCGCAATTCTGACTTCATATCACGCAATTCTGACTTTATATCTCGCAATTCTGACTTCATATCTCGCAATTCTGACTTTATATCTCGCAATTCTGACTTTATATCTCCCACTTCTGACTTTATATCTCGCACTTCTGACTTCATATCACGCAATTCTGACTTCATATCATGCAAATCTGACTTTACATCTCGCAATTCTGACTTCATATCACGCAATTCTGACTATATCTCGCAATTCTGACTTTATATCTCGCAATTCTGACTTCATATCTCGCAATTCTGACTTTATATCTCGCAATTCTGACTTTATATCTCCCACTTCTGACTTTACATCTCGCAATTCTGACTTCATATCACGCAATTCTGACTTTATATCACGCAATTCTGACTATATCTCGCAATTCTGACTTTATATCTCGCAATTCTGTTTTTATATCTCGCAATTCTGACTTTATATCTCACAATTCTGACTTTATATCTCGCAATTCTGACTTCATATAAAAAAAAAAAAAGTCAGAATTGTGAAATAAAAAGTCGCAATTACCTTTTTTATTTTATTATTCTGTGGCAGAAACAAGCTTCCATACATTAGTGACTATCCTGTGCTGAATAAATATTAAAGTAATTTCACAAAAATATCTGGTAAAATAAAATGAAAATTTTTCCTATTCAATTGTTGCTTGCAAAACAAAACAATTTTTTTTTAAAAAATTTTTACTCTGAGATGGAAACAGACTTCATTAGTTACTATCTGGTGTGGTGACGCCAAAGGCAACAGACAGAAAAATATAATAAATATTATAAAGTCCATTACACAAAAAAAAGGTTGTCACTGGTAAAACATCTACTATAATAAAAAATAAATGCTATTTAAATGCTGCTTGCAAAAAATTTTGAATGGCATCAATAAAAAAATGCTGGCTGCATCCAAAATCGCATACTTCCCAACTATATAGTACAAAAAGAGTATGTGACAAAAGAAGTATGTCTGAATTCAAAGTACTTATAAAAGAGTAGGCAAAAAGTACCCGGATGACCTACTTCTTCTGGTGAGATTCTGAAGTGTGCATTTGATGGACACTTTACTATCCCATGAGGCCACGGGGGAGGATTTTTGGCAGTGAAGCGACGTAACAGACGCTGGTAGATCATGTGATAATGACAAAATGCTGAATGTAGTACATCTAGATTTTGCATTCATACTACACACTCATACTATATAGAACATATTTTTTTTTAGCAGTCGTGAAGTAATTACTTATTCAAAATAAGTACCTACTTAAGAGAGTATGCGATTTCGGGCGCAGTCACTGTTTAGGACCAGATGGTGTAGTTACGATATCTACCAGCAGGGGCAAACTGGACCATGCTAAACCAGCCAGACCTTGACCCATCGGATCCTCTCACCAGTGAATGGAGTGAGGTGAGTGAGGACTAAGAATAGAAAACCTGGAATGGATTTGGACAAGTATGATTACGGAACACTTTAAGGGTGGAGGAAAAATGACTGTCACTCCACTCCACTGGTAGAGAGAGAGAGAACACATGAGAGAAAGAAAGAGAAAGAGAGCTATTCCTAAATAACTATACGCCATAACGAATGAACACTGAATCTCCTTGAGTTTCTCAGTAATTGGAAGCGAGCGATGTCGTGCTCTGCATATTTGCCAGAAGCATAACAGACTTTATTAGGAACCATAAAAACACCATTAAAATTCACAACTCAGGGAGCCGGGCCTAGCCCGTGAGACTGATGAATTACTACTGTTCACTGAAAGTGACCATATTCTTTCACTCTTTCATCTTCTGGGACGGTGGTTATTTTCTCTGCTACATGAAACCAGTTACGTTCATCATATGGACTGATCTTCTTCACTAGCCATGAGGAAAACCGATTTGAGAATAGATCTGTGAACTTTGTAAAAAGCAGACTGCTTTAGAGGAAACAAATAGCAAAACACAAAGAAGCATCTTTCACATACTTCAAGTCAACATGAAACAGCACTATTTTAGTTCTACCATGTATTTCCATGATGTATTGTGACAAGGAAATAATGTAGATTTTAGCAACTGGAATTCAATTGGGTGGTGAAACACGGTTCAAAATTTGCAGTCAGTCGAGGATGATTACTCAAAACCTAAAATGTCACTGGTACTTGTTGGTTGAGATATAAGTGGACTTGGTGACATCAACCAAAGGAAAGATGTCAGAGGTGGATTAACATGCACCAACGAATTGCACAATAAGACCAATGTCTACTAAGTAGGTCAATTTTGACTTTGAAAACATGAATCCGCATTTGCAAAGCATTTTATTTAAAGGGCCCCTATTATGGTTTTTCGAATATACCCTTTCATGCAGTGTGTAATATAGCTATCTGTGAATGTAAATGTTCTGCAAAGTTGTAAAGTCGAAAGTGCACGATAAATAAAGTTATTGTCTCTCAAAAGAAAGAATCGACTCTGAACCACCTATACGAGTTTACTGCGTTACGGTTCTACATCACTAGAAAATTAATTTGCATAATGCCCACCTATGTTGTACATTGTCCTCCAGTGAACAACTTGATCCACCCTCAAACACATCATTTTACAGAGCAGAGTAGCTCACGGAAAGGAGGGATTTAGAGAGACCGAATCATCTGTTGAATCGTTTGAGAATCATTGAAAATGTGATGATGTGCAATGTTTATTATGAGAAAATGAAACAAAATTAGGAACCTTTAAAATAGCATAATTGGGGATCTTTAAGTTTTTACGCATTTATGTTATGTATAAATTAATACTTTTATTCAGCAAGGATGCACTACTTTGAACAGATGTGGCAGTAAAGACATTTATGTTTTTAAAAAAAACAAATAAGACCAGAAATATTCATTAATAAACTCAATACGATGCATTATGATTTCATGTTGACTTTAAGCAGTGAATCAGTGCGGCCCATGGAGAGACTCCCCAAAGCTTTGAGCACATTTACATGGACACACCCTTTATTTCCTATATAGGTCAACACCCCATTGCAAGTGGCAATTTACAATCAAAATAAAGTATTGATAGAAATGATATATCCATTAGGGACAGACATTTAAAGCAGAGAGTGAAAGAGATGCCCCAGAGAGCAAGGGACAGATGACATCCACACATTGTTTGCTAATTTTTAAATCACCCATAATTAGAGTTGACGGCATCAGTGCATTGCCATTCGCAGACAGAGCTCAACATCACACAATCCATATGGTCAAACCACGTGAGGTCAAATCTACAGGAAACATCAGTCATCTGCTGCTTTGCCTGCTTTTCTCAATTTGTCCGCAATTTTAAAGAAAAACACGTTATCCCTTTACAGAGAGGTGATCTCCGGTGTATATTTAAAGGTCTCTGCACATCATTGGCCTTTCGATTGACGACATGTCCTTGCTCTGAAGACGCAGTTGGGGTCCATCAAGATCGTTCTTACGCAACATCCTCGCTGCTGTATGCAAGGAACTTATATAACCTTAGTTTGAAAGGTGCGCGAGCAGTCTTCTCTGTCTGCTTAACTGGAAAGCGAGTGAAATGTTCTCCTAGCCAATGTATCTCAAGATCAAAACTTAAGCAGTTCAATTATGTCAAGGTTTCACTAAGAAATACTGGATGTCCCCTGCTGTGAGATGATGGCGACCGCTGGGACTCGATGACCTGCATGTAACCGTAGAGATGCTTGACTGACAGTAACCATGGCACACGGGTTCCATTTCCTGTTTGAGGGTGATGTGGATTTGGGCAGCTGATATCTTTAGCTCCGAGATGAGAGGATGGACACGAATGTGTGGGGGCTGATGGATGATTTGGCGTCGCTCCTGTGAATGTCAGCAAACCTGTGCACACACAAAGAGAAAACCATCGGCGAGGACATTAGGGAAATGCATTTTGTGGCGTGATCAAAGGCAAGAAAAAACGACATGCATTACCTTTTCCTGCCTCGTCTTTTCATGTTTGTTGATCTTGTGTGGCTCTTTTGTTTGTGTTTACTTAGTGAATGATGATTTTTATATGACAGCATTCTGAAGAGCGGCTGCTTTGAAAGGAACATGCTTTTGAAAAATGTAAATGGCAGAAGGTGAATGCCTGTGTTCTTTAGCACGAAAGCCTTAGCAAAATGATTATTTTGTTACACCCAGGCCTTTCAATGTGGCTGCGCACATCGTGTGGCGCCATTACGTTTTTTTAAAGGGAAAATTATGCCACCCGTTGTCTGTCTAAGTGTTAATTCACATTTAGAGAATTAAAACTGAATATGCAAATGTACATTGCGTGTGCGTTAATCAGCGCCGTTTCCTCCGAGCTGCTGTCCTGCTTAGATATTCAGTTATTTTAAATACAATCATGCTTTAGTACAGTTCTCAGTTCTATTTTAATCAAAGTGCATAATTAGTCTTTCAGTAACAACACTTTAGAATACTGTTCTGTTGTTAATGAATAACTACACAGGACAAATGAGTAACGCAATATTAACATTCTCACTCTCACTCTTAAAAATAAAGGTTCTTTATTGATTCCGTAAAGAACCTTTAACCTTCCCCTTGCACAAAAGGTTCTTTAGATTATTAAAATGTTCTTCACACTAAGAAAAAAAGGGTTCTTTTAAGAACTGTTCACTGAAAGGGGGAACCCAAAATAGTTATTTTATGGCATCTCTGTGAAACCCCCCTTTTGGAAACTTTATCAGTAACAATTTTTTTCATACCTCCCAGAGGACTATACAGTTTCATACACTCTTAAAAAAAAAAATGTAAAAGTAGCCATCACTGGGGTGGTACCCTTAAGGGTACATTTTTGTACCTCTAAGTAGAGGAAAACAATGGTATAATTGTAGCCTAAGGACCAATTGTGTACCTTTAAAGGTACAGTTATACGTTTTGTTCCCCAATGAACAAAATTGTACCTCCACTGTACCTTTTTTCTAGGAGTGTATTTAATGCGAGTAATGCATAATTAATTTTAAAGTAAAGATCATTGTGACCCACTAGTAATGACTCAAGTATTTCCAAATCCAAGGAATTACTTATTTGGAACCGTATTCTAAAGTGAAAAGCATGATAACTCCCTAAATTGACTGAAGTCAATGAGGTTTTTGTAAGGTTTTGGTCGGATAGTAATGACTCAAGTGTTACCACATCCTTCTAAAGGAATTACTAAATATTTGGAACAGTATTCTAAAGTGAAAAGCATGATAACTCCCTAGTAATGACTGAAGTCATTGCAAGCTTTTGAGGTTTTTGTAAGGTTTTGGATAGTAACTGCTTCTGATGGATTTCTGATTTGGTAACACTTCAGTCATTACTAGTGGGTTATCATGTTTTTCACTTTAGAATACTATTCCAAATAATAATTAGTAATTCCTTTAGAAGGATATCTAAAGGATATAGTAACACTTGGGTCATTGCTGTCTAAAACCTTACAAAAACCTCAAAAGCTTACAATGACTTTGGTTATTATTAGGGAGTTATCATGCTTTTCACTTTAGAATACTGATCCAAATAATAAGTAATTCCTTCTGAAGGATTTGGAAATATTTGAGACATTACTAGTGGGTTACCACAATCTTCATTCTAGAATTAATTATACATTGCGCATTACTCGCATTAATTATGAAACTGTATATGGTAGTTCATATTATCCTCCAGGAGGTATGAAAAAAATAATAGTGAACTACCGCATTCAAGTTACCAATTAATTTACGATGGTTAAAACTAAAAAAAAAATGTGCTAATGAGTGGGCCTTTACAGAATAAAAACGGTCTTGCTGAAAGTTCATAAAGGTTGTTCAGTGGTTTTATTTTTTTTGGTGAAGAATTCCACCCTTGCCAACTTATATAATAGATAGTGAATATACTGTAACTTTAAGTGCATGGTACAAAAGATAAAATTATCTTTTGATTCAAGTAAAACATATTTTCCAAACATAGATTTGGATTCTGCATCAGTGATTTGTCCGATCACTATGGCTTGTTAGCAGGTTTTTACACTACACATCAGCAATATTGATGTGACAGTTACATTTATGCATTTATCCAATGCGACTTACATTACATTAATGCATTCTCATGCTGTAGTATATATTTGAGCACTTCATGCATTTCCTAGGAATTGAACTCATGAGTTGCCAATTGCCAGGGCCATGTTATACAGTTTCAGCCAAAGAAATGTTCCAGTTCCAGAATAGAGCATAAATTATATTCACTCAAATTTTTAATAAAGACATTGAAATGTCAAAATGTTTTCCAAAAATAATAATTGTAAAGGAAGCAGGATGTCAAGGCTACCGGCTTTCAGCATTTAGCCTGCCAACTGCAAGTTAATCTTCACTAAACTAAGCATTTATCATCCATCTTAATAGGTGAATTGGAAACAATTATGCAGTTATCTCACTTTTTATGGCAGTAAGTTTAGGAATTCCTGAGTTAAAGAAAAAAAAAATCATATCAGTTCATTGCTGTTTAACTAACAATCCCCAGAATTTATAATTTATAAATAACTCGCAATTGGGATTTGTAAATCAGACATTCCCCCACATTACCCAGATACATTTTTAATGCACGCCAATGTAATTGCCAAAATCAGAACACAATTTCGTACATTCCGGTTCCTCTCCAAGTAAATATTTATGGTGCTCCCTCTTTGCTGTTTCTCCATCTATCCGCAATTGCCTGCGATACATGTGGCGTTCTCTTGAGAGAGGAGGGTGCACTATGCTGGAAATGTTGATAACATTGGCATGAACCAGAACGGCCATACAGAATTTCATTTTCTAGAACCGCTGTGGAGTCCACAAAGCCTACAATCCGCCCCAGAAACCTTATACAACAGCTTCCCTCTGAGATGTTCCTTAAGTGCTCACTCTGGACCCTTTTATAATGGAGCTTTTCAATAAAAAGTCTTCCCTTATGACTAGCTTTTTAATAAAGTGCTTTTCAAAGAAATAAAGGCATGTTCAACTCCGATATAGCTTTGACTGTTGGAATAACACTGGCGTGAAAAGGCATTGTTTCCCAAAGGATACTTTTCAATACAGAAAAATTGGTGTTGGTTTTATAACAATATTCAGCACTTTATTTTGCCATGTAATGAAAAGACTGGAAAGCTATTGCTCAGGAACTGACAGGTGCTAATTGCCTCAAGGATTAACATACATTTATGCAAATTTCTGTCCTCATATTATCCTCCCGCACTGCAAAACTAGTCTTTCCCAAGCCATGTACACTCAATGGGAATGGCTTGAAGCATGACAGAAAGACAAACAACAGCTGGCATGTAAATATATCTTGTTAAATATAACCGTATCTCCTTCTTTGCTACCATCAGGCCATCTGCAATTGCTGCTGAGGCAGAGCGCAAGGGATTTTGGGTTTCAGCTCACGTCCCGCAACATCATCTTCTCCCTTCATCTCCCGATCCGCGGCAAAACCGGCACCCCCAGCTGCCCTCTAATCCTGCTTTAGCCCTTCCGCTGATCAGGTGCGTCACTCTTAACACAACTTCATCAACGCCGCCGGGGCACAATTGGCTGGATAAATGATAAGATTTCCACTCTGCCTTATTCCACCTCTGTACCTGTGCTCTGTATCTGTCATGTTGCTTTAAAGCAAACGCTGTGATAGTGCTCTTGTCATTCACCGCGTTTTGTCGCTGTTCTGCTTCGGACCTGCTCGCTGGACGACCTCCATCATCGCATATTAGATTTAGAGACAATGATGGCTTACTAAGGAAAAGCAAACACAGCAAGATAAGAGATAATCTTACTGAAGCACCACTCACCTCCTCACGGCAATCTGAAGTCCTTTAGGATGGCTCCTTGGGCAGAGGCTATAAAAAAAGAGAAAGGAAATAGGTCAGATATTTCACTAGACTGTTATCTCTATGTAATATATGAATGAATAAATGTCATAAATGTTTCATCATTAAAATTCTACCAAACAACATGAAAAACTGTGTAAGGGTGATTGTCAAATGTATGGTGACACGATTTCAAATGGTCAAGAAACTCCATATAAAAGGCATCATTCCATAACATCATAATTATATAAATTAATATGAATAATATGAACCTGAATAACCTATTGTGCCCTTTATCTGGAATACCATTTCTATTACAGTTTTATATTTTTATTATTATTTAATAATTTGGTTTTCCAGGGTAAGTCTAACAAGTTTGCACCCCCCCCCACCACGTTTAATGCGTTTAAATAAAAAATTACAATGATCAATGTCAAACACTAAACTAAAACTAAAAGATTGTAGAAAAATAATCCCAGGATCAAAGTTTAGAGTAAGAAGAGGCTGTGATTTTCCTACTGTTTTAAAAAAGTTATATATTTTTTTCATATGGGTAATTTTAACATCATTGGTTCATTTTAATTTAAACATTATAATTTATTTGACTGAGTCTTACCAGTGGCTTGTGTTTTGAGATTAATACATTTGAGATCTTTTTTTGAGAATTTATCACCAGTTTTGCAACCCTTGCTTAACAATAAAATCAAATAATAAAATAAAGTAAATAAAATTAGCAGCAATGTCAAAATGTTAATATTTACCAAGTCAGAAAATCAACATTTCCTGAGAATGACCCACAATCCAAACACCATCCATCCATCCATCCATCCTGCTAATGCAAGTCCTCTGCTGTCTGGTTTATGCTCTCAAATCGCCTCAAATTAGCCAGCCCTGTATTCTGCACTTCACAGGGCTTTTTTGAAGTCTTTACTCTTAGATCAAGTTGAAGAAACTTCCAACTTTCCACTTGCTCATTCAATGTTTATAAAAACCTCTTAACCCCTCAAGACTTCGAGTCCCTCATTGGCAAGCTCTTGGCTCTTGGAGCCGATACACTCATTGGCATGCAGAAGGCACTCTAAGCTGTTCGTTGGCACACGTGCTGATTGGCTCGTCACTGAGTCATTCACAATGGTGTTGACAGTGCCCGTGATTCTATGGGTAGAGCTGGTTTTTCCAGTGCCCGCCTGCCCGTATGCCTCTCCGCCCTGGAAGCCTGGCGCTATCTGTGAAACCCTTCACGCAGTGCATCTGATCTGCCGCACCTCTCCTCAAACATGTCATCTAAATGCTAAGCACTCATGCTGCATTGTTAAATGAAAACAACAAGAACAGCAAAAGCAAACAAGACAATCCTGCAACTGGCTGCAAGCTTTTTGATTTGATTTTTTCCAATTTCTGTTCTTCAAGATCCTAGACACATTCTTCCTTCTCCTCGAGATGTGAGGAGAATTCTGAGAGTGTTATCACGTAAGCTCAGTCCACACTACTGTATATGATTTTTGCCACAGCTTTGCTGTCTGAGACAAACTTTGGGAATTATCTTTGATTGCTTGGTGTGACATGATTGACAGCGGGTTAATTGCTTTGGCGATGAATCTTAGCCTCAGAATGAAGTGTCTGAAAGTTTGAGCAACAGTCCTCCAGTGTCAAATGAAGAACTTGTCTACACGACAAGCAAGATAAATACATTGTTCATTAGAGTTCTCATTATTACAATAGTACTAAAAAATGACCTTGATTAGTCTCCAAAATCCTTCTTTCAGCAGCATGAGCCAACAAATTGTAATTTAGCTGTGTGCAGTAAAGGGATTGCACAGACTAGTCGACTTTAATGCTCTGCCATGACGCTTTACGCTTGACGTTGACTAGTGGCTAGTCATGGGCTATAGAGGGCGCTACAGGATAAGAAATCTTTGAAGTCCACTTTTACGCTCCGTTTCCAACAGTTAAAATGACAAATAAATGCATACTCTGAGAGTGCTCCACAAGACATGTTTGATTACACATGTCTGGATGCTCAAAATTTGATCAGGAGAAAGTATAAACAGCTTATTGTACGCGTAAGTTAATCGACGTTCTAATGCGCTTACACATACAGACAGCGCACACATCACATGCAGATCGCTCGCACTCAGAATCATTCAGTAGTGCAGAAATGTTTTAACACTGTTCTGTGATTTATCAATAAAATAGCTTAGAAACTGAAAAGTTCTAGCATATATTTCTTAGTAAATAAAACCCACAGCTTTACTATTAGTAGAGAGACGCTGCCAGGTAGAATTAATTCACACACAATCGCACTCTCACTAATGTAATCTTTACTGTGCTACTTTATCTGTATCTGATTTAGAACGAGCAGAACTCTGTGAGAAATATAACGACCCAAAGACAAAAGAACTGATAAAAATAAGCTGTTATGTAGGAGCAATAGCCTTGTGGGCAGCGCTGTGTCATATGCCATAGCTGTGTACAAGGCAACCCGCGTTCAAGTCTCAGTTCGAAGTTCTGGCTTATCTGTTCATTAATGACGTCATCAGCGACTAGTCGAAGTCGACTCGACTTTCATAACATATATGTTGATTTATTATATGAAGTCGTTTAACTCCTAGTGCAGTATCATTAGCATATCGATGATGACACAACAGAGTAAAACAGTGCCACTTTTTCAGCGGCCGTGGTTCTGGAAGTATTTTTCCCACAGGGATTTTTAAAAAAGTCTTTATTGAACAATTATAAGCCATGAACCAAAATGACCAGCTATGAGGTGAAACAGTGAAACACAACAAAAAAGTTTTTTAAAATCAGACAAAAAGACTGTGAACTGCAGACTGTGGTTGCACTTTATTTGGTAACACTTTATTTTACAGTGTCCTTGTTACATATGTTATGTACTTACCATAGTAATAACAGTAAATTATGCATAATTACATGCAACTAACCCTAAACCAAACCCTAATCCTACCCTAACCCTATAGTAAGTGCATGTAGTTAATCAATATTACTCAGTACTTAAATATATAATTACACTAACACAGACACCTTAAAATAAAGTGTAATCCTTTATTTTAAGGTGCCCTTGTTACACTGTAATTATACATTTAAGTACTGACTGAGTAATATTAATTAACAACCTGGTTAATTAATAACCTGGTTAACCTACATAATTAGTAATAATTAGTAAATTCTGCATAATTACAAGCAACTAACCCTAATCCTAAATACATGTAACAAGTACACTGTAAAATAAAGTGTTACCACAAATTTAATAAGGGACAGAACTACAATCCCATGCAGCATTGTGAATTACATAAAATAAAAATGATGGAGAAATACAAAACTATTGATTTAAAGATGACACCTTTTTTAATTTTTTATTCTGTTTTCTGAGGTCAACTTATTAGGTTCACGTGGTTTTTACATTCAAAAACATCATAATGAATAAGTAATAGGCTATTTTCTACCCTGGTTTTGAGCCTCTCTCCTGGAACGCACGGTTTTATGGGTGTGCCGCATTTAAGACTTGGAAGTAAACGCCCACTGCTATGATTGGATAACAGATAACCAAGAACACCTCAAATACAAAGGATATTACAGCCTGTGACAGCTTGGTAAGTTATCCTTAAATAGGTTTATTTCTAATGTATCTTTTAGTTTTTTCTAATCTTTTGACAAGCTACATCCTTCATAGTTGGACCCTTCTGTGACTGATTAGACACGTACACATAATCAGTAGATATCAAACGATCTGTAACAATGCAATACTATCACATATAAAAAACATGTTTTACTCTCATAAGTGTGTTGCACCATTCCTGTCGGATCCAATATAGAAGGCAAAGCATTGTGTTTTAATCTCAATATGTCTGCAAATCCAGTCTCGGCCTGTGTCTTGTTTACAAGACTGCGGTGAAATGAAGCAAACAAACGTGCAATGTCTTACGCACGTGAGCTGGAACTTCATTAAAAAAAAGTTCAACCACTCATTCCTAATATTAGAATCCGAAGGAAGCTTATGCAGGGACTGTGTTCTTCCACAACCAGGCACAGCGCAATATCTTACTCTCTTCGGCATGTTTATTGCTCGGTAGTGCGATCCGTTTAGCTCGATCGAGTCGGTGGGCGAGGCTACAGAATCAGGCGTACTTATTCTTATGTTGAGGCGGCGTTTAACCACACGATGACGTCAAGGGTCGACGTATTCTGAGATTGAGCGTTTGCTGGGCATGGCGTAAATAAAAGCTTTTCTTTGACTAACAAGGAAGTCTTCAGCTCCGAAACGTACAGGATATTCTTATATCATGATGAACTTTTATATAATCAAAGGCTCAAGGGAAAGTTGATTTCTCAATTCATCACCCCTTTAAAGATAAAAATTCTGTATATATAAACAATATATATGCATATTATGCATGCAAATATTTAGGGAAACGGACTCAATTACATAATTTGCTGTGCTTCATTGGAATAGATGGGTGCTCAAGAGTTCTCTGATTGGTAGCGATTTCTCATCAGAATCACGGGTAAAGCAGTTTTTTGAACAGGAATTCTGCTTTAAAAAAATAAGTTGACATAATACAGGCTGACAGAACAAAAGCATATCCACCAAAACCTGATCTCACTGGTGCCATATCGTACAAATATAATCGCATGGCATTATGCATATTGGTGCAGGGATTGCTTGCTTATAACAGAAAAATCATTGAGAGAAGCAGCCATGACCGCACAGGCCTGCTTCTTACGACTGAGTTTCTCTAGTGCTTTATGCTCGACTTGATATTGATTTGGTGACACCAACTCTGAGAAAAAACTGCTGAGGCAGCTATTGTGGGAGGCACTATTAACTGTTCATGCTAATTAATGGGCTAAAAAGGTGAATGCGGTCTCCTGTGGTAAAGACGGAAAGAGGCAGAATGAGACAGAGGCAAAGGGACATGTGGAAAGAAGAAGCCATTTCTTGTGTCTGCAAACAATTGGATGAAACAGCTCCTCTGTTAGCATGTTACCACAGGGGATTGTGTGCCACCACAGTACTGTGAATGTCGTAGGGCATTAGTGTGCAAGAGGAAGATGAAGAGTATGTAATCTTGCCTGCTAGCAGAGAGGCCCAGATTACAAATGTGTACTTTGCTAATTGAGCAGATTAGCTATCATTAGCGAAAATGATGCTACTGCTCCAGGTGTTCACGTTGCAGGAGGTAAAAGGTGCTTAACAGAGACAATATTATTAACAGTAACACTATTTACTCTCTGAAAGAGTAAATACAGCTCTGTCATTATCTGTTACAAACTGCCCTATCCCATCCTCTCTCTCAAAAAAAAGGAACAATATAACTGACAGGAAATGGCAACACTGGAAGTGACTGACTTTTATTTTATGGACAAATAACCCCAGACATTTTAATACGTCTTCTGCAGAAGAAAGTAAGTCATACAGGGTTGAAATATGTGGATGAATTAATGATGACAGAATTTTAATTTTTTGGTGAACTATCCCTTTAAATATTTGAATAAACATCACATAATGATCAGATTAGCATTTTGTGATGCAAAAATGTTTATGTGGTGACACTTTACAATAAGGTTCAATTTGTGCCATTAGAAAATTCATTACCTATACCATGAATTCATTAACATTTTTTCACTGCCTTTATTAATCTAGGGGTTCGTTGTTAATTTACAAATATACAATTCAAAATACATGCACTGATGCGTATTTTCGCAACTCACCATGTGAAAGCACAATACAATTTCTCAGCAGTGCTACTGCACATGTACACATGATGTGTGAAGCAGGCCTAAGGAAGGCATTTGGAAGAGTGCGGCCGTTCAGCCTCATGCCGTTTAGGCAGGGATTAGTGATTTTGTAACCGTGGGAGACGTGCATTAACACACTCGCGTTAGTCTCCATTTCCACGGTAGCAGCAGGCACGGCTACGAATTAAAAGCGATGCGTGCCCTTTGCGTGAGGTGGCGAGGGCCGTTCCTCCAACTGGCCTCGGCTGGATTTTGAATTTAAGGATTGATTAATCTCCTCCAGTGGCTGCGAGAGGAGCAATTAAGGCAATTATAAATCACTGGCAAACTGCAGGGACGAACCTGATGGGTAATATAGCGTATATTGATGGAGTAGCCTTTGAAAATGACTGCTAAACTCCAGTCAGTGAATAGTTAGGAGACATTTTTCAGGCTTTATCAAGCATCTCAATGAAATTAATTTCAAAAGAGGCTAGATTCTCTGGTGCGATACGCGCGTTTCAAGCCGCCTGTGGGAGAGCAGGTCACAATGGAGTGAGAGCATTTCTTTGGCTTTCATGTTTTTTTTAACGCTATGCTTTTGTTCTCTGCTCGATGCAGGGCTGCCATAACAAAGAGAGTTAATAAAACGAATAAAGAAATTTATAAATTATCAGACACATATATGAACTGGTCGTTTAGAGATATTGTTTTATCCCAGATGCATATGTTCACCTCTTGGCATTCACACTCTTTAAAGCATCGCAGTTTCAATTCCTACAAATGCATTATTGAAAGCACCTTCTTTGGAAGATGTTTCGTATGAATTTTTCATCCTGTTGGTTATCCTGTAGTAGAAGAGTTAACACTCATGTCGCTGTATGCTAATATGTCTTCAAAAATATCCAAAACGGTAGCGGGGGCCTTAAAGAAGAAGGACAATATTAAACATCCTCTGATCACGGCCTGATAGACCTGCAGCAAACCGAAATATTCCTCTGGGAAATGTGAAGCGCTGCATGTGGGATGCAAAAACCATAGTTCAAAGAAACCCTGGCAATCCTTCAGATGGAAAATGGCCTAAACGTGGACTAAGTGACGAGGCGGCTGGCTGAGAGGGGCTTCTAACGTGAAGGAGAAGAGGCCAAAAACATAAAGGAATCGTTTTAAGAGTGAGGCGGTGAGGGAGGAGAGTTTTATGAAATCAAGAAATGATGCGTGCTAAGAAAACTCAAAGAACAGAACACATGTTTAATTCACTCAAAACCTTAACAAGGCAATCTGTATCGGTCGACCAGCTAACCGAACAGAAATAGCACATTTAGTTGTAATTGCCAGTGTTGTGCTGCGCTCATTATCTGTGCTCTGAAATAAATGGAAACATTTTGATATTGATTAGAGGCAGCTTTGATAAGGCAATTACTCGTAACGATCTCTTGAGCACCAAATATATCATAAGATGCATGGATGTGCTCAGGGCTTTTCAATCAAACCTGTGTTTTGACATCGTAGGCGTACACTTGTTGTCCTAAAATATAAAATTGATATGATTTATTTTACTTAAGTTGCTTGACAAGAATTTAAATATCTGCAGAAAGAAACAGTGAAACATGTAGGGTTTATATTTGACATGCAAAGCATTTTATTAATGCATTTTATCTTCAACAATGGAAGATTTTTCAATGTGTTTTTTTTTATGTATAAACAAGTGAAAAAATCTTAAAAAGTTTAACTAAAACTAGGATGGGCTTTTTTTATTTCCCAGCATGCTTTACCCATGGCACTCGAAAGGGAGAGTAAATGCTAAAATTAAGTGTTTTTGTGCAAGATTAATGTTAAGGGAGATTTAGTAGTGATTAATGTTTTGTTATTCTAATTTAGAAGAGTTTTTGTTAATGTGGGTTTTTGGAGAATTGCCATCATGGTGACAAGTGACGTGCTGCTTGGTTTGAGAGCAGGTAAGTACTATACCATGCTATTGTTAACATGTTAACAAATTAGCAAGTTGGCATTTTCTGAATTAGTTTGTTATAGCTAGCAAAATATTTCTTAACTTTCAACTTTTTTGAGTTCTGACAACTTATTAGGGTTTACAGTGAAGTAATTAATTTGATTGTTAAGAACTCAAAATAAAAAAGTAAATTAACTAAATATTTTATGTTAATTGCTATCAAAATGTATGTAAAAAGTTAGCTAACTCAGTACTTCCAAGTTAGGAGCAATTAACATGCATGAGTACTACAAACTCAAAACTTGATAGTTCTGCTTACTTAAAATTACTTAAAATAATTAAAAAAATTGATGTAACTGATTACCCCAAACTTATTTGGGTTTACAGTGTAGAAAGAGAGATAATTGAGTAAATCATTCAAATAGCAACTGAGCTTATTATAATGCTAATGCTAAATGTTCACATTACGATTTACATGATTTGCTTTTATTTTTATAAAATGAGGCAGAAAATATAGCTTTCTATATGATGCAAAAAAACGAAAGCATTTCTAATATAAAAATCCTTTGCTCTTGTAAAATGATACTGCATTAAGAAAACTGACAAACCATACATTTCATAAAAAAAATTGCACAGCTACATCCACTCAAGCAAGTAATGAAAAGAGAACAAACAAAAACTAGTCATCAATTTGGTTCATAAAACTCTTTTTCTGTGCTTTTTTTGAAGTGTTGTTTGAGGTTTGTTGACAAAGGATCATGAGCTTTCAGTTAATTATTTAGTGATTATGCACAACTGAACAGGTGCAAAAATGAAAAAACAAAAAAACTAAATTAGCCTTTAATTACACGGGCTGAATGCATAACAATCGTGCTAACAATGAAAAATATGATTTGTGAATATAATTATATCATAAGAAACAAATAAAACTGCATCCGTGCCAGGCTTTATAAATCCACAGCCTGCGACAGCAGATAACAAGTTAGATAGATTTCCTAGCGTCACTCCGCTGAGAGTAAGGGTGTTTTCTTTTTTTGCTAACACCTTGCCACTTCAATTACAAAAAACACCCCACGCTGGCACTCGACTAATGTATTTCTCTCAATTATGAATAAAGGCACACACCGCTGTGTCACACAGGCCCCTTTGAGGACCCACAGAGCTGGATTTGGATGCCCTCCTCCCTACGGATGAGGCGAAGCAGAATCAAATCAGGCGACCCGCTGCGCCATGCGCTCGGCTTCATAAATGTATTCAATAAAAAGAAGAGGGGAGAGGTTGAAAAGGGTACAGACTCTCAAAGGATTGCCAATTCTCCAGTGTGTCAGATATTTAGTGGCCTCTAACAGTGCAGGCGTGAGCAAACGGAGGCGGACGTGAGCGGAAAGCGAGCAGGCGGAGCGGGGGAGACGGCTCGTGGATGAGACGCTGTGTTTGCTCTGACCCTGTCGCAGCCGATCTCACCGAGACGGCCCCTTCCCTAAATACAACGGCTGGCTGAAAACAATCGCCTCATTCCTCCGCAACGCTCCGTCGCTCTTTCCCTCCCTCTATACGTCTCCTTCATCCTTTCTCTCAGTAATGATGACTGTGCAGTGACAGAGCAATGCCATTACCCAGAAGAAACCGAGGCGAGGTAGAGATTAAGACAGAGAAAGACACGCCGTCAAAAAAGAAAAATCACAGACAGAGAAGCAAGGGAGTAGCTTTGGTTTAAACACAGGCTTCGATTGGGAGGGGAATGCAACTTCTTTGGTTTTTGACTAAAATATGTTTGTTTCAATATAATTGTATAGATTAGCTTATAATAATACAAATTGTTAAAAGCAGCTTTACAGAAACTAGAAAAATAAACAAAGATAAAAGAAAAGGAAAATAATACCCCAGTGAACAAGCCTAAGGCAACAACAGCAAGGAAAAGCTCCCTAGGATGAGCTAAGAAACTGCAATGTGAAAGTATCTAAATTTAGCAGAAAATAAAATAAAGAAACCATGTTATTCTAACATGCATTTTACTCCTAATTCCACCTTTGCACATCAGGGCTGTGCTTCATTAAAATCATGAGAATTACTTTTCCCCCCAATTACATTCCTGAATTTGATTTGAATTGAGGTACCAAACAGAATGCAGTATTGTAATTTGAATGTAAGCAGAATAAAAATGAACTGAAATTCAAAACAAAAATCATATAACTATTTGTTTTTTTTACTAGAAAAGCAAAACTGTCCAGATAAACTTCTTTGGATTGATAAAGCATTGTTGGGAAAAAAAAAAAGTTAATAAAGTTAAAAAGCCTCAAGTTTAAAGGTTTAAATGCCTTACAGAGAGACGGACAGAATAACAGAACGATAGATAGAACATTAGAATAATAGAACGACAGACAGATAAAATAGACAGATGGATAAATGGATAGTTGGATGGACAGACAGACGGATAAATGGATAGATGGATGGCCAGACAGACAGACGGATAAATGGATAGATGGATGGGCAGGCAGGCAGACAGACAGACAGACAAATGGATAAATGGATAGATGGATAGATGGATAGATGGATGGACAGACAGACAGACGGATAAATGGATAAATGGATGGGCAGACAGACAGATGGATAAATGGATAGATGGATGGACAGATGGATAAATGGAAAGTTGGATGGAAAGACAGACAGATGGATAAATGGATAGGTGGACAGACAGACAGACAAATGGATAGATGGACTGACAGACAGAAGAATAAATGGATAGATGGATGGGCGGCCATACAGACAGATGGATAAATTGATAGATGGATGGGCAGACAGACAGACAGTCAGATGGATACATGGATAGATGGATGGACAGACAGTCATACAGACGGATAAATGGATAGATGGATGGGCAGACAGACAGATGGATAAATGGACAGACAGACAGATGAATAGATGGACGGACAGACAGACAGACGGATAAATGGATAGATGGATGGGCAGACAGATGGATAGATGGACAGACAGACATTCAGATGGATACATGGATAGATGGACGGACAGACAGACAGACAGACAGATGGATGGACAGATGGACAGACAGACATTCAGATGGATAAATGGATAGATGGATGAGCAGACAGACAGACAGATGGATAAATGGATGGGCAGACAGACAGACAGACAGATGGATAAATGGATAGATGGATGGACAGACAGACAGACGGATAAATGGATAGATGGATGGGCAGACAGACAGACATACAGATGGATGGATAAATGGATAGATGGATGGGCAGACAGACAGAAAGATGGATGGATAAATGGATAGATGGATGGACAGACAGACAGACAGACAGATGGGTAGACAGAAAGACAGATGGACAGATGGACAGACAGACAGACAGATGGATGATAGATGGATGGACAGACAGATGGATAAATGGACAGTTGGATGGATGGACAGACAGACAAATGGATAGATGGATGGACAGACGGACAGACGGATAAATGGATAGTTGGATGGACAGAAAGACAGATGGATAAATGGATAGATGGATGGACGGACAGACAGACAGACAGATAGGTAGACAGAAAGACAGATGGACAGATGGACAGACAGACAGACAGATGGATGGATAGATGGATGGACAGACAGATGGATAAATGGACAGTTGGATGGATGGACAGGCAGACAAATGGATAGATGGATGGACAGACGGATAAATGGATAGTTGGATGGACAGACAGACAGATGGATAAATGGAGAGATGGATGGATGGACAGACAGACAAATGGATAGATGGATGGACAGACAGACAGACGGATAAATGGATAGTTGGATGGACAGACAGACAGACAGACGGATAAATGGATAGATGGATGGGCAGACAGACAGTAAAAGTTTGGTAAACAATGGCGGAATTTTATATTTTTGGGTGAATTATCCCTTTAATAAAGTAATAGTTGGTATAAAACATAAGTTGCAATAGTCTTTTCTTCACTATTGCGATGTATATCCGTGTGAAATGGAAATGTAGGGCAAGACTTGATTTTGCCCATTGGGAATTGATTGGATTGTTGTGGTTTGCAGTTGGTCGATCTCATGTGAGTGACAGGTTGATAAAACACATCATCAGAGAATAGAAGAGAAGTCAATGCAAGAGGGAGGGGAAGTTATTTTGATTAAAGATTATGAAGACACATGAATAAAAAAAAAATTAAAAAAAATTTGCTTTCAGTGTGACTTTCATTTTGATTTAATGTTACCTATCAAATCACTCATGCAGAGAAGCTAAATAAAAGCTGACATAGAAAACCACATGTTGAGAGAACATCCGGTAAGCACATCTTATAACTCTACATCCTTGTTCCTGCTAGAGCATTATGTTTTCACAGGGACTATAAATGACATGACAGCATGACTCAGTGGTTTGTGACCGGACAGAGTTCACATGCCGCCCACCCACTCCCAAGCCCTTCTCCCCAGCCTCACTAACAGAAAACAGGACCCATTCGCACTCTCGCCCTCTTTGTTTCCTATTCATATCCATCTCTGTGAATATCTCCACAACGCATGACATGCCAAAGCAGTGGGCTCCTGAGACTATGGCAAATTTGAACCTTTCAGCAGTTCACTAGTGAAGACAAATGGCCAGCGTGTTTAGGGGCCCTCGTGAGTGATCTGTATTAATGCCTGGCAGGGATTCAGCATGCTGCATATGCTAACTCCATTAGCGGGTCAGAACCTGGCTCTGTCTGAATCCCCTGCACGCTGGGGGGGCTGGATGTAGGAAAGTTGCAGGTGCTGCGCGTGTGTGCATGCAACAGCAGAAACATGGCATACATATGCACACATAAACTACATAAACACACTCCGTTTGCAAATTTTCTGGCCTACGAATAACTGCACTCTGTGCCTGTGGTCCGTCTGTTACCATTGATTCGCCACCCCATGATGCATTTGCTATTCAGTCATCTTTGCATAATATGAATTCAGCAATTCTGTTACACAAATGCAATGCAATGTTGTTGTATCCGCAACATGCACAAATGCAGTCCCACTGCAGTCTGTGACATACCCGTATTTGCATACTTGCAGGATTTATGACTAGTTGCTATGAAATTTAACGGGTTAGTTCACCCAAAAACATAATTTACTGTACTCACACTCATGTCGTTCTAAACCCTTAAGATTTTCGTTTATCTTCGAAACACAAATTAAGATTGACAGTCCATACAAATACCACTTTGACCCTTCAAAAAGTTCATAAAGAGATCGTAAAACTAATCCATATGAATTGAGAGGTTTAGTCCAAACTTTCTGAAGAGACACAATCACTTTATTTTGAGGTCGGGAAGTTCGGTCTGGACTTGATCCGTTGTGGAGTAACTATGCCCGAACAGGAGCTGTTCGGACCAATCAAATTGTTAGGGTGGGCTTTATACGATGATTGACATGATCAACAGTAACGTAATCATCCTCGTCATCAAAGAGCGCTTGGGTTGAATTCGTTCTAATCCTAAACTGAGAACTTGTTCGTATATGCATTCACCTTTACTATTTCTCTCAAAAATGATGATTGTGTTGGTAAGTGCTCTGTGTATCCTTAAATTCTTTTTACAACACCA
The DNA here is from genome assembly GCA_039654625.1 of Rhinogobio ventralis. Lineage (NCBI taxonomy): Eukaryota > Metazoa > Chordata > Actinopteri > Cypriniformes > Gobionidae > Rhinogobio > Rhinogobio ventralis. The sequence continues at coordinate 31,763,685 of CM077211.1, forward strand.
GCAAAGAACGTTTACACTCATCTTCTTCTTCTACTTCTTCTAGCGTGCGTGCAGTTGAGTTCTGTTGACAACTATGCGTTAGTGATGGAGGGACAGACATCTCTCAGATTTCATCAAAAATATCTTCATTTGTGTTCTGAAGATGAACGAAAGTCTTACTGGTTTGGAACGACACGAGGGTGAGTAACTGAGTGACCATTTTTTCATTTTTGAGTGAACTCAGAATGTCTGGCAACAAAATAGTCATACAATGGTTAAATCACACAGCTTTATGGAATATATAATTCTGATGACAAATCATGACAAAATATGGTCAAACATTTTGTATAATGAACATTATACTGTACATTTAAAATTAATAAAACTAAATTTAATTAATAAAAAATGTGTCATTGTAAGTGATCAAGGTTTGGCTTGTTTGAATGACAGCAATTCCAAATTAGCTGTGTATTCTGACAAAAAAAAAGAAAAAACGAAAAAAATAATAATAATAAAAATAATAATAATAATAATAAATAAATATATATATATATATATATATATATATATATATATATATATATATATATATATATATATATATATATATATATATATATATATATATATATATATATATATATATATATATATATATATATATATATTTAGCAAGAAACGTATGTATGGCTAATTTTTCATTATAATATAGGAGTTTTACAAATGTTACTTTTTTGGAAAGCTCTCAAAGCTATGAAATATACTTACATAAACTTTATTTATAATATTTTAGCCATGCAGCTGCCATGGAGATGGATAGCTTTCTCCAGATATAACAAGCAACCAATTTCCTACATAGCTGTGCTGCTTTCATTTTTCTCAAACCACTCTGTGGTCTTTTTCATCTTACATAATAAAATAATAAAACTCAAATCAATATTTCATGTCCCCTTATTTATTTATGTGGTAAGCAGTCATGTAATAAGTGATAATCTACATACAGTCAGGTATTAGCACAAAACCCCTTTAGGATGATACAAGACCCCTCATCTTTGTGTCAGGGTCCTGAACACACTATTGAACATTGTTTTGTGATAAAGACCAGTTTGTGCATTTTGGGTAAATCTTATGTACATTTAAATCCAGCAAATATGTACATCTCCTTTGCCATTATTAACCATGTAAGGCCTGATATTCAGAATAATAGCCAGAGAAATCTAATATTTTAAAGGAACACGCCGACTTTTTGGGACTTATTCACCGTATCTCCCAGAGTTAGATAAGTTTATACATACCATTTTTATCTCCGTGCGTGCCATAACTCTGTCTGACGCCTAGCTTAGCACAAAGACTGGAGGTAAACGGCTCCATCTAGCCTACTGCTCAATAAGTGACAAAATAACGCCAACATTTTCCTATATATATGTTGTGATGTGTATAGTTACATCGTGTACTAAGACAGACGGAAAATTAAAAGTTGCAATTTTCTAGACCGATATGGCTAGGTACTATACTCTCATTCCTGCGTAATAATCCAGGAACTTTGCTGTCGTACCATGGGTGCAGCGGCGCAATGATATTACGCAGCGCCTGAAAATAGTCCCCAGCTAGGTAACTTCCAACGTGACCGGCACTAAGTTTGTGTAGTTGCAGAGTTGCAGCCGGCAAATTAGTTTGTGGATTTACCTGTGTGATTAGCCATGGTTCTGTGTATTGTAAAGGGCTGTGATAGTAAATCAAAGGTGTACTCTACCATCATGTTTCACAGAATACCAACGAAAAACAAGGAACAAAAGAATCAATGGTTGGCTGCTCATAAATATAAGCTTGAAAATGCATGCTGAGAGTATGCATTCTAAATCTTTGAGTCATGCATTGTAATGATTGCAGGAATCACTTTAGCGATAGCTGGCCATCAGGTCCACTCGGCATAGGATGTTTTTTCCAGTTTATTTTGTCAAACCGGAATTTTTTTTTGACCACTGCAGGATGCAGCATCACTAAGAAGTCCTTGGATGTTGCGACACATGCCACTTCCTCATCAGGTAGATCGACCCTTGCCATCGATGGTAAAATCTGGTCCCACTCACTACAACACAGGCACTCCCTTTCGGTCGGCATAGGTTGGCAAGCCCCACACTTGCACCACCAGTTCGAATCTGCTCTCCTTCTCCCTTCTGCCCCAGTCTGTTCAGCCAAGCTTTCTTGACTTTCACGTTCCAAAAGCTCATCTTCAGTGTATTCCGGTTCAAATAGATACGGTTCAGGATCTGCACCAAAGTAAATATCTTCTGAATCGTCTCTCACAAATGTCTCCATGGTTACAAGGTACGCTCCTTGTGCAAGCAGGTTGTCACGTTGGTTATGTTGACGGGAAGTTAGCCTATTTTCAGGCGCTGCGTAATATCATTGCGCCTCTGCACCCATGGTACAGCAGCAAAGTTCCTTGATTATTACGCAGGAATGAGAGTATAGTTCCTAATCATATCGGAAATATATAGCCGCGTTTCCACCGCGGGAACTTTCCCCAGGAACTAGGGACTTTGGGGCCAGATCACTTTCACTTGCGTCCTCATGAAGTTTGTCAATTAAATGCGTTTAAAGGCTTGCCAGTTTGAACATTCAAGCGATTTTACACTATTCAAGAACAACATGGCAAACATCTCTGTTCAGTGCTCGTGAGCTTTTTTCTGTGACACAGAGAGCCGAGTTGTGTCCTGTCTCTGACAACGCGCGTGCTCTGAAGCCAAATCACTTTCACTTGCGTCCTCTAACTTTGTCAATTGTATGTGTTTTAAGGCCTGCCCGTTTGAACATTGAAGTGATTTTAGACCATCGGATGTGTATTATGTTGAACTAATGCCTGCTATATTGTGACACACAAACACTCATTCAGACAATAGCTTGCACATCACGTGAAGATCACGCACGGAGAGGAGCGCAGAAACTCATTGTCAACGCTGTCCTGTGAATTATCACTAAAGTAGCTTAGAAACTCAACCGTTATAGCATAGATTTGTCTACCTTTGAAGTAACTACAAACCACAGCTTCATAATTAAAAGAGATGGTATGACTAATTCACACACACAATCACTCTCTCATTAATGCATTCAAATAAATGTAATGTAGGCCTACTGTGCTAATTTATATGTATCTGATGTACAACAAACAGAAATCTGTAAGAAATGTTACGACTCATAGACAATAACTGCTGAAAGTGAGCTGTTTCCTTCAAGTATTTTAAAATCACAAAGAAATGCACTTTATCATTAGAAAAAAATATCCCATCTTTAGTAGTTGAACATATGTACAATACAAACCTTATCAGTGAACTATGAGGGCAAAAAAATAAAAGCAAAAAAATAATCACTCAGCAAAAGACAATAATCTACACTCAGACAGTTTTCAGCATGGCTCATACCAAAGTCTTCTCTATTACAATTAACACACGAAAAATAAACTTTTTCTCCCAGAATCACAACTTAACCCAAAATGTGTACATACTTTAGGGTGTCACACATACATCAGGCTTTTATGGCTCATATAATATGATATAGTGAGAACGTGAAGTTCGTACTCAAGGAGGAAAAAAAAAACACCTCAGTTTTATCCAGAGGCCCAAACTGAGCAAAAATATGCAATTTGATGCAGTGGCTGATATTTATAAGGCCAAAACTTAAGATGAAATTCTGATAGTTTTTAATGTAAATCAATGAGATATTTATAATGTAAATATCAGTTGTTATGTCATATCTCCCAATAATGTCTTTTAGTTTTATGATCAAAGCTCTGTAGTTTTTGTTGTTGGGGACAAAACGGATAATGCAATGCGATACAATGATGAATGAGATATGTACAAATAAACATTGGTCAAAAGCCATATTTAATACTCACATTTTAACAAGATGTATGGATAATCATGTAAACCTAAGTGGCTTCAGTCCAGTAAATGCTCATCTTTAAATTACTTTGTTTACTTTATAAAAGTCATTAAAGATTTTCCAGCAAAAATTGTCTAAAATATATTATGAATATATCAGCATTATACTGACTGCCCTGTTTTCTAGATATCACCATTAGCCATCGAAAAACCCATATGGGTCAGCAACTGCAACATAATTTCATTTTTCATTGCTTTGTTAGGAAGTACAAACTTCTTTATTCCAGGTCCACTGATTTATGAACCACCTGCTTCACTAGGTAATCATACTCTTGCTAATTTCCTGCTAGACCTCACAATAACGGCCATAACACTTGTCCAGAAGCATAACTATAGCTTTCTCCACTGAAGAATAGCTGTCACAAATCTGCTGAAAACTGCCTCTGTGGACACTGTAACACAATAGCATTCAGTCCACCATAAAAAGGGTCATTTTGAAAGGATACACACACTCTCACACAGACACACGCACAAACCCTAATCGCAATCCCCCGCAAATGGACACTTATCCATAATCACACACAGACGTAAAAATCTGTACACACACAGATGCATTTCAACTCAATACACACTCATATAAGTAAACAACTCCCATGCAAACTCCTCTCCGCTGTCAGATTAGATTATATGGTGCAGGAAACAGGGGCATGAAATCTGCGGCAGCTGCCCTAGGCTGAGAGACACAAGGCTGCAGGCACATACACACAAAGATTAGATACACACACACACAATGCCTACACAATGACATAGACACACTAACCAATGCTTCGAGTAGACAGACACACAAGAAGGTCAGAACGAGAGAGGCAAATTCCATTCAAAAGTGAGCATCATTACGCCTAACTCATTTCCAAGGACAAGACATTATGTCACTGCCACTTATTATGAATCCTTGATAACATAGCAGCAAAAAATATACCTACAGCTGTAGCAAATCAAACTTTTGTGTAAAATATTTCCTCTTCATCTAGCACTTGGTAAAAACAAAAATGAATATATGAAAATATGTACAAAAAAGTAATATATTAAATTAGCTCAGGTTTTAAAATGAATTGCGGCATTATTATGTGATCATAAATGACAAAATGACTTCCTTTGCATGTGCACTTCACTAACGGCGAAGAGCGTCTCCTTTCCGCAGTGCCCTTCAAATGTGCAAAAATGCAATTTCGAAGTTGCCCAGAGAAAGAGTGAAAAAAAGACAGAGATAGAAAGAATGAACATATCAGAGAAAAAATAAGATAATCTTAAAGTCAACTTCTTAAGTGATAAACTTAAGAGCGAATTCTACACCAAAAAAAAAAAAAAAATGTGGGAAAGGACTTGATTTTATGCATCAGGAATTGATTGGATTGTGAAAAGTGGGTGTTAAAAAGGGTGGAGCAAGTTACTATATAGAATTTTTTTTTTAATAACGTGCACTATTAGTAAACAAGGTCAATTCTGATTTCATGTTGACTTTGAATGAACATGCAAGCACACAAAAAGCAATGGCACACATGCAAATGTTGCACATAAACCCGCAAATATGCACACAGCCATGAACACTCACACCTTCAGCGACACATGAACGATTTCAGCAATTCTGGCTGAATGGCGCAACCCCTCTAACCCGAGCAGAACCGCACTTGTTTAATATGCAGCCTCGCTTCCTCTATATCCCCTTTTCTTTCCAAAAACACCCTCTAATTCAGCATAATTGCTCCTTGTCATTTTGTGCACAGCAACTCAAAAAAACAGAATGACTCAAGACATTATGGGGCGGGAGCCTGCCGGGTCAGCACAGCCCAAACACCCCCTGAGCTCAGCACTTATGCCTGTGATGTACGCAACGCATTACAAACAACGAATCACACCACAGAGCCCAATCCATCTCCTGTACAGCCACTCACACAAGCAGGAGCCTGTCAAGATAAAAAGGTTATTTTGTCCCCTGCACTTTTCTGAGACTGCACCCCATTTTGAATCTCAATTCATGCCAAACGCACAAAATGAAATTTGCTCAACGGATATAGGCAAACTTATGGCAACAACAAATTGTTTTTGCTGTTATAGTTGATAAGAAATTGAAATACTACAAGGAATTCAGAAGTTTGGAGTCGGTAAGAAGTTTTCAATGTTTTTTAAACCTTTTCTGTTTACCAAGTCTGCATTTGATTAAAAACACATTAAAAATAGTAATATTTCAAATTTGAATATTTGAATATTTTTTTAAATGTAATTTATTCCTGTGATGCAAAGCTGAACTTTCAGCATCATTACTCCAGTCTTCAGTGTCACATGATCCTTCAGAAATCATTCTGATATGCTGATTTGCTGCTCAAAAAACAATTCATTTCTTATCAATGTTGAAAACAGTTGTGCTGCTTAATATTTTTGTGGAAACTGTGATCCATTTTTTTTTAGGATTAACTAATGAATAGAAAGTTCAAACAGCATTTATCTGAAAATGAAATGTTTTGTAACATTACAAATGTCTTTACTGTCTCTTTTGATCAATTTAATGTGCCCTTGCTGAATACAAGTATTAATTTCTTCTTTAAAAAAAAATCTTACTGGCTCTAAACTTTTAAACGGTATATACTATATATATACATATACAGTGGCCAAAACTGATGTCTGGCCAAGGAAAATTGACATCTTCATTAATAAAAATATTAAAAATGTGTTAATTTTGTAGGTATATTGCACAGTTGTGCATGGAGTCAATCGTTTCATTTGTGATAATGCAATGAAATTTGCCAAATTGTGCAAACATTTCGGCCAGGCTGCCATACAAAGAAATTATGAACACAGAGAGAATCAACAAAAAATTAATAACTGATTATGTTGTAGTCAATGTATGCTTTTTCCTGTGGGCATTTTGTTTTTCCATGCATTCTGTTTTTTCCATAGTAAAATAAAACCAGTAATAATAATAAAATTAAAAGCTGTAGAGTATAGTGTTTTGTTTTTCCTTCATATTTAAAAGAAAAATTTGCTCTTTGTCCTCATATTTTAATGGCTTAATCAAACTTGTACGGTCAAACAAGAAATATCCCCTCCCCTCCAGTCATCACTTTTGGCCACTACTGTATACAGTGTAAAGGGTGGTAAATACTGTTCGCAGGTATAAATAGAAGAAGAGCATCTTGTTAACACTAAATGCAAATAGTTATTGACGCTATTCAATTGAAGTGTAAATAAAAGTCCTATCCTATTATACTAACAGTAAAATATATGAGCAATGGTGAAAATGCTTTGCACTGGCTTTGCATTCAGCTTACTACTTTTTATTACACTGCACACCGAAATACTTTATTCTGATTGGTCTGTGATTGACTGTTGTCCCAGTAGTCACTCACATCACTCTGAGGGGTCTTTCTTCTCACATAATAAAACAATTCCAACTAAAGTGTCCGTTTACATGAAATATCGTACAGTCAGGTGGTAATTATGATAAAATAATACATACAAGACCCCTACATATCGCCTTGTGGTCTTGATCACCCCGTCAGGGTTTATTTTGCAATTGTGATAAGCTGACTCTACATTAACCCTTACATAATAACTTTCATTAATACATAATGAGCAAACATTATTTACTGCTTAACAGATCAGTAGCTAAACTACAATACATTAAAATATAAACATATATGAATATGTAAGATGTCTAATGATGTTTCTATCTATCTGAATGCACATTAACTAATGATCTGTTAAGCATTATATAAAGAAATAATGTCGGTTAATGAAAGTCATTAGAACGTGTTATCCAATGAGCTGAAACACAGGTGGTGTGAATGATGCAACATTGCTTCAACTAAGTGAATAAATTAAATGTTACAGATATTTAGAACGTGTCTCACCGTGACGGTTTTAATGCGGCCGCCGCCTTTGGTGCAGGTCCATCCGGAGCGATTGAAGAGCAGTCCACAGATCTCGCCCTCTGAACATGGGGACATCTCACACCACTGCTTGCTTTTGACTATCCGGGCTACAAACATACAAACACAGAAGTTTTTTAAGCAACACTGCCTTAAAGGGATAGTTCACCCAAAAATGATTCTGTCATCATTTACTCACCCTCAAGTTGTTCCAAACCTGTAAGAAATTTCTTTCTTCTGCTGAACACAAAAGAAGATATTTTGACGAATATGGGTAACCAAATAGTTGATGTGTAAACAATACTTAGGAAGTCAATGGAGCCCATCAACTGTTTGGTTACAAACATTCTTCAAAATATCTTCCTTTGTGTTTAGCAGAGCAAAGAAATTTAAGGTGAGTAAATGATGACAGAATTTTCATTTTTGGGCGAACTATTCCTTTAACTCTGTGACTCTTGGGTCAAATTTGACTAATACAAAATAAAATAAATGTTAAATTCAGTATTGATGGTACGGAACCCCTAAAGGAACATGGTGATGGAAAAAATATGAGATGGAAAAAATTTATTTAAATGGTTTTGTGTTTTCTCGCAAATGATTTTCATTCCCCCAAAAACTTTGCATTTCCATGCAAAAAATTTGCGTTCCCCCAAGAACCTTTGCGTTCGCTCGCAAAGAACTCAAAAATGTTGTAAACGAATGCAAAATATTCTCTGGGCAGAGAACGCAAAAGCATCGACTTACCGTTTGTTTGAAAATCATTTTCATATTTAAATTTTTGTATTGAAAGTATGTACAAATGATCACATTTGTTGGACGCATGTTGGAAGTTTGGTCAGTCACCAAACTTAGACAGTAAGCTTTTCTTGACTGTTATCGTTTTACGTGTATTTGGCGCCACCTATTGTTGCGGGTGTATTATTGACATGTAAAAGTCTAGACCCTGAATATAGGACAAACCTATTTTTTCAGATACATTTCTAAGAAAAAAACACTGTCTTATAATACGGAACAATACGGTAATTTTTTCTCTGATCTCTTTTTTTCCATAACAATATCCCTTTAGCGGCTCTGTATAACAGAGTAACAAAATTTCTCCACATCAAAACACATCAATTCAATTGCAACTTATGCACAATAATCTGCAGCATTAAAACAGTTGTTTAGTAAAGTGCTGTACTTTTGTTGCCATGTAGTGTACAACATCATAAAGAATAGTACATATGTGGGGCTAAATTATTAGAAAATGTAGGACAAATTTGATAATTCACACAACAATTTAAGCCTGCATAAAATGCAGAAAGGTCCAAGGTGATAACGTTTCAAAAAGGCTCAAATTCAAACTTTTTTTTTTTTTTTTTAAATAAAAACTATTTAAGAAATAATAGAAATGTGCTTTATGTTTGTTTAGATATTCTTGACACAAAGTTTGCAATGTGGTATTTCTATATTCTTTAACAAAAATTGGTAAAATGTAACGATGAAATTTGTAAAATGGCAACATGTCTGTCATTTTACCCAATTTTTTCTTTTAATGGGTTTTTATGAAAGATTTTTGATTATGAAAGGCATCACAAAAAACCACCCAACCTTTATATTCAACATAAAATATGGATTTGTGTATGAAAGTGGATTTGAGATTATGGGAAAGTCATGCATGTTTCAGTAAGCAGCCTGCAGGCCCCTGATTCACTGCACACTTCATTATCTTCACGTTGTAGAACCCAAACCATCAAACAACTCAAAGAGAGCTACATCAGACATGTGTATGCACTGAGGCTCCCTCTTTCAGTTCTCGTTTGCTCTGTAGATCCATGTAAAATTCCATAAACCCCTGCTGTTCCTGTGCTTCAGACACAGATCAACCAGTGTTCAGAAGGTGACGGGAACAAAACAGGTCAAAGAGGATGTACAGCATCAGACAATGAGAAGATGGCTGTGTCTCGCCTGCACACCAGGAAAGAACAATAACAAATGAGATCCCTGTAATATTCTCCAAGATAGCAATTGCTTCTGCTTCTCAGATGTTTCCACTGAAAGAAATACCACAGTTATCTCTTGTATATCTAGGGAATTAGAAAAGATCTTAAACTCAGCTCAGATTTGCCAGAACTCAAACCTTTCTCATCATATTCTTCCAAGCTAAATGAGGTAAGCTATACATATTAATTTTATATAATCTAACGGAGTCAACAAATGAATCATTTTTGTTTCTATTTTTATTTCCCTGAAGAAAGTTGATACTTAAACGAAACTGAACATGGATGTGCACAGAATACATTTCCAGGATTTAGATTATCCTTAAATTCTACAAAATCCTAAATTTCATTAATATACCATTCCCTGTGAGACCTCAGTTCCTTGATTACTCTGTCCATGCAATTTTCTGCGCATAAAGGCTCGGCTTCTTTTTAGAAATTTCCTGTCACCAGACGCTTAAGATATGTTTACAACCATTTTCTTGATCTGAAACACAGCAGGCCTTTCATGGCAGTTCTTATGAATATTGAGTGTGAAGATGTTATCAAAGCTCCATCCCTGAATTTATCAAAGTAAAGTGGTGCCGGTGAAATGAAGGATTATGTCTTTAAACCGATCCGGAGCAAAAGCTGTGGATGGCCGAGCCAGCTCTGCAGATCTCATCCAAGTCCTCCTGTCCCCGGGGGGGCGAAAACAATCAAATCCATCCCACATCACATAAACAAGCCTCCCTCTGAGGGACAGTATTCAAAAGCACAAATACAACTGGGCCATGAAGAAGGAAAACAAAGAGCGCTAAAGAAAATCAATGGGCTTAAATGAAGCTGGAATGCTTCAGCGGGGTATTTAGCGCACAGTCCGGGTGTCTGAGCCGTGATGCCTCATGCTGAGGAATGGCTATATTGAGGTAACGCTTGTGATTACACACTCACTTGATGAGTTGGAATCTAGTTGAAAGAAGTACTGGGGTGTGTGGACTTGTTTTAACATCTATGAGAAATATCTGCTGAAAGCACACAGAGCACCTGAGCATGCATGCTCTCTTTGGGCATGATCTTGGCCCAACATGTGAAACAGATCAAATGAAAAACATCTTGCTGCTATTGTACCAGATCCATGTGACAAGTAAAACTTGGAACTACTACTTGTAATAAAACTTTAAACCAGTGTAGTACTAATGCTGATAGGGAACTTATACTGTACCATTAGGGATCTGAAGTAGAACTCATTCTAGCACTCTGTAGTGATTTCACTTTCGTCCATCCAAGGACGCCAAGTAAGGTAGTGATCCTGACGTTGTGATTTTTGAGGTATCAAGGTGTGATTATGAGTACATCAGACCACCTTCCCCCTCTCTTAGTTTGGGACACTAGTCAAGGTCTTTTACCTTGGCTGTATGAGAACACTTCAAACAGGAGGCTGTTCAATCATTTTAGATTGAATGTAAAGTGGGGAGAGTCAGCTGATTTATCTAAAAGATTGGTGAGATTTCTAACTTGTAGAGCCTCTTCTGTATTATCAGCACAAGGAATACACAATTGTAATAAAATAGATTTTATTAACAAAAGACAAACAAGAATAACTAACACAACTACTAAATGAATACAATGAATGATAAAGGAATAAAGTGCATAAGATGCATAAAATACATGTGATTAAGTTGAGTGTGGCTATGGAAGAGTTGCGTTATCTTATGGAAAGATAAACTGTTGTTTCTCTGAAACTAAGGTAAAGAACCTTATTATGCATCAAACAAATAAACGAAAGATTATTTGTTATTAACTAGCATCAGTTATATTACCTCTAATGTAAATTAGAAAATCACATACTGATAATATACAACAATGCCAAGGTCTCTAGAAAGAGGTTTGGTTAAGTGATATTTACGTTCCACGTGGTTGAGTAAGCAGTCCGATGGCAGCGATGTCTTCCACTGGTTGTGCTGGGTGACAATGCAGTGGGGGAGAGGAGCTGGAATCCGTTTCAACAATCTTGAACACGAAGATCTGTGGGATGCTGATCTCCTGGAGCACCAAAGGGTACTAAAATCTGGAACACGCAGATGAGGCCCTGAAGTAGGTGCAGAAGGTCCTTAATCTGGAACACGCAGATGAAGGAACCTTGAAGTGAAGGTTTTCTCTAATGAGCTTAACCTTGTTGCAAATGTCTCTGTGTGTCTTCTGCCTCTCTGGCCAGACACTCAGAACTTGGTCAATCCGTTTTGGTCTCTCTGGCATGGAGACTCGGGACGTGCTGTAGTCGTCTCGCTGGACTAAAACTCTGAGCTTAGTGTTTGTTAATGTCTCTTTCCTCACAAGCTGTAGACTCAGATCCTCTGATCCTTTGTTGTCTCTCTGGATAAACCAGAAGCTCAGAATGTTACGGTGTATCTGTTATGTCTCATCCTTGCCGGACAGACTCAGAACTTGGTGAACTGTTTGTCTTTCTCGAGGAGAGGCCCATAACTTGGTGAACTGTTTGTCTCTCTCAAGGAGAGACTCAGAACAAGGAGTGTCTATTGAAAGGGTACCTTTATCCCTTTCCGATGAGGAGGAAATTGCAATTTGGCGCTTCTCTATTCCAGTGCTGTGATTGGTTGCTGGCATCAGAGGGGGCACACAGTGTGGCCCACCCTTCTTTCCCCTGTGGAACTCATTTGCATACTGTACACATTTAGAAGTCTTTAAAATGTCTTTAAAGTTTACCAGTGCATTTATCACTTTCCAAACCACCATCAGAATACCCTTGGCAATATTCTAAACAAATAGACACCAAACATGATGGAAAAAGATTGAAATGTCATGCGTTCATTGTTCATTAACAGCTGAATCTGTGTAAGATGTTGCATTACAAATAGCTGTCACTGAGAATACTTATTTCTCTGAATAAGTATGAAATGGATGTGTGTAGTTTACATCAGTCTTAAGGTTTCCAAACATAGTTATGAATGGATTTGCATTGGATTACTGTGGTCTTCCTTTGTTTCACCCACAACTGCTAAGGTCCTGAGGAATTTTTACGGCAGTCACAGACCAGGACATTAGGGATCAGTTTCTAGATGGGTGAAGAGCAGGAACTGCATGTGGACCAATGAGAAGTCCTGTCCTTCCTGGGCTTGGTACCAGAGGTCTTCTTCTTGCCCTCTAAGAGGTGTCTGACAGTTTGTTTGTGTTAGTCCAACAAGATCCAATCAAAATATAGCAAACCTTTGTCCACTGTTATGGGCAGAGAGGGGCCCGGCCATAACCTGGGCACTGGAATGTGCTGTCCACTACAACTCAAATAACTTTAAACTAGCAGTCATACTAGCACTGGTACTGTCTTTGAACTACTATAATGTAATGTTCATTGTAAAAATAATACTATTTTTTTTTTATCTAGAACCGATTTTAAATCTGTACTCATTCTAGCCATAATATTAAGACTTAAGACTTAAAAGAATTAAAACTAGTACTCATACTAGCACTAGCAGAGTATTTTAACTAGTACAATTTTTTCACAGTAATCTACTGCACTAGATAGTAAAGTACTGCACTAGATCTGGCTCTGCACTAATCCTAGTGCTCATTCTAGTACTAGTCCTGACTTTGAATATATATATACAGAATTTACAGAACAACCAAAACAATGCTGTGTGCAGGGCTAAATGCGCTTGTTGTATGTGCGTAGCCTACGTCACACACAGAAATCCCTCTGACACACAGAAACGAAGATCTGCGGTTCTGATGCCTTTACCGAACTGTGATGGCAACATCATGTCCCGTTTTTGTTTTGTTTACGTCTTTGGTCCATTTTGTGTTCATATTTCATTCGAACCGCACCGGAGTTCATTTGGAAGCGGACCAAGACCCATCTTTTCAGCGGTCTCGCTTGTTTGGTGCGCACCAGGGTTCAGATGGCGGCATTCACACTTATTCAAATGAACCGCACTAACAGAGCAATCGCACCAGGGTTTGTTTTAATCAAACCAAACATGCCAAGTGTAAACACACCCTGATTTAGCACTCGTATCACTTGTGCTGACTTTGAACTAGTACCAAAAACTAGCAATAGAACTGACTTTAAATTAGTACACCTACTAGCCCTAATACTGAATTTGATTTAGCACTCATACTAACACTAGTACTGTCTTTGAACTAGTACTGACTTTTTAATTAATCTGCTGTCTTCATTATTTAATGTACATTTGAATAAATCCGTCATGAAAACAAGTTATTAAAGCCACCAGTTAAATGTTTAAATGTCAACGACAATTATATCATTAAAATTTTCATATAAAAAAATGCCATATATGTAGTTTAAATGTTTATATACAACTCATTTTTTAATTTGAGTGCTGATTATTAAATACTTTTTTTAATTAATTGATTGATTACTAAATAAAACTCATTTTCACTTTTCGGCAAATTAAAAATATTTTTTTTTGGTTTAAGTAAAAAAAAAAAAAAATTGTGCATCATTACTACTCATACCTGCAATGACCTTGTATTAGTATGCCTACTAGCTCTAATACTGACTGTGAACTAGTACACATAATAAAAAAAAATTGACTTTGAACTCCTCGCACACCAATCCTGACTTTGAATTAGTACCCACACTAGCACTAAAAGTGCCTTTGAATTGGTACACATAGTATCACTAGTAATCACTACTGACTTGAACTGGTACTCTTACTAGTGTTGACTTTTAACAAGTACTCATATACGTACTATATATGCTGGCCAAGAACTAGAACAGATTCTATACATTCAGTTTCTCTGATAATCAAAACCAGTTATCCTCAGTAATTTCCCAAAAAATCTGTTTCCCTTTTGATCTCGTCCTAAAATGGAAACACCTTGTATAAACAAAACCGAAAAGGTGCTGATCCATCGCTGCCTTTAAAGTCCTGATCTAAAAACAAGCCTTTAATGTAAAATAAGAATATAACCTTAATTATCATTAATGCATGTAAGATGCAAATACACACACATCTCATTGGGTACGGTGAAGTGCTCTAACTAGGCCACACAGGGAGCAGAGACCGGCAGATTACAGCGCATACAGAGTTTAGCAGATATTTTCGTACCCTATTTGTTTCATGTGAAGCCTGATGAGGCTCCTGAGCTGCGCTCTCCGCTGTAGAGGCAGCCAGTGAACACATGGCCTCCTGGGGAGCGTGTGCCTCCGCTCCAAACTCACTCATCATTAACTGCTTGCAAATAGACAGAACAAGAATACTTTCTCTTTCAGGGTCACTGTATATGGGGCAGGCATATGCAAAATCTCCCCAGAAATACACAGAAAAGCAGCGGAACAAGAATCAATATAAACACACAGCAGCCCACAAAACCAGATCATTTCCTGTTCCTCCGTGCAAGTTAAAAAAGATACCACCCACTGACCAGTGCGTTTGTGTGGAGAGAACGAGTCCAGCTTTAAAAAGGATGAATCACACCCACACACACACCGTTGGTCCCATGGTACCTCTGTTCTGCATCACGACTCGATCCGTCTCTCTGTGTGCATGCAACACCTGAGCCGGCTCTGTCCACCTAAACTGATTCAGACGTCTCCAGGCACCCGATTCGCGCATGCCCTCCCTCGCTCCCAAGACCCTTGACCATCTGCCCCCCGGACTCATCTGCCAGACACAGCCTCACCTGCAGACTGACATCTAACCAGATAGAGCACAAGAGTGAGCGCACACTTTTTCAGTACTGTGGGCTCAGGAAATATATTTCCATTAATTTTCTCTACTTTTGAAAATCATTCAATAAAACTATAAATATAGGTGGTTTGCCTGAATGACGTCTTGTCGATTAATCTGTGGACTAATCTTAACCTCGAAGCCCTGAAGCATTTTTAAAAGTTGAACATTTTAACTTGAAGCACAGAGAACAACAATAACAAAGCAGTCCCTAATTAAAGCACCAACACAAAAAAATATATATCGTCATATAGACAGACGGACGGACACATTAACAACACGGAAGCATTAAACTGATCAAAAGTGACAGTAAAGACATTTATAATGTTACAAAAGATTTCTATTTCAAATAAATTCTGTTTTTACATTATATTCTTCAAAGAACCTGGATATATTTCCAAAAACTGTTTTCAATCAGCATTAGCATAATCAGCATGATTTCTGAAAGATGATACATTGTAGTCAAATAAATATTTTAAATTGTAATATTTCATTATTATTGAAAATATTGTATAATATTTCTGTTTTTACAATTTTTGGATCAAATTAATGCAGCATTAATAAGCATAAGAGAGTTTAAAAAAAGAATAAAAATATCTGACCCCAAACTTTTGAACGGTGTGTGTGTGTGTGTATGCGCGCGTGTGTATAGTGCTCCAATTCCATGTAAATGAAGCTGAAATCATACCGATTTATGGATTCATAAATTTTCACTTAAAAATCAATTTCCATATATCATAGCCCTTCTGTTGAGCTCTATAATGCAGGAGATATGATGGCCAGATGAGAAGTAGTAGTTAGATTGACTAGATGCTAATGGATGGACCTTTATTGCAATTTCTACATTCTTTAAAACTTTAATTGTCTCAGTACATCTGTCATGGGGTTGTCTGTAATTGTACAGTGTGTGTGTGTGTGTGTGTGTGTGTGTGCAACAGGTCCTTCTTTAATGGATCCACTACTAATGGAGCATGAAGGCAGCAGAGAAAGCCAATAAAAATCAATTTCCCACAGCTGTAATTATGGTACTCTCTTGGTTAATTACTCTGGTCTTGCCGTTACAAAGTGCTACTAATGTGTCGTTGAAGAGCTCAAGCTGTAGCATTACCAAAAACACTACTGCACTGAAGAAACTAGCTACACGACCCCAGCTGTCAGGAGAGTTGGGTTTATTTGCTACAAAAACAACGACTACCATCATATTCAGGATTACAACCTAAGAAAAGCTGAAAGCTTCCAACCCCATGAGATCCTCCGCCATATCCAGCGCTCGGCAGAACAGACAAGCTCAAATATTCCTCCTAAACCACAGTGACAATCACAATCCAAAGATTACATTTTTTTCTTTCCCTTTTCACCGATCCTCAGCCGTCCTCGACTTTGACTCACAGCACACACTGCAGAGAGGAACATTTCTTTACATGTAGCAAGTCTGACTATTATGTTATATTGTGTGATACAAGATTTTGACACTAAAACAAATGCAAATTCAACAGTGAAGTCGAACAACATGACGTTGCTTGTTGCATGCTGTGATCGGATATATGTACGTGTGCACATGTACACACTGTGGGAATGTGTGTGTGTGTGGGCTGCATCTCACCGTCCACGCATGCTGGTCGGGCCCGTGTGGTGCCAGCGATCTGTCCTCTCCGGCAGGCACAGCGGGCTGTCTGCCTGGCGATAGTGCGCTTGGGTTGACTGCTGTCTCTATTCAACATCACTATCTCACATGTGCCTACTGCCAACTGACCTGTGGAGGACAAACACACACACATACATACATTCAGAAAGCTTTGAAAACAATGATATCAATAGTCAATTCTTGTTATATAAACATTAACATGAAGGTTTAATAACAATGCACTCAAAGATATGGGTCATTTTAAGGGTTATGTACCAGTTTGAGAGTCATTGCCAAAGCAATCATGGAGGGAAATAAACATGGACTTTCAGTGAAATAAAACAAAACATTTAAAGGAACAGTACACCCAAAAAAAGAACACTGCCAATGTTCATTCAACCTCACATCATTCCAAACCTGTGTATATTTCTTTCTTCTGTGGAACACAAAGGTATTTGTAAATCAATATAAATGAAAGTGAATGAGAAGAGTGAAGCTCCAGAATGACACCACAAAAGTGGTTCAGTTGACTCAACAACTATCCAAATCTTCTGTAGTCATACAATAGTTCTGTATGAGGAATTCTGTGAATGAATCCGTCATCGAGTTGGTCTAATTTAAGAAAAGTAAACTGTATTGAAATTGAACGTAATTTCTTTATTACTCAGCAATCTAGCGGTTGCTTTTCTTAAATGAGGACTCGATGACATATGCAGCCTTCAAATGCGACCTCTGGAGGACGCAGCCCCTGAACTGGGACACAGCTTTTGAGTTGTTTTAAATGAATTGGTGGATCAAGCTCACAAACCTGTCTGAATGAATCATGAATCGGACTGATTCGGTTCTCTAGTTCAACTCAGTGATTCGGTCTCAGAGGATACACCCAGTTTAACAAAGAGAAACAACTTCAAGTTGGACTGTTCAGCACACAAAGCTAACAAATACACTGTAAAAATTATTTTCCAAAGACTATTAGAGTATGTTTTACAAGAAAAGTTTTACCATTTCAGTCTTTCTACTTCAAAATTTCACCTTTAATTCAAGGCATTACTTGACATTTCTTTGTAATTAATTGTGAAAATAGTTTCTACACCATTCTTTTTTTCAGTGGACCACTTTTATGGTGCTTTCTTGTACTTTTTGAAGTTTGAAAGAGCTGTCATTTTTCATTGTAATTGCATGAAAAAGAACAGGTACAGGTTGACAGATTTTCAGGATTTTCCTTTCATAAAATAGCCTATATATTTAGTGCAATAGCTCTGAATTCCAGCATAAAATCTCATTTTCTCATTGCCTATACTATGAAAATCATGTAACACAAATACTAGATCTCTCCAAACATGTCAAGACAACCAATTTACTGGACATCTGAAATAATAGGCAAGATAGCATAACATCAAAGAGACGTAAAACTCATTTTCTCATTTTGGCTTCTCATCATGTCTTTTACAAGAAGAGACCATTTTAAAATGTCACTCTTTATAAATGGTAGCTTTTAACTTCTCTTAAGGTATTCATTGTTGTTAAAGCCTTTTATAAAGCAAAATCTCTCTTATGTCCTCAGAGACCACTTCCCCTCAATGCTTTCTCTGACAAGCATAAATGCTTGGCTGAGTATTTTTTATTTTATTTTAGTGTGCTGGCAAAGCTTACAACTTCTATTTAGGTGACCACAATGACCAGCAAGAAAAAGAATGAAAAGTTCAAAAAGTCTGGCTAGGCATTAGCTGACTCATAATCATGATTCATGTCAGAAAGAAAAGTCTTCCCCTTTCCTTCACTTCCTGTCTTCACACTTTCTTTGTGTTTGATCAAAAAGGAAAAGTGCCCGGGTACAACTCCATGAATCCGGCTATTTAAAATGGCAATAAAAGCAGATTTACAATATTAATTAATCTTATGTGATACCGTTGAAGAGCCAACAGAGATGTGATGAAAGGGGATTTTTATATGTGTAATAGAACTCGGGAACAGTGATGAATCACCACAGACGATTCCCTTTCACAGGAAGCTCATCTCAAGGGCGTAATAATTCACTCAGATCAGACCAAACGGAGAGCCAATCAGATCTCATCGTCAAAAAAAAAAGAAAGAAAATGGCTAACTATTGTCTCCAAAATGCAGCGACACTGCATCAGGACAACTTTAATCAACGCTTGATGAAAGACAGCCCGAAAAGAAATCAGAAAACTCCATTCATGCACCATATCATATCTCTGATCGTCAACGCGTCAGCCTTGATTTTAGCTTTAAGCGGCTGCTGATTGCAGGGCTGAACGGCTTATTGCTATTCATCATATTTTACACCCTCCCCACCCCAACATGCACAAAAACAGCAAACCAACCCTCCCATAGCATTAGCACTTGACCCACTAAAATGCAAAGACAGCAGTGTAGAGCTGATGGCCGCCGCTGCTTTGGTCAACAGTCGGCACAGACTGAGCTGATTAAGACAGACGTGCTGAACGCAAAACTTGTACTCCCTACAGGACGACCAATTGGTTTCACAGTCCAGCGGCCTGAACAATTACTATTTCAAAACAATAGGTTAAGGTCAGCCAAGCACAAGAAGACACCTGCCTTTCATGGAAGAAACCAGAGGAATTGAACACAATATGCAGTGGACAGACAGTCAGTCTAATTTCTACAGTGAAAATGCTTGATATTATTTAAAACACTGGGAGCTGTTAATATAAATAGATTTGTACATTTTCTGGAGGACATTTGATTGCCTGATTAGTGTCTAAAAACACTGCATTATGAACTCATTTTCAGCCCATTCTCGCTTGTGATAAAAGTTTGCTCTTGAAACAACACAATACGAAACATTACACACCAAGAGCAAAACTTACATGCAATTTCAAGCCTAACGTGTCAGATGCAAAGTCTATTGAAATTGTTTTAACCTTGACGGCGATGGGGGCATCTTGTTGAGTGGAGATGAGAAATCCCAGCAGACATCATTATTGTAAAGACTATGGAGAATGCTGAAGGTCACCTCTCCCTGTCTCGCTCACTCTCTCGCTCTGATCAGCCTCCTCCAAAATAGAGCCACAACCTCTTTCCATAACGGCCCACATTAATCCTCCACAGCTCAGAATTTAGATAAGAGAATTAACCCCTCCTTCAGTCTTCTGATGCTTCTTTGTTTGCCCCTTTTCATTCTGTTTCATTTCATTCCGAGGTGTTTCTTCAACTATGGGTGCTTCTGGCTCTGTTATAAATTCTTACTTTACACACTTGCTCTAGTTAATTTAATTTGTCTGCCAACAGCAAATATACATGCATTACAGATGAATTCTAGTATTTCATTGAAAGTCATTTCTGAAAGTCATGAACATGAGCTTGATTGTTTGGTTTTTTTAACTTAATTTTCTTTACATATCACGTTGCATATTTTATTTCAATTATGCTCTACACTCACATTTGGAAACCAAAAACACTAACTTTAAAAAATGATTAGACAAAATGTGTTTATTTAACTCTTTGTTGTCATGTTTAAAAATTCAATTTATATCAATAATTATATGCAATAATTTTATTTAAAAAATACACTCAAAAATCATCTTGAAAAACTAGAAAGAAAGAAATTAAGGCATGTTGAATATTTTCCAAGAGAGTGTGACCTTGATATAACAAACAGGGAAAAAAGTTAATTTGATATTTTTTAATTAATTTGAACAAAAACCAACCCCTGAGACATAAATGTGCCTGTAATTGAAGAAACACCCACAAAACGACACACACATCCACGAAAACAGCTGTGTGCTGCTGGCCAGGAACGTCCATGGCATGAAAAAACAGCGTTCTGTCCATGTTTAACAGCCAGAGGATGAATGGGGATGGAGATAAGCCTCAGAAAACAGGATGGAAAGAGAGAGAGAAAGAGATAAAGTCAGAAGGTTTGATGTGCCAAAAGCTTGACAGCCATTCCATCACAGGTTGTTAAGTTAATTGATATGACAGGAGGTTTTTCTGCCTGTTTAGTCTAGACACGACAGAGCGAATCAAACGATAAGGATCTACATGCACCTGTGCACAGAGCAGCACAGAGCGTGCTGGAGCAGAGACGGGGTCACCAGACTCAGCTCTGCTCTTCTTCAGACTCTATACTTCCTCTCTCAGAGGAAGTAGATTCAGGTCTGCAGTGTCACTTTCAGCCTGAAGATGTAGGTACAACTGTAAGGGAACATGAAGCTCAAAGCTAGTGCGGTTCAAAACATCACCTCCTCTCAAAGGACAGCTGACAGGAAGATTACACTTGTTTCTTTCTAGAGTTTGCAACAAAAGATAAGGGTTAGACAAAACATTTCACTGCAAACCCTCACTGAGTTTCAATCACATGAATCGGTGGGGGTGCTGAAAGTTTAACACACGATAGGAATCTCATGAAACCTGTCAAGAACATGTTTATGTTATCTTTAATACCAAATTCAAAAGATAAAATACTTTGCATATTTTGTATAAAGAAAACATTTAATAAAATTTTTAATAACAATGGGATTTTTTGCATTGCAACATTTGAATGATAATTAAGCACATTTATTTATCTGTAATGCAAAATAATAATAAAAGCAACAATGCAACACTACATAGAACAAGCATTTTGGAGAATGGGTGGGTGAATGGTAAAAATAATGATGATAATAATAATCAGATGATCAATACTCTATGTGTGAACAGTTTTATTTTGTAATTATTTTTTGTTACACTTTATTTTACAGTGTCCTTGTTACATGTGTTACATGTACTTACCATAGTAATAACAGTAAATTATGCATAATTACATGCAACTAACCCTAAACCAAACCCTAATCCTACCCTAACCCTATAGTTAGTACATGTAGTTACTAAATATTACTCAGTACTTAAATATATAATTACACTGTAAGCAAGAATTTCAGAAAAATAACTTACATTTCAGTCCATTCCTCACACAAAGCTATTGTATTTTTTTCTATTGTTCTTTTTTTGTATTAGAAGACACAGACTTTAGTGAAAAAGTAATATGGACTACTTTCATGATGTTTTATGCTGCTTGTTTCCATCCTTTTCAGATCCTGATCCCAATCCACTTTCATCACAAGGAAGAGAGCAGTTCAGACACTGGGTTAAACATCCTCTTTGGTGCGCCACAAATGACATGAGAGAGAGTAAATGTAAGTAAAACGTACATTTCTCTTTCTTCGTGGTGGAATATGATGTTCTTGAGATTCACTCAAATACATCTCTTCAGTCTGCAGACAGCCAAGCTAGTGCTGTAGTTTAAAAACTGCCTCTCTGTAGAGTTTGTCTTTGCTGTTAACAGTTATGTTCAGCAATAGAGATGGCCATAACATCCTGCATTGTGTACGGAAGAGCTAATTAACCCACCCTAACCCTCTAAGAACCTGTTTAAACATCTATGTCATTTAGCATCAACCTCAAGTGGAATGAGGATGGCTATAACAAAAACAGATCCAAGTTAGCAACAAGCCAGGGAACAAAGGTCACACTTCACACAACATCTGACAATAGTAAACTCACACGGCATTTCTCAGGAGAGAGAAAGCAGTGAAGCTAAAATACTGCAGAACATCATATCATTCATCTTCATATATTAGACACTTCAGAATTCCTCTCAGCTAAGAGAGAGAGAGAGAACAACGAACTAGAGCAGGGTGGCATTTGACATGAATTAAATTCATATATACCCAACAGCGAAAAATTTAAAAAAATGAGTGGCACAATGCTGAACAATTGATTTTGCCTTAAAAAGCTTTTGAATTTTCCATAAACATTCGTTCAGTTCTACGGCTTCATTACCTACAGAGGCACAAGTGGTTTCTTGTCACTAAATTTATGATACGGGCCATCATTAACATCTGGCATGCTGGGAGCTAGTGCCCTTTGTTGAGGAAGAAATTGCATTTTGCAAATTGTGCTGCTGGAAATGACATATCTGTCCTGCCCACCTACACAACATTATGACAATGGCATTTAGGGAGAGTGCAAAAATAACCAGGAATTCAAACCTTGTGGTTCAGCCAAGTAATCCCAGAGGACAAATTTATTGCTCAGAGGTTGCTCGTTCACAGCTTGAGAGAATTAATGGAGTTCTCAGATATCTTTTATTAGGTATCAATTGTCCCAGATGTTTCTCCTACAGGGGTGTACACCATTAGATAGGGCAGACAGACAGACAGATAGATAGATAGATAGATAGATAGATAGATAGATAGATAGACAGATGGACGGATGGATGATGGAAAACAGACAGAATGATAGAACACAGACAGACAGATAGATGGACGGATGGATGGATGATGTAAAACAGACAGAATGATTGAACAGACAGACAGACAGACAGACAGACAGATAGATAGATAGATAGATAGATAGAAAAGACAGACGGACGGGATGGATGATGGAAAACAGATAGAATGATAGAAAAGACAGACAGACAGATAGACAGACAGATAGATCACTCAAATTATTTGGTCGGATGGATGATGGAAAACAGACAGAATGATAGAACACAGACAGACAGATAAATGGACGGATGGATGGATGATGTAAAACAGACAGAATGATTGAACAGACAGACAGACAGACAGATAGATAGATAGATAGATAGATAGATAGACAGATGGACGGATGGATGATGGAAAACAGACAGAATGATAGAACACAGACAGACAGATAGATGGACGGATGGATGGATGATGTAAAACAGACAGAATGATTGAACAGACAGACAGACAGACAGATAGATAGATAGATAGATAGATAGATAGATAGATAGATAGATAGATAGATAGATAGATAGATAGAAAAGACAGACGGACGGACGGGATGGATGATGGAAAACAGATAGAATGATAGAAAAGACAGACAGACAGATAGATCACTCAAATTATTTGGTCGGATGGATGATGGAAAACAGACAGAATGATAGAACACAGACAGACAGATAAATGGACGGATGGATGGATGATGTAAAACAGACAGAATGATTGAACAGACAGACAGACAGATAGATAGATAGATAGATAGATAGATAGATAGATAGATAGATAGATAGATAGATAGACGGAATGGATGATGGAAAACAGATAGAATGATAGAAAAGACAGACAGACAGACAGATAGATCACTCAAATAATTTGGTCTTGGAAGGAGTTCATATGTGTAGTATGTAAGAGTTCATATGTCATGTTTGAGTTCAAATTAAAATCTCTTGACTCTTCTGAGACACTGTTGAGAAATCTAGAAAAGCAAATACAAAACTATTGGAGTCTTTCTTTCGTGCCGGATGTGCTGAGAACTGCTGCATTATAATTAGAAACATCCCTTCCCACCCACTGATACCCAAGCTTAACGGTGGAAACCGAAAGGTGTCGGCGGTGGCATGGCGAAAAGTCCGCAGAGGGAACACTGACATTTCCAAATGTATTGTTAAATAAACTGGCAGCGCTGATGTTGGTGACAGCTCATCCATCTGTCTGTTCTGTGGCCCAGAGTGCACACCCACAGCCAAGCGCACTTTGATTTCCTGTCTTTGCCATGACGAATGGCGGCGTTTTGTGGGGGAGCTGTCAGGCCAGAATTCACAGCCACTAGGAGCGACCCACACATTTCTTTGTTACCGAACCCCCAAAAGGGCCTGACAGACCAAAGCACGTGTTGCAGGTAATGGGCCTGTCTTAAAAAACACACAGTAGTCTCTCAGCCATAGACGCGTTTACTAATATGAATTATTCTCGTCTGTAGAGGGATTTTTGGATAACAGTCAGGGAACAACATCTACTACAAATCATGCCATTTTAAATCACTGCTGGTGACTGTCAAAGGTGGTTATGAAATTTCACCTGCCAAGAATCAACAGATAAATCATTCTCCTTGAGTGAATATCCAGAAAAGACCTCATGAAATTGTCTGACGAGATTTTTATTGAAACGAAGTTTAGGTAACACTTTATTTCAATAGTCCACCTTTAGACATTCTACTAACTATAAATAACTTTGCAACTACATGTCAACTAGCAGTCATTAAAGTGTTAGTAGACTGTCTGCTTAATATCTGCTAACACTTTATGTTGATGTTCACCTACAGACATTCTACTGACTATAAGAAACTTTTCAAGTGATGTCCACTTATTCTACTAAACCGGTCTACTAATACTCGAATGAGAGTTATTTGACATGCAGTTGCAAATTAATGAGATTTTGTTAACATTTGCAAAGTTACATATACTAGAATGTCTAAAGTGGACTATTGAAATAAAGGTGTTACCGAAGTTTAGGTGGGAGGGACAAATCACAAAATTAGCCGATAGGGTTTAGCCATGTCACTACAATAAACAATTAGGGTAGAGTGGGGGAAAACTCCCCCTTTAAGGACTGTGTAACTTTTCTGTGAAACAAAAGTTAAATGTGTCTAGAATAGTTACATAAATTATAAACCAAGTATGAAAAATATCCAGAGTTTTCATGGTATTAGATTTAAAAAAAAATTTAATTCATACCAAGGGGGTGTTTTACCCCCCAGGGTGGGGTAAAATGCCCCCACTCTGACAAAGCAATTTGCTTTATATGTTTACAGCAAAATCAGAGTACAAGCATGTTTTAGCTTAAAATTAAAAAATGTGAAAATTTATTATGAACCATGCTGAAAATCAACCTTTAAAAAAAATATATTGTTAGCTGATGCTAACTGGCTGGCTAACTAGCTAGCTGATGCTAATATGAGGTCATTTTTAAATATAAAGTCCATATAACCACCATCAACCACCTAGTTAGATTACATTTGATGGAAAAACAAAGAAAAGAATGTGATGTTCAGAACATGGTAACTACAGTAATTATGATAGTGGGAAGCAAAGCGTTTTACCCCAAGTGGCTGGGGGCGTTTTACCCCACAAACTATGTTTGAAAAAAAAAAAATGATGTCAATCTGAAAATATAATTATATTTATAAGTAATCCCTATAACTACAGATCTTGCTCTTCTCATATATATAACTGTGATGTTCTGCAAAACAACAAGCTTAAGAACACTTTTTTTCTTACGGTTAAAAATTATATCACTTAACGTGAAATCCGTTTTCTCTCAGGTACGTCACCAGTGTAAGCTTTGCGGTCAAAACTTCTAAATCACTCTGGTCAACGTAGTCCATAGCAACAACAAAAACGTATCTTGATTTTATCTAGTGGTTATTTTGGGAAAAACAGTAGGGGGGGCGTCTTCTCCCACTGTACCCTATTCAATACTTGCTGGTTTGATTGCAGGGGAGGGACAATCTCAATCTACAAAACATCTGACTGGACAAAAATCTGTTTAGTGCAGGATGACTCATCAAGGTTTTTCTGGAACAGAAAGACTGTATAGTTTAAATGTGTATATCTACAAAAAAGTCAATTTAGGAGAACATTAGATGCCCTAAAAGTTAAGAATACTAAAAGCCACACAACTGAGACTTTGATTTCATAGGGTCTGTATTTATCGCAAAAAGGTCATATACCAAGTATGCTTACTCTGCGTTATTATAATTAACGGTGCTGTATGTACGTTTTTGACTGTACTAAAGCATAAAAATACCATATGTTTGTAGATATTTAGGAAACATGCTAAGTTCACAAACTTGTTTCTCAGAAAGACAATACTACAGCCAGTTATTCTACTTTGAAATGAGTGTTCCGTGTCGGAATGTCTGTTTTTTATTTTGGTCTGTGTGATAACGCACGTTGCCAGTTTACCCAATAGTATTTCGACACCACAGGTTGCCAGTTGGTGGAAAACACAGCGTATTGCAGCCATGAAAGCCAGCAAACAAACTGGGTCAGAGATCGCAGATTCTACCCGACCTTAAAAGCCTCGCATCCATCTAAAAATCTCTATGAACGGGAGCATATATTAAAACGCAATATCAACTCATCATACATCAATAACTACACTCATCAGCTTACAGCAGGGGTGTCAAAAGTCGGTCCTGGAGGGCCACTGTCCTGTAGAGTTTAGCCTCAATACACCTGTCTGGAAGTTTCTAGCGCTCGCTCCTGTTGCGTGTCTTCAAACTGGCAACCCACGTGAGCATAGAGTCTGAGGAGGAGGGGGCGGGGCAAACAATATTTAGAATTTGGACTGCAGTACCCAAATTTAACCACTAGCTGTCATTCTTACATACTACACCTTTAATGAAAACTAAAAACATTTGCATTAACTGAAATAAAACTAACATACCAGGGAAAAAGTTAAACTAAAACAACTTTTTCAGCAGTCTAGTGGAATTTTCATGTTAAATATAATTTCAAGTTATAATATATTGTGTATTAAATACTAGAAGTAAATAAAATGAAAATGCATGGTATATTATAAATGAGACAAATAAAAAATATAATATATTATAAAATAAATAAACATATAAATCTTTATGAACTGATAAAAAATGTATTCCATGCAATGTCAATAGACTGTGCTAAAAAATAAAAATAACATGTTTATTTAAATGTAATTTTTTTTCTTTTGTTTTATACTAGTTAGAAGTGCATAAACTTTGGCATGAAGCCCTAAAATACTAAAATAAAATAAAAAAACTAAAACAAAAAAAATAACAATGACAGAGTAAACTAAAGCCCCATTTCCACCGAAATTACCTGGAACAATTTGTCCCAGAAACTCTTTTTCCCCCAGACCTGCTGCTGTCTGCATTTCCATTGCGGTCTAAAGTACCATGAAGATTAGTCCGGTGACGTAGGACGCGCGCACCATTTCGTCCTTCGCATATAAGCTTAATAAAGCCTGAACCTCGTCGTCGGATAATCAGTCGTATTTTTTTACCTGGAACTTTATTTAGTCGAAACATACCAAGTACCACCCCAAAGTCCCTAGTTCCTGGGGAAAGTTCCCACGGTGGAGTTTTCCGAGTATGGCCCTGTATGACATCATAAAGGGCAGAATTCCTTGTATCGGCACTTCTCCCGGATGAGCGCGTGCACACATCACCCAGAACGAGAGTGAGAGCAAGAGCACGCCCATCAGCGAGCTTCATTTGGATTGCGGAAGCCGTTGGCAGCGCTGTCATTTTGTTTTTAGACCACAAAATCAACAATGTCACTAAAGTGTGTTTTTGGTTGTGAGGGAAAGATAACCTTATTCAGCTTCCTAAATAACCCGCCATTAAGGAAACAGTGGATGCATTTTGTTTTTCCGGAGCTGCAACAGAGTTCTGAAAGTGTGTTTGTTTGTTCATGAGTCATGAGTCAAAACCGCAGGCAGTGAGTGAAACTGCATTAAATGTCTGTGTTTTGTTGGCAATCGTTTAGTGAATCGAAAGTTATCCAGGGATGATGCCATGATGTATTGTGTGTGTGCGTGTGTGTGTGTGCTTGTGACTCTTTAGCTCCGCCCACTGCACGCCTCTACGAGCTCGGCTGTTTTCGGAAAGAATATGTACAGCGTATCTGTCTTTTATAAATATGATAAAACTAAAGACTCTTCAGAGATATGAAGTATGCAATACTTCTCTATAGGTACTCAAGATTAACATGAGATTGGCAGAAAATGTGTGTTATTATGTACCCTTTAAAGAGACAAATTGAAAAAAAATGTTTAATGAAAACTAAATTAAATTTTAATAAAAAAATATAATTGAAACGGCCATTGAAAAGTAGGCATTCATTATTATTGTAGATGTTTCACCAGTGACCTATTTTTCTCACAGGGTTCTTAACAGCATGAAACAGACTTATGTTTTTCACTGACTGTTGCAAGGCGTCTAATATAGAACGTTCAGAGGCGTATATATGGCTCAGGTGATTGGCTCAGAGAATCTTTCTGGAACTGAAGCAAAGGCAGCAGCATCCAGGCTGCATACACCAGCCAAGCAACGGCCCTTAAGATGGATGGAAATTCTGCATAGCTCTCCAGGTTTATTAGAACTCCTTGAAATCAACCTACGAGAGGCTTACAGTTGTCTCTGCATATTAAGCTAGAAACGAGAACATCAGAAAAATGTCACACATCACCATTAACCAAACCGAGCGGTATCTCTGATGTGCAGGACAGCATTTGGAGCACTTGATGGATAAAGGGAGACGTCAGTCAGTGACATGAGCTTGTGTCCTAAGCTTGTTTGCATCTCATATAAAAAAGCAGCTGAATCAAATTTGCACAGGCATTAGTTTGAACGCTCAGTGGGGCGGGAGGTGCTCAATGAGACTGAAATCTTTCTACAATATTTAACAAACGACTAATCTTTAGCTCTGAGCTTTCCGGGGAATTCCACTACGGAAGAATAGAGAATTTTTAATTGGACTCCTGACAATTGATTTTAATCTATTAAATCTCTCATCTCGTCACTGTCCCTCCCGTTACGCCGGACATCAGTGATGAAAACGCTCTGTGCATTATCAGTGATGTCATCACAGCAGCTCTGTTGTGATTCTGGATGACAGCTCTGGCCTGGGAGGACGGCATAATTAAATCACGACTATACACACGCTGCTGGCTCACAAAGACACACACACACACACACACACATCTCCATATCACTTACATCTTACCACAATTAAAGTACTATTTTAATGTGCATCTGTACGCTGGATCTTTTTAAAAGGCCATTAAAAGGACAAGAGCGATGAGGGGTTTTCATCACATGCCTATGGTGCTTGAAGGGTCAAGGCCTCGTTCCAAGCCAAATGCTTTCATCTGTAAATGACTCGAAGCTAGACAGCGGCAAAGGTCGATGGTCACACACACTGATCAATCAATATCTCACCCCCAACTTCAGTAGGGTCATGGATATCATTATCGAAATGAAAGGCCACAACACTATAGCATCACAGCAACCAAAAGTTACCATTTCATCCAGCTATTGAACAAAATCATGTTGCTTAAATGGACAGTTCACCCAGAAATTAAAATGTTGTCATTATTTACTCACCCTCACGTCATTCCAAACCTGTATGACTTATATAAAGTATATAAATATATAAATATAAAAAAATTATATATATATATATATATATATAAAAAAAAAGTCTTCAATGCAATGGAAGTCACTTTGCATAAAAGTATGTCAAATGCATAAATGTATTTTACAGAGCCCCGCACATGACATGCAGGGGAAAAATTTTTTATATCGTGGCCACATTGTATTAATTAATTCCCTTGTTTTAGTTATATCAAACCAAAGGAATAAATTAGCTCAACATGGCGACGATTTACTAAAACGAGGTAACAAATTAATAAGTCCTGGGAACGAACTCTTAATTCGTGGCTATGATGTACAAAAAAAAAAACAGTCCCAAATAATGCTGCAAAATATACAGAGAACCCTCTCATTTGGTACACAATAATATTGGTTGCAATTAACAACAAAGGTATTATATAAAACTGCTCTTTATTTTCAGATATACTAATTACACTCAAATAAAAAACTGAAATGTTTGTATACAACTCAATTGCACATAAGGTATTTTTCATAAGCACTTGTCTTCATGACAAATTTATTCAAGCATACATGTATAATTATCAGTAAGCAAGCTCCTCTCTAGTGTTTCTTTATTGCTAACTAACGAACTGTGAACATCGGATGACTTTCCTGAGGTAGGCTAAATACAACGTCAAGTGACCTATTGTTTACAAGCTGTTTTATTGACGTCTTTCCGCAGTTGAAACACTGATTGAGTGATTACATAAGTCATGATTCGGATTACAGTAGGTTGTGCTGTATCTTTCAACATACCTTTCGATATTCATGCATGTTTTTTGAGAAAGAACTTGTATTAAAGTGGAAGAGATGACTCGTGCTCCGCGCTGCCGCTTGAACTGAGGCGCTACAGCGAACTGTCACGTCACATTTAGCAGCATCAAAACGGAATTAATTGTTTGAATTTCTTGATAAAATGGACAGAATTTGAAAAATGACACTTTTTTTCTCTTTTTTGAAGTAACAAAGCAGTGCTATTTGCGATTATTGGATGAATTTGTGCGCTACAAATAATGTTTAGTGTAGGGGAAAACTGCAGACCTTTTATGTAGCTAATTTTTAACTGTTAAAGCGTTAACTTGCCCTAAATTCAACACAAGACATTTTCTTCACACACACGCACACACACACACAGTATGAGTTGCAGTTGGACAAGTATTTCTGCACCCTTCTGATTGACAGGATATAATCGGCACTGATCATTGGCTGTTTTTAAACAATTGATAATGAAAATAATAGCTTTTATCGACCGATACCGATTGTATTACTGGCCGATACATTGGTGCATATATATATATATATATATATATATATATATAGAGAGAGAGAGAGAGAGAGAGAGAGAGAGAGGGAGAGAGACATGAAAATGACATGAAACTTTTTTTAATTCTAGCTAGTGCATACACTTTGGCAGAACACAAAATAATATAGAAACATTTGCGTTTCTACGCCTCTTCATAACGGATCGCTTCCTGTACTCCTCAGTTGTAAGTCGCTTTGGATAAAAGCGTGAGCTAAATGCATAAATGTAAATGTAAATATATTCTAATTATTTTTGTCCACAATAAAAGTTAATGGGGCCAAAACAACATTTAAAAAAATCCTGCAAAGACTCCAATAGTTTTGTATTTTTCCTGTCTATCTATCTATACAAAAACATTACAAAGACTTCATGGCAGAAATATCCCCTCACCTTGCCTGTAAATCACAAACATAAAATTATTCAGTGAGATTTGATGACTGATTTATCAGCCTCTGTAGTTGGACGTGAGGCAAAAATTTCAGGCATTTTTGGTATTTGTTGTTTCTTCATGGTGGTCCGAAGAAAATTATGTATTTTAGCAAAGGAGTTTCCCCTCCCTATAGTTTGAGCTAGAGGCCATTAATTCCAAATAAAGCTCAGCCATTAACTGAGAGGATCTAGAAGGGATGTTTGATCCCTCAAATACAAGACATCAGCTCCCGCCTACTAACGTTTAGTGCACTGAATGTCTCAGTAAAACGTGAGGATTTGTGCAGCAGGGTGCCCATAAATCTACAGTATTACCGTGCTAAGATGCCACCGTGAGATGAAGTGTTAATGTCTGTAATATCTCTTATTACATCCTATCTTAACTCAACCTCCCCACCCCCACCCCCCACTGACAGCCATCTGCAAAACTTCCACATCAGCACACAAACGCTGTGCCACGTATGACATGCCTCCCAGTGCCTTTTTAGGCCAGTTAGCTTATCAAATGTGAGTCACATCCTTATCCCTGACTCAAATCATGACTATCCTCTTCATTACCTCTAGAACACACAGGGAAACGGCGGACAGACATGAACACACAAGCAACAAAACCTAGTGTGTGATGCATATCAGTAGGCATTGATGCAAATGCATGCACACAAAAGCACTGGTCCCTGAACAAATCATTCACAGCATTAGACGAAGTAGAAGACAACTTTAGAGACCAATGAGCTTCACAGTACAACAATTCTGACATAATGCACCCCTGAAAGCCATTCAAAGGAAAGGAAAATCACAAATGAGGTCCCAGCTGCTTCTCACACAGAAATCTCAACAATGACACAAATTGTACAGTCTGCAGTCAGAGATTTCAAACATTTCTCATTAAATTATTTACATTTGTGGTCCACTTTTATTTTGTACCTATATAATCTTACTGCACGACTCAATTTCTTCTAATTAATTTTATGAGAAACCTCTGAGACAAAGTTACATAAATAAGATCTCCAATAAATCTCCTGAGCTATGAACGAGCAACCCCCCTAAGCAATACAATTTTCCTCTGGGTTGTGAAGAATGCCCTCCATATTATGCTATAGATTTCCATAATAATGTCACAAACTCTCCAGGGTCTCTCAGAGGAGTTGTTTCTGTCCTACACACTATGTTTCTTTGCCCCTGGGTGTTAAGGTACAGAAGCTTGGCTCAGAGATATCTGACTGCTGTAGTATTTTTAAACAACTTTATAATAGGGACAGAATCAGAGGTGAGCCTATACGCATAGAAAAAATATGAGGATATTTGGACCCCGTTACCATAGAGAAAGTCATGTATAGTGATGCTCAACACTTGCCTTCTTTCAGGATGTGGGTGTAGATCATCCACAGCATGAACAGGCAGCAGAGAGACGCGCCTCCGCCGGCACAGAGCGCCCGCATCCCCGACTGCATCCTCACTACGTCCCGCAGAAAATACTCCCGGCACCCAGCCTAAAGCAAGTTCAAAGCAAACTCGGCTACTTCCATAGATTTGCACGGGAATGTGGCCGGGATGCGATGAGAGAGTTAATCCGACGTGAATTTACGCGCAGTGGTTTCCATTTTACGCATCTCATAAAACGCATGAAAATATTTAATTTGAAGGGAGGGGCATTAAAAAGTCATTATTCAGTTGTTATTTGATCAATTAAAATGTAACAATATAACATGTATTATGGTCGAAAAGCAAAGCAAATAAAAAAGATGGAAAACTCATCCAAGCAAAGTAAAATGAGTCATAATTTGGTCCGTTGGAAACTGCGCGAATCCTCTGCGGTCTGGAGAAGTATCCACACAGGGTGAAATGATCAGTGGTACCAGTCCAGTGGTAACAGGTCCAGAATGTACGGGTGCTGACTGTAGATGAGCTCGAGAGGAAGGCTCGGTTCTGGATCTTCAGAAATGCGTCTTCTTCAATGTCACTCTCTCCGACGCTCCCCAAGCCGTCCGTGCAGTCATATCATACAGAATCTGCCCTGTGGAGTTACAGAGAACAGCAGTGAAGCATTTCGCGCACATTCTTCGTGAATCGTGGCTGGATTCAGAGCTGAGTTCTCCCTCCTCCAGCACGCGCGCACACACGGACGCACGCGCGCGCACACATATGTGGGGAGAAGGGATGATGACCGTAGGGAATTTAACTATCCCGATTCCTTAACGTTTCTTTTAGTACTTTGCTTGGCAATGGGAAATGCAATAGAACTTTTCAGTTTGTGGTCCTAAAACTTATTTTAAAACCAAATATTCTTTCCTATGGGGTTAAAACGGCTGTTTCCGATTTGTGAGTATCAAGGTAAAGTTCTGCCGTTAACAAATACTTTCACGTTTTGTACTACCAGTTATCTAAGATATAGTATAGCCTAAGTTTCTAAGGACTCAAATAAACGTTATTCGTTCGTGAATCGCACTATGGTTGTCGCGCTTTATGTGTTTAGATTCAGTGAAAAGAACCGGCTCAGAGTCACTCCCTCGGGATTCGGATTATACTGGTGGCGATGTAGCCTATGTGTTTGATTCAGTAAAAAGAACCGGCTCTTCAGAGTCACTCCCTCGGGAATCGACCTATATACCGGTCGCGTCGTCTGTGTTCGAGTCACTATAAAGCAGCGGTTCATTCGAGTCCAGACTGCAGACGCACAGGTCTATTTTAAACAATACTTTTCTTCAAATTTGAAAAAGCTATTTTTGAAGTAAATTTTCCTTAAAAGAAAGAATTTTGCCATTCTGTCAGACAAAGCCGGTCTTTAAACGACAGTAAATTGTACTGTCTTAAGCTACATTAAAAATGTTGATAGTTTTACAGTTAATTTAGTCATAGCCGTCCTGCTACACGGCAGATAATTTTATGCTGATATACATAGCCTATGGCTTTCTACAAACTTCCAAATATCCAGTTTTCAAGTATCAGTTGTTTAATGCTCAAAACTATGCTAACAGGTTGAATAAGATAATTGCCTACTGACAAAACAAACTAATAACAAGTGATACAAAAGATAATACACTTATTTTTCAATTGTTAAAATAATTTAAAATAACACATTTTTTCATAGTCATTGTTTACACAAAACACACCCTTTTGTGGAATGACCCAGCAATATATTACAAAATCTTGTAACAAAGTATAGGGCTGTGACTGGAATTGAGTTTCATATGAAATCTGGATATGAATACTATACAGGATTAGATACACAAATAAATAAATGTAATACCGCCTTCTATATTAGTGAATATATAAATACAATATCAGCCCATAAAAAACTCTTCTAATGCAATATGCATAGAGCAGTGCGCATTATCCGAACAGGATGATTTAAACAACAGCATTTCCATGAGCTTTATTAAACAGGGTCACAATCTATCAAACTTATCAGAATAAAAACAGTTATAAGTATGATTGTGTAATACAGGTTTTTTTTTAATTTTTTTAAATGGTGTTATATACAACTATCCCACAAATAAGCATTACAAAGGAAAGATCATAAATCATAAAGAGATTAACAGAGACATACCTCAGGTGATTCATGGTAATATTCTACAAGCTGGAGTGATTGACATAAGAATGTTTCACAGAACACACCACAAAACACATCAAATGGAGTTCTTTTTTTCATTGCAAATTCTACTGTGCTTTCAATGTGTTGTTTTTCCTCTCACTCTCTCTCTTTCTCACCCTCCCAAAATCTGCACGTCATTCCCTGGGAGATAAGACCAGGTACAGTGCTTCATCTCCATATTTTGGTATTCTGTACTGCACTGCGCTGGTGTACAATACATTCACATCTTTCAACCTTCACGGCAAACCACCATTATATATTTTTTTCTTCTCTTTTTGCTAATGGCATGAAAGAAATCCTCATCCTTAGCAAGCAATGTGAAAGAAAAAGAAACAAAAAACAACGTATATATAAAATTTACTCGCCCTTGTGTCTTTCTGAACCAGTATGACTGACTTCCTTTTTAGGATCACAAAAGATGATATCTTGAAAAATACTGCTCTTTTCCTTTCAAAGACTGACAAAAGAATAAAAGGACACCATAAAAATATTCATACGACTTGCATTTATATACATGATATACATTTTCTCCTCTTTTGGAACCATTTATTATGCTTTTGTGTCCTTTTTGGAGCTTGGCGGCCTCTAGCTGGTATCTGTAGGTTTTTGGAAGTGGAATGAAAGTTTTTCATGTGGAAAAAAAGCAGGTTTTAACATGTCAAAACATCATATTTCTTTTTAGTATGAGTAAGAACATGATGACAGAATTTTAATTTTTGGGCAAACTATTCCTTTAAAGGGATAGTTCACCAAAAATAAATTCTCTCATCATTTACTCAGCCTCATGCCATCCCTGATGTTTATGACTTTCTTTCTTCAGATAAACACAAACAAACATTTTTAGGACAATAATCCATCTCTGTGAGTCTATATAATGCCATTGAATGGGTGGCACACGGTTAATGCTTGAGAATACACACACAGCGATTATGACGGTAATCCATACGACCCCATTGGATGAATCAATGTCTTCTAAAGTGTAAAACTATAGCCCCGTTTCCACCAAAATTACCCGGAACAATTTGTCCCAGGAACTTTTTCCCCCCAGACTTGTTGCTGTCTGTGGTTCCATTGCTGTCTAAAGTACAGTGAAGTTTAGTCTGGTGATGTAGGTCTACACGCGACTTTCCAGTTGCTGCTCGTTTCTTCCTCCGCATATAAGCTTAAGAAAGCCTGAACCTCGTTAACGGTCCATCGGTCATATTTTTTAAACTCCACTGTTAGCCACGTTTCTACCACAGGAACTTTATGCAGGAACTAGGGACTTTGGGGTGGTACTTGGTGTGTTTCGACCGCAGGGACCAGGGTCTAAATGAAGTTCCAGGTAAAAATGTCCCCCTCAAAAAGTCCATGCTCGCAACGTAGTACTTCGGTTTAGGGGTGGGACTTGGGCACTGAACATGCTGATTGGTTGCTGAACACACATCATTTTTATTGGTTGACTCCACGCAGCAGCATTTTATTTCAACCACCATTTTTAAAAGTCTGTTGCAGTGCATGCAGTTGCTATTCGAATCAACAATGGAGTGTAAAAAATACGACCGATGGACTGACGACGAGGTTCAGGCTTTATTAAGCTTATATGCGGAGGACGAAATCCAGCGGGAACCGGAAAGTCGCGCGTAGGTCACCGGATTAATCTCATTACGGTAATTTAGACCGCGATGGAAACGCAGACAGCAACAGGTCTGGGGGAAAAAAGTTCCTGGGACTATTTGTTCCCGATAATTTCGGTGGAAACGGGGCTGTTGATTCGAATAGCAAACAACTCTTACTGCATGCAACGCAACAGACTTTAAAAATGGTGGTTGATATAAAATGCTGCAGCGTGGAGTTCCAAGTTAAACCCCCAAAAGTTCCTGAACTTTGAAAAAGTACTACCTCACAAGCAGGGACTTTCTGAGTGGAAAATTTTTACCCGGAACTTCATTTAGACCCTAGTTCCTGCAGTCGAAATTAACACAATGCGTACCGCCCCAAAGTCTAAAAATACTAATATTGTCATCCTTTTAAACTATAAATCATTGATTCCAGGCTGCTGCCATACGAGCGCTTACAAGAGGGCCGTTGTGACATGTGACATAAGTGCATTGTGAAGTCATGCGAGGTGGGAGTGGGCAAAATGTTGATAAAAAACTATTGTGAAATGACAGCGTTTCCATTAACCAATGTTATGCGACTAAAACGCAATTTTTTCCTCTCACGATAAATCATTCCAAAAATCCAACAGATGTTGATAGGTTTACGTGTATCGCAGTCACTGCACTAGCCATTATTTTTAATCGAAGGAGACGTAGACGTATTATTCAAGCATTAATGGCAAGGAAAGCCCTTTATACCTGAGAGTGGCCATGTATGAGGTGTATCTGGGTGTTTCTCCCTCCTATCTGCTTCAAGGTCTTGATAAACTGTGGCATTTCTTTGTTGTTTAGAATCCAGTATTCCCATAATCCTTTTGTCTTTTATGAATTTAATAAAGAACTTTGTCTCGTCTTCTGTCCAAACATACCGCGCCATCTTTAAAGAATGATCGACTACGTAAGCTAGGTTTCCATTGCAGTTTTGCAACATATTCCTTTTTCGAATTGCCTGAAAACCACCTCATGTGAGTGTAAAAACTTGTTTACGATATATGGGAGTTTTTGCGAAATCGACGTGTTTCCTCTGGCCGCAGTTTGAAGGGTAATGGAAACGCGGCTATTGATTCACCCACTGGTATCGTATGGATTACCGTCGCTGTGTGGTTTTTCAAGCTTCAACCGAGCAGCAGCCATTCACTTGCATTATGTGGAGA
This sequence comes from Rhinogobio ventralis, assembly GCA_039654625.1. Lineage (NCBI taxonomy): Eukaryota > Metazoa > Chordata > Actinopteri > Cypriniformes > Gobionidae > Rhinogobio > Rhinogobio ventralis. The sequence continues at coordinate 31,801,851 of CM077211.1, forward strand.
TCCCTTTAAGTAGGGTGAATTCAGGTTGATTGGGACACTTTTTGCCATTGAGATGACTTGAAAAAAGTTTCCCAATCACCCTGAATTTACCCTACATTAAAAGACTTACTAAACAAGCATCGGTAGCACTTTATTTTACAGTTCTGTTCCCCATGTACATACTATGTACTTTTTATAGTTATTACAATAACTGGGTGATAACTAGGTACTAACCCTGAACCTACCCCTAAACCCAACCTTAACCCAAGTTACTTTATATTACCCAGTTCTTTCTTATGCAAGTGCACGTATTGTAAAATAAAGTGCATCCCAAGCCTCTGCTATGTTGTTGTGAGATTTTCACATATTGCAGACAACACAGAGCATTGCTCTATAGAGATCCTTAAATGGCCATTAAGCCTTTTTCAGAAGTCATACTGACAGATTTTCTACATCGATTTGTCCTCTTCCACAGTCTTCTTTAGGATGGGCTACAGAACAGTAAACAACAGATGACACCCAAGCTATATTTTAGAGAGCATCTGAGCTCAGAAACGTGACCAGCAGCCCTTAAAAAGCAATAATCTTAAACCAGCACCACTCAATTCCTCTGAGAAAAGAAAACATGCTTGAGAAAATGCAACAAAATGATCTCTTTTGACCCAAACTTTGAAACATACCATGCAAATATATCTAAATGCATTATCACACATCAACACAAATCTAATTTCATATATTGTATTCTAACCCTCTGTATGTGTGTGTGTGTGATGCACTGGCGCTCTGAAGTCAGTACACACGGGCCATCTGTGCGGCCAATAAAGTCGCTGTTTGTGGAGCACGCTGTCAGATTTAGCGCCCTGCTGATGCCTCTCCATCTTCTAAATGACCGTCGTTAAAAACTCCCCACTCATACAGAACCATATCAATAATTCAGACCCAGACCCTACAACCACCAGCCTCAATTGCGGTCTCAGGGTCCCATGGAAAATGTTCGCAGTGAACGCGGACGTAATTATCTGATGTTGATGACAACTTTACCCATGATCTCACAAAGGTGACGCAGGTTATTCTTCAGGACGAGAGAGCGTGACAGCAAAGGAAGACCTTTGGCACCAAAGTCTATTAAAAAAGACCCTCTGTCATCGGCCCCCGGGCTGTTCATCCTTCATATTAATGGTCTGAGAGTTGAAGTGCATTCTTTAGCTATGTCACCACTCTGTCGCTCGGAGAGAACTGAGCCGATCCAGTGTCTCTTTGGCAGATGTCCGGATAGCCATCCAAACGGAATCAGCTGCTTTGAATCATATGATTTCATCCATGCAAAGGCAGCATATGGTTAGTGTCTGTGCGGTTAGCTTTGCTTTCCTTATTAGCATCCTCTACCTCGTGTCTTGAAATACCACAATTTGACTGTCCGTGGAACATCATTACATTTGCAAGAGTGCGGTAAAAACAGACCTCACTCTACGGCAATCAATATTTACAACTGTGGCTGTGCCTTTGTATGTATTGTTTCAGTTTTATCACTTTCAGCTGTGCTGGTCCTCAGTTATGGTTCTGCGGAACTGTGCTGCCACAACACAATCTGTACGCTGACATTTTCTGCCAATTTGTTAGAAGTGGGAATAAATGCAATCCAATTACTGTATAAAAAACAATTATGTAGTAGCGCATAATGGATGCTATTAGTCTTTTCTGCAATGAATATATGAATATAGTACATGTTAATGTCAGCCACACTAGTGATTCTCAACAAGGGGTACGTGTTCCCTGTGGGTACTTCAGTTTTGTTAAATCTATAAAAGAAAAAATACAGCTTTAAAATAAAAATATTAGGGCTGTCAAAAGAAGTATTAATCTATTAATCTATTAATCTCTTTGCAATTAACTGCTTAAAATTTTTAGGGAAAAATGCAAAGTAGTAGTACTACTACCAAGATATTTTTTCTTTATGTATTTATCCACCTATATATTTATAATAATAACAATAAATTAAATATTATTTAAAATTAGTGCTGTCAAATCGATTAATCGCATCCAAAATAAAAGTTATAGGTGGATAAATGCAATAATTATTTTATTATTTATTTATATAATTTTTTATTTTATTATATATATATTTTTAATATAATGTATTTTTATTAGTGCTGTCAAATCGATTAATCGTGATTAATCGCATCCAAAATAAAAGTTTGTGTTTACATAATGTGTGTACTGTGTATAATTATTATGTATATTTGAATACACACTCATTCATGTATATATTTAAGAAATATTTGCATGTGTATACTGTATATATTTATGTAATTTATATTATATATAAATATTTTATATATAAATATAACAAATATTTTTTGAAGAGTGAGTGATTGAGTGTATTCAATACATGAATGAGTGTGTATTCAAATATACATAATAATTAAACACAGTACACACACATATATTATGTAAACACAAACTTTCATTTTGGATGCGATTAATCGATTTGACAGCACTAATAAAAATACATTATAAAAAAATAAATGAATAATAAAATAAATAATTATATAAATAAATAATAAAATAATTATTGCATTTATCCACCTATATATTTATAATAATAATAATAATAATAAATAAATGATTCTTATTAAAATGATTAAAATGATAAAAAATAAAATACATTTGGAAACATTGAGCAGCAAAATTGTTAAGTTTACTCATTTTGTGCTCATGTTGAATGTTTATTCCATTCAGATTTGAGAAACAAACTAGGGTCAAATCTATGAAACTCGTCATCAACCTAGCACACAAAGTAGGATGAAATGCAAATTGGTTTTGATTAACAGGGTTCTGTATTGGCCATCTGTGTTTGCAATTATAAGAATGACAATTTAGAATTTATAACGCATTCATATCACTTTATGAGAAAGGTCTGTGACTTACCCAGAATTATGACTTTCATTAAGGGATGATAATATAAAACAGCATCCCATCTGTAATTATGAGGCCTCTAGACTTCCAGTGCTGACAAACAACAGAATAAAGCTTCCAAGGTCAAATCAATATTGTAAAATAAAACTCAAATGATTGGATGTTGTTATAAAGTCATCAATAATATATATATATATTTTTAATAAGCAACTTTGACCTACACGTCAACACATTTAGACACACACAATCCCATTTAAAGACAAAATGTTTTACCACAGTGACTTACAGTGGAATTACTTCTGTGCTCTTCCTCACAAATAATGCTGAGAAGAATAAAAAAATGAAGAAATGAAGTGACATAAGGAACGTAGCTGGTATATAACCAATTTCAGATGTTAAAAAAAACGTTATGCTTTACATCTTTATTCTATCACGCAGATGAGATTTTTGTTAATGACAGAGCATAATAGCGTGCGTTTTGAGGATGGCATTATGGGCAATCAGTTGTGTTTCTTATCTCACGCCTGTTAACGACAGTGTTCTTTAAAACAGCAAAATTGCCTCTGTCAAGTGCTTCTTTCATTGGAAATGAGCTCTTTATCGGAACCTGCAGCCAGAGGAAACATCATACATCAGCCTCTCTGCTTTATCGTATTTTCAATTCTTCCCCCTAATGGAGTTATCTGCAATTTCTCCGCTATCAGCCCGAACAGTGGAACCGAGCTGGTTTGAGGAATGTGGTTTGATTTGCATTGTTTAATAGCTTTTTTTTTCTTCTTACACTTCCAATGATTAGTGAACGTACTTTGCGGACAATGGCCGTCCAATCATTAATCTTCTTGAGCTCGTTATTGCGGAAGTATTGGGAGTGAGTAATCTGGGAGTGAATAATTACAGCTGCATTAATAGCAGTAAATAGGAAGAAAGAAACACTCTACGCAATATGCTCATCAAACGCTCGCGTGGCGAGATCTGCTCATTAAAATGTAGCGATTCAGTCTTCTGTGAACTGATACACGACCAAATCTCTCTCTTATTTTCTCGAAATCACAGGGATGAAAAGAACCGTGCGGCCGGCTTTCAAGGTCACATGGTGCTACTGCAGTTGAGATGAAGTTTTATACAGTCTAGTCTGAAAAAAATCTGTTTATATACAGGTAATGAAATGATCAGAAAGCCACTATTGTGATACACCTCAATGACCAGGCCTCATATTTACTAAACCCTAACGTCAAGCCCCAAAGAATACTTATTGTCTCAAACAATAAAAAATTTACTATTTTTTTCAGTTCAACCACAAGGAGAGTTCAAAGCTGTATGAAGAATACAATTTAAACTGGAAAATAGCAGCCTGTGTATATGAATATTAACAGTGGCACAGAAACTCAGTGATGTGAATCTGGGTAATGCAATATAATGTAATGTTTATTAAAATGATATTAATATTTTGGGGTTCTAAAATTCTTCAAATAGGTCACATAAATTCAATTTACTCTTAACACAGCACAACAAAACAAATAGATCAAATAAAATACAACTGGGCAAAAATATTTTTTTTACATTTCAATATAATATACACTCACCTAAAGGATTATTAGGAACACCTGTTCAATTTCTCATTAATGCAATTATCTAATCAACCAATCACATGGCAGTTGCTTCAATGCATTTAGGGGTGTGGTCCTGGTCAAGACAGTCTCCTGAACTCCAAACTGAATGTCAGAATGGGAAAGAAAGGTGATTTAAGCAATTTTGAGCATGGCATGGTTGTTGGTGCCAGACGGGCCGGTCTGAGTATTTCACAATCTGCTCAGTTACTGGGATTTTCACGCACAACCATTTCTAGAGTTTACAAAGAATGGTGTGAAAAGGGAAAAACATCCAGTATGCGGCAGTCCTGTGGGCGAAAATGCCTTGTTGATGCTAGAGGTCAGAGGAGAATGGGTCGACTGATTCAAGCTGATAGAAGAGCAACTTTGACTGAAATAACCACTCGTTACAACCGAAGTAAGCAGCAAAGCATTTGTGAAGCCACAACACGCACAACCTTGAGGTGGATGGGCTACAACAGCAGAAGACCCCACCGGGTACCACTCATCTCCACTACAAATAGGAAAAAGAGGCTACAATTTGCACGAGCTCACCAAAATTAGACAGTTGAAGACTGGAAAAATGTTGCCTGGTCTGATGAGTCTCGATTTCTGTTGAGACATTCAGATGGTAGAGTCAGAATTTGGCGTAAACAGAATGAGAACATGGATCCATCATGCCTTGTTACCACTGTGCAGGCTGGTGGTGGTGGTGTAATGGTGTGGGGGATGTTTTCTTGGCACACTTTATGCCCCTTAGTGCCAATTGGGCATCGTTTAAATGCCACAGCCTACCTGAGCATTGTTTCTGACCATGTCCAGCCCTTTATGACCACCATGTACCCATCCTCTGATGGCTACTTCCAGCAGGATAATGCACCATGTCACAAAGCTCGAATCATTTCAAATTGGTTTCTTGAACATGTGTTCAATGAGTTCACTGTACTAAAATGGCCCCCACAGTCACCAGATCTCAACCCAATAGAGCATCTTTGGGATGTGGTGGAACGGGAGCTTCGTGCCCTGGATGTGCATCCCACAAATCTCCATCAACTGCAAGATGCTATCCTATCAATATGGGCCAACTTTCTAAAGAATGCTTTCAGCACCTTGTTGAATCAATGCCACGTAGAATTAAGGCAGTTCTGAAGGCGAAAGGGGGTCAAACACAGTATTAGTATGGTGTTCCTAATAATCCTTTAGGTGAGTGTATAACATAACTTAAAACAACAACACACACCACAAAAAATAAATAATAAAATAGAAATATATATTTTTGTAAACCTTCATTAATAAATTAAATACAAAATAAAATATAATATAATTAATATATTATGATATATAATTTAATAGAATAGAATAGAAATGTATAAAACTTAAAAATTTAACAACATTTTAGGTAATTGATTTGTAAAACGGTACTGTACACATGGTAGAAATCAACATTTGAGCAATTTTGTAGTTATATTTTTAATAGCTTGCCTTGCTTTTTCAAACAGGACTCACCTATTGCTTCTGACTCGATTATAATGTTGAAAATGCAATACAGCAAAAGTTGTCAATTTTCTAAAAAAAAAAAAAAAAATAAATATTTATAGTGCATAAACAACCTTGTAAGTACATTTTACACTTCTAATGCATATACCTGCTGATTCCACAATCACCTCCAAAAAAGCACAACAGGTTTCTGTGTCTGTTTTAAATTGAATTGTTGTTATCAGAAGGTCTGGTTGTAGGCACCTCTTGTTTACTTTGCTTTAATGGTTTTAAGGCCTGAGGCGGAGCACTGACTGCATTGCTTTCTGGAATCTGCTGGAACAACAGAATTTGGATGAAGGTTTTTCCACAAACAATAACAACAACAAAAACCTTCCTAGGAATTAGGAGTTTTAGCAACTCAAAGATTATAAACACAATGTTCCACCTCTGAGGAAAAACCATGCATACAACAGGAGAAAAATTTATTTCTGTGTGAGGCCACACACATTTATGCTAATGTATTTCAGGTAAAACTGTTTCCACTCGCTCTCCCTCCATGTCTATTTCCTTACATCTTTGTGTTTTAAACGTTACAAAACAAGCTGATCCAGATCCATACTCCTACACAACGTGAAGCATGCAACATCGGCCCTACACAAATGTTCTGTGTGATCCTGTGGTATTTCTATTCCAATGTGGCCACTGAAATAGTATCTAGGGTCTTTGTAGGGGAAACAAGAGCTAGCTGCCTCCAGACGACATCAAACCCACATTTAATCTTGAATAAAAAAAAACATATGCAGCTGAAAATATGCAATGCAGAAATGCTAATGCTGCTTACAATCTGTTATTGCTCTAAGCAACAGTTATCATTGGGGATAAATGCTGCTGGTGATTAGCAAGTCCAAAATATAAGACCAAGCTTCTATTCTATAATATTTTTTTTTTCCTCAGTATAACAAAGAAAAATTGAAATTGAAAATAAGCAATGGTGCGGACATGAATACAATCAATGTCTCAGATCATGAATAAAACCTGATGATTACGTTCTCCACGCAATCATCACGTTATCCATGATCTGAGACAATGAGATATTCCATAAAAACATCCTGTGCTTTAATAGAAGCAAATAATATCAATATCTAAAATTAGTATTAGAATTACACTCTTGAACATAAATGTTCCAAAAAGGGGTCTTTTTTGGTTTCCCAAAGAAACTCTCAGTGAACAGTTCTTAAAATAATTTTAATAATCTAAAAATCTGTTTTCCACAATAAAGAACCTTTTGTGCAATGGAAAGGTTCAGTGGATGTTCTTCATGCCAATAAAGAACCTTTATTTTTAAGAGTCTAGAAACAGTGAAAAATATTAAACATTGTTCTTCATTTTTTAAATGTTTAAAAATCCAAAACTTTTGAAGCCAAAAGACTTTTGATTTTTTAATCCCAGATTTTAAATGTGGTTTTAGCTGTTATGAAAATGGTAAAACACTGTAGCGTTTTCTCCTTCACTATCTTTGTGGGGACTCTGTAAGGTACAGGTTTTTATACTGTACAAACTGTATATTCTATCCCCTTACACTAACCCTACCCCTAAACCCATCACACAAATCTTTCTTTCTATATGATTTATAAGCTTGTTTCCTCATGGGGACCTCAATTTAGGCCCCCACGGTGACACGAGTCTCCATGAGTCTGTGTGCATTCAGCTTGAAGTCCCAACCAGGATAGAAAAACATGTACACACACACTTTCATGTTTTATGGGGACTTTTCCATAGACATAATGGTTTTTATACTGTATAAACTGTATATTCTATCCCCTTAAACTAACCCTACCCCTAAACCTACCCATCACAGAAATCATTCTGCATTTTTACATTTTTAATAAAACATTGTTTAGTATGTTTTTTAAGGCTATTTTTATTATGAGAACACAGGAAATGTCCTCATAAACCACAGAAAACTTTCTGCATTTTTACATTTTCAAAAAACATCACTTATTATGATGTATAAGATGTTTTCCCTCAAGGGGACCAACAAATGTCCAACATTTTGTCCTCATAACGTAGGGTTTACCAGGACCACACATACGGTCATACCTCTTCATTGCGCAAGTCAGCAGTCAGCTCCTAGATCCTACAGTTAAAGACATACAGCATGAAAAGGGAATAAATGAACATCAACTCTCTTCTTGCATGTGTGATCAGCATCTATGAAAGAGAAAGACAAAAGCAGCAAATACAGAGCCTTTGCACTGAGATATTCAGGTACCTGTGCGGCAAAGCAGCAGACAGGAAATTAAAAGAGCTCATAATTAACTCTGCTTTGAGATCATTGTATTGTTCTATGAAAACTTAATATCTGCATATATGAAAATAATATATCACTGTTCCACAAATGTTTTTTGTAAGATAGAAAAGGTATTGTGTGATTCATACTACACACTGTGCACTCGGCAACATGTATCTAACATTCTCAAAGTAAACATGAAATCAGTTTCACCCTATTGATTCACAATCCTTTTATCATGAACAATTCATCAGAAAAAAAAAATAATAGGTGGCTCTACATTGAAACAACTTTCCTGTTCAGCTGATGAATGTTAACTAATAGACAAATAACTACTCTATCGTTCAAAAGTTTTGGGGTCGGTAAGATTTGTTAATGTTTTTGAAAAAAGTCTCTTTACCAAGGCTGCATCAAAAATGCAGTGAAAATATTAATATTGTGAAACATTATTACAATTTAAAAATATAGCTGCATTATCGGGGCCAAGCACAAAGAAGACCATAAGACATGCCAACATGGCCGGGAGTGTCAGACCAACTGCAACAATGAGCCATTAAAGACACTTTAAGATGATTTTAGGCAAAATGGCTGAAAAATCATATATACAGTCACTAATAATACGATTTATCACTTTCGACCAATAGGTGGCGCAGTTATGAAATTGGCGTGGTGTGGTTAGAGTGAGGTGACAATGACACATACAAAGTCTGGTGTCAATATGTCAAGGCATTGCAGCGATACAACCTCAAGAGTCATTTTGTCATCATGCCTTAAAAGTGTTGTTGCGCTATACGAAAACAGTTTTGTCTATCAACACAAAATCCATAACATTTTGCTGGCACAGTCTGAAGATGATACGATTCGATTTTGGTGAAAATCGGACAAACGGACTAAGACAAGTTTAAAAAAGAAGGTTTTTAAAGAAAAGCAAAATGGCGAACAGGAAGTTCAGCCAAATATGGCAAACTTGGTATCTATGTTCTTAGCATGAATATATTAAGACAAGTTTCATTACACTAGGCGAATTTAATCAAAAGTTATTAGCATTTTTGGAGATTTCTTTATAACTTTTGACCACAAGGTGGTGCGGTCTTGAAACTTTTTCAGTACCTTCAGGGCATGGTGCTTATGGCACACACATAGTTTAGTAATGATACACCAATGCATTCATAAAATATAGCAATTTACATCATAATACTGTATTGTAGTTAATGGCAAAATTACAAAAATATTTAAAATCCAGCCTTAAAGCCACAATATGTAATTTTTCGCCGCTAGAGGTCACTTATTCAAAACAAAGGCGCTGCTTGATAACATCTTGATTTTGCGGAGCTTTAATTATGCCACAGTCTCCACTTCTTTACCAATTACACACATTTGTATGTGGGGAGACGCAGCGCTGTTTTATCATATTAGATACATCTGAGTTTGTTGAAAGTTATGTTATAATGCTACTCTGTGCGTTCACTCGGCAGCTACTATGAGACAGTTGTTGCAGACTGCTGTAAGATAGATCGATACTAGGCATGGTAAAACATAGCACTCGCGGTAAATCAAGAAAACCAGATTTAAACAATAAGACTAACGGTGTTGAATATAACAATGATTCGTTTTCTGTCGATGAATGTATCCAAACAGTTGCTCTCCTGTCTAATATAAAAAACAATATATTAAAGCGTCTCTGGTGTTTCCATGGTTTCTACAAAATAAAACAGGAAATCAAGGGTAACGTGGGTATGATGTCATTGACAAGCGACGCACGGACATGGTCCGTGTCCTGGTTAAAATTGCTTATTCCTCTGGATTTAAACATTCTTGGAAACATTTGGGATAATGTAAGTACACAAGTCAACAAAATATATAACATTGTTCTAGTGGTTACATATTGTGCCTTTAAAACAGCTCTACAGTTCACACACAATCATGTAGCACCAAGAGCTGATGTCTCTGAAACATTATGAAACAGCGATAAAAAAAATTCTGCAAGTTCTTTTAATATTTGTGCTGGTGAGATTAATGCAACAATCGAACTCTTAACTGAGTCACTGAATACTTAAAAAAAATTGGCTGTCACTTCTAGACGGAGAGAAAAATGGGTTTTAACATTCAACTTCCTGTGAACCCAACTAAACAGAGAGTGGATATTAGGAAGACATGACAAAAAACGTGATGGCTAAAAAGAGCTAGAGAGGAGCTCAAAGATAATCAAAGCAACAATAGCTAATCACATGTGACATTAATAACGTTTTAACCTCAATATCAACACACATTGTCAACCACCAAAGTTCACTTAGACACAATTTAGCTGTGTCCATTTTACTACATGCATATATAAATTTAAGCATACAGTTTAAATTATCATCATGGCTGCTAATAGTCTTTTAATCTGTACTAAAACTTTCCCACAAAAGTTTAAAAACATATTTGTTCCTTTTTCACATTGGGTGGAAGGGGAGATTCTATCATGATAAAAGGTAAATCAAGGTTTCAAAGGTGTCAAATCAAAAGGTTTATTGCTGCTCATCTGTGGAAAAGGGAACAAAATGTTCATCTAGCTACTGGAGCAAACAATAAGCATGAGACAAGCAACAATGAACAAAAGACAAGAGTAGATTCAGCACACACATGCGTCTGGTTCGCTATCTTTGTGAAGACTCTCCATAGACGTAATGGTTTTTATACTGTACAAACTGTATATTCTATCCCCTTACACTAACCCTACCCCTAAACCCATCACACAAAACTTTCAGCATTTTTACATTTTTCAAAAAAACTCATTCTGTATGATTTATAAGCTTGTTTCCTCATGGGGACCTCAATTTAGGCCCCCACGGTGGCACGAGTCCCCATGAGTCTGTGTGCATTCAGTCCCCACCGGGATAGAAAAACATGAACACACACTTAGTATTCAACAATATTATTGATCTGACTGTACTGATGCTGTTGTATGAGAACTGAACTAAGCTGGACGAGACATAATTTTTTTTTGCAGAACTGCTTTATAGATGAAATGAACTAATTTAATAATTCATGTTTACAATCTGACAATCAACACTGAACTGACTTCAGCTGAACAACAGCCAAAATATATCATTTTCCTGCTATCACTGTAAAGCTGCTTTAAAACCATCTGTATTGTATAAAGCGCTATATACATAAAAGTGACTTTACATACTTGTGTATGTGGTTTACAGAGACTCTCCAGGCGCAGTGTTTTTTTTATACTGTACAAACTGTATATTCTATCCCCTAAACCTAACTTTTGCCATTTTTTAAATATATATATATATATATATATATATATATATATATATATATATATACACAGTTTAGTATGTTTTTAAGCCATTAGGTTTACGAGGACACAGGAAGTGTTACAACGTATCATGTTTACGCTCTAATACCCATGTCATTGCACACATTTGTGTCCTCATGAACCATACAAGAACACACACACACACACACACACACACACACACACACAAACGTGTATACACACTATGAAATTGAACAATTTCATAGGCTCTCATAATACAACATGGCTTCAGATAAAACTGATTTTATATTTTGAGAGGAAATGCACTGAAAAAGGACTAGAAACAGTGAGCACAGTTTAAGCATCATAACATGTCACGTGTGGTCTCAGCGCTGATCCCAGAAGACACAAAGTCTATTTTTCTCTCTCTTAAACATGCGCACACACACACACATTCCTGCACAGACTGGTCTCTGTGGATACCCCCCAAAGTAAACGGTTTGGTCTCAGCGTCTAACACGCACAGACAGCCTTAAAATTGTTTAGTGCTGCTCATGGAAGGAGTTCAAGCGTGCACTGATCTGCGGAGAAAAGCACATATACTGTCCTCGCTTCACCTACAGATCATGATGCAGAATGCTATCGGAGGATTCCTCTAGAAGAATCACCAGTGTTTAGCAATGCAATGTTTACCGTTGTGTGCTGCTAGTGGTTTTACTCAAATTGTCAAAACATTGTGGGAAGATTCTCACAAAACTCAAAGAAAGAAAAAGAAAAAATATATATATATTTTGCTTGCTTGCTTGAGGACCATAACAATTTGCATTGACAAAATTTTCATGACAATTAAGAAAATACACATCCTAATGCAAAGAATTATGACCATTCTAAAAATTCTAAATAATTTGTAAATATATATTATTATATATATTATATATTGTATAAATAACTATTCATATTATTAAAATAAATATTAACATTTGTTTGCATTTTGATTTCAACAATATTTCCATAATAATTAGGCACATTAGCCTAATGTAAAGAAAAATAATAAGCAAAATTTGTAAATATATAATAAAGTAATTTATATGAATGAATATTAACTAATATATATACACACACACACAGCGATCAGGCACAACGTTATGACCACTGACAGGTGAAGTGAATAACACTGATTATCTCTTCATCACGGCACCTGTTAGTGGGTGGGATATATTAGGCAGCAAGTGAACATTTTGTCCTCAAAGTTGATGTGTTAGAAGCAGGAAAAATGGGCAAGCGTGAGGATTTGAGCGAGTTTGACAAGGGCCAAATTGTGATGGCTAGACGACTGGGTCAGAGCATCTCCAAAACTGCAGCTCTTGTGGGCTGTTCCCGGTCTGCAGTGGTCAGTATCTATCAAAAGTGGTCCAAGGAAGGAACAGTGGTGAACCGGAGACAGGGTCATGGACGGCCAAGGCTCATTGATGCACGTGGGGAGCGAAGGCTGGCCTGTGTGTTCCGATCAAACAGACGAGCTACTGTAGCTCAAATTGCTCAAGAAGTTAATGCTGGTTCTGATAGAAAGGTGTCAGAATACACAGTGCATCGCAGTTTGTTTGCGTATGGGGCTGCATAGCCACAGACCAGTCTGGGTGCCCATGCTGACCCCTGTCCACCACCGAAAGCGCCAACAGTGTGCATGTGAGCATCATATAATAGTAATGAAATACACACAAAAATGCTATATTCTTGAACAGACATTGAATCTACATAGGCTTACAGTACAAGGGTTTTTATGGTGTGTGATATTAACTTTGACTGTTTTCTAAAGCCCTGGGACAGACGTTTCATGTTTGGAGTAATTCACAGCACAGAAACAGACACAGTTCTTGCATAATGCAGTACAATATTTTCATGCATTTGCCTTGTTGTTGTTTGCAGTGAACACTCCCCTGCCTGACACCTCAACATTGCTCTGTACCAAGAGAATTTACAAACATCCATCTTTTCGACAAAGATTAACACTCAAACTGTCCACCACAACTGAAGTATCTACCCTCAACACAGTCAGGCCTGTCTGGTCAGAGCATGATCCACACCATTGCCCCCAAAAACTTTAGCCCAGTCTGGAGAGCAGAGCACATAAAAGATGCAGCGCAGAGCTTGTGTAGAATTGTCAGATTGTCAGGCGGTGGAGCGAACGAGAGGACGCTCGGCTGTCTCTGTCGTTTTCACTAATGCAGCTTCACCCTGACAGCGGCAGGAATGTTCCCCGGCTCACGGCCAACTCAAAGCGCAGGTAGCACTGAGCAAAACATCCATTTTTCATTGGGATGTTTTCCCAGCTCTTTAAAAATCTGCCCCTACCGGGAAATCGTGCATTTTGTGAGTGGTCTGGGCGGACAGAATAAAATTTGAATACAAATTGTTTTTCGTTTCGGACAGACAGCAGTTCTGAGGGTGGATAAATGTGTGATAAAGACAGAGTTTGGTCTCGGAGCAATTTTCAGCCACTATAAATGCACTCGGACTAGCTTTCCGACAGGTCTCATATTTAAAACATAGGTTAAAAGTTGCTACAAGCTGTTAGCCTGGGTCCTCGACACCTAGACGCACTTATGGTGAATGTCGCGCTCATCACACACGAACAACCGCTCCTGGGAGCATCCTGCGGTGTGATACATTGTTGCTTTTTGCCTTTGAGATACTGTTTTAGGTAAAGCTTTGGCCCTGTTAGAGCAATGCCGATAAGAGATGGCTATCACGCCGCTCTCCGTGAATGATGAATACACACCATCAGAACCTCACATGTACTCGGCTCTCCAAGCTCTGTGCACACAAGCCAAAGCCTTAACCACATACATCAAGCCCTCCACCAAATATTGTTCATCTCAGTCCAGTATAAAGCAGATGATCACATTGGAGCCTAGAGCTTTGGAGAACTGTGAAAAAAGGCATCTGTTGCCAGAACTACTGTAAAAAACATTTGAGGTTTTACAAATTTAACTGTAAAGTAAAAAATGTATACAGCTATTTCAATGACTGAAATAACTTTAATATACCAACCTACTGAAGTATAGTACTAAAATCGGTTTTGTACTTTTATAATACACTGACAAACATCAAAAACACAGCTGGTAATGAGAAAATTTTTTAACAGTGTATTTAACAACCTCTCTTCTTGCAACCTCTTGTCTCCAATCTCATTTAACTTGTATTATCCTCATGTGTTGGTCTCTGGGGAACGCTGCCTCATCGGGAAGAGACAGAAACTGTGTCTTCCACTTTTGAGAAGTGCTACCTGTACAGACTTTGGTTTTCGCAACAGTATTCGAGACACCCTTTCCCCTTTGTCTGCTCTCTGGGCTCGTGCCTCTTTTGTTCTGGAAAGTTCTTCCCATTCACATCAGGCTTGTGAGTGATAGCACTGCGAGACGCCTTCGGTTGCAACATGTCCCTGGAACGACAGCGAGGAGTGATTAGCGACTGCCGTGTGATGTTTCTACTTGCGTGAGACTTATTTTACTGTTTTATTTTTCCTTTCTATTATTCCAAGCTTAAAAAAAACTAAATCGAGTTGCAGAGAAATGAAAAAGGAGTCTATGATCAAATCTCACCATTATCCTCCACTGGCAGGGCGAATACCAGCTCACAAAATGAATAGTGTGGGGTTGCTAAGCAACGTGCAGATTCTGACGATAACCACGTACTGTAACATGAAGAGAGAACCTGAAGTCTGATCACATGACTGTGACCGAGCACAAAATCATAAAGTGAAGCTATCGACTACTAAATTATGTTGACAGGAGCCTTACGACGGATTTTAAACAATCGTGTTTGTCAGCAAGGTTTTGCTCGCTGGATGCCGCATACTGATTGGCCACTTAAAGCAGCTGGAAATTACATAGAGCAGAAACCACAAAAGGAACATTGTGTGGGAGAACTCAGTTTATAGTCTGTTAGGTCTGAATCAGACACTTTGAATCGTTCCTAATAATTATTTTTTGCCAATTAGATGGTACACTGAAAGATTTGACTGAAAAAGATAGGAAAATGAGCAGGTAAGGTTGCGTGCCGGATTCAAACTTGTGGCACCAAGGTTCAGAGGGTGACTGTGATTTTGCTAATTGGACCTGGAACACTGGTCCTGTCATACCGCAAAAAATTGCTTTCCCACAAATTCATGAATATTTTGTGTGCATGTTTTGAACTGGAATGGGTTTGGTAACACCAAAGGTTCAATTGGTAAACATTACTTAAAGGGATAGTTTACCCCAAAAATGAAACTGTCATTATTTAAGTGGTTTCAAACCTGTATGACTTTTATTTTTCTATGAAACAGGCAAAAAAATATATATTGACAAAAATATCTAGTTTTTTTTTTTGAAAGTCAATGGGGTAAAATGTTTGCCGTGGTGGGCAAAAAAAAAAAAAGTGATGCGTTATAATATTGCGTTACTCCCTAAAAAAGTAACTAATTATGCAATTATTATTTAGGGAGTAACGCATTATTTTGTATATTATATGAACCCTAGTTACCTTTTAAAGAAAGTAATGCATTGTTAGTTTTGCATTACTTTTTCTCACCTGGGCTAGGCTTGTTTGTTTTATGAGATCCAGGGGGCGGGGTTGGATCGAGATATATTACTGCAACAATGGAGCCGCAAACTTTAAATACTTCCAGCGTTTGGTTAAGCGCTGGTAAAAGCTGATTGTCACAGTTGTAAACACAACAACTTTCTACTTCCACAAGGGAGTTTGGCGTCACAGCATTTGCTTCCAGGCGGACCGTTAAAGAACGTGACACACACGTCTCCCGGACATCCTGTAGAATTCAACCAATCAGATGATGACTTCAAAAATCCTGAAGTGTTTCCAGTTAAGTGTGCCATACGCATCAGACTTTCAGCCAACGGTCCGTGGGTGTGACGTCTGAGGCTGAGACTAAACCTACCCCAACCCCGCCCCCTAGATCTGGATCCAACCATACCCCCTGGATCTGGATCCAACCACGCCCCCTGGATCTCCCCCTGGTGTTCTGCAGTGAGGAGCTACTGGAAATTTGTGAGACAACGCTTTCCTGCCATTTACGGAAATTTCCAGCTTCCCATGTTTTCACTGTTATATGGTAGGGGGCGCTATTACGCATCTTCTGAAAGAGTACAGAATCTCCTGATCAAAAGACAAAGGAATATCATATGTAAGCAGATGCATATGTAAAATATGTGATCATCAACATTAAACAGCATATAAATCAAAACCGCCTAATGTTACTGAATGAAATGTTGAAGCTATAGGACTGTGGAAGCTTTGGGGGGGTATTGATGGACTCAATCTATATTTTGATCATCGTTCTGAATCTGAACCGGATGTAGTATTTGACAAAAACTTATTTAAAAAAGTAATCTGATTACGTAACTCTGATTAAGTAACTATGTTACTTGTAATGCACAAACCTGCCGCACCCGTGTTGAAAAGTGAAGCCAAAGCGTCTTGATCGCCCCCAGGTGTTTGGTCTCAGTATAGCTCATATAACCCCCGCCCCTCCATGTATTGGAATGAACGCGAGACAAAATAAACAATCAAATTTCACTTCAAATAATTTTTTCCTAAAGATGGCTTCTGTCATTTTATGCACAATGTTTTTATCACAATGATTTCATTTCAAGTGTTAGTTTTTTAAATATGTTTGGTTTTAATTAGTTATTTGATGCTATAAAAAAGGGGGGTGTGATGTCATGATTGACAGCTGAGATTGACGGCTTCTTTGAGTGAAGTTGTCACAGGCACTAATAGACTTTTTCGGGATTTTCGAAAATAATGCATTACCCCAACACAGTTTGTTTGAACAGTTACATTCTTCAAAATATTGAGTAAATGACAGAATTTTCATCTTTGAGTGAACTATACCTTTAATGCATTAGGCATTATGAAGTACTGTACATTTTTTTTTACAGCATTTACTCATCTAGACAATGTTAATTTCCACATGTACTAGTACATTTTAACATTTCAAGTATTATAAATTAACATTTGTTAATGAATGAATTCTAAACAAATATGAATGATAATATTAGCCCGTCGACAAACACAAAATTTGACAACCAATAAAATTTAAGCCTTGGGTCACATGTCCGCAGCCGCTACAGCTACACATATCAGAACATTTTATGGCACTAATGCACTTAAAACTATGCAACCAACTGCCATTAAACACTAGAGTATCTGCAACTGGTATTAAAGATGGAAAAGGAGCACAAACCTGAAACTACTCTAAATAAAATGCAAGCTTTTTAAAGCCTAACCCATGATTAGCGAATTTGCATCGATTTGTTGATCCAGGCACGTCGTACTTAGTGAAATCACAGTAAGTGTGTTGAGCATATCCGTTAACCACAATGCGTAACTGAGTAAACATCAAAAAAATTGCACTAAGAGCCTGTTGGTGCACATCTCAGGGTTTGACTCGTCGTCGCACATGCATGAATCATTTTGCAACTCCAGTCTCTGATTCATGTTTTCATTCATGCGTCTAGGGTTTTGGCTTCTGCAAAATAGATTAATCATACAGTATTCATCCACTACCAGCTTTAGCACAGCTCACTGAATTTTGAGAGTGCAAAACTGTGCTATTAGTAAGTTGTTTTCAGAGCCTATATCTTCCTAGTAGGGAATCCTGACTGTAAGTATCAATAAGCATCATAAACCCACAAGTCCAAGTCAATGAGTTGGTGCGACTCTCACAGTACCCATGTAGTGACCCAGTGCACAGTAAATACACTCAAGCAAAAAGCTATGAGTGCATGCTATTAAGAATATAGTCACAACTGAAAAGTGTTGCTACATTTTTTGTAGGCTACTACTAACAAAAGATACAAATATTTGATACAAAAAAAATATATACACTACCATTCAAAAACTTGGGGTTAATAAGATTAGGCAAGGATGCATTACATTGATCAAATGACTAAAGACATTTATAATGTTACAAACAATTTCTAATTGCACTTTTTAACATTGATGATAACAAGAAGGGTTTTTGAGCACGAAATCATCATATTAGAATGATTTCTGAAGGATCATGTGACACTGAAGACTGGAGTAATGATGCTGAAAATTCAGCTTTGCATCACAGGAATAAAATACATTTTAAAATTCAATATTCAAATAGAAAACAGTTATTTTAAATTGTAAAAATATTTCACAATATTGTATTTATTGTAGTTTTGATCAAATAAATGCAGTCTTGGTAAACATAAGAGACTCTACAAAAAACAACAACGTCTAGATCCCAAACATTTGAACAGTATACATTTATGGCAATCATCAAAATGGATCTCTGTTCAGATTATAAGCAACAAAATTAATTAGAGTTAGATGTGTTTCCATGCATATCATGTATACGTTTAGTTTTTAGTCATCCGAATAGCAAGATCCCATTCAACCGCTCAACAAAGCATTTTCATTGGCTGAATTTTATGGGTATTCAGTGATTTGAAATATTGATAGAAAATCACTTTGGAGTGCATTTTTTCTTAATCATTAACACATATCAATATAATTTAAAGGGGTCATGAACTGAGAAATTTTGACATATAAGAGGTCATTTTTCTATAATAATATCCTGTAAGTTTCAGAACTGAAAACTTCCTTGTTAGTCCAAAAACAGCTTTTATTGTAACGAAGCCCAGAGAATGACTCGTTGTGGAATGTGTCAATCTATGGTAGATAGGTAAAAGACCGCCTCTCCAGAAGAAAACGCCTACTTCATCATTGCAACTTTGGCCCCGGCCACTGGCGTGCTAGTAAGACGACGAGGAGAGAAGAGCAATACAGGATCACTGGACTAAAAATAACATTACCTTCCAAAGGATCCTAATGCTAGGAATATGGTTATTTTATTTATTTTCAACAATGTGAATGTCTCAGTTGAGCATTTTTTTTGTATGCTGTACATTTAACTGTGGATTCTTTGGTAAATCACCAAAAGTCGCAATTTCGGCAAAATTTACTCAACAGTAATGCGAGTAACCTTGTTCATTCTAATGACTGATCTGTGACCAGTGATTTCTGATATGTAATGATACATCTAGAGTCAGATTCTATGTCTATGTGTCAGTAAATCAAACGGTCAACTTCACATTGTTTCTCTTAGTAGGATGAAAACAATCTGTTATTTAAACTGTGATTAAATTATATATAGAAAGCAATCAAAGAGTGCTCCCTTTACAATCGCTTTACGAGTTTATCAGTGACTGAGTTCTGGACTCAAAACTCCCGTTATAATCAACAAATCTCTTATTTACATTGTGTCTGCACTGTTAGTTATGATGAAAGCATTAGTTAGTGTACAGAAATCCAACTGCATTCATGCACTCAACGTCTGTGATCGGATACAATGCTCATCACTGCAACCTTACATGTCACGATCTAAATATAATGTTATAATCAACACTTTTCATGATTAGTTAACCTTGAGAGCTGTAATAGTAAAAACGTGCTAAAACTCTAGAGTTTTGACATGTAATACTTAGTATATTTCATATACAAAGACGCCAGCCAATCACAGCAGTGGGCGTTTACACTGAAGTCTTACAGCAGACACGCCCCTTCAAACAGAGCGTTCAGCACAGAGGGCTAAAATCAGGGTAGGAAAAATGCCTTTTATTTGTACATTTTTGATGTAAAAATCATACTAACATTATAAGTGCACCACAGGGAACATTATAAAACAATAAAACAGTGCAGTTCATGACCCCTTTAAATTACATATCACATTATTTGGTCAATTTCACAATGTTAATCACATTTTCTTTTTCTGTGTGTTTTCAGTTAGACTTCATTTAGCACAGCACTAACTGGTTAAAACAGCTATTTTGATTAACTAGAACAAGATAACGCTATGCTTTTAACTAGGCACCGTGGAAAGGATATAGGGTCTTGCACAAGACCAACTACATTTCAACTTGCAAAGTGAATTACATTAAGCATTGTGCTTTACGCATTATGTTGTATCTCGCATAGGAAACCATAATAAAAACCTTCAAATTCCCAATTTAACCTAGAGCCCAGTACCTTCAAGTAAGGATGCCAGAACACTCTGTCCCATAAGCACCTGCAACTGCTGTGAAACACATAATCAAACCTTTATCAGTTCACTGCTGTTATCAGTCCTCAGAGTTTGATCGCAGAAAGGTCTCTGCTGTAACATTTCTGAGAAATCCTTAAAATGCAATTACTGTCTATTTCGTGCACTTCAAATAGTCATCGTTTTGATCATTAGATGCCTTCCAAAATTCAGAGCAGGAAGAAGAGAGAAGAAGAAGAGAGAAAAAGAAGTGAAAAGTAGAACGAGAGGAAGTAAATAAGTCATATTGTTTTCTCCCTCTGACTATTTATGAATGCATCTAATGCTCTAGGTGACAGTTTTTGGTTTAACATTTAAATAATTTCCCCATCAGAATTCCATTCGTGACAGAGAAGGATGAGATGTAAATGTGCAATGAAATTTCACCGCAGAGAACGTCCCACGATCCTCCTCGGCGCACACGCATCCTATACGTCGAACTGCGGCCGACCGACCCGAGTACGTCTCACTGTTTTCCACGCCATAATGGAACCTTTGCTTTCTTTTCATTTACATTTGTTTGAACAGGGCACCTGGCACGGCACAGAAATCATTGCACAGCGGGGGAACTATTTGCATTGTAGCTCCATTTGCTCCGATGAATTTTTCTGAAAGATGTGACAACCTCATGCATACTGATATGAAGCCTCTGTTTTGCATACGGGCTCCTCCAAAACAGGTCTTAATCTTGCGTTAAGGCTAATGCACCTAAATGGACAGTTTGAGAAACAGGGGAGATGAGAGCCAGTCGTTCTGAGGAAGACGCAAGACGAGGGCTGACTTAAATAAGTGTCCCCCGTCTCTCGAGGTTACAGCCCAAGCTCCTCGGCTACGGCACTCACTAAATAATGAGACGAGACAAGAACAGTAGAACTAATCTAACTGCTTTAAAGAGTGCGAGGAACTAGATGAGTGAGAGGAGAGGAAGAGGTGAGACGATGCAGGGAGAGAAAGAGCAGATAAGACATAATCAGGCGTGAATACAATCTACAAAACGTACAGATATAATTTGGTATTCCAGCAAGGGCTTCTGCCTCAGCAGTGAGGCAAAGCAATCATCATTTGCAGGAGAATGTGCCGAGAGTTCCTTTAGATCACTGCTGCTCAAATGCATCAATCATGATCTCAGACAAACTCCAGATCAGTGGCTTTGTTCAGACACAGAGCAGAAACAGTTTTTTTTTTTTTTTTTGACATATCCAAGTAAAAAAAAAAAAAAAAAAAAAGGTTTCTACTTTGAAACTACTATGTGGAATTTTACTAATCAGACTACAAACAAGTAAACAGATGAGAGTTGGATCCATATGTGGTTTGGATCAGGTTTGCATTGTATTTTATGTTTTATCCTAAACAATAGGATACAAAAGAATCAAACTCAAATCCATTTAGTTGTTTGTAGTATGAACAATAAAAACCTGATATTACAAACCCCAAATTACACACAAAATCAGCATCCTACAAACCACACGGATTCATTTAAACAGATTAAGATTTTTAACAATTTTTGCTGTTTACACTACAATTTGACATACTGTATGGATCTAAACAAATCTAACTCAAAATCCCTTTAGTTGTGTACAGCACATAAATAAATAACTAAACACAACTGAATAAATACATACATAAATATGCATAAATGAACAAATAAATAAATCCTAACCCTAAATAAATAAATCAAAACATGGATGAATAGATGAATAAACAAACAAACAAACAAATAAAAACACGAACACAAACTAACAAATAAACATGAATAAACAAACAAACAAACAAACATGCACAAACAAATAAACACGAATGAATAAATAAATAAACACAAATTAATAAATTAAACGAATAAAAAAAGATGAATAAATAATCAAACAAACAAACAATCAATCAATCAATCAATCAATCAATCAGTCAGTCAATCAAACAAACAAACATGAATGCATAATTTAAAAAATAAAATTACAAACCTGGTTCAATAAATATAAACAGATCCAAATACAAGTCACATTCGTGGTTTGGATCAGGTTTGTAGAAGTCAGATTTCATGTGTTCTGCTGTTCAGATGACTCAATGGATTTGAATCTGATACATATTGATTCATCTCTGTGATTTGAATCTACAAGTTTGCTTAGCTCGCAGTGCTTGTGTTCCAATACTTGCGTAGAGTATGTTTTAAGGCTTAAAGGGATAGCTCACCCCAAAAAATGAAAATTCTGTCATTAATTACTTTTCCTCATGTCGTTCCAAACCCTTTAAAACTTTTGTTCATCTTCGGAACACAAATAAAGATATTTTTGATGAATTCCAAGAGCTTACAGTCCCTCCATTGGCAATTTACACATTCAAGGTCCAGAGTGATAGGAAAGACATCATTAAAGTAATCCATGTGACTCCAGTGGTTTAACCTCAATTTTTCAAAGCACTCGTGTCGCTTTATACTTTACCACTTTATTTATAAAAATATTGACCTGCAATTCAGTAGGGGGAGCACCACAACGCATGCGTATTGTGTTGACTCAAGACGATGTTGTTCCGTGAATGCGCTTTGGATAATATTATTATGCAAATATAGAGGTAAATCATGTTTCTTTTGCCCAAACTTACGTTGCTTCATAAAATCAAGGTTAAACAACTGAACTACTGTTCTGGACCTTGAATGTGTAAATTGTGTTGCTCCCAATGGAGGGACCGAAATCTCTCAGATTTCATAAAAAATATCTTCATTTGTGTTTCTGAAGATGAATGAAAGTCTGACGGGTTTGGAACGACATGAGGATAAGTAATTAATGACAGAATTTGTATTTTTTTCAGTACTCAAAGTACTGAACAAGCCAGGGTGAGGCCATCAAAAATTCAATAATTGTATTATTTACATATAAAAAAATGTGCTACTGTAGAAACTACAAAAGTGTTATAACTTCCATTTTGGTTTAACTTCAACCTTACGCTCTCTCTCCAAAACACCGCCCTGTAAAGACAGGTCAGCCAATCCGACGTCAGCAAACCAAAAATAAAATTGACAGGCAGAGATGCAAGGTGTACTAAAAACTCTTAAAGCAACTTTAATACACAATATCATGCCAACAGAGACATTTAATAATAATAACAATAATAGTAGTAATGTGTGGTAGAGAGACGAAAGTATTGATGTTTAAGATGTTCAGGTGTTTGATATAATTGACAACAACAGCTGCAATGAAGCAGCCAAGCATTTCTCTGTCTATTACAAGTCCAATTGTCTTTAAAGAGCTCACCGCATCACGGACTCACAAAAACACCCTGTCTCGACATTCCCATTAAACCGGAAAATAATGACTGAGCGCAAATGGACCGAGTTCCATTCGCAACATGAATTGCATCATACCGGTAAATAGAGTGACCCGTCCTAATTAGAGGACAGAATAACAGGATTGTTACAGTAATCTCGGCCTGTTGCTCTGCGGCGCCGCTGTCATTGACTGAGAGCGGAAAAAACAGGAGCGGGAACTCAAGCTAAATCTATTCATTAGCCATAGTCTCCAATGCAATCAATAACACGCCTTTCCAATTACACCGCCCGAGATCCGCAGGAAATTCGTGCTGTATTTAAACCGGTTAGCAGCACGGACTGCTGCGAGAGTTCTCCACTAGACTACCCTTGAGCCTAACAAACTAGAAACATGGAAACAGCTCTCATCCCTTACAGTGTTCCTCTTATTTTAATGTGCTCAGAAAATGTGTTTTCATCTTCCTAATTGACCGCAGATTCAATACGGCCTCAGCTGTGATTCAAACACCACTTTTTTTCCTCCCCGGAGCTATAAAAATTCTTTATACGCATTTTAATCAATGTTTTCATAGATACATCTGTGGGAAATGATCAGGATAATGAAATATAACGCAGTCTGTTTACTCCCACTTCAATGGCCCAATCTCGACACAAAGATTGCCACATTCGGCTTAAGGGGCAACAGACATAAACACCATATTCTGTTTACAAATCCCTCAATAAGCGACTATTCAAAAGTCAGCTAGCATGCTGAATAAGAACACTAAAGTGCACACTTCAGGGTGCATGTCACATTGCATGACTCCACAACCATGAGAACACGAGCAAACAGAATATTGGTTTGCATATGTCACTTGGATTGATTAATGATCAGTGTTGAAAATTGTTTCGGTAATTGAAATAAACAGACATAAAATATAAACTTAAACTACATGCAAATTAGAAATGTTGCCTGGGCAACTAACTAAAATAAACAAGATGAAGTACTAAAATAGAAATAAATTAAAGCTTTGTGTGCAGACGCCATTTGGAATCAGTGTTATTGTTAACTAAAACTATATTATAAAAATAGTTTTCAGTTATCGTAATTACAGCACCCCCGGACATGAAAAAATGGTTTACAGTATATATATTTTTTCCCTCGTTTTAAGTAAATCGTGCTCACGAAATAATTTGTTGTTTCAATATAGTAAATCGCAAGCCAAACTAATTTGTTCCCTTGCTTTGTTTTAAGTAAAACAAGTGAACTAAAATACATACGAACTAAATATTATATCGTGCACAAGATTTATTAAAACAAGGGAACGAATGATATTATGCACACAATTTAGTAAAACAAGGGAACTAATTATTATATCCTGCGCATGATTTAGTAAAACGAGGCAATGAATTATATCATGCACACGATTTAGTAAAAAAAAAGAGAACAAATTAGTCAAATGTGTTGACGTAATAGTAACAATATACATTTTTTCCCCACATATCATGTGCGGTGCTCTGTATGAAATAAAAACATTAGATGAAAAAAAAAAAAAAAAAAAAAATAGAAACAAAGAAATGAAGTACTAAATTACTAAAAGTAAAACTAAAATAAAAATAAATTATAGCTTTGTTTGCAGATGCCACTTGATAGTCAGTGTTATTAACTAAAACTATACAAAAAAATTAAGTTGTTGAAATAAAGCTGAAATAACACAAAATATAAACATTAGATGAAAAAATTTACTTAAAAAAAAAAAATTTAATCTAAATTAAAATGTTGCTCTGGCAACTAAAGTTGTGTCCCAAATGACACACTCTACACTATGCACTCCACCGTGTATGAAGTGTCCAACTATCCATACTTTGTTTTTTCTGGTAATTAAAGCGATGGTTCACCCAAAAATGTGCAAAAATTGCTTTCATTTAATTTGCTAAAATGATCCCATGATTTACTCACCCTCAAGGAATCCTAGGTGTATATGACATTCTTTTTTAGTCGAATACAATCAGAGTTATATTAAAAAATATCCTGGCTCTGCCCAGTAAGTTGGATTTTGAAGCCCAAAAAAAGCACATCCATCCATCATAAAAGTAATCCATACAGCTCCAGGAGGTTAATAAAGGCCTTCTGAAGCGAGGCGATGCGTTTTTGTAAGAAAAATATCCATATTTATAACTTTATAAACTATAATCACTAGCTTCCGTCCATGAGTCTAGTTCTGGCAGAAGAGTGACCTCTGACTCGATGCATGACGTATTGATGAACGCGGAAGCACAGAGGATAGAGCAAAACACCGGACACAAATTAGAAGTCTTAGAATTTTTAGAACAAGAAATTCTTGTCTTAGAACAAGAATTTTTAAAGAGAAATGTCAGAGGAGCTTGTTCTCTATTTGTTTGAACCGCGAGAGGCGTCTACGTCCTACATCCGACGTCATGCGTCGGGTCAGAGGTCACTCTTCCATTGGAACTTGACTCGCGGATGGCCGTTACCGGAAGCCAGTGATTATGGTTTATAAAGTTATAAATATTTTTTTTACAAAAACACATCGCTTCAGAATGCCTTTATTAGCCCGGAGTCGGATTACTTTTATGATGGATGGATGCACTTTTTTGGGCTTCAAAATCCTAGTTGCCATTCACTTCCATAATAAAGCTTTGAAGAGCAATGATATTTTTTTAATATAACTCTGTGTCTGGCTGAAAGAAGAAAGTCATATACACATAAGATTTGAGGGTGAGTAAATGATGGGATAATTTTCGTCTTTAGGTGAACTAACCCATTAAGACCTCAATGGATCATCAGGAGCTGCGAGTATTAATTTAGTTTTGTCTGCATATGTTTTTTTTAATCTTAAAGTGACCGCACCCATTGGCTTCCATTCCTCACAGAGGACCACGGTTTCAGCTAAAATCTTTACTGCTCTACTGAAGAAAAAAGTCATCTACATCTTGAAAGGCCTGAGGGTGAATAAATGAACAGCTTTTGGGTGAACTATCGCTTTAAGTGCATCATCTGGGTGCCTCAACC
Source organism: Rhinogobio ventralis (assembly GCA_039654625.1). Taxonomy (NCBI): domain Eukaryota; kingdom Metazoa; phylum Chordata; class Actinopteri; order Cypriniformes; family Gobionidae; genus Rhinogobio; species Rhinogobio ventralis. The sequence continues at coordinate 31,828,744 of CM077211.1, forward strand.
GAAATAAATCTGTTTAATAAGTACTAAAATGACTAAAACTAAAAAATAAATAAAACTAAATCTAAATAGAAATATTAAAAAACAAAAACTGATAAAAATGACAAAAGCACATAAAAAAAAAAATACTACAACCAAAATAAAAAACAAAAGCTAATTCAAATTATTCATAAATTCTTCAGTCATATATAAACAATATTAAAACAACACTTGTAATGATAAAATAATAAGCAAACAGGACAGAAACAGAGGCACAGAAAATTTTCATTTTTCACCCTCACAAGATTACGAACAGCACTCGGAATATTATTCATGTCAGTGCAATCAGTGTGACGGCCGGTCACCAAGGAAACGGACAACAATTCTCAGAGGCATAAACTGTGATGTGTCGTTTTGCATCACCCCGTGGTAGAGTGTCGTTTTTCTTACAGATACACACACATTTCCTTTCCGAAACAGTGGCGATAATGCTGTTTACATCATCTCTCACCGAACGGACAGAGGCGATCACAATTATCTGGATATATCTGATGCGCTCGTGAGCGTGTGCGGTGACAGCACTGTGTGTTTGCGTGTTATAAATAGCCACATTGTAGCTGGAAGGAAAGGAGTGTAAGCGACATGAACATGTGCCATAACAATGCTATGATGTCTTCCTGTGGAGACCTGCACCCCTGGCCCCGCCCCCCACCTGCTTTAGCTGGGTAATGAAATATGTCTGCTGTGATGTATGGCTGCTGGATAGCTCCAAATCGAAAATTGAATCACACTAACTTAATTTGCGGTCGGGGCAATCAAATTACTTGTTTTGGCCAGAGTATTTCAACCCGTGCTGGCGATGAATTCATCTTGGTGAGAGGCCTGTCAGAGAGAGGCATGTTTGCGGGTACCACCTCCAGCTGTAGGGAGAGCTGTGTGGTCCGGAGGGCAGGAGGATGCTGGCGGCCACCGTACCGAGGTTATTATCTGACAAACATCCAGTGAGGAACATCCTAAAGCATGCATCCAAGATCTCCTAGGAACAATATAGAAAAAGCACTGTTATAGATACTGCACTTCCATGTGTTGCAATGTAATTTTTCAAAGCCCCTCAAAATTTGGACATTCAAAAATTTCTGAATGTCACAGCCTTAAAAACATCCACAAATAATGACAAATAAATAACTTATATTTAATATATATTTAAAAAAAAGTTGTTTTCTACCAAAACTGGTTGATTGCTAGTCAGAATTTCCAACTGCCTAATTGCAATAGAACAGCATTTAAAGTCAGATTTCTAGTCCTTCCAGACCTCCTAAGTTTCATCAAGTTTCAGGTGTATAAAGATACATGAACACGGCAGGACCCAGGGATATGTGCAGAACTAATGTATAATGTATAAAGGCAGGGTAGGCAATTTCGGAGAGGCTAGCAATAGTAAGCTATCTTTGAAAGCATGAGATCCCACCTCCCTTCAGAGCGTCTTCAAAGCCACACCTCCTTCAAAACACATGGACACACACACACGAGAGACAAGAGAAGGCATTAAATGACATAAATTATATAAAGCACATAACATTACAAGAATGATGAACGTAAACAACTTACAGAGCTCTTACTTGTACCACCTGACTGCTGCAGATTCATTTCGCCATTGTTAGTTTGACATAGAAACACATAAATCCGAGTCTGAGGACGTGCCATCTCATAATTACAGTTACAACACGGCATGAACGCAGTATAAGCTCGTTGTTTTGGTTCAGGAGGAACTGTAAAAGACAGCTGCTGTTTGTTTGCGGCGCTTGGTGACTGTCTGTCTGCAGTTCTGCATAGTCTTATGGAGAGCAGGTGCAGAAATACATATGCTGACAGGCAGGTAGGACATCGTATCATTGCATTTGGATGAACATTTTTTGGTCCTGAGAATTCCACTAAAAGATATATGTTTTAATATTTAGACCACTTCTATTATTGATTGCTATAAGGAAATAAAGAGCGCTTCAACCAGTATAAAAAAAGAATTTATATTAATTGCCTACCCTACCTTTAAAGTAAATGAAATGCAACAATAAGCCAAAACTTCCAACATCACAATAATAAAAACTTTTTGCAGAGGCAGGTGTGCAACATCTAGTAAACGAGCATTTCTGATAATTATTATAATGATTTCTTGATTATTTTACACCTGCAAAACAATTGCGAGCATTGCATAATTTTATTCAACCTCTACAATTTAGTTGCAAAGAGACTTCATCAACAGCCGAACCCTGCAAAGCACCACCACTTGTGGAACACCTGTATGGTTGTAAGTCAGAGATATTCATTAGGAATATCCCACAATATGACATTGAAAAGAACGCATTATTAGTTGAGAAAAACTGTAGCATCATTTGTTTGCAGATGCCACTTAAAACTACCACTGTTAAAAATACTTTTCGTTAATTTAAATAAAGCTGAGGTAAAATATACACAAGACAGAATTTCAAATTTGAATTTAAGCTTTTTAAGTTTAAGTAATAAAATGACTAAAACTGAAATAAAAATTAAAGTTAACATTAATTAAAAAAAGAACTTATAAAAATGACAAAAGCACATAACAAAAACACAAAAACGTCAACTAAAATTAAAATGAAAACTTAAAATATAAAAAAAGCTTTATATAATTTTTTTTAAAGTCACTTAAGTGTCCAAATATTTTTGCGGGACTTGTCGCATTCACATAAAACTGTGAACTATTACTTATGTAAGTACATGAACGTAAACAAAGTCCCTGTAAGGCAAGTCATTTCACTCGGCGGCCATCTTTATTACACCTCTTGGGCAGCTATTTCAGTCGTGTGAGTTCAGCTCCTATCTCTTTGAATGGGGAAACATCAAATTCTCAAAATCTGTTAACCAAGCTTATGATTAAACTTCATATTTGAAATCATCAATGAAATCTGACAACAACTGTCTCATAAATGTTGTTTCTAAACACTTGAATCATGACAAACAAATGCATTTTTCAGCTTGCGAAAATGCACAATCCTAAGCGTGCGTCTCAGAACACTGCCTGTTTCTATAGCAACCGGAGCTTCTAACGGCAGCTGCAGTGAAGCGATACATTTACTAATCAACGATTGGCTCTTTAATTTGGAAGGTGGGGCTTATTCGCCATATTAGGCGTTGCACTTTCTCCCATTTATAAGTAATCAGAGTGCACCTATATATAAAGTCTTTGGTAGTATGTACGAATTAATAGTATTCAAAAAACATTAGGTGAAAAGTATAGAACATACTTTTTTAACGGTCACAAAGTAAGTTCAAATTCAAATGTAGTACCTAATCAGACAGTACACGATTTCGGACGCACCGTGACGAATCGCAACCTGAGCTTCTAAAGGCAGTTGCAGTGACACGATGACTTCTCTTTTATTTAGAAGGCGGGGCTTATTCCGCCATATTGCACATTGCACTTTCTCCCATTCATAGTAATATGACTGGCACTGTCTTTGTATATCTAAAGTCTTTGACGTAAATAACTACAGTAAAGTCAAGTATGAGCACTTGCAATGCACTGGCCCATAAACTGGCATCTACGTTTGCATACTTGTGTAGAATATGGCCTTAGTTCACAAAAGCGCAAGGAGATCAAACTTCTAAAAACCTTTAAAGTTTAGTCTTTAGAGAGAAAACAGCAGCACAAACTTTCCAAACTTGTCTCCAAAGAGCGTTTGAAGAATACTTGTGGCCGCTGAAAAGCTGTCTTCAGAGCGCAGATGGTGGAGAGTGAGATGGCCACTTGTTTGCATTCCCCATCGACGCCTGCGCCGCTCGAAGAAAGAAAATCAATCAGTGTGACAGACTCATCCACCTCTCAAACACTCCAGCACACTCTCACCCGTCACATCATTTATCCAACACAACTGACAGGGCTGGCCCCACACACACACACACACACACATTTATTTACACACCTGATACCACACTCACTCAGTTCTGTCTCTTCTCTGGAGTTTCATCCTTTTAGTGCCCCTCTCTTCAAACCATTTATCAGCACTTTATGGCTTTTTAAAGAAGAAAAAGGGAATATTTGAATCAGGCCGAGTTTGAAACTCGAGCAATCCTGGGAAGAACACAGGAAACAGAAATCACAGGAAGTGCCTCGACAATGAGGCTGCTAAACGAACACGCACGCACGCTTGTTAAAACACAAATTTAAACACAAAGACACATTATCTCTATATTCAATAGCCTGTTTAAATATGTATTCAGGCTCCTCTGCTGCCTCTCATGTTTTATTGAGAAATTTAGGCCATGTGGGGGTTTGGAAGGAAACCCTCCAATTTAGGATTAAGTTCAAAGCTGTAAACCCATCTAAATCCCTTCATCATGACTTCAGGCTGCATTCATAACCTCACTACACATTCATAAAGCCTGTTTGGCACCTGTCATAGACCAGCAGAAAGATAAGCATTAGCATGGGAGAATCAGATAACAGTTCTGCAGTAATATTCACTTTTTCAGTGCATGAATGCAAATAAATGTTCAAATAAAAATAAAAAACTAATTTACTCACCCATATGTTGCTGCAATCCAGTCCTAGTTACTTTCATGAAGTGTTTAGGGAAACAACTTTGAAATTTTAGAAATTTTAAATAGAAATACTTTAAAAAAAATAATAAAAAAACTACATAATTTTACCAAGACAAACTAAAAAAACAAAACCTTAAAATATAAAAAAAGCTAATTCACGTTTACTCAAAGCAGCTTATAAGGATTTTTTATAAAGTTTTTACATGTTTGATATATAGCTGAGCTATTATTTTGAAATCATAGCTAGCTTTGCTAAACATTACTAGATTTTAAACTGGCTCACTTAAATTAATGAATCGATTCACAAAAATTATTCATATAAAAATCAGCTGTAAAGCTGCAATACAATATTACTAAAAATAGAAATGACATACATACATAGATATACATATGTTTATACTGGCATTTCAGAAACGATCTCCGTCCACACTACATGACTGAAAACGCATATCACATGACCGTTCATGCACACTGGGCATGCGTGTACAAGTGTAAACATTCGCCTCTTGCTCATTTATGCAGCTGCAGTATTATAAAATACAGCGTTTAACTGCACAACGGCTGCTAAAAAGGACCACAAAAGTCAGCAAAACATGCAGTTCCGTCTCTGTGTTATTGTTTACATGGTCGTCGAGGCTGGTATGTTACAGAGCCGGTGAGAGACAGCTCTGGGCTGTATTTCCCAAAAGCATTGTAACAATAGCCACCAATGGTTTCTACGATCAACTTAGGCGTACAATGCTTTTGGTAAACGCAGCTCTGTTGTGTATTGTTGTATATTGTTGTGTTCAGGTTGCGTAATGTGGGAAGCCACGCCATTGTTTTCAAAAGCTAAAACAGGGTCTGCAGCATTTTCGAGGTTTGAAAACGCCAAACTGTAGCAAAAATTAAGAGTTTTTTAAATGAAAACGCACAAGTGTAAACGAGGCCTATGACTGGATCATTATTGCAGCGATTATTATGTCTCTAGCATGTTATATGTTTGGCAACAGTTCTTCTAACCCCAATTAATGGAGTGTGTAGCTTTTCATTTCTTAAATAACCATGTAGGAAGATACATCATGTAACAATAACAATAAATGTTGTGATGTTATTTCCATCAAGAGGTGCATCAATTTGTGGTCAAGATCCTGTATTGATAATACAAGAGTCAAGCGCTCTGTAAAGTCTCCTCCAGCACATCCCAAAGACTTTCAATGAATTTAAGGTCTGGAATCAGAGGGGCCAATTCATGTGTGGAAATTATTCTTCTTGCTCCCTCCCAACCATTCTTTCACATTTTAAGAATCTTGCTATTGTCATCCTGGAATATGGCCATGATGTGTCTTCCTACATGGTTGTTTAAGAAATGAAAAGCTACACACTCCATCAATTAGGGTTAGAAGAACTGTTGCAAACTGTTGAAAGATATAACATGCTAGAAACATAATACTCACTGCGATAATGTTCAAATCATTGACTCTTAAGCATTTGCCTATTTAAATCCAAACAGTGACTTTTTTTTGGCCGGGCAGTGTATGTGTATGTGTACATATACACTCACCTAAAGGATTATTAGGAACACCATACTAATACTGTGTTTGACCCCCTTTCGCCTTCAGAACTGCCTTAATTCTACGTGGCATTGATTCAAGAAGGTGCTGAAAGCATTCTTTAGAAATGTTGGCCCATATTGATAGGATAGCATCTTGCAGTTGATGGAGATTTATGGGATGCACATCCAGGGCACGAAGCTCCCGTTCCACCACATCCCAAAGATGCTCTATTGGGTTGAGATCTGGTGACTGTGGGGGCCATTTTAGTACAGTGAACTCATTGAACACATGTTCAAGAAACCAATTTGAAATGATTCGAGCTTTGTGACATGGTGCATTATCCTGCTGGAAGTAGCCATCAGAGGATGGGTACATGGTGGTCATAAAGGGATGGACATGGTCAGAAACAATGCTCAGGTAGGCCGTGGCATTTAAACGATGCCCAATTGGCACTAAGGGGCCTAAAGTGTGCCAAGAAAACATCCCCCACACCATTACACCACCACCACCAGCCTGCACAGTGGTAACAAGGCATGATGGATCCATGTTCTCATTCTGTTTACTCCAAATTCTGACTCTATCATCTGAATGTCTCAACAGAAATCGAGACTCATTAGACCAGGCAACATTTTTCCAGTCTTCAACTGTCCAATTTTGGTGGGCTCGTGCAAATTGTAGCCTCTTTTTCCTATTTGTAGTGGAGATGAGTGGTACCCGATGGGGTCTTCTGCTGTTGTAGCCCATCCGCCTCAAGGTTGTGCGTGTTGTGGCTTCACAAATGCTTTGCTGCATACCTCGGTTGTAACGAGTGGTTATTTCAGTCAAAGTTGCTCTTCTATCAGCTTGAATCAGTCGGCCCACTCTCCTCTAACCTCTAGCATCAACAAGGCATTTTCGCCCACAGGACTGCCGCATACTGGATGTTTTTCCCTTTTCACACCATTCTTTGTAAACTCTAGAAATGGTTGTGCGTGAAAATCCCAGTAACTGAGCAGATTGTGAAATACTCAGACCGGCCCGTCTGGCACCAACAACCATGCCATGCTCAAAATTGCTTAAATCACCTCAATCTTTCCCATTCTGACATTCAGTTTGGAGTTCAGGAGATTGTCTTGACCAGGACCACACCCCTAAATGCATTGAAGCAACTGCCATGTGATTGGTTGATTAGATAATTGCATTAATGAGAAATTGAACAGGTGTTCCTAATAATCCTTTAGGTGAGTGTATACATACATGCATATATCTTTTCTTTCCACAGTGCAGCTAGAAAAAACACCAGAGGTTTCAAATCTCATTTGTGTACATTAAAATATGGTGCATGAAAACTTAATGCTATCTAAATGGAAAGCCAATAATATTTGACTTGCGTTAAACCTGGTGCAACATGTCTTGAGTCCCCATGTACATGCTAATGCGAATGAGACCATTTGCGTTCCATCTTTGTCTGCTACAATGTTTGGCACACATTCACCAATTTTATTGCTTAGAAGTTGCTTGACTATTATGTGCAAACTAGCACATATTTGAAGGTGTGCACAACATATGCTGATTACAAACTGAGAATTGTGTAGGAGGTATAAGTGTGAAATATCTCAATCCATCTGTGGGAACAAAGTAAAGAAAAACTTGCAGAAACAACCATATAATACATCCAGAATGAATCTGGATCCAGAAGAACCTGGCAGAAAGTTGTCAGCTTCAGTGCATATTTATATAATACATGAACACCCAACTAACCTTTCACGTGTCCTGACCCGTCACAGAGCTTGTGGAATGTGAAGTAGTGTTCGTGATATTTATTCAAGCCTAATGTGTGTCTGATGTTTGTTGGATGAGTTGTGCATCGCATAAAACCCTCCAAATGGCACAGCCTCTGAGACTTCCAGAGATGTGAGATCTGCAGAGTTAAAGGGGCAAACATTATTTTATTTTGATTCCTAAAACTTCTAATCAACACAGGACTTGCACGAGTCTCAAAGGTGACTCAAAGTCATTAAACGGGTGTGGGTGGAGGTATTCAGATCAATATGGAAGGTCATATCCACCTACATGATATGTGTAAGCAGACTTTTGACCGCATATACACAGTACTGTACAAAAGTTTGGAGTATGTAAGATATTCTTTTTCTTTTTTTAAAGTCTCTTTTGATGCATTTATTTGATCAAGAATACAGTAAAAAAAGGAATATTGGTAAATATTATTACAATTTAATATAACTTATTTAAATATATTTTTTAATTTATTACTTTGATGGCAAAGCTGAATTTTCAGCATCATTACTCCAGTCTTCAGTGTCACATGATCTTTCAGAAATCATTCTAATATGCTGATTTACTGCTCAAGAAACATTTCTTATCATCATCAATGTTGAAAACAGTTGTGCCGATTAATATTTCGGTGGAAACTATGATGCAGTTTTTTTTTTTTTTTTCAGGATTCTTTGATGAATAGAAAGTTCACAAGAACAGCATTTATTTGAAAAGTATAATTTTTTTGTTACAAAAAATGGCTATGGAACTGTGTACTGACTGTCTGATGCAAAATGAGCGCAACAATGGCAAGAGCTGGTTGAAATCGTCCATTTCAATAAGACTGCCTGGCTTTATACAACTGTCAGACACGTTTAAGAGACACAATGAGTTGCATTAACAATTGATCAGTTTGATACACCAAACGCTTTTGACAAAGATCTAATGACTAATTGGCAGTTTAAGACACTTAGTTGCAAAGTAAACTCGATATTTACAACCAGATTTAGAAAATTCTGCTTTGCGGAGTTATTTCTGAGACATTATCTGCATGTATTATATAAGATCTATTATCTATATTAAGATCAACAGAAAAGTACATACTCATTTCTAACACAACTGTGCACTTTTTGTAAGACAGTCTATGAATCAAAGATCAAATTTTACTTCTAAATCAACTGCCACTGTAAAAACCAATAGTAAAACTGTGCTTTTATTATATCGGAATATCATAAATTTGCCATTGTGCACTGCAAATATTGTCTCCACTCCACCTCATTTAAAAGCATAATTTTCTATTAAATCACTTGTGTGCAATTACTGTATTCATTATATTTACTTAACAATAGTAATTGAATATATAATATATATTTATTCACTTAGTACTTACAAATCAATCATATCCCGCATCTGTTACACTAGGCATATATTCCCAACTTTTTTTTTTTACTCTGTGTACATCGTGGTACTATAGTCTGTATTTTTTTTTCTTTTAGTCCTCGTGACTATCTATTACATGTATCACTAACTATGTTTCCATCCATTTTATGTGAATTTTGGGATATTGCGTAAAAAGATGCTTGATGGAAACAGCATGAAATGGATAAATTCTAAAAATGTGCCAAAAAAGTGGAATATCACATAATTGGAATTGGAATATCACGAATAAAGCATCGTTTCCATCCAGTGAGCTGAAGAGAACAAGATTGTCTCTTCCTGATAAACTGGCGATAAATATCAATAAGAAAATGGAAGTTGATGAAGTAGGAGAAACACAATAAACACGATCATGTTAACTTGCTTTGAAGATGGATGCCAGCTGTTAGGGAACGCAGTCGTGTAAGACAGTTCTGTAAGGTAATTATAGGCTACTGAACCACTTTGACGACAGACTTTGCTCAGGCAAAACAGCATTTCAGATGTTGTGCAATGAGATTGGTCCGCTGGTAGGCCCAGTTTTGCCATCCCATCGCAAAGTCACATGACTTTTTAATGCGCATAGAGGAATTTATTCAGTAAATGTGTTTCCATTGTAGTCTATGTGCATGTTTTCTTATCGGGTAAAAATGTATATATCTGCCTCAATTGAGCGCATATGCGCATTTTTAGAATTTATGCGCATTTCAGCATTTTTTATGCGATATCCCAAAATGTGCATACAAATAGGTGGATGAAAATACCAAAATGTGCATACATCCTAAAAAACGCACATACATGATACATGTTTTATCCGACTCACATGATTGCATTCCTAAACGGCAGGAATCCGCCTCCGAATGATAATATAACAGCGTTTATTGAGTTTCATCTACTCGCTCTGAAGCGGAAGCCATTCATGATGTTCAAAATAAGCCACTTAAATGCAGAAACTTCCATTTTTATTTTGCGCCAGTTTCCCCAGGAAGTGCCGATTTTGTTCTTTTGAACACATGGAATGGAAATGGTGCTTTATTCGCAAATGTTTTATGCAATTTTTTAATTCTGTGCACCAGTTAAATTTGCAGCTTTGGATGGAAACATAAGCTGCGTTTCCATTACCCTTCAAATTGCACAAATTGAAAATACGACCAACGGAAACACGTCAGTTTCACAAAAACTCCCATATATCGCAAAACAAGTTTTTATGCTCGCATGAGGTGGTTTTTCAGGCAATTTAAAAAAGGAATATTTCGCAAAACTGCAATAGAAACAGTTTTTTTTTTCCGCATTTACAGGTCACCTGGCGTACGCAAAAGTCACATGATCATTCTGAATCCACAGTTCCTCTGTGAAATCTCGTACTATAACCTCCCAGATAAAGGGCTTTCCTTGCCATTAATGCTTGGATAATATGTCAACGTCTCCTTCGATTAAAAATAATAAGTAGTGCGGTGACTGCAATATACGTAAACCTACCAATGTCCGGCTCCATGATTTTTTGAATGACTTCTCGTGAGAAAAAAAATTTAGTTGCATAACATAGGTTAATGGAAACGCTGCCATTTTTTAACAATCGTTTTTTATCGACATTTAGAAAATATTGCAAAAATGTAATGGAAACCAGGCTATAGATACTGTTGTTTTTCTGAAGAGGCAGTTTTGTTTTTTATCCACTGCCATGCAATGTGCTAAAAATGCCTCTAAAGTTGACTTTGATTCAAAGTCTTTGCATCTGCAAAACAGCCGTACCAATTCCAGAAAGCAACCGGTGTCAACCGATCAGATTGCAACTGCCGATTTCAGCCAGCTCTTGCCATTTTAATGCGAAACCAGATCTCCACCTGTAAACCTCCCGGATGTTCCCCAGCACTAGCAAGAACACGCTCACGTGGAACACAACGACTCACTTAACTCTTGACCTTCTGTTCAGGCTGTGTAAAGAACAGAGGACATTATTCCGTTAATGGCACAGCGTCTAAATGTTCGGTTCCTTCAGACATGTTCAGTGACTACTCAAAGGCAACAATCAAACCATTATCCCTCCATCTGCAGATAAGAGACAAACACAGGTGTAAAGAGAGAGAGAGAGAGAGTGAGAGTGAGAGAGGGAGAGAGAACGTGGGTTGAGCTGTCAGTCACTGATTAGCTATTGGATGGGAACCGGGAGGAAATGAGGATAGAGAGAGAGACTGGAAGAAAAGCATCAATGACCTTTCAGCTGCAGCTTTTACTCTTCCACACAGAAAGAGAAAGCTCACTCCATCCATTATTGAATTCCTGAATCAGCTTCCCTGAATAATGGCACTCCGGTTGAAAGGACCTGGAAAGTAGGTTCACTTTCTCTGTCTCTCGCACTCTTTCTTCTCCCCCCAGGCACTCTTCGTTTCCATCCCTTTTAGCACACTTGAGACTGGAAATGCCACAAGTGCCTCTGGCTATAACTAATCACACGAAATCACTCACCTCTGTCTTTGTCACAGTGACCCGAGTGCTGTCACGGGCTTTGGGTGGCAGCTCTTCCATGAGTTGCTGTGATCAATATTTCAGCCGTAGACGGAGGCCTTCTGCATGGGAGAGAGCCGTTCCTCCCTCCCGCACCTCCATCAGCCCTGACGGATTGGAGCTCGGGGGGCCGTAGAGCACCGGGGACGCAGGAGAAGTAATATTTAGACAGATCACAATGGTCCACCTGCAAATAGGGTTGTGCATGAGAGCAAACCAAGCGGAAAGACAGAGAGATGGAGAGTGACAGGAAGTAGAACATATGCTTGGGGGGAAATGGAGCTGGAATCTAAAATGAAGCGAGAGGTTGTGTTATATTTTTAATATGGCCATGAATAAAGGAAGCCCAACAGAGCGCATTATTGTTTTTATAAAAGTTAAATTACCACATACTAAAAATATTAAAAGGACACATTTACATTTTAAAACTTTATTTTAAGGGAATTACTTTAATGTAATTCTATGTATGTTAATGAGGTAATTTTACATATTTAGTAATAATACTTAAAAGCATACTATAAAGAGAAAGAAAATTTCAACTCAAATTAATATTTCATGTCCAGTTTTTATTTTGCTTAGTAAGTAGTCGTGTCATATAGGGTAGTGTAAAGTCAGCTTGTCATTATCACAAAATAAACAGGGTGATCAAAACTTGTATCAACCTAAATGGGTTCACTGGCAAAAATACCTGGCTGACTGTACATTATCCTATCCTGTGAAATTAAATAAATAAATAAATGTTCATTACAGCATGAAAAACTATTTGAATAGCAACAATAAAATTACAATATTAATTTGATATTTATTAAATTAATTATTAATATTCTGCTTACTGAAAAAGAAAAAGGTTTTTCTTTTCTTTCACATTCAGCTCTTTGTTTCATTTAACAATTTCTCGTTCTTTGTGATATGAAAGTAGCACATTTTGTTGACATTTTCAAAGCTTGTAATTGGTGCTGTCATTTTTTTGATGTGCTCAATGTGCTAAAAAGATAAAAATAATAGAATCATTTCAAAAATTAAATAAATATATTTCAGGTACATTTTAGTTTTTTATTTATTTACCAAGTAGTCACTCAAATAAAAATGATTTATTTAGATATGACATTTAAATTTTGTTCACTTTACTTAAAAATATCTAATTTTGTCACAACTTAATTTAATTGTGTTCAATCAACCTAATATATTTAAAACTGAAGTTTACTTAATTTATTTGTGTTAAAACTACATGAATCATTTTTTTTGACAACTAACTGGGCAGTGGATCTGTAGTTCCCAGCATGCTTTGCAAGGGACTGAGTGTTATTTAATTCTTTTCTGTAAAGGGAAAAATGTTGTTAGTTAATGTTAGTGTTTAATGTTCAGTTATGCTGGACATTTAGAGGAGTTTTGAATTTTGTGGTTGCCATTATGCTGAAGAGTGGCGCCTGTGCTTAGGCTGTGTGATCTATGCTGTTCTATGTCTAGAGTGACACCAATCTTTTCTTATATTTTCATTATATGCATTGTGTATGATGATGAATGAAACTTCTTATAGTTGATTTTCCAATTAGATGTTTTAAATTTAAGTTTGACAAGTATATAAATATCATTTAAATGGTATTTGATCATTTGAGCTCAATTACATTGTCCCAAGCTATTTTGGACTAACTCAATTACATTTCATTGCATGAATTAGTTTTTTATGAGGCTACACATTTATTGGATGGAAAACCTGTCCTCAATTAAATTGAGTTTGTCCAATGAGTTATTTTTCTGAGTGTAGTAATGTCAAGTCAGCTCTTCACAAAATAAAGCCCAACAGCGTGATCAAGTATCACCCTAACAGAGTTTATTTTGCAAAACTAATGGCTGACCTATCCTGCATACCACATAAATAAATTATTTATAAATTGCTTAATATATCTCTTAAAAACTGGCCAAGGAACAACAAAAAAACATTATTAATCTGAAAACGTTACTGAAAAAGATTTTTTTTTCTCTCTCTTTAGTCCTCTCACATCATACTCTTTGTGTATCTTACCAGTTTTTTCTTACCACTTTGAGAGATATGAAAGCACTGGCATCTAAGACATTGTTTTCTGGATAAGCAGTCAGATATACAGGATATTTAACGACAGAACACTGCACTGCATAGATCTATTCAATTATTACAAGCCAGCCATATACTGTAGGTTGACTCCACCTGAAACCCGTTAACCAATCTTTATGTTGTTGTAATTAGCCTGCATTGAGGATAATGATACACATAAAAAAAACACTGTGGGTATTAATAATAAAAGCAATTATTTATTGCACATTTGTGTTTTTTCTTTAATTCTATGTGCTTTTACCACAGTTAATGCCATATAAAAGTCAACCCACCAAATCTTGCGTTGTTCTGTCTGTGTGCCGTTGGTTGCGTGCCGTTACCTTCGGTACGCTCCAACATAGAGCCCCCTAAAGCAGAAAGCTGCTGACATGTAAAGGCCAAACATTTCACATAATTCAAAATGACTCATTTAAAAACTTCCCTCGTCATTTCTCATGAGGACAGCGTTCCGCAGAGGCCCAAAACACTTTCCCTGCCAGTCCTTCAGCGTAGTCTCTCTCAGTACACTCTCTCTACGGACTTACTTACGGCGTGTCTGTGAAATCACCTTTTGTCCTTTGGTGTCTTTCCCCCACCCCCTAAGTGTCCTGATGTTTGACAGGACAGCTAAAAATAAACGGCAAACTGCACAATTAGCTGTTATAATGTCCCATAATTTCCCCTGAAATTCGCAGCACCCTGGAATGGCCATCAACACCTTTGACGGAACGGTCAAATTGAATAATAAATGTTTAATGCTGGTTCGGTCGCAGTCAGTCAACAGTCAACAGACTGTGGCTGTGGGCAGGGAGACGACGAGGTCATTAACCCTGCCATTTGCTTAACAAGCGCTAATTACAGCTGACATTTCCACAGGGCGCTTCCGAGCGTCAGCTGCCTGGACTCATCAAGGGGACACGGTCATTCTTCACATGCATGCAAGCACATGCACACACACACAAAATAATGAAATTAAAACAGAGTACCAACAGTTTAATAGAATCCAAAAATCAAACATACAGCAGAAAACTCCCACGTCTCTCTTTTCTTTAAGGCTAAAAGCAGTGGACTACAAAAGCACTGATTAAGCAATAAGAACCCAATGACTCGAGGATTTTGGCATTTTGCGCAGAGGGGAAAACAACACAAATAAAAGAACAGAGATCTGGCATCAGGACGCACCATGAAGCTGCTACAGAGACTTATTTGCATTGCAAACTGAGAACACAATCATGACGCTATGAGCCACATAAACCACAGTACTGTTCTTCCACATCTACATTATCATAAAACTGCAAAAAAAAAAAAAAAAAACTCTCTCCACAAGTAGAAAGACTAATACAAGGAGAAGCACCATTTCTATTTGCAGACCGAAGGCAAATATTTGATCCTAAAATTATAGAGTACATTTTGAATAAATCAAAAAAGAACAAAAGCATATCTTTCAAACATAGCCCCGGTGGATGGAACAGATAAATGAAAGGAGCAATGATTCCAAGCGGAGAGCCCAAAATGGAGAGAGGGAAAAAGCATTGGAAGGAGACAAATAACTTAAGACGTAGAGGACATGTCTATAAATAGACATGGTGGCCATACCGGCAGGGCACACACTTTTTATTTTCTTAAAAAAAAATAAAAAAAAAGGGAAGCTATGAAAACAAAGGAAAAAAAACTAATTCTATTAACCACAGTCAACTCGCTCAAAATCAAAAGGCCAGAAATAAGTAAAAACACAAAACAACAATTATATGAATTCATGAACCACATGAGTTGACCCTGTTTACACCTGGTTGCATTTTGATCGACCAGATCAGAAGTAGACGAAGGAGACACATTCTCGTTTACACCTGGTGTTTTAATCCGTCTCTTTTGTCCACTTTCAACCACTTCTGTCCTGATTTTTTCAAGGGGAGGGTCTATCGGTAAATGTATGGGCTTTTTCAGATCTTTCGATCTAATGGACAAAATGAGCTCAAGCTATTTACATATGAACGCGACCGGGAACGCTTTAGTTTCTGATCTGATAACCGCAAGACCACGCTGAATACTGAGTGTGTGTTAGAAATCAGGAATGGTGAGAGAACATTGTGCTTTGTTCGTTTTTTGTCATCAAATCAAACTTGGGTCCCCAGCCGACAAAGTTTACATCCCATCTAGCTAGCGCGCTTCCCATAATGTTTACCTGTCAGGTCAATAGGCGGAGAGGAGTCGATCTTTTGCGGCTGTTCGAACACATTCGACCACAGGAGCGTCTACACTACGCTACGAAAATGCTTTTCCGTCTACCTCTGGAAGTGGTCGAAAGTAGACAAGCTCGAAATGTTTTCACCTGTATTTAGCTTTGTCCACTTGTGATCGCATTGACAAAAACACTTCTTAGTACTAGGTGTAAACAGGGCCTAAGATTCACAATACAATAATACTCATAATCTGTGCCATAAGCAGAAGAAATCATCAAAAACCTGTGGTTTAATGTGTACTTGCGAAAACAGGATATGAATGCACATGCAGGAAAAAGGCAATAGATGTAATACAATCAGATGTGTCTGACAAATCCAAACTGTTTAAAACATTCATGATAAAAGATGCCCGAAAAGTGTAAAAGTCAACATGAAACCAATTTAAGTGGAGCAGAATATTCCAGAAAAAATGCAGGGTGGGACATTAATATTTTATTCATCAGGAATTGATTGGATGATAGAGAGTGAGCATTAAATATTGTACCAAGTATGAAGCAGAATGCGAATTTGCAGTGGATTGTGAAGGACTACCGTGTTTCTGAAACACCATCTGCATCATCATGCGAGATCCTGAAACGCTGCAGAATCCTATCCTCCTTCCTCGATAAAGCCATTGTATTGGCTGACAGCTTTATGGGTCTCTAATAGAAATGAAAGAAATTTGCCTTTACAGTGTACACTACTGATCAAAAGTGTTTTTTTTTTAAGGACATTAATGCTTTTATGCAGCAAGGATGCATTAAATTGATCAAAAATAACGGTAGACTTTTTAAAATTGTTACAAAGATTTCTATTGCAAATAAATGTTCTTTTTGAACTTTCTATTCATCAATGAATTATGTTTCTTGAGCAGCAAATCAGCATCTTAGAATGATTTCTGAAGGATGATGTGACTGAAGACTGGAGTAATGATCCTGAAAATTCAGCTTTGCATCACAGGAATAAATTACATTTTAAAATATATTCAGATAGAAAACAGCTATTTTAAATGCAATACTATTTCACAATATTACAGTTTTTACTGCATTTTTGATTAAATAAACGCAGCCTTGGTGAGCATCTTACCAACCCCAAATATTTGAACTGAAGTGTACAGTACTTACAGTAGCACAGCAATTGTTTAAATAGCTAGAGCAAGATGTAACAAGTTACACTTTTGATAAGGCATTGAGAAAGGGTGAGTCTCTGTACAAGTTCACCCTAAAAAGCCTCTTTATGGCTATTGGTTAACTTTATCCATTAGTCTAAGTGAGATCAGCAGAAAAGAAAAAGTGTTTCAGAGGCAGTGATGAAGACTATAAAGGCCAAATCTCAATGTGCTCTAATGAATCACAGACGATAAGACCAGCAATATGTATTAAGAAAGTAAACGGTGTCCATTTTGATTTCATGTTGACTTAAACAAGTTTTAACAGATCAACAGATTCATTATAACAATCAATTAAAACTTTCATGACATTCAAAAGACTAGAACTGGGAGCTAATCTGTAAATTCACTCAACACGTCTCATGAATAATTACTGCCTCGTCTCCTCACCAGGGTCAGCAATCTCAACCCTCGACAATAAGTCACCCTTTCATTAGCGCACTTTCAAGGGGTGATGAGCAAACAAATTATCTCTGGAGTGAATATCAGCTCATTAAAGTATGCAAAGACATAAACCTAAACCTGAAAAAGAAAAAAATACATTCCAGTTCACTTCAAAATAAGAGTGCAGCACTGCAAATGCTTCATCAAAAATAGATTGTAACAGCAAGACCGTACGGAGCAGGTGGTTTCAAATGTCACTGACGGATGAATAAGGACAGCAAGCCAACAAAATGTACGGTATTTAAGCGTTTAACATCAGCAAACTGTAAATCCTCCACAGCGCTGAGCTAGAAGTTCAACGGCATCACTTTTAACTGATTCCGACACCTTCCTCTAATCAATACTCTCGGTTTGCTTCAATAATTAAAGCAGAAAGACACTTATTTAATTTATTATTCAGATTATCCATGCAGGGTTTTGGTCCAAGTTATAATGATTGGAGGTTTTAATGAAAATATTTGCTTTTGATAAGTCAGAGAAAATCATTTCGCATTACACGCTAATTTATAAAGATCACACATCTACTTTGGAAAGATTGAGAACTTGAACAATTAATCACCAATCAAAACGAATCAGCCAGAGTTAATAAATATACAGAGAGGTGAAACAAGGGTTCAAAGGGAAAAGGGAGATAATCAGATCATCTACATCTGATTAGCATGAATATCTGCATAATTCGGTTGCCCTGGGAGATTAAACGGACGTGCAGATGGTAGATGCCTTTTCACAGTGGTTTGAGACTTCATCTACTGTTCGTTAACAGTATTTAAGATTATGATTTGTGCTGCTTGAAGCGTGTCTGCCAGGTATTACCCATCCACGCTTCAGTACCACACCGTGAAAGCCAAAACCGTTAAGTCCGTCTCTAAGTCAGTAGGTTTCTTTCAACAGGACTCCAGTCCTGTGGTCTCATAGGCTGACCTCATATCACACTGATTCATTCTTTATAAAGTCACATATTTCACTGCAGTTTGATTCAGTCATCTCCGCTGAAACGTTACCTCAGTAGTAGTCGAACGCTTATAATAAAGCACTAAAAGTACCAATTTTCTAAGAAATAATTGTGCAAGAGCTTCATATGCACACAAAGCCACTTTAAAAGATTAGATTCTCCTGTTTGATTGTTAAAATTCACAGTCGTACGATTCTAATAAACATAAAAGCCCGAAACAAAACCCAAACATACTCTGGCGGCTGCATATTGATTCTTCGAATCCGTAATGCTTGGCTGCGTCTCTTGAGAAATGACCCTTTATGGCTGCCATAGTTTCATGTATTGCAGAGCTTCAATAACACCGTCTCCGAGTGATTAGGAACGGGAATCGACCTGTGTACCTGCGTGTGGTACAATCAATGTCGCAATGAGCAAAAGGTCTGAAGAGATCACATTATGGTCTAATAACACAAAACGAGAACATATGGGGGAAAAAAGATCTGCCACAAAATAAAAGTGAGAGAGATGATTTCTCCACATCTGAGGTAACAAATGGAGGAAGATGCGGGAAAGCCTTCAGAAAAACAAACTGCTAGTATGTCATGTCCTTCTGTTTTTATTCTGATACGCTCACATAAGCGCTTTCTTTTCCTCAGCGCTTGGCATCTCGTTGTCAGTTATCTTCTGAAGTCATCTGCAGAATGCAAAATGAACTGTCAACCATCAAGATCGCAGTTTTTTTCCCCCAAAATATGTTTTGTTTGTGGTTGTTTACAGCGTCTCATTCTGGACTGTGAATTGTAACAGACGATGACACAAATTTGAGGTCATTGGCGAAAATTGGTGAGCTCTAACTTCACTGTGTCAGATTAAACCGAGCGAAGAAGTGTCATTGTTAGGTCAGATCATCGTCTGGGTTTGTGGAGTCTCGTTGTGGTCCGGTAACGGGTTCTCATCTCTTGTAGTGGCTCGGAGCATCAGCGAACATGTATTTGAGTCTGTAGGCCTCTGCCAGTAGTAAACCCACCTCTTCGTTGCCCCAGTGTATTGTGGGAAGGTTCTGCAGGAGCATTAGCAGGCTCTGAAACGACATAACACATTTTATAAAACTGGAACATTTAGTGGCTTTTAAAGAGCTCCGTCAATCTGCTGGTAGCTGCTGTTCACCTTGAAAAATACTGGCTTTTCCTGGCTAATACCTACTCTTTGAAATGCATTTTTACTGTTCTCAACTGGAAAATCTTGTAATCACAGCATGATTACAATGTTAGGATAATGTGATTCATGATTGGTGCTGCTCTTAGGTCACTGCTTGTGTGTTTATCGTGTGTGTGTGTGTGTGTGTGTGTATGTGGGTTTTCCACCACCTACAGCTGCTGTAAGTGCACAAGAACAGATCTATCGTAATCAGCTTCACTCTTTGTAAGATCAGATCTCGGATTCTTTGGTCTGGGAATTTTAGCGCAGTAGCATACAAGCTGGAAATCATCGATTTTCAAGTTGCTAACTGCCTTTGAGCTTTGGGATAAAAATAAATAAATAATGGTGCTCATCACAACAGCCTATATATATATATTTTGACAGAATAGTCTGGCATCACGTCACATGAATATAAATAATATAAGTTAACTTAAGAGACTGATTAAAGATGTTTAACATGCTTAAATTGAATTAAAACCATTACGGCATTAACCAACAATGGTTTCATTTTGATTTGCGTGATTTATAATCGCTTTGCAAATGCACAGGTGTCTTTGTTCAATTCTCAGGCACAACAATAAATGAGCTTCTGTAAACAGAAGCTCATTTATCAGTAAATAAATGGAGAAACACCTCAGTAATTTATTTCTAAATCAAATCCAGATGGGACATTTGCGGTCTTTGTATAGAGTAAACTAATAACTATCAAAGCTCAACAAGTCTGAAATATCACCTGAAACTCACCCTCAATGTGTGATCTTACGTACAGTTAAAGCACAAGAAGACTGTAGTGACATCAACATCTTTAATATTTGGTGAGAAAAAAAATGTAAGACTACAATGAAAATGTGGGATGCAGTATCATTTAAAAAAAACCTAAATAAAATTTTAGGATGTTGAAAATTCACATAAAAAAAAGTTAATTTTTTTTTTTGAATTTAAACATTTAATAATAAACATTAAAATATTTAATAAAAAAGTGTTAAAAATAAAAATATTCTTAACAATAATGATAAAAATAATATTTTAGAATAAAATATTCATATGAATATTTGTTATATATTACTTAAATTCGTAAAATATTTTAGACAAATATTTATATTAATAAAATAAAATATATTAATAATAATGTATTATTATTATTATTATTACTATATTTAATTTGAATTAAGATGAAAAAATTTTGTCTTAAATATTTTTTCACATGATTGCTGTCAGATTTTCTCAACAATAATACATATTTTTTTTTTATTATTAAATATTATTTATTAAAAAAAAACATTCACATGATTGCCATCACAGATGTTCTCAACAACAATAAAAATTATAAATATTTTATTATTAGGAGTAGTAGCAGTTTTTAACAATCAAATAAACAAATTTGTGAAAGCAATCATGTGAACATGATCATCAGTCCATAGATGATTAAATGTGATTATTTTAATCCATTGACAGCCCAAGTATAAACGCATGCTCAAATAGCTGTTCATCAAACCCTTCTCTACCTGGACCTGACAATGAGGCAAATAATAAACGAGAGAATCAGAGATGGAGCTGAGGCATGGAGATCCTTTGAAAGAAAGGGTGAAAGAGCGAGAATGAAGGCGAATAACAGAACGTTCTCGTTTCGCGGGCGCTGAGGTGTGGTGAATCCGCTGGTCTGTGAAATTCGGTTACAGCAGAGGCGGCTCCATTGGAGGGCCAATTATTCTGATAGTCTTGGGGTAAGTGACGGCTGGGACGCTTTCAAGTGATGCATGCATGTGTGGAAAGCGCTCGGCAGACATGCAGACGGTTACATGTAAACGACGCGTGCTTATTCAAGGAGCCCAGCGGCCGTGACATGCATGACACGTGGAAACATATCGGTACCTGAAAGTCCACCATGGAGAGGATCTCTTTACGCCATTTGATGAGGAAGGCGGCGCACACGTAGAGGTGGAAATGTGAGAATCCCTCTGACTCCGCCTGAGGATCAAGAGCAGAATGCACATGCTTGCATAAGTAAGCAGTCATTAAGCAGATGATTATTCAAAGTG
Organism: Rhinogobio ventralis; assembly: GCA_039654625.1. Lineage (NCBI taxonomy): Eukaryota > Metazoa > Chordata > Actinopteri > Cypriniformes > Gobionidae > Rhinogobio > Rhinogobio ventralis. The sequence continues at coordinate 31,850,578 of CM077211.1, forward strand.
ACATACAGCACACTTATTAGAGAGACAACCCCTGGGGTTAAGTGGCTTTCACAAAGGGCAAAATAATGATTGCTCGAGGTTTGCTCCTTGCAGGGATTGAACCACCAACCTTCCAGTTACCAGTCTTGAGCTTTAAAGCAATAGTTCATCCAAATGAGAAATTCTGTCATTTATTCACACTTGTGTTGCTCCAAACCTATATAAGCATCTAAGCGTTGTTTTTGTCTACATGACCATCTTAATGACTTCACAAAGCTGCTTTTAGTTTTTTAATGGACTTTATTAAATCTTCACACATTTTTTCCCCTTACAACAGCAGTTAATGAAGAAACAACATGAACATTTCACAAAAGTATGTGCGATATGCACTATATTTAGTCTTTTTAAGTCATAGAGCTCCAGGCTAGCATTTGAGAGCAATAGCAAGTTATTATTCACCAAATTTGAGTATCAATGATATCAAACCAGGCATTTTTGAATATGAACATAAATGAGATTTAACCGCAATGAAGAGGAAGATTTTCAACAAATAATGATTTGAAAATTTTATCTGTACCTCACCAGCATTTTTTTTTGTTAACTAAAACTATTAAATACTATTATTAATATAAATATTAGACAAAAAACTTAAAATGAAACAAAAACTAGAAATAAGTAGTAAAATGACAAATTAAAACTGAATAAATTTAAGCTAAATAGAAATATTTAAATAGGGCTGTAGATTTTACGTGTTAATTTAATTACGTTATTAGGGAAAATAACGTGTTAAAATTATTAACGCATTTAACGCACCCGCCCCCGACCTACGTAGGTCATCTGACATTTCACAGTCAACTGGTGATGAACATGAAGCAGGGCAACAGCCCACTGTGTGACTGCATTCTAAAGGCTATAGAATGCATTTAGAATGCCCCTAAAATACAAGATATCAGGGCAAAAATGCCCCTGTATGAGTTTTTGTCTCATATTTATCTCATGATATAGTAGCACAATGTCACACGAGTGATGTTTTTGTCCCGAAGTGCAAATGTGATATTGATTTTATACAGCAGTTAAAAATAAGTTAATATTTTGTTATATTTTAGACACAATATTGTCTGCTTTTGCTCAATTTTACCAATGAAAATATGACCTATAAAGCCAGAGCAGAGTTTTGTTTCTGAATGAATCTGTGTTTTGAGCGAATCATTCGGGTGAACCAATGATTCAATGGCCCATTCATAAAGAGAGCCATTTACTTCATTCCTGAATTAATTAGCCATTTGAACGAATTGAATGAATCAATGACTCAATTACTTTACTCATTTAGACATTTACTGCCACCTACTGGCAGTTTTAGTTTCTTATTTCATTATTTATAATTTCATAAAAAATAAAAAAGGTTTTCAATATTAATAAAAACCCATTAAAGGTATAGCTCACCATCATCATTTACTCACCCGGCCACTGAAGCCTGAAAGTTGGTGTGTAATAAATTGTATGCTGAATCAAATAAAATATTTTTTCTTCTAAAGCTACTTTTTGTAATGGTTATTTGATGCTTTTCTCATTTAACACAAAAATGACTTTAAAGGGCACCTATTATGCCCCTTTTTACAAGATGTAATATAAGTCTCAGGTGTCCCCAGAGTGTATCTGTGAAGTTTTAGATCAAAATTCCTAACAGATCGTTTAATATACCATTTTGAAAATGGCAATTTTAAATTTTGAGCTGTTTTGTGTGTGTCTCCTTTAAATGCAAATGAGCTGCTGCTCCCCACCCTAGAGAGAAGGCGAAGCCTTCACAGCTCACACCAGTGAACACGCGAATGAAAACTGAAACATGATACATCTGTTTGGCTTTGATTATCATCTCTATAGGACACGCTCACGTGACATTACAGTTCTTGATCATTATGAAATATTATCATCTGCATGCGTTTTAAAGCCATATCACTCTCAACCTTACAGTCTATGCTCTCAGCTTGAGCACACACATCCGACACATGCGCACAGAGAGCTGGATGTCGGTGTGTCTGTAATTAGGCTATTAAACTAGATTAGTTCTCTTTCATGTGTTATTGCGATTAAACTGTCAAATGCACACAAGGTTATGTCAGAAACACACAAAGTTCACATGAGATCAGTTGGTTATGTCTGTGCACGTATGCAGCAAGTACAGAAATCCTGTGTGTATATATTAGATCTGTGTACTAAAGTGAAAGCAGTGTAATATACAGCACCTACTGCTATATCTGCTGTTAATATGAGTCAAACAACAGAAGATAAACAGAAAATCACTCACTGCTCTTGACTGATTAAACTTTAGTAGCTTTAATAAGAACACATTTCTTAATTGAACGCTGCTGTTAAATGCTCTGGCGAGGAGATAAACGTGGCGGACTTTGTATAGCTCTATGAGGGCGGGGTCTATGCTAATACAGCAGTGTCCATCAACACTCGTGGGCAGGGCCTGTGAAATGTGACGTCACTTTGCCAGAAATCTGAAAACGGCTTGTTCTGAGACACTGCTCATGATTTTTGGGGATTAAAAAAAAGGAGTGGGTGGATTTTTACCATTATAGGGTGGTTGTGTACACACATTGCCAACACACATTTATGTTCAAACACCATGTAAAAGTGAATTTTGCATAATAGGTGCCCTTTAAATTTCTCAGCTAAATTTGATGTGCGATTAATTCCATTAATTAATCGCCAAATCGTGTAATTAAATCTATTAAAAGCTTTAATTGCTTGACAGCCCTAATTTAAACTAATAAAAATGACAAAAAAACAAAAAAAACAAACAGAAAATTAAAATGAAAACAAAATTTTAAAATAAAAACTTATTTAAAATATTAATAAATGGTATATAAATAATATAATATACTATAACAGGGCATAAATAATACTAAAAGAATAGTCATATGAGCCCCTATGAGGATTTTATGGTGCTTTTTTGTTTTGCATTTTTGGACACAGGGTCAATATAAATTGTTGCTGTATAGACAAGGATCTGCATGAGAACTTTTCTGTCTTTTATTTGAACTGGATTTGCTGCTGCTTAGCTACTGCTCCGACGACTGCACATTCCTTTAGCCAGAAATAAAAAGAACCGTTTATTTCCATGATGAGTAATAAGAGTTTTAAAATATTATTCGTTAAATTATTCAGCTATAGTCGAGCGCCTACACACAGAGCTCCTAATGTAGTTTTACCATCTATCTAATTTATTGGACTGGGAATTAGGCCGCGTTAGTTATTCCCAACATATCTAAAGAAGACACCACCCATTCCGGCTCTCCGCTCCTCATTTGTCCTCTTCTCTCTCCAGCATCCCCCTCTACTTGTGTTGTGTACAGTGTTGTAGATTCAGCCACTTGAGAGGCAGCGAGCGGTTATAAATAGCTTTGTTTGCTTTGTTTCTGTTGGTCCCTCTTGAAGTGAGAAGAGAGGGGGAAAAGGAGGAGGAGAATGAGGAAGGAGGAAAAAGTTGGATTTTATCAAGACAAAGAAATAGCAAGAACTACAAGTGATTCTAGGAGTTCAGTTTATCAGTTATCAAATTATGAGATGTGTTGGTCCAAAAGTGTTTCTTGCTTTAAAGGAACACTCCACTTTTTTGAAAATGGGCTCATTTTCCAACTCTCCTAGAGTTAAACAGTTGAGTTTTACCATTTTTGAATCCATTCAGCTCATCTCCGGATCGGTAGAACTTTTAGTATAGCTTAGCATAGATCATTGAATCTGATTAGACCGTTAGCATCTCGTTTAAAAATAACCAAAAATCTTCTATATTTTTCCTATTTAAAACTTGACTCTTCTGTAGTTACGTCGTGTACTAAGACTGACGGAAAATGAAAAGTTGCGATTTTCTGGACCGATATGGCTAGAAACTATACTCTCATTCCTGTGTAACAATCAAGGAACTTTGGTGCCATACCATGGGTGCAGCAGGCGCAATATTACACAGTGCCTGAAAGCTAAGCTATGCTAAAAGTTCTACCGCCATATCCGGAGATCAGCTGAATGGATTCGAAAACGGTAAAACTCAACTGTTTAACTCTAGGGGAGTTGGAAAATGAGCCTGGCGCGATGTATGGCGAGAGGAGTTACACTTTCTTTGTAAGTTGAATACGGAGGGTGGTCTGGAGGAAACTAGATATTTTACTTTATAAAGTTTTAAATATGGATATTTTTCTTACAAAAACCCATAAATTTGCTTCAGATGGCCTTTATTAACCTCCTGGAGCCGTGTGGAGTATGTTTATAATGGATGGTTGCACAAACTCATTGGCCTTGTTCACTACCATTACAAAACTGGAAAAGGCCAAGATATTTATTAATATAACTCTGTGTTCATCAGAAAGAAGAAAGTCATATACACCTAGGATGGATTAAGGGTGTGTAAATCATGGGGTAATTTTATTTTAAAGTGAACTAATCCTTGTCCTAATTGGAGGCCTAATCTACTTAATCTAAGCCCTGTCTGTGAAACTGGGCCTAAGTGTACTACAAGTACCATAGTATCACCAACTGACACAATCACTGTACTATACTGCTGACAGAGTACTTGTTTTTTTTTTTTAGGGGATAAGAGAGAGACAGAAAGAATGGCTCAAGAGACAAAGAGAGGCCGAGGACATAGGGAGACTTAAAATGAGTGAAGACTAAGCAACAAAAGCAAAAGAAAGAAGCGTTCATGATTAAGTCTTTTTCCTAGGAACGCATCCGACATGGGGTTATTCACAGCCAAGTGTTCGCTCCTCTACCTCTCAACAGAACCCATCTCACTAATGGAGTGGACGTGAGATGCAGATGCTTCAGAACATCAGTCAGACATTAGCATGACTTTCCTTTTTGTCTTCACAGCCCTTTCTCTCCCTCTCCTCCGTTTTGCTCACCCACATCTCTTTCTTTCTGGCCTGAGCTCTTTGTGCACCTCTAATTGATCTTGAGGAGTGAGTCTTTGTGCCAAACGTGCAATTACAGGTGGGACCTGATAAAGGAGCCCAGGAGAAGTTGAGACGCTTTTCTCTGCCTTTAGCTTTATATGAGTGGATAAAACCCTCTCATCTAATCAACTTACTCTGGTTCGCCAAACATGCAACATGTGTCTGTGTTATCGGGAAAAGCTCAAAGTGTCATTTTAACAATGGAAGATTAATACAAAAGGACGATAAAAAGCCTGTAATTAATACTAGAAGGCAACAAGAAAATCAAAATGTACCCAATCTGCTTCCCTAGGTGTGCACGCTTCATCAACCCATGTTATCCAAAAGAAAAAAAAGAAAAAAAAAAAAGTTTTGAAGCAGGATGTATGCATTGTGATGTCACGATAAATAATGCTGGCTGAGCTCATGAATATCAATTGAATCTTGCAGATGCTGCTACATAACCTGAACTGCCCTCTCATGTAATCTCATTAATATTCATGAGCCAGTTCTATAAAGTTGTGCCTAATTTTGCTTTCTAGGCATTCCTTGTCAATGCGGCATCGAGCTGCTTTATATTTTACATGACCTTTTATCATTTTGTTCAACATTTTTAAAACAGATTTTTTTAAACACAAATATCCAAGACCTATTGATATGGAGATCATACACTGCCTGGCCACAAAAAACTTGTTTGGATTTTAATAGGCAAATGCTTGAGAGTCTATAATTAAATCATGATTGCAGTAATTATTATGTTTCTAGCACAGTGGTTCCCAACCTGGGGGCGCCAGAGTTCGCAGGGGGGGCGCAAGTGTTTATATGCTTTGAGGTCAAACATGGATACAAAAAACCTTTCTGTATAATTTCTAGGAATGCTCCAAATGATCGGCCACTTATCCGAAAATGTTGACAATTACTTCATTTGATTCTATAGGTGGTCTCTCTGCTTGCCGATCACATTTTAATGACGCAAAAGACGCGAGCTTGTTCACACCAGCTGTGAGATCTGCGGCAAAAAAGAAAAGATCAGCAGTAGCTGCGTCTCGGGGCTCAATAATAACGCAGTGAAAAGGTGTGTATGGTTCAAAATCCAGAATTCTTCCACTCTCTTCTGAACTCTTTCCCTCACACGGTAGCGTGTTCTCCTCATTAGAGCTTCAGGTGAAGGGTTGCCAGTAGAGATGCACTGGTCTACTGACCATCAGTCAGAACCAGCCAGTTCCGTTTTTTTTTGTTTTTATTTACACAAAATGCATTGCAATCATTTCTCAAAATGTAATTTATGTGGACAACATTAACTGAGGCCAAAGATGGGACACGCTGAAGATGGACGCAAAGAGAAGATCAGAGAAAATACTGTACCGGGCAGAGCAAGCTCACTGTTGCGATGCTTGGAATATTGGAAGAAAATTCTACACATTAAATTGGAGTGGGGGCTTATATGAATGCATTTCTGAAGGGAAAGGACTGACTTCACACAATTTTCGATTACATTTTCTTTTAATCTTACCTCTGCATGACGCCTATTAAAGTAGTGTTTATATATAAAAGAGCAGCGCTCGTGCTGCTTTGTTTCCAGAGGTAACCAAGGAAACTCTATACACTGCAAAAATGCTTTTCTTATGTAGTACTTTTGTCTTGTTTCTAGTCTAAATATATAAGAATTCTTAAATCAAGATGCATTTACTAGATAAGTAAAATTACCTAAGATATTTTTTCTTGTTTTCTGGAAAGCAAAATTATCTGCTAATGATGGCAGATCATCTTGCTTGTTTTAAGCAAAAACTCACTTTATTTCCCCAAAAAATATCTTTTTACTTATCTAGTATCTTGATTTAAGATTTTTTTTGATATTTGGACGGGAAACAAGACAAAAATACTAAGTAAGAAAAGCTAATTTAAATCCAAACAACTACTTTTTTTTGGCCTGGCAGTGTATCTGTAATATTTGTTCTTTTATGAGACGTCAAAAATAAAAAAAGTCAAAAATTTAACATCGAAGATCGTAATCAGGTCTGGTCATGTCCAGTCCAGCTAAAACCCCATTGTGAGTGCTGTTTTATAGATTTGGGAATTTGTAACTACAGGTAAAAATAAATTTTTTCACAGGCCCAGTTGAGATTGAATAACCTTTTTGCTTCAATAAATAACATTATCATTTAAAAGCTGTATTTTGTGTTACTCAGGTTGCCTTTGTTTTATGTTAGATTTTGTTTTCATTTCTGAAACAATTTAGAAGGATTTGTTCTAAAAGTAAAATCTCTCATTTCTTAATTAAACAAATGATCTGCATGTCTCATCATTACATTTGAAGAGGCATGGCAGGTTACAAGTGGTTTAAGCGTAGTTTAACCTTGAAAACACATGCATCATGGCTCAGCTTCTTTCTGCGTTTTATGCTGGCCTCATTTACACTTCCCTCCTCTACCTCAGCGAGGTGGGTCAATGCCACCTTTACTGCTCGCCCCAACCCTGACCACACTGTGAAAACGCCAGAGGAAAAAAGAAAAAAAAAAGAAAAAAGGAATTGAGAAAGAACAGATGAAAAATAATCTTGCCAAGCAGAGTTTAAAGGAACACTCAGTATTTTTTTTTCATACGATTTTAAACTTGGTTAAGAAAAATGTGTCAAAATACACCATATTGCCAAAAGTTTTGGGACGCCTTTACATGCACATGAACTTTAATGATATCCCATTCTTAATTCTTGGTTCAACTCTTCTGGGAAGGCTTTCCACAAAGTTTAGGAGTGTGTTTATGGGAATTTTTCTTCTAGAAGCGCATTTGTGAGGTCAGGCACTGATGTTGGACGAGAAGGCCTGGCTCGCAATCTCCACTCTGATTCATCTCAAAGGTGTTCTATCGGGTTGAGGCCAGGACTCTGTGCAGGCCAGTCAAGTTCCTCCACACCAAACTCACTCATCCATGTCTTTATGGACCTTGCTTTGTGCACTGGTGTGCAGTCATATTGAAACAAGAAGGGGCCACCCCCAAACTGTTCCCACAAAGTTGGGAGCATGAAATTGTCCAAAATGTCTTGGTATGCTGAAGCATTAAGAGGTCCTTTCACTGGAACTAAGGGACCAATCCCAACCCCTGAAAAACAACCACACCATAATCCCCCCTCCACCAAACTTTACACTTGGCACAATGCAGTCAGGCAAGACCGTTCTCCTGACAGACGCCAAACCCAGACAGAGAAGTGTGATTCGTCACTCCAGAGAACACGTCTCCACTGCTCTTAAGTCTGGCGTGCTTTACGCCACTGCATCCGACGCTTTGCATTTAACTTGGTGATGTAAGGCTTGAATGCAGCTGCTCAGCCATGGAAACCCATTCCATGAAGCTCTGGTTGAGATTCCAAAGGCCTGGTTGAGTTAGTTAGTAGTGTGTTGAAACTCACGGTTATGGTATAAAGGTGAAATTTCTGAACATTCTTGAAGTGGTTGAAAATCACAACACACTGGTCCAGCCAACCAATCAGAGCACATTGCACTTTTTGCAAGGAGGGACTTCATAGAGACAGGAACTAAACTAAAGAGCGTTACTGGGAAATGAGGTGCAGCAACAATGTAATATATATAAAAAAATTATGTTCTAGTAGACCCCAAAAACAAAAACAAGACTTTTTAAAAGTTAATAACAGGTCTTGTTTAAAGGCATATGTTGACTTTAAAGGGGTGATGAATTGAGAAATCAACTTTCCCTTGAGCCTCTGATATATAAAAGTTCATCATGATATAAGAATATCCTGTACGTTTCGGAGCTGAAGACTTCCTTGTTAGTCAAAGAAAAGCTTTTATTTACGCTCAATCTCAGAATATGCCAACCCTTGACGTCATCGTGTGGTTAAACGCCGCCTCAACATAAGAATAAGTACGCCTGATTCTGTAGCCCCGCCCACCGACTCATGGAGCTAAACGGATCGCGCTACAGAGCAATAAACATGCCGAAGAGAGTAAGATATTGCGCTGTGCCTGGTTGTGGAAGAACACAGTCCCTGCATAAGCTTCCTTCGGATTCTAATATTAGGAATGAGTGGTTGAACTTTTTTTAATGAAGTTCCAGCTCACGTGCGTAAGACATTGCACGTTTGTTTGCTTCATTTCACCGCGGAATCGTTTGTAAACAAGACACAGGCCGATTGGATCCAACAGGAATGGAACAACACACTTATGGGAGTAAAACATGTTTTTTATATGTGATAGTATTGCATTGTTACAGATCATTTTCGGTTATACTATAATATAAAATTAGAAAAAACAGATACATTAGAAATAAACCTAATTAAGGATAACTTACCAAGCTGTCACAGGCTGTAATATCCTTTCTACTTGAGGTGTTCTTGGTTCATTGTTCTGTGATTCGGGATCAGACTCTGGGTCGAACATTTTTCCACAATGGACGTTTTCAAATCAATTCCCCACGTGTACTGATGGGGGAGTCGAAACTCATTATAATATGCAAAACTGTTATCCAATCATAGCAGTGGGCGTTTACTTCAATGTCTTCAGTGCGGAACGCCCATAAGAACCGATCGTTCAGGAGAGAGGCTCAAAACCATGTAGAAAATAGCCTATTACTTATTCATTATGATGTTTTTGAATGTAAAAACCACACGAATGTAATAAGCTGACCTCAGACAGTACTACAAACAGTATACAATAATAAAAAAGCCAGTTCATGACCCCTTTAAGTTTGCTTCAAAGGGCTGATGATCCAACATGGCTATCAACAATGTTTGGCAACAACGCTGATTCAAAACATACGGAAGCAAATGTCATGCAAGCATGGATAATAGTTCAACACTCACCATTTACTCTCTTGGACTGTACTGACAACTATTCCCCCTTTATCCAATAAAACCCACCTTGTGGGAATGGATCTACGTCAAAAAGCCATGCATGAGAGATGGCGCGGCAGATAGATGGAGGCAGATGTAAAGGACAAAGAAATGAGCAAGGAGATATATCAAAAGGAAGTCTCAGAGAGGAAATGCAGACAGGACACGAAAGGAAATCAGTGGAAGGAAACTCTTCAAAGGAATATTAATGAATGACAGGAATATGAGTAGTTCACACCTCTGTACCATTTTAACAAGAAAAAAATGTATGAGCAGCATATGGTCTTCAAGGACGTGTCACCCATAACCTCTGATGCATTTAAAAAAATTATTTGAAGATCAGCTATCATTCATGGGAGTCTGCATTCTTCCTGCAAACCCCATAAGGGAGGTGACATAGGGGTGACTAGGGATGTAAAAAGTAGGCCTGTCAAAATTAACGAGTTAACGCATGTGATTAATTTTTTCAGTTTAACACGTTCAAAATATTTAATGCAATTTTTCCTGTCATCCTTTGGCTAGCGTTACATTATAAGACCAGACTCTTATTCATGCAAATGCTTTTAAACCATTCAAGCATGACAAGACACAAACGAGAACGCAGTGCGGTACTGGAGCGTGTCTGTGAATCTCCTGTCTGTGTGATACACACACACTCATGCGCACAGAAAGCCGTTTCAGACAGAGCTTGAACGGACAAAAACACAAAATGATGACAACAAGTATCCTCATAAGCACTTTAACTCATTTACGTCTTTTAAATTAGTTAAATGTGAAAATGGGATGCGAGCACATTTATCCCAGCACACAACATTGTTTTGGATGTTCCGTCACAAAATATACTCAATAAAAGCAGACCAATCTGGTTGTGAACATATCCCTGGGCCTTCAGGATCAGTATCTTTAGGTTCAGTGTTAAAATGCCACTGTGAACGCTAAGCGGACCAAGCCTATTTATTTTTTATTTTTTTGGTCCGGACCAAACACACCCTAATTCTCAGCACAAATATTTACACCCCTACTAGTGGTTCAAGTTCTGGGCTGGTAACCAAACATGAACCAGATCCATTAACTATCACCATTGTTTTTGATCAAGACACTCAACTCCAGGCCACTCACTTTGGATAAAATGATCAGATAAAAGGCAAAATTGACATAGAAGTGCGTGTAAAGGCTTTTCTGACATGTTTTCATTCTAATTCACTGGCTGGTTTTGGTGCAGCAGTACCTGGTACGTGTCCCACAGGCGAATGGTACAGCGCAGTGGCAGCTCCCTCATTAGCAGATTATTCATCCAGCGGAAAGCAAACTGCAGATACTCCACCTCACACTTCTGAAAGTGCATGTGGACATCCTCTGTGGGCATAGAAAAGAAAAGCACAGGGGGTTTATATCCATTTGCTGGTAGTTTCTGCAAAGTGCTGCACTGGGAGTAGCTTTTGTAACCCATCTATGGACCCCCTTTGTTTAAAGAAGCACTCTGGCCCTGAACTAAGATCACCGCAATTGTTGAATTCTCCCCACACCTGTTTCACTGAATTAACATTATAGACCCCTAACGTGTGTGTAATTATATTTGATTGAATGGCGAGAGAGAGAGAATGTTGGGATGAAAAGGAAAAGAAAGCCTGGTGCTTAGCTCATTGACAGAGGGATTTTTTTCTGATAAGCTCTCATTCGGCCTTTGAACAGAATAAGAATGGCTTTCAAAACCGGACATATTGACTCGAGTCTTGATAGATATTGATGGAGAAAATGTGACAGCTCTCTAAAAGTGCAGAGAACTGAAGTCGGACCCATCAAAAGAAAAATGAAAACCCTTTCTGCCACGAATAAAAGCAAAAATATCATGTAAAAAAAAAAAAGGCTTAAATAATGAATGATCTTTGCAATGTTTCATAAGGGTTGCATCATAATGGATTCAGCTAATGTTGTGAGTCATTGGTGTGAGGTTTGAACATTATCACAAATTCTCTTCTCTTGCAATCCCAACAAAAGGTTTGTTCATAATGATTGTGATCCCAGTAAACAAAATGAAAGTATTTGCAAATAATTTCTTACATCACAATTTAAACCATTTAATTTGTCATTATTTTTTAAAAATACATTAAAAAAACTGACATAGTTTTCCAGAAAAATGTAAAAAAAGGACCGTCACAGATTGATACGTTGATCTCGGTGGTAAAAGAGGACCAAAAGAGGACCAAAAGAGGATCAAAATCACTGTACTCATAATGAATAAAGATAAAAGATCAAAAAGTCTAGTAAAAACATTTCCATTTTTACATTTGCAAAGTGAAAATACACACAAAAAAAACACCAACAGCCAATGCATCAGGCAGCATCCCAATTATTTTAACCATTATTATCCCAATTATTTAAAAAAATTGCATAAAAATAAAAAGGTTCTGCATGAGGAAAATGTATATACATGTTTTGGAAACATTACTATTTTTAATGTTTTTGAAAGAAGACTCTTATGCTCATCAAGCCTACATTTATTGCTTAAAAATACAGAAAAAATCTGTAATATTGTGAAATATTATTACAATTTAAAATAACTGTTTTCTATTTTGATATGCTATAAAATAGAATTTATTTATGTGCTGGAAAGCTGAATTTTCAACCATACTCCAGTCTTCAGTGTCACATGATCCTTCAGAAATCATTGTAATATGCTGATTTAATTTTAATGTTGGAAACAGTTGTGCTGCTTAACATTTTTTTATAACCTATAATACTTTTTTTCAGGATTCTTTGATAAATAAAAAGTTAAAAAGAACAGGGGTCAGCATGGGCACCCTGACTGGTCTGCGGCTATGCAGCCCCATACGCAATAAACTGCAATGCACTATGTATTCTGACACCTTTCTATCAGAACCAGCATTAACTTCTTGAGCAATCTGAGCTATAGTAGCTCGTCTGTTTGATCGGACCACACAGGCCAGCCTTCACTCCCCACGTGCATCAATGAGCCTTAGCCGCCCATGACCCTGTCGCCGGTTCACCACTGTTCCTTTCTTGAACCACTTTTGATAGATACTGACCACTGCAGACCGGGAACACCCCACAAGAGCTGCAGTTTTGGAGATGCTCTGACCCAGTCGTCTAGCCATCACAATTTGGCCCTTGTCAAACTCGCTCAAATCCTCACGCTTGCCCATTTTTCCTGCTTCTAACACATCAACTTTGAGGACAAAATGTTCACTTGCTTCCTAATATATCCCACCCACTAACAGGGGCCGAGATGAAGAGATAATCACTTCACCATAATAATGTTCATCAGTGGTGTAAAGTATTTGAGTAAATTAGTTGCTGTACTTAAAGGAGGGGTATCACACACAGTTTATGTTAATCTCATGTCAATCTTGAGTACCTATAGAGTAGTATTGCATCCTTCATATCTCCGAAAAGCTGTGCCATCCTTAGAAAACGTGAAAAAAAAAAAAACGCTGTCCTAAATAAACGATGGCTATCAATCAGATTCAGCCATACATATATGAACCAGAATCAGATCCAGAGGCTGAAATTGAAGAGAAGCAGCAGCAACAACCACTACAACAGGATGTCTCTATGTGGTAACGTTATGTACTGTAACTGTATATATTTGCTTAGCGGCTTGTGTAAATTACTAATTTCTACTTTCATAATGTCGTCGTAATTTTTTTTATTTGCCTGTTTTAAAACCACCAAAAACTTGTGAGAAACCGGAAGGAGTATTTTTCCTGCCATCCAACGTCCAACTTATTTTTTAAAACTTTGTCCATGTTTAGCATGGGAATCCAAGTCTTTAACAGTGTAAAAAGCTCAGTATGCATGAAATAGCATTATACCCCCCTTTTAAGTAGCTTTTTGGCTACGTTGTAGTTGTATTGAGCATCAAAGATATTAGCAACTTTTACTCTCTACTTGACTACATTTATGAACAAGTAAATGTACTTTTAACTCCAATACATTTGTGTTGAGTAATGTGGCATACACATTACATTTTGTATGGCACCTAACTTTTTCTGCAGCAGTTTGTTTCTGCTATAAAGAAGCGATATTGCCATCTACAGAGCATTCAAGGTACTATATCTTGTGTGTTTTGCCTTTACTCACCCAAACATTTCAACAAGGCTACTTTTCATGAATGCGAGTGCATTAGCAGGTAGTTGATGAATCGCAAGTGTTAGATTTATGAGATGAGGACATGACTGCAGCTGGCGATGAGGACGAAACCAGCACATCCAATGCAAGAAGGCATTGACTATTTAATTTTACTTTACATTATTTTATTTATCTGCTATATTGACAAGACCTTTTTGAAGAATACTGGTTTACTTATGGCCTTTTTGTGCACTTGAGACTTGAGACTTTGACCTTTCGACCTTGATTTTTTGCAACATTGAGGTGTTCAGTTTTATTTAGATTTTAGAAAATAAACATTTCTCCTCATCTTTGTTTCTTGTTTTCACTGGTATGTCTCTCAGGTGTTGAGGACTAGTGTATCGTTGAGCCTATATTTAGTATGAGTAAAATACTTAAGTACTGTTAAAATCAGATACTTTAAGACTTTTACTCAAGTTGTATTCGAATTGGTGACTTGTAAAGGAGTAATTTTCGCTGTAAGGAATCTGTAATTTTACTCAAGTATGGTTTTCAGGCACTCTTTACACCTCTGATGTTCATTGTCAATGTTATGCCTGATCGGTGTGTGTATATACACACACACACACACACACACACACACACACAGAGTGGTGGCCAAAATTATTAGAACACCTGACAGATCTGAAAATATTGACCTTTTTTTGCCTCCAAAACATGATTCAATTTCATAATGTTCATGAAACATGCAGATGATTGCTCTGACCATCAAATATCAGATGAAATGAGTCGTACTGTTTTTATCCACTTTTAACTTTAATATTTGGTATGTCCACCTTTTGCAGCAATTACAGCAGCACATCTCTGGCATAGTGTCAATATATTTCCTCTGAGAACTGTAACACTAATGTCATCCAAAGGCTTTCCTTTGAATGTACAATAGATCTGTCCAGTTTATTTTTCCAACTCGCCCTAAATGTGCTCGATGGGGTTGAGGTCCGGAATTTGAGGGGGCCAGTACATAATTTTCAATGTTCCAGCAGATTCCTTCCATCGCAGGTAGTTCTGGCAATAGTTAGAAGAATGTTTTGGGTCATTGTCGTCTTGGAAAATAAATCCAGGCCCAATAAGACGACTCCCAGATGCCAAGTGTTCTAATAATTTTGGCCATCAATGTATATACTATATGATTTTATAAAATGTTTAATTTTTGTAAAAGACTTATTTTTATACTATATACTATATTATATTATATATCATACTATAATTTCTGATTTATAAAATAAATAATAGCTGTCAAGCACATTCAATACCTGCCTTAAGGACTGCTGAATATACTCAATAACGTGAAAAATTATTTTTTGCATAACATGTTAGACGGAAGGCGAACGGTTACTATCGATTCAGAACCAGCGTGTTATTATTCACACATGACTAGTTATGAGCAGCATCTAAGCTTATTTGTCATTTTCCTCATTTCAAATGTAAAAAAAAAAAAAACATGGGAATGTCTACAAAATGCTTGCTAGTGTATTTCCCTGACTCTCTTGCCCTGTGAAAGTGCTATTTGTTATCCCTTCGCTCAGTCCACTCCATTCGTCTCTCCTCTCAACTCACTTCCATTTGCCTTCACACCCTAATCGCAGGGGCTTATGGGGAATTGATTTCTCTTCTGTGCTCCCCGGCGAGACTGTGGGGTCTGCTATTGCTCAAGGTGCTCGTGGATGCTGATGGATGGGAAAGAGGCGCGCAGCGGCTCTCACCATGAGTTTCAATGTGGGCTGTTCAGCTTATCACACCAAACACTCTGAACAGGGGAGGAGGCGTCCAGATGGTATAAACACTCTGACAGAAAAAAAAAAAAAAAAAAAAAGGCGGACTAGTGGCATAACGGAAACGTGTGATTCCAAGAAAAAGAAACGGCCAACACCTTGGGAAAACAAGTCTTTTCCAAGGCGATGAACAAGATCGCACCCTGGCAGAAAAACAACTCGTTGTTTTGAACATTTTGCACTGCTATTTATGGTTCGAAACAACTAGTTCACCTTGTTCTGGAGGGCAAAGGGCGAAATAGATGGGATAATTTAAGGGACTCCAGACACTGTCATTTTGTTCTGGCAGTCATGACATGTTATTTGTGCTGAAGCTTCTGAGGGCGTTAAAAAATGGATTTGTCTCAAAAAGCACAAGTGACACACGATTGGGCCTGAAGCAGCTTTGACGACAGTAAGTTTTATGCTCCTCAAAAGAACAACAGATACAACAACTGACAAAAATGTAAAAAATGACTAAATCTATGAGTACAGCTTTGTTAAAACATCAAAGACAGAGCACAAAGGTAACCCGCTTGTAACTTAAGGTACAACCACAGCAGGAACAACTGCCTCAAACAATGCTAAAGAACCATTTAACTCAAATATTATCATTTTGTAATAATTTACTCGTTCTGAGAATGAGAAATGTGAAAATGGAAAAAATGTAATTCAGAATCAAATTATTATTATTAAATTAATTCAAATATAATTTAGCTTTTTGTAGTGCTGGGATTTAGTTTAAAAGAACTTGGTTGAGCAAAGTATCATAATTTTAATTTTTTGTGTGAACTATTCCTTTAATTCTACGCAGAGTGAAAAGATGTTTGTGAACATGATCTTACCATCTATTCTGCTGACGAGCTCTTCCAGTGCCTTCACTTTAATCTGAATGCCAGGCTGGGCGAATGTGTAGTTGTCCTGATGTAGGAAAACAAAGGCAGTATTTAGAACATGGTATAATTATTTTGTTATCATCTTTTCCACCACTAAATAAAAAAATAAAAAGAGTAATTAAAAAACGACTTTTTATCTCAGAATTCTGTCTTTTTTTCTCACAATTGCGAGTTATAAAGTCACAATTCAGAGATATAAACTTGCAATTGCGTGATATAAAGTCACAATTCTGACTGAGAAAAAAAGGCACAATTCTGACTTTATATCACGCAATTGCGAGTATATATCTTAGAATTCTGACTTTATAACTCACAATTCTGAGATAAAAAGTTGCAATTACTCTTATTTTTTTATTTAGTGGCGGAAACGGGCTTCCATAGTTTTCTACTTGAATATATCTTAAAATGTAATTTATTTCTGTGATGCAAAGCTGAATTTTCAGCATCATTACTCCAGTCTTCAGTGTCATTCTAATATGATGATTTGCTGCTCAAGAAACATTTATTATTATTATCAATGTTGAAAAAAATGGTGTAAAACATTTTTTTAGGATTCATTAATGAATAGAAAGTTCAAAAGAACAGTGTTTATCTGAAAGCGAAAGCTTTTGCAATGATGATTTGCAGAAAATTCAGCTTTGCACCACAGAAATAAATTACATTTTTAAATATATTCAAATATAAAACAGTTATTTTACATTTTAATAATTTAACAATATTATTTTTTTTTTGTATTTTTAATAAAATAAATGCAGCCTTGGTGAGCATAAGAGACTTCTAAAAACATTAAAAATCGTACCGATCAAAAACTTTTGAACGGCAGTGTAATAGAAAAAACAAAACAAAATGAAAAATACTACAATAAATGAAATATTTAAGATAGAACAGCTTGCGAAAAAACATGCAGAACATTCGTCAGGCTAACTGTGCAATAATGTCGAATTGAAATGGGTCTGTTAAAGATCCGTGGCTTGGTACCAGCTGATTAACTGAGGGAAACGGGGGCGCTATAGCATCATAGTTATCGTTATTTTGTTACTAATGTAGTTTCCAGCTCTCTATCTCTGTTCCTCTTCCCTTGTGGGTCATCAAGTGCCAGTGGTCGTCTGCTGTGCTGCGGCTCGTGTTTTAGCCCAGGGGCATGACTGCATGGGAAGACACATTCTGTGTTCTGATCCGTGCGTGTGTTCTGCCCTTCAGCTCGGCTCCACTCAGCCAATGAGCACAACACAGAGCGGCCCACGGGACAACCTGACTGTGGCCTGAATCTGACCCTTGCTCCTGCCTGCAGATGAGTGCCCTGAAACACTCGTCTCACTCTAACAAAGGGCCTTTCTCAAGGGAATGCCAGCCAAGGATCTGAATCCCCCTAGCTTAAAAGTCCAAGCTTCAACTTCCTCTCCAAGTATTTTATGTCTCTCTCTCCCCAAGGCAGGTAAGTGTATTATCCTCTGGGGCTTAAGCACAACAACGTCTGTGCCTTTTTTTCGGCCCATCAGAGTCTTTTTTATTGAATTGTATTCAACTTGTCTCTGGCTTTTGGAAAAGAGCAAAAGGACAGGATAACCACTACAGGGTTTAGTTTTAATAAAAAGACACAGAAGAGTTACTGTCCTAAGGGAACTGAAGATGGACCAAGAATGCCTGGAGAAATTACCGTTACATCTTAAATGCAGTAACTTGGCTGGTGCATGATAGAAGTATGTGATTTGAATTCTGCTTTTTAAAAATATAAAGTTATATAAAATAGGTAATAATAATAATAATAATAATTATTATTATTATTATAAGAAATGTTATTAAGAAATAAGAAATGACAGTTGTGATACGAATGAAAAAAAAAAAAATATATATATATATATATATATATATATATATATATATATATATATATATATATATATATATATATATATATATATATATATATATATATATATATATATATATATATATATACACACACACACACACACACACACACACACACACACACTCACCTAAAGGATAATTAGGAACACCATACTAATACTGTGTTTGACCCCCTTTCGCCTTCAGAACTGCCTTAATTCTACGTGGCATTGATTCAACAAGGTGCTGAAAGCATTCTTTAGAAATGTTGGCCCATATTGATAGGATAGCATCTTGCAGTTGATGGGAGATTTGTGGGATGCACATCCAGGGCACGAAGCTCCCGTTCCACCACATCCCAAAGATGCTCTATTGGGTTGAGATCTGATGACTGTGGGGGCCATTTTAGTACAGTGAACTCATTGTCATGTTCAAGAAACCAATTTGAAATGATTAGAGCTTTGTGACATGGTGCATTATCCTGCTGGAAGTAGCCATCAGAGGATGGGTACATGGTGGTCATAAAGGGATGGACATGGTCAGAAACAATGCTCAGGTAGGCCGTGGCATTTAAACGATGCCCAATTGGCACTAAGGGGCCTAAAGTGTGCCAAGAAAACATCCCCCACACCATTACACCACCACCATCAGCCTGCACAGTGGTAACAAGGCATGATGGATCCATGTTCTCATTCTGTTTACGCCAAATTCTGACTCTACCATCTGAATGTCTCAACAGAAATCGAGACTCATCAGACCAGGCAACATTTTTCCAGTCTTCAACTGTCCAATTTTGGTGAGCTTGTGCAAATTGTAGCCTCTTTTTCCTATTTGTAGTGGAGATGAGTGGTACCCGGTGGGGTCTTCTGCTGTTGTAGCCCATCCGCCTCAAGGTTGTGCGTGTTGTGGCTTCACAAATGCTTTGCTGCATACCTCGGTTGTAACGAGTGGTTATTTCAGTCAAAGTTGCTCTTCTATCAGCTTGAATCAGTCGGCCCATTCTCCTCTGACCTCTAGCATCAACAAGGCATTTTCGCCCACAGGACTGCCGCATACTGGATGTTTTTCCCTTTTCACACGATTCTTTGTAAACTCTAGAAATGGTTGTGCGTGAAAATCCCAGTAACTGAGCAGATTGTGAAATACTCAGACCGGCCCGTCTGGCACCAACAACCATGCCACGCTCAAATTTGCTTAAATCACCTTTCTTTCCTATTCTGACATTCAGTTTGGAGTTCAGGAGATTGTCTTGACCAGGACCACACCCCTAAATGCATTGAAGCTACTGCCATGTGATTGGTTGATTAGATAATTGCATTAATGAGAAATTGAACAGGTGTTCCTAATAATCCTTTAGGTGAGTGTATATATATATATATATATATATATATATATATATATATATATATATATATATATATATATATATATATATATATATATATATATATTTTTTTTTTTTTTTATATTGTATTTTTAATATTAAAAAACAAATTTATTATGAAAATTTTTACCTCTTTTTAATAAAATAAAATAGTAAAAACAATATAAAGGCTGTTGTTGTTGTTATTATTATAAAGTTATGATTAAAGGAATATGATGAAGAAATAAAGAAGAGGAGGAATAAGAAAGATGATGATGACGACAGCATGCATTATATGATATTTGTATATAAATTGTATAAAATATTATATTATTAGAAGTATTTGTATTATTAGAAAAAGGAGGAAGAGGAAGAAGAAGAAAAAGTGGAAAATGAAGAAGAAGAAGAAGAAGAACAAGAGGAGGACGAGGAGAGAAAGAAGAAGATAAAGAATAACTAGAATTACAGGAAGAAAAAGAAGAGAAAGAACAAGAGGAGGATGAGGAAGAAGAACAAGAAGAGGAGGATGAGGAAGAGGAAGAAGAGGAGGAAGAAAAGGAGGAACAAGAGAAAGAACAAGAAGAGGAAGAAGAACAAGATGAGGAGGATGAGGAAAAGGAAGAAGAGGAGGAAGAAAAAGAAGAGGATGTAAAAGAGGAGGAAGAGGAGGGACAAGAGGAAGAAGAAGAGGAGGAAGAAGAGGAGGAAGAAGAACAAGAAGAGGAGGAAGAAGAACAAGAAGAGGAGGAAGAGGAAGAAGAAGAAGAAGAGGATGTAAAAGAGGAGGAAGAGGAGGGACAAGAGGAAGAAGAAGAGGAGGAAGAAGAACAAGAAGAGGAGGAAGAGGAAGAAGAGGAAAAAGAAGGGGAGGAGAAGGAAGAAGAAGAGGAAGTAGAGGAACAACAAGAGGAAGAAAAAGAAGAAGAGGAAGAACAACAACAACAATAGGGGGACGAGGAGGGAGGAGAGAAAGAAGAAAAATAGGAAGAAGAAGAAGAGGAAGAAGAGGAAGAACAACAACAAGTGGAAGAAAAGGAAGAAAAAGAAGAAGAGGAAGAAGAACAACGGGGCGAGGAGGGAGGAGGGGAAGAAGAACAAGAAGAGGAGGAGGAGGAAGAAAAATAAGAGGATGTACAAGAGGAGGAAGAGGAGGGACAAGAGGAAGAAGAGGAGGGACAAGAGGAAGAAGAAGAGGAAGTAGAGGAACAACAAGATGAAGAAAAGGAAGAAAAAAAGAAGAGGAAGAACAACAACAACAACAATAGGGGGATGAGGAGGGAGGAGAGAAAGAAGAAGAAAAATAGGAAGAAGAAGAAGAGGAAGAAGTGGAAAAAGAGGAAGAAGTGGAAAAAAAGGAAGAAAAAGAAGAAGAGGAAGAACAGAATTAAAAGCTACTTTTGAATGGACATTGATGAAGAAAGATGGCTACGACATCCCTACCATCTAACCATCTAGCATAAACCTTGAGTGGATCAAATACCTGTATCCCATCCAGCAATTTGCTCATGCACCAAAAGCTGTCGGCTTCGATGTTTCGTTGTGTATCCAGTGGTAAGCTTGCCATTGCAAAATTTTCCACATCTTCCTCTATGGAAAAGAACACACAAAACACACACACACACAAAACACACACACACACATTGGGTCACCAGCAGATCAAACCAGCACACATGCTGCAGGTGCTCTCAGCTGTCTTTGTTTTCTTGCGGGCGACAGCAGTTCTGGTGTGTATCGCACATCGTATGCACAGACACCATGAAGCCATTAGATCATTAGCCGGCAAACTGTATTCTTTATTCAACACATTCATCAACTCGCCCCTCTCGCTCCCTCCCTCCGCAGGCTTCCACTTGCAGCCATGACCTTTCCCGACTCTTTAAACAGTGTGTGCTAAATGATGCTGATACACACATTATGCCCCAGAGAGCCAGACCTGGCTGGAAAAGACTTCTGTGTCCCACTCCACTCACCCACCCACTGCACAACTAATGTAGTCCTCCATCTCTTGATCTCTTTCTCTCTTCCTCTTTTCTTAATAAGGATGGGAGGGGAAGGAAGGACAAGGAGCTATTTTGATGAAGCACTGAGTAAAGAGAAAGAGAGAGAGCGCTCTAGGCATGTTTGCATGCAGCTTGCACATCGCCAAAGCAATTCAGTCAATCACGCGACTTATTGCAGTACATGAGAGCTGAAATATAGATAAGAAGAAGGTCAGATCCAAGGTCGAAGACACAATGAAGAATACATGCTCTCCAACGACCGCAGATACTCAACTGAAGCTGCAAATCAACGCGTGCTGAAGACCATATGGACAACTGCTGCTGAGGTCTGTTAGAGACAAAATCAAACTGACGGTAAACAGCATCCAGCTAAACCCCTATTTGCATACTTTACGAGACAATAAAACGGAGTACACTACTGTTCAAAAGTTTGGGGTCAGTAAGATTTTTTTAAGAAAGTAATGCTCTTATTCAGCAAAGATGCACCCTTGTGCGGTCTCTTTACTTGGGAGTCACACTGGTGGTCTTAGCGGTCAAAAGTGACCGGACCCCTGAAATGTAATTTCTTATTTTTTCAGTAAAATCATTCTAATACATTTTTGTTCAATAATATATTTTCTTTTTTATTTAGCATTTTGAGAGTACTTTGTGGTACTAATTAATTTTTATGCAATAATTAATATCCATTTACCCCCCAAATAAAATCAATTAAAAAAATAAATACATGTCAGGTTAAAATAGAGTCTAGGCCTTTAAAATATATTTTTTGGAAGGCAGATTAGCGCCATCTGTTGAGAGTATAGACAGAAAACTTGTAATACCCTGGTGTAACCACTAGTTGCCTGTATAGCTCTCCATAAAGCAGCTTGTGAATTGTCTAGTTGTTTTTAGACATTTTTATTGTGGAAGATTTAAATATATACATTTAATCTCAAAGACTACTTTTTGTCAAGTTTTCGATTTTTTGTGTGTGTTAGAAATACTGATTTGAAGTGTTAGTTTATGCATTATGATTACAGTCAAACCTGAACATTGTGTTCGAGAGAGAATGCAAGGAAGCATTTTGTTACCCATTTTTTTTATTCAGAATTTAATTTAAAAAAATGCAATTCATTCAATCACCCTGTGGCACCACATCACGTTGGTGAGCTTTTTTCTGCATTATTACTGAATTATTGAATTGATTCAAAACGTTGCTCTGTTACAGACACAGTGGTTCTTGGGTGTATGTGTGTATCTGTGTGTGTGTGTAGGAATGGATGTTTATTTCACAGTCTTGATGTTTTAGAGTGTCACCCCTTCACTGCTGTGAGGTTTTTCTGAATTATGACTGAATTATTGAATAGATTTTACATATTCTCAAAACTTTGCCCTGTGTTACATAGGGTGTGTGTGTGTGTGCGCGTCTGTGTGTGAGTGGATATGTCTATATCACATTCTTGATGTTTTATAGTGTCATCACTGCTGTGTACTTTTTTCAGTATTGTTTCCGATTTGTAGATTGTGCACACAAAAATTCTCAGTATTTTCGTATTTTTGTCAATTTCCCATTCATTTCCTATGGTCGGTCATTTTTGACCGAAGACCATGAGTGTGACTTTTTTTTGTATGACCACTTAGCCTGTTCGAATCATGCCCAAGGGTCATAAAAGTCACCAAGTTTCATACCATTCCAATGAAGCTGTGATTCAAAATGTAAAATTTTCCAGTCAGAATTGACCAAAGACCGCTCAAGGGTTTTTAAACTGAATCAAAGGGACAGTAAAGATATTTATAATGTTACAAAAGATTTCTCTTTTGACATTTCTATTCATTGAAGGAGTAGTTCACTTCAAAATAAAAATTTAACCCCCACATCATTTAAGATGTTCATGTCTTTCTTCAGTTGAAAAGAAATGAAGGTTTTTGAGGAAAACATTCCAGGATTTTTCTCCATATAGTGGACTTCAATGGGGTACAACGGTTTGAAGGTCCAAATTGCAGTTTCAATGTAGCTTCAAAGGGCTCTACACGATCCCAGCCGAGGAATAAGGGTCTTATTTAGTGAATCGATCTGCCATTTTCTAAAAAATATAAACATTTATATATTTTTTAACCACAAATGCTCTGATTTGCGATGCGCCATGCATTACGTCATCACGTTGGAAAGGTCACACTGGAAGTACTGATCCAGTGTTTACAAAGGGAACGTGCAAAGACTAAATCAAACACTCTTCACAAAATTTTTTTTAAAGTAAAGCAATGATGTCGGACGATTTTGAAGTTGGATGACCCCATTGAAGTCCACTATATGGAGAAAATAAATTTTTCGCCCTACCGCGTGTGACCTTTCCAACGTGATGATGTAATGCATGCACCATTTGTGGTTAAAAAGTAAAAAGAAAATGGCAGATCGTTTCACTAGATAAGACCCTTATTCCTCGGCTGGGATCGCGTAGAGCCCTTTGAAGCTGCATTGAAACTGCAACTTGGACCTTCAAACTGTTGTATCCCATTGAAGTCCACTATATGGAGAAAAATCCTGGAATGTTTTCCTCAAAAACCTTAATTTCTTAAAAAAGACATTAACAACTTGGATGACGTGGGGGTGAGTTAATTATCAGGAAATTTTAATTCTACTCCTTAATTAACTACTTCTTTAAAAAAATTCTGATAAAACGCATCAAGGTTTTCACAAAGATATTACACCACACAACGGTTTTCAACATTGGCCATGTTTCCGTTACAGATTTGCACAAAACTTTTCTAAATGTCGATAAAAAACTATTGCGAAATGACGCGTTTACATTAACCAATGTTATGCGACTAAAACATCTATTTTTTTCTCTCACAATAAATCATTCTAAAAATCATGGCAACGGATGTTGGTAGGTTTACGCATAAATCGCAGTCACTGCACTAGCCATTATTTTTAATTGAAAGAGATGTAGACGTATTATCCAAGCATTAATGGCAAGGAAAGCCCCTTACACTTGGGAGTGGCCGTGTATGAGGTGTATTTGGGTGTTTCTCCCTCCTATCTGCTCCAAGGTCTTTATAAACTGTGGCGTTTCTTTTGTTGTTTAGAATCCAGTATTCCCATAATCCTTTTGTCTTTTATGAGTTTAATAAAGAACATGTCCTCAGTCCAAACACACCGTGACTTTTACGTACGCCAGGTAACCTGTAAATGCGAAAAGACTTTCCATTGCAGTTTTGCGAAATATTCCTTTTTCTAATTGCCTGAAAAACCATCTCATGTGAGCGTTTCAATGGTAGTGTTTTTTCAGAAGAAAAAATGTTGTACAGGAAAGGTTAATAAATATTTAAAGGAATAGTTCACCCAAAAATGAAAATTCTGTCATAATTTACTATTTAAAATTGAAGTGTGTAATTCTGCCATTAGCTTCACCTAATGTAATTGTAAAAGTGCAAAAAATAATAACACTTATTAACTACACTTTATTTTTGTTGATCATGTACTTTATGCATTGCAAACTTAAAGGGATAGTTCACCCAAAAATGAAAATTCTGTCATCATTTACTCACCCTTAAGTTGTTTCAAACCTGTTTGAAGTTCTTTCTTGTGCTGGACACAAAAGATGACATTTTGAAGAATGTTGGTACAACAGTTGATGCACCCCGTTGACTTCCATAGAATTGTTTTCCATACTATGGAAGTCAATGGGGTCCATCAACTGTTGTACCGATATTCTTCAAAATATCTTCTTTTGTGTCCAGCAGAAAAAAAAAACTCATACAGGTTTGAAACAACTTAAGGGTGAGTAAATGATGACAATTAGAATTTTTGGCTGATCTGTCCCTTTAAGCATGTGGTTTTCTGTGATAAACATTGCTGTTGAAAACAACAACATCTAGCTGGATAACAAAAATGAGGTTGCAAATGAAAAATAAATTGCTTGTTTTAATATCCAAAGAAAACTTGAAAACAATTATTATAAAAAATAAATATATCATTTGAGACATAATTTTTTTTTTTTAAATTGACAATTAGTATTAGTAAGTCTTTTTAAAAAAAAAAACAATTTTACAATTTACATAGATGTGAATAAGAGGGGTTTGCAGGTAGAGGAATGGCAAAAACCTTTCTGCTCAAACTCTCAGAGAGGAAACTGTCAGTAAACCTCTGCATTGCAGCAGGAAGAACAGCTGATGGGGGCCGAGTGAGAGCCCGGATGGGATTCAAGCAAAAAAGACGGATGGAGAACGACAGGAAAGAGCTGGCAGGGGGGAAAAAAGCTGGAAAAGCAAAGTAAATAGCCCTCTTTGACCACAAATGAAGCATGGAGTGCCCTGCCGGTCATGGACCAGGCCATATGTCACTGGCTACAGCACTGGAGAGATTCCTGATCCATTTAGCTCTCCACATTTCCACATCACTCCAAAGCTTTGGACACACACACGTCGCTGCTGCATAAAGCGGCTTTACAGAATGCAGGAGAAATCCTGTTTGTGGCACAAAGAGAGGCTTTGCCACCCTGTTCTCTAACCTTGTGGGGGAAAAGGGGGTTATTGTGCCATGTATGTGTAGGAGTATGAGCGACCTGAGAGATCATTCAATAATCATGAGCGAAGTCTGCAACTCGTGAAACAAAATCACAGCTCATTCAGGTCATTCCTCCATGTCTAAGGTTGAGCATTAAATGATCCATATTATGTAGCTCAGACTCTAAAAGCGGATTGGATAAGCCATGTTCAAAGCGGTTTATAAAATATGCCGACAGACGCACACCTGGTGACCGCACATCAATTAAATTCTTTATAAAAGGAACGGTTCACCCAAAACCCATAATTTTCTCATTCCAAACTCGTATGACTTTCTTTCTTCAGTGAAAAACAACAGGACTTGAGCTCTTAAGCTTAAAAAAAAAAGCAAAATCAACATAAAAGTCTAATAAAAGTGGAAATATGACTCATGCACCATATTTAAAGCCTTTGATGCCATATAAAATTGTTTAACAAAGACCAAAATACTAAAATGAATCTTGACATCCACCCATCGTATCAATGAATCAGCTGATTCAGTTAAAAAAAATTGGTCTGAATAATCCATTCACAAATCACAAATTCAGACCACTCAATTCATTTAATGATCCGGTCGCAACCACTGGAGATTTTCAGTGAATAACTTATTTTCTGAACAAATTAAACAGTGCTTTTCAGGTAGATCTAATAGTAGCTTGGTACTGATTAGGTAGATTAGGTACAGAATATGAATAAAGTAATCAAATGTAAAACAACACTGCATAGTCTTCACTGTATAAATTAAATATAGATTAATCCTTATCGAAGTTACAAAAGTTATTTAGTCAAGAGCATTGAGTGATTTTTTTGCAGTAAGTCTTTTGTTGTTTGATTAACATTAAAAACACAGAGAGCAGTAGGTATATTAGGCTGCTGTCACTTTAAGACAATGCACAGATCCAATATACTGATACAAGTGCATTGTCTATCTCGACTGTTCACTTTCAATTAAAGGGGTTATGAACTGAGAAATCAAATTTTCCTTGAGCTTTCAACATATAAGAGGTCATCTTTCTATAAGAATATCTCGTAAGTTTCAGAACTGAAAACTTCCTTGTTAGTCCAAAAACAGCTTTTATTGTAACAAAGCCCAGAGAATGACTCGTTGTGGAATGTGTCAATCTATGGTAGATAGGTAAAAGACCGCCTCTCCGGAAGAAAATCAACGCCTACTTCATCATTGCAACTTTGGCCCCGCCCACTGGCGTGTTAGTAAGATGACGAGGAGAGAAGAGCAATACAGGATCACTGGACTAAAAATAACATTACCTTCCAAAGGATCCTAATGCTAGGAATATGGTTATTTTATTTATTTTCAACAACGAATATCTTAGTCGAGCACTATTTATTTGTATTCGGGAAATTTTGCTGTGGATTCTTTGGTAAATCAGACGCAATTTCGGTGCCGGCTTTGCAAACAGACTTTTACAATATGGACTCGACAGCAATGCGACAACATGCAAGTGACCTTGTTAATTCTAATGCCGGATCTGTGACCAGTGATTTCTGATATGGATATGTAATGATTCATGTACAGTCAGATGTTCTTTGTCTATGTGTCAGTAAATCAAACGGTCAACTTCACATTGTTTCTCTTAGTAGGGTGAAAACAATCTGTTATTTAAACTGTGATTAAATTATATATAGAAACTGATCAAAGAACGCTCCTTTTACAATCGCTGGAGCTGTCAATCAAACAGCACGAGTTTATCAGTGACTGAGTTCTGGACTCGCGCCAAAACCATTATAACAAAGTCCTATTTATCTATAGTCTTTGGTTATAATTAACGAATCTCTTATATATATCGTGTTTGCACTGTTAGTTATGATGAAAGCATTCATTAGTGTGCAGAAATCGAGTTGCAATGACGAGATCACTGCATTCTTGTCTGTGATCGGCTACAATGCTCATCACTGCAACCTTTCATGCCTTGATCTAAATATAATGCTATAATCATATTTTTCATAATTAGTTAACCTTGAGAGCTTTAATAGTTAAACCGTGCTAAAAGTTTGAGAGAGGGTTCTACATGTAATACTATTTCATATGCAAAGATGTTAGCCAATCACAGCAGTGGGCATTTACACTGAAGTCTCACAGCAGACACACCCCTTAAAACAGAGCGTTCAGCACAGAGGGCTAAAATCAGGGTGGAAAAAATGCCTTTTTATGACTATTTTTGATGTAAAAATCATATTAACATAAGTGCACCTGATGATGCAGTTCATGACCCCTTTAAGACAGCCTATTTACTAGGATACTCGCCAAGATGGCCATTTTGAAAATTGTGTGTGAAACTGTCCATTCAAGTGCAAGAAGAAGCGAAAGAAAAAAGCTCAAAATTCATTATTCATTATTCGAGTCCTGTCAGCACAGCTTGCCTACCGTAAATATATCAAAAATGTATTATTAGTACTAATATGCCTTGCTAAGGACTTAATTTTGACAACTTTAAAGGCAATTTTCTCAATATAAATTTTTTTTTTGCACCCTCAGATTCCAGATTTTCAAATAGTTGTATCTCGGCCAAATATTGTCGAAAAAGCTTATTTATTCAGCTTTCATATGATGAATAAATATCAATTTTTTTCTTTTTAGTCGCCTAGTGTAAAATTTGGTCGCATATGTCAGCCTACACTTTTATAAACTATATTACTGTGACTTTATTAATAAATAACATTTTTCTATGAACATTTTCAAGCTACGAAAGCTGTGCATTATTTTTACCCTGTTGTGGCTTGTTGCTTAGATTCAGCAACAAGCCACCAAACCAAAAACTTTTCTCACTCAGACCATCCATCTAATCCGAAATATGCACAGCGACGGCGCAAATAACAGTCCACAAAACCAGGAAGGCAATAAATAATAAGGTGAGAATATCACACACGCTCTTCAGTAATAAAAAAAACCAATGCGTGCGTGTGAGAAAGAGTGAGAGAGACGGAGACAGGGCATTGATGCTTTACAGAGGAGATTTCCCTGCTGTCCTCTTTGTCTGTCAGGGTAAATGTGATGATTTACCCTTTGAGAATATTCCCTCTCTCTCTGCGTCATCTCTCTCCACTTCAAATTCTTCGGTGCATCAATACCAACACTTTAAACCGAAGGGCGCCGTAACTCTCCTTCCTGCCGGCTACTCTTTAAAATGCTACTCGCTGATATTGAGCTAAATGTGAAGCACCAATATTCTCCTATGCCGTCTCTCTCTTGCTTTCTCAGAGGACGGTCTCAGCAGAAAGCTAAAAAGCTCGCAAAGGAGCCCTAGAAAGCCACTGAGGCGTGCTGGCCAAGAGAAACAGCGCAGCGAAAGTTGGCAAAACGCTGCGTTTGAGAGAAGGCAAAGCATTTAGCGCCTGAGAACCCAGGCACGTTTGCCCCCCACAGTCTCGATGGCGGGGGTGAAACCTGCGGTGGAGGGAAGGCTCTAACCTCGCTCTTTTATCTCCCTCTAGCACCGTGTTGGGATCATGAAGTTCGTTCAGATGCATTGATCGGCGGGTCTAGCCTCCCACCGTGTGCTTGGCACCCTCGCAAGTCTCTGTAAACACTTAAATCCAGCCGATCAATGCGGCTCATTCAACCTGCGGCATTGAGTCGCTCGCTCACACACACGGCAAATCCCTAACGCACACACATATTCACATGGCCCGCAAACAAATTAGAGATAGAAAGGCCCTGCAGAATGACACGAAAGCGCAGGTATGAAAAATCTGCTTTTTGCTAAATGAGATTTGTGGAGAAACAGAGGGATGAGAAAAAGACAGAGAGGGTGGTGGGCGAGGTAGACGGCCAGAGGGAGAGAGACAGACAGGAGAAAAAGAGAAATCGATTGGTGATCCAGGTAATCTGTGGGTATGTCCCGGTGTTTGCACTGGTGACATTGCAGCAGCGGCACATCGGAGAGATCAATGAGCCTCCTATTGTTCTTCTGTAATCCTTAACTATCCATAAGTAATTAACCTTCACATGAGAGGACAGGAAATAAATAAGGAAGGGAGGGGAAGGCAGCCGGGTGGAGGGAGAATAGCAATGAGGACAAGAGCTGGAGAGTCTATTTCCCTCCCTGTCTGTCTGACTATATCGGTCTTCCTCCATCTGTCCCTTTGTCTGTCTGTCTGCATATCTATATCTAATACATATCTATCTATCTCTAATCTACTGTTCTAAGACGATAGAGCAATAGATGGATAGAACAGCTGCATGATATATAATATAGTGATAGATCGAATGATAGATCGATAGATAGATCGATTGATCATTCTATCCGTTCATCCATCTTTCCGGTCTCCCTCTCTCCTGTCTGTCTGGCCCTGTTTTTTCTCTCCGTCTATCTTTCCTTCTGTCCATGAGACTGTCTCTCTTTGTCTTCTTCCCATTTCCTTTATTTCTGTCTGTCACTCTTTCCATCCGTCTCCCTCTTACACCATTTCTCTCTCTCTCTCTCCATCTTTCAGAGTTTCTTTAAAAGATAATTGATATTCTGTATTTTCATGTCTGACATTTTCACAGGATATTGTCAGTTTGTTTACATTTATATAACCATTTTCCACCATCATCTGTCAGATACTGGCCTGTCTTCATCTCCCTGACTCTGGCATATCATACATGTCAACGCACTATTAGCAGAGCAAACAGAACTGATGTGCTCAACCAAAAGGACACATATAAAAAAAGGGTGAAAAATCAGTTAAGCGTACCAACTGATTCAAGTGGAAGGTTATTAGATGCTTACCTACGAATTCAGAGAGGAAGACCACAAAAAAAGGTGTGACCAGGTCGTTTATGCCCTGCACGTATCCACTAGCAGGGTGACGGATGGCCCAGATGAACAGAATCCGCTCAAACACCTGAAAAACAAGAAAATCGCTTTCAATAAATCACCAAAATCATTTCTCACAAGAACTGTGCAGATTGTTGTGTAGACTTTTGGCAATTAATGTTTCTTAATTCACTCTTAACAGACCAACAGGTAAACTCATTTGGATGCTTGAATTTCCAAAAGCAGCTGCATTTCAAGTGCTCTGTTCCTTGTTTATGGGTTACAAGTTTTGTACACTCCTCTAACAAGTTAAAAACACCACAGCACCCCCTGCTGGTAAGCATTCAATGACACAAACCTCAGCTGGCTGCAACCATACAGAACAGTTGATATCATTAGCGGATTTGCTGATAAAACGTTTTTTAATGTTGTCTTTTTGATCAAAGCAAGACAAAGATTATGTATCAGGACAATAATTTATTTTGCCAAAAATATGATGGAAAAAAAGGTTTGCGCTAAAAGAGCTGAACACTGGTAAACTAAACCGCTTCACAAAACAAAATGTTTATACATATTTATGTGGAAACATTTGAATATGATAAAATGATCATTTTGATAATATTAGTAAAAATATATGGTATTTTATTAAGTAAATTAATATAACATACATAACATAACATAACATAATAAATGATCAAATCATGATTAAATAGACATTTTAAGGACTAATAGTTTTTGTCTTTTGATAACTAAAACTAAAAACAAAAACTATGAATATAAAAAATATATATATACACTGATCAAGAAGAGTAAGCTTTTTTCTTGGGTGAATCTCATGAAGCCTTTTAATCCAAAAGTCAAAATTTAGACAAATTATATTCTGCAACAAGACATTATTAACATGAGAATTAGAAGAAAATGTGCTTAAATGTCCTTCCATAATGCAAAAAAAAAAAAAGTATTATAATGGTATGGATAATGCATTATGGTAATGGTAATTTGGGGGAAATGAGTCTTAATTGTCTTCCAAACAATTGTAAGAATGCAAAAAAAGTTAATAGTCCTAAAAAGAGGCTTTTTTATTTTAAGGTAAAATGTGACATGGACATGATTGTTTGTGACTCACTCTCTTATCCATGTGATTACATTAAGTGTGTAGTGCCTGCTGTTAGACATTGGACCGTCTGTATGACCCTGGAGGGTCTGACACAGCACAGGTGCGGTGTGCAACGAGACTCAGGTGTAGGTGCCACAGAATACCACCTACCTCCTGCACCAGAGGTTGCTGGAACAAAGGAATCAAAGGATTCGTCCTCGGGATATCGATGTGAATCTATGGAAAGACACACACAGGTACATTCAGGTAAACTCCAATGAACACCTGCACAAACCAGTTACCGACTTAAGAGTGTCAGAAGCACAGGTGACCTGGGAAAAAATAAGAGATTAAATCAATAGGCCCCAAGAGCACTAAATTGAGTTACATGTGCCTTTTCCCTTTCAGTAAATGGAGGAAAACCATCAGGGTCCAAACTGCACACGCTATTGATCTGGTTTCGTAACAAGCTACACACAAAACCTGCATGAATTCACTTTGAAAATGGACAGCGCTGCATCCAGTTGCACACACAGGTGGCGACCCTTCTCTTTCATCTGGTTCCCTCTTATTTTCTTCCCTCTCTCTAATTCTACTTCCATCATATGTTTGACGAAATGGCTTTGTAGTAATGCAGGTCACTCAAAGGCCACTGAAGTCCAGTTCGCTCGTATTCACCGCCATTCCTCGCCCTCTCAGACTGTGACCACACTAAAAGGTCATTTAGTGTTTCTGCCCAGACAGCCAGGGGCCAGTCCAACGGTTCTGTACGACCACATAAATCCTTTTAAAGGTCTGTGTCCGATTTGTATTGCAGTAGACGAAATGAGGGGATGGAAGCCAGCAAGCCCCGAGGAACCGGACAAGAGAGGAGAGAAGGCAGCGCATAGCAATCGACTACCAGTCCTGCACCATTAACCTGAGTTTTACAGCCCATAAGAATATTGATCTCGGACCCCCTCCCCCATTAATAACACGCAGTAGAAAATCTGGGTGTATTACTACTATAGCTTTCTGGAAGCAGGTGTAACCTTGACTCAGTGCAGAGATGATGGGGTTCCTCAACAGAGTGGCGTCTGGTGTAGCCTAGTGGTTAAAGGGATAGTTCACCCAAAAATCATCCTTAAATCAAACATAATATGTTTTTAAGCTTCAAAGAAAAAAGTCTCCTAAATATAGTTTTCTGAAGTCACATAGCTTTGTGAGCGGAACAGACTGAAATTTTTCAACACTATTCCTTGATAATCTCCATCTCTGCAAATTAATCAGTGAGTTGAACTAGAGAACTGGATCGGTTCGATTCATTAATGTTTCTTTCAGAACTCTAAAATGAACTCTATGCAAGAATTATACACAAAACCCATGGGCTTGTAGGATTGATCTGTGAATCGGCATTGTTCCTCTGAGTAAGACACTTAACCCCAGGTTGCTCCAGGGGGTTACACAGTTTCCAGAAAAGTTATCACAGTTAATCACAGTTTCCACAAAAATATTAAGCAGCACAACTGTATTCAACATTGATAGGAATAGGAAATGTTTCTTGAGCAGCAAATCAGCATATTAAAATAATTTCTGAAGAATAATGTGACACTGAAGACTGATGCTGAAAATTCAGCTTTGCCATCACTGCAATATTTATATATATATGATGACTACAGAATTTTCATTTATGGATGGGCTTTACTTCCCTTTAAGGAAGCCCTGTAAAACTAAGCTTGTTTACGCCCACATTCACAAGAAACAAACCAAATGTGTTTTTGAGGGATGTATGGACACTAAAAGTAGCCCCTTAATAGCAAAATGAACCGATATTTAATAAATAAACTAAGGACATACAGTAATTTGTGTAATCTTACAAATGTTTCATTCCACAAGATCCTTTTCCACTGAAATTGACATCTTGGGAAAGAGTAACAGTCAGCATACACCTGTGTATTATGTTTTCCCAATCAACTCAACCTGGATTTAAACAAATATTCTGGGTTGCTTTCAATGAAATGCTGTCTGACATGCTGTCTAGTAACACAGACAATGCATTTCCTGTTCAAATGCACCAGGGGATGAGTACAAAATATTGTCTGTAGTAATTGACACAACGATGTGGTACAGAGACATTAGATATAATAATAATAATAATAATAATAATGTACACAATGAACTCCAAAATGTTAAATATCTCCATTACCTAATGTGAAGATTTCCAAACAAAGCATTTCATCTTTGAATATTCAAATGTTCTTCAGAATAATACCAGAATTAAGTTTCATTTTTTGTATCTTAATTATGCAACACTGTTTCAATTATTTTGTTACTCAAGTCTGTTTTGTAAGCAACACTGTCTTTTCCTGTGGACTGATAAAGGAGTTACTCATGGAACTTATGCACAAGTCAGAATGGTCAGTTTCAACCATCTCTTCCCATTTTCATGCATTGAGTTTTACCTGTCTGTATGTGTCTCTGTGGTTGTCATCTGTTCTGGAGTGGTAATACTGCTCGATGAAGCCAAAATACTCCTCCCTCTTCCTCTGGAGAACCAGATCCCTGCGTTCCCTATTGGCTGGAAGATAACCCTGAGAGAATCACAGGGAGAGAGGAAATGCAGATTTAATAGTATTTAGAAAACAACTGCTGTATATTTACTTTCTCCAAGTCTTCTACAGTAAGCCTATCTTGCCTTGTAACCAAAATATAATCTATAAATAATGCAAACTAAAGATATTAAAGGGATAGTTCACCCAAAAATTTAAATTCTGTCATTAATTGCTCACCCTCATGTCGTTCCAAACCCGTAAGACCTTCGGTTCATCTTCGGAACACAAATTAAGATATTTTTGATGAAATCCGAGAGCTCTCTGACCTCTAGATAGAGACTAGACAGCTATTTAAAAAAATGTCAAGGTCGAGAAAGGTAGTAAAATAAAAATAGCTAAAATAGTCCATGTGACTCCAGTGGTTTAACCTTAATGTTATGAAGTGACGAGAACTCTTTTTGTGTGCAAAAAACAAACAAAAATAACGACTTTATTCAACAATTTCTTCACGTCTGTGTCAGTCTCCTACGCTGTTGATGTAGTAAATACAGTACAGCGCTTCCGAGTTACGTCAGAGCTACGGCAGCACACCATTGGCTGATGCTGTTCACAAGAGCGCCACGACGCATGCGCGTGATGCTGACGCAGGAGCTGACCAACGTAACCTGCGTAGGAGACTGACAGACATGAAGAAATTGTTGAATAAAGTCGTTATTTTTGTTTGTTTTTTTCACACAAAACGTATTTCTCATCGCTTCATAAAATTAAGGTTGAACCACTGGAGCCATATGGACGATTGTAACAATGTTTTTACTACCTTTCTGGCCCTTGAAAGTGTTCTAAATAGCTGTCTATGGAGGGGTCAGAGAGCTCTCGGATTTCATCAAAAAAATCTTAATTTGTGTTCCGAAGATGAACGAAGGTCTTACGGGTTGGGAACGACATGAGGGTGAGCAATTAATGACAGAATTTTCTTTTTTTTTTATAAAAAAAAAAAGTGTTAGATTAACTCACTGATTTAATGCTACAGGCTTTTTTTGTGCTGCTCATATAAATTACTCCACAAAAACCTTCTAAGAGGAGAAGCAAATCAAGCAAGTTACATTTCATTTAAAATTCTTACCAAAGTGCCAAATTGCATGAACCAAATTATTATCTAGATGCTAAGGTGGTTGTGAAGGTGTCCATTTTTTTTACCGCATTGCTAGGAAGCTCTAGGTACTTGCTAGGTCATTGCACACTGATTACAAGTCAAAATATACAAAAGTAATGGGGTTGTTTTTGAAAAAAGTCTCTTATGATCTCCAAAGCTGCATTTATTTGATCAAAAATACAGTAAAAACAGCAATATTGTAAAACATTAAAATAACTTTTCTATTTGAATATATTTTAAAATGTAAATTCTTCCTGTGATTGCAAAGCTGAATTTTGAGCATCATTACTCCAGTCTTCAGTGTCACATCATCCTTCAGAAATCATTCTAATATGCTCAAGAATTATTTATTATTATTATCAATGCTGAAAACAGTTGTGCTGCTTAATATTTTTGTGGAAACTGATTTTTTCAGGATTCTTTGACAGTATAAGATTGAAAAGAACAGCATTTATTTGAAATCTTGAAGTCTTTGTCACTTTTGATCAATTTAATGCATCATTTATTTAAAAAAAAAACAGTAGTGTTTGACTCGGTCCCTCCTTTAATTTAAGTCTATGGGGTTTTTTTTATGGATTTTTGTCCATTATATTGTCTGCGAAGGCAAAACTTTGCCTGTTATACTGTCCACAGAGAACACGTTGTAATTCACACTGCATAGAGTAATTGCTTCATTTTAATACTTTGGGTTAGGGATTTGAACAAACCTCTAACTCAAGTTATGAGCAATAATAATAATAATGATGCTTGCCTTGGCAAACATGACTAACTAAGAAGCGCATTTGAGAGCACAGAAAACAGACCTCAGACCTCAAAAAGTCACAACTCAGGGAGAAACTTCTAATCATGTAGCTACTAAACTAACACACAGGCAGGATGCAATTGTGCTAGTATATACTTGGTAGCTACAGACAAGTCCCTAAAGAGCAGACAACAAGTGCAGGCTATTTGTAGAGCAGACGTGGAGGCGTGGAACTGTCAGTTAGATCGTTGTCACGACTCTCCATCATGTGTCTGAAAATGATGTTTTTAAAGCGTCTTCCCCTCCCATTGTTTCTCAAGTCTTGTTTTAATGAGCACACACAGAATTGCAGAGTGCTTGAACACAAATGATAACGTACATTCAGAATCTGACTCTCAATTCAGCTCACGCCTGTAGCTTTAGGCGAATAATAAGTGCACAAACTCAGCTCGTTTGGATTCGCTCCATCATCGGCCCTTCAAAACTGTAATAACGACTATTAAATTAAATCGAAATGATCTTAAAACGGCTTTCCAATGTGATTCTGAGAAGACCTTGGTAAGGTTTTTTTGTGCTGTAAAACCTGGATCGAAGAAACATTTACATTCGCTGACATATCAAACGTGATATGGGCCTACAAAACAAAATGCAAGTGTTGCTCTTTAAAATCACTATTTGAATATGAGAAGCGGAGACAAAATGCTTCTATTTGGCACCCTACCATTCGTTCAGCACGCATCCACCTCGGTGTCTTTATACATATGGAATTATTTAGTCTAATCCCCCAGCAAACATTGCATGAAGCAGCAAACACTTGGTTGGAGGAGCTGGCCCGGGGTGGGATTTGCTTGTACAGCTTAGCCCGGAGGTGTGTGTTATTGACGGTGTAAGTATGCACCAGAAACGCAAATGAGGCTTGTAAAGCATTCTCCAAATATCCACGCATATACAGCCATAACACAGCAGCCCACTAACCCTCCTATGATGATAGTCACATTTCTGCTGACATTAAGTGCTCAGCAAGGCCAACATTGCAAATCAATAACACACATTAAACTGAAAGTGGCACAGATGTTTTATACCCTCAGAAAAGTGATTGCGCACCCTATGCAGAACTAAACCACAAAGTTTGTGATGCTAGATACAATAGATCGATTTTACAGTAATTTATAATTTTCTACTATTCAGTGAATTAGATATCCATTTGGCTGCATTTCAGATAAGTAAGTTTAACACATGTTTAATAAACAATTATTCTCACTAGGAAGAAAACATATATTCAGATAGAGTTAGATATATTATTAATTATAATAATAATACAAAAAATATTGGAAGAAGGGGTGTAACGGTACACAAAACTTGACTGTTCGGTACCTACCTCGGTTTTGAAGTCATGAAAACTAAACATAAAATAGCTTTTTTTAATTAAACAGTGGTTTACTAAACAAATTGTGTCTCTGTCTTTAAATGAATTCAATTATAATTAGAAGTTTCTTAAGGATAAATAAACTACATGCTTTAAACTACAGGGAGCCCTTACTTGCACATTACTATAATATTAAAGGTTAACAAAAGAGCCCAAACTATTAGCCTAAATTCAGTTGCTATTAATTTTTTAGATATAATAATCAACACTCAAATAACAAATTGTATGCAAACATGTAAATCTAATTATATGTTTTTACTCCAATTCGTTGCTGAAATATAATCATTTACACAGTGGCTGTCATTTTCATGACAGATATTTTAAACATACTTTAAATAACCATGACATTACTAACATGTTAAGTAAAATATAATGAATATATAGGCTAATGTAGCGCATCTATTTAGCGAAAGTTCATTTCTCTAGCAAACTAACCAGCTGTGGACACTGAATGACTTGCCTGAGGTAAATGCTACCTGACATATGGTTTCAAGCTGTTGTATTGGCGTCTTTCCGCTGTTGAAACACTGATTGAGCGATTACATGAGATATGATACGTTTCAGTAAGCTGTACTGTATCTTTCAATATACACTCACCTAAAGGATTATTAGGAACACCTGTTCAATTTCTCATTAATGCAATTATCTAATCAACCAATCACATGGCAGTTGCTTCAATGCATTTAGGGGTGTGGTCCTGGTCAAGACAATCTCCTGAACTCCAAACTGAATGTCAGAATGGGAAAGAAAGGTGATTTAAGCAATTTTGAGCGTGGCATGGTTGTTGGTGCCAGACGGGCCGGTCTGAGTATTTCACAATCTGCTCAGTTACTGGGATTTTCACGCACAACCATTTCTAGAGTTTACAAAGAATGGTGTGAAAAGGGAAAAACATCCAGTATGCGGCAGTCCTGTGGGCGAAAATGCCTTGTTGATGCTAGAGGTCAGAGGAGAATGGGCCGACTGATTCAAGCTGATAGAAGAGCAACTTTGACTGAAATAACCACTCGTTACAACCGAGGTATGCAGCAAAGCATTTGTGAAGCCACAACACGCACAACCTTGAGGCGGATGGGCTACAACAGCAGAAGACCCCACCGGTTACCACTCATCTCCACTACAAATAGGAAAAAGAGGCTACAATTTGCACGAGCTCACCAAAATTGAACAGATGAAGACTGGAAAAATGTTGCCTGGTCTGATGAGTCTCGATTTCTGTTGAGACATTCAGATGGTAGAGTCAGAATTTGGCGTAAACAGAATGAGAACATGGATCCATCATGCCTTGTTACCACTGTGCAGGCTGGTGGTGGTGGTGTAATGGTGTGGGGGATGTTTTCTTGGCACACTGTAGGCCCCTTAGTGCCAATTGGGCATCGTTTAAATGCCACGGCCTACCTGAGCATTGTTTCTGACCATGTCCATCCCTTTATGACCACCATGTACCCATCCTCTGATGGCTACTTCCAGCAGGATAATGCACCATGTCACAAAGCTCGAATCATTTCAAATTGGTTTCTTGAACATGACAATGAGTTCACTGTACTAAAATGGCCCCCACACTCACCAGATCTCAACCCAATAGAGCATCTTTGGGATGTGGTGGAACGGGAGCTTCGTGCCCTGGATGTGCATCCCACAAATCTCCATCAACTGCAAGATGCTATCCTATCAATATGGGCCAACATTTCTAAAGAATGCTTTCAGCACCTTGTTGAATCAATGCCACGTAGAATTAAGGCAGTTCTGAAGGCGAAAGGGGGTCAAACACAGTATTATTATGGTGTTCCTAATAATCCTTTAGGTGAGTGTACATTCAGATGTTCATTCATGTTTATTCTCGTGCTCCGCGCTGAGGCGCCTATAATAGTGATCTGTCACGCCGCATTATAGAGCGTCAAAACTGCATTTATTGTTTGAATTTCGTGATAAAATAGACCGAATTTGAAAGAAAGATGCCACTTTGTTTCTTATCAAAAGTAACAAAACGCGGAGGTTATTGTGACTATTGGTGGTTAAGCTACAACGCTGTATTTGTCGTGTACACGTAAGACACACGGAAATTTGCGGGGCGAATAGTTACACCCCTAATTACGATTTAATCAAATGTCAAGGAAGAAAAATTAGTTGTGACATAAGGTAAAGTGAGGTCAACCTCCACAATGGGCCAGGGCTGGGCCGGGCAGCAGGGTGCAGAGGAGCGTTCGGTACGCCATGAGAGTTTTTCAGTTCAGTTTGAATATCGTTACACGCCCAATTGGAAGATTCAAATACAGCCCTTCCCTCTTTTCCACAGCTTTTAGTCTCCTCTCAGCTCTATTTTTTGTTTTTAAAGAAAAATTGCAAAATGGAAATGAAAAAGTACCGGTTCATGCTTACCGATAAAAGTCTCCAGGTGACTGGTCGAACCTCACGAGGGATTCCTGACCAGCTATGCTTCCGTAACTCCTCTGTATGAACAAAAAGTGTAAAGTTAATCCAAAATGACAAATACTTCAATAGCACAATGAAACTGCCGCTGCAGCTAATATTCAAGCTGATGATGCAATAATACTGCAGTTTGAACCCAAAAGTACAATGTAAAAAGAGACCTGCAGGAGCAGGAGGAGGGGGTTGGAATAAAATGAAGTGGAACAAACAATTGAATTGAATTGAACACAGCCTTAATTAACATTTAAAAGCATGCATCAAAAGTTTGTTCATATTCTATGGTAGAAAATCATGCAAGACATACTTTAAATCTACCGTCACAGGTCAGGTGACATTTAACTTACAGTTCCATCAACATAATCAATAAACAATTATTGTTAATTAGCAAACATATTCACAGTTTTCACTGCCATGCCACCTTGATCTATGGTAACTCCAATAAGACTTAACAGCACATTGATTTTAAAAGTAATGGCTGGGACGTTCACAATTCACAGGTGATCAAGCAATAGCTTGGGGTGTTGGCATGATGCTTGAAGAGCACAAGTCACCTTTATTATATAGCGTTTTATACAATACAGATCGTTTCAAAGCAGCTTTACAGTGGTAACAGGAAATTGATTCAATGATGTGAACAGAGTTCATTTCAGCTGTACAGCAGCTCTAAAATAATATAGTGTCATTGTTCAGATGAAGTCAGTTCAGTGTTGATTATGGTTGGGTATCGGCGATTCCGATTCTGCTTATCGATTCCGATTCTTAACGATTCCTAATTTCGCTTTCAATAAGGTAAAAAAAAACAAACAAAAAAAACACTTGTTTAGATATCATTCACATTTATTCTAAGTCTTATTGTAAAACATTTAATAGGAGCTGAATACCATGAACAAAAATCAACAGGCTAAGAAGAACACTGCCTATGGTTTAAAAACACCAGATGAAAAACAACTAGCCTAACTAATAGCATTATTAAAGACACTCAGTAATTAAAAAAGAACAAATAAATGATCAATTGCACAAATACAATTGAGCAATTTTCAGGTATTCAGGTACAGAAACTGTATAATCAAATGTAAAATAACACTGCACTTCATTGATAAAATATAGGCTATACATTACAAATAGTTCAATTATATTGTGTCTAGAACAGAGAGTGAGTGTTCTCGTTGTCTTTTGTTTGATTAATGTTGTCAGATACGGCATCTGGAAAATCTGCCGTCACTTTAAGAGCTGCACGGATCACACAGATTACACATACGTTTTAATATTTTCTTCTCAACTGTCTTAAGACATAACCAACTGTGTTTACAAGAATATTTTGACATATTTTGTGTGTATTTGTCTGTTCTAGTGCTGTGAAAAAAGACGAGGAAGCTAGCTCAGTTCATAATCGCGAGAAGCCGTTCTGTTCGCATGTGTGTGTCAGTGGCACAGAATGTTTAAAATCACCTTTTCTGTGCGCATGTTTTGGATGTGTGCAGAGCACGGAAGAACCGAAAAGTGGAACCGAAATGTGCGTTTCTTATCGAATTACCGGTTCTAAGGGGATTTGGAACCGGTTCTAAAATTGAACCGGTTCTCGATACCAAACCCTAGTGTTGATTTAGTTCCATTGTAAATTATTAAATTATTATATTAGCTAATTTAATCTATAAATCAGTTCTGCAGAAAATGATATCATCGTTCAGTTCTGTTCTCATTTAGATAAACAGATAAAAGCATTGTTGCCGTGAACAATTCAAGTTCAAGCTTGGCTTGCAGTATTTCACAATTCCTTTCTCCCCTTTTCCCCTAACGCACAGCAAAACATTTTCTTAATCTGTAAGTGTCATGATTTCCAATAAAATATCTAAACATTATTATAACAAGATACATTTACTTGAGAAGGAAACTGATAAGACATTAACACTAGTGTTCAGAGAACATTTCTTTTCTCCAACATTTCTCCAAGTTTATATTTCTTATCACATCGGCTGTTTCTTGTTTAAAGTATAAATCTCAAATGATAATAGATTTATTAGACAATATTTGCCAATGAATAAGTAAAATAAACTTAACGTAATTAAACAAGC
Organism: Rhinogobio ventralis; assembly: GCA_039654625.1. Taxonomy (NCBI): domain Eukaryota; kingdom Metazoa; phylum Chordata; class Actinopteri; order Cypriniformes; family Gobionidae; genus Rhinogobio; species Rhinogobio ventralis. The sequence goes on from CM077211.1 coordinate 31,893,081, forward strand.
ATTTAAAAATATATGCGTTTAATAATATATAAACCTAATTTATTAATTTAGCTTCTAAGTGAAGTGGGTGTTTGACTGGAAAACATGATACAAATAATATTAAGAAAATTATTTATAGGCAGTGTATTGCCTGTTGCGCCTTTTCTATGTCTATGAACAAAAATATCCTTTACTTTAGAGATTCAGGAGCTACTGGATAAATAAAACCAGTTTATAATTAGTCATTGCAAAACTTGCTATGCTACATTTTTATGCGGTTGCTAGGGTATTCTGTGTGCTTGCAGGCGGTTTCGTACCAGCACCAAGCCAAACTAGCCCCCCAAGGCTTTATTGTAATTTTAAGTCCTTTACAAAAGCAGACGCCTCCTTAAAGCGGACCTAGTATGCAAAATTCACTTTTACATGGTGTTTGAACAAAACTGTGTCAGCAGTGTGTACACAACCACCCTATAATGGTAAAAATCCAACCACTCCTTTTTTTTTAAAAATCCCCATAAATCATAAGCAGTGTCTCAGAACAAGCCGTTTGCAGATTCTAGCAGTGTGACGTCACATATGCTTAGGCCTCGCCCACGACTGCTGACGAACTTTGCCCTATTAGCATAGACCCCGCCCTTAGTGAGTTGTACACAGTCTGCCATATTCATCTCCTCACCAGAGCATTTAACAGCAGCATTCAAGTAAGAAACGTGTTCTTATTAAAGCTACTAAAGTTATTCAATCAAGAGCAGCCATCTGTTTTACGCTGCTTTCACTTTAATACACAGATCTAATATACACGTGATTCCTTTCCCTGCCGTTTATGTTCACAGTCATAACCGACTATTTATGTGAACTTTGCGTGTTTTTGACAACCTTGTGTGTATTTGACAGTTTAAGTGCAATAAAGAAGCTTTCTTTGCGTATGCTTTGGAATATGTGCGCTCAGAAAACCATATATCAGAAGTTTAGACTTAAATGGCTTTAAATGCTTGCAGATAATAAACTTTCATGATGATGAAGAACTGCAATGTCACGTGAGTGTGACCGCGATAAAGATGATAATCAAAACCAAACAGATGTTTTTGTTTTTGGCAGAACTTCAGACACATTCTGGGGACACCTGAGACTTACAGTGCCCTCCACTAATATTGGCACCCTTGGTAAATATTAGCAAAGGCAGCTGTGAAAATAAATCTGCATCCGTTTATCCTTTTCACAAAATTCTAACCTTTCACTGAAGTAAAACAATTGAAAGTGAAAATGAAAATGTTTTCCTATAGTTCACGTTGGCCACAATTACTGGCACCCAATTATTGAAACGTCCTTTTGCCAAGATAACAGCTCTGAGTCTTCTTCTATAATGCCTGATGAGTTTGGAGAACACCTGACAAGAGATCAGAGACCATTCCTCCATACAGAATCTCTCCAGATCCTTCAGATTCCCAGCTCCATGTTGGTGCTTCTTCTCTTCAGTTCACCCCACTCATTTTCTATAGGGTTCAGGTCAGGGGACTGGGACGGCCATGGCAGAAGAATAATTTTGTGTTCAGTGACACATTTGTGTGTTGATTTTGATGTTTGTTTTGGATCGTTGTCCTGATGGAAGATCCAACCACGGCCCATTATAAGATTTCTAGCAGAGGCCATCAGGTTGTGATTTTTTATCTATTGGTATTTGCTAGAATCCATTATACCATGTATCTGAACAAGATGTCCGGGACCTCCAGCAAAAAAATAGGCCCACAACATTAAAGATCTAGCAGTATATTTAACCGTGGGCATGGGGTACTTTTTATCCCTGTTTGCACCAAACCCATCTGGTGGATTTGCTGCCAAAAAGCTCTTTTTATAGTTTCATCTGACCATAGAAGCAGGTCCCTTTTGAATTTCCAGTCGTGTCTGACAACTGAATATGCTGGAGTTTGTTTCTGGATGAGCGAGAAGGATTTTTCTTGAACCTCTCCCAAACAACTTGTGGTGATGTAGAGGTTGTTTGATCATTTTTTTAGGCTTTATGACCCCAAAACTCAACTAATCTCTGCTATTATCCATATGTGATCCTTGGAGAGTCTTTGTCCACACATCCTTTAGTTGCTTGGAACTTCTTAATTATTGCCCTGATGATGGAAATGTTACAGCCACTTTCTATGTGAAGCTCAACAATCTTTAGCTGCACATTGTGATGAATGATAAAGGGAATAAAAAACATTTATTTCATAATGTGAGTTTCTACCCACTTTCAATTGTTTTACTTCAATGAAAAGTTAGAATTTTTTGAATGAAAGATCAGAGGATAAGCAATGCAGATTTATTTTCACAGCCGCCTTTGCTCATATTTACCAAGCGTGCCAATATTAGTGTATTTTACATCTTGTAAAAAGGGGCATAATAGATCCCCTTTAACATGTCACACAAAGTATCAATAAACAATCAGGACAAGTTATATGCTAAAGTGTGACTAATTACAATCCTTGCCTTTGAAAGCACCACTATCAAAGAAAGTATTGGTATTGTACTTTTGAATCTTACAATAAAGAGCAAATATAATTGTTGTCATGACAACTAGATGAATCATAGTGAATTTTAGCCATTCTCTGAGTGGAGCTTTTCAACTCCAGTATTCTCAATTACTTATTTGTCATTGTTATAAAGACAACATTACATTGCAGGTGGATGCCATTAGACCAAATATCATCGATCTGTCCAGGTGCTGAAGCCTACACTTTTTGAGTATTGTTTTTGTGAATTCCTGCCAAGCACTCTGGGTCATCGTGATCAACGAATGTAAAACTGCTTTTCACAACGTCTATGAAAACTTAAATACTTGCTGAGCAACATCTGGTGAGATCGCTCCTGGGTCGTTTTTGAGTTAGAACAAACATGAAACTGATATTCAAGCACTCCTATAATACTAATGGTATTGGACACCTGCCAACCCTCGTATGATAGCAGAATGATGAAAGATCTCAGAAGCCATTATTATGAACCCAGAATACTGTGCAGGGAACCCCCTCCAACTATATCACAAGCACATTTTTCATAAGGCGCTGTGAAAGAAGTGCATAAGCATTATTTTCCCCTCCAATGACTAATGGTTCTCATTCCCCCGTGATTTCAGCCTGTCGCTCAGAAAGCTCAGAGCCTGTGGAGGCTGAAACTATAAAGCAAAGAAGAGTGAGTCTCTTTGATAGCATCATTAAAGCATCAGTGGCACAAATGAGTAAAGGCACACGCAGAACTTGTTTTTGTTCTGCCAGCTCGCAGGTGCACTCGAAGAGACGATTGGTTGGAGAACGTGGGGAGAACAGAAGGGCCTCTCAGCATGAACTCAGGAAAGAGTAGGATAACATCATGGACGGGTTTCATCCATTCTGCCATCCCACACGGTCTCACCTGGCAAAGAGATTCAGCTAGAGGCTGATAAACAGGCGAGAGAACGAGGTGCGAACACGTATGATGGTTTTGTGGCTTTCCGTTTTGAAATGGTCCTAATGGATGGACTTTAATATCTTACACCGGTAACCCACAAGTGACCAGATCCCCAGAACACCCCACCCCCCACCCCCACCAAAAACAGTCCTAATTTTTCCAGTCCTTTTTTTTTTTTTTTACTTTTAATGCTAGCAAAATTCACTAATTGTTTGTTTTATAGCTTACCTAGGTCTGTGTTGGGGCTGGCAAGTAGCTGCTTGAATTTATCCAATCGAGTCTTCTCTCTCACCGTCATTGGCGGAGCTCCTGAGGCATTTTGGTCTGAAATGCGGGCAACTAATGGAATGACGGGACGCACAGGAAGTGACTGCTGTTTCTGCAGGGTATTGCGAGCTAAACAGGACAGAAAGATACAAATATTAAGCACTGTAAAAATAACATACACTCACCTAAAGGATTATTAGGAACACCATACTAATACTGTGTTTGACCCCCTTTCGCCTTCAGAACTGCCTTAATTCTACGTGGCATTGATTCAACAAGGTGCTGAAAGCATTCTTTAGAAATGTTGGCCCATATTGATAGGATAGCATTTTGCAGTTGATGGAGATTTGTGGGATGCACATGCAGGGCACGAAGCTCCCGTTCCACCACATCCCAAAGATGCTCTATTGGGTTGAGATCTGGTGATTGTGGGGGCCATTTTAGTACAGTGAACTCATTGTCATGTTCAAGAAACCAATTTGAAATGATTCGAGCTTTGTGACATGGTGCATTATCCTGCTGGAAGTAGCCATCAGAGGATGGGTACATGGTGGTCATAAAGGGATGGACATGGTCAGAAACAATGCTCAGGTAGGCCGTGGCATTTAAACGATGCCCAATTGGCACTAAGGGGCCTAAAGTGTGCCAAGAAAACATCCCCCACACCATTACACCACCACCACCAGCCTGCACAGTGGTAACAAGGCATGATGGATCCATGTTCTCATTCTGTTTACGCCAAATTCTGACTCTACCATCTGAATGTCTCAACAGAAATCGAGACTCATCAGACCAGGCAACATTTTTCCAGTCTTCAACTGTCCAATTTTGGTGAGCTCGTGCAAATTGTAGCCTCTTTTTCCTATTTGTAGTGGAGATGAGTGGTACCCGGTGGGGTCTTCTGCTGTTGTAGCCCATCCGCCTCAAGGTTTGCTGCATACCTCGGTTGTAACGAGTGGTTATTTCAGTCAAAGTTGCTCTTCTATCAGCTTGAATCAGTCTGCCCATTCTCCTCTGACCTCTAGCATCAACAAGGCATTTTCGCCCACAGGACTGCTGCATACTGGATGTTTTTCCCTTTTCACACCATTCTTTGTAAACTCTAGAAATGGTTGTGCGTGAAAATCCCAGTAACTGAGCAGATTGTGAAATACTCAGACCGGCCCGTCTGGCACCAACAACCATGCCACGCTCAAAATTGCTTAAATCACCTTTCTTTCCCATTCTGACATTCAGTTTGGAGTTCAGGAGATTGTCTTGACCAGGACCACACCCCTAAATGCATTGAAGCAACTGCCATGTGATTGGTTGATTAGATAATTGCATTAATGAGAAATTGAACAGGTGTTTCTAATAATCCTTTAGGTGAGTGTATATTAGAGATGCACCGATGTATCGGCCGATAAAAGGCAGAAAAAAACGTGTTAAGACAGCAACTCATACTGTGTGTGAAGAAAATCTTGTTGAATTTAGGGCATACATTTTGAATGTAACATGAGAGTAGCGGCTCAGTTCAAGCGGCAGCACGGATTAAGTATTTTCTTCCACTTTAATACAAGCTATAGCACAAAAACATGCATGAACATCAAAAAGTATGTTGAGAGATACAGTAAAACTTACCAAAATGTGTCATGTCTCATGTAATCGCTCAATCAACGTTTCAACCGTGTAAAGATGTCAATAAAACATCTTGTGAACATTGCCACAACATTGCATTAACCTCAGAAAAGTTATCCAATGCTCACAGTTCATTAGCTAGCTATAATAATTAAAACACTAGAGAGGAGCTTATTTACTGTTAATTATATATGCATGTTTCAAGAAATTAGCCCACGAAGACTAGTGTTTATGAAAACTACCTTATGTGCATATATGAGTTGTATACAAACATTTCAGTTTTTATTTGAACTTAATTATTATTATTATATTGAGAACAGTAAGATTTTTGAATGTTTTTAAAGAAGTCTCTTCTGCTCAACAAGGCTGCATTTATGTTATTAAAAATACAAAAAAAGCTGTAATATTGTGAAATATTATTAAAATGTAAAATAATATATTTTAAAATATCATTTATTCCTGTGATGCAAAGCTGAATTTTGAGCATCACGTCTTCAGTGTCACATGATCCTTCAGAAATCATTCTAATATAATGATTTCCTTTGCTGCTCAATAAACATTTATGATTATTATCAGTATTAAAAGCAGTTGTGTAATTTTTTTTTTTAGGATTGTTTGATGAATAGAAAGTTTAAAAGGACAGTACTTATCTGAAATATAAAGGAGGGGGGGGGGGGAACTTATTCAGCAAGGATGCATTAAATTGATCAAGTGACAGTATAGACATTTATAATGTTGCAAAAGCTTTATATTTCAGATAAATGCTGTTCTTTTGAACTTTCTATTCATTAAATAATACTGAAAAAATGGTAAAACAACTGTTTTCAACATAATAAGAAATGTTTCTTGAGCAGCAAATCATCATATTAGAATGATTTCCGAAGGATGATGTGACACTAAAGACTGGAGTAATGATGCTGAAAATTCAGCTTTGAACTCACAGGAATAAATTGCATTTTAAAATATATTCAAATAAGTTATTTTAAATTGTAGTCATTTTTCACAATAATACTGTTTTTGGATCAAATAAATGCAGCCATGGTGAGCAGAAGAGACATCTTTTAAAAACAATCAAAATATTACAGTTTCCAAACTTTTGACTAGTAGTGTGTGTGTGTGTGTGTGTGTGTGTGTGTGTGTGTGTGTGTGTGTATATATATATATATATATATATATATATATATAAATCCATTACATTTTGTCAATATTTCTTCATGCCTTTAATTTTTTTTAGGTATTTTAGTCAAATTTAGTAGAAAAAAAGAACATCTTTTGTTGACAAGATTGACTCATTCATGAACCATGAGCAAAACAAATTTAACTGCCACAATTTATAACCCTAACCCTAAGCAAAAAAAAAAAAAAAACCTTTCTTTAAGGTTAGGCATGGCCAAAATATTGCTTGTTTTCCCAACCCTTGTCGAGTTTAGCCCTCGAATTGTTTAAAGTATCTACAGTAGGGCTGGGCGGTATATCGAGTTTTTACAATATATCAATATATTTTTTTAGAAAGATATGGAATTAGGCAATACCGTTTATATCGATATACAGTAGATTGAGTGAGCTGATGCAGGGAAAAACAGCATGATACAATTTGTCCTCAACATGACACATGATTTATATTAAGGGCTTCAAAATAACTGGTAAGATATAGTTAACACGTATAGTTTAAAGCAGCTTGCCCTGTCAGATGCTCTGAGAGATAGGCTACTTGTGCTGACAGACAGATAAATACTTGCGGTGTTTAATACGTTTGAAAGGTGGTGCTTTTCTCAGTGCATAATTTACATTTCACAGGTAGTCTATATTCTCCATCTGTAAATGTTAGAAAGTCAAGCAAATATGTCCATTTTGCTGTCAGGAGAGGACAAGCCTTCTGCAAGTTAATCTCTGCTAAAATTCAGGCTTCCGTGTTTGAGCGACAAACAAACGGAGCGCAATAGAATAGGAACGCAATAATTCTGACTAAAATATACATAGAAAAGTGGCCATTATAATGGGGTAATCAAATATAGGCTAATATGCTTTTGTTTTTATATTTTCATTTTTAGTTTATTGAATTTAAAAACAAAATGATTAATTAATTTTTAGATTGTAAACCCTCTTTTTGCACATAATATATTACATAGCCTACATTACATTTACTGTATTTGTATATATAGCCTTCAATATCAACATTGTTTTTAGGACCATTTTTTTGGCCATATATCGCCCAGCCCTAATCTACAGCAGTCTGTGACTGGACGGTCAAAAAGACAGCAATTAAGTAATGACGACACTTTTCAGAATAGAAGGAGGGAAAAAAACATTTAAAATCTTGATGATTTTACATGCAAAAAAGTAAAATAAAAATCCAAAAGCTACCAGCATACCTGCATTAATATTCAGCTGGGCGTCGCTACAGGATTTTACCACCCTGCCATTGGTTGGACAACTTTCAACATCCAGTCGGGGAGGATCGGGGTTTGTGCTGATTGGTTCCAGCCTGTCTGGTAGGTGGGGCAGTGGCTCTGTATCCTCTGGGGCTTTGAAGAGTTTGAGGCAGGGCGTCTGAGGCGTAGATCGTGATTGGACAGGGGAAGATGAGGACTGTTTAAGACTGAATATACCATCATCCTCTTCATCATCAATGTTCCATGCATCATTGGTGCTCCGGGCAAATTCATGGAAAGATGCAGGTTTTTTGGACTTGGTGTTCACATTGCTGGCCTTCGGAGTGTCTTTTAATCTGTATTAAAAGAAAAAAAGAGTTTTTTAAAGCGGCTATATTGTACACACTCTATAATATATAGATTTGTAAAATGCAAGACAAATAAACAACAAAAATCAAAAATGAAAAGTTGCAAAAGGTCTATGCAAATCTTGCACTCAATAAACATGTTCAAATGGATTTGGACCACAACTGAAATGTAAAGAAAAAAAAACATGAATGAGGAGAGTAAAGGAACAAATAACTGAAAAGAAATGGCTGATTTGCAGGCAGACAGTTGACAGCTAGCAGCACTTACGGACGGTGTCTCCGTGGGTCCAGAGGAGGGTGCTGTGCTCCATATACTGGCTGTAAACTAAGAGAAAGAAAAGCTGACATGTGCTATAAAGAGTAGGAAAAAGGGCTGGCCGATCCTGAAAACTTAAATAAATGATATACATCTCAGTATTTGATGCATTTACAATCTAATGTTGTTTCAAACCCATATGATTTTCTTTCTTCCATGGAATGAAGAAAAGCAAACTTCTGAGGAATATCCTGGCTATTCTATGTAATGAAAGAGAATGAGGACTGGGAATGTCAAGCTCCAAAATGAAACAAAACAAAACTATACAAGAATAATACAAGTTTAAATCAGAGATGCTTATGAAAACAAGGTTAATGACACAGCAATGTTCAGAATGGAATACTAGCCTAGCTTACTGCATACCATACAATATAAACTCAAAGCATATTATAATTTTTAATAGTATGTTTAAAAGAATGCATTATGCAATGATGCTTTCACATGACCTCATTACATACTCTATAAAGTTTTGAAAGAAAGAAATTAATACTTTTATTCACAAGGATGCATTAAATTTATCAAACGAGACAAAAAGATTTCCTTCTTCTTTTGAACTTTCTATCTTCCTCAAAAATATATATAATTGTTTCCACAAAAATATTAAGCAGCACGACTGTTTTCAACATTGATAATAATAAGAAATGTTTCTTGAGCACCAGGTCAGCATATTATAATGATTTCTGAATGATCATGTGACACTAAAGACTGGAGTAATGATGCTGAAAAATCAGCTTTGCATCACAGGAATAAATTACATTACATAGAAAACAGTTATTTTGACTTGCAATAATATTTCTAATAATATAGTATTTTTAATCAAATACATGCAGCATTGGTGATCTTTCAAAAACTTTTGAATGGTAGTTAGTGTTAGGGTACATTCTGTAAAATAAAAAATGGTTAATTTCCTTTTTTTTTTTTTATCCAATCTTATTAAGCATCTTATCTCCTGGCAATAAGGAAACAGATCACAAATCCCAAGTGTTACAATGAAATTGAAGGTCAAGTTAAGTACACTGCATTATGAGATACAGTAGTGTGCACAGACTGTGTTATGATGTATTCTGGACATTTTGGAAAATAATATCATAGGTATTCAAGGACTCAAAGTTCTATGGATATACAAAGACAGTTCACTCATACTACTATAAATGAGAGAAGACTGCAACGCACAATATGGCGGAATACGTGCTTGAAATATACACTTTTCAGGCATTCACAATGCTGCTATTCCAAATATGAATATTTAATACATCCCCCAGCCCTAGTCAGAAACACACAGAGAAAAATAAAATCTGGAGAGGTAGTTTAAAACTATTTCTGAGCAGTAGGATAGACCTGCTAGTCCTTGGTGACAGCAAAAAATACATCTCATATTAAAAGTCAAGCACACTGCTGGGCCCTGCACATTACAACAACATATAAATACAAATCTCTACAATATTAGAGGCTATAGTGAGTTACTGAGCAATATCCTGCACAATGGTAAGATAAGTCCAAACACTGCAGTGCCAAGCAGAATTTTTACAGCCAACACAGGGTCATAGGTGTGGTCATATTGTTGAAAGGAAAATTAACTGTGGTTGTTACAAGGCCCTTTTCTGTTGAAATCAACACAATACTAAATGCAGTATGTGCAAATGGGACCGCATAATTGGCAAAAACACAATGCAGCTGAAATATGGCTCATCAATTTTTATGAGTACAAAATAAAAGGTAAATTACTTCCAGATATGTAAGCAAGCCGCTTGCATTTGCATGCAATATTAGGCTGTGAGCAAGGAGTGTGTTTAAATAAACGAGCTGCTTGCCGGAGGGCAGCGTTATCTTAGACTCGTGGTGTTCCTTCTGCTACACACACAGATGACTTTTCCACACTATAATCTACATACAAAAGCTAACATAGTGGGAGAACTGTCAATGTAATTATTAATTCCCCCCTTAATGGGAATTTCATTAAAGTGAATTAAACAAGTCCATAATTCAGCTATATCAACAGACATGAAGACACTCTGTGTCTAAAGACCTTTTTTGTGTGCCTTAATTAGGGTTGTCAAACGTACCAGTACCTGTCGGTAGGTAGGGACGTGTGATATATATTGTCTACGATAATATCGTAATTGTTGTTTTAACAATGTGCGATCAGACCTTATAGAGTATGTCCCTCACTTTACAAAAACACACCTAGAGAGTGCACGCATACACTACGTGATTTAGTCTATTAAAATGTATTTAAAATGCCCCCAATATTTAAGATAAGAGGGCAAATACCTCTGTATGTCTTTTATATTTATATTATATAATATATATTTATATATTAATATCACACAAAGAGTGCTGTTTTTTTTCCCTCCAAATATCAGCATGATTACAAATGTAATGTGATTTTATACAAAAGTTCAATAAACAAGAAGTTAATGAATTATTTCGCCAATGAAAATAGTTCCAAACAAAGCCACAGGAATGTTTTGTGTCTCCGAGGAACACATGGCGGCGTTTCATTACTGAATGAACAAATCGTTTGAATGAATGATTCAATGGCTTACTCATTAAGAGTTGAAAGAGTTAAAGATGCAGTGTGTAGTTTTTATGAGGATCTATTGACAGAAATGCAATATAATATACATAACTATGTTTTCAGTGGTGTATAAAGACCATACATAATGAACCGTTATGTTTTTATTAACTTAGAATGAGCCATTTCTATCTACATACACTGCGTGTCCCCTTACTGTGAAATCGACATTTTGCGCCGTCATGTTTCTACAGTAGCCCTAAACGGACAAACTTCTCTACAGCGTCCATATCACCCTGTAGCCCAAGACTGGTTTCCCACTGAAGCGAAGCAGGGCTGAGCCTAGTCAGTACCTGGATGGGAGACCTCCTGGGGAAACTAGGTCGCTGCTGGTAGAGGTGTTAGTGAGGCCAGCAGGGGGTGCTCTTTATAAATGTAACAAATTATTCTTATTATTATTCTTATTACAGAGCGCTAGTCACTCTCTTCTCTCTCCAACGATGACATTTTTGTCCTGTGTCGGCCACCATAGCTTCTCTATGTGCTTAGAAAGGGAGGGGTGAGCAGTGGGTGATTGCAATTCACAACCTCACCGCTAGATGAATGCAGCTAAAATTCACACACTGCACCTTTAAATGCTTTGTTCCTGAATGAATCAGCCATTTGAATGAGTTGGTGGTTGAAACTCAATGGCTCACTCAATGGCTCACTTGCTGCCACCTACTGGCGGTTTTAATTTCACCGTTTTAAATAATTTCAAATATCTACGGAGCCCCTAGGGGACATGGTGGTTGGCAAAAATATGAGATGGGAGTAAAAATAATAAGTCAATGCCTTTGTGTTCTCTTACAAATGTTTTGCGTTCCCCTGAGAAACTTTGCATATGCACGCAAAACCTTTGCGTTCCGTCGCAAATCCTTTTGCGTTCTTTGCGAAAACATAATTTATGCATTTATAACTGCAGGTTAAACCCGTTCATGTCCCCTCTGAGCTGCATTAAACAGTCTGTGTAAATGCATCTAAATGCCACTTCAGATGCAGTGTCTATGTTTCCTCTGCCTTGCAAAGATTAATTTTGTTGATACTGATTTCATTTGATTGGTAACAGCCCTATTGTGTCTTATTATTCTAACTGAATTTATTGATTAAATGTAAGAATTTGGCACAAAAGATGATGCATACATTTAGGTTAAAAAATGTCTTTATAAAAAGGTAAAAATGTCCATAAAAGGTACAAAAAAATATTTAAATTTATTGGAAAAGATCATTTCTGTCACTGTTGCGAACTGATCTCCACAAGAATATGAAGAATATAAAATACTTTAGGAGTCAGCTGTCCACGGCAGTCCTAAACCTGCCAAGGTACTAAAACAATAAACACACTCAGCAAAATATTGTCTAATTATCATTATTGATCAAATCCAGATATAATTTTTCTTGCTATCGCACACCCCTACCAGTCGGAACAACAAAAAATAACTGTACCGGTAGTACCAAGTACAGAGTAAATTTGGTTCTCGCTGATAGACGCTGCGTTCAAACGCTCTCGTTCATGTCAACACTTTCTGAGCATCAAAGGTTTCTATTTACAGTGTGTTTTTACAAGCGTTGAGAATTGTAGCCAATCACAATCATATCTGTTGAGTATGTGAACACAATGGCCAATCAGAAGTGCTAGCAGTCAGTAAGTAAGAATACATTTAACAGCTGAAAATGCACAAGGTTTCGTGTTTTGTTCCAATGCGAGCCACACGCTTGTGAATCCTTTAATTATAATCAACAAAGTGAAAACATGATGAGAGATTCAATGTACAATTAAGAAAGCTTTTTTATTATAACGAGAGTTTTCATGAGAGTGCAGAATTCAGTGAGCTTGCTCTTTAAAGATTCAAAGCCCAGTGATTATAAATGGATGCTCTTCTCTTGCCTTGTTCACTCACAATCTGAATACAACTAGTTTTTCATGCTGCTAAGTACACTACAAAGTTTCTAGGTTGACAACCATATTTAAATGTGTGACTGATTTGGAAACTGTGATGACTGACAGTGATAACCAATGGACGAGACAAAATAGGAACATTTTTTGAAGTACTTAAAGGTACACAAAAAAAAATTATTTTGTTCAAAAAATTTTTTTACAAAATGTATATGAGTAAATACATTATAAATCCATCTGTCAAACCGTGCTTACAACAAGTGTTTATATTCAGACTATTTTAGACCAAGCGGGATCCAACCGCTGCAGAGTACCTGCATGACTATCCTTCATATACATAAACCGAGAGAAGTAGCTCCGGCTACAATGTTCTTCCCCAATATGCATGCAGTATTGTTTAATAACTACTAGAGTGCCAAAAGTTACATAGTCAGGGCTCGACATTAAGCCTGTTCACGTGCTTGTCCTTCAGACAAGTAAATCTGTCATTCACTTGTCCGAGTAAAAAATTTGCTTGTCCAGAAAATAATTGAGTTTTTTTGTCGTAAATATAATTTATTCTGAAGCAACATTCTCACCAGTGTTCAATCAGCTTTGACATATTTAAATCTGCATATTTGTGATATTTTTACCTTTTATAAAGGGCATTTTTTCCCTAATATTATTAAATATAAGCTATGCTTCAGCTTTCATCTTATATTCTTAAATTTGATCAATGAATTTAATTAGAATAAGACACTATAGGGCTGTTACCAATCAAATTAAATAATTTACAATGAAAAATTACAACTGCATTAAATAATGTCATAAGATTGTTTTAAACATTTTTGTATATACAAATAAGAAATGTTGCAAAGAATGTTTAAGCATGAAACTAAACTGCCAGGAGGTGGCGGTAGGTGACCGTCTTAATGAGTGAATCATTGAGTTGATTCGTTGAAACAGCTGATTCATTCAAGAATGAGGCAGTCGTTTATGAATAGGCTTGTTCGAGAAGCATCGGCGAGCACAGACCGTTTGGCATGTGACATCAAAGTACTGCGAGAGCATTTCAAAAGCATAAGGAGTCGTTTGCTCCCCAATCGCTCTTGTGGTAACTTGATGTCATACGCCGATCGGTCTGCGCAGCGCCAATGCATCTCGAACAAGCAGGTAATTGAATCTTTGATTTAACCGATTCATTCAAAAAGCTGAATCAGTCAGTAACGCACTGTTGCTGTGAGATGCGTTATGGTTCTGCTGTGATCTTTGTTTGGAACTATTTTCGCTGCTGAAATAGAACAAAAACAGTCAATATTGCATCTAAAATGTAAGTGACTTAATGTTAATTAATTGTTTATGAAACTGTCATATGAAATCAGTGTCACAATTTTAATCGTGATGGTATTCAGGAAAACAGCACTCTTGGTAGTGACGTTGCGACTGTATCATATGCTATAAATATAAAAAAAACTCCACAGTATGTTAACTGAGTTTCTCTGTGTGAGCGATGCTCATTTGTTTTGATTTCTCCTTGAGAGGCTGCGCGAGCGTCAACACCACAACCTTGTTACCATCAGTTCATTATACATAATATTATCCACTATCGATCGGCACTTATATTAAATTAATGCAGAATCATTCTTACATCTTGGTGATTCCCTAGTTATTTTTACTGACGTTTTAATCAGGCTACTTGTCCGGTCGGGCAAGTTAAATTCTCTTTCACTTGCCCCTTCAAAAAAATCCACTTGGACAAGCGGACAAGCGTTAATGTCGAGCTCTGCATAGTGCACCTTTAATTTAACAGATTTTTCTCTGGTACAGAGAACCGCAAAATTGTACTGGTATTGGTACAGACTTCTGAAATGTTGGTAGCGTAACACCCCTAGCCTCTATACAACTGTGGCACATGTTATTTGACAGAGAAGACACCAAGGTTGTCTGGAGGCATCTAATATCAGTTTTGCATGCTCTGCCCCTTCTGTTGAATGAGATAAATGGTGGGAAAATGGCCACACCTCTCATCCACTCATGTTACAGCAGGACCACACCCACTGTGCGTCCTCAAACTGCTGCGGATTCACCTGAACAAGCAACTGAAACAGTCTGGAATCACAACCACGCCCAAACAATAACAGCCGGTTCGGCACTGCCTGTTCATCTTTCCTATCACAGAGGGGAATTCCATCCGTTTTTAAACATCGTCTTCACTGTGCTCCTCTGCTCATAATACAGCAATTGAAACTTTATGAAATTATGAGGTCATGAAAACGGACACATTAAATTGATCATAAATGACAGTAAAGAGAATTAAAATGTTAAACATTTTTCTATTTCAAATAAACAATTCTTTTGAACTTTCTATTAATCAAAGAATCCTGAAAAAATGCAACAGTTTTGACAAACATTAAGCAGCACAATTGTTTTCAACATTGATAATAATAGGAAATGTTTCTTGAGCAGCAAATCAGCATATTAGAATGATTTCTGAAGGATCATGTGAAGGATCTGAAGGATCATGTGGGAGTAATGGCATTTGTATTTTTACATTTTAAAGTATATTAAAATAGAAAAATGTTATTTTAAATGAATAATATTTAACAATATTACTGTTCATTTTTGATCAAATAAATGCAGCCTTGGTAAGAATCCTTTTCAAAAACAAATCAAGCAAGAATTTTCTCCTTTCTAAAACAAAAATAATACAAATTGCTAAAATGTTACATTATCTGGATGCATTATTTTAAAGATGCCATTTTTTTTTAACCTTAAAATATATATATTTTTTCATTTAAAATCCCATACAGGCAAAACATTTATTCCATATGGAAATATTACCAAACATATACAAATATTTCAGCGACAGCTGTACACCACAGTAGCAGCACTAACGGCAGCGAATCTTCTGCATGAGAGTTCCTCTTTAGCAAGATTACGCAACGGCCCAATATAAAATCTGATCTACAGTAAACTGTCCAGTCATCACAAGCTCACATTCAGATGAACTGATTCTATCTGTGACCATGAAAATCCAAACAACCTGCAATGAAGCACACTCAGCAAACTCTGTCCAGACTAAACAAAAGGCCCAGCAAAGACAAAAAGGTCCAACCTACATGCCTGCTTTTAAATGCTGCAGAGCATTTAATTAAATAGTGTTTAGAAAGCAACCAAAACTCTGCACTGGCAGGAAGTTGCGTTACCCTAACAATAATCACCATTGCATAGTACATAGATAGCATTGTATAGTTAGTTAGTAATTCTTATTAGTATTATTATTAACATTATAAGAAGAAGCTTTTTGGTTTTTGATGACAATGGCAGCTAAAACCAAGTTACTATAGTTTCATAGTAGCAACAATAAGGTATTGGTGGAAACTATATTTACCATGGTGAACTTTTGTAAGGGTTGATGTTGACCAAAATTAACTTCGCTACGATAAGTGGTTTCATAATATGTCCAAATAATCTAAACAAATATTTTAGATCTTTACAACATCTTTAATGACCAAAAACTCAACATATGTCTAGGATGCTAAGCATGCTGTCAAAATAGACAGCTCACTAGGTTTTGACACACATCCATAGTGTCCAGTAAACAAAGCAGCTGGTCAGGGCCGATACATTAATATAAAATAACTTCTGCCAATATAATAACACACTTAAAAGCTACTTTATAAAAAAGAAATAAATGATTAAATTCACCTCCCGGGAACCTTTTGGTTTCTCCTCCAGAAATGAATCCTGTTGTCGGTGGCCATGGCGAGAGGACGCCCAATTTCACTCAAAAACAGCCATGAAACCAAACACCACGCCGTCAACCGACATGTGCAGATATCCAACGGCGCAAACGATATGGTTAGTCTGGCTGACTTTGTTTTGATTAGTTATTGCGAGTATTTTGCCAACACAGAATGTGCCTACAGCGGTTCTGGATGGACGTCGCCATCTTGGAGGTGCGTGAGGTCGCGATGTGATTGGCTGAAACGAAGAACAGGTGCAGAGGACCTGACCAATGGGGTTTGAGTTTTATTAGACGGAGACGGAAATTAGTTATATATTTTGATCTTTAGTCTCTGTAATAATATTTGCTTGTAATGGTGTTTGTAAAAATGTACAAGCCTTATAATGTACAGAACAATACAATATAGTTTGTACATAAAGAGGACAATAGTGCAATACAGAAAAAAGAAGGGTTGTGTCTGCATTACAAAAGTTCCACAAACTCCTGCTACTAAAGTTTCAGAACTTTGTATCGCCACTCCTTTGATGTTTGTTTGTAATTCCTATTATTCTAATTGATTATTCTCATTAGATACTATTTAAAAAAAAATGTTTTAAATGGGCATAAATTAAAAGCAACAAGAGCGGCCGTAATGTATAAATACTTCACAATTCACATAATATGTCTTTATATGTGATTAATAATATTCATTATGCATTACAAAGTATGGATGAAAATGTCATTTCGCAGTTCCCCAATCTGAACACTAGATGTCAGTAGTCACCCATAAATCAGGGCGCTCTACTCCGGTTTGAGTGAAATAAGTTCCTCTAATAAAGCCTGTAATTGCTGTATTCGTCTCTTACTAAATCATTATTAGCTGAACTATTAGACTTTTTCAATCCTCATTAACTTTCTTTATTGTTTTATGGTATAAGCCAACATGTAAAAATCCTAACTTTATATTAATTCATAATTATTTCCCCTTTAAATTATTTTACTATATTGAAAAACTGATATTAGTAAAGCTTTACCACTCTGTTAAACCACAAAATTTATACATTTACCTACTAGAAATGGGATTGTTAATACAGTAACAGTAGGCTACTTTTTATTTTTGTGGTAACACGTTGCAATAAGGTCATATTATTTAATGCATTAACTAACATTAACAATGAGCAACCAATTTATTACAGTAGGCTGTTTATTCATCTTTGTTAAAGTAAGTTACTAAAAAATACAGTTAGTTCATGATCCATTAAATAATATTAGCAGGTTAAACTTGATTTTGATAACGTATTAAAATTAATATTAATATCAACAAACACTAATAAATGCTTAACAAGTATTTTTCAATGTTAGTTCATGTTTTTAAACATATTGTATTAAATTAATGTTAATAAATGGAACTTTATTGTAAAGTGTTACCAAATCTGTTCTCTTAATTATAAAAAATTATGAAATAGCAGTTTAATACTTTATTATTAAGTATATTTATCAGTCAAACCATAACGGTTAAATTATATGTGTGCATTAAAACATGTATGTTATGATGATACAGTATATTAAAAATAGATTGTGTGTTGCATGCAATGTTAACAAGCGTGTCTATTATTAGAATGATTAATAATAAAAAAGGTTAAAAATAACAACAGCTGCAGATGCGTGAAGGAACACACAAAGCAATTATGCAAACATCCTTAGTGGAAAGTTGGAAACTGTACTTCCTGTGAACTATAGATGGAAAATAAAGTGCTGTTTGTGATTCCTAGAACCTGTGGACTCAAATAGCTCAAATTTTGCTATTGTTACAAGGGCCCTTTAAAGAGAAGAACTTCCTCAACATCCATACAGTAACATTAGTCTCACACTGAGTTCATCTGGGTTCATTTACAATGTCTTAAAGTGCTGATAAGTGTTATGTTTGTGTCCATGATGGATGTGGAAATGAGGCTTAAATGCTGTGAATGAGTTCACTCCGCTCCTGTGTTTGTGTTTCAGACCCTCCCTGGTGAAAAGTTGCCCCCTCATTAAAGTGCTTCCTTTGAGTTCATTCAGACTCGACACACACACACACACACACACACACACACACACACACACACACACACACACACACACACACACACACACATACACACACACACACACACAGTATACATGAAACAAACAGATGAAAGGTCACGCTGCCCGCGTCCTTCAGGAAGCCATGGCATCTCTGGAATGCTGCTTTATTTTCCTCCTAATTCCCCTGTGTTTGTGTTTTTTCGTCAAGTGAGCTCAAATGCATGTGTGTGTGTGTTGTTGGTTCCTTAGTGCCACACACTCCCAGAGTTGGGTTATCAAGTGCATGCAGTTGGTTCTGTCTCATTGGTCAGCAGACTGAGACAGGAAGACTTGAAAGACAATATCCTGCTTCAGCAGCATGTATGTCACTCTTCTCCGAAGGGAAATTATAAGGAAAAACTCCACATAAGCTCTTCAAAGCCCACCCAGAGGAGAATGCTATTTCTCAGATGTTGCTCTTTTACAACTCAGGAGACTTAAATGAGATATAAAGAAATGAAAAAAGACAATTGTTGACATACTGTATAGTGAGATTATTGAGCTATAAAATACAGCACACTGTTCTAAGGCAAAATATACATATGTATACATGACTTTGGGTTTCATATGCAATAATATGTCCTATGACAGATGAATTTGACTCAGTGAAAACTGATGTCAAATCAAAAACTAGCAATTTTCCATATGTAACTCTACTCGACCTGCACTGAGCGGGATTGGAACCGTGGGAGGCGGGCACACTAACAAGGACGCTAAAGACCGCAGCCTCTAGTGCGCCTCTTGAGGCCAGGGGAGTGAGGTATACACGCACAGCTCCTACTGGCTTATGTTACACTCACCCCCTAAATCTCCCTCCCACCCGGGTCACGGCACCAAATGTAACCGGCCCTACTCGACCCACTCCGAGCAGGACTCGAACCAGAGTCTCTGGTGTGGGAGGCGGGGGCACTAACAAGGACGCTAAAGACCACAGCCTCTAGCATCAGTCGCTTACAAGTGTAACGGAGGCCAGCTAGTAGTTGCTGTAGTAAACCTCACTCCTCTGATCTCAAGAGACTCACACTAGAGGTTGCAGCCTTTAGCCTCCTTGTTAGAGTGTCCTACTCTTATGCCGGCCGACCCAGGTTCGAGTCCCGATTAGAGCGGGGCGGTTCGAACAGGAGGGGTTACACAGGCCTCCATTCGTTTCAATCCCACCAGGGTCACTGCACCACGTGTAACTAGTGGTTCGTGATATTACTTATGGGCATTTACAATCCACATAATAAACGCAAACTTATCTTGGTATAAAATCCAACTATAGCATGTCTGGAATCACTAAAAACCTTCACTGTGCTCATTTCATCAACTCAATGAAATTATCTGTACTAAAGCAGATTCTTTCTCCTCAATGAGTACCATGTTGCTCCACCCCAAGGCCTGGCACATTGATATCGCCTTCCATAAGGAGTGTGAACACAATAGCTCCCTGCCAAGGACATGTAGTCTCGGTCTGTGCCACCCACAGACTGAAGAGAGACAGTTAGTCACTGACTCCATCCGGCTCAAAGTGTGTGTGTGTGTGTCTCAGCTTAAGACTGAACGGCGCTCACTGGCAGTAAGTTATACAAGTGGCCTGGTTGATACTGGCACCGCCGACGGAAGCAAAAGTGATAGGTCAGAGTGGAAGTGCAGGAAGTGGGCCATGGAAGAGAGGAAGTAGGTCACAACGGCAGAGCACTGACTGGAAGAGCAGAGGAACTACGGAAAAACCGAAGCACCCTCCACCTCCTCTTCTGAGTTCTATATTTAAAGCAATCATATGTGTGAATGGATTTCACTAGAGCAGAAAACTGGGCTCACTGCATCCCATCAGAAGCAAAACCACAAATGAGATCTCTTTCAGTTGTTTCTACTAAGCAGCAATGCAATTAAATGCAGCGCAAATGTTTGAGTAGGTACTACATTTGAATTTACTTTGTGACTGTTAAAAAAGTATGTTCTATATAGTATGAATATGGATAGTATGAATGAAAATCGGACGTACTACATCCGCCATGTTGTTACGGTCACGTGAACAACCAGCGTTAGTTGTGTCACTTCACCTCCATTCACAAATCCTCTTCAGTGGCCTTATGGAATAGTAAAGTGTCCATCGAATGCGCACTTCAAAATATCGCCGGAGGTAGTAGGTTATCCGGGTACTTTTAGCCTGCTTTTCCTGAATACGGTGGGTGCATCCGAAAATCATACTTCCCTACTATAGTAGGCGAAAAACCGCATGTGACAAAAGAAGTATGTCCGAATTCACTGTATCAATAAAAGAGTAGGCAAAAAATACCCAGATGACCTACTACTTCCGGCGAGATTCTGAAGTGTGCATATGATGGACACTTTACTATCCCATGAGGCCACGGGAGAGGATTTGTGAATGGCAGTCAACTTTACAGCATAAAAAATTATGTTTACAGCCTGGTACAAAAATTGATTTTGGTCTATACAGCTAATTTTGCCCTTCATGACATCTGTGAGGGGGGTGAATTTTATAACTATAAATAATTCATTTAAATTATATTAAGCCTTAAAGTTCTGCATAATTAAGGGCGTGGCCACTTGAGTGACAGGTGGATTGCCGCTGCTGTCACTATACCAGCCGTTTGTCAACCAGGCACCTCAGCTCCACCCATGTCCCGCCTCTTTGCCCATTTTCGGTTATCCGGGAGTGACACGCAGTGATGCGCTCTTAAGATGGCGACGGCCGGCTCCGCCTACTTTGGGCTTCAAAAATGCTCTTCAGAAACCTACAGGTGACGTCACGGACACTACATTCATTGTTTTATACAGTCTATGGATGCAACTGACACGGAAGGTCATGTGATAAGGGCAATATGGCGAATGTAGTATGTCCGGATTACATTCACACTACACACATTCATACTATATATAACATACTTTTTTTTAGGAGTTAGAAGTAATTACTTATTCAAAATAAGTACCTACTCAAGAGAGTATGCAATTTCAGACCCAGCCTATGTATTCGGACATACTACTCTTTTGTCGTACTGTTTTTCGCATACTAGGAAGTATTCGATTTCGGAAACAGCATATATATCCTACCATTCCGATTTTTCTCCCCCACAATGTGCTGACATGGTTCAGTTTGACCTGCTGTAGATGCAGTAAATACACCATTATGGGGGCAAAAAGCATCTTTCTTTCATCAAGCATCTTTCGGGTAGGTAGCTGTGTATTCCGACAAAACACATTTATTCCAATCAACATATAAATCACAAATATTTCATTATATGATAGTAGACTAAAGTTTTTATAGAGTTTTAAAAGTATTTAAACATTTTAATTTGTCAACAATTATCTAATTTTTGTGATTTTATGCAAGGACTTTTAAAATAATTGTTTGACATTTTATATACACTACCATACCAAAAGTTACTTCACTATATTAATGTTTTACTGTATTTTTAAATAAATAAATGAAGCCTTGGTGAGCATAAGGGACTTATTAACCAAAATCTTAAAAACAAACTTAGTGAATGGTAAATTATATACATTTTTGTATTTAAACAATTTAATATTTTATTAATGATAATACTTTTTTTTTTATTAAATGAGTTTTTAAATGTACCATTTATTTCTATATCCAGTAGACAAACTAATTTAATACAATAAATTAGTAAATATTATTAGTATTATTATTATTAAAATATACATTTGTTTAAATATAAAATTTATATATTTATTTTTAATTTAAATACATAATTTTATAATGTAATAACTTTACATTTTATATGTATGTAAATGATATTATATATAATTGTATTATTTAATAAATGTAAATATAAATATAAAATTAAATATAACATTCCATAGACATAATGATGTGTATACTGTACATTCTATCCGTACTGTACAACCCTAAACCTACCCATAATTTTTTACATTTTCAAAAAACATCACTTAGTATGATTTATAAGCTGTTTTCTTCATGGGGACAAAAAAAAATGTCCCTACAAGGACATAGGTTTCTGATATTGTCATCCTTGTGGGGACATTTTGTCACCATAAAATAACGTTTACCAGGACACATTACACACACATACATACATTTATATTTATATGTGTGTGTGGTGTGTGTATAAATACATTGCCCTCTGGGCATTCCGGTGTATAAATCCCATTGTGTTGCTACAGAGGTAGGTCAGAAGAGTACAGTTACCTCACACATTACAGTCAACTGTGTTCTAAATGTGTTGACTAAAATTATTCTCGGCAGAAAGATTTCTGTTGTGGCTTATGGTGTAATAATCATCAGATGTAAGTTTGGATGAGAAAATTGTGCAAGTGTATAAATCCTTCATGCACCATGTGGAAACAAACCCACCATCACAGAGAAAGAACATGCTGATCTGATGGCTTAATAGTGTGCATGGTTTAGTCATGTCTCCTGCAACGTTTGCCCAAAGATCTGTGCGGTCTAAAGTCCAGGACTGTGCCTGTCAGTGTTACCAAACGTCAAACTTTTTTTTTTAAAGTATGTCATTTTATCATGCCATTTATTGCAACTGCATGATCACAACCACTGCCTCTTGACACTGTTCTTGTGTTTTTATCACCATGGGTCCTAAAAATATTATGATGTTCTGGTTAAAGAGTGACCATGATTCAGTGCCACACGCCCTCCTCGCGCAGATTCAGATGTTCTAGTGTTGTAACACAATGTGACAGGAAGTAGAAAGTGTGCCCCAGTGCCCTTTGCCTCATAATGCCAGTAAGGGAAGTTCGGCCTCATTGCGGCCTCTTAAGAGCATCTGAGAGATCTATCTATCTATCTATCTATCTATCTATCTATCTATCTATCTATCTATCTATTGATTTTTTATCTATCTATCTATCTATCTATCTATCTATCTATCGAATTTTTATCTATCTATCTATCTATATATTGAATTTTTATCTATCTATCTATCTATCTATTGATTTTTTATCTATCTATCTATCTTTCTATCTATCTATCTATCTATCTATCTATCTATCTATCTATCTATCTATCTATTGAATTTTTATCTATCTATCTATCTATCTATCTATCTATCTATTGAATTTGTATCTATCTATCTATCTATCTATCTATCTATCTATCTATCTATCTATCTATTGATTTTTTTTCTATCTATCTATCTATCTATTGATTTTTTATCTATCTATCTATCTATCTATCTATCTATCTATCTATCTATCTATCTATTTATCTATCTATCTATCTATCTATCTATCTCTCTATCTATCTATCTATCTATCTATCTATCTATCTATCTATCTATCTATCTATCTATTGAATTTTTATCTATCTATCTATCTATCTATCTATCACATTTTTATTTTTATCTATCTATCTATTGCATTTTTATCTATCAAATTTTCTATCTATCTATCTATCTATCTATCTATCTATCTATCTATCTATCGCATTTTTATCTATCTATTTATCAAATTTTTATCTATCTATCTATCTATCTATCTATCTATTGAATTTTTATCTATCTATCTATCTATCTATCTATCTATCTATCTATCTATCTATCTATCTATTTATCAAATTTTTATCTATCTATCAATCTATCTATCTATCTATCTATCTATCTATCTATCTATCTATCTATCTATCTATCTATCGCATTTTTATTTTTATCTATCTATCTATTGCATTTTTATCTATCAAATTTTCTATCTATCTATCTATCTATCTATCTATCTATATATCTATCTATCTATCTATCTATCTATCTATCTATCGCATTTTTATCTATCTATTTATCAAATTTTTATCTATCTATCTATCTATCTATCTATCTATTGAATTTTTATCTATCTATCTATCTATCTATCTATCTATCTATTTATCGCATTTTTATCTATTTATCAAATTTTTATCTATCTATCTATCTATCTATCTATCTATCTATTTATCGCATTTTTATCTATTTATCAAATTTTTATCTATCTATCTATCTATCTATCTATCTATCTATCTATCTATTGCATTTTTATCTATTTATCAAATTTTTTATCTATCTATCTATCTATCTATCTATCTATCTATCTATCGCATTTTTATCTATCTATTTATCAAATTTGTATCTATCTATCTATCTATCTATAAAATTTTTATCTATCGAATTTTATTCCATCCATCAATCCATATATCTATCTGTCTATCTATCTATCGAGCGATGAAATTTTTATCTATCCATCCATCCATCATCCATCATCCATCATCCATCCATCCATCCATCCATCATCCATCCATTCATCCATCCATCATCCATCTATACAGACATATATTAAATGACCATCATACGAATCACTCAACTGCAGTATAATTACACATCAGAACGCATAATGTTTAACACAAAAACAAAGAGCCATATTTTAACATTTGTGTTATCGTGTACCCACAACAGCAAAGCTGCTGATGTGTCACAGAGCTGCTATTAATCCTTTCTTTTGTGAAATGGAAAGTGGAGCAATTAAAATCCGATCACATTAAAGTATACTTAGTGTATAATTTGTATAAAGAAGCCACCTATGATGTGGGTGGGAGACATGAGACAGAGCTGAGAAAAGAGGAAGAAGTTGCAAGTGTTCACTTGTCCATATCTGACTGATCATAGGCTGAGGAATGAGGAACTGATTCTAGGCTTTACGGGAAACCTGCTAGGAGGGGCTGATGGGAAGGCTTGGTATGTAGGAGGTCTTACAACAGATGTGCAAAAAGAAACTGTTTGTGTTTGTAAACTCTAGTTGTGTTTTTTTCTCTTGCATTATGAACTCTGTTATGAAACCTCTAGAACATTTCTGATGTGTGTGAAATTCTAGAACGCTTTGCAATATTTGTGTCGTTGCTGGATAATAGGTCTAATTTTCAAGAAATAAACACCTAGTGGTTGCTTACTGGCTCATTAAAATATATCATATTATTATTATTATTATTATAATTATTTAGGTTTCCAGGGTTAAGCATTAGTGCAAGGGTGTTTGTCCTTACTGTTATTAGTGTCAAAAATGTATTATTATAGCATTTTGAAAATATAGTTGTAAACAGTTATAATAATGTTGCATTTTGGTTCACTTAAACACATCATTGATATTATATTGTTTAATGTTCATATAAAATATATTTTTATTATTTCATTAGATTTCATTTTTCAAAATGATTTGATTTTCTAATTTCTTGAGGGAAACAATTCTGAGAATTTGTCATTTGTGAAATAAAATAAAATAATAACACAAGTTGCCCTTTATGACTGTGAGGTATCATTCATGTCTGCAGCATGAATGTTGCAGGACGAGTTATGCACTAAAGTTTAAGATAGGTTAAGGTTTTCTTCTCATTTCTAACCCCAAGTATGAGAAACACCACTAATAATTGTCATACATAGACAAGAAGATAAAAAATAATACTCCCAATCCTCAAATTCCCATTCATTCCAATGCATTTCTCCAGTTCACGTGGATCCCACCCACCACAAATCATTCTCCAGCATGGGAACTGACTCCAGTGGAGTTCTCAAGTCACTCAAACTCCAGTGAGTAATTTCTGTTGGGGAGGAGGACACACACGGAACCGTCCTCATAACTGCACAAGCTCATCCTGGCCCTCATATTTGTCCAAACTTGACTGCCGCCACACAGCTATTTACCAAAGGATGAATCACAAGGGGTTTGTCAACAACCGTGTGTTTGCCGTTGCAGGTCGGGATATCGATTCCTGTGCTCTCCCAGTGTAGATGGACAGGAATGTTGCAGAGGTTTGTTCTCGGCTGATGACCTTTAGCTCAAAAGAGCTGAGAGTCGAGTGAGTCACAGAGAAAGGAATGCTGGGTAGCGAAAGGAACCCGCTTGCAAAGGCTTGGGAGAAAGAACTTTAAACAGGTAGAAACAGACTCTGATGAGAAAAAGAGTCTGGGTCGTTCTCAGAGGCACATTCCTATCCGAGTAGCTCGGAAGAGTCCTGGAAACACAGGATGCAAACACTCGCTCCCACAGTTCTTTAAAACACACACACACTTACTTTTTTAGAGGCTCATTTGCATGCTAATGTGATCTACAATATTTATCACCACAATTAAACATACAAAAGTCTTTTAAAATAGACTGTAATGGGTTTTTCCACTGTAGTATAGAATAAAAAATGGTGCCTGCCTGTGTAAACATTGTTTTAGCAATGCTATAAGGTCTTCTGTGTGTTTGCTAGGGTGTTGCTATGCAGATGTCAACTTCTAGCAGTGCTATTATTGTTAAATAAAAATGTATAAATAAATGTAAACATAACTATAAAATAAAAACTAATATATCGGGAAGAATTTAACTGAACTAAAATACATTTTCATACCTATAAATAAATATAAATAAAAGGTTTTAGGTTTTGATAGTGTAATCTAATGGGACGTGAGATAAACTAAACAATCAAATTACACTTACATTGTTTTTTTTCCCAAAGGTGGTTTCTGTCATTATAGGCAGTTTTTATCACACTTACGTTAGTTCAAGTGTTAGTCCTTTAAATAAGTTTGGTTTTAATTAGTCATTTGATGCTATAAAAACATACGGTGGTTGAGAGAGCTCAACACGCTGCAACTGAAGAAAACACGTGCAAATAGAAAAAAAACACAGCAATTAAGAAAACATATTCATCAGTTAAAAACGGGAGTGTGACATCATGATTGACAGCTAAGATTGACGGCTTCTCTGAGTGAAGTAGTCACTGAGGCGCCAACTAACTTTTTTCTGGATTTTCGGGAGGAGATTGGAGTTTAAACTTTAATTTCTACATTTTCATAACTGTTTATTTCACACTGACATAATGAGTTGTTCTGCGGGAGTGTGGGCGGGACCTTGATATCGTGGCTTTACTTCGCGCTCACTACTGCGCAGACTCAAGACTCAAGATGTCAGCGTCATATTGGGACACTGGCAGCTTCACTATGATGGAAGAGAGTGAAGGTGTGTCGTCCATCTTTTTTTACAGTCTATGGTGGAAATACTACAAACCGGAAGACAGAACACAACGAGCGCAGCACTGAAAAGGGGTGGGGCTACATAAGGTCTAAATTTTTTAGAACTATATAGTTATAGTTCATTCGTTATAGTTATCGTCCTTGGTGTGAACAGATCTTAAGTCAAAACAGCCACATCTTTTGGATCAGGCCAAATGTGAACTCTCTGTGCAAATGTAACCGGTCCCACTCGACCCAGTCCAAGCGGAATTCGAAGTCGTAGGAGGCGGGCGCAATAACAAGGATGCTAAAGGTGCACCTCTTGAGGCCAGGGGAGTGAGGTTTATGCGCACAGCTCTTACTGGCCTATGTTTGTTACACAAACCTTGTCTTAACAATTCTAAATTTATGTGTGGTTGCCAGGGTGTTGCTATGCAGTTTCTATGGTGTTCTGAGTTTCTAGGTGGTTGCTGACTGGCCCAAATAATAAATAAAAAAAACTATCCCCAAGCAACTATGATATTCTGGTTTCTAAATATGGCTCACATCCCTCTATCAAAGCAAGTTTAATACTTCAGGATTAGAGGTTTTGTTTAAATACCCTAAAGAATAGCTAAGTGAAAGCTCGCCTTAACAAGAGCCATGATACAAAGAATATCAAGTTGCTTTAGTACCGCAGCTTTTGTGCAGACAATTGTGCATGATTATTGCTCAGTTGAATATGGGATTATGGATCCAGCTGGGCACGTGAGTAAACATACACACACGCATGCGTGTGAAGTTTTATCAGATGGAGGGCACCTTGCCCAAATCATTGTGCCTGTGTGTGGCAGAAACTCTGACTCAATGGAACTAATTATCCAGGTGTATCGTGTGTGAGCCAAATACAGACACACCTGCAGGTGCGGAAGAGATCTGAAACCGTCTGGGCCATTTCTGAACACATGCAACAACACAGTCTTCTTATTAATATTCTCACTCTCAATTTCCTCTCGTCCGAGTGTTTCAGTGTTGTTGGAACTGTGTGTATGTATGTGTGGGAAGATTACACAACAGATCCGGTTCTTTGAGAAGGAGGAGAGCTTGTGCTTTGAGCCAGCTGGGTTTCTCTTTCCATTTCCCAGCGGTGTGAAAGAGCGCAATGAAAAAGAGAGGGAGTGAACAGAATAGCAACTAGAACTCTTAACCCGAGCAAAGGAAAGTTCAGGGTCAGTTGAGATAATGTGTTTGATTATTACGATAATGCATGCTTCCATTCGCACAGCTTCAAAAGACTGGAAAATGCTGACTGATGTTTTGTTGGAAGAAATTGTAAACATTTGCATTTCCCACACACACTTCAAGAAATGCTGTTGTAGCCTTAAATTGTTATTTATAGCAGATTTCTGGATATTTGTTTTTAATGACCTTACAAGTTTGATTAAACCATCAAAATGTAAGGAAAATATTTTATTTTTGTAAAAGAGCAAAACTTGGTTACAGTATTTATCTGTAAAAAGAGAAGAAACTACAAATAAAGGTTTTATTTTACTATGAAAAACAAATGCATAGAAAAACAAAATGCTCACAGGAAAAAGCATACATTGACTGCAACATAATCAGTTATTAATATTTCTTTGGTTCTCTCTTGTGTTTGCATGTTTTTATAATTTCTTTGTATGACAGCCTGGTCACAAATAAAACAATTGACTCCAAGCACAACTCTGCAATATTACAAAATCTTTAATAAATAATATTTGAATAAAGGGTGAAGATGTCAATTTTCCTAGGCCGGACATCAATTTTGGCCACTACTGTATATGTTACTTGGGACATTTTTAAATTGTAGTAAAGAAATCACAAAGAAAATCTCTTTATATCTCAAATGTCCATCCCAGTCTGCAATTACATTAAACGAAGAGCAAAAGTCCCATTAATCTTATTGTGTCTCCTCTTGAGTTTCAGAAAAGATCCAGTTAAGCTTTTACCTCTATTTTCTCATACATCAACAACTGTCTAATTTGATATCCTAACAATGTCGGGAATGAACAAAAGCATTTCTCATCAAATTCTTCCAAGACCAAATCATCTGAGCTATGCTCTCTGCATTAATTTTACGCCTCTATACTCTTACTGTACATCATTTGTGTCTATTTTAGTTCTCCTTTGAAATCTTAGGAGAAACATCTGAAACAAAGTTCATACATGAACATCTCAGTAATGAAAGAGCCTCTTCTGAGCAGTCAAATATTCCTCTGGGTGTATTGTACAAAGAAATGATAAAAATATAATTGTGATCATAAATTCTGTCTTATTTAAAAATAGTACAGATGTTGCGTATAAATGCTATAAATAATACACCACAGGTCACACATTGACGGTGGCACAATATGCTTCTTTGTGGATTTGTCAACAGAGGAGATTTTCAGCTTGGATTTCAAAATATTCAGATATTGTATGGAGCATTTGCTCGGAAACTTGTTTGTACTGTTTTGTGGTGATTATGCAACAGCAGCAGGGATGATTCAGCAGTCAAATGTTCACTCATAGATTCCAGCCATGCAAATTCTCGCCAGCTATTTGACTCTCATTTTAAAACCAGTTTGCATGCGAGGCACTCGCCTCCTCCCTTTGACTGCCATTCATCAAACCAAACTGAGGAACTGAGCTTCTCAACAGCCAGTTTCACTATCACAAGCATGTTCCTATTAGCAGGGCCGCGCCCTAGCATTTTGGGGGTCCTAAGTAGATTTCCAAAAGGTGCCCCGCTACCTACAGTTTCACCTAACCACCCCCAACCCATTCCGTATCCTACACTGACACCTTATTGTAAAGTTTGACCAAATGGTCTTACTTAATATATTTATCTTTCAAGATATAATATGAAGATATCTTTACTTATGCAAACTTTAAAAAATTGAAGATTTTAACGATTGCTTTTAGATAAATGTATCAACATTTAGTGAATTAATGCTTTAATAAAGCAAAAACACCTGCCAATGGGTTATTACAATTACAATAGAGAATAGTATATTATTAATAATTATAATAATAGAGAATAAATAGGCTACTGTTCTGAGCTGGCATGTTTTAGTTTTAGGGGTAACCATGGTAACCGCCGTATTCTGCTGTTCCATAAGCGCCATCTCCTGCCAGAGAGTGATCTTGCATTTTTATTCAGTCCGTCTGCTGCTTGTGCAGATGATCAATGTGAAAAACAGATCGAATTTACACGCAGCAAACACGCAGTATTGTAGAAATGCACTGGTAACTGTTAGATGGGAAAGAAGTTAATATGCATTCTAAAAATCTAAACAATTAAGGATATTAGGGTAGGCTATCTAGAATTATTAACGTGCCCATGATAACAATGCCATGCACGGCACCGATACCATTGGACATCGTCTTCAAAGCGCCCGTAAAAGCCGA
This sequence comes from Rhinogobio ventralis, assembly GCA_039654625.1. Lineage (NCBI taxonomy): Eukaryota > Metazoa > Chordata > Actinopteri > Cypriniformes > Gobionidae > Rhinogobio > Rhinogobio ventralis. Next base: position 31,924,057 of record CM077211.1, read on the forward strand.
ATTAAACCAATAAGACATGATGCAGCAACCGCCATTTTAACAATATCTTTTTAAAATGTAACACTCTTATCTTGTTCACTTTTTTTCCCTTTTTTCCTCTTCTCTGCAACAGATTGATAGTGTCGCCGCGTCTTCATTTTCAAACATTAATGCACATGACTGGCACAAGCAAACTTTATCAAACACCATGCATTACTGTCTTACACCTGGTGGCCACGGGGGCCCTACCGCTTATATCGCTTATTAAGTAGGGCCAGCACTGCCTATTAGCACCAAAAAGGGTTTTACAGCCTGATGTCGTAGAAGATAACATGAAATTATTTTAAGAAAAAAAAACTTTAATAAAAAGCAAATTTCCTTATCGCCTGGGCCACAAAGGTATGGAGCGCATAGAGGACATGCCGATGGGAGGTAACATTATATTTCAAAGCTTTTGCGTTCGCTCGCAAACAAATTTGTGTTCTAGTATATAGTATCATGGTAATGTATACATTTCTCATGCAAACTAAAATTTTCTTGGGGGAACGCAAAAGTTTGGTGAGAGAACGCAAAATAATTGAAATCAAATTTTTACTGAGCAGACTTTGAATCTGAGCTGAGTTTTGTGAACAAATGTTTTTCGGGGGAACGCAAAGGTTTTGTGAGCAAACTCAACGTTTCTTGGGGAAACGCATACGATTGTAGTGAAACTTTCTTGGGGGGAATGCAAAAGTTTTGTGAGCAAACAAATTTTCCTGGGGGGAATGCAAAGTTTCTCGGAGGGAATGCATAAGTTGTGTAGGTAAATGCAAAGTTTCTCGGAGGGAACACAAAAGTTTTGTAAGCAAATGCAAAGTTTCCAGGGGGAACGCAAAAGATTTGTGTGCAAACGCAGTTTTGTGAGCAAACGCAACGTTTTTTGGAAGAAATGCATAAGTTGTATGGGTAAACGCAAAGTTTCTTGGGGCAATGCAAAAGTTTGGTGAGAGAACGCAAAGTTTCTTTGGGGCCACGCAAAAGTTTTGTGACTGAACGGAAAGTTTCTTGGGGGAAATGCAAATGTTTTGTGAGTGAACGCAAATTTTCTTGGGGGAATGCAAAAGTTTGGTGAGAGAACGCAAAGTTTCTTAGAGGGGAACGCAAAAGTTTTGTGAGTGAACGCAAAGTTTCTTGGGGGAAATGCAAAAGTTTTGTGAGCAAATGCAAAGTTTCTCGGAGGGAACACAAAAGGTTTGTAAGCAAATGCAAAGTTTCCTGGGGGAACGCAAAAGATTTGTGAGAAAACACAGTTTTGTGAGCAAACGCAAAGTTTTTCGGAGGGAATGCATAAGTCGTGTGGGTAAACGCAAAGGTTCCTAGGGGAACACAAAAGTTTTGTGAGCAAACACAGTTTCCTGGGGGGACACAAAAGTTTTGTGAGCGAACACAACGTTTCTTTGGGGGAATGCAAACGTTTTGTGAGAGAATGCAAAAGCATTTTGCAAACTTTGCATTGAAATCTAATTTTTCCTAATTTTCTACCATCGCCATACAATGGCCACTTTTTAATTTAGCAATTGTTTTCTCACCATCATGTTTCAAATCGGTATGCTGTTCATTTTGCTGTGGAACACAAAATATTAATTTTGATGAATCTTTAAGCAGATTTTTTCAACATTTCATAGTTCATGTCTTTCAAGCTTCAAAAAGGAATGAGAGCAAAAAAAACATCAAAGATAAAAAATAAAAACATCATAAAAGTGTTCCACATGGCTCACTATATCACTATAAGAACAGACCCAAAGTCAACATTTAAGATCTCCAAGTCAATGGAATCAAACCTGACACTGACACACCATTTTTTAACCTGATTATGGATGTAAATAAGAGTTGAGAGCTTCAGGAGAGAAGACTATACAGATAAAATATTCTTGATAAGAAGAGGGTTACTTGTTAAACCTAATGTGCTATTGAAGAACCTTTATTTTTTGGTGTGTATATAATCTGTGTGCTAGCATTCACATATTAAAGAACATATTGAACTTGGTATCCACTAATTGGGCTATTTTGGCTCTGCTCTGGTCATTTGTCAAAGCTCAAGACGGAAAGAGTGAATGAATCAGGCGTTGTTTCCCTCTTAAATTGGCCCACGTCAGGTTTAGTTACATACCCCTGCGAATGCCGACCGATCAGGTGCGCCTCGGGTCATACGCAACGCATTGTAACTTATTTAGAGCTGCGGTGTAAACGGTTTTTGTGAGAGGATTAATGAAAGGCTTAACAAGAACGTTCCCTGCTTGGCCGTGTGTGTCCTCATAGGGAGGGCAGCAGCAGTTATGGGCCCACAATGGGATCAGGTCAGGACGCCCCATACTAGGGGGCCATACTGTCCTGCGTTGTACGGTACATAGGAGGCAAACAACATTCAACAAATCAGGCTTATTTCTCAGACAAAATCAACCTTAAACTTTCCGAGCACAATCTGAAACTGCTCACTGGCACAGAGTTTATTATTTTTATTTAACCTTTATGGGGCATGACAGTAGCGTTACACAAGTATAATTGAATTCATATAAATTGATTTTTAATGATAAATCTTTCAAGACAGACCTACCTGAGAGCCAAGAATGACATGTACAATTTTCTTTTACTTTTTTAAGTTTGGGTGGGCCATATTGGGAAAGGTCTTTCAAACATGAATTTCTTTCTTTCTTTTTTTCTATTTGCTATTGCTAAATGGAATCAGGTGGTTTGAGAAAGCATTTTATTGGGTAAATATTTGTACATGCCCCTGAGTGCAAGATAAGTCATCAATATTTTTGGTCTGTTTTCTTAGAAGACTGTAAATATTTAAACCGTTTATCAGCTTTTAAGAGTACACAAGCATATAAATGACCTTAAGGCTAATAAACATTGACTAAAAACTGCTAAGGTTTAATATTGACTTAATGGTGTCAATAAATGATAATAAATGTATGGTTACTTTATTTTGAGAAAAAAAAAGTTTATATACATGTGTATATAAGTATGTGTATATATATATATATATAGTAATCGTGTAAAAACACGTATATAAACACATAATCAAAGACTATAAGTCAACAATTTATTTACATCAACAGTCCTGTTTTACAAATCATTAATTTAAAAAAAAAAAAGATTTTCAAATACGTGAAATCAAAGACATTTACAATGCAGTGATTCATCTCAGAGCTGGTTGGTTTGGTTCATGGCTCAGAAGTTATTTATGAACAATTCTTTGAAATGCCTATGGAAAAAATGAATGGGATAAATATTTCTAGAACCAAGGCCACAGAGCAAGTGGGCACTCACAGTCAGGCTTTACGTATAGCTCTGTATCTTTATACGTTGTAAAAGGAACTGTATCTTTTTAATGCTATTTACAGCATACTTGACGCTATCTACAAAAACACAAAGTATAGACTGTTAGCTATCGCATGTCTCCGGTTCAGGAGTCCAGCTTTAAGAAATCTGGACCCCTGTGGTTATAATCACCCCAGATTAAAGATACACTATCAATATAAAACGATAAGAGCATTATTAAAGTTAGTTAAATGGATTTACAACTAATACCATTGCAATCTGTCCATCTCTACTTCTCAAATGGCATCTGCTAGTTGTCCGTTTAAACCACTTTATAAGACCACAAACTGATATCGCTGTGAATCTAAAAGAGGAAGTCATACCAGGGAAACCAGAATGAATGTTAAAAAAATATTTATTGACAATTGTGTAAAAAAATAGCTTTCTAAACATAATTTACATCGCTAAATCAAAAAACAAAACAAAATCCAAGTTGCAATCATGCCTACTAAAGGTGAAAAAGAAACCATGTAAAATCACTCGTTCCTCACACATTCATGAGGTCATTTTCTCTAACATATGCACAGCAGACAACTTAAATTAGGTGACAAACATGACTTCAGACTGGTATGGTTTACCATCAGCAGTTCTCCATGCATCGAGAAACGGAAGTGCTTTTGAGGATTATTTACAACATATGTACACATATCGTTCTCAAAAAAGGCTTTAAATATGGTGAAAATACATTTAAATAATTTGTGGGCCCTTCGGTGGTGGAATGAGAAAAACTTTGCAGAAAATTGCTTTTCTATAAATAAATAAATAAATACTTCCACTTCGATCTCATTTTTAAGTTTAAGACACTCCAATAAATATCATGTACACATAAGCCTTGTCATGGAATCGAGTCATCTGACCAAGCTATTTACAATATAAACAAAAATAATATGCAGAAAATGTAGTCTTTTACGTTGTAGTTGCATTGCTTTGTGCATCTGTGACAACGGGTGGTAGTTGCTGAGGGTTACTCAGTACAAAGGAAGAGGAAAAAGAAACAGCGGCCTGAAAGAGTGAGGTAAGACTTTTCATTCTGCAGAGGTTTTGTGAGGTCGATTTGGTTACTCTCTCTGACGTATTAGAGTAAGACCGACAGTTACCTGCCAGAAGCAGGTAAAGTGGAAGCAAGAAGGTAAAAAAAGACATCTGGTTAAGGAGTAGAGTGTTACAGTGGCTATTACTCAATTCAAGTATTTCCACAAAAAACAAAAAAACAAACAAACCCTTGATCTTGCACAGAAGGCACTAAAATTATTAAGCTTGGCTGATCTGCTTCCTAAAGGAACAGCCCTGACAGCGCACCAAAGCCGCTCATCGTAGCAGATCGACTAGCCGTCATCACAGCACGACTTCTGACCGACGCTTCGGGTGTTCCCGATCTCCTCCCTACACTGGCTGCGAAGAGCTTCTCGATCTACCCGTGTCCGACAGCAGTGTTGACAGTCATTTGGTTCCTACGAGCCAGACTTTTGGGACCCTGAGCCACCGGGGAGCAGGAGACGAGAGATAACAGATCTCACTAAAAGGTGGACCTCTCCCTTTTTTGGCCTAGCCTAGAACTCCCAGCTAGCAGCAATGCTCAAAACAAAAGAGTAACATGTTTTTTTTTGCACTGCTCAGTCCACAGGTGGTTTGCTGCTGTAATGGAAAGTCTCTACGTATGCATTCAGATAGAGTCATTTGCACACAGTGACTGCTGGGAAAGCAGCAGGCTGATGCTCGTGGCTGATGCTGTGAAGCCTGATCTCAGTGTTGTCTGTAGGGGGCGCCATGTCCATCCAAGGGTGGTTGATGATGTCCTCGAAAGATGGGCGTTCTGCAGGGCGGAGGGCCAAGCACCACTTGATAAGCTGCTGACACTCTGTAAAAGAACAGGATGTGTTGTTATAGCATGGCAATAAACACATAAAACTCCTTGAAGGTGGCGTCACATGATAAGCATGTCTTACCTGTGGAGATTCTCCGCCTAAACAGCACCTGTCCACGCACAATCTCTTCGTCCTGTTCGAATGGGATGTCCCCACAGACCATGTCATACAGCAGAATGCCCAGAGACCACACAGTGGCAGATCTACCGTGGTAGCGGTGAAATTTGATCCACTCTGGTGGACTGTAAACACGTGTACCTGAAGAGAGAAACAGAAAAATGCATTTAAATCTATGATTGTGCAACACTTGAGCACACAAATCACACAAAACTGCAAATAATCCTGCACATAACCCTTCATTTTATTGCCTGAGAAAACGAGGCACTAAACCAAACACTGTAGTAAAAAAGGTGTGGCAGGAAAAGGTGTGTAGTGTTTGAACGTTATTTCTATGGCACAACATTAATGTGCCGCGGGAGCGTGACAGTAGGCGCGCTCATGTGGAGAAACCGGTTGCCATGTGACTTGTGTTTACAAACTTTGAGTTGTAATAATTCCAATTCCCACCGGCAGGGGCGCCAAACCCACAACCCACAGAATTGCTTTTCTCCAAAGCAACATTACACAAAAATAAACAAATCATCACGCTGGACGATTAAATTAGCTTTTAACATCGGGATGAAAGGGGGTCATAATAATACACATATCAACCGATCAATGGCAAATTTGTTTGATGCATGTTTTAAAACGTAAAATATTGCCTCTATTATAAACACACACCCTTTCTAAAGCTTGACATTGTTCCCAAACCCTATTAACATAACCCCATACATGTGTAAATAGATTCAAAATATATTTAAAAACAGCCATTTCTATCCTAATTCCTGTTATATTTATATACATTTAGAACTCACAAAGCATTTTAAGCTAATTTTAAATTCTTTAGATATAATTGTTTTTATAAACATTAAAATCCACAATATAAATGTCCACGAGGCAAGACAAGCATGTATTTTAAATTCCCTAATCGTGCCACGTTTTCTGTGACCGTGGGAACCATGGCTTGAAGGTCATGCAAATGGCTCTTACCGTCGAAATCGGTGTAAACGGTGTCTTTGAGTAATGCCCCTGATCCGAAGTCGATGAGCTTCAGATCGCCGGTTCGCAGATCGATGAGAATGTTCTCGTCTTTAATGTCACGGTGAACGACGCCGCTGTTGTGGCAATGACGCACCGATTCCAGAACCTGGCGGAAAAAGTTCCTGGCCAGCTCCTCCGGTAACGCGCCCTTCTCCGTGATGAAATCAAACAGGTCCTTGACGGCCTCCGGTCTTTCCATGACGATAATGAAGCTGTCCGGTCGCTCGTACCAGTCCAGCATCTTGATCACGCCACGGAATCCAGTGCCGACCTTCTTTAACAGGACGATCTCCATAGGGACGCGCGCGCCATTGGGCTGGAAACGGAGGACATGTTCGCTTTAGCGACGTTGTCATGTCGCATTTAAAAACACATTTCCTATACAAATAGTATGTAAACAACCTATGTAATTCAATAGCTTACTCACCAACTCTCCCCATTCAGTCACACGATCTTTTGCAACATGCTTTATGGCAACCTAGAAATTATAAACAAATGCATCATTAAACAGTGAAGTGAAATATACACATATATATATATATATATACACACACACACATACACACATATACGTTATATTAAACGTTCACACTGATGTAAACAATAATCATCCATTCAGGAACCTACCGGCGCGCCATCAGCGATCCTTAAACCCGCGTACACCGTCCCGAAACCACCGCTTCCCAGCACAGAGCCGACCTGATAGACCTTCTCGAACGGCTCTTTCTCCTTAACTGTCAATAAAAGATATGATATATTCATAAGAATGGATAAAAGTAATATAATTATATAATAATTCGAAAGCTGACGCACGCGCTATTCCCAGCACTCAGTCTGCTGACGTGAACGAGCCCAAGACCACAACACACGAGCGAGCACGAGAATAACCGTCCACTAACCTTGAAGCTGGATTTTCGCCGGCATGTCCACGGTGGAAATGTGAGCAAACGTGTTGAATTTTGATAGAAGCATTTTATAATCCAAAATTAGAGTTCTTCTTGAGGGTTATTCCAATGTTGAGGTCAAAATCCGTCGTGTAGAGATGGATGTAGGGAAGGTCTACGTGAAGGATCCGGTCTACAAAACTGTAGAAATCCCTTCTCATCGAGGCTCGATGGGTTTTGATTCTCAAGACGATCCTTTAAACGACCGCACAAGGTCTATTCCAGTTTGGAATATTAAATAAACAAACGATTAATATTTCGAAGATAAATATTATTGTCTGAGGTGCGCGACGGACGTAAATACCCGGCTTTCTAAATCGTGAAGGAGGGGCAAGAGCCGTTATATACCAGTAGTAAAAGGGAGGGGTGGCTGCAAGTACGTCAACAATGGTCCCGCCCACAAACACGACTCAGCCAATGAGTAATACGCCTGCCTCTGCAGAAAAAGGTCAATCAAATATGAAAATAGAGGAAAACGTAGACGTGGCGGGAATCAAAACGCGCCAAATAGTCAAGGCTTTTTTGAGGGCGTTGAGCCGGCGTGGGGAAGACAGGGAGAATGATTCACATGGCTGAGTGCATATAACAAAGCCCGCGTTACAGATTCGGAACCTTATTCATAGTATGAAGAGTACTACAAAAATAGATATACAATATTTTAAAAGGACAGGGAGCTTTAGTACATTTAGCTACAGTTTAAAAGTCAATGTGCAACAAAGTTTTCCCTGCATGCAAGGGATGTAATAATTTCTCATGGTCTAGGTTGAAGAGAAAACATTAGTTTTAAAAAAAGTTAATGCAAACCCACGTTTTCCTTATCTGTAGCCTACATGGAACATGCATCATCATCCCACTGGACTCTTTTGTTTGTTTTGTTTCAGTCATGTGAAGTAGGTCTACAAAGTGTATATTAAGACCGCGTGCACTACATTACCTCATTAATCTCAAATTAGCACTCAAAGTTTTTTCTCTCCTATTGGCAGTCAACAGGCTTTATTTAGATAGAGAACAAAGCCGGTCACTATATGGAAATGAGGCGCATACCAGGCATTCTTTCAAATTGGGTGGCCGGTTTTAAACTCGGCGGCAGGATGTGGGAAACTTGAGATAAAAGACTTGCAGACCCATCCCCCACGTCTCTTGTCCTCCCTTTCCCGCGCAGATTATTGTTTGAATGGTACTTGCTCTCCCGGTCTTCTGCATTTTCCCTGCCCTTTGGTTATACGCCTAAACATACACAATACAACTGATGTAAACCTATATTCGGGGGGTTTTACACCTGGTCACTTCATCTTCTTTACAGAATGTATAAGTATTAAAGACCACGTGTAAGTGGCCTCGATGACCCATTTGAGACGCATAGTAATCCGATCACTGAAACGCATACAAAGACACAGCCAAGTGTAAATGCATCTGGTTGTTCAGGCCACATATGTAAACTTTACTCCTCCCAAACAAAACAGCATCAGTATACGGAAGTTTGGGAGCCCCGCAAATGACACGTGGATGAGGCACATGGATGAAGAAACAAAAAAATTAAAAACATTAATCTCCATATGGGCTGAAGAGGGCGTTTAACAGAGAAATTTGCTGCCCTGCATTAGCATCATCACGGAAGTAAACTCTATTATATTTGCACAGCGTGGGAAGATTGTATTTATATCCGTTCTGTGGAGACGCATTTTGTGGCCAAGTGTAAATTTAATGTGCATGTACAATTAGACAGCATTTGATCAAAATACATGAAGTGACTATAGTAGCCCCAAATAACCTATATATTTAAACACTTGAGTCACACTTAAGATATATGAATGTCATTGCATTAGACAATAAAATATCAATATATCAATATTGCACCATTGTTTAAAAAGCATATTACATGAACTACACAAAAGCTTGAAATACGTTTTTTTTTAAATGTTTTTGAAAGTCTCATGCTTATGAAAGTTGCATTTATTTGATCAAAATACAATAAACACAGTATTATTGTGTTATTATCAATTATTATTGATGCTCAAATATTGGTTCGGTTATTATTATCAATGTTAAAGTAGTTTTTGTGTTCAAAAGAATAGCATTTATTTGAAATAGAAATCTTTTGTAACATTATAAATGTCTTTAGTGTAAAATTTGATCAATTTAATGTATCCATACTGAATAAAAGTATTATTATTTTATTTATTTATTTTGAAAGAATTACTTCTGAAGTATGTGACACTGTAGACTGATGTTGAAAATTAATGGCTTCGCCTTTTTTAAATATTTGAAAATAGAAAACAGTCACCTATATCTGTACTGTATTTTTGATCATATGAGATTGCTAAACTAGCAATCTCATATGAAAAACTCATATGAGTTTTAAAAAAGTTTTATTCGATAAAACTTCACTAACGTTTTTCCTTCCGGTACCATTGTGACAAGCTTGTGCTTCTCAAAAAAGCCAGTGAGTCATAAATTTGCAGATTAATGTGTGTGATTCATAAGTTGGCTTTTGTGCTTGGTGTTTCTTTTTTTACCCAGAATCCTGTTTTTGTTCAGTTCAATCACAATGCTGGCACTCAGTTTGATGACTCAGAGATCTTAACTCTCTGAGTTCTAGATGAAGATATGCACAACTCCCCTGGTAAGCCGAAACGAAGAATACTCAGAAATGCCTTGCTTCAGGAAGCAAAAACCATAGAAATAAAATCAAATGCATAAATAAATAGAACTTTAAGGAATGACAGATAACAAAACGGCGTCTGATTACTATCATTCAGGCAGCTGTCTGTTCAAAATCAGCACAGGCATAAATTAGAGTGCTTTATGCATGTCAGAATAGTGCTTTTTCTTCACATCCACATTAAGTCTTGTACATCATCATCTTACAATGCACCACTGGCCCCCAGTGGGACTCGCTCAGGCTGATTTAATAGTGCTGGTTTAACGGCTGCGTCCCGCTATAATGAGTCACCTTCTCTATGCACTTCAGAGCTGATTATGGGCCGTGCTTAGGTAAGAGTGAGAGGCGCTCTGAAATGGAGACGCAGTGGGGGTCTATGTAATATAAAGCTGCATGAAGGTATGACAGCACTGACGTCTGTGGCTGCCTGCTCAGCAGAGGAGAGAGTGACAGCCGCCCGCTGCCCCGGCTCATCTGACACCAACAGTGTTCGCTCTTTTATTAGCCCACGATGATAAAGATGACTCAAGTGCTAGTTTGAAACTTCAGACCCCATTTAAGTGTGCAAATCCCTCGCTCCACCTCCCAGATCCTGATTGGATGAAGGGGAACCATGGGAAAAACCATGAGTGGACTTCAAAGCCTGTGAGAAAGGCTACTGGAGAGCAGGGATTTACACGAGGTCAACTTTCATGTCAGTAAAAACATGAGGTCAGAGGTCACTGACATACCTGTTCGGCATTCCACAGCCCTCCTTCAGGAAATGACCCACACTTGTCTCAATTTGTGGGGTCTGCTGAAAGCAGAGCTTGGTTTAGAAGATCTAGCAGCACGTCCCAGGATAATTAATTATCTCTGTTAGGGCAGGAGCGCCAGAGATGGAGAGCAGGATGGGTAATTAAATGAGATGCTTTTGCTCCTGAAATGTTTGTTCAGTTTTGTTTAGTCTGGGTTTAATCATAAAAAATGGGCAAGCGTAAGGATTTGAGCGAGTTTGACAAGGGACAAATTGTGATGGCTAGACGACTGGATCAGAGCCTCTCCAAAACTGCAGCTCTTGTGGGGTGTTCCTGTTCTGCAGGGGTCAGTATCTATCAAAAGTGGTCCAAGGAAGGGACAGCGGTGAACCGGCTCATTGATGCACGTGGGGAGCGAAGGCTGGCCCGTGTGGTCCGATCAAACAGACGAGCTACTGTAGCTCAAATTGCTCAAGAAGTTAATGCTGGTTCTTATAGAAAGGTGTCAGAATACACAGTGCATTGCAGTTTGTCACATATGGGGCTGCATTGCCGCAGACCAGTCAGGGTGCCCATGCTGACCCCCGCCAATTGAAGAAGTTGGCCTGGTCGGATGAATCACATTTTCTTTTACATCACGTGTGCGTCACTTACCTGGGGAACACATGGCACCAGGATGCACTATGGGAAGAAGGCAAACTGGCAGAGGCAGTTTAATGCTTTGGGCAATGTTCTGCTGGGAAACCTTAGGTCCTGCCATCCATGTGGATGTTACTTTGACACGTACCACCTACCTAAGCATTGTTACAGACCATGTACACCCTTTCATGGAAACGGTATTTCCTAGTGGCTGTGGCCTCTTTCAGCAGGATAAAGCAAAAAATGGTTATATAAGAGACTTTTTTCAAGAACATAAAAAAATATTACAGACTCCAAACTTTTAGTGTATTATGTCAACTATTCATGAGGTTCCTATTCATAATGAGGCTTCCTCTTTCTGCCAACTGTCAATCAAACTGATAGTCCCGGCCCAAACTCGCGCCATTGGTAGAGTCAATGTCGCTGTGTCGGGCTGGTCTAAAAAAAAAAAAAGACTAATGTTTTGATAGTGCCACAGAGACACAATGTTGACACTTTTCAGGGAAGTCCCCCAGCAAATGACTTATATTTCCTGATCAATAAGTGAAAGTATTTAGTCAAATAAATGACATAAATCATCTCTATTAAGTCTCCATATCTGTAAAAGTGCAACACAATTTTCTTCTGGGTCTAAAAATTGACATTATATGACTTTTATTTTAAGTGCACAATAGAACATATGAAATAGTTGTTGTCAAGCTCAGGAATGTCACTCTGCTTTGTGTCCCTGACAGTGTCCTAGTGGCACTCATACACAAGTACTGGATAGCAGGCTTTCCTGGCCTCCCTCCTGTTTCAGCAGATCTGATGATAGCTCCTCACCACTGTAATGCTTTTAGAGGTCGCAGAGCGGCAAATTATCTTCTGCAATGCGAGTCAGTTTGGGATGGCCAGGAATTTGCTGAAGCAGTACTAGCGTATGTTACTTCTCTGCTTCGGCAGAGAGAGCAAGTGCATTTGTCTGCGTGTATGAATACAGCAGTCATGTTTATCTGCTCACCATAAACAGGTTATCATAATTATCCTTTAGCAAAACAGATTATAAAGTACCCGTCGGATGCATCATCATCACATGGATATCTACACGTGTTTTTCTGCTGTGTATTCCGTCTGACCCATTGCCTCTGTTTGTGTTTGTGCTCATCTTATTTTTAGTCAAGGGGATTTTTCCGAGTCATTTCCTCGTGATAATTGCTGCCCAGCTGAATCAAAACACAGAATCTGATCCGTCACCCATTACTCAACATAACCTCATGGTAAAACCCCACATGAGCTGAGAGAGAGCTGTACACTTCCTTTTGATTTGCATCATGAATGAATCCAACTGTCTAACTGCCTTGCCAAGCAACGGCCAATCACATTGTTTGGCAACAGGGAGCTTTGTGACCTCACCATATACAAGCACAGTTTCAGCTCCCAAATTAAAAAACAGATGTAGAGTCTGAACCAGATTCATGCACTGTGATTTTTCCCTTTGCCCTGATTAAGTGATGTAATTTCGGACTGCTTTGACAACGGACTGTTTTTTGTCAGAAATAAAAGTTCTTTTAAAGCCCCCGGAACTGATTTTCAGGGACATTTTCTTCCTTTTTTAATGTTTAATGGACATTTATATGTACATTGTATAACCCTGGTTGTAAGCCTAAACTTGACATAAACTGTAAACTTGTCCTTCAAATCTGATTGGTTGATTCGAATGTTTTCATTTTGTTCATAGTCCTGTGTATTCAAGCAACATCGCTGACTAAACCTAAAACTAAACTAGACAGGCCTTGAATAGATTATTATGTAACATGTAAGGGCATTTGTGTCACTTTTGATGACAAAAATGTTTTATTTTCCTTGTGGACCCTGTGTATAAGAAAGCATATAATTTTAAAGGCTGACATTTACACTTCTTAAATTATAAAATCTTCAGGGTTGCATTTATTCATGTGAACATTTAATGTACCTGTCTCGATAATATAAAACTCTCCTGATATTAGAGTAACAATTACAGAAGATTAAAATAAAGCATATTTTGTTACCTTTTGGACCTGGGAAGGGTTCAGTTTGAGCAGATGTTTTATACCATCATAACTGCAGAGCTCATTTTCCAGTACATTCAGCATCTGGCTCATATTCGCCATCTCAAACATATTCTCAAAACTATCATTTTCAACATCTTCAAAATCAATATTGTTCTTCACCAGATTCACCAGATCAAGTGAAAGTGACACTAATATTTGATTGCATTCAGTACTTGCTCTGCAGTAAGTTTCGCTGATAATTCTTCCTATTCTTTTGTTTTCTGCCTGCAGTAACTATGAGTGAAATGTCACTTCATCATTGTGTATCAGACATTGCCACCTTGTGGAATAAAGGTGCACTTATTCAGTCATAAAAGATTAAATTATTGTTGTGCAGAAAAAAATATACTTACACTGTTACACACCTTGGGTCGTTAGCGACCCTATACAATTTTGACAAAAAAATGTATGGGAAAACAGACATTCTTTTATAATTGTATTATTTTTTTGATAACACTTTGGTATGGGGAACAATTCTCACTTTTAACTAGTTGCTTATTAGCTTGCATATTGGCTGTTTATTAGTACTTATAAAGCACATATTAATGCCTTATTCTACATGACCATATTCTACACCCCCAATACCTGAACCTAAACGATACAAATTGTAACGATACAACTAACTATTAATAAGCAGGAGCTTATTGAGGCAAAAGTCATAGTTAATAGTGAATATGTGTTCCCCATACTAAAGTGTTACCATTTTGATGTCTAACTTTAAAAAATGAATGAATGACATCCCGGGTCACTAAAGACCTGAGGTACGCATTTAAGGGTTAACTGAAATAAATTCTCAGAATGAACAAACTTAGAAACACTACCGTTAAAATACAGTGAAAAACAGTAATATTGTTAAAAATATAATTTTAAATAACTGTTTTCTATTTGAATATATTGTATAGTGTAATGTATTCCTGTGATGACAATGCTGAATTTCCAGCAGCGTTCATACTATGCCGTAATTACCGTAATTTCAAGATGACAATACATGATGTTCTGAGCTGTTTACGTCCTCGGACTGGAAATTATGTATTTCTGTGGCAACACTATCAATGCCTAAATTAATCTGCAGCAGTCGGATACAAGTAGGAGCTTTCAGAAGATTTCCAGTTTACAAGTTGTAATTACGAGGTTTTAGATGACGTGAATGCTTTTTACAAGTTGGAATCTCGTAATTGCGGTGATTACGTCATGGTGTGAATGCACTTCTACTCCAGTCTTCAGTGTCACATGATCCTTCAGAAATCATTCTAATATGCTGATTTGCTGCTCAAGAAACATTTCCTATTATTATCAATGTTGAAAACAGTTGTGTTACTTAATTTTTGTGGAAACTGTGATTTTTTTTCAGGATTCTTTGATTAATAGAACGTTGAAAGAACAACATTTATTTGAATAGAAATAATTCTCACACTTAACTATTGGCTGTTTATTAGTACTTGTAAAGCACATATTAATGCCTAATTCTACATCACTAATCCTACCCAATACATAAACTTAACAACTACCTTACTAACTATTAATACGCAGTAATTAGGAGTTTATTGAGGCAAAAGTCGTAGTTAATAGTTAGATAATAGTGAGAATTGGCCCCTAAACTAAAGTGTGACCGACATCTTTTGTAACATTATAAATGTCTTTACGGTCACATTTAATCAATTTAATGTGTCTTTGCTAAAAAAAAAAAAAAAAGTATTAATTTCTTAAAATAAAAAAAACGTACTGACCCTAAACCTTTCTATGATTACTACAACATAATTCATAACACAATTCTCTGCTAGAATACATTTTAATTGGCTAGTTGCTATGTTAGATTATGGTCACCATGATTTTTGCCAAGTAAGACATGTTCCTGGATCGACATTCCTGTCTGAAAATGTAGTCCTAACCCTGTCCCTACCTCTAAACCTAACCCTACCCATAACTTATCCCTAATCAGGTCAACTTATCAGGTGAGTAACACTGATGTAGAAGCACCTAACCCTGGTTGTAAGCCTAAACTTGACATAAACTGTAAACTTGTCCTTCAAATCTGATTGGTTGATTAGAATGTTTTCATTTTGTTCATAGTCCTGTGTATTCAAGCAACATCGCTGACTAAACCTAAAACTAAACTAGACAGGCCTTGAATAGATTATTATGTAACATGTAAGGGCATTTGTGTCACTTTTGATGACAAAAATGTTTTATTTTCCTTGTGGACCCTGTGTAAAAGTAAGCATATAAATTTAAGGCTGACATTTACACTTCTTAAATGATAAAATCTTCAGGGTTGCATTTATTCATGTGAACATTTGTTCAGTTGCTGTTCTCCCTCTGACTCAACATGCCGCCCACCGTACACATTCACAATCGCATGCCTACAGGATTCACCCAAAAGTGAAGCCCCTGCATGAATGTTTACAGTCTGCCACACTTTACGCCCAACGGAGCAAGTCCTTGCGTGTTATCTTTAAGGAGGGTGTGAGACGTGTATATAAGCAAGCACGCATGTATCAATCGAAGGGTGTTCCCCTAACATTGCAGAAGTTTCTTGTAGTAAAATCCAACTGTTGACTGGTGCTTCTCCAGGACAGAAGTTACACCCAGCAGTCAAATATACATCAGAGCAGCAGACGTCAGTGAAAGCCGTGTGCTCAAGGCTTGAAGGGATAGTTCACCCTAAATGATAATTAAGTTATAAATGACTCACCCTGGTGTTGTTGTAATGCTGTATACTCTTCTTTGTTTTATGGACCACAATAGGAGATTTTGTAATAAATGTCCCGCTTGTATTATTTAATGAAAATCCTGACATGCGCTGCAGTTCACTCCGTAAGTTGTGAGAAATCAAAATTAACAAGTGCGTCATGAAACATAAATTCTAAAAATAAAAAAAAGTATCCATGCACTGTTAAATAACAGTCAGAATGACAGTTGACAGATGTGAATGTGATAATTTCTCATTACTAAGAACACAACGGATATATTCACCTTAGAGAAGAAGGTACATGGATTGTATTTCATGTCGGGTTTTCATTAATCTTTTTTCACAACTTGTGTGTTTTTGACAGAATGAACTGCGGAGCTAACAAAGTCACACGAATGCGCATGTCACGTAGCCTTGCACTGAAGACCAATGGCCAAAGTCAGGATTTTCGTTAAACAATACATTAAATTTGATAGCGTATACACCACCCCCCGAACACTTAGAATATAAGACGTGTCGCATGGGATCATTCTGTGATACTTTTGTGAAAAACTTGAAAAAACTTGATGCTAGTCGCTATTCACTGACATTATTTGGATGAGCGGAACATAAAAAAAAAAAATCTCCTTTTGTGGTCCGTAAAAGAAAAAAGGGCATAAGTAGGGGTGGGCGATATGACCAAAATCTTATACGAGTAATTTTATTTCAAGATAACGAAATATATCACAATATTATTTTTGCTTTAAATAAGGTTTTTATGATATCAAAGTTTTTGATACCTTTAAAATTTAGAGCAAAGAAAACAAACTACAATACAACAAAGACACAAATGAAATAGACCTACCTGAAAAACTTCAAGCACTAGAAATAAGAAATACTAAAAACTTTTTAATCAAATGTATAAAAAACACTGCATTTACTGTGTAAATTAAATATACATTTATTATTAAAAGTTACAAAAGTGATTCAGTCAAGAGTGAGAGATTTTCTCTTTTTTTGTTGTTGTTTGTTTAGCATTAATAACAACAGCAGTTAAATTTGGATGCTGTCACTTTAAGACCGACTGCACGGATCCAATATACTCGTATGTTTTCTCTCAACAGTTTAGTTCACTTAAGCAATTTTTTATAAAGCCTATAGAAACAGAACAGTGAAGGAAATTCTAGTTCTAATTCTAGTTGGGAAATAATCATTTTGAACTATTTGCAAATAATATTTGTATTAATTTGCATTAAAATATGCACATATGTACTTGTATGCCTAAAATGTCCAACATCCAAACGTTTCTTGTCTCTTCACACTCAGTTAGGAATGGGCCATATTTAAGAAAAAAGTGGAGTAGTTTGCATCACTGGATGTTACTGTTGGTCGTTTAACATTTCTGTCACAAAACAGTTTTCAATAAATGTTTCGATTACCTCAGTTTCTTTCAACATTAAACTGACGTTTCACGCTGGAATTCACGCTCTGCTTCTGTGACTGGTAAACTCCGCCTACTTTGATTTGATTGGCCATCTCAGTAATTTTGACATTGATAAACGCTGTTAGACTGCTGAGGCAGACCAGACTAAAAAAGTGACTTTTAAACATTTTTGTCATCCCAACAACAACATACAGATAATGAATAATGATAGTGCTGCGTAATGAAATGCAGCAGAGCAGTGCAAGAATTTCAAATATTGGGGGGATAATTTGGCCATTTCTAATGATTGGAGGGGAGTAGTCCCTCTAAGTGTCTACGGAAGCTACGGTCCTTGCCCCTAGGCATACAGCATTAGAACAACACCGGGGTGAGCCATTTATGACTCATTTTCATTTTAGAGTGAACTATCCCTTTAAGAAAACTCTTATTGAACTGGGAGGGAAGATGCAGCTATTGGTGCTGGAGGCGTAAACGATACAAATCTTTTATTCGAAGATACAAGCCTTCACGATGTGCAATTGATCAGGGTGGTGTGCTGCATTGAAGATATTGATTAGCACCAGCGGGAGCCATATGTCTCGGCTTCGCCTTCCTTTGGGAATTTAATTTTCCTCAGGGCCATTTTGACCTTGCTTTCTCTGTTGTATAAGTGAATAAGGAAGCACATACTGGGGGTAATGAAGCATAGAAACTTAAATACTGGTGCAGGGTCGAAAGACTAAAGGCCTGTTCACACTAAGAGCGAAAAAGCAAAATGAATCACACACAAAAGGCCTATTCACACCAACAGTGAAACGAAAAACCACTGCATTTATTCATATGCTTTAAAGCATCCCAATTGACAATACAAATGGCACTCACATTAAAGCAAAACAGGTAAATTTGTCCTTGGTGTGAGTAGGCCTTAAAGGGATAGTTCACCCCAAAATAAAAAAATATCATTATTTACTCACCCTCATGTCTTTCCAAACCTGTTTGACCTTCTTCCTTCTGTGGAACATAAAAAATTATATCTTTTGAAATATGTCTCAGTGAAAGTCAGTGGAGTCTAATTTTGTTTAGACCCCAATATTCTTCAAAATATCTTTTATGTTCCAAAGAAGATATGTTCGTTTAGAAGATAAACAGGTTTGGAACAACATGAGAGTGAATAAATGACAGAATTTATACTTTTGGTTGAACTATCCATTTAAAATGAGAAAATTTAGCAAATAAACAGCTGACAATTTATTTTAACAGTCCAAGAACTGCACGTGTGCGGCTGCTCTTACAGTTCAGAACTTGTCATCTGATGACTAATGCAAGATGAAATACTGACACAGATGCAAACACTCTCAGTGTCAGAGTTGCAGCGTTTTGAGTTGGGCTAAAGTTTGTGACAGGGTCACTGAAATGAGACAGGCACGGACCCACATGTGCCAGGCTCACATCACATGGCAGTCTGACACACTGGGCATGTCACTGGAGAGCTCAACTTCCAGCTATGAGTCTCTGTTCGAAAGCTCACAGAGAGTTCCCTTTCAGTCGGTCACGTTCGACGTACGTCGGACGTCACCGACGAATTGGGATCACTTCAGGGAGCCCCTATCAGCTTCGAGATATAGAGAACCGGCCAATGACTATTGGCGTGCGAGATTTGCATCTCGCGCTCCGCCCCGCAGCGCGGGTATAAAGCGGAAGCGAATGCAGCGCACTGTTGTCATTCACTTCGGAGCCGAACGGCGTTGATGAAGCATAGACTGCCTTCAGCAAGAGAGAGAAAGAGAGAGAGAATCGGACTGAGGATCGTTCTGTGCTGGTCAGACGGCACAAAACAGCGCGACCGCGGGCTCACCGCTGCTGGTAGCAGAAACCAACTGCTGTTTTCACAGCAACAGTTTAAAACTGCTATTTTTGTTTCACTTGAGAGCAGATACAGGCTGCACTATCTCCTGTATTCTGCCGCGGTCTTCCCTGGGTGCTTCAGCACTGAAAGAGCAATTCCTCACAAAAAGAGCAACACGGGTGTGACACTGCGTCTTTTTCAAGATGTCATTCCACCCGTGCGTTTCTGGATGCGGTCGTTCCCTGTCACCCGCTGACGGTCACAATCGCTGTATCACGTGCCTGGGCATTCAGCACGCTGAGGCAGCTTTTGTGGATAGTTCATGTTCCCACTGCGGGAACATGACTATCGCGGCGCTTAGGTCGAGACTCGCTTACCTTCGGGAAGGTGGAGTCCCCCTACCCATACCTCGATCTAGTGCTATTCCTGCCCAGCAGAATAGACCTACTTCGACGGATGGCCGGGGTGACCTGAGGATTACGTTCAGGGCAAACCCGCCGAGCCAGCCTCCGCAGGCCCCTGATCCCTCACGAGCGCCGCAGCCGGTAGGGCTTCCGGAGGAAATCGCTGGCCCCTCCCATGGGCGTCCAGTGGTGACCTTCGGGGCTCCAGTAGATGAACAGATGTCGATCGCTGCATCGGAGGGGGAGTTCCGGTCCTCGGAGGATGAAGATTCGGCTGTACTGCCTCCCTCTGGGAGAGTGGCAACGGCCGAGTCGGACCCCGAGTTGACGGCTATGCTTTCCCGGGCCGCCGAAAAGGTCGGGCTTGAGTGGAACCCTCCACCACGTCCCGAACCTTCTAGGTTGGATGATTGGTTTCTCGGGGCGGGTCGCGCTGGTTCTCAGCGTTCCGCCCCGGTGCCTTTCTTCCCGGAGGTGCATGAGGAGCTCACCAGGTCGTGGACGACACCATTTAGTGCCAGAAACAGACCTAGTGGCTCCTCCCTCCTCACTACCCTTGACGGCGGGCAAGCCAGGGGGTACGTGGGAATCCCACCAGTGGAGCGGGCTGTCGCGATGCAACTGTGTCCGGCTACCGCCTCCAACTGGCGCGGTGACCCGCGGCTCCCGTCCAAGGCCTGTAAGTTCTCTTCCAGTCTGACTGCGAAGGCTTACAGGTCTTGTGGCCAGGCTGCGTCCGCCTTGCATGCCATGGCGTTGCTCCAGGTGCATCAGGCCCAGGCACTCATGGACATGCACGAGGGTAGGCCGGACCCAGAGCTCCTCCGGGAGCTCCGGACGGCGACGGACCTCGCCCTCCGGGCGACGAAAGTCACCGCCCGTTCTATCGGTCAGGCGATGTCCACCTTAGTGGTCCAGGAACGACATCTCTGGCTCAACCTGGCCGACATGAGGGAGACCGACAAGTATCGGTTCCTGGACTCCCCCGTTTCTTCGGCCGGGTTGTTCGGCGACGCGGTCGAGAGCTTTGCCCAGCAGTTCTCGGCCGCCCAAAAGCAGACGGAGGCGATTAAACACATCCTGCCCCGGCGGCCAGCTGCTGCCTCCACCCTGCCGCCGGTCGCAGCGCCTCCGCCTGCCCGTCGCCGAGGACGTCCACCCGCCGCCGCCCCCGCTCCCGCCCCAGCCCAGCAGCAGCCTCCACCCGGGCGTAGGCGTGGAGCCGGCCGTGGGAAGGACGTCCAGCCCGCTCAGGCCGCTGCCAAGCCAGGTGGCAAGCGCCGTCGTAAGAGACCCTGAGACGGGCCACCCAGAGATGGAGGAGACTGCTCTTCAGGAGATGGTTGCAGCACCACTCCTTCCCCCGGAGGAGGGCCGGGGGAGAATCTTTTGTTTGATTTCTGTTCCGCCGCTGGCCCCAGCGCCAGCGGTACCCAAATTTTCAAAGAAAGAGCAGTTTCCAAAATCTCTGGGTGCCAAGAGAGCGCGCTTGGCGGTGTTCGACGCTCCCATGCCTTGTCACCCTCAGGCGCCTCTCCAATCGCCAGCAGGGGGTGCCGGCTGTGGGGACGCACACAAGCGGCCTTCTCACACTCGCACACCCCCTCAGCGGAAGCAGGTAAGTGTTACGCAGTTCACTCAGACCCCACTTCGGGCCGCTCTCATGCCGTCCGAGTCGGGTCCCTGCATACCGCTTCGCTGCCCCGCTGCGGGTACGTCTGTGGTGCCGATGGTCCCGCTTGTACGGTCGCTGGGAGCCTGGCTAGCGCTCCCCAGCCCGTCTCGCTGGCTCATCCGTACCATCAGACTCGGCTATGCGATTCAGTTCGCCCGGCGTCCCCCCAAGTTCAGGGGCGTTCACTTCACCTCTGTGTCGAAGGAGAATGCCCCTGTGCTTCAGGCGGAGATCGCAGTCCTACTGGCGAAGGACGCGATAGAGCCGGTCCCTCCAGCCGATATGAAGACCGGCTTCTACAGCCCGTACTTCATTGTACCCAAGAAAGGCGGCGGGTTACGGCCGATCTTGGATCTGCGATTCCTGAACCGGTCCCTTCACAGGCTACCGTTCAGAATGCTAACGCAGAAACGCATCTTCAGGTGCATCCGTCCCCAAGATTGGTTTGCAGCAATCGACCTGAAGGACGCGTACTTTCATGTTTCGATTCTCCCTCGACACAGACCGTTTTTACGCTTTGCGTTCGACGGACGAGCATATCAGTACAAAGTCCTACCCTTCGGGCTAGCCCTGTCGCCCCGTGTCTTCACGAAAGTCGCGGAGGCGGCCATTGCTCCCATGAGAGAGCGTGGAGTTCGCATCCTCAACTATCTCGACGACTGGCTGATCCTTGCCCAGTCGCGAGAACAGTTGTGCGAACACAGGGACATGGTGCTCAGTCACCTCAGCCGGTTGGGTCTTCGGGTCAACTGGGAAAAGAGCAAACTCTGCCCCACGCAGAGGATCTCTTTTCTCGGTATGGAGCTGGATTCGGTCGGCCTGACAGCGCGCCTCACCGAGGAGCGCGTCCAGTCGGTGTTGAACTGCTTGAATTCGTTCAAATGCAGGACAGCGGTACCACTGAAACATTTTCAGAGGCTCCTGGGGCATATGGCATCCGCAGCCGCAGTAACGCCGCTCGGGTTGCTTCATATGAGACCGCTTCAACGCTGGCTACACGACCGAGTCCCGAGATGGGCGTGGCACAGCGGATCCCTCCGTGTCCCTGTGACTCCGAGGTGCCGCCAAACCTTCAGCCCGTGGTCGGACCCTTCATTTCTACGGGCAGGAGTTCCCCTAGAACAAGTGTCCAGGCATGCTGTTGTCTCCACGGATGCCTCATCCACCGGCTGGGGTGCCACGTACAACGGGCTTGCAGTTTCGGGTCTGTGGACGGGGCCTCAACTGCAATGGCATATCAATTGCCTCGAGTTGTTAGCAGTTCGTCTTGCGCTGGGCCGCTTCAAAACGCCGCTACTAGGCAAGCACGTTCTGGTCCGTACGGACAACACTGCGGCCGTTGCGTACATCAACAAACAGGGTGGTCTACGCTCCCGTCGCATGTCACAACTCGCCCGCCATCTCCTCCTATGGAGTCAGAAGCATCTGAGGTCGCTTCGTGCCATTCACATTCCGGGCCTGCTCAATCGTGCGGCCGACGAGCTCTCACGACAGCCAGTGCTCCCCGGAGAGTGGAGACTCCATCCCCAGGTGGTCCAGCTGATCTGGAGTCGCTTCGGGACCGCACAGGTAGACCTGTTTGCCGCCCCGGACACGACCCACTGCCAGTTGTTTTATTCCCTGACCGAGGGGACCCTCGGCTCGGATGCGCTGGCACACAGCTGGCCCCGGGGCCTACGCAAGTATGCGTTTCCCCCAGTGAGCCTTCTCGCACAGACTCTGTGCAAGGTCAGGGAGGACGAGGAGCAAGTCCTGTTGGTCGCTCCGTATTGGCCCAACCGGACTTGGTTCCCGGAACTAGTGCTTCTCGCGACAGCACCTCCCTGGCCCATTCCTCTGAGGAAGGACCTCCTGACTCAGAGACGGGGCACCCTTTGGCACCCGCGTCCGGACCTCTGGAAACTCCATGTCTGGTCCCTGGACGGGACGCGGAGGTTCTAGGTGGCCTACCACAGGCTGTGGTAGACACCATCACTTCCGCTAGAGCTCCCTCTACGAGGCGCCTCTATGCGTTGAAGTGGAACCTGTTCGTCGGCTGGTGCTCTTCTCGCCGAGAAGACCCCCGGAGATGTTCGATCGGTTCCGTGCTTTCCTTCCTACAGGATGGGTTGGAGCGAAGGCTGTCTCCCTCCACCCTCAAAGTCTATGTTGCCGCTATCGCCGCTAATCATGACATGGTAGGTGGTAAGTCTCTAGGGAAGCACGATCTGATCGTCAGGTTCCTGAGGGGGGCGAGGAGACTAAAACCGCCTCGCTCTCCCTCTATACCCTCTTGGGACTTAACTCTGGTGCTAACCGCACTGCAGAGGGCGCCCTTTGAGCCTTTGCAGTCAGTCGAGTTAAAAATCCTGTCTCTGAAGACAGTACTCCTGACTGCATTGGCCTCTATCAAGAGGGTAGGGGACCTGCAGGCATTTTCGGTCGACGAATCGTGCCTGGAATTCGGGCCCGGTAACTCTCATGTAATCCTGAGACCCCGGCCCGGATATGTGCCCAAGGTTCCCACCATTCCCTTCCGGGACCAGGTGGTGAGCCTGCAAGCGCTGCCTTCGGAGGAGGCAGACCCAGCCCTAGCTTTTCTCTGTCCAGTCCGCGCTCTCCGGACTTACGTGGACAGAACTCAAAGCTTCAGGACCTCAGAGCAGCTCTTCGTCTGTTATGGAGGCCAGCAGAAGGGAAAGGCTGTCTCCAAGCAGAGGATGGCCCACTGGATAGTGGATGCCATCGTCTTGGCGTACCAAACCCAAGACGTGCCCTGCCCGCTCGGGTTAAGAGCCCACTCCACTAGGGGTGTAGCTTCTTCCTGGGCGCTGGCTCGTGGCGCCTCGCTGACAGATATTTGTAGAGCTGCGGGCTGGGCGACACCTAACACGTTCGCTAGATTTTATAGCCTCCGTGTAGAGCCGGTATCTTCCTGTGTGCTCGCTTCCCATAGTCAGTAACACCGAAGTGCCCGTTCTAAGTGTCGGCTTGCTGCGCCACTCCCTTCCCTGTGGAACGGATACGTGCGCTTATATGCTCCAGTCGAGTTCCCCAGAACGGCGAACCCTGTTGAGTCCTCCGCAACCCGCGGCAGTCGGATGTGGCGGAGCGTCCGACGCCAGGTCTAACACTCGTATGCATTGGTGGAACTTGTGTTAGGCTGGGTTCCATATGTTGTGACCCCCACGGCGGTCCCATATGTGTATTCTTCCACGGTACGGCTCCCTACGGCGAGCCCGTGTCTTTCCCTCGGCAGAGCTCTCTGCCGTCTCAGTTAGGTGTTGTTCCCCCGCCGGTTTGGCCGGGGCCACCCCTGGGACTCCGTATGTTGCACTGCCCACGGCCAGTCCATACGTGTATTTTCCACATGGTAACTCCCTTCGGGCACGATGTGGCTTCCGCAGCGTCCCTCTGGGCACGCTTTCCCAGCGTTATCCAATAGTCTGCTGTAGTGGGTCTTGCGGAACAGCAGTGTGACTTCCCTGCGTGAATTTCCCGCCCGGAACAGACGGGGTCTGAAGGGCTCTCGCTGGGCGCTGGAAGTGGTAGTAACTGTGGCGTTTTCCAAAGGGATCCCAATTCGTCGGTGACGTCCGACGTACGTCGAACGTGACCGACTGAAAGGGAACGTCTCGGTTACGTATGGTAACCCTCGTTCCCTGAAGGAGGGAACGGAGACGTACGTCCCGTCGCCACAGTTGCTGTACCATCACTGCATGGCCGAGTCACTAGTTCGGCTCCTCAGTGAAAAACAACAGTGCGCTGCATTCGCTTCCGCTTTATACCCGCGCTGCGGGGCGGAGCGCGAGATGCAAATCTCGCACGCCAATAGTCATTGGCCGGTTCTCTATATCTCGAAGCTGATAGGGGCTCCCTGAAGTGATCCCAATTCGTCGGTGACGTCCGACGTACGTCTCCGTTCCCTCCTTCAGGGAACGAGGGTTACCATACGTAACCGAGACGTTTTTGCACATTAGCATGATGCACAAATGATGCACCAAAATGCAAAATCAGAAATACAGGCATATACAAATTAGTAAAAAAAATTACATACAGGAACAATTAAATGAAATTAAATGGAAATGGAAATAATCATGAAAATAAAAAACATGAAATTATAAATAAAAAAAACAATAGCATATAAAATTAATAAAATCTGTAAAAGTCTTTTAAAAAATATTGAAATTAATTCATGTAATTTAAATGTAATAAAATCTCCAAGAATCATGGAAATTAATAAATAAAATAAAATAATAATAAAATAAAATAATAATAAAAAAAAAAAATAATGAATTTTTTTAAAGTCTCAAATTAAAATCATGAAAATAAACGAATTAGTGTAATTTAAATTGAATAAAAACGCCAAAATTCATGGAAATTAAAATAACGCAATAAAAAATTAACATAAAAAAATAAAATGCATTTGTTTTGAAGTCTCAGAAATTAAAATCATGTTATTAAAAAAATGTATGCAATTTAAAATGAATAAAATAAAATAAAATAATGGGATTAAAAAATGTATAAAATCATGAAAAGAGATTTTCACCTTATAAATAGAAATTGTAAATGGACTCTGACTATATATTGCTTTTTTCTCAGAGCAACTTCTTTAAAATAAATGATAAAAAACATTAAGTAATAATAACCACATTAAAAAAAAACAAAAGAACAATCATGGAAAAGGTGTGGGAAAGAAAAGGACCCTACAAACTAAATTTGAGAAGCAGGAGACTCATTTGTTTTCTGTTCAATCTCACAATTCCAGCAGAAACAACTGAGATTATAAAGAGATCTCATTTGTGATTTTTCTTTCCCTTGTCCTCTCTTAACATCGTCTCCAATTGCCTGTCCATTCAAATGGGATATAAACACAGCCAGCACGTTGTTCTAACAATAGCAGGTCTAATTACATCCACAAACACGGATTTAGAAGTTCCCCTTCTTCCTGTTATCCACCAATCTCCTTTTCCTCCCGCCCACTCGTTGTCCTACGTAACCGTGCAACCTTTCGGAAAACAGAAGCGCTTACAACGGAACAAAGACGTAGGAGCCCTGGAAATTAAGCCCTGTCCGTGTTTACATTCATGACTGTGGACGTCAGCACGAGGGCAGGCCACACGGAACGTGATGCATCAACACAGACGAGAGGTTCTGTTGACTTATTAGTTGCATGGAGGATGCACATTAATGGAAGGTGGTGGGGGGGTTAACTGTACTGGAAACAAACACATTGTTTACAGGACCTTGGCATTGACTAGGATGGAGATGGAGAAATCCGATCTTTTAGCACACGTCATCATGGGTGATCTCTGCTGGTTCTGTGTTTTCTCATCTAATCCAGCCAGAACGTCTCTGTCACCTTAGTTCAGCCACTGAACTCACAGCTAAACATCACAGAGAGCAAACACACAGCAGCTGATTCAAAATGGCTGCCTTTTTGATGTCCTGTCATTTGAGGCAACAAATCATGTGGCTTGCTGAAAAGTGTCAGAAGTATCATTCAGCACACCTTAGCAGCTACCTCACAAAATCGATCAATCATTCAGAACACCCTAGCAACACCTTACATATCACTCAGAACACATTAGCAACACACTACAAAGCATTCAGAACACATTGGCAACCACCTCACACCCTAGCAACACCCTGCAAACCATTCAGAACACCTTAGCAGCTACCTCACAAAATCTAGCAATCATTCAGAACACCCTAGCAACACCTTACTTACCACTCACAACACCTTAGAAACAAGAAAGAACACCCTATCAACACACTACAAACCATTTTGAACACCCTAGCAACCATGCAGAACATCCAACTCTAGCAACATGCTACATACAATTCAGAACACCTTAGCAACACCTTACAAACCATTCAGAACACCTTGGCAACCACCTCACACCCTAGCAACTCCTTACAAACCATTAAGAACACCTTAGCAACACCCTACAAAGCATTCAAAACACCCTGGAAACCACAGCACACCCTAGCAATGCCTTATATACCATTCAGAACACCTTAGCAACACCCTACAAAGCATCCAGAACACCCTGGAAACCACCTCACACCATAGCAACAACCTACAAACCATTAAGAACACCTTAGCAACACCCTACAAAGCATTCAGAACACCCTGGAAACCACCTCACACCATAGCAACAACCTACAAACCATTAAGAACACCTTAGCAACACCCTACAAAGCATTCAGAACACCCTGGAAACCACCTCACACCCTAGCAACAACCTACAAACCATTAAGAACACCTTAACAACACCCTACAAAGCATTCAGAACACCCTGGAAACCATCTCACACCCTAGCAACACCATACAGCCATTAAGAACACCTTATCAACGCCATACAAAGCATTCAGAACACCATGGAAACCACCTTACACCCTAGCATAAATACCTAAATACCATCCAGAACACCCTAGAAACCATGCAGAACACTCTAGCAACATCCTACATACAATTCAGAACACCTTGGCAATTAGTTAATCAGAGCACATATTTTTTTTTACCATAAATAGAAAAAGTATGTCCTTCTAATCTACTGCTTATGCAAAACATAAGTAATGTCATTAATAATGCTGTCAAATTGATTAATCGCGACTTGCAACTAACATTAAAAAGTTTGTAATATATATATGTGTGTAATATATATATATATATATATATATATACATATATACACATACACATATACACAAAGTTAGATACGATTAATCGCGATTAATCGATTTGACAGCATTAATAATGACATTACTTATGTCCATGCTCGCAGCAATTTTGATCATATTCCACATTCCAACACATTCTGCCACTTAGCAGAGCAGGGGAGAGAAAAAGAGGAGAGTATATAGCACAGTAAAGGATTATTATTGATAATTCATGCTCCATTAATGCAAGCACTGTTAGAACTGCTAAATAATTTATCTGATTGATGATGATAATGTCTGTCTGTTACAGTCGTGCATCACGGCATAAAGTCTAAACAGATGTGACTGATGATCACCAGTGTGTTAAAGAGGTGAGAACATGGAGTGATCATTTACATACTCGCTCAAGCGGTGCAGAGGTGAAACAAGACAGATGTTTGGATTGGGCTCCGGGGGTCCCTCGATGCATCTCCTCCGATTCAGATCAACATACAAGACCAGAGTTGTGTAACAGCACCACTCTGGACTCATCATCATTGAACTTTCTGCCACTCTTTTTACATAAGTTATAGTGAAATTGAAAAGGGCTGTTAAGTTCCAAAATGAGAAGAAAAAAAAAAGTTTCACATAAAGTAGCTAATCATAATGTCAAAACGCCTTTAATATACATACGTCATTTTAATATACTTTAAAACAATTTCTTTTTGTGATGCAAAGCTGAATACTCAGCATTATTACTCCAGTCTTTAGTGTCACATGATCCTTCAGAAATCAATCTAATATGCTGATTTGATACTCAGTTATTATCAATGTTGCAAACTGTTGTGCTGCTTAATATCTTTTTGGAACATGTGATACTTTTTACAGGATTCATTGATGAATAAAAAGTTAAAAAGAACATCATTTATTCAAAATAGAAATCTTTTATAACACTATAAATCTTTACTATTACGTTTTATCAATTTAATACATCCTTGCTGAATGAAAGTTTTCATTTTTTTCGAGAAACGTTTTATTCATCAAAGAATCCTGAAAAAAGTATCGTAGGTTAAATAAATTAAGCAGCACAACTGCTTAATAAATCAGCACATTAGAATGATTTCTGAAGGATCATGTGACACTGAAAAAATGATGCTGAATTATATTTTAAAGTATATTAAAATAGAAAACCATTATTTTAAATTGTAATGATATTTCACAATATTACAGTTTTTTCTGTATTTTTGATCAAATATATGCAGGTTTGATGAGCATAAGAGACGTCTTACAAAAAACATTAAAAATAGTAATGTTTCCAATTTAAAAAAATGCCGTTCTTTTGAAATTTCTATTTATCAAAGAATTCTGAATAAAATGGTCTCCACAGAATTATTAAGCAACTGTTTTCAACATTGATAAACTTGAGCATCAGATCATCATATTAGAATGATTTCTGAAGGATCATGTGACACTGAAGACTGGAGTAATGATGCTGAAAATTCAGCTTTGAACTCGCAGAAATAAATTATTACATTTTAAAATATATTCAATTAGAAAACAGTTATTTTAAATTGTAATGATATTTCACAATATTCCTGTTTACGGTACTTTTCATATATATCAATGCATAAAACATATATATATTTGTGTAGAAACCTTCATCTTCTCTCTCTTTCCCTCTCTCTCTCTCTCTCTCTCTATATATATATATATATATATATGTATATTTACAGTAACAGTGTTTCTATATGTTAACATACGTCTCACTTGGGTGTAAGCAGAAAGTAATTGAATGAGGTGTAGAGAGCTTGAGTAAGTACTAAGCAGTGACATTTAAAACAGCACAGAGGAGGCACTTTAAAATGAGCACATGCACACATTAAATACTATGTGTGTGTGTGTGGACCTGCATCTCACATTCACACACACATATCTCTCTGCAGCACGTGACCACTTTAACCACCAGGGTGTTATCTAGTTTAAGTTCACAGTGCTCCTTGTTCTCTTTTGACACTCAGAATAACTATTCAGACACAATTGTTGTGTGTCACACCACCCCCAGTCCCATAGAAAGACCTGGAGTTTGGCATGATACAAAGGGTACATAAAAACCAAAAACACTTTGTGGACTTATATGGTTACATATTAGTGCTGGAGGGAGAATTTTGGGACGCTCCAAGTATGGAGGGAACAGTATGTCCAGTTGATAGGAGGCAAGAACAAGACATCAAAGCCCACTGTGTTCTGCACGGAACAGTGCGAGCTTGAGAAAAGATGCGTTAGACATAGATGGAATCTGCTGACTTTTTATACATGCTCTGTGCTTATTTGGACTGAAATCTGCAGAATTATGTGGAATTAATAATGTGGATTTACACATGAGCGGAGAGTACTACATACACCTTGTGAATGACAGGTGTTAGAATTCTTTAAAGTAGGCCTAACTTGAGAGCAAGCTTGCACAATATCAGTCAAGAAGTGTCAAGAATCAGCTAAATTAATGGAGGCAACCAGAAATAACAAAAACAATATTGTAGTTGGTTTTCTGCTAAAATACCAACGTTACTCTAGTTATTGTTAATACGGCACTGCTGTGATTGCTTAGTCACCATTGACATCAAAAACAGAAATTAAAGAGTGACAAATATTCTGAATGCTTCTTAGAGAGGAGATCCATAATAACAATTGCTTTGGTAACTATGGTATTTTGGCAGAAACTGTGGTTAGCAAATTTTAATCACTAACTTATTTTATATTTACTTTAATATATGTTCCTGGTCATATCGTGAATACTTCATCAATGCATGTTATTCTAAAGAATCCAAATCTCTTATCAATGAGTAACTTGCTTCACTTCTGAAATGACTTTCCAGTTAAACTGCCATCACTAAGGCTGCATCCGAAATCTCATACTCTCTTGAGTAGGTACTTAATTTGAATCACTAATTACTTCACGACTGCTAAAAAATACATTCTCTATAGTAAGAATGTAATCTGGACTACATTCGCCATTTTGTCATTATCACATGATCTACCAGCGTCAGTTGCGTCGCTTCACTGCCATTCACGAATCCTCTCCCATGGCCTCATGGGAAGTGTCCATCATATGCACACTTCAGGATCTCGCAAAAAGTAGATCATCTGGGTACTTTTTGCGTATTCTTTTATGAGTAAAGTGAATTCAGACATACTACTCTTGTCATACTGTTTTTCGCCTACTATATAGTAGGGAAGTATGTGATTTCGGGTGTAGCCTAAGCCTTCTTATATTTTAACCCCTCCCTTTTAGTAAGTAGAACACTTACTTTTCATGATCCAACAATTCCAGATGTATAAAATGAAGTCCCACCCAACTTTTGTTCTGCTAAATACACTTTATCACACAGTAAACTGGCTAGCAAATGTCACTTTATTTTTTTTTTTACTTTTTATAGTGAACAACAAATAACTATTTTGCTTCTTAATTAAAGAATCAGATCAAACATTAATCAGAGACAAACCTCTTGTGTAAATCCAAGGAAATTTGTAGTGATGTAAGTACTAAACGTAATTGCCCTGAGAAATAGAACCATATACATAAACCATAAACAGCCCCGGTCCTTCTTGTTTTCTCTAATGGCCCCTTTTCAATAGTGGCTTTTTCTGCCTTTGATTCATTAAGAAAAGAGTTTGTATGTTTAAAAGACAGAAGTCTGGTTGAAACTGACCTTAAGAGAACAAAAAACCCAGTGTGCCTCCAAAAGGAACCGTTACCTGATTCATGCAGAAATCATTTCCCTATCTAATCACTCTCCTCCCTAATGTCTGCAGGGAATGCTTCGTAATGATACAGTGTCCAGAGCAAAACCTCCTTAAATCTCAAGCATATCACTCACTGTTACTCACTATGGGAAACACATGTGTAATCTTTGTATGGTTGCCAGTAAAGTTCATTGCATTCCTGAAAAAAAAGAATGTCTTTAGTCAAATAAGTGATTAGTTACCTCATAGCCATGAACCATGATTTGCTACTTGCTGGTTGGTTGCAGAGGGAGCAACATTCTCATTCCAGAAAGCATCTGATTGGATGAAAATCAGTTTAGTGCAGGTTGAGTCATTGAGGATTTTGCGCCGTTTTCCTGGAAAAGAAAGAAAATACTAGAAAATATACATTTTTAATGTATATCTGCTAAAAGTTAATTTTGTCATTTAGGAAAACACCTGCATAGAGCAGATGACCTGAAAGCTAAAAGACATAAAAACATACAAAAAAACAAAACAAAACAAAAACAGGAACATCTCTTAATTGGACTCTTAATTTAATCTCTTAATTTACTTTTAATTCACTGTAACCTTCTGGACTAAAAGTTCGGACGGATGGACGGACGGACAGACAGATAGACAGATAGACAGATCGATAGATAGATAGATCGATCGATAGATAGATAGATAGATAGATAGATAGATAGATAGATAGATAGATAGATAGATAGATAGATAGACAGACAGATAGATAAACATACAGAAAGATATGTTATCACTCCTTTAAGCCTGTAGCAGCAGGTATATCTTACATAAATTTGTGGAGGGGAGGACAGAACAACACAGAAGTTATGCCGTATCCTGGGGGCTTTCTTGCACAAAGCGCAAGTTCTCAGCGATGCTGCATTCAGGTGTGGTGCCCAGCGCAGGCCCTGTCCACTGTGCTGCAACCTGGGGCCCAGCAGACCTGGAACGCTGCTATTGTTACCGTGGCAGACAGATACATAGATAGATAGACAGACAGACAGACAGATAGATAAACAGACAGACATACAATCCGACAGACAGACAGACACATAGACAGACAGACAGACAGACAGACAGACAGATAGATAAACAGACCGACATACAATCCGACAGACATACAATCCGACAGACAGATAGATAGATAGATAGATAGATAGATATATAGATAGATAGATAGATAGATAGATAGATAGATAGATAGATAGATAGATAGATAGATAGATAGATAGATAGATGGATAGATAGATAGACAGATGGATAGATAGATAGACAGATACATAGCTAGATAAACAGACAGACATACAATCCGACAGATAGATAGATAGATAGATAGATAGATAGATAGATAGATAGATAGATAGATAGACAGACAGACAGATACATAGATAGATAGACAGACAGACAGACAGATAGATAAACAGACAGACATACAATCCGACAGACAGATAGATAGATAGATAGATAGATAGATAGATAGATAGATAGATAGATAGATAGATAGATAGATAGATAGATAGATAGATAGATAGACAGACAGACAGATAGATAGACAGACAGACAGACAGATAGATAAACAGACAGACATACAATCCGACAGACAGATAGATAGATAGATAGATAGATAGATAGATAGATAGATAGATAGATAGATAGATAGATAGATAGATAAACAGACAGACATACAATCCAACAGACAGACAGACAGACAGACAGATAGATAGATAGACAGACAGACAGACAGATAGATAAACAGACAGACATACAATCCGACAGACAGACAGACAGACAGACAGACAGACAGACAGACAGACAGACAGACAGACAGACAGACAGACAGACAGATAGATAGATAGATAGATAGATAGATAGATAGATAGATAGATAGATAGACAGACAGACAGATAGATAAACAGACAGACATACAATCCGACAGACAGACAGACAGACAGATAGATAAACAGACATACAATCCGACAGACAGATAGATAGATAGATAGATAGATAGATAGATAGATAGATAGATAGATAGATAGACAGTCAGACAGATACATAGATAGATAAACAGACAGACATACAATCCGACAGATAGATAGATAGATAGATAGATAGATAGACAGACAGACAGACACATAGATAGATAGATAGACAGACAGACAGATAGATAAACAGACAGACATACAATCCGACAGACAGACAGACAGATAGATAGATAGATAGATAGATAGATAGATAGATAGATAGATAGATAGATAGATAGATAGATAGATAGATAGATAGATAGATAGATAGATAGATAGATAGATAGATAGACAGACAGACAGACAGATAGATAAACAGACAGACATACAATCCGACAGACAGACAGACAGACTTTTCGCCCTTGCATAAAAACTAAAACAACACAATTTTATAGAACAGAAAGCAGACAGAAAAAGAGAAGAATACAGTTCCCTTTCCTGGAGAATGTGGTCGAGATAACCGAACTGGAATTTAGTGTGGGCTAGAGCTGTGTCACAGTGACATACTAACTGAGCAGCTCATTCACAGCGAGTGGAGTTTCAGCTGGTGGAAGTGATTCTATTACGACCGGGGAGAGGGGAGGGGAAACTTCCCTGACTCTGTAAACAGCAATGACTGTTAAACAGCTGCTAGGTGCACTTAGCAACAAACAAATGTTTTATCGTGCTGAAAGAAGACTGCACCGGTCAGAGCTATATTAAAAGGCCATTATGGGGTTAGATGCTGGGATGAGTCATCTGGGTCAATATGGATAGTAAACACAGGCACGCATACACATCATGTGTACTTCTCATGGTTACGCACAACTCCCTGCCATAGATACACCAAAACAAACACAACTGTTTCCAATCGCACAAGCGTCCATCAGACCAATTTGAGTAAAAACTGTCAAGAAATGTTCATGAAATAAAATATATAATCGGTGACAATTAAGCACCTATGGTTTTTTATTACTGTTTTGCATTACACGAATGACAATCAGACTTTGTCCACACTACTGTAAGACTTTTTTTAATGTTTTGGAATTTTCAGCATCATTACTCCAGTCTTCAGTGTCACATGATCCTTCAAAAATCATTCTAATATGATAATTTTCTGCTCAAGAAACACTTATTATTATTATCAATGTTGAAAACAGATTCATATTTCCAAGGAAACGGTCAGAATTATTTTTTTTCAATGATTCCTTGATGAATAGAAAGTTTTTTAAATATAATTTTTTTGTACAATGTAAAAGTTTTTACTGTCACTTTTGACCAATTCATCTTAGCAGAATAAAAGTATTAATTATTTCTTTAAAAATCCTTTGGAATGGTAACGATAATTTTAGAGGAAAAATGTGTTTCATTTTTATGAAAATAATGTCAATGCAAAAATAGACAGAAAAATATATTAAACAAGCTACATTGCATCATGTGATCATATTCTTTTGTTGTTGTATGAAAAAGAGCAGTTTTAGACAATGACAGAAATTTCAGTTGAAAGCAAAACATTTTGCAAAAAATTTTTTTTTTTACTTAAATTAAACTCATATTTCTGTCATGACAACTCTCGGAGAGATTGCATGGTAATAGAGATTGGCATGGATATGGCAATATTAATGTATTTGGTCTTGGCGGAATAGATCTGCTGCTGCTGCAGAGCAAGTGCCGAGACTTGCTACTGCCAATACATTCACAGACATTACTGTGACCATGTAAGACATGCTGCTGCTGCACATGTAACACACATGAAATAACCCCGTTTCTGAAAGCGCGTTGCAGACTGCTAACAGCAAACACTACCAGTATTTAAATGTTGAGCAGCGAGCTCATTGGCTGCTGATGCAACAGCAACCAATCAGCTGCGTTTTGTAGATAACAATGTAATTGCTACCAAATAGGAAGGACCTATCAGCCTGCACCATCTAGAGTTTCATGCCAGAACTTGGTATTTAGACATGATTTCTGCAAACAGGCTACCCACAGTAATCATGCACATGAATTATCAAAAATATATTTGTTTTTTAGAAATTGCATTCAAAACCAAGGTGTTCGAAAATCTGAGGGCGGCATGAATGAGCATGACACTTCTGCCTATGTATGTGGCATTTTAAAGAATTCATGGTGGGGTTGTGAGAAATGTGCAAAATGTGCATAATGAGCATGTGGGGGAAAAGGACTGCAACTATGTGTGTGACAAATGCACGAAAAAGAATGCACACGGCTCCTGTAGCTTGGCTTCCTTAACCAGATAGCAGAATTCACCCGTGGGCTATGCTCCACCCAAAACAACTATATTACAACTCACTGTTTCATTAAAGAGAGAGAAAAGATTATCACACAAATAAAAAAGAAAGGTATGAACACATAAAAACTATCACATGCTGATGCATGTAAAAATGACAGAGCACAATGAAATTCCACACCTAAAAATGCACACATCAAAACTCATCTGTCACCACAGGCATGCAAGCTAATGAAAACATCGCAAGTCGATAAGATTGAGCTACAGATAGCTCTGCTTTAGCTCCACTCCAAAACTTTTATTTCATGGTGCTAAGCTAATGCCCCATACCTCTAATAAGCACAACGCACAAATATTAGCCAAAAATACTCATTTTTAATTATACTGAATTATTTTAATAAATATTTAAAGTGCCCCTGACATGCTTTTTTGGATATTACCTTTCATGTAGCGTGTAATATACACTATATTGCCGAAAGTATTAGGTACCCCTCCAAATCATTAAATTCAGGTGTTCCAATCACTTCCATGGCCACAGGTGTATAAAATCAAGCACGCAGACTGCTTCTACAAACATTTGTGAAAGAATAGGTCGCTCTCAGGAGATCAGTGAATTCAAGCGTGGTACCGTGATAGGTTGCCAACTGTGCAATAAGTCCATTTGGGAAATTTCCTCACTACTATATATTGTATGGTCAACTGTTAGTGGTATTATAACAAAGTGGAAGCAATTGGGAACAACAGAAACTCAGCCACGAAGTGGTAGGCCATGTCAAATCGCAGAGCGGGGTCAGCGCATGCTGAGGCGCACAGTGCGCAGAAGTCGCCAACTTTCTTCAGAGTCAATAGCTACAGACCTCCAAACTTCACGTGGCCTTCAGATTAGCTTTAAGAACAGTGCGTAGAGAGCTATATGGAATGGGTTTCCATGGCTGAGCAGCTGCATCCAAACCTTACATCACCAATCGCAATGCAAAGCGTCGGATGCAGTGGTGTAAAGCACACCACCACTGGACTCTAGAGCAGTGGAGACGTGTTCTCTGGAGTGATGAATCACACTTCTCTGTCTGGCAATCCGATGGATGAGTCTGGGTTTGGCGGATGCAAGGAGAATGGTCTTGCCTGACTGCATTGTGCCATGTGTAAAGTTTGGTGGAGGGGGATTATGGTGTGGGGTTGTTTTTCAGGGGTTGGGCTTGGCTCCTTAGTTCCAGTGAAAGGAACTCTTAATGCTTCAGCATACCAAGACCCCTTCCTGTTCCAACATGACTGTGCACCAGTGCACAAAGCAAGGCCCATAAAGACATGGATGAGCGAGTTTGGTGTGGAGGAACTTGAGTGGCCTGCAAAGAGTCCTGACCTCAACCCGATAGAACACCTTTGGGATGAATTAGAGCGGAGACTGCAAGCCAGGCCTTCTAGTCCAGCATCAGTACCTGACCTCACAAATGCACTTCTAGAAGAATGGTCAAAAATTCCCATAAACACACTCCTAAACCTTGTGGAAAGCCTTTCCAGAAGAGTTGAAGCTGTTATAGCTGCAAAGGGTGGGCCAACTCCGTATTAAACTCTACGGATTAAGAATGGGATGTCATTAAAGTTCATGTGCATGTAAAGGCAGGCGTCCCAAAACTTTTGCCAATATAGTGTAGCTGTTTATTAATGTAAAAGGTCAGCAAAGTTTCAAAGATCAAAGTGCACGATAAATGGAGTTATTTTTTGGTCCCCAAAAGAAAGAACCAATTCTGAATTGTAAAACGAGTCGTCAGTAATTCCAGTCTTACTTCCTGCACGAACCTACATAGGTTTGTAACAAATTTGCATAATGGCCTATGGTCTTCATTGGCTGCCTGTGAACAATGTCTACTTTGACCCATCCTCAAACAATGTAGTTGTAACTGAGGCCTGGAAGGGTTTGGATTAATTTGTGTTGTCGAGAAGACACTGTTTTCTGCACTGTGAAAGCAAAACCACTTTGCATGCACTTCCAAGGGATGAGGACTCGCACTCGAATTGATACGGTAAAACCGACACCATCGTTACTTTTTTATCACTGTGTATCAAGTGCTGAGGAAGCCTCCGGAGTTGAAATTCAGATATGGTAATGGCCTTTAAGTTTCTGACACTCGCTTCCAACAGACTGGGTCATCTGACAAATCAGAGGAGAGTAGGCTCTCGGAAAGGAGGGGTTTAGAGAGCCTGAATCCTTTATTGAACTGTTTTAGACACTGTGGGAAAATAGGTGATGCTGCAATGTATATTATAAGAATATTAAAGTGTTTTTTGATATTGGATGCATGTAAACCTATTGCAGGAGACCTCCAAAACAAAATTAAGCATAATGCATAATGGTGCACTTTAAATATATACAACTGAAATCTATGTTTATTTATAATGCTTCTTCTATAATGCGTCAGAAATACAGCCTCTGTAGGCAGTTCGTGCCTGTTTCACGTCCATGTTTACATGACACAGTTTTAAATAATCCACTTCCAAGAATATTAAGGATACTGTTTATGGTTTATTTAATTTATTTATTCTCGATTTCAATGCCAAGAAAACTGGCACAAAAGTCAAAATAAAAAACAAAAAACATTCATTTGGAAAGAGTCACACCTGGAGGTGAGGTGAGGTGAGGTGAATAGATGTTTCAAGGGCGTTTACGTGACGTTCGGCCGGGAACAAGAGCAAGTTGTACCAAAATGAAAGTTTGTCACATGCTAGCACAGATCCCTGAGGGCATGATGAGAATTTGCACAGGTTGAGTTTTATATGCCAGATTAGAACATAAACTATATGTGTTGCTCAATGCACCACAGGACAGATCCTGGTGCCAATGAAAATACTACAGTCACAAAGCAGATTGCACCTATGATGAGTTATGGCATTGTGCACTATGACGCACACACAATTGGCTCATCGGCACTCTTACTATTATACAGATTCTTACTGTGACAAACAGGAAAACGAGCAGAAAGAAAATAGTTGAAATGTTAATCAACATGCCTAGAGGGCTACTGTAAAATGACCCTAAATGTTCTATTAAACCATCAAAATAGGAGGAAAATATTTTATATATATTTTTTTAAATATTTGAAATATGAGGAAAGAACAAAACACTAAACTTGGTTAAGGTATTTATCTGAAATTATTTGGCAAAAAGGTAATGTTTTATTTTACTACAGAAAAACAAAAGCATACATTGACTACAACATAAGATAAATACATAAATAAAAAAAAATAAAAAAATAAAATGAAATAAAATAAAAAATAAAATGAAATAATAAAACAAAACAAATAAAAGTAAATTAATAATAAATAAAATAGAAAATCAAAAATTAAAAAAATAAATAAAATAAAAATAAAATATAATAAAAAAATAAAAAAATTAAAAATTAAATTAAATTAAAAAAATTAAAAAATTAATAATTAAACAAACAAAAAAGTAATGCAAAATAGATTCACACAGACCTAATAAATATTAGTTTATTATATATTTTGAATTATTAATAGTGTAATAGTGTAAATTTTATAAATAATACAATTAATAATAATAATAATAATAATAATGTTT
This sequence comes from Rhinogobio ventralis, assembly GCA_039654625.1. NCBI lineage: Eukaryota > Metazoa > Chordata > Actinopteri > Cypriniformes > Gobionidae > Rhinogobio > Rhinogobio ventralis. The sequence goes on from CM077211.1 coordinate 31,963,682, forward strand.
GTATAATATAATATAATATAAAATCATATAATATAATATACACACTGAGTATGTTTAAGGAAAAAAAGAGAATTTTAAATTTAAAACTGGCATTTTGCGACAACATGCCCCATTAGTGTGCACTAAATGGGTAACACTATTGAATAAGATAAACTTTTGAATAAAAAACAATAATGAAAGACAACAATGAATAAATCAACAAAATGTAACATACAAAAACATCATTAATAAATTCTTTCAATTAAATATTGTAAGTATTAATAATACATTCTTTAAATGTGTGAAACAAGATCCTCAAGTTAAAATCTAAATCAAACCTTTTTTAAAGATATATTTAGAAAAAAACGTTATACATTGTTGCAATATTCAGAAAATAGAAACAACCCTCAGTCTCTTAATTAGTAACACGCACTATTTTAGTTCACTAGTATAATCACGTTTGTGTATAAAATATCAACACTGCACTGTGACCTCTCGCCCTTTTCATTGGCTCATAACCAATAAAGATTCTGCGTAACCGAACCAGCATGTAAACATAAGCCATGCACGGTAACAAAGACAAAGAGACACACACACACACTGTTTACATCCAAGCACCTCTACTACTCACTCAATGCTGTTATGAGAAAGTTATGAAAAAGTTATGAGAAATGAGAAACGGGGCTGGGAGGGGAGATATAATGGCGCAATATCTCTGGTGTACTGGCCATGTGTGCGCTTCAGGTGTCTGGTATACCTGTGCACCATTTCAATGGAAACGCATGGGGCCTCAGTTGTAATCTGTTGAAAGGATTACACACTCACCACAATATGGTGCAAAACAACTTGGAACTGCTTTCATTCAGAGGAAGACCTCAAAAACATCTTCCCTTTGATCTTGTAGTGCAACAGCCAAGGTTACTGATAACACGGAGAGACATTCCTGGAAAATGTCAAAACCCCTATTACAATTTACCCAGGCTAGACAAACAACCTTTCTTCACCTCTACCTTTCCTCTTATTTTAATGGCTTTGCAGTGCCACTTTTTCAGTATAGCCTTTGTTCCGGAAGTATTTATTCCCATTAATTTTCTCCATCCTTATTTAAAGCATCAAAATGAATCACACATTTTTTTATTCTTTAAATTGCATTATTTTATTAATTCATTAATTAATTAATTTGCATAGACTTCATATCAAAACAATAAAGAGCTTGACATAATTGAGAATGACTTAATTGACATAAAAAAATAAACTTGATTTATATTCATATTAATTATAAGTATTATAACAATATATTTAAAATGTATTGTATACAAGTTTGGGGTTGATTTTTTTAAAATAAATCTTTTTTATCAAAAAAACAGTAAAAGCAGTAAATTGTGAAATATTATTACAAGTTAAAACAACCATTTTCTAATTGAATATATTATAAAATATAATTTATTTCTGTGACGCAAAGCTGAATGTTCAGCATCATTACTCCAGTCAGAAATCATTCTAATATGCTGCTCAAGAAAAGTTTATTATTAATATCAAAGTTGTGCATATTTTTGTGGAAACCATGATACATATTTTCAGGATTCTTTGATGAATAGAAAACTCAGAAGAACAGCATTCATTTGAAATAGTAATGTAAGAAATGTAAATGTCTTTACAGTCACTTTTGATCAGTCTAATGCATCCTTGCTGAATAAAATGATTAATTTCTTTCAAAAAAAATCTTTTGAATGGTAGTGTAATACATAAGTAATCAGATTCATTTAGGTGGTTATGCAGGATTATGGTTAACTAAGCACATTAATTAAAAATGGAGAATTCTACAGAAGAATAAATCATCAGTTTACACATGATGGTAGGTCTGTCTTAAAAAATGTGTTATCGCTAAAAATCTGTTTCTGAGTGGCTCCAGAACCCTACTGTTGTTCTATAGTCTTGTTTCTCACCTCTCCTCACACTCTATTACTCTCAAATGCCGTCAGCACAGAGGCACAGCAGTGGCAGTCGCGACTTCTTAGAAACCATTGGTAGGTGATCCATTATAAGCTGGAATCATGGGCTGGAACCGCTAACATTCTTTCTGAAAGAGATCACTTTTCCCATGGTATCCTTCACCGCTCTTTTCTGCTCTCCCTCCCTCTCTCCAGGCTTTCTTCTGACCCTGCACAGCTGTCTCCACATCCAAACTTCAGATAAGTTTTTTTCTAATCTATGAAATATGCAGTCTGAGTCACTGTCTCTGAATTCCAAGGTTTGGTGGAGCAGGACACACGCCAAGCTCTGGTTTTGGGTGTTGCCCAAGTACATTACCGTAAGGGACTAATTAGCGGGTTTGGGACATTCCTGCTTTGCAGTACATTTCCATGTCACAATCTTAATATATTGAATACATTATTAGATTTAAGAATGTTAAAGATGGAAGTCATAATGTTTTCTTTTATCATAATAGCTATATAATAAAGAGAACATATAACACTTTAGTCATTTGAAAAACAAATGCACAAATACACTACCGTTCAAAAGTTTGGGGTCAGTAATTATTACTTTTTTGGACAGAAATTATACTTTTATTCAGCAAGGATGCATTAAATTGAATCAAAAGTGAAAGTATAGCCATTTATAATGGTACAAAAGCTTTCTATTTCAGATAAAGTTCTTTTGAACTTTCTATTAATCAAAGAACTCTAAAAAATTTACACAAATGTTTCTTGAGCAGCAAATCATCAAATCATCACATTAGAATGATTTCTGAAGGATCATGTGACAATGAAGACTAGAGTAATGATGCTGAAAACTCAGCTTTAATCACAGGAATAAATTACATTTTAAAATATATTCAATTAGAAAGCAGTTATTTTAAATTGAAAAAATATTTTACAATATTACTGTTTTTACTGTATTTTTGATCAAATAAATGCAGCCTTGGTGATCACAAGAGACTTCTTTCAAAAACATTCAAAATCTTACAGACCCCAACATTTTAAACGGTTGAGTAAGAACGTTTATATTTAACCGCTGCATCAGACCTAAGACCTAACTTAACCTAATGCACAGAAATGAAATCATTACCAAGGTGGGCTTTTATATTTGTAGCACAAAACACTTACTGCATTAACAGGTCAAATGCAGCTATTTATAGAGGTAAATGCATCTATAAATAGCTGCATTTACCCTGTTTATGCAGACCTTTTGATGTTCTTCACCTAGTTAATGTAAGGAAAATCTGCATTAATATGGATGCATATACACGATCAAACATAACATTATGACCACCTACCTAATATTGTGTTGGTCCCCCTTTTGCTGCCAAAACAGCCCTGACCTGTCGAGGCATGGACTCCACTAGACACCTGAAGGTGTGCTGTGGTATCTGGCACCAAGATGTTAGCAGCAGATCCTTTAAGTCCTGCAAGTTGCGAGGTGGGGCGTCCATGGATCAGATGTTGGCGCTTTCGGCGGTGGACAGGGGTCAGCATGGGCACCCAGACTGGTCTGTGGCTATGCAGCCCCATACGCAACAAACTGTGATACACTGTGTACTCTGACACCTTTCTATCAGAACCAGCATTAACTTCTTGAGCAATATGAGCTACAGTAGCTCGTCTGTTTGATCGGACCACACGGGCCAGCCTTCGCTCCCCATGTGCATCAATGAGCCTTGGCCGTCCATGACCCTGTCTCCGGTTCACCACTGTTCCTTCCTTGGACCACTTTTGATAGATACTGACCACTGCAGACCGGGAACAGCCCACAAGAGCTGCAGTTTTGGAGATGCTCTGACCCAGTCATCTAGCCATCACAATTTGGCCCTTGTCAAACTCGCTCAAAAAGCATTTTTCCTGCTTCTAACACATCAACTTTGAGGACAAAATGTTCACTTGCTGCCTAATATATCCCACCCACTAACAGGTGCCGTGATGAAGAGATAATCAGTGTTATTCACTTCACCTGTCATAATGTTATGCCTGTTCGGTGTACACTACAAGACAATGCATAAAACCAATATCTTGACACATGTGCATCTTTTTCCTATTTACATTTTTAGGCATAATTGACTGTTGTTGAGACAGTGTAATGATCTGTGCTGCTCACTGGATCGCTTAAGTAAATGGATTCAATCTGTGCCTTTCAAGCTAAATACATTTCATATTAAATAAATACAACTGTATAAATACATATATAATTAAATTAATATTATATGCATTTATTTAAAATATAATTATAAATTGAAAGGCTGTATTTTTTTGATTAAACAAACAAAACATTGCTGATTTGCTGCTTAAAAAACATTTATTGGTAACACTTTAGTTTAAGGTCTAATAATGCTTATTAGCATGCATATTACTAGGATATAGACCACATATCAGATACATACCTGATTTAAAACCACATATGGAGTATAGTCCAAATCGGATGGCGTAAAATCACATCTCATTAGCATTTTTGTTGTTTCCACACATGCAACAAGATCCAATCAATGCCACAAGTCTGGGAGAAAAACCCCCTGAATTGAGTGACAGTGTAAATGCGGTCACTGTGACTGCAGATATTTCCTTCTGCTGCGGTTTTCACAATGAAAATCAAACAGCAAACTAACCAATACTACTACTAATAATAATATAAAATAAACAAATGTCCTATCATTCACTAAAATGTATTAGCTTAATTTTTATTATTACTGTTATTATTATTTATACATGTTAAGCAAAATAATTCATCACGCAAAACGCATGGTCAGCGCAAACAACATTTATTCTTATTGGAAATGAGCCTGCATTTAAAAGTTGTGTAAAATGTGTAAATTGATGCACACTCACATGGTAGTGAGTAGTTTTGTACATGCTTTTTAAAAATGGGGGAAGGTCACGCAACCTGTCCATGTTGACACACCAAGTGACACAATTTTTTAGGTCAAAAGTGCAACTTGTTGTCAGCAATAACATTATGGAAAGGTTTTTCCCTCATACTAAAAGTAGATATGTCTATTTATTTTGCCATATCTACGATTATGTGTTTGGTAGCATTGTATTATTTGCATTTACAGTATCTTGTATCCTTGCACACCTGAAGTACAGAGGATTTGTATAAGTAGCAGTTTCAGTCGGCACAGTTTAATATGAAGGGACAAGAAGTGGACCAAACTTCATCAAGCTTTCGAGTCACCTACAAATAGCTTCTTATTTGCTTCCCTGTGGTCACCTCACTGGGATTTCTGTCTTGATCTCTTGCTGCCAAAGTGCTCTCTGGAAAGATCCCGCGGTGCGTCCGCTGGGTATTTAAGAGCCTTTCTCTCTCTCAATTTCTCTCCCTTTCTCCTTCTCTAAAATGCTTTACAGATACAACATTTCCATCACTGCAAGGAAAGAGGTTGAATCATCAGCAGAGATCTCAGGAGGTTTTCAGAAGGCCTGTCCTCAGCTCGGGGTTATCTTGTCAGTCAAAACCACACGGCAGCACCTAACCTCATCCTGTTTCTCACACATCGAAGAGCAGCTCACCACACATTTCATAACTGCAAACACTTTCAAAACAAAAACACCAGCAACAGCGAGTTTCAGGTTGAGCCATTAGCGGCTTTGTGATGGTGTGCAAGGGGCAAATAGTCAAGACAACAAGCAGACAAACAACCTGTTTACGGAGGAGACACGGCAAGATCTGGGTGGATTTTACACTGAAATGTGACAGAGTGAAGAATGTTACTCAGCGTCTGATTTCCTGTTTTCCTAATTGATGCATCATTACACACAAGGGCCAATATTTTTCATACCACAGTTGGAATCATTTCTAAGGATCTTAAATCATAGCAGGGAAATGATATTGATGAGCTTGTAAAAACAGCCTGACCTGGAGGTAAGGTGAAAGCCGACGAACTGCAGACTCCTGCGATTTTATTGGCAAACGCCTGGAATGTGCTCAGGGCAAGTAGCCAGGCCGCATTAACAGACGGACTGCTGACTTCCCAGAATACCACCACTCTGCAAGTCCATTCCGGAAACGGCTCTCGCTCTATATCTGTGCAGGGGTTGAATTAAGTGCCGTGATGTGGTTTTGCCTCTATCACTTGCTCATCCTTCAAAAGCATAGATATCTATCCTTCCCTCCAGAGCTTTGAGAGTTTTGATGCCAGATTTGTAGTGCTCTTAGAGGAGGAAAGAGACCCCAGAACTCTAATGGGCCGGAGCAAACCACGTGCCACATTCTCAAAGTTGTATCTGAAGAAATGAAATACTAGCAGTATCGTAACTGAAAGCAAGCGGGAATTGTATATAATAGAGTGATTATTAGGTGGAATGAATGCTATACATGCAGACTGTCTTTTTCCGCTAAAAGCTCAATACAAGCTTCCTGTATTCCATAGCAACCCAGCAAGCAATAGCTGTCATTTCACCATCTCGGTTAACTATAGTCCTGATATAGTCCGTCTATGAGTAACCCACTTCTAGCCAAAATAACCTTAAAGGATTAGTTCACTTCAAAATGAAAATTTCCTGATATTTTACTCACCCCCATCTCATCCAAGATATTCATGTCTTTCTTTCTTTAGTCGAAAAGAAATTATGTTTTTTGAGGAAAACATTCCAGGATTTTTCTCCCCATCATAGCCTTCGATGGCAACCAAAATGTTGAAGGTCCAAATCAATGCAGTTTCAAAGTCCTTCGAAGGGCTTCAGAGGCTCTGTGCGATCCTAGACGAGGAATAGGGTCTTATCTAGCGAAACGATCGGTCATTTGCACAAAAAAAATTTAAATGAATATACTTTTTAACCTAAATTGCTCATCTTGCGCTGCTCTGCTACGTGCCAATGATTGCGCAATCACGTCGAAAAGGTCACGGTAGACGTAGGCAGAAGTACCGCCCCCGTGTTTACAAAGTGCACATGTGAAGATTAATACAAACGCTCTTTAGCACAAAAAAAGGTAAAACAATGATGTCGGACGATTTTGAAGTTGAAGATAGAGTGTTTTTTGGTAAAGGACATTTGTATTAGTCCTCGCACATTCGCTTGGGGCGGTACTTCCGCCTACGTCTTGCGTGACATTTCCGCCATGATTGCACAATCCATGGCACGTCGCAGAGCAGCGCAAGATGAGCAATTTAGGTTAAAAAGTATATTCATTTAAAAAAAAAAAAAAAATTAAATGACCAATCGTTTCGTTAGATAAGACCCTATTCCTCGTCTAGGATCGCGCAGTGAATCAATTTTAAACTGCATTGATTTGGACCTTCAACATTTTGATTGCCATGGAAGTCTGTGATGGGGAGAAAAATCCTGGAATGTTTTCCTCAAAAAATGTAATTTCTTTTCGACTGAAGAAAGAAAGACATGAACATCTTGGATGAGATGGGGGTGAGTAAAATATCAGGAAATTTTCATTTTGAAGTGAACTAATCCTTTAAATTTGGTTCCATGTCGTTTTTGCCAAAATAACTTGAGATGTATGATATTCCATCATGTAAGCAAAGTCAACAGTAATTACAAGGTGTTTGGTTTCATTTCTTTGACATGTTCTAGATGACTATTCTTGGGCTATGGTTAGACGTCTATTACATTTTCACTTACAGCTCAAATTTTGCCTTGTTTTAGCCTAGACGTCAGGGCTGTGTTTGGACGGCTATTAGATGTCTTTTAAATGCAAAATTGCTTACTATGGTAGTAGCAAAGTCTAATAACAGTTGATCACTAATTTATAAAAAAAAAAAATTTAATAAATTTAATTTAGAAAACAACATTACAACTAGGGTAGGCAATATCATTTATAAACACTTTTTGTTATACTGGTTGAAACTCCTCATTGATAGCAATCAATAACAGATGTGTCTAAATACTGAAAAATGGGTAATAATATCATACTTTCAATGATTTGCTCTCTCACACATTCTGAATGTGGAGATATACACTCACCTAAAGGATTATTAGGAACACCATACTAATACTGTGTTTGACCCCCTTTCGCCTTCAGAACTGCCTTAATTCTACGTGGCATTGATTCAACAAGGTGCTGAAAGCATTCTTTAGAAATGTTGGCCCATATTGATAGGATAGCATCTTGCAGTTGATGGAGATTTGTGGGATGCACATCCAGGGCACGAAGCTCCCGTTCCACCACATCCCAAAGATGCTCTATTGGGTTGAGATCTGGTGACTGTGGGTGCCATTTTAGTACAGTGAACTCATTGTCATGTTCAAGAAACCAATTTGAAATAATTCGAGCTTTGTGACATGGTGCATTATCCTGCTGGAAGTAGCCATCAGAGGATGGGTACATGGTGGTCATAAAGGGATGGACATGGTCAGAAACAATGCTCAGGTAGGCCGTGGCATTTAAACGATGCCCAATTGTCACTAAGGGGCCTAAAGTGTGCCAAGAAAACATCCCCCACACCATTACACCACCACCACCAGCCTGCACAGTGGTAACAAGGCATGATGGATCCATGTTCTCATTCTGTTTACGCCAAATTCTGACTCTACCATCTGAATGTCTCAACAGAAATCGAGACTCATCAGACCAGGCAACATTTTTCCAGTCTTTAACTGTCCAATTTTGGTGAGCTCGTGCAAATTGTAGCCTCTTTTTCCTATTTGTAGTGGAGATGAGTGGTACCCGGTGGGGTCTTCTGCTGTTGTAGCCCATCCGCCTCAAGGTTGTGCGTGTTGTGGCTTCACAAATGCTTTGCTGCATACCTCGGTTGTAACGAGTGGTTATTTCAGTCAAAGTTGCTCTTCTATCAGCTTGAATCAGTCGGCCCATTCTCCTTTGACCTCTAGCATCAACAAGGCATTTTCACCCACAGGACTGCCGCATACTGGATGTTTTTCCCTTTTCACACCATTCTTTGTAAACTCTAGAAATGGTTGTGCGTGAAAATCCCAGTAACTGAGCAGATTGTGAAATACTCAGACCGGCCCGTCTGGCACCAACAACCATGCCACGCTCAAAATTGCTTAAATCACCTTTCTTTCCCATTCTGACATTCAGTTTGGAGTTCAGGAGATTGTCTTGACCAGGACCACACCCCTAAATGCATTGAAGCAACTGCCATGTGATTGGTTGATTAGATAATTGCATTAATGAGAAATTGAACAGGTGTTCCTAATAATCCTTTAGGTGAGTGTAGAATGTGTGTCTATGCGCATATTATATGTACCGTGTATATATACAGTATATATATGAGTGTAGATGTGTATATATATTGGTGTTTATATATGTATGTTCAACTATATTGCTTTTTTATGTTTGTTCATTTGTTTCCTCTTGTATTATGCGTTTCCTCTTGTATTATGCATTTCTTCTTGTTTTTCGTAAAAAAATAAATACAAAAAATGTATATAGCCTATATCTTCTGTGAAGGTCTCCGGGGCCGTTTACATGACAGTTTTCAACTAAAAATGTAAAACTGTATTTTGGCTGTTCATTTACACGACAACAGCATTTTGGGGGCCTGAAAACGCAAACATTTGAAAATGGGTTTCAAAGTGGAAGTTTTACTGTTATCATCTTTGTGTAAACTACAAAAAGCGAATTTGTAAAAACGGTGACATCATGTGCATGCATATTACGTTTCAGTATATAGGCACATCGTTTTTCTTTACAAAGTGATATCGCTAACTACTGGCCTGGCATGCATAACATTGCATGCATAACATGGCATTCCGTGTTCACGGATCCGTGTGAACGGGCATTGTTTTGACAATGGTGTTGTCTGTAAACGAAAAATGCAAAAGGAAAACTTTTCAGTTTTTAGTACATCGTACCCTCGGGACCAAAAAATGTTCGTCCAATCATTGCATTAGGTCCGAATGCAATGATAGGATGTCCTACCTGCCTGTCAACTTTTATTTGCATACCTCCGCTCACCTGCTCGTGCAGACGTCACACGTCATCAGCGCGTTCCATTAGGCTATGGAGAGTTGTAGACAGATAGTCACAGAGAGCCGCAAACAGCAGCCACCTTTCCTCCTGAACAAAAACAACAAGCTTATTCTGTGTTCATACCATGTCGTAATTACAAGATGGCAACCTGTGACGTTCTACTGAGCTGTTTATGCATTTCTATGGCAACACTAGCAAATTAATCTACATCAGTGAGGTGGTACAAGTCAGAGCTTACGTTCATTTCTGTAATGTTATGTGCTTTTAGACATAAGGTAATTTAATGCCGTCTCTCATGACACTTTGCAGGCTCTGCTCTGGCTGTGTGCGTTCATGTGTTTTGAAGGAGGCGTGGCTTTGGAGACACTCTAAAGGGAGGGTGGGATTTCATGCTTTCAAAGCTAGCTTGCTATTGTTAGCCTCTCCGAAATTACCTACCCTAGCTTTAATAATATCACACTTATTAAAAGAATTTCATATTTGGGGGTCATTGCCAAATTTAGATGCAACGGGATAGAAACGTTGAGAGGATTTGGTTGGGATCCTGATTAGAAAATAAGGAGTGTGCCTTCTGGGGGTTACATTATGGAGAAGGTATGTGCAGGTGGAGGAGCTCAGCCAAATGGAGTCACAGAGATTCCTTCCCCCTCGTTCAGTAGAGAGCGATTCACTCTGCAGCAGACAGAAGGAACGGGATGAGCTGTACGGCCTCTGCCACACACAAACACCCAGCTGCTCCCCTTTCACAACTCGCTTGTGATTCAGCGCAGGAGTGAGACACTGTCTGGTGGTTTAGGACTGTGTCTGCTCCTCATGACACGCTCACACATTCTGCCAGGCGGGGAGGAAAAAGAAGAAAAACAGTGATGAGACAAATGATGAATGTAAGACAGGAAGGCCACAGCCAGACAGAGTCTTAGACAGCCCCAAACCACTTTTGCAAATGCAGAGATTTGTTGTGTGTAGGTGAAGGACCACAAGCGTTTGGCATGCAAACAGGTCGTAGATGTTCGGCTTTTGTAAAAGACTTCAATCCTTACCCAGACGTTAAACCTTTGCGCATTACATATTCATTCTCTGTCACGCCCTACCGGCAACATTCAACCAAATACACGCTGTAGTTAAAAACATGTGTCCATGCAGATTGGGAAAAAGACAGCAAGTTTAAGCTCATCCAGAATTCATCCAGCTTTGGATCCGGGCCCGGTGTAACAGAAAGCCCAGCCATGAAGGTATCAGCGTTTACACAAACTCAGGTTGTTTTCTTCCAAGGCCTTCCCTCTCATGAACCCCAGACTCACGCATTTGTGGGAGAATTGGCAGCTGTTTGAGAGACTGTCTGCCTTTGTGAAACGCTGCAAAGCACATTCCACTGTGTCTGTGGTCAGACAGTTGTTTTTATCAGTATTTGGAGGATGAATGGTGGTGGATGGGGTTGTTTGGGTGCCTGGATTTGCTGGATCTGTAAATAGGGGAGGGTTGAGACATCAGACACCCTGCTAACACTTCTGACTGCCTCGGTCCGTCTGACATCACAGGCAGAGGCGCCACTGACGTCGAGGGTGGTGAAATTTGGCAGAAGAGAAAATAACTCAAATTACTTGCATTCTAGACTTAATTTTTTTCTGGCAAATCAAATATTTGTGGGGCGCTGAGCAAGTACGACAGCAAGCTGCTGGCTATTTTTATGCACTGAGAGGGTTACGTTACGATTTAACTACTGTATTTTCCGCAAAATAAGTTGCACTGGGTCAAAATTTTGTTGTTGAGAGAACAATGCAATTGTTAATGCAATTTCCCTTTGTAGTCTCTTGCTAAACAAATATTTGTAGTGTGCTAAGTTTGTGGCTTAGAAAGCAAGCTACTTGCTATGTTTGTGTATCCTGTACAATAAAGGGGTTATATTTATATGACTTAACATGTGACCACCATCCAATACAAAATAACTTTAGTGCACTTTGAACATAGTTTTGAAGTAATTATTCTTTATTTTAGAGCAAATATCTGTGGTGTTATAATTGTGATACAGCTCACTATGGATACTATGGAAGCTTGTTTCCGCCACAGAATAAAAAATAAAAAAGGTAATTCTGACTTTATATCTCGCAATTCTGACTTTATATCTCGCAATTCTGACTTTATATCTCGCAATTCTGACTTTATATCACGCAATTCTGACTTTATATCTGGCAATTCTGACTTCATATCTGGCAATTCTGACTTCATATCTCGCAATTCTGACTTTATATCTGGCAATTCTGACTTTATATCTGGCAATTCTGACTTCATATCTGGCAATTCTGACTTCATATCTGGCAATTCTGACTTCATATCTCGCAATTCTGACTTCATATCTCGCAATTCTGACTTTATATCTCGCAATTCTGACTTTATATCTCGCAATTCTGACTTTATATCTCGCAATTCTGACTTTATATCTCGCAATTCTGACTTCATATCTGGCAATTCTGACTTTATATCTCGCAATTCTGACTTTATATCTGGCAATTCTGACTTCATATCTGGCAATTCTGACTTCATATCTGGCAATTCTGACTTCATATCTGGCAATTCTGACTTATCTCGCAATTCTGACCTCATATCTCGCAATTCTGACCTCATATCTCACAATTCTGACTTCAAATCTCGCAATTCTGACTTTATATCTCGCAATTCTGACTTTATATCTCGCAATTCTGACTTCATATCTCGCAATTCTGACTTTATATCTCGCAATTCTGACTTTATATCTCGCAATTCTGACTTTATATCTCGCAATTCTGACTTTATATCTCGCAATTCTGACTTTATATCTCGCAATTCTGACTTCATATCTGGCAATTCTGACTTCATATCTGGCAATTCTGACTTCATATCTGGCAATTCTGACTTCATATCTCGCAATTCTGACTTCATATCTCGCAATTCTGACTTCAAATCTCGCAATTCTGACTTCAAATCTCGCAATTCTGACTTTATATCTCGCAATTCTGACTTCATATCTCGCAATTCTGACTTATCTCGCAATTCTGACCTCATATCTCACAATTCTGACTTCAAATCTCGCAATTCTGACCTCATATCTCACAATTCTGACTTCAAATCTCGCAATTCTGACTTCAAATCTCGCAATTCTGACTTTATATCTCGCAATTCTGACTTTATATCTCGCAATTCTGACTTTATATCACGCAAATTCTGACTTTATATCACACAATTCTGACTTCATATCTCGCAATTCTGACTTTATATCTCGCAATTCTGACTTCATATCTGACAATTCTGACTTCATATCTCGCAATTCTGACTTATCTCGCAATTCTGACCTCATATCTCACAATTCTGACTTCAAATCTCGCAATTCTGACCTCATATCTCGCAATTCTGACTTCATATCTGACAATTCTGACTTTATATCACGCAATTTTGACTTCATATCTCGCAATTCTGAGAAGAAAAAGTCAGAGTTGCGAGATATAAACTCACAATTGTGAGATAAAAAGTTGCAGTTATCTTTTAAAATGTTTTATTCTATAGCAGAAACAAGCTTCTATAGGATACAGTCCAAAACAACCTTTAAAATAAATTTTAAGCACACTTTTAATACAATTTTAATGTAGGCCTAATTATTCTCTTGCAAAACAAATATCTGTGCTAGCAAGCTACTTGCATTTGTATGTAAGTTAACTAGTGCTTAGATTTTAAAAACAACATTATTTTAGTACATGTGATGTGTTTATGCTGTATTATAATCATAATCTCTCATTTATTATGGCGAGGTCACTCTCCTAAGCCGAACAGTATCTGAACTTCAGTTACCTCTGAGGTAATAGCAACACCATGGGATTTAATGCGCTCCTATCCTCTCTAGAGTTCCAACCAAAATAGCACTCAAGCAAATGGGTATTGCTTACAACAACGTTAACCCTTACACTGACAATGTCAGAGCTCAAAATGGATCAGACGAAACACAGTTGTCTCCGGTTCTCAAACAGCTAATTATCTTTGTGCTTCTCCTTTCAATTCTCAGGCGATGGCAGTAGGCCACACACAGAGAGAGAGAGTCTTACAGTGACCCATTTTCTGCTAACCTCAATTTTCTGCGCAAAAACCTGCACCAATGCAGACACTCCTTTTTTTTCTCCAAGAGGTCACTGAGTAATGATTAAAGCTGGGACCGGTTTGATGAAATTACTTTGTTGTGTAATATCACTTAACCTGGAATTAATGCGACCTTTTAAGAGATCAACAAGCGAATAAATAATAATGAAAAAAAAAACAAAAAAAAAAACGAATAACCCAAATGAGCAAGTGTAAAATGACCTTTTAACATACAATACATACAGTGACACATCTCAAAGGAAATGTCAAAATATTCATGCAATGCAACATTCACAATTACGTTCCTCTTTACTTATTCCTCATGTTATTCACACACACACACACACACACACACACAAACACACACACACACACGTCTGGTTCACTATCTTTGTGGGATCTCTCCATAGATGTAATGGTTTTTTTACTGTACAAACTGTATATTCTATCCCCCTACACTAACCCTACCCCAAAAAGATTTATAAGCTTGTTTCCTCATGGGGACCTCAATTTAGGTGTTTGGTCTCGGTGGAATAGATCTGCTACGCTGCTGCTGCTGCTGTTAGTTATTGCTGCTGCTGCTCTAGAGTAAGTATGGGACTTGCTACTGCCAACACACACACACGACACGCTGCTGTGAGCAAGTAAGACATGCTGCTGCTGCACAATACAGCATACATGAACTACCCGTAGCAGATCTATACAGGTGGAGCTGGGGAAGGAGAGGGATTTCTGAAAGCATGCTGCAACTGCTAAAACAAATGCTGACCAAGTATTTGAAGGTTGAGCAGTGAGCTCACTGGCTACTGATATAGCAGGAACCTATAATCAGCTGTGCCCTATAGAGAATGATGTGATGGCAAGCAGATTGAGTTAAGGACCTGCGCCACCTAGAGTTTGTGACAGAACTTTGTATGTACAATATACACCGATCGGGCATAAAATTAGGACCAATGACGGGTGAAGTGAATAACACTGATTATCTCTTCATCACGGCACCTGTTAGTGGGTGGGATATATTAGGCAGCAAGTGAACATTTTGTCCTTAAAGTAGATGTGTTAGAAGCAGGAAAAAATGGGCAAGCGTAAGGATTTGAGTGAGTTTGACAAGGGCCAAATTGTGATGGCTAAACGTCTGGGTCAGAGCATCTCCAAAACTGCAGCTCTTGTGGGCTGTTCCCGGTCTGCAGGGGTCAGTATCTATCAAAAGTAGTCCAAAGAAAGGAACAGTGGTGAACCGGCGACAGGTTCATGGGCGACCAAGGCTCATTGATACACGTGGGGAGCGAAGGCTGGCCCGTGTGGTCCGATCAAACAGACAAGCTACTGTAGCTCAAATTGCTCAAGAAGTTAATGCTGGTTCTTATAGAAAGGTATCAGAATACACAGTGCATCGCAGTTTTTTGCGTATGGGGCTGCATAGCCACAGACCAGTCTGGGTGCCCATGCTGACCCCTGTCCACCGCCAAAAGCGCCAACAGTGGGCACGTGAGCATCAGAACTGGACCATGGAGCAATGGAAGAAGGTGGCCTGGTCTGATGAATCACGTTTTCTTTTACATCACGTGGATGGCCGTGTGCGTCGCTTACCTGGGGAACCAGGATGCACTATGGGAAGAAGGCAAGCCGGTGGAGGCAGTGTGATGCTTTGGGCAATGTTCTGCTGGGAAACCATGGGTCCTGCCATCCATGTAGATGTTACTTTGACGTACCACCTACCTAAGCATTGTTGCAGACCATGTAGGCCCTTTTATGGAAACGGTATTCCCTGGTGGCTGTAGCCTCTTTCAGCAGGATAATGCGCCCTGACACAAAGCAAAAATGGTTTGGTTTGAGGAGCACAACAATGAGTTTGAGGTGTTGACTTGGCCTCCAAATTCCCCAGATCTCAATCCAATTGAGCATCTTTGGGGTGTGCTGAACAAACAAGTTCGATCCATGGAAGCCCCACCTCGCAACCTACATGACTTAAAGGATCTGCTGCTAACATCTTGGTGCCAGATACCAAAGCACACCTTCAGGGCTCTAGTGGAGTCCATGCCTTGACAGGTCAGGGCAGCAAAAGGGGACCAACGCAATATTAGGTCATAATGTTATGCCTGATCGGTGTATATATATAGCGTGCATGTGAGATTGCATCAGTGAAACTCATTACTCTCAGCCCCTCCCTCAGTACACAATTATCTACATATACAGCCCAACCCCCACTACACACACTCACGCTGTGCCCACGATGCTGCATAAATCATATATGGCGGTTCACATGGATCTTGGCAGCTACCACCTGCTTTGGCTCTGATAGAGCAAATCTTGCCTATTTCCCATAGATCCTTTAAAATACCTTCAAAAGCATATAGAGTCCCCTTTAAGAGCACCAACTGTGTCAAATTAATTTACGCCCTCCAGTTTGTGCCCTTTAACTCTTGCCAAATAAAAGCAATCACACCGAGCTCATTGTGACGCCTGCGGTCTCAGTTCATGTTCTCCATATTCTGACTCTATAAAGTATACTGGTACAAGAAACTACAACGTGTTCACCACATTCAGAAACCTTCAGGCTCCTCTAAGAGAAAGATTTTCTGACCAGAGAGCGTTTGATTCAGACATTACTGTTTCCCAGCCCCCATCCTGAGTGCAGACCGCAGGTCTCATATGGGTACCATTTGGCTGTCAGAATGTGCAGTTATTCTGCACAGCAGGTTCTCGTGAAAGACTCTACCTGCTGGTGAGATATTATGCATGCCAATAGGAACACAGTGTTCTATGCATATATAGATTCATGGTTTAAAATTCAGTTTTTGATATAAAATGTTAATACACAATATTTATATTTCACTGCCACAGGTGCAGACTATGTGTGTGTTTGTTCATTTTGCAAAAAGACAAACCACTGGGGTCAGTAGAAGGCCATACATAACATGATTGTATCCCATAATCTTTTTAAAAAATGGATTACATTATTTTTTCCATAAACCATGCAATCCCTTAGTGGTATATCACTATAGACAAGAGCTATTGTGGTCATACATACATTAGACATTATACGTTTTTATATTCCATGTATATACTGTGTTTTGCAGTAATGTACTGCATTAATGATTTATGGTGCACCTTCAGAATATGAGTCCAGACTAGGGTTTGAGACCTATTATGAGAGGATGGATGGATGGATGGAGTGACAGACGATAGATAGATAGATAGATAGACAGATCTGGATTATTATACACTACTGTTCAAAATGTGAGGTCAGTATTTTAATTCATACTTTTATGGTATTAAATAAAAAATATACATATATATTTTAAAAATACATATACACTCACCTAAAGGATTATTAGGAACACCTGTTCAATTTCTCATTAATGCAATTATCTAATCAACCAATCACATGGCAGTTGCTTCAATGCATTTAGGGGTGTGGTCCTGGTCAAGACAATCTCCTGAACTCCAAACTGAATGTCAGAATGGAAAAGAAAGGTGATTTAAGCAATTTTGAGCGTGGCATGGTTGTTGGTGCCAGACGGGCCGGTCTGAGTATTTCACAATCTGCTCAGTTACTGGGATTTTCACGCACAACCATTTCTAGGGTTTACAAAGAATGGTGTGAAAAGGGAAAAACATCCAGTATGCGGCAGTCCTGTGGGCGAAAATGCCTTGTTGATGCTAGAGGTCAGAGGAGAATGGGCCGACTGATTCAAGCTGATAGAAGAGCAACTTTGACTGAAATAACCACTCGTTACAACCGAGGTATGCAGCAAAGCATTTGTCAAGCCACAACACGCACAACCTTGAGGCAGATGGGCTTACAACAGCAGAAGACCCCACCGGGTACCACTCATCTCCACTACAAATAGGAAAAAGAGTCTACAATTTGCACGAGCTCACCAAAATTGGACAGTTGAAGACTGGAAAAATGTTGCCTGGTCTGATGAGTCTCGATTTCTGTTGAGACATTCAGATGATAGAGTCAGAATTTGGCGTAAACAGAATGAGAACATGGATCCATCATGCCTTGTTACCACTGTGCAGGCTGGTGGTGGTGGTGTAATGGTGTGGGGGATGTTTTCTTGGCACACTTTAGGCCCCTTAGTGCCAATTGGGCATCGTTTAAATGCCACGCCCTACCTGAGCATTGTTTCTGACCATGTCCATCCCTTTATGACCACCATGTTCCCATCCTCTGATGGCTACTTCCAGCAGGATAATGCACCATGTCACAAAGCTCGAATCATTTCAAATTGGTTTCTTGAACATGACAATGAGTTCACTGTACTAAAATGGCCCCCACAGTCACCAGATCTCAACCCAATAGAGCATCTTTGGGATGTGGTGGAACGGGAGCTTCGTGCCCTGGATGTGCATCCCACAAATCTCCATCAACTGCAAGATGCTATCCTATCAATATGGGCCAACATTTCTAAAGAATGCTTTCAGCACCTTGTTGAATCAATGCCACGTAGAATTAAGGAAGTTCTGAAGGCGAAAGGGGGTCAAACACAGTATTAGTATGGTGTTCCTAATAATCCTTTAGGTGAGTGTATATTTAAATGCTGTTTCAAATAAATTAACTTTCCATTATTCAACGATTCCTGAAAAAAATCACTATTGAGCAGCAAATCATCATATTAGAATGATTTCTGAAGGATCATGTGACACTGAAGACTGGAGTAATGATGCTTATTCAGAATTCAGCTTTGCCTGTACGGGAATAAATTTAATTTTTTCAAACAGTTATTTCAAATTGTAATAATATTTCACAATATTACTGTTTTTGCTGTATTTTCACGAAATGAACGCATCCTTGGTGAACATAAGAGACTTTTTTCAAAAAAAAGAAAGAAGTGTAGATGCACCTAAGGCAAGAATCACTATTGCTAGTGTTCATTGTAATGAAGTATGTTGTTATGGGAAGATGGAGGCGGGAACCGGCGAACGTTTAAACACTTTAATCCAAAATAAACAAACTGAAAGTGAAACGCAGGCAGCCCCTCACGGACGGCTGCTGCGCACACACATAATAAAACATAAACAAAACATAACGTAAAGTCCAGGCCTGGTCCTCTCTTATCCTTCACTGTCATCGCTCCTCCTTTCATGCGTCCGAGCTCCTCCGTGAGACACGAGACCGGTGCGGCTCGCAGCTGAAGAGGTCCCTCTGATGGTTCTCACGGCCCCTCGGCCTCGCTGCTTGCCACATTCATACTTAAATGGTTGAAAAATCTGAATCTCATAGCAACCACCTAGCAACCAAACAGAAACACCTTGGCAACCACCCACACCCTTGAACACCAACCTCATCATTTCTTCAGAAAAACTACAGTGCAATAATAAATGGCCCTAGTGTTAAAATGTGCCCTCATTAACCCAGTTACACAAATCACCCAGCAGCACTGATCTACGATTAGAACTACTTCCTTTAACCAAATCACATGGTCAATCTCTTTAAGGGAAAACTGTTCTGAAACTACAGGCATGGAACAACCGGTCTTCTCACCTTAAAAGACCGGCTGTTGCACTCAGCGGCCGATCTATCTGACAGACATCCTCCTCCTCCCACACCAGTTCTGTTCTGTTCTGGCACACTGCACCTCTAATCGGGGTTAAATTAAGCGTCAGCTCTGCCGTGCCATATACCAGCCACTTTGAGCATCCTCAGCTCTCCTGAGACTCAATGAAAGCTTAAAGTGAAATGCAGGCAAGTTTGTTGGCAGATTATGACCCTATACCATCTGTAACCCTTTGAGATCAAAGCATGCCACTGATGAATAATGCATGTCAGTGCTTGTGCAACCTATAAGGATGCATGAGGATACAATAAGTGGTTCCAAAGCACCACATGCAAGTAAAAATGCATCCTGGTTGTGGTGGTTTCCATTGAAGTACCTTAAAAAATAATGGATGGAGAAATCTGCAAGAAATGGCAAATTTCATGCAAAGTTAATGTAATTCAGCCCAGTTTGACCGATAAAACCAATGCAGTATTTATATATGAGTCCACCTGACTGGTCCATGATATCTTGTTTTATGTACAGTATATTCTCCATAACATGTGTTGAGGTTTAGGTCAGTTGCTTGCTCTCATGCATGATTGTGCACAGATGGCAGGTTGCATGTGAGGTAGCAGTGCATGCTTTGTTAAATAAAACAGATCAGATGTGTATTCATACATACTGGCAACAAAACAAACACGCCATGACTACCAATAGTCACCTGATGTGGTTTCCTGGAAATAGTGTGCCAGTGAGCGTATGGCTCTTGTATTGATGAGAGCGCAGGTGCCAGTATCTCTCTAGGGACACTTTCTCTAATTATACATGCATCACCATTAAAGCCCTAAACATGACCCATATAGCCATACTAGACACAACCTGGCCTTAAAAACAAAAATTCTGTCAACATTTATTCACCCTCAAGTTGTATGGGGAATTTTTTTTGACTGAACTATCCCTTTAATGTGATATTTGGGCTTTTTATAGATTATTTGAGAAACTTTGATTATTATTAGCCTATATTATTATTCAGAGTACCTAATAATAATAATAAAATGTAAATTATCTAATAATTATCATTATTAATTATTAGATTGTTATTTTTTTTTAATAGATTATTACATTCCTGTAGCTCAAACAGTAGAGCATGATGCTTACAAAGCCATAAAAAGTATACTTTGAACACATGCAAGCATCTGCCAAATGATTTTTTCTTGTGCTAGTTAATTTCTCCTGATTTCTCTTGACTGCCCCTGAAATGGTAGCCATTTTGAAACTTCTGTCACACTAAATTAGCCCTTTTAGTAAAATCATGGCCTACAAATACAGTTATGTGACTCTGACTGTGGTTATCAAAAATGGAGCAAGAGGGAAGCAGTACGCCATCTCAGTGCTGTCAAACAAAACAGAAGCAAAAAAACAAGCTAATAACTACTTATGATGCTGAATGTGGCTTTTCAACTTCACAACCTTAGCTTCCTGCTTCCGATGATTGAGCAAAATGATTGACAGGTAGAAACTACACAGACACCTAAAGTGTCACTTGCAGAATCAGACAATATTTATGTTGTCAATAACATAAAAATATTAAATTAGAAAAATATTTTAAATATTTTTATAAAAATGAAAGATTTTTTACTTAATATATTAACAATACAAATATTTTTAATAAAAAAACATTCTTTAATCCAATATTTGTGTGTGTGTGTGTGTTTGTGTGTGTGAACATACATATATACATATACATATATACATTATATATATACATACATATATATATATATATATACACATATGATTATCTCTATATATAGTGAACATTTTGTCCCCAAAGTTCATGTGTTAGAAGCAGGAAAAATGGGCAAGCATAAGGATTTGAGCGAGTTTGACAAGGGCCAAATTGTGATGGCTAGATGACTGTGTCAGTGCATCTCCAAAACTGCAGCTCTTGTGGGGTGTTCCCGGTCTGCAGTGGTCAGTATCTATCAAAAGTGGTCCAAGGAAGGAACAGTGGTGAACCCGGCGACAGGGTCATGGGCGGCCAAGGCTCATTGATGCACTTGGGGAGCGAAGGCTGGCATGTGTGGTCTGATCAAACAGACAATCTACTGTAGCTCAGTAGATTGTCTACTGTGATAATAATGATAATTATTAGATAATTTACATTTTATTATTATTATTAGGTTTGAAATACAACTTGAATAGTAACATAGCTACAGAAACAGGTGTGATGGGCACCTATTTTCAGGACTCCTACCCTCTTAAAAATAAAGGTTCTTTATTGGCATTTTAACGTGGAACCTTTTCATTCTATAAAATGCTCTTTATTATGATAAAAAGTTGTTTAGATTATTAAAATGTACTTCACACTAAGTAAAAAATGGCTCTTTTAAGAACTGATCCCTGAAAGGTTCTTTGAGGAACCAAAAATTATATTAGCCTGGATGCCAGCTGAACTTAGCCCCGCCCACAACATTTGAGGGCGGGGGAGTAACTCTGTTGTGGAGTAACTATGCCCGAACAGGAGCTGTTTGGACCAATCAAATTGTCAGGGCGGGCTTTATATGATGATTGACTGATATACGAACTTCCCACTACTACTATGCGTCGCTCACTCCGTAGCTCTGATTGGTTGTAGGTCTATCCAATTGAGTGCAGAGGCATTTTCTTTCCTGGTTCGGTTGAAACACGCCCCAAAATCACAGCCCAATGGAGCAGTATCAGACTCATATTCTGAGTGACGTCGTTGACGACGTCGGGCTAAAATTATATGGCATCATTGTGAAAACACCCTTTTGGAACCTTTATTTTTAAGAGTGTAATTCAGTGATATTTATCATGAAATAAGAATATTTTCTGAGTGCTATACTGTAAAAGAAGCCTTTAAGGCTCTCTGGGCTCTGTAATATGCAATATGCGGAGTGTTTGCAAACATTGTGGGCCAATTAGAAAAGATCTGTTATACACTTCAAGTTGATTTGCATGGGAGGATGGGGCAAACCCTGCTTTGCCTCATCACGGGAAGGGGATACGAAGTGACAGCGATGAAATTCTGCAGCCACCTGCCCCAGGACGCATGAGGGCGTAATGCAGAAACAGCTTGGTGCCAGAAGGGAGTACATTCATCACGGCATGTTTTGAGAGCCGAGCGAGACTATAGTTGCCTTTCACTTTGCCTCCGTTCCTCCGGGACGCTAGCGTTATGCGTACTTATTTTCACTCTGTAACAGTGACCACTGTCATGCTCTATTCCCATTAAATTACATGTCCGCTGCCAGCCAGATGAGCTCTGCTCAAATCCCAGCCCTCTTAACGGCTGTGACTGTTGTCAAAATGCTGCCACAGCGTGTCAGGCCCGCTGCTCAATGAATAATGAAGTACTTCGCTGCCTCCTTCCAGTGGGTCCCTGATGCTGGTGTCAGCAACTGTAAGACGACTTCATGTGACGCTCAGCGGTACATGTGATTCTTGGAAAGGGCCATGCAATCAGCGATATGCTTGTTATGTATAAAAAGCATGGACTTTTGCAAGAGCATTAGCAGAGTCATGTCATTGAGCAATGTCATGTCACTGCGAAAAGGTCATGCTGTTCATAATTCGACTTTTTTATGTTGAAATGCTGCTACAACACATGTATGTGTGCTATAGTTTCTGGTGCAAAACTTGAAGGCTTCTAAACCAAAAAGCAACGTAGCAGTGATTTTTTTAATGGAATAGTTTAAATGTTTACTAACCATGTATTATGTTCTTTCATCTGTGAAACATTTAAATATATGTTCCGATATAAAAAAAAATCTGACTTTGTTTTCCATACAGTAAAACTGGATGATGATTTATACTATCAAGATCCTTGTGCACCATTTAAAAATGAACTGAATGCGTGGTACATTTGAATTCAAATAAATTTGAATCAAGGTAACAAATTATGCAGAATTGCAATTCAAATCTGAACGTAAGGACGCAAAATTAAAACAAGTTAATATAAATTCATATAATTAACTAGAAAACAAAACACATTTCAAATATTGACTTAAAAAATCCTTATTTGTAAGTTGTAAAAGTTCTAAAGTTCTAAAAAAAGTTTGTCATGGACAGAGAAAAGAAGAAATGGCACCTATAGAAATTTCAGTAGCTTATATATTTTATCATATAATAAATAAATAAACAATGAACAACACTTAATTTTCCAGTTTGCATTATCTGTGTTAAATATCTTTTAATTTAAATAGAGTAAATTCCACTTCCTGTTATTTCAATTCAAATTAGCATCCTGTGTGTTTTTGGTCAATTCAATTTAAACTCCCATGCTGCGTCTGAAATCGCATACTGTCTGAGTACAGTAGGTAGTAAATTTGAATTTAATTTGACTGCTAAAAAAGTATGCACTATATAATATAAATGAAATTCCGCCATGTTGTTACTGTCATATGACCTACCAGCGTTGCATTGCTTCACTGCCATTCATAAACCTTCTCCCGTGGCCTCATGGGATAATAAAGTGTCATGCACACTTCAGAATCTCGGCGGAAGTAGTAGGTCATCTGGGGACTTTTCGCCTACTGTTTTTCGGATACTATTGTAGGAATTGTGGGAGCAGACACAAATTAATCTTCCAGATGATTCATTCAAACATAATTCCACACAAAACCCAACTCAACATTCCAGGGCCAGGTTATGGCCGTGCCCCTCTCTGCCCGTAACAGTGGACAAAGGTTTGCTACATTTTGATTGGATCTTGGTGGACTAACACAAACAAACTGTCCAACGTCATCAGATAAAGATGCCAGACACCTCTTAGAGGCCAAGAAGACCACCTGTGGTACCAAGCCCAGGTAGGACAGGACTTCTCATACGTCCACCTGCAGTTTTCTGCCCTTCACCCATCTAGAAACTAATCCCTAATGTCCTGGTCTGTGACTGCCATAAAAATTCCTCAGGATCCCAGCACTAGTGGGTGAAACAAAGGAAAAACTCACCGAAACCGTGTTGCACATAAACTGCATCAAATCATTGATCATTGGACTTATAATCAAACTGCATAATTCTATATCATGTATTTAACCAATATATGTGACCACTATGCTTAGACTCACTCACAGTTCGTGAAATTCATGTAACTATTGAATGACTGATTGAAAATGTGCCTTTCTTGATATCAGTGTGATTGAATGATCATAATTCAAAAGATGGTTTGAATGAAATCTGTCTAGAATGTCGTGTTCTTATAATAAGAAATCATGTTTAAATTTACTCACTGCTTAGAGCAGGAACATAAATGACCACAGATAACCTAATTTATGGGGAGGGTGTAAACACAGTCACCTCTGAACCAAAGATGATTCCCAATTGGTCAATCCATCCAGGAGGATGGGCAAACAAATTTGAGTTTTAATCTCAGAACACGAACAAAGGAGTCAGTTGAAGACAGTTGAAGAAGAAAATCAGTCCAATAATGTTCAAGTCAGTCTAAAGGAGAAATAGACGATCAGACGATCGAGGCAGACCAAGATCTGAGAAATGGGTTAATTTCATTCAAGCCATCTAAAACTCTCCTCTCACTTTCCTTTCTTTTACTTTAGTTTATTTTCTTTCTGTTGAGTCTCGTAAGTTAAGTTTCTCCGCAAAGTTTCTCTCGATGAATCTACAGCAGAGTGCGCTTCAACTTCGAACACCGCCCACGAGACTTTCACCCAGCCGCCAGCACACCACGTGATTGGCTTCCCAAGACGTCGATCAAAAGACACAACAAGACCTTCAGAGAATCGAAGAACCGGGGAACCCCTGCAGCCAGGACCAAAGAAAAAGGGAATCCCCATTCAAAGACGACACTAGACACAAACGCAAGTAACCTCCAGATTCTAAACTGAACTGGTGCAATTGATATCAAATTTAATAACCCTGCCTAAGCAACGATAGGAGGGTTAAATTATTGATTGGTGGTTCGTTCAAGTCATGTTGTAAATGCATTTATTGCTAGAAACTTGGGATTTCATAATTTCACTCTCTTAAAACTCATTCTTTCCTCACTTTCTTCCTTTCTGCAACGAGTGTGAATGTGTGTGTGCGTGTGTTCGTGTTAGAGTAATCAATAAAGTTTCGTTTAATTTTAAAGATAAGTGTTCTTGTGTTATGTGCTTACGAATTTAATGTCTTAAACTGCTGATCTAAGTTACCTGGCTGTTAAATAGTGTTTTACTATTGTTTGGATATTAATATCCGCTGCAGAGTTGATAGTTACGTCCCGTTCAAATGAATGCTGGATGAGTCATTTGCTCCGTCGTAAAATAGACTCTTTCAAAATTCCCTATGAATGAATTAATCAATTCATTCGAGCTAAATAGACCTGTTTCCCTGATACAGAGTCTCATACACTATGTATTCGGACTCTTTTGGCGTTCTGTTTTTCACTCCAAATACTTAATTGGTTTGAGTAGGACAAACTTAAATTAAACAAATTAGTTCAGTTAAATTATCTGTTATGAGTATTTAGAACTTCATTTTCACAGCACTGACATATTTCAAGTAAACTAAAATGTTTATTGTTTTGAGTTGTATGAACTAATTTCTTTTAATTTAGACTAACTTAAGTTTAACTCAAACTGGGCTGGGATTTTTTATTTCCCAGCATGCTTTGCCCATGGCACTCAAAATTGTCAGTAAATGCTAAAATTAAGTGTTATATATATTTGTGCAAGATTAATGTTAAGGGAGTTTTAGTAGTGATTAATGTTTTGTTATGCTAATTTTTAGAGTTACGATCATGGTGACAAGTGACGTGCTGCTTGGTTTGAGAGCAGGTAAGTTACATGTTTTATGTTTAAGTGCTATACCACATTAACATGTTAGCAAATTAGAAAGTTGGCATTTTCTGAATTAGTTTGTTATAGCTAGCAAATTATTAACATTTATATTATTATTATATAACTTATTTTTATATAGAAAAACTTTAAAAAATCTCATTCAACTTTGAGTTCTGACAACTTATTAGGGTTTACAGTGAAGTAAATTACTCATTTAATTTGCAAGAACTCAAAATAAAAAAGTTAATTAACTAAATATTTTATGTTAATTGCTATCAAAATGTATGAGTTAGTTAACTCAGTACTTCAAGTTAGGAGCAAATAACATGCATGAGTACTACAAACTCAAAACTTGATAGTTCTGCTTATTTCAAATTGGGAACATCATAACTCAAAAAAATCAATGTAACTGATTACCTCCAATTTTTGGAGTAAGCCCAACTTATTCGGGTTTACAGTGTATAATGATTTTGGACGCAGCACAACTTTTGATACTTGTAATATAGTGCATGAGTCGTATGGACTGATTTTACAGTAGTTTTATGGTGTGTTTTTTGTCCTTGTTGCTTGGCAGTATGAATCACCATTCACTTTTTTTTGCATGCTAAAGGACAGCTCGGGCATCTTTTCTTTTCCTGTTTGCACAGAAGATAGAAAACAGAACCAGGTTAAGACATGATGGCGAGTAATCTATTTATTTAATTTTTTTAAATATTTATATGTAAAAATTTCATTTCATATTATATAGAGCATAATTTTTAGCGGTCAAAGTAAATTCAAATTCAAATGTAATACCTACTGTTCCCTTTCAGTCGGTCACGTTCGACGTACGTCGGACGTCACCGACGAATTGGGATCACTTCTGGGAGCCCCTATCAGCTTCGAGATATAGAGAACGGGCCAATGGCCATTGGCGTGCGAGATTTGCATCTCGCGCTCCGTCCCGCGCTGCAGGTATAAACAGGAGGCGAATGCAGCGCACTATTGTCATTCACTTCGGAGCCGAACACTGTGTTGACGAAGGAGACTGTTCCTGCTTCAGCAGAGAGAGAAAGAGAGAGAATGAGAGAAGACGCTTCTTTGAGTGCTGGGAGAGAAGGCACGATCAG
The DNA here is from genome assembly GCA_039654625.1 of Rhinogobio ventralis. NCBI lineage: Eukaryota > Metazoa > Chordata > Actinopteri > Cypriniformes > Gobionidae > Rhinogobio > Rhinogobio ventralis. Next base: position 31,991,036 of record CM077211.1, read on the forward strand.
CGGCGGCTGCGAGCTCACTGATACAGTGATAAACTGCTGTTTTTACAGCACTGTTGGTTTGGTGAGGGCGTTCCCAACGGTGAGTGCATACACAGGCTGCACTACTCTCCTGTGTTTTGCCGCGGTTGTTCCTGGGTGCTTCAGCACATTTAAAAAGAGATTTCTTCTAAAAGAGCAGCGCGGGTGTGACTGCGTCTTTTTCAAGACGTCATTCCACCCGTGCGTTTCTGGATGCGGTTGTTTCCTGTCCTTTGACGGCCACGATCCCTCTCGCATAAGCATGTTGAGATTGCGTTCGTGGGTGATCCATGTTCTCTCAGGAGAACGGGATCACGTCGGCGCGTTGTTCATCTCGCCTTCCTCGTGAGGGTTTGAGTGTTCAGCACGCTGTGTGCCGTCTAGCTGCCGGCTGACAGCGCGGGTTGTCACGGCAACCCAGCACGTCACTCGGCGCTTTAGATGCGCGGTCGAGACTTAACCTCAAACGAGGTTGAGTCCCTTCGCCTATTCCCCGATCTAGTTTCTTTTCTGGTGCACCAGAAAGGGGCTACTTCGGCTAATAAGCCTTGGTGACCTGAGGATTACAGTGGGGCTTCCCTGCAGAGTACATCTCCGTGGGCCCTCACTCCTCTATCGCTTCGCAAGCATGCTGAGACTGTGTTCGTGGGTGGTTCATGTTCTCTCATGAGAGCATGACCACGTCGGCGCGTTGTTCGTCTTGCCTTCTTCATAGGGGCTTGAGTGTTCAGCGCGCCGTGTGTCGTCTCGACGGCCACGCTCACGGTCTTACATGCCTGCTGGTAGCTTACAGGTGGGATTGCTGGTTCCAAAAAAATAAAAAAATAATAATAAAAAATTAAAATAAAAAAAATAAAGGGTACCTAGCGCTTCATCTGGGGCTCTAGCAGAGGACAGATATCAATCGCCGCATCGGAGAGAGGGCTGTTATAAGCTGGAAATGAAGATGATGCTGAGTTTCCCACTATAATGGTGTGTGCTCATGCTGAATCAGATTCAGACTTGACAGCCATGCTTTCCTGGGTGGCTGAGGCGTAGTGCAACGCGTAAATCGCCTTGCCCGCCCCCTTGCCTTTTTCCCGGATGTGCATTGGAAAGCTTTGGCAGTGTGGAACTATTTGGTGCCAAAATATGGGGTGCCAATGGGGCCATAATCTGGATAAAGTTTTCCTCTCTCTCACTACCCTCATCGGTGAGGTGGCAGTGCCACTGGCAGGCCACCTCCGCCCTGCGCTCTTAGTGCACGAGGGTAGTTCTGAGTCGAGGTTGAGCTGCGCACAGTGACTGATTTACATTTAAAGTCACAGCGCTGGCCCTTGGCCAGACGATGTCCACCCTGGTCCAGAAACACCCTTGGGCTACCTTGCAGGGGTGTGAGACATCGCCAGAGTACGCTTTCTCGATGCTCACATCTCACAAGGTGACCCTTTTCGGCGACACTGTCGGTGACTGTGCAGCAGTCCTCCACAGTGCAAAGCAGATGGAACCCCTCAGTCTGCTCGCCATGGGCATCCCACGATGCCACCCGTCTTGGCTGCCAGTCAGCTGAGACGGGTGACCTGGACTTGGTTGAAGCTGCACTTCCCCGGAGGAGGGCCGGGTGGAGAATCATTGCTAAATTTTGTTCCGCCACTGGTGTTACAGCCAGTGGTACCCAAATTCTTAAGAGCAGTTCCAATACCTCTGGGTCTCGGGAGTTCAGGAATGGCAGCGTGTGACGCTATGAAGCCGCGCCGCTCTCATTCCCCTCCCCACAAGAGGGCGAGAATGGCAGTGTGCGACGCCGGGAAGCCTCGCCACTCTCATTCCCCTCTTCTCTGCGGTGTGAGGATGGCAGTGCACGACGCTATGCCTCGCTACTCTTGTTCCCCGCTGAGGAAGGAGGTGAGGTAGGCAGTGTGTGACGCCACAAAGCCTTGCCTCTCTCTGCCCCTCCTTCAGTCACCAGCGGACCGCAGCGTATGGCTTGAGAACGCTACCATGCCTTCTCTCATACCCTCTGTCCAACCGTGGGGGCAGGTAGGTGCTGCGTGCGCACTCAGACCCCACTTCAGGACGCTGTGCCTCTTGGGTCGGGTCCCTGCCCTCCACTTCGCTGCCCTACTGCGGGTACGTCTGTGGGGCGGGTGTGTTCATGGTACGGTTTCCGGAAGCCTAGCTAGCACTTCCGGGACGGTCCCACTGACTCACCTGCACCACCAGGCTCGGCTATGCGATTCAGTTCGCACGGCATCCTCCCAAGTTCTGGGTGTCCACTTCACTGTTGTGTGGAGCTGCGACGCCCATCTTGTGGAAAGAGATCGAAGTCCTACTGGCGAAGGACGCGATTGGAGCCGGTCCCTCCAGCCAACATGAAGTTGGGGTTCTATAACTCCTACTTCATTGCGCCCAAGAAAAGCAGTGGGTTATGACCAATCTTGGACCTGTGAGTCCTGAACCGGGCCCTTCACAAACCGCCCGTTCAGATGTTGACGCAGAAGCGCACTTTCGAGTACATCCGTCCCCAAGATTGGTTTGCAGCGATCGACCTGAAGGTCGTTCCCTTCAGGACTGTCCCTGTTGTGTGAATACAGAGACATGGTGATCAGTCACCTCAGCCTGTTGGGACTTCGGGTCAACTGGGGAAAGAGCAAACTCTGCCCCGTGCAGAGGATCTCTTTTCTCGGTATGGAGCTGGACTTGGTCAATCTGACAGCGCGTCTCACAGAGGAGCGTGTCCAGTCGGTGTTGAACTGCTTGAATTCGTTCAAATGCAGGACAGCGGTACCACTGAAACATTTTCAGAGGCTCCTGGGGCGTATGGCATCCGCAGCCGCAGCCGCTGTAACGCCGCTCGGATTGCTTCATATGAGACCGCTTCAACGCTGGCTACACGACCGAGTCCTGAGATGGGCGTGGCACAGCGGATCCCTCCGTGTCCCTGTGACTCCGAGGTGCCGCCAAACCTTCAGCCTGTGGTCGGACCCTTCGTTTCTTCAGGCAGGAGTTTCCCTAGAACAAGTGTCCAGGCATGTTGTTGTCTCCACGGATGCCTCATCCACCGGCTGGGGTGCCACGTACAACGGGCTTGCAGTTTCGGGTCTGTGGACGGGGCCTCAACTGCAATGGCATATCAATTGCCTCGAGTTGTTAGCAGTTCGTCTTGCGCTGGGCCGCTTCAAAACGCCACTACTAGGCAAGCACGTTCTGGTCCGTACGGACAACACTGCGGCCGTTGCGTACGTCAACAAACAGGGTGGTCTACACTCCCGTCGCATGTCTCAACTCGCCCGCCATCTCCTCCTATGGAGTCAGAAGTATCTGAGGTCGCTTCGTGCCATTCACATTCCGGGCCTGCTCAATCGTGCGGCCGACGAGCTCTCACGACAGCCAGTGCTCCCCGGAGAGTGGAGACTCCATCCCCAGGTGGTCCAGCTGATCTGGAGTCACTTCGGGACCCCACAGGTAGACCTGTTTGCCGCCCCGGACACGACCCACTGCCAGTTGTTTTATTCCCTGACCGAGGGGACCCTCGGCTCGGATGCGCTGGCACACAGCTGGCCCCGGGGCCTACGCAAGTATACGTTTACCCCAGTGAGCCTTCTTGCACAGACTCTGTGCAAGGTCAGGGAGGACGAGGAGCAAGTCCTGTTGGTTACTCTGTATTGGCCCAACTGGACTTGGTTCCCGGAAATAGTGCTTCTCGCGACAGCACCTCCCTGGCCCATTCCTCTGAGGAAGGACCTCCTGACTCAGAGACGGGGCACCCTATGGCACCCGCGTCCGGACCTCTGGAAACTCCATGTCTGGTCCCTGGACAGGACGCGGAGGTTCTAGGTGGCCTACCACAGGCTGTGGTAGACACCATCACTTCCGCAAGAGCTCCCTCTACGAGGCGCCTCTATGCGTTGAAGTGGAACCTGTTCGTCGTCTGGTGTTCTTCTCGCTGAGAAGACCCCCGGAGATGTTCGGTCGGTTCTGTGCTTTCCTTCCTACAGGACGGGTTGGAGCGAAGGCTGTCTCCCTCCACCCTCAAAGTCTATGTTGTCGCTATCGCCGCTAATCATGACATGGTAGGTGGTAAGTCTCTAGGGAAGCACGATCGGATCGTCAGGTTCCTGAGGGGGGCGAGGAGACTAAATCCGCCTCGCCCTCCCTCTATACCCTCTTGGGACTTAACTCTGGTGCTAACCGCACTGCAGAGGGCGCCCTTTGAGCCTTTGCAGTCAGTTGAGTTAAAAATCCTGTCTCTGAAGACAGTACTCCTGACTGCATTGGCCTCTATCAAGAGGGTAGGGGACCTGCAGGCATTTTCGGTCGACGAATCGTGCCTGGAATTCGGGCCCGGTAACTCTCATGTAATCCTGAGACCCCGGCCCGGATATATGCCCAAGGTTCCCACCACTCCCTTCCGGGACCAGGTGGTGAGCCTGCAAGCGCTGCCTTCGGAGGAGGCAGACCCAGCCCTAGCTTTTCTTTGTCCAGTCCGCCCTCTGCGGACTTACGTGGACAGAACGCAAAGCTTCAGGACCTCAGAGCAGCTCTTCGTCTGTTATGGAGGCCAGCAGAAGGGAAAGGCTGTCTCCAAGGAGAGGATGGCCCACTGGATAGTGGATGCCGTCGTCTTGGCGTATCAAACCCAAGACGTGCCCTGCCCGCTCGGGTTAAGAGCCCACTCCACTAGGGGTGTAGCTTCTTCCTGGGTGTTGGCTCGTGGCGCCTCGCTGACAGATATTGTAGAGCTGCGGGCTGGGCGACACCTAACACGTTCGCTAGATTTTATAGCCTCCGTGTAGAGCCGGTATCTTCCTGTGTGCTCGCTTCCCATAGTCAGTAACACCGAAGTGCCCATTCTAAGTGTCGGCTTGCTGCGCCACTCCCTTCCCTTTGGAACAGATACGTGCGCTTATATGCTCCAGTCGAGTTCCCCAGAACGGCGAACCCTGTTGAGTCCTCCGCAACCCGCGGCAGTCGGATGTGGCGGAGCGTCCGACGCCAGGTCTAACACTCGTATGCATTGATGGTTAGGTGTTGTTCCCCCGCCTGTTTGGCCGGGGCCACCCCTGGGACTTCCGTATGTTGCACGGCCCACGGCCAGTCCATACGTGTATTCTCCACATGGTAACTCCCTTCGGGCATGATGTGGCTTCCGCAGCGTCCCTCTGGGCACGCTTCCCAGCGTTATCCAATAGTCTGCTGAAGTGGGTCTTGCGGAACAGCAGTGTGACTTCCCTGCGTGAATTCCCCACCCGGAACAGACGGGGTCTGAGGGGCTCTCGCTGGGCGCTGGAAGTGGTAGTAACTGTGGCGTTTTCCAAAGGGATCCCAATTCGTCGGTGACGTCCGACGTACGTCTCCGTTCCCTCCTTCAGGGAACGAGGGTTACCATACGTAACCGAGACGTTCTCAGACAGTATACTATTTTATATTTGAGTCTGATACTGCTTTCCCACTTCTGTTTTACTATTTTAAAATTGAGTCTGTTACTGCTTTGCTATTTCTGGTTTAACTAAGAGCAGCCTTTTGCTATGAGCTACTTATCGCTGTGTTGCTATGCAGGTACTATTTTCCTGTTTTTTATCTGGCTGTTCTGTAAAGCACTTTGCTCAGGCTGTTGTAAATGTGCTATATAAATAAAGTGAACTTGAACTTTTTTAAAAACATAAAGCAATGTCCTCTTCAAAACAAAGTGGAAATCTGTGTGAATGACATGGGTTTTGATGCACACACACACACAAAGGAAAAAACTTGCTTTATGAATCAAGGTATATTTTACTAAACATAAGCAGCAGGACAAAATCTTTGTGGTCAACATTCCATAGATCTTATTAAAAGGACGTTGAGGAGGTGAAGAATGAGAGATGGAGATGAGGAATGTTTCACGCCCTTGTGAGCCAGCGATGGAGAAGAGAAGGTTATGGATGTAATGGGGGTTGGGTCTCTTAAAGATCTTCAATGGACCACTGAGGAAGGGGTTTGTGTATGGATGTGGGAAATGGGCTGGTGTGTGTGAGCGAGAGATTAATGAGCTCAGAAGCGTTGATAATGATAATTAATCTCACAAAGGACTTGATTCATGGGCTATTGTGCTCTAGTTAGTAACATGTTTCACAGGGGAAGTTCAACTTGTAATTGCTCAATTATTTAAAATGTGAGACCTGATGTTGAGGCACAGTCAAATGCTGCATTCTAAAACCTATAGTGAGTGCCTACAGAGAGAGCACTGATATAAGGGAAAAAAGTAGCAGGTGACTTTATTATGCTGACTACTGAAGGCAACTTATTCTGTAAAAACCATAAAGCAGCACTGCATATATTCTCTGCAATGAGAGCAATCCCATAATGCATTGCAGCAAATGGAGAGCAAGTAAAATGATAATTACAAAAATGATTCATATAAATTATAAAATAAATATAGAAAAGAAATATAATATTTTATTTTAAATTATTATATTTAATACCAAAAATAAAATATCAATCAAAATAAAATTGCATTTTATTAAATAAAATATTTTAAATTTACAATTTAAAATAAATACAACAACAATAATACATTTAAAGTACTTTTAAATTATTTTAGAGCAATCCCATAATGCATTACAGCAAGATCAGTTAACATTTTTAAGAATATATATAAATTAAAAAAAAATTATAAATAAAATAGAATAGAATTAAACAGATTTACATACCAAAACAAGATACAAGATACGAGACGAGAGAGCACGATGTAAATGACTCTGTGGAATTTGATTATAAATAAAATAATATAGCTGCAAGCAGCGATGACAGGCCCAAGCCCCAGTGGGGCTTCAAAAAATCCACATTCAAACTAAAATATCTGACTTCCTGTTGGTCGGAGCTAATGACTGTAAATTAGAATGTTGTCCGGCTCGATAAGAACAATATATGTACCGAGTTTGGTGACTGTAGGTAAAACTAACCCCCCCACTTTTGTCAAAAGGTGGCGCTACTGAGCTCCCTCTCCATGCCCGCTTGGTTTTGCCCATGTCTACTGGCCGACAACTGTGACATGTGTGTCGAGTTTCATGCAATTTGAAGCATGCTAAGAGTCTCAAAAATACCCAAAAACTATATTAAAGTTTCCCTTTTCTCGCCATAAATTTGTTTCAACGTCACGGCCAAACCGTTCAAGATATCAAAAATCCACTCTCACCCGAGTATAAATGCTGACCCCAGTATAAATAAAATATAAATACTGTTTGAAATTATTCTACTTCATTTGATACCAAAATAGCATTTTATTAAATAATTGTGGTCAAAATAATTTATAAAAATTACATTTTTATTAATTTAATTAAATAATAAAATAATTTTAGGATAATTTATTATCACATTGTCCATTGTCAAACTCTACTGAAGTCAACTGAGCTAAGCTCACAAGTTTTTGGATAAATGTTCTCTCAACACAAACATTTTTCATAGTCACCTAGAAAAATAGGAGAAATGTTTGCATATTTATTTTTGTTCAGGACAACCTCGCCACGACGATCCTATAAAATACCTCTCTAGTGGGGTGCGGCGTGTTAAGGGGAACACGACGAAAAGAACACTGTGATAAATAAGCTCATTCTAACGGAGCAAGACGTTCTGATGAATTTGGAAGGTTTTCTTGTTCTCAAACTCCGGCGTCTATCACAGGGAGAAAAGAACACGGAGAACCACCACAGGATTTAGTCTATGTACAGTTTTTTATTAGTAACTGAAAGAGTGAGAGTCCATTAGAGTGGAAAAAAAACAGATAGAGAGAGAGAGAGAGATAGAGAGACACCAGCAGGGATTCAACAATAAAAGAATACAAAGCTTTAACAAGCATCCTGCTGTTAGAGATTAATGTTCAAGTTCTGTAATTTTCTTTTTCTTTAATTATAAGAATTGATGAAGGCCTGGAGAATCTTCAGCCCTTGGCAGACAGTAAGCTTATCAAACTAGCTTTTACATTTTGATTTGATGCAGTTTCTAAGGGGTTCAGAGTGATTTTTTCAGCACATTTCTATGTGGTTTCTAGTGTGGTTGTTTGTTGTCTAAATTATCTTTTGGGCCAATTTATCATCCATCAGGTGAAACTATAGAGTCAAATCTTTTAAAGCATTAGTACACCTTTACTGAACAGTTTGAGGTATTATTCATGACTGTAGCACAAATAGTTATGTAATACTGTTTAATACTTATGGTTAAGTATGAGCAGTAACAATACTGATGAACAGAACACCACTAATTACAATATAAACATAATATCTGCTTCATCAGACGTCAATCGCTAAACCCAAAATAAACTCCCAATAATTGCACTTGGGTGGGTCAAAAACGCAAACAGCCATCTGTCTCTGCCTGAGGTTATGTAAGGACAAAAAGGTCTTACATTGTGTTTTTTTTTAGGATGAAACTATTCAGGCGAGGATTACACACAAACACCCGAATTCAACCCACCATCTGATGGTGAATATTTAAGGGTAAATAAGCAAACCAATTATGGCAGGAAAGCTGGTTCTGCTAAATGTATTTTTTTGTTCTCATATTGCAGCACATGTTATAACATCTAGCCTTACTTTCATCAGTCAGATGCTGAAAGTATGTCTCAGGTCCATGTTATCCAGGCACTGACCGAAAGGATATCGTGGCTGATTGGCCCAGCAGGAACTGAGATCATCATTAACTCAGGCTCATCTGGGGTCAGCGGAGGCACAGCCCTTGTTGTTATTTCTTTATATCTTGTTCAGAACTCAAGGTCGGGTAGCTGAAAATAGATTTACAACGATTGTAAATTTCTTATCTGATGCAATCGACAAAGATAATTCCCCGAAAGGAGATGTTTCTAGGAAACGTTTCTGCTTTTGAGAAACAGAAATGGCATACACTACTGTTTAAACATTTGGGGTGATCGAAATTCAACACGCATGCATTAAATTATGCTTTCATTCTTGTTAGAGCATGAAAAAGTTACAAAGCACAACGTCAGTCCAAAGGGAGTATCAGTAAGCAGTTTCTAAACTCCCGAACGTACGTCACAAAATTGTTCATTTAAATAATTCCCACCTAAGGCATACACAAAAAAAGGGGTGTGACCTGATTGAGTTGCGTTAGTAGTGTGTTGAAACCAAGCGGCAACTGGTCTCTCTTTTGAATGAATCCAGCACGGAAGTGACTTAAACTGCAATTAATCGACTGGCCGCTAGAGACAGGCTCCAAAAGGGAGTCAATCCTCATGTTAAAATGACCATATTTACAGCAGAAAAAAATATGTTTACAGCCTGGTACAAAAATTGGTTTTGGTCTATATAGCAAATTTTGCCCTACATGACAACTGTGAGGGGAGTGATTTTTTTTATAACTCATTTGTTTAAATAATATTAAGCCTTAAAGTTCTGCATAATTAAGGGCATGGCCATTTGAGTGACAGGTGGATTGCCGCTGCTGGTTTCAACAACCAGGCAGCTCAGCTCCACCCACGTCTCACCTCTTTACCCATTTTCGGTTATCCGGGAGTGACGCGCTGCCAAGATGCCAACGGCCGGCTCTGCCAACTTTGGGCATCGAAAAATGCTTTTCAGAAACCTACGGGTGAGGTCACGGACACTACAACCATTGTTTTATACAGTCTATGGTTGAATCTAGCAGTTATGGTAAGGGGTGTGACATTTCCGAAACACACTCGAAGCGGTTGACCAATCACAACACACTGGTCATAGAGACTGGAACTAAACAGAGCGTTACTGACAGACTGGGAAGAGAGGTGCTGCAACAATGTAAAATATGTGAAAAATAATGTGTTTTTTTGAACATTCAAGCATGAAAACCTATTCTAGTAGAGCCCAAAAACAAAATCAAGACTTTTAAAAAGGGCATAAAATGTCCTTTACATTGATATAAATGTATACAAATTTACAGTAAAGACATATTTTTAACTGTCTATCACAATTTCCAACAGTCAACATTAATAATAAGAAATGTTTAGTGAGCAGAAAATTTGCATATATTTTTCAGCAGACTTCTAACACTGCAAGACTGGAGTAATGTAGCTGAAATTTCAGCTTTGCCATCATAAGAATAAATTACATCTTAAAACATTAACATATACATAAGTTATTTCAAATTATATCACTGTTTTACTGTATTTTTGATCAAATAATGACAGGAATGCTGGTTCTGCTAAATGTTTGTTCTTTCAAAAACAAAAAAATCCCCAAACTTGGTCTAACGCCTTTTCATTTGATTTTTATGAGCAATTACTGTGTTTTTAGAATATGTTTATATATTCTATATATACATTTCCCCAGTGATCTGTTTGTGTCTGTTATTTGTTGACAGTGGTGTCATGATGTTTGTTGGGTGTTTTGAAGTAAATCTGTGCGGTTGGGTGTGAAGTCACACAGTCTGAGTGGATCAGAGTGAATCACAGCTGCTGTCTGGACATGTTCATCATACTTCACACCTTCCACAGCTGATATGTCACTCCTGGCCTTCAATCAAGTGGCCATCGTGTCTCAAAGATCAACAGTCTACATCTAAAGGCTTAATAGAATAGTTCATCCAAAAATGAAAAATCTGTCATTGTTTAGTCACCCCTTATGAGTATCTGTATGACCTTCTTCTGTGACTTTTTGAAAGTTGCCTATCATTGCAGGGACAAAAACAAAACAGAGACTTGTTCTGTTCCACAGAAGAAAGTAAGTCATACAGGTTTGGTGTATCATACAGGTATGATATGAGGGTGAGTAAATGATGACAGAATTTTTTTTTTTTTTTGGGTCAACCCCTTCAACAGCAAATCCCAGCACACAAACATGCACTTATGTACTCCATCACGCAATTCCTGCACACATAAGGACCTTTCTATTTTATAAAGCCATCATAATTATAACCTCACCTTAGACTAACCTTAGGCCTCCACCTCTAAAGCCTTAAAGTCAACATGATATCAGAACTGACCCATGTGACCTTCTTAAGAATTGCTCCTGGTATTATGGAGCATGATTCATCAGTGCACATCATGGTTACATAGGTTGGAATAATTAATATTAGCCAATAAAAAACAGCTTACTGTCTAATAAACAGTATAATAGACGAAAGTCCAAACCTAGATTACATATTGTGTCTGATGCAAAATGCAAATTACAGACGTTAAAGGACTAGTGCATCCAAAAATAAAATTTTGGTCATATCGTTGTTCCAAAATCTGTATGGTTTTCTGTCAATAAGAAATATAATGAATTGCTTCTGAGGTCATATGATAGCTTTGTGTGATGAAATTTAGGGTTTACGTTCTCCATTGGATATTGGATATTTAATTGTGCATGTTCATTTCATCTATTTTTAGATTACCGTTGCCATCATCTAATGCCCACTTAAAGTTAATCTTTAAAAACTCTTTAACTTAATAATTGTTAAATAACCTTTACCAAAATTCTAAATCAATATTTTTTTTCATAATACTGTACATTATGTTGTGATGCCAAAATTCATCTGTATTTAATTTTTTGTGTGTGTTTTAATTTAGATTATAGTTTAATACTTTAGTGTTATAGTTTACATCATTTAAATATTAAAATGATATATTATACAATTTTAAAATCTAACATTTATTGGTTATCTGCCATAACCAGGGTTATTATATTTAACTAAATCTAAAACAATAAAAAACTAACTAAATAAAATAAAATACATTTATATACATTTTATTTCAGGTAGTTTCCAAGGCAACATTTTTATTTAGTTTGTGTACTAAAATAACTCAAACTAAAACTGAAATAAAAATGTATAAAAACTATATAGGCATATAAAAAAAGTTATATAAATGACAAAAACAACAAAATTACTAAAACTTAACTAAAATGAAAATGAAAAGAAAAGTATAAAAGTAAACTATTATTTTGGCTTATATCAGTTTGGCCAGAATTTTAATATCCCTGCTTCTTGGTATGAACTTTTTATACAGAATATATGTTCTAGTCATATGGACAACTTTTATGGTGCTTTTTTTGACATTTTGTGATATGAATGTCAAATAATGATTTGTAACTGCCACTTCACATTGTTGTACGCTGCACATGTAACCGAACACATACGGTTCCATCACAATTATTACCCCTCCCCCCGTCCAGAGATGAGAGCACGAGGTGAGGATGGCGCCGTGGCGTCGTTTCTATGGCAACCCCACCAAAGCCATTTGCAGAGACAGCGGCTCGATCAGCTAATTGAAGCAATCACAGAAGAAACCCGACTGCTGTGCCAGATCAGCTAACTGTACCCTTCCCCCATCAGCGCAGCCCCTCCCCCAACCCCCTCCTCACTCACAATTCAATCAGCCTCCATAATCCGTCAGGAACTCCAACTAATTCAGCCAGCGTGGGGTTTTCTCAGCCATTACAGATGATTGAGCTGATTGAAACAGGTCTTCCGGGGTGCTTGAAACTTTAACAGTGCATGTAATGGAGAATGAGAGGAGAAACATTTTCCTTTAACACATTGAGCAGGGCAATATTTATAGAGGATGTCAGAATGAAAGTGAAAGAAAGAGAGATAAGGCGAGATACCTTATGTCCTTTATAATTGTTGCTTGTCAGATTGCACGATAAGACCCAAGTGAGATCTTGGGTAAAAGCCACAGCAGTCTTATGTCAGACTGTATGATATGCTTTAGAAATGTATATATTGCTTTTCTTGCACTCAAAGTGGAATCTCCTCAACCACCACCAATGCGCAGCATCCACCTGGATGATGCGACGGCAGCCAAATTGTGGCAGAACGCCCACCACACACCAGCTTATTGGTGGAGAGGAGACAGAGTGATGAAGCCAAACAGTATATGGGGATAATTAGGAGGCCATGATGGACAGAGGCCAATGGGCAAATTTGGCCAGGATGCCACAGTTACACCCCTACTCTTTTTCGAAGGACATCCTGGGAATTTTAATGACCACAGAGAGTTAGGACCTCGGTTTAACATCTCATCCGAAGGACGGTGCTTTTTTTTGACAGTGTAGTGTCCCCATCAATACTGGGGAGTTAGGACAGGTTTAGCACTTCGTCCTGGCCTCACTAACACCAAATCACCAATCCTCACTGAAGTGGTATTGTATGAAAATCTTGCACTAATCTCAAGTTATTTAAAACGAGAGAAAGGTCAATTTGTGAACTGCTTATTCTTCACAGAGAATTTTAATAATATGATCATAATGTGAAGGGAATGTTCATAGCAGTGTTGTTAATGTTAAAGATATAGTTCACATAAAAATTGAAATTCTGTCATTAATTACTCGTACTTCGTTCCAAACCTGTAAGACTTTCTTTCGTCTTCAGAACACAAATTAAGATCTTTTTTGATGAAATCTGAGAGATTTCACCCTTATGAAAATGAACCATGGTTTTATTATAGTAAAAGTGTAGTAACCATGGTTTTTTGGCTAATTAATTACCTTTTATATCCACAGTTTTACCACAAATACCATGGTTAAACTATGGTTAGAGTACCTAAGCCATGGTTAATTTGTGGTTACCATGGTTTAACTATAATAACCATGGTTTTTTGGTTTTATTTGTAGTAAAACGTCTCGGTTACGTATGTAACCCTCGTTCCCTGAAGGAAGGAAACGGAGACGTTACGTCAGTTACTGATGGAATGGGGGTTTCGCCTAGAAGCCAATCGCCTTTGAGCTCTACAAAACGAGCCAATGGCATGAAAATGCCATGGGTCTGCGGAATTTGCATGCCGCAACCCCGCCCCACGGCGTGGGTATAAAGGGCGTTGCGTGGCAATCTCGCATTATGTTTACCTGCTGAAGAGCCGAGGCATGAGCGCCCGGCCAGTTCCAGCGGTACAGCGGTCATGGCAGGGGGACGTAACGTCTTCGTTCCCTTCCTTCAGGGAACGAGGCTTACATACGTAACCGAGACGTTCCCTTTCAGTCAGTACACTACGAGTTACGTCAGTTACTGGCGGAATGGGGGTCCCAATACAATCTCGCCATGACGGCTGTCTTCCAGCGTCCTGCGCTGACCCGGGCTCCCTGCCGTGAGTGTGGCACGAACGAGGGGGCTAGGCTCAACGCTACCAAGGTACACTGGGAAGCATATCCCACGTGGAGAATGCAACACAATGCCAACCCAAAGGGGGGGACTTGAAGAATACACCTATGACCCGAAGGAGCTGCATAGGGAACACTCTGGGGTATCCAGCCGAAGGTGGAATATTTCAACCCCAGGCGTGGCAAGGTGTCTTGCCAAGGGAAGACACGAGCTACAAGAGACTTACCGTGGAAATACACATGTGGGGGTTACCCAGCGGGGGAACCATGCACACGGAGGCACCTAGCCGAACACGAGGGGTGGCCTGAAAAGGGCACTCGCTCTGGTGACGACATCGACAGTGCTGGAGGAGCTCAGGGCTTACTGGGGAAGCTCACCTGAGAGGAATAGCGCACGCATCCAGTCCGCGGAGTGGAATGGCGCAGCAAGCGAAGACACCTGAGCCTGTCCGGTTACTGGCCAGTAGGGGCGAGTACACAAGAGGATACAGGCTCCACTCGGAGATTATAAAATCTTGCGAATGTGTTGGGTGTCGCCCAGCCTGTAGCTCTACAAACGTCTGTTAGCTAGGCGCCATGCGCTAGAGCCCAAGAGGAGGCAACACTCCTGGTGGAGTGTGCTCTTACCCCGAGGGGGCATGGCATGCCCTGGACTTGATATGCCAGGACAATGGCGTCCACTATCCAGTGGGACAACCTCTGCTTGGAGAGAGCCTTCCCTTTCTGCTGCCCTCCGTAACAGACAAAGAGCTGGTCTGAGGTCCTGAAACACTGCGTCCGGTCTACGTAAGCGCGAAGGGCGCGTACTGGACAGAGCAGTGCCAAGGCTGGGTCTGCCTCCTCCAAGGGCAGCGCTTGCAGGTTCACCACCTGGTCCCTGAAGGGAGTGGTGGGAACCTTGGGCACGTATCCAGGCCGGGGTCTCAGGATGACGTGAGAATTGGCCGGCCCGAATTCCAGGCACGCTTCGTCAACCGAAAATGCCTGCAGGTCCCCTACCCTCTTGATGGAGGCCAAAGCAGTCAGGAGCGCCACTTTCAATGAAAGGAACTTCAGCTCGACTGACTGCAATGGCTCAAAGGGAGCCTTTTGCAGGGCAGCTAAGACCACTGCTAGGTCCCAAGAGGGTACCTGAGGTGGGCGAGGAGGATTTAACCTCCTCGCACCTCTGAGGAACCTACTGACCAGGTCGTGCTGTCCAACCGTTTTAGAATCCACCAGGTCATGATGGGCTGAAATAGCAGCCACATAGACCTTCAGGGTGGAGGGAGACAGCCTTCGCTCCAACCCTTCCTGGATCGACCAGGGAGGTGCTGTCGCAAGGAGTACAAGTTCTGAGAACCAGGTCCGGCCGGGCCAATATGGGGCGACCAAAAGGACCTGCTCTCTGTCCTCCCTGATCTTGCACAGAACCTGTGCGAGAAGGCTCACTGGGGGAAACACATATTTGCGTGGGCCCCGCGGCCAGCTGTGCGCTAGTGCATCCGTGCCGAGGGTCCCCTCGGTCAGGGAATAGTACCAGCGGCAATGGGAAGAGTCGCGGGAGGCAAACAGATCTATCTGTGCGTCGCCAAACTGTTCCCAAATCAGCTGAACCGTCTGGGGATGGAGTCTCCATTCCCCCGGGAGCGGCTGGAACCGCGACAGCTCGTCGGCTGCACAGTTCAGGTCTCCCGGGATGTGAACGGCACGAAGCGACCTCAGATGCTTCTGACTCCATAGGAGGAGATGGCGGGCGAGTTGCGACATCCGGCGGGAGCGTAGACCACCTTGTCGGTTGATGTACGCTACTGTCGCCGTGCTGTCTGAACGGACCAGAACGTGTTTGTCCTTGAGCAGGGCTCGAAAGCGGTGCAGGGCAAGACGTACGGCCAGCAACTCGAGGCAATTGACATGCCATAGGCGCTGGGGTCCTATCCAGGAGCCCGCGGCAGCATGTCCCTTGCACATGGCGCCCCAGCCCGTGGAAGAGGCATCTGTTGTGACAACAACATGCCTGGAAACTCGTTCTAGGGGAACACCTGCCCGTAGAAAGCTGAGGATTGACCACGGGGTGAAGGTCTGACGGCAGGCTCGGGTCACTGGGACCTGGAGGGTGCCGTGTTGCCATGCCCATCTCGGGACTCGATCGCAGAGCCAGTGCTGAAGCGGTCTCATATGGAGCAGACCAAGCGGGGTCACCGCGGCTGCTGACGCCATATGCCCCAGGAGCCTCTGAAAAAGTTTCAGTGGAACCGTACTCTTGCCCTCGAACTGGCGAAGACAAGTCAGCAGAGACTGCGCGCGCTCGCTCGTAAGCTGCGCGAACATGGCGACCGAGTCGATTTCCATACCGAGAAAAAAGATCCTCTGCGCTGGGGAGAGTTTGCTCTTTTCCCAGTTGACCCGAAGGCCCAGACGGGCGAGGTGCTGAAGCACCAGATCCCTGTGTTCGCAAACCTGATCCCGAGAGTGGCCTAGAATCAGCCAGTCGTCGAGATAGTTCAGGATGCGAACCCCGTGTTGCCTGAGCGGCACAAGGGCTGCCTCGACAATCTTCGTAAAGACGCGAGGGGACAGGGCTAGCCCGAAGGGGAGAACCGTGTACTGATATGCCTGCCCCTCGAAGGCAAACCGTAGAAACGGTCTGTGTCGAGGAAGAATGGAGACATGAAAGTACGCGTCCTTCAGGTCGATCGCTGCAAACCAATCCGAGGGACGAACGCACTCGAAAATGCGTTTGGCTGTCAACATCTTGAATGGAAGCCTGTGCAGGGTTCGGTTCAAGACGCGCAGGTCCAGGATTGGCCGTAACCCACCGGTTTTCTTGGGTACAATGAAGTAAGGGCTGTAGAAGCCGGACTTCATCTCGGCTGGAGGGACGATCTCGATCGCACCCTTCGCCAGTAGGGTGTCGACCTCCGCACGCATGACAGGGGCATTGCCACCCACCACGGTGTAGCGGACTCCCCGAAAGCGGGGAGGAGACCGAGCGAACTGAATCGCATAGCCGAACCGGATGGTGCGAGTGAGCCAACTGGACAGGTTGGGAAGCGCTAGCCAGGCTCCCAAGAACTGAACCAGCGGGGTCATGCGAACCACCGGCGTACCCCCGATGGGGCAGCGAGGCGGAATGACCGGCCCAGACAAGGGAGGCATGGGAGCGTCCCGGGGTGTGGGTGGGGTCGAATTCCGCGCCCTGACAGAGGAGACCAGGGAAGGACCAGCGTTCCACGGGGGTCTCGTCTGCCAGGGGGCTGGCGACAGAGGGGGCCGAGAGGCTCGGAGGTGAGAATGTCAGTTCTTTCTTTAACCATTGATAGGGTACCGCCGGCCGTGAGGCCAGCGGCGGAAGGGGAAAACAAAAGATTCTCCCCCGGCCCTCCACCGGGGGAAGGAGTGGTCCTGCCACCATCTCCTGGGAAAGAACCGAGGTCACCTCCGAGCCGCCCGTCTCAGGACCGCCGCTTAGACTGCCGTTTGGCAGGCTGGGGGGCTGGGACGGGCGGGGCCGCCTTTCTGCGACGTCCTCCACGCCTCGGCCCGGGTGAAGGCTGCTGCTGGGGCCGGGCAGGAGGGGCGGGAGTCGCAGGGGGGCGGCCTCGGCGGGGAGCAGACTGAGGCATCTGAGCCGGCGGCTGGGTGGAGGCAGCAGCTGGGCGCCGGGGCAGAATGTGTTTAATTGCCTCAGTCTGCTTCTGAGCGGTCGAGAACTGTTGGGCGAAGTCCTCGACCGCCCCGCCGAATAGCCCATCCTGGGAAATGGGAGAATTGAGGAAACGTGTCCGCTCAGATTCTCTCATATCAGCCAGGTTGAGCCATAGATGTCGCTCCTGGACCACCGAAGTGGACATCACCTGACCAAGAGAGCGAGCGGTCACCTTCGTCGCTCGTAGAGCGAGGTCGGTGGCCGTCCGCAACTCCCTCGTGCATGCCCTCGTGCATGTCCATGAGCACCTTGGCCTGATAGACCTGTAGGGTGGCCATGGCATGCAGGGCGGACGCGGCATGGCCCGCAGCTCTGTAGGTCTTCGCCGTCAACGTGGACGTGAATCTACAGGCGTGAACCGATGAGGTTCATTCCCGTGTTACGCAGCACGTTTGAGCTCTTGCAAGAACCAATGAGGTTCATTCTCGTGTGTTACGCAGCATGTTTGAACTTCTAGAAGATCCTATTAGGGTTCATTCTTGTGTTTGAGATTCCAGCACATTTGAGCTTTAGCAAGGACCTTCCTGTGCGTCAAGCAGGTTCGGTTGAGCTTCTGTTTATGTTCACTAATCAATGTTTAGACAATAAAAGCCTAAAATCTGTTCATCATATAAAGTGACAGAGTCTCTTCAGAAAATTTGGACAAAACCGCTCAATTCATAAAGATTCGTTTTACGATCTCTTTATGAACTTTTAGAAGCGTCAAAGTGGCAGTTGCGTAGATGTCAATGGAGGGACAGAAATCTCTCTAGATAATGGGCCGCACTATAACAAAATATATCCTTTTCAAATCCCATATTTGTCTCAGTTGGCAAAATCATGGCCAAAACTGTACATTATGTAACAGGCTTAAAGCAGCATGCTAATGAAATATAGAACTGCATTAGTGATTGATTATACACATTTAAATAGCATTAGTGAGTTCTTGTGACACTAAAATACGTGCACTCACAAATATTAGGTAAAACGGTCCATTTTTTTTAAATCAAGAATTTAGTCCTGAATTCACCATTTTGGATGGATTTTTTTCACGGAGTGTGAGCTTGTTGCAATGCATTCTAGGATGGGCTTCTCTATGAAGGATATAGAATTATCCAAAAGAAGAACAAATTTCTTAGAAAGCAAATATTGCTGCAGGCATTTTGGAACAGCCTTCTCAGCATGAGCACGTATATAAAGTCTTAAAATGCTGCCTACTGTACATAGGCAGTTCACTAGGTTAGGGAGTAGATCCACAGAGAGAGTAAGTGAATGCAAGCCTTTACAGTACTGTATATTCACATGACAAGAACAGACAGCTTGTGGGAGCATTATTAAAGGGTTTGAAGTGCATCTGTGTGCATGCTTATTACTACGTACGGTCTGTAGCATGTGGTTTCTTGTGTGCATAAATGCATGCTAAATGCATTCTGAGGGTAATTACTGTGAGAGCGTGCATGTCAGCAGGAGTCCGAGTGATTTTGATGGTCTGTAAATACGCGTGCTTGCGGGCAGCTACTTTCATGCCAAAATGCTTCAGAGATAAATGCTTCAGATTCTTCCCAGGAAAATCACAAAACATACTCATTATCATACATAATCATTATGGCTTGCAACATAAAATGGTTAAAGAAAAAAAAGTAGATATTCTATTCTAATTAGCAAATGCATCATGTATTGGATGGTAACCATTTCAATGTCAGGTTATGGACAGAGACAGAGGATGAGGTGAACTCAAAGTGATATTTATTTGACAGAGACACGAACACAGGTTGAACTTGGAATAATGGTGAGTATCAGATCAAGCCCTTCAGAACAGTCACTTAGCTGTGGGTAGGGAGTCCAGGTACGCATGACGAGACCAGACTATGTGGTAAAGGGAGTGAGTGTTTATATAGTGTCCGTGACGATGAGGTGCAGGTGCAGGTGATTAGTATTCAAGGGATTGTGAATGAGTGGGCGGAGCGTGGAGATCTGGTGACGATGCACGTGCGTTGGTGGGCGTTGGCTATGACTGTGACATTCAATACTGGATAATATTAATGCATTTTTTAAAATGATCAATGTGGTCTAATTAGGCCAGTCATGTTTGCAGATAATAGCAAGGCTTATTTTTCCAATTCAAACAGTCTAAACAGTTTTCCATCTTTTTTCTATATTTGTGTTTTTTTTAAATGACAAAATTATATAGATTTATAATATTGCTCATCTTATGTTTTCGTTTTATCGTTTTATACTACCTGTTAAAAAAGGTTTGGAATAATATATATTTTAAATGTTTTCTCTTATGAGAACTGCATTTATTTACAATATAACAATATACTGTATAAAAAAATACAGTAAAAACAGTAATATTGTGAAATATTATTAAAAAAAATTATATATTTAAAAAAAAAATGTATTCCTGTGATGCAAAGCTAATTTTTCAGCATCATTACTCCAATCTTCAGTGTCACATGATCCTTCAGAAGTAATTCTAATATGCTAATTTAATGCAAAAAAGTTATTATCCATTATTTGTTGCTTAATATTTTTTGTGGGAAACTGTGATACTTTTTTCCAGAATTATTCGATGAATAGAAAGTATAATTAACAGCATTTATTTGAAAAAGGAATATCATTACTGTCACTTTTGAACAATTTGATGCATCCTTGGCAAATAAAAATATTAATTTCTAATTTCTAACGTACCGACCCCAAACTTTTGAATGGAAGTGTATCACAATTTCCACAAAAATGTTAAGCAAATATAATCATAAAAAAACAACAAATAACAAAATAGAAAATTTTGAATAAAAAATAAAATAAAGCGTAAACACCATAGAATATCAATGTGTGATTGGCTGAAAGACTGAGTCTTCTGTCTGGCCTCCATGATTGTAAAGCTTTTTTGTAACATCTCAGACTTCCTCATCTTCCTTCTCCTTTCTGCCCTGCAGGTATTCAGCTGAATGCATTGGACAGGTTGACTTGAGCAGATCTGTTGTTATCTAGCGCCTGCACATGTCTGCATGCGGACAAAACACATCAGTGAAACCACTGGAGCGGCAGCCATCTTATCACAAACACAACCAGGGCTGTTAGGACTTGTTCTTCCCTGTGTTTCCACACTGGACCCCAGTAGTCACGCTAAACGGATGTGACTGAAACATTTCGGCTCTTGACACCTCTCTTAAGGTCTGAGATTATAGGACTGGGAATTAGACATCATCCTTCAGAACTGACTATCAGCCCCTGACACACCGTTCATGTTCTGCATGGCATGATAATCTCTCTGGATGTGTTGACATGACATTAAAACTATTGTGCTTTATTAATCCCTGAGAAATCCTTAATAAACTTAATCTTAATTCAATCCCCAATCCAAAAGTTCCCAATCCCTTTTGTCAGCACTACTTAGACAAGTGAACTCTAACAGGACCTAATCTACCACTTCTATTTCTGATTATTGGATTTAAATTAATGTGTTAAACAGAGTAACAGACCTTAGAGTACTACACTCTTTTGCTAGTGCTGTCAAATCGATAAATCGCATCCAAAATAAAAGTTTGTGTTTACATAATGTGTGTACTGTGTATAATTATTATGTTTATTTCAATACACACATTCCTGTATATATTTAAGAAATATTTGTAATATAATAAATATTTTATATATAAATTTAAAAACATTTTCTTAAATATATACATGCACAGTATACACAGTACACACAAATATATTATGTAAACACAAAATGCAAGGATGTAACATATAAGTGTATGAATGCAGGCATTCTAATTTTGAGGATATTCTAAATTTGGGTGACAGCATTAAATTCACACTAAATACAACTAAAAACTAGAAAATATTTACTTTGAAAGTTGAATATGCACTTAAATGTCTCTAAGCAAATCTCATTTATTTGATCAAAAATACAGTAATACTCTGAAATATTATTTTTAAAAATCTGACACCTCAAACTTTTGAACAATAGTGTATAAAAAGGTCAAAAATATACAATGAAAACAACAATTGACTGCAACATTTTACTTAATATTTTATTAAAAAAATGACATTAAAGGGGTGATGAATTGAGAAATCAACTTGTCCTTGAGCCTTTGATATATAAAAGGTCATGGTAATATAAGAATATCCTGTAAGTTTCAGAGTAATTAATAATAAAAGGCCAAGTAATAAAAAAATAACATTCCAATCAATCGCGGGTGGATGAGAGATAAATCATTGTGTTTGTTTGATAAAGACGTTTTGCGAGCCATGTGAGCAAATCATTCCGGTTGCCGTTTCCCCACATGCTTTCAAAACAATCCCCACGTGTACTGACAGGGGAGCTGAAGCTCATTAAATATGCAAATCTTATCCAATCCTAGCCGTGGGCATTTACTTCCAAGTCTTCAGTGCGGCACGCCCATTAAAACCGAGCGTTTCTTGAGAGAGCCTCAAAACCAGGGTAGAAAATAGCCTATTACTTATTCATTATGATGTTTTTGAATGTAAAAACCACGCGAACGTCATAAGTTGACCTCAGACAACAGTATAAAAAAATTAAAAAAGCCAGTTCATGACCCCTTTAATATCACGGTCTCGGACTCTTATTTTGATATTCTGTTGTGTTTCCCTTAGTTCCTGTTTCCTTGCTTTAGTTACAGTTTCTGATCATGTTTATATGGTTACTTATAATTATCAGCTGTGTCTTGTTTAGTTATCTCCTTCATATAGTTAAACACTGTTGTCTCCTTCATATATTAACACTCCACTCTGTTCAGTTCTCTGTCGGTTATTGTCTTTTGTAATGTCTTTATCTCCAGTCTATTCTGCTACGTTTATCATTAAAGTCCATTTTGGTTATTCCCATCTCGTGCGTGTTGCCTGCTACACCAACACGTTACAATTAAATACAACTAAAAAAATAAATCATTTTGTGTATATAATCATATAGTATATATAATCGTTTAGTATATATATATATATATATATATATATATACACACACGTTGAATATGCACTTAAAAGAAATCTCTCATGCTCACGAAGGCTGCATTTATTTGATAAAAAGTACAGTAAAACGTTAATACTGTGCAGCAAAGTAAAAACCTTTACTGTTGGTTGAAAATATAAGTTGAAAACAGTGATTGACTGCCAAATTTAATGTAATATTTTCACACAAAAATAAATATGGAAAAATGGAAAATGCGAGGAACTGAATGAATCACTAAATCTTTTTTTTAAGAAGTTCATTGAGATGATCCATCCAAATGATTCAGAGATGAAATGATTCAGAAATGAAATCAGAGATAATGTGCTGGTTTGTGTTTGTATGTATTAACTCAGTATTACAGGTTTGTAAACTATGGTAACTTTTAATGTTGTGTTAGCTAACGCCTTCATCTTGTCTTTCATTTGCTGAAGTCTATGGCAGATATAGATTTTCATACATGTATAACTAGGTTATAGATGCAGTCAGCTTGCTCTTGAATGTTGACAGACCGGTTTTAACGGTTCCAATGACGGAAGGCTTGTGTATAGCGGGCCATAGATACACTCTAAAAAATGGGTTATTTTTTCTACCCAAATCCTAGGTTGAGCCTTTTGGGTCATTTTTTGGGGTTATTTTTTTCAGTATTTGGGTAGTTTTTGTGTTACCCAGCTCCTCGGTCAGATGTAACAACCCAGTGTTTGGGTAGTTTTTGTGTAACCCAGATCCTGGGTCAGACGTAACAACCCAGTGTTTGGGTAGATTTTGTGTTACCCAGATCCTGGATCAGACATAACAACCCAGTGTTTGGGTGGATTTTGTGTTACCCAGCTCCTGGATCAGACATAACAACCCAGGGGTTGAGTTATTTATCGAAGGTTTTTTGCAAACTCCTCAGGAGAGAGCAGTGCAGCTGTCAAATTGGCGCATGTCTTCAGTAAAATACAGGTTTGTGTACATTTTATTTTATCTATAAATTCGTTATTGTGCTGTATATCGTTACATTTTATGTAAAGCAACATACAGAGGCGCGATGTGAGTCACCTAAATGAGTGTTGCGTCTGTCTTTTCGCGTGATGGAAATGCCTGATGCCTTGCATACAATTTTAGGATTTTATTCAAAAAGATACAGAATATAAATACTTATGATGTTAAAATCAGAACTGTACACTGATGGACAGGTTATGTAGCCAGTCACTGCATATTTCATCTGTGAGAGAAACGCAGGGCGGCGGTCTGAAGTTAGATTTCCTCCGCTGAACATGATACAAGCTCCAGCACAAGATCCAGCGCCTTTACGGTGGAAATGGGAAAACAGAGACTGGTCGATTACATTTGAATTACTTCTAAATGTTTAATTTTTACTTATAATATTTGTTAAACAAGCTTAAATGTTGGCAATATGTATTAAACACTATATAAAATATGCTAAACTGTAAAATATGATAGAAAATAAAGAAATTATCGTGCAAGCAAGTGGTTGTGTTGAGTACTTTTAAAAAGTTTCAAGGACTTAAGTTAATCCTAGACATTAATTCAAAAGAAAAGCTAGTTTTATAGTAAAAATGAATGACCTATGCTGGATTAAATCAGCTCATTATGCTGGCTTAAATAAACAACCCAATTTGCTGGGTAAAATTAACCCAACATGTGTTCTGTCCTATATTTACCCAGCCCAAATTGGGTTGTTTTTAACCCAGTGGTTTTTAGAGTGTACAGCCACCAACTATTTTATTCTGGGATAGGGGAAATTAATTTAAAACACACACACACACACACACACACACACACACACACACACACACACACACACACACACACACACACACACACACACACACAGCTAAAGACTGTTGCACTGCAAATGCATTGATATTTATGCAATTACTGCAATTAGAGTGTGTCTAGTTCTTCCCCATAACCCTTTGCTGTGAAGCAAATTATAAATGGATGATAAACCGTTGTGGGTGCCAGAGCGGGAACACACGCAAGACCGAGGTTTATGAGCAAGGTGAAATGTGATATGCAGCCACAACATTTTCCTCACAGAAACTCCCCATCTGCTCAATAATTCACACACCGTCTGCCCAATCGGCCTCCCACAAGCCATCAGTGCCAGACGCAGTGACAGACACCAGAACAGAAGCGGTTCGGCAGGGTGACTGATACACAGAAAGTGCTGCAGCCCCAGGGCGGGGTCAGACCGTCACTCAGGGCACCTCCATGACGTGCGGTCCCAGCATACCCATCTGTGACATGCTCTCCCTCTCCCTTCAGCTCTATATATAGACGTGCTCTGGATCTGTCCACCTGCCAAGGAGTCTAAAAATAGCAGCCCGCTCATTTTCCTTCACTCCAGCTCCACACTGGGATGGCCTATCAACTTTCAAACCGCAGTAAGACGGAGGCAGAGATGGCAGGATGGAAAGATATACTGATATCCTTGTAGTTTTACATGTCTTTCACACATGTCCTGCAGCGATGTGGTTTATGTGGATAACACCATTAACCATGATGACCTCCCTTAGGCTGTTCACTGTAAATCACATTTTATAAAACGGATAGTTCTGGCTTTAAAATCTGACTGGATGAGCATTGTCCATTGTAAATCACTTTACAAACGTCTGTCATGAAGTTTGTTGAGGAAAGGTGTGCATGGTGTTATTAGAGCAATCGTATCTGTGATTTACGACAATTTTTTTTATTTTGACTTACCTTAGACGCATATAGACTTGAGGGTGGACTCTTTTGACTTGACCCATAAACATGTTTTATAGTTATTATATAGATGTATTTAAAAACAAATGACAATAGCAGAACAAAATTACTAAAACTTTGACTAAAATTCAAATGAAAACAAAAATATAAAAAATAATTCAAAACTTATTAACAAAAATTACAATAGTATATCAATGACATTAAAATAACACTGAGCAGAGGAACAACATTTTTTTCTGTTTTTTTCAACATTCAATATGAATTTAACAATAATTAACATAACCATCACTAGTATCAAATTACAATAATATTCAAGCAACCACTTTTTTGCGATGATTTTAGATGACGCAGACAATTGCAAAGACATTGGACTGATGATCAAAACGATCAAATATCATCCTCCTTATATTATTATCTTTATATTGTAATCATTACGAGCACAAACTAAATTACTAATTAATAATGTCCTATGTCTGCCTAACTGAATACATGACGTTAACTAACCACATATTGTGCTATAATATAGATATTACTCCCATATGGACATTACTTTGATACAATCATCTCATGAATTATCAATATCATGAATGATAACAGAAAACTTTCTCAGTTGTAACATTGAAACACACATTTTCTGTAAAGCTGCTTTGAAACAGATTTATAGATTGTGAAAAGCACTATACAAATAAACTTGCAGATAGTTCATAAAATTAAAATTAAAAATTAAAAAATTATATAATGCAGTAAAATTTATGTTTATATAAATTTGTGTAAAGAAAACGTCAGAATGTGAACCGACGAATTGGGATATCGTATGAGAGCCCTATCACCTTTGAGTGTGTACTAACTGGCCAATGAACACTGGCGTGAGATTTGCATGCCGCCCCGCAGCACTGGTATAAATAGGAAGTGCCTGCAAACGCACATTTGTTTTCCGCTGAGGAGACGAGCAAGTGGCCCGCGCTCAGCGGCGGCACAGAAACTGTGGAGGCGGGACGTGTGTTTCCGTTCCCTCCTTCAGGGAACGAGGGTTACATGCTTAACCGAGATGTTCCCTTTCAGTCGGTCACATTCGACGTACGTCATAATGTGAACCGATGAATTGGAATCCCTAATAAAACGCCACAGTTTCTGACCCTTCCAGTGCCTGGCGTAAGCCTCACATCCTTTGCATCTTTCTAGCGATAGGGGGACTTACGCCAGGAGAGTCTACTGCTGTTCCACATGACCCATTGCAGTCAGACTTGGATAACACTGGGAAAGTGTGCCAAGGGGAACGCTGCGGAGAGACCACATCCTGCCCGAAGGGAGGTATAAGTGGCAATACACATATGTGACCTGATCCAGCAAAATGAGTCACAGTGACCCAAATTTCAAAATTGAGGTATCAATGGAAAGAGGAGACCATAAGCTTTAAAATTGGGTATACCTTGAATGGTTTTAAAGATATACCCATTTGATTTATGGTCGTCTGCCCTCTTTTTTCAATTTGAAACCTGAGAAAATCGCAAAAGTTTTTTGCCCGTTTTTTGTTAATATTTTTCAAAATCCATTGAATTTAAAGGGATAAACTATTTATTTTACAGCTTAATTTGACCAAAGACATTTGTATATATATATATATATATATATACACTCACCTAAAGGATTATTAGGAACACCTGTTCAATTTCTCATTAATGCAATTATCTAATCAACCAATCACATGGCAGTTGCTTCAATGCATTTAGGGGTGTGGTCCTGGTCAAGACAATCTCCTGAACTCCAAACTGAATGTCAGAATGGGAAAGAAAGATGATTTAAGCAATTTTGAGCGTGGCATGGTTGCTGGTGCCAGACGGGCCGGTCTGAGTATTTCACAATCTGCTCAGTAACTGGGATTTTCACGCACAACCATTTCTAGAGTTTACAAAGAATGGTGTGAAAAGGGAAAAACATCCAGTATGCGGCAGTCCTGTGGGCGAAAATGCCTTGTTGATGCTAGAGGTCAGAGGAGAATGGGCCGACTGATTCAAGCTGATAGAAGAGCAACTTTGACTGAAATAACCACTCGTTACAACCCAGGTATGCAGCAAAGCATTTGTGAAGCCACAACACGCACAACCTTGAGGCGGATGGGCTACAACAGCAGAAGACCCCACCGGGTACCACTCATCTCCACTACAAATAGGAAAAAGAGGCTACAATTTGCACGAGCTCACCAAAATTGGACAGTTGAAGACTGGAAAAATGTTGCCTGGTCTGATGAGTCTCGATTTCTGTTGAGACATTCAGATGGTAGAGTCAGAATTTGGCGTAAACAGAATGAGAACATGGATCCATCATGCCTTGTTACCACTGTGCAGGCTGGTGGTGGTGTAATGGTGTGGGGGATGTTTTCTTGGCACACTTTAGGCCCCTTAGTGCCAATTGGGCATCGTTTAAATGCCACGGCCTACCTGAGCATTGTTTCTGACCATGTCCATCCCTTTATGACCACCATGTACCCATCCTCTGATGGCTACTTCCAGCAGGATAATGCACCATGTCACAAAGCTCGAATCATTTCAAATTGGTTTCTTGAACATGACAATGAGTTCACTGTACTAAAATGGCCCCCACAGTCACCAGATCTCATCCCAATAGAGCATCTTTGGGATGTGGTGGAACGGGAGCTTCGTGCCCTGGATGTGCATCCCACAAATCTCCATCAACTGCAAGATGCTATCCTATAAATATGGCCCAACATTTCTAAAGAATGCTTTCAGCACCTTGTTGAATCAATGCCACGTAGAATTAAGGCAGTTCTGAAGGCGAAAGGGGGTCAAAAACAGTATTAGTATGGTGTTCCTAATAATCCTTTAGGTGAGTGTAATATATATATATATATATATATAAAAATGCTATTAAACCAGGCTGAAGCTCAAATTATTTTAAAGTATTTATTTGAATGAATATTTTAAAAGGCACTTTTATAAAGTGGAGCGAGTTTGGCAAAAGGCGGATTCGAACCTCGGGTTGATTTGCTTCAAAACTTTCTGCCATGCATCTTACCCCTACACTATTGCCATTCTAAATGATTCAGTGATTTCCGTAATTTTGCATGGCCCAAACCAGACATTTAGTAAACAAGGCTAAACAGTATTCTGAGGAGATCTGCTAGCTTGTTTATACAGAGCGCTGCTAGTCTGACAGGAGGATGGCTGGACCAAACGTGTGCCGGTCAGTCGAAATGGGGCTTCCCATTGACAAATGATCAGTGTTTATGTCACTGTTTTTGTACATTTCTAAGCTTTTTGTTTGGTTCTATACAAAGTTTAACACCTTATTCCGAGAGCAGAGATACTGACATTTCAGGGGATAGCTGGAATATTGGGAAATGCTCAGAAGTGACGAGAGGAGCTGAGAAAAGCAATGTTAGTTTCCAGCGAATTTAGTAAAACTTTGTCAACTTTAATAGTCATTTAAATACCTTTACTCAATTATCTGTACTACGAAACTTTGGGAGATTATTTTTGAATGTCTGTTCTTTGATATTAGCTAAAAAAAAAAAAACATAGTTTTTCCACATTATCGGCCCGTATCTTAAAATGGAACATTGCGACTTCAGACTCATTTTGCCAGAACAGGTCACATATGGTCTGGCCAGGGGGCAGAGCACATATGGAATGTCCCTGGGATGGCTCCGGCCATAGGAAGGAGACAACATCTGGCAGGGATGGCAGAGCGGACTCTGCCCAGGGAAAGACACGGGCTTGCCAAAGGGAGCCTTGCCATGGAAGAATACACATATGGGGCCGCCGTAGGGGCCACAAAATATGGCACCCAGCCAACACAGCAATATGCAGTGCTGGCCTAGCGACAGACACTCTGCAATGTCTGAAGCCGCAAGGGGTGGTGGAGGAGCTTAACAGAGTTCACCAGTGGGGAACTACTGAAGCAAGCCAACACAAGGAACGGGGCTCCAGGCATTACTGGCCACTGGGGACAACCGTTTCTATAAAATCTAGCGAACGTGTTTGGTGTCGCCCAGCCCGCAGCTCTACATATATCTGTCAGCGAGGCGCCATTCACCAGCGCCCAGGAAGAAGCTACTCCTCTCGTGGAGTGAGCCGTCAACCCGAGCGGGCAAGGCATGCCTTGGGTCTGGTACACCAAGATGATGGCATCCACTATCCAGTGGGCCATCCTCTGCTTGGAGACAGCCTTTCCCTTCTGCTGGCCTCCGTAACAGACAAAGAGCTGGACTAAGGTCCTGAAGCTTTGTGTTCTGTCCACGTATACCCGCAGAGCACGGACGGGACAGAGCAAAGCTAGGGCTGGGTCTGCCTCCTCTGAGGGCAGCGCTTGCAGGTTCATCACCTGATCCCAGAAGGGAGTGGTGGGAACCTTGGGCACATATGCGGGGTCTCAGGATGATATGAGAGTTAGCCGGCCCAAATTCTAGGCATGCATAGTCGCCCAAAAATGCATGCAGGTCCCCTACCCTCTTAATAGAAGCCAATGCAACCAGGAGAACTGTTTTCATCGACAGAGTTTTTAACTCAGCTGACTGCAAGGGCTCAAAGGGTGGTCTCTGCTGTGCAGTAAGCACCAGAGGCAGATCCCAAGAGGGTATAGAGAGAGGATGAGGTGGATTTAGTCTCCTCATCCCCCTCAGGAACCTGACGACTAGATTGTGCTTCCTCTAGGACTTACCATCAACTGCATCGTGTGGCAATAGCAGCAACATACACTTTAAGGGTGGAGGGAGACAGCCTTCGCTCCAACCCTTCTTGCAGGAACCCATCTTGCTCCTGTCGAGAAGAAAACCATTCGACGAATAGGTTCCACTTCAATGCATAGAGGTGCCTCGTAGAGGCACACCTCAAGCCATGTGAAACTTCCTCAACTTCGACGGAGTCAAAACAACCATGCAAGTGAAGAATCATATCTTCTTCAGTCAACACAGAAGATATAACCGAGTCATACCGAGATAAGAGATCCTCTGCACAAGGGAGAGTTTGCTCTTGTCCCCGCTGACCCGAAGACCCAACTGGCTGAGGTGACTGAGCACCATGTCCCTGTATTTGCACAATTGCTCTCTCGACTGGGCAAGGATGAGCCAGTCGTCGAGATAGTTGAGAATGCGAACACCACGCTCTGAGAAGCAATGACCGCCTCCGCGACTTCCGTGAAGACGCAGAGTGATAGGGCCAGCCCGAAGGGTAGGACCTTGTACTGATATGCCCGCCCCTCAAACGCAAACTGATGAAAGGGTCTGTGTCGAGGGAGAATGGAGACATGAAAGTATGCGTCCTTCAGGTCGATTGCTGCAAACAAATCTTGGGGACGGATGCATTCGAAAATGCGTTTCCGTGCCAACATCTTGAACGGCAGCCTGTGAAGGGACCGATTCATGTGAAGGGACCGATTCAAGACTCGCAGGTCCAAGATTGGCCGTAACCCACCGCTTTTCTTGGGTACGATGAAGTAAGGGCTGTAGAACCCCGACCTCATCTCGGCTGGAGGGACCGGCTCGATCGCGTCCTTTGCCAGTAGGACTGCGATCTCTTCCCGAAGCCCAAGACCGTTCTCTGCCTGCACGCGGGTGAACAGAATACCCATGTAGACCGGGGGACACCGGGCGAACTGAATCGCGTAGTCGAGTCTGATAGTGCGGATCAGCCAGCGGGACGTGCTGGGCTGCAGGGGATAGTGCAGCCTGACAGCGCGCTCTCACACTCTCGCCTGGCAACGCACCCAGCTGATGAATCAGCACTTGAGATAGTGTGAGCTCGCGGCCGCCGCTGTAGTGCCTTTTCGCCAACACAGGAAACTCTTCTCCAAACACTGGTTTTGTAGTCACACTCTCAGAGATACAGCAACACACTGCTCGGCTCCGAAATGAAAGACAAATGTGCGTTTGCAGGCACTTCCTATTTAAACCCGAGCTGCGGGGCGGAGTGCAGCATGCAAATCTTGCACGCCAATGTTCATTGGCCAGTTAGTACACACTCGAAGGTGATAGGGCTCTCATACGATATCCAAATTCGTCGGTTCACATTCTGACGTACGTCGAACGTGACCGACTGAAAAGGAACCCCTATTGTTTTAAATGCAATAAGTGAATTTAGGCATCAAAACATAAAAAAATTTATAAACATTACATTTAACAGTGTTATTAAATAATTAGTGTTTTAAAGATTAAATAGAAGTGATTTTTAGATGATGGCAAAAGTAATCTAAATGCACAATTACATATCCAATATCGACAAATAATAATAAATTATAAAACAAAATCTCCTACTTGAAACCACTCATAAATACATCGCCACTACATTACATTAAAAATGCAGAAAATGTTCAAATCAAAGTGAACTTTACTGTGTTTTATCATATTGCTGTTGCAGTCGTTTTATATAGGTTGTAAGCCACTTGAGACCACACAGCTATTTTCCCATGGTAAAATCAGTGATTTTACCATGATTTATTCTAGCATTCAGATGGAATGTATGGGTTTTTGGCTGAATATTCATGAATGTCATTGAGAAATAAGCAATTACAGTGAAATGGAAGATTTACTTAAGGATGAGAACTGTTGACTCTGACCTCACAGCACAATGATACTCAATTCCACAGAATGTATGAATAACTGACTTGCTTCCTTGTCCAGCTGCTCTTTGTTTGTTTCTAAGTTTGCCTATATGGAAGTGTTACATAAGCAGGTAAGAGAGGATAAAGAGTAAAATCGCAGAACATTCCCTGTCCCTACGGAGGTAGATTTCCTTCTTCCTGATCTCAGTGTTCCGTCCACTGCTCGTAAGCAGAAACAGGAAGTCAACAGACGGTCAAGCGTTCCATTTCAACAGGAAAAAATGCCTATAAAAGATGTCATGACATTGGCCCCACATACTGTAGCAAACGGTCACTGACCATGAACCCTCTGAAAAACATACAAGCTAAAAATACACACACGTTAAAAATATGCCCAGAGTTTACCGTAAACGCAAAGCAGGATTTTCCACATAAGACACATTGCTTGTCAGAGTATGGCGGATGAAAGAAATGCTGCCCTCAAATAAATGTCTCTTTTCCTTCTTTTCATTCTTGAAATAACATTTCAGACTCTGGTTTTTAGATTACTTTCCCAGAGTTCTATAGTTACCAAAACCGTCTGTCTGTTGTCAAAAGGCTCAAACAAACATGTTAAAGTTCTGTGTAATAAATTATATATATATTATATATATATATATATATATATATATATATATATATATATATATATATATATATATATATATATATATATATATATATATATATATATACACACACACACATAAACTGTGACATATTATACCCAAACATTCTTCATACGGTGGACCAGTAAAATTGATAAAAATTTGGGACCAAAATTATTCAGACACTTTGACCTGACCATGTTTTCCTTAAGTGTTTTTTCCTTAACTGCTAATGCGACCTTTTACACCAGAGACTGAACAAAATGAAGCTTTGTTTGGTCATTGGTTGACCTACATTGGTATTATCTAATTGTGTACTTAAATTTGACAGCTGGTTGGTTGATTATAATCCATTACATACATTTCTATCAAAGTTATCTGACATTAACTTTGAGTTCTTGTCATATTTTATTACCATTTTCTAAACTATAGTGAATAAACTGTGATAATGTGAGAAAATGTTGAAGGTGTCGGAATAAATTTTGGTTTGACTGTATATATATATATACACTCACCTAAAGGATTATTAGGAACACCATACTAATACTGTGTTTGACCCCCTTTTGCCTTCAGAACTGCCTTAATTCTACGTGGCATTGATTCAACAAGGTGCTGAAAGCATTCTTTAGAAATGTTGGCCCATATTGATAGGATAGCATCTTGCAGTTGATGGAGATTTGTGGGATGCACATCCAGGGCACGAAGCTCCCGTTCCACCACATCCCAAAGATGCTCTATTGGCTTGAGATCTGGTGACTGTGGGGGCCATTTTAGTACAGTGAACTCATTGTCATGTTCAAGAAACCAATTTGAAATGATTCGAGCTTTGTGACATGGTGCATTATCCTGCTGGAAGTAGCCATCAGAGGATGGGTACATGGTGGTCATAAAGGGATGGACATGGTCAGAAACAATGCTCAGGTAGGCCGTGGCATTTAAACGATGCCCAATTGGCACTAAGGGGCCTAAAGTGTGCCAAGAAAACATCCCCCACACCATTACACCACCACCACCAGCCTGCACAGTGGTAACAAGGCATGATGGATCCATGTTCTCATTCTGTTTACGCCAAATTCTGACTCTACCATCTGAATGTCTCAACAGAAATCGAGACTCATCAGACCAGGCAACATTTTTCCAGTCTTCAACTGTCCAATTTTGGTGAGCTCGTGCAAATTGTAGCCTCTTTTTCCTATTTGTAGTGGAGATGAGTGGTACCCGGTGGGGTCTTCTGCTGTTGTAGCCCATCCGCCTCAAGGTTGTGCGTGTTGTGGCTTGACAAATGCTTTGCTGCATACCTCGGTTGTAACGAGTGGTTATTTCAGTCAAAGTTGCTCTTCTATCAGCTTGAATCAGTCGGCCCATTCTCCTCTGACCTCTAGCATCAACAAGGCATTTTCGCCCACAGGACTGCCGCATACTGGATGTTTTTCCCTTTTCACACCATTCTTTGTAAACTCTAGAAATGGTTGTACGTGAAAATCCCAGTAACTGAGCAGATTGTGAAATACTCAGACCGGCCCGTCTGGCACCAACAACCATGCCACGCTCAAAATTGCTTAAGTCACCTTTCTTTCCCATTCTGACATTCAGGTTGGAGTTCAGGAGATTGTCCTGACCAGGACCGCACCCCTAAATGCATTGAAGCAACTGCCATGTGATTGGTTGATTAGATAATTGCATTAATGAGAAATTGAACAGGTGTTCCTAATAATCCTTTAGGTGAGTGTGTAATATATATATATATATAAATTAAAATGAATTAATGAATAAAAGTTTGGACACATTTTACACAACTGATCTGAAGGCCTATGCTTATGATTGAAATTAATTAATTTATGTAGGGAAATATAAATTATGCCTAAATTTAACAACAATTTTTTAAAAATTGTATTTACTAAATTAAAATGCTAAAATAAAAGATAGATAAAATATTAGATAATTCTGTAGTAATTTTATTATTTTTGATCATAACAGTTTTTTTTTGTGCTGGGGAAAAATTAATCGTGATTAATCACATTATTATGTATATATATACATACACATGCATGTATATATTTAAGAAAATGTTATGTTATATTTTTATAAAAAATTATATTTATATATAATATCAACTATATATACAGTATATACATGCAAATATTTCTTAAATATATACATGCATGTGTGTTTGTATTTATATATACATAATAACTATACACAGTATCATCCTATCATCGAAATGAGAGGCCCATATTTTGCTTCATTAGACTGAGAATAATATATCAGTATATTATTGTTGCAGCTGTAGGGCAGTGGTTTGCATTGAGCTCTGTAACACGCACAGCTGCAGACTAATTTAATCTCATGCAATCAAGTTCACATGAACCTGTTTGGTAGTACTTCACAGCTAATACATACAAGACTATGCTTTTTAAGATCTACTTGTGACCACACAGATCATTTGAAGCATTTATCTAAACTGACGACACTGTCATGCCTCACCAGCTTGGAGCCGTTCAACTTAGGCAGAGGTTACTTTGCGTGTCACTAAAACACATTAACCACGTTCGACAGAAAGGATGAGGTGCATTATGGATTGGATGGGAATCAAATGAATAAACCAGTAGCAGGAAGTGCTGGTTACATTAAGATGTGTTCAGGGCACACAGCACTTTTAATACAGCATTGAAAAGAATCAATATCAATGCTTCCTGGAGCAGGATTGAGCAAATCACTGGATGAGAGAAATCTGATGCTTCCATTTGTTGGGTTCCTTGGGGTGCTAATTTACATGCAGAATGGATGCAGTGTGGTCTAAGTACATTTTATATATAGATACACACATACATACATATATGTGTGAGTGTGTGTGTGTATATGTGTATATATACGTATATATACAAGACTTGTGACAGAATGGTTTAACAAACATGAAAGCAATCTTCCATTGCTTGCACAATTCACCAGATCTAAATATTTTTTAGCCACTTTATAGTAGCAAATCCAAGTTGTTGTTTTTTTTTTTTTACCAGTTCTTCCCATCCTGACTATGAGAAACCACAAACAGCTGCTAAGAGGAAGCAAATGCTTCCCATAACCAAGACTTCTGCTTAAAATATAACAGCAGAATAAAAACATTCACACGATCTACACTTGTTGACTGAATATGCTATATTAATATTCAGTGTTTATCAATGTCGATCCTTAATAGAATAAAGGATTATTTCAAATCTCCATGGAAAGCATCTGTGACTGGCTACCAATTACTACAGACAATCATTTTATTTAATCTCTTAGTGTGTAAATGTAAATGAGAAATACCATTTAAAGGTGCTGCAAAAAGGTTATTTTGTGTAGTAGTACACATACAATAGCGATCACTGAAATAGGTTTCTTGACAAATCACACTTCTTTTTTTTGTGACAGTCTTGACTTGACTAGAGGGTAGGGTTTTGGTAAGAGGGTGTGGTCTAAAATATTGGCCTACTCTGAGACATGTATATCTGGTGTCATAATCAGTTCAATTCATGACCAGCAGCAACGCATAATCAGATATTTCTCAACTTAGAACAGTCGTCCTGCCTCAACAGAACATATTCACAAATTAAAGTCCCCATGAAATCAAATTAGAATTTTTTTTGGGCTTTTAGTATATGTTAGTCTTATAGCCTTATATATGTTAGTCTATTATCTATAAGCTAGTGCACTCCAAAACAATGGCACAATTTGCATATAGAAGGTATAAGCATTCAAAACTTAAAGTCTCTCACTTTCGCCCATATGGATCAATGATTTTTATGACATCACTCTGCACTTCAGCTTCTCATCAGATTTTCTGTTCAATCAAATGCTCTCTAGAATCTAAAGCATCCCACCCCCTACATTATAAATAAAAGCTGAAGCTGCGGCTAAATTTGGTCACTTGTCACTTGTTTACACATTTACTTTTTTCTACAAGGTGAATGACACTTAGGGCTAGATTTAGCTTGTGCCGACGCAAACCCTCCTTTGGCGTCAAAAAACTACTGTCAGAATATACTAAAGACACGCAGTGATAAATTACTGCTGAAAAGGCGTGGACAGGGTTATTTTTGTGGCTGACCTTATTGCATATGCATTTGTAGAAGTTGCCCTTTCAGGTGCAAAAATTCGCTAAACAGGTAGATTGTGCTGGTCATTATGGAATATGGCTTTTATGGCTCTGGCCGAGCTGTGATATTAACTAAACGCTATTGGCTATTTTAAAAACGGGAGGAGCTGTTCAATATGTCCCGCCCTGTCTTCCTGTTCCAGTAGAAATTACATCAACACTTTGAATAATGCTGCATGTTTCAAAGCACTTCAGTGGGCCTTTAAGAAACCATTTGTTAAACCCTCTGACCTGCCTCTGCTAGGCCTCAGTCATTTTCACATAACTGAGGGATGAACATTTTTGTATAAGCCACAGATGTTGTTCATACACATTAGGTTGAACAAAAAGCTGGAATGTTACTTTAAAATAGCATTTCAAGAGAATAATTCAAAAGAAAATCCCAAACTCAATCCCCAGTCACCAAGAACAACACAGACACATTGTCCGACTGTGACAACCAGCGAACACGTGCCACTGTATCTTCTCTGTCAGTGGCCACAGAGGAAGAACAAAGAAGCGCTAAAGCCTGAAGCATGGCCTCTTTTGAACAGTGTAATGTGAGGAGAAGAAAACCCTATAAACCCCATGGACAAAAACATTAGAGAGGCTGGGATTGCTTCCGGCTGCGGACACGCTGCCCCCTGTGCACCACCAGGCTTAAAATGGCATTCAGTCAGGATTCAAAGCATAGATATACCGTGACATCAGCACAGTCGGCTTCGGTTTCTGAACAAGGTGCATTCTGGGGTATTTGGCCATTAATAGCCAGCAGCTGAGATGATGTCTTCTGAATGCAGGACTGAGCGAAACAGCTGTTGGGGCTGTAGTAAAATTTAACAAAAACTAAACTAAACTGAAAATAAAATAAAATTCTAACATTAAAGAGGCCCGATTATGCTATTTTAAAAGTTCCTAATTTAGTTTTGGAGGTTTGTTTTGGTTTCATTTTCTCATAATATACATTGCACATCACTACATTTTCTCTCTAAATCCCTCCTTTCCATGAGCTACTCGGCTCTGATTGGCCAGACAGCCCAGTCTGTTATGATTGGTCTATCGCTTACAGCACTTTTTGGAAATGAAACACCCATTACCATAACTGAACTTCAGTTCCGGAGACTTCCTCAGTCCTCAGCGATTGTACACATCGTAAAGACAATTGCATCAGTTTTACTATATCAATCCGAGCACGAGTCCGAGGATGAAACATTGGAAGAACTAGTTATTCAACACAAACCTCCATCATAAGGACGACTTGAGCAGGACGTTTCTCAGTAATACACTACTCATTTTGGGGTACATTATGAGAGGTTGCAACTTTAATTCCTCACCATCGCCATTAACAAGTGTATGTCCATCAACAAATGGATGCGTGTGTATATTTCAAATTTATTGCGGTGCACATGCAGGAACTGTATCAATAACATTGCATACGTTAGCATATGTTAACCTGAACCCAAAACATTCCTTTAAAGGTTATCATTAAATATAATGTTTAATTGATATATTTACATGTAGTCTAGCCAGTTGCACTAATGTCAGAGGTTTGTTAGATCTGTATTGTGCTATTATTAATGGTTGGAAAACATAAATACTCAGAACATGAGCTGAAAATATGGATTCTCTGCGCTATTCTAGGTTGATGGAATATTGCTAATGGACTGGAACGCAAAGACTCTTAAAACGGGGCCATAAAAATTGATTTTTAATAGGTTTTTATGACGTTCTCATGAACGTCTGCGCCTTTGAGTGACACTATTTCAATAAATTTCACGTCACACCTGATCTGAAGCCCTCTGAAGAGGAAAGATGAATTGAACAGGGCCACAGGGAAGAGAGGAACAACTGAGCATTATGATTGGATAACGTCAATTAATGAATATTTGATTTTTTCATTTTCATTAACAGTATTGCCACTGATGACTGCTTTCCATTTGCTAGTGTTTAAGAGGCTGATAAAGCACAGAGGAAATGGAAATGAACTGACAATTTCTATTCTGAACACCCACTATGAAACACCCAGTAAAAACAACCAGACTCATAAAAATGCCACATCTAACTTAGTAACAATTTCAGGCCTCAGATGCTGCATGGGCAAATGTCAAATGTGTCATTTGTATATGAGTACAGGGTACAAAGTCAACTACCAATGTTGAGCAAATATAGACTATTTTGCCAAAAGTATTGGGACACCCCTCCAAATCATTGAATTAATGTGTTCCAATCACTTCCATGGCCACACTTGTATAAAATCAAGCATCTAGGCATGCAGACTGCTGCTACAAACATTTGTGAAAGAATGGGTCACGCTCAGGAGCTCAGTGAATTCAAGCATGGTACCGTGATAGGTTGCCACCTGTGCGATAAGTCCATTCGTGAAATGTCCTCACTACTAAATATTCTACAGTCAACTGTTAGTGGTATTATAACAACGTGGAAGCAATTGGGAATAACAGCAACCCAGCCACGAAGTGGTAGGCCACGTAAAATCACAGAGTGGGGTCAGCGCATGCTGAGGCGCACAGTGCGCAGAAGTCCCCAACTTTCTACAGAGTCAATAGCTACTGACCCCCAAACTTCACGTGGCCTTCAGATTAGCTCAAGAACAGTGCGTAGAGAGCTTCATGGAATGGGTTTCCATGGCCGAGCAGCTGCATCCAAGCCTTACATCACCAAGTGCAATGCAAAGCGTCGGATGCAGTAGTGTAAAGCACACCACCACTGGACTCTAGAGCAGTGGAGACGTGTTCTCTGGAGTGACGAATCACACTTCTCTGTCTGGCAAACCAAAATGTAGAAGTCTGGGTTTGGCGGTTGCCAGGAGAACGGTACTTGCCTGACTGCATTGTGCCAAGTGTAAAGTTTGGTGGAGGGGGATTATGGTGTGGGGTTGTTTTTCAGGGGTTGGGCTTGGCTCCTTAGTTCCAGTGAAATGAACTCAATGCTTCAGCATACCAAGACATTTTGGACAATTTCATGCTCCCAACTTTGTGGGAAAAGTTTGGGGATGGCCCCTTTCTGTTCCAAAATGACTGTGCACCAGTGCACATAGCAAGAACCTGGATGACATGGATGAGCGAGTTTGGTGTGGAGGAACTTGACTGGCCATCACATGAAAAACTATGAAACTATGAACTACACACGTAAGAGACCAGACTACATGTCAATACACTAAATTCTAGCTACACAAGACTACATTTGACATCACAGGCAATAAATGTTGCAGTTACACTTTATTTTACAGTATGTACACTTTCAATGTACTTACAGTGTACTTACCAATATAAGTACTGAGTAACGTAAGGTAACAACATGGGTTAAGGTTAGGTTTAGGGGTAGGTTCAGGGTTAGTACCTAGTTATTACCCAGTTAGTGTCATAGTATGTACATGCAAAACAGGACTGGAAAATAAAGTGCTACCAATGTTGCTAAATAAACATATATATGTGAATATTGATTTACCACTGAAGAGATGATTGCATGGCATACAGTAAAAAAAAAAGAAAAAAGAACACACTGTCATCGATTATCTCTTGCTTTTATGTGCAGGACAGCAAAACCCAGTATTTATGTTGTCATAACATTAGCTGGTGGTCAAATAACCAAAACTGTCTAAATTTTACCATCACCATACACCACCTCACACATGCAGTGCTAGGCCTGTGTTCAATGTAATAGACCAGGACACGAGTTTTGCCTATATGTTAAGGTCATCTCTGAACACAACCACACTTCCTGTCCTCCCCCACAGCCTCCAGCAGGCTTTGAGTATCCCTCATCCTCACAGAACGAGCCTCCACAGCATCTATCCGCTACAACCGCAGTCACGAGGGAGCTGAGCAAGTGGCCACTCAGCTTCCTGTGTGCTATTAATACTAAGCGACCTCTCTGCTCGTTCACACACACATATGCACACACACACACACACACACACACACACATGTCCACCGAGGATTGCTAAAGCCAATCGATATCTCTCCAGAACATGCTGAACACACTACCTGCCATGTGAGAGCGCAAAGGCCACGGGTCAGGGCACAAGGTCTGATCCAAACATCCTGTTCAGTGCCACAAAGTCACAATCAGGAAATAAATGCACTGAGATTTTACATATAGTCAAGTAGGTCAGTGTTTCTTATCGTGCGAGTCATGACCCAGATTGGGAATTGAGGTGATGTAACCCACCAATGAGGCTTTTTATCATGCTGCTTCCTTATTTTACCAAGGTAACTGTACACTGAAAAAAGGGAAAAAAACTATTTTCACTCAGAAATTGCTAGTAAATATCACAAACAATTACAAAAAAATGGCAAGTAACATGGAATTGAACATGACATTTTTAAGTAGAAAGACTGAAATAGTATTTTCTTGTAAAATGTACCTCAAAAAATCATTTTAACAGTGTAGATTATGAGAAAAAGACCATTGTCAAGTCACCTTTATTTATACAGCGCTTTATACAATACTGAATGTTTTTAATCAGCTTTACAGTGATAAACAGGAAAATAACAATCAGTGATGCAAATGATGCAGTGATGTTTAGCTGAAGTCAGTTCAGAGTTCATTCAGATCAGTTCAATAACTGTGTAAAGTTCATCAATTTCAAATCAGCAGGAAACATCATCCAGCTCAGTTCATTCAATAGACCTTATTAAGAGCAGCACCGTGACAGGTATGAAAGCGAGGCTGTGAGGAATAGACTTGTCGTGTTTCAATGGCATCCGCTGTAAAAAGCTGTATGAAGCCCATTGAGCACTTATAATTTTCCACAGCTCATGTTGTCTGGAGTTTTCTGTCAGCAGAACAATCCAAAAACACATTAAGGCACATAAAATTTACTTTCTTTTTCGTTTAGGAGTAAAACAAAGTTTGAAATACATGAGCAGCGATATACTGTTAGAGAACATCTAAAGCTGCCCACACAGCTGAGAGCGACGGTTAGATGAATATGTAAAAATGTGCTGTGTGCTTTCCTCTCAATAACAAAATAAACACACAACAAAATTGAGAAAACAGCAAGCATTTTTTTCAATAAAGCATAAGAAAAGCATCTGATCATAGCAACGTTTGTTTGCATGAGCTCTGCAATTCATCCTGTTTATTTATATAGCACTTTATACAATAGATTGCTTGAAATAAAGTAGCTTTCCCGTATTAAACTTGAAAAACAGTAA
This sequence comes from Rhinogobio ventralis, assembly GCA_039654625.1. Taxonomy (NCBI): domain Eukaryota; kingdom Metazoa; phylum Chordata; class Actinopteri; order Cypriniformes; family Gobionidae; genus Rhinogobio; species Rhinogobio ventralis. The sequence continues at coordinate 32,032,922 of CM077211.1, forward strand.
TGTTTCATCAGAAGTACAACTTCATTCTTCTACTAAAAAAGCAGCTCTCCAGTGTGTTCATGTTTTTACTCATGACTGAACAGGAGAAATGAACTGGAAAAGATTTCGACGTGAAAGAAGGCGGAGCCTCTGCACACACCGACTTATAACGTAATCACCACAGACCAATGGTAGTACAAAGGTATTTACCAGCCGCAGCGAACTTTTCTGAAAAGTTTGCTTTGGCAAGCTGTTTCAAACTCCCAAAACGAATTCCAAACGAAGTTAATTTTGGCCTGATTTTGTTCGAAATGACGTTACATTAAGCTTAGTAGAGAGGGGCCTTTAAATAACATGACTTCAGTAGTATGGGGGGGGGGGTACTATGGGGATACAATTTCCCATAAATTGTTTGGTTACTGACATTCTTCAAAATATCTTTCTTTTGTGTTCAACAGAATAAAAAATTCATACAGGTTTGAAACAACTTGAGAATGAGTAAATTAAGTTGGTGTAAATTTTTGGTGGAACTATCCCTTTAACACAATGTTTCCCAAACCTGTTCCCGGACGTACACAGACACTACACATTTTCGAACTCTTCCTAATCAAACACACTTGATTTAACTCATCAGACCAGGAATATATGGGGCAGATGCCTCCAGGAGCCGGGTTGGGAAACACTGCTTTAACACAATAACAAAAACCTCTGTGAGACTATTGCAAGTTCAACTCTATTAGAACAAATGAAGAGCTCCTGGCAGTGAACCCTGAAGATTATTTGCTTTTGGAGAGGAGACAGAAGACGACAAAACCCTCACATGGAGGATCATTAACGAATGATAGTCGTGCTTAAGCTTTGCGTGTGTAAACTCAACTCTGGCACAGTATGTGAACGTATGCGTAAGAATGTGACGAAGAACCACTCCCTGCTGCTCTCCACATTACAAATGTGCGTGTGTGAAAAAGCTTGTCTACGCGCTCCACATCAAAATCTCTGCTCAGCATGAATTAACACAGAGAAAGACTGCGTGTACGAAAAACCACAATCACGTAGCCTTGGGTCTTTTGCAAGGGTGATGCTGTGAACGTGGAGAGGAGCACGACGTAAAAGATGCTGCCGTCACGGGCGCGTGATGCTGCTCTAGAGCAGGGGGAGGACAGAAGCGGCACAGAACAGCCTTCTGGTCATTTCTGTGCCAGTGCAGAGGGGGTGGGCGCACTGCAGAGGAGCAAAAGGACTGATTATAAAACCTGTCTATGTCACAGAAGAAAAAAAACAGTTCTTCTCGAACAGCGCTGAGCCCGTGACGCAGATACAGAGAGTTCTAGACTCCTGTGTGACGCATACTCCAGCCTAAATACAGGTTAACGCGCTGCAGTCTGATTCATGACCGCGTGAGCGTGTGTATGTGAGTGGAGGAGAGTGAGAGTACATCCAGACAGCCAATCAGAGAGGAAGAGTCTACTATCATCACCACGTCTCAAAACAACAACATAACCGTTTGGCCATATTTGGACATGTTCTGTTTCTGAGTGTAAGGGAATACAAAAATGCAATGTATAATATTATGAGTCCCCAAGCAGTTATGAGTAACATTATTGAGTAATGAATGAATATAAGTAGATCTTGGAAACAAATCAGATGTATTAAAATTATATAGCAAATATTTTCACAACATGCAGGGAAATTTTATCTTGTCTAGATAAAGACTTTTCTTTATGTTTTCAAAATATTTGTTAGAACTTGCAATAATGATAATAATTATATATTATTATATAAAAATACAATAATTAAGGTAAAACATACAAACAAACAAACAAACAAACAAACAAGTAAAGTACCAGATGGTTTAGGCACTTTAAAAAAATCAATCAATCAATCAATCAATCAATCTCAAGAAACAAGCATGCCTTTTATTTATTTATATTATTAGTTAGTTCCCCTTTTTGTTAGGCCTTGTAATGCTTAACCTTGGAAACAAAACTTTGAGCAAAAAAGATTAATAAATAAAATGAAATAAAATGAAATAAAAAATGGTATTTAATGGAGACAATAGGTATTTAGGCACTTGATAAAAAACAATAGTTAATTAAAATATGATTTAAAAAACTGTTAAATGATAAATAAATTTTTACAGGCGGCATGACACATTTGTCATCATATTTGGATGTTTTATGACAATTATATAATGCAAGTTATACATCTATATTTCTATGCAAAAATCTGAGCTGTGTTTGAAGCTGCAATAACAAACAAATACACATCTGTGACCGCATTGCATCTGAACTAGTATAATCACATCACTGCATGGCCCCTTGTGACTTATTGCTTTAATATTTACCCGAGTAAACCAATCCAACACAGGGTCGGTTGTGTGTGCAGCTATCAGAACTTAAAGAATCACCACTGGTCAACGACAATTATGCGCATTTGGCGAACTGCTGGCCTAGCTGCCGTCACTGATGCGATCACATGTGATAGATGCCAAACCCCCATGACCCTATCTTTCTGTCAGAGAAACTCACATCACCAGTCACATGCTCACACACTATGACACATCCTGACACTTAACCCCTCTGGGTCTCTAATTATCCCTCTGACCTTTGACCTGAAGCTGGATCCATCCCACCTTCACACTGCAGTGAAATAATTTTCTTAATTTGATTCTGTAAGAGAGAAAATCAACATGACTATTTACTTTCTAATAAACACTGTTGGTCTTATGCATGTTTGCATGCAATTTTGTTTACATAATCTTAATGTAATAACTTTCCAGCTAAATATTCAGTTTTTACATTATAGAAGTTTCAATGCTAGGCGAAAGCTGTTTTTATGTTAACTTTAAGTATATTTTCACCACCATGATTCTTCAATGCACACACATACACACTAAAGTAATAAACTAAACAGCACTGAAATGTTTACATTTAGATTTGTATGCATTTACCAGACACTGTTATCCAAGAAGACTTACATGGCATTTTAAGGTAAACAATTTATCATTTCACACATTTCCTGGAAATCAAACTCTACAAATTAGGTGATGCAAATCTTGGCAAAAATATAGAGAGCTTACATTATGGAGCCATAATTAGGCTATAGGGAATTATGTGTTGTTTTCATATACATGTCTTACAGTACATATAGTAACAAGGTTATGGAATGTTTTTATGTAACAGAGAACACGCTGATATTGTGAATGAATGAATGAATGAATGAATGAATGAATGAATGAATGAAGTAGGGCAGTGGTTTGGCCATGGGACCAACATTTTCCCATTATCATTAAGCCACGACCCACTTTTTTAGGAATTACCATAAGTACCGTCATAGTTTACATAACATACACATAAACTGTAAGAATGGGACAAATACTGATGAATAAACAGTAAGCCTATAAGGTAATGCTATTAAATAGCATTCCCAAACTAGTTTTTTAGATGGCAAGTTGGCATGAGCCACCACGATCATTTAAAAATATACAAAATAACACAAAGTGAAAATAAAATGGCATTTTGGGGTTACGGAAGCAACAGTTACCATGGTAAATACACAATACATGAACTCTTAATGAAACAGGATCTGCCCCTGATCAATAGAATGAACATCATACCTGCATGCAAATCCTTCCCAACCAACACATAACGTACTGGTTACGTGATTATTGGTACTTTACTTTCATTTCATGACTTACTAATTGATAATGTAACTACGATGTTAGTTTCTTTTGCGCTTCATTTATAATCAAGCGATATACAGCATGCGCCGCCGCATTCACTCTTGTATTTGAAGAGTGCGTGCTACGGGCACAGTATAGTGTCTGGCAGGACAGGAAAGACTTTTTATTTCGTAACAAGCTACGAAAATAACATTAGAATAATGACACTGACATAAAGACTGACATCTCATCTGCCCATAGATACTGAATCGGGACAACACGTTTTTCTCTGTCACTCTTTTCTTAAACTGCGTTTTTCAAACGTCTTTCAAAATAAAAGTCTCACATCAGAAAAACTTAGAATTACGTTTTTGTTGTTGATGCCGTTTCTTTGACAGCACACTCTGCGACCCACCAGTTGAGAAACACTGATGTAGGCTATTTGTTATTTACCTGACAAAATGAAATAATTAAAAACAAAAAATAAATATCAATGGACAAGCATTCTCTTAATTTATTTATACTATTAATTATCATGTTTTGCTTTTTAGACACTGTATAATGCGTAAGCCTGGAAAACAAAATGAGCAAAAAACCCTATATAGTTTTAAATCATTTATGATATGTTTTCAATGCCTTACTGTATATACAAGGTTATGGGAGTTTTATTTCTGTAATAATGTAGCAGAGAACATGCTGTGTCAATAGAAACATTTAGGGACTAACCAAGCGCAAACCTCCCGCTGTCTTTCTTAAAGCCAACACGGAAGTGACTTAAACTGCAATTCATCGACTGGCCACTAAAGACAGGTTCCAAAAGGGAGTCAAATCTGTATCTCCCCCATATTAAAATGCCCAACTTTACAGCAGAAAAAAATGTGTTTACAGCCTGGTACAAAAAGTGGTTTTGGTCTATACAGCTAACTGTGATGGGGGGTGAATTTTTTTTTTTATAATTCATTCATTTAAATTAAGCCTTAAAGTTCTGCATAATTAAGGGCGTGGCCACTTGAATGACAGGTGGATTGCCACTATTGTCAAGCTAGGCGGGCGTGGTTTCAGCAACCAGTCACCTCAGCTCCACCCACATCCCGCCTCTTTGCCCATTTTCAGCTATTTTCAGGGTACAGGCAAGCAGTGTTACAGGCAAGGTAACATTGCCAACTACTGGCCTGACATGCATAATACAGCATTTTTAGTCGTTTTCGCGGATTTGTGTGAATGGGGATCGGTTTGACAATGTTTGTACGTGAAAAATGTAAAGGAAAAACTTTTCCGTTTTTAGTACATTGTTGTCTTGTAAATTTACCCTTAGGCCCTGTTTACACTAGTGCATATCCGTTTTAAAACATATAACATATATGGTTACATCTGGTGTCCACACTACTCTGAGTTTAGACCATTGAAAACTAGACCATTGATTTTGGAAACGCTGCAGACCCCGTTTTAGTTTGAAAACCTTTGGGTTGCGCTTCAGTGTAGATGGACCAAAATGGAGAGTGTGGCTGCCCACATTCGCTCCCTGATTGGCCCTTCTGGATTGCTTATCCTTCCCTGATCCATCAAACCCCTATCATATGACCAGAACAAGTCAATAACAGACCAGCCTTGATGACCGTGTAAACAATAACATGGAGACTGCAAGCTTTGCTGACTTTGTTGTCCGTTTTAGCAGCCATTGTGAAGTTAAACTCTGCATTTTATAATACTGCAGCTGCCTACATGTGCAAGAGGCAAGCTGTTATTATGTTATTGAATGGTCATGTGGCATGCGTTTTCGGTCAATCTTTTCTGAAACACAGTGGAAACGACAGTATGGATGAGGATCGTTTTAATTTTAAAGCGCCTTGTTAAAACGAAACCGCACTAGTGTGGACATAGCCTTAGTATCCTGAGACTGGGATCCATGTAGCCTAATACGTGGGATAATGTACAGACAGCTGATCAAAATAAACCCTGAGAGGATGATCAAGACACTGCAGAGAGGTCTTATATGTCTGTAATGTATATGATCGCTTACATAAATGTATGTATTTCAATCTCTCTCTTTTTACACATTGATATACCCATCACCACACCCCTATCCATACATACACACACACACACACCTACTTACTGCAGACATCCAAGGTCTACACCTCAAAAGCAGGCTGCTAATGGACGCAGAGTGGGTGGGGCCTGCTGCAGTGGCAGAGAGGGGGGGAGGGGTTGTGTGGGCTTCCCCATATGAGCAGGAGACATGCGGTGGGTCTCCCCTCCTCCCACGCACAACCAGAAACTATGAAAATCAGCCCTCATTCTGACACATCTGCCATAAAGGCAACATCCGTAGTGCTTCACTCACTTCACATCACATATTAGACAAGAAGCTGCAAGCTACGCTAACGACAAATCGAGTGATTTCTATCTAATTTCCTTGTGGGATAAAGCGACGAAGGAAGGAGGGAGGGAGAGTGGGAAGGAAGAGAAATTAAATAAATTAATAAAAAGAGTACCAAATGTAGGGAACAAGGTTTCTTTTCCCAGACACAAAATAATTGAAATTTAAAAATAAAATAAATAAATAAAAATGTATAAAATAAAATTAAAGTACTATAACATATGTAGGGGACAAGTAAAGTGTCATTTTCTGACAAGTTAGCTTAATTCCCTTGTGGCATGAAGTTCCCACTGCGATAAAAATAGCAGAGTGATTCGGTAGACCTCACCCAGTTATGTATAGTTATGTTTGCGTGTAAGGTGACCTGGGCACGGACAGCTGTTAGCCGCAAGCGCTAGCTAGTGTTACAGCCCACTGCGCTCTTACTTAGCGTGGTCCAATTTAGAAGGGAGACCTTACACCTGAGTGTAATGACAGCTGCCAGGGAACACTCTCAGGGGAGCGGTGGATGTGTGTTTGGTGGGGGTGATGGGTTCGAAGAGCACATCTATTTCACACTTGACCATGCTAGTTGTACGTAAGCACACCCGCCCCGGTGGAAAAGCACCAGCAGCGACAGCTGTCAAACGCAGGGAATTCCTGCAGACTTAAATGCTGAACGACATTTAAGGCTGTTAATCTCGATGTATCGAACCATCATTATTCAAATGCGACAGGAGGTGTTGCCATGGCGAGCCTGGTTGATGTGGGACTGTCAATCACACTGTCCTGTCCTGCGATATCAGCATTGGCAATGACATTTGGTGGGGGAGGGGACGAGGAAAACGTGCATGCTGGAATAAAAGAAGGGAGGCAATATTAGGTAGAGAAAAAGGATTGTTTAATTATACATGATCCATGCGGGTCTTGCTTTACGCTTTTACAGAGAGCTAACATTATCTCTATGATGCTAAAGTGGATCATAGATTTTATTCCAAACAGATGTGACTGATGGTCAGCGTGTTAAAGAGGTAAGAATAAGGCATGATTATTGTCTCACAAACGGATAGCAGTTAAGATGAAGTGGGAAAGTGTTTGGAATTGCTTATACTGCTGAGACAGCTAGTGTCCACTTAATCTGATACTCCTACACACACAAATGTAGAGGAAAACTGTGAAGAAATCAGCATGTAGGCCTTTATCTCTTTCTTCCCTGTTACACAAACATTTAATATTGCTCAAACAACATTACTAACAGCTTGTGCCAGCGCAAACTCTATTTTGACATTAAAAAATACTGTCAGGATTTACTAAAGACAAAAAAATTGCGCTGAAAAGGCGTGGACAGTTATTTTTGCGGCTGAACTTATTGCGTATGCATTTGAAGGAATTTCCCTTTCAGATGCAAAATTTATGGGAGGAGAGTATTTAAATGAACCATGCGAGGTGATTTACTAAGGTTTACGCTAGTCAATTTACTGGTATTTGCGCCATCATTTGTCAATATTTGTTCATTATTCAAAAAAAGCATGTCTTAGACCAGACACAAATTTGCTCTGCTCTTGGTAGATTGCATTGGTCATTATGGAAATGATCCGGCTGCGTCTGTATTCTTTAATTTGCACGTCATTAGTAGATCATGCACAGAACTTTCCACTCCCAGTGGCGCTTTTTTGGAATTTAGTAAAAAAAATGTAAAAATTATCATGCCCTGTTTAGTAAATCTGGCCCTAAAGGTGCTTTTACCTTATTTTTTAACATTTTTCAAATGCCAACAACATTTCTCTCCAAAACCTTGCCCTCTAAAGACATGTTAGCAAACCCAATGACATGAATGTTTCTTTTGAAGACTGTTTTGCTAATGTTTTCACCTGATATGCACATACACACACACTATATATGCACTATATATATATATATATACACATATACATATACATACATATACATACATACATACACACACACATACTAGGGATGTGCATCTCCATAACTGAGGCCGATGCGATACGCATCTCGATGCAATACGATACAATACATATGAAGCAGCTACCGATGCGATAAAATTCACCACTACGATGCAGTGCGATTCAATTCAACACGATGCGATTAAATGTAATACGATGTAATGGAAACAAATATGATGCTATGCAATTCAATATGGTACAGATAGTTCACTTGTATTTCTTTGGTTCAAACAGACTCATAAAATCATAAATTAACTTTTGCCTTCTGACTTTGTTTCCAAACATTAGATTTGTAATTATTTGGTGGAAGATGTAGCTCTACCTCTGCCATGTTAATCTATATTCTATACACTTTTGTTTTTGCCCCCATTTTTCATGAGCTGAACTCAAAGATTTAAGACTTTTTCTATGTACACAAAAGGCCTATTTCTCTCAAATATTGTTCACAAATCTGTCTAAATCTGTGTTAGTGAGCACTTCTCCTTTGCCGAGATAATCCATCCATCTCACAGGTGTGGCATATCAAGATGCTGATTAGACAGCATGATTATTGCACAGGTGTGCCTTAGGCTGGCCACAATAAAAGGCCACTCTAAAATTGGGGGGGGGGGGGGGGGGGGGGGGGGGGGTTGGTCCGAAAACCAGTCAGTATCTGGTATGACCACCATTTGCCTCACACAGTGCAACACCTCTCCTTCACATAGAGTTGATCAGGTTTTGGATTGTGGCCTGTCAGGTCCATTATAGTTTCAAACGTTCCATTCTTCACTGATAACCTATTTAAAGAACCTACATTACATTGAGACAGATTCACAAAACAATCTATGCTGAAATGTGCTGCTAAATGCTGAAATGATCAGCGAACCCAAAACTAAAAAGAAAGAAGCTCCCCGCAGATGAACACTTTATTCTTCCCATTAACCATTTTGATGTTATGCGTAATAGTAACAGTACTGTCATGACAACTCTCTTAGAGTTTGTCATGGATATGACAGTATTGGCAGAATAAACACGACACACTGTGAGCAAGCAAGACATGCTGCACAATATAGCATACATGAATTACCCGAAGCAGATCTATACATGTGGAGCTGGGGAAGGAGGAGGGTTTCTGAAAGCATGCTGCAACTGCTACAGCAAATGCTGACTAAGTATTTGAAGGTTGAGCATTGAGCTCATTGGCTACTGATATAGCAGGAACCAATCAGCTGTGCCCTATAGATAGTTTTCAAACTTGTCCTGGAAGCACCCCAGCCCTGTACATTTTGTGTGTCTCCCTCATTTATCACACCTGATTCAACTCATCAGCTTGTTAGTAGAGACTGCAAGAACTAAATTGGGTGTGTCTGATAAGGGAGACAAAATGTGCAGGGCTGGGGTGCCTCCAGGACAGGTTTGAAAACCACTGCTATAGATAATGTGATTGCAAGCAGATTGAGTTAAGGACCTTTCAGTCTGCGCCACCTAGAGTCTCATGACAGAACTTTTTATTTCTCCATAAAACCTAGCCTCAACAGGACAGGCCAGGCTAGGTTTCTGATCATGAATAGGCATTGTTGGGGCTTAAACACCGACAGTCATACGTTGATCTAACTGTGATGTCAGAAAATCTTCAGAAATACAGAACAAATCGCTTTTGCAGCTTGGTTTCAATAAACAGACAAGGAAGGAACGTTTAAAAATGAAAACAACCCTAAGTAAAAAACAAAAATACAAATTCTCACTATTAACTTTCTTAATACATGTTCCTGGTTTATTGTAAAGAATTCATTGCAGGATGTAATTACAACAACAAAAAAAAAGTTTGTCTTTGTAATATTTAACCAAAATATAACACTCTACGGCCCGGTTTCACAGACAGGGCTTAGATTAATCCAGGATTAAAACTTAGTTTTATTAGGACATTTAAGCAACTTTTATAAACATGCCTTAGAAAAAAAACATTACTGATGTGCATCTTGAGACAAAACAATTACATTGATGTATTAAGATATGTCAGTGCAAGTTGCTTTCAGTTAAAACAGCTCAAACATGCATTTTAGTCTGGGACTAGGCTTAAGCCTTGTCTGTGAAACCGGGGGTACATTTCCTCTCACACAACTTTCCTTTTCACTGACATCACTTCGGGTGCACAGACTATTGTATAATATGTTGCACATTGTTTTAGCAACATTGCATAAAGTCTGGCCCAACATTTTTTCTTGTTGAATATACTGTTTCGATTGGAACTGCATCAAATTACAGACGTAAAATGGGTTACAAAAAAAATTCATGTTGACTTTAACCTCTAAATCTTCCTGAATGTTTTCATAGTACAATGAACTCTTCTGAATATCTCAAAAGATAAATGTAATTCCTCAAGACATGACTCACTTTAAATGCTGATTTGTTGCAGTAACACTCATGACTAATGTTTATCAGAAACATGCAGATCTAACTAACATAATGGATTTCCAATAACAATAACACCACTAGCAGCACCGCAGCTGCTCAGTTCCTCGATATCAAAGTGTAAACTAGAAAAGTGTTGTCCACATCCCTTCCAATTCCATTCATGGCAAGTCTTCCAGACGATGTCATTATTTCACTCTGAAAACAAACTAAGAATAACACAGCTAACAAGGGAACCGAAAGGGTCCTTATATGGCCAAAGTGAACAGGGCCTTACGCCAGACCCAACATTAGACCTCTGCGGCTCTCAGCGCAGGGGGCCCGTGTGCCAGAATGACTCAAATCAGGGACCACGAGCCTGTGACTGGGGGAATGTGCCGCTGGAATGCGAGGATCGGGAACTCGAGGGACACGTGAAGCCTTCTGTCTTAGATAAGGTCATGTGTGACTGTGACTCCAGCCCGTCCTGTGATTCCAATGTGAGGTCGGATGATTACAGAAGCGCTGTCACAGAAAAGCTGGAGTCACATGCTGATTATTTTCATAAACACTGATTTGGAGAGCACCGCTCTGTCCATGTCAAGGCTGGATATGGTTACTTAGCAAGTGTCGACAGCTTCTAAGATGTTTGTATGAAGCCTGAGAGGTTCAACCTTTACAGACCCACTAAAACCCTAATCTAACTCAGCAGCCTCAAATATAGATATGTTAAGGTAGAAAAATATCAAGCTTTCATTAAAAACATTATCTCTTGATTAAAAAACCCCCACTATTGCTGGAGACTACTATGCAATGAAAAATTACTTTGTCTTGTTTTCCAGTAAAAAAAAAACTTAAATCCCTAAAATGAGACAAATGCTTCAAGCAATACACAAATGTAAAAATCAGTTAAGCACTCATGTGCATCTTATTCATACTCAAAGCACTATTTTGTTTTGATCTCTTCTGAAATGGTTTTGGTGTTGAAGAGATGGAAGAACAGAGGAAGAGATAGGCTATGTATTATTCATATACTGTGGTATTTACACTATACTGTAAGGTACATCAAAGAATAGCACAGAATTACCATTCTGGTAGTGTGCTAAAAACACATCACCATGTTTTTCATTTCTTTCATGGTCATAATTTGACCATCAAATATAGAAATACCATCAAATATGAGAAACATCTTTAGAAGTGACATATAAGATATTAAAAATGTGTTTTCATAGATATATGAAATCTATATATGAATGATATCTTAAATAAGCATATTTTGTCTAACTGCATTGGAATTTTTTGGGTTTTTTTAAACATAAAACAAGTGGGAAAAAATCTGCCAGTGCAGTAAGAAATAATAAATCTGTATTAAAGAAACATTCTCTGAAAAACGTTATCTTACGAGTTGTTGCTTCTAAAGTACATTTATCTTGGTTTAATATAACCGGAAAAACAAATAACAAAATGTCATGAAAATGAGCTTTCCTGCTGACTCCCCTGCAGTGCTTTCATGGACCTCTATCATAGTTCACTCAAAAGAAAATTCTGTCATTACTTGCTCACCATCAACCTATATTTTTGAAGAATGATTTGGCAACTTTTGCACTTGCATTCAATATTTCTGAAGTCACATGATAGCTTTGTATGAGGAAGACTAAGGGTGCGTCTCAATCAGCTCCCTATTCAGTAGTCAGGGCACTGATCAGGACATAAGTCAATGGGCTGACCCCCTGATCAGTGCCCTGACTACTGAACTAGGGAGCTGATTGAGACGCACCCATAAACTTTCTTATAGACCTTCTGTAGCCCCGCCCCTTTTCAGCGCCGCTCTCGTGGTCTTCTGGTTTGTATTTCCACAGCATAATGGTAAGATCTTACGGATTTATGAATAAACCTCTCATTTTAAAATATTCCTGGTCTACTGGAATTTATCACATCCGCTTCAAACATTACAATGCTCACGATAACTTTCATTAACTCAACAATAAGTAAATCCACTTCAGTAGCTAATTACTCTTTGACAGCAATGCCATAGAAATATATAGAGCTACTGCAAAAACAGAAGTTCAAAGACAAGATGGCTGCACTTTTGTTTCTTTGGTGCATAAGGTCTATTTAGTACTTACAAATTTGTGGCAATCATCACTGGTTCTCAAGTGTCTCATCATTTCTAGCATATGTCTTTAGGAAGACTTTACAAGATATATGAAATGAGAATTTAAGCACCTGGAGCTGTGCTCAATCCCAAACATTTCACTGTATTTCAATGTGATTCTACATGGCAGTCCTGCGGAAAACAGCGAGTGATGTTATCATGAACTTCAGTGTCACCACGTACTGATAGTGCACATACTTCAGATGAGATGCAGTCAATATACTGACATGTAAACATCTGCATGCTTTGCTGGCGACAGGGCGGGCCGGATCATTCCAATCTAATTTATGTCGAGACGCTGTACCCAAACCCAAGGTTTGTTAGCGAAAGCACAAGGCTAATCCTGCACAGACAGACCTCCGTGGTGTTATCTCTCTGTTTCCATAGCAACTTGACTTCCTACACCTGCCTAGGTGTCTCCGGCGCAGCACGGGCCACCCCTGCGGATCACGTGACAAGTGTTTCTCATTAGCTGCGTTCCGCCTGATCTCCCGGCACGACACTTTGGATTCACCGTAGCCTCTGCTCCTGTAATCACAGAACACAGCTGCCAAAACAATTACAGCTGTGCCAGGAGACCTGAATGTAAATATCAGGACCTGTTGAAAAGGATGAAATATAAAATGCACAACTGTATAATGAAGCATAAGCAGTGATAACCGTTTTTGCAGCACTGTGCATCTTATTCATTCTGAAACCACGGTTTCATTTTGATCTCAGTTTTGAAAGGGTTTTGGGGTTGAAGAGATGGAAGAACAGATGAAGAGATGTGTGATTATTCATATACCGTGACACCTGAATGGGCGAATGGTCTTGGTGATAAAAGGGCAGAAGCAAACCAGAAACGGGAGGAGGAGGGAGTGGGATCGTTTGTTTTGCAACGCTTCGTCTTTTTGCGAGTTTTGGGTGTTGTTCTCATTTATTAACACCTAGGGAAGCGCGTTCTTAACACACTACGTAAAGAACGGGTGCCATCATTGCTTGTTTTGAGTTTTGTAGTTAGTGTAGATTATGTAGGGCGCTTGGACGCTGAAGATTTTCTTTTTCTCATTTTTATTTTATTGTGTTAAGTAGTTTAGTGGGGAATAGGATGTAGGTAATGTGCAGGGTTTTGTTTTGTTATTTTCTTTAATTTAGCCCCGTTTAAGTTCCTACTCCCTGGTATCGGCCCTTGTTTTTATTTTTCCTCTTCCTCCTGTGTTAATTTATCCTCTTAATTGAGTGTTATTGTGAATAAATTACCCCGTTTTCTTCATTTAAACTACATTTTGCTCTTGTGTTCTTTTTGCACTGGCACCGCTGAACATCTCTCAGGGTTAGAAGATCTGGGTATATATATTTATTTATTTTATGTTATGTTCCCTCATGCACTTAGCCATCTTTGGGACGTAATATTTATATAATATTATAGTTTTATTAATATTTTTAATTAGCTTTTATTTTTTATCACCCATGAACTTTTTTTTTTGTTTTAACATACCTCTATTTAGCTTTATTTCTGTTTTAGTTTTAGTAATTTTAGTATGTAATTTTATGGTGGTAATTTTATGTCAATTACTGAAAACTATTTTTAGTTTTAGTTAACGATAACACCACTAATACTGTGGCACTTTCTTTTGAGAGGATAAAAGTTTAACTTACATTTACTCCCCCCTCACGTTGTTCCAAACCCTTTTTTGGAAGACAAATATGACATTTTGGTTTAAAATGACCATTAACATGCTTTTTTGCTATTTTCTGTCATTTTGTTTAATCATGACAAATTTGCACTGATCTTTTGATATATAGAAGGTCTTTGTACCATTAACCCTTAAATGCATACCTTGGGTCTTAGAGTGACCCAGGACGTCATCCTCATTTTTTTTTTTAAGTTAGACATCAACTTCCTTAGTATTCCTCAATCAAATCATCATAAACAATATAACAAGAAAAAATTTTTTTTTTATAAAAGAATGTCTGTTTTTCCACTCATTTTTTGTCAAAACTGTATAGGGTCGCTAACGACCCAAGGTGTGTAACAGTGTAAGTATATTTTTTCTGCACAACAATAATTTAATCTTTTATGACTGAATAAGTGCACCTTATACTGTGGCAATGTCTGATACACAATGATGAAGTGACATTTCACTCATAGTTACCGCAGGCAGAAAACAAAAGAATAGAAAGAATCATCAGCAAAACTTACTGCAGAGCAAGTACTGAATGCAATCAAATATTAGTGTCACTTTCACTTGATCTGGTGAAGAAGCTGTCGGCTATCAAAATATAGATTTTGAAGATGTTGAAAATGATAGTTTTGAGAACATGTTTGAGATGATGAATATGAGCCAGATGCTGAATGTACTGGGAAATGAGCTCTGACGAGGACAGTTATGATGGTATAAAACATCTGCTCAAACTGAACCCTTCTAAGCTCCAAAAGGTAACAAAATATGCTTTATTTTATTCTTCTGTAATTGTTACTCTAATATCAGGAGAGTTTTATATTATAGACAGGTAGAGCTCCACCCATAGATCCGGGTCACTAAAGACCTGAATATGTTATAATGATTGGCGAAACATTCATGCAAGTTTCATAGCTTAAAACATCCTCGTCATTTTAAACAAAGCATTTATTTAATCAAGCTCCAAAAATGGCTCATTTGGATATTGTGGGATTTGTGACATCACACAGGCAAATATATTTGCATATGACTGCCTTCAGAGCAAGACATCAACAAATAGTTTTACATCATCGCACCACTGGGGTTCAGTCGCTGAATGACTGACACTTGCCTACACCTGATGCAAGCGTAGCGTTGCATTAAAAACAAATAGAACCCATTATAGTCACTGAGTGCGTTTACATGCACACCAGTAAACTGATAATTCACAAACATCAGCTTACTGAAATAACCAGTTTCCCTGTTTACATGCACATCAGTAACCTGACAATACAAGTAACCCACGTTTACATGACTTTATTAATAAATCAGGTTATTTGCCTGTAGTGACGTCAAAGCATAATCATTTGTGTATCTGACTATGAGTATTCCATTGGTTATGTCAATTATAATGTTAAATAAAGCTTGCAACTTCTCTCGTGCATTTACAGATGCAGCGTTTTGACTGAACCACTTCTACTTCTGCTGCATGAGATGAGAACACATTTTCTGGGTCATGAAAGAATCTGCGTTTGTGAGATTTCATTCATTCTTTCTTGCAAAACGCTCGCTCTGTCTGGATGTGCTTAAATCTGCACTAAGGATGCGTTCCTGTCATGCATCACACATACGCACTTCAATAGGCCCACAGAAAGCAGGTTAATGCGTTTACATGCAGCGCGAAATCGGGGTAGGAGGCAAAAAACTACCTGTGTCGACCGGTTTATGCTTAAGCCGTTTATGACCTTACTCTGTTAAAAGAAAACGGGTTACCGCGTTTACATGACCACTTGCGTTGACGGCTTATTAAGCATAATCGGCTTAAGAACGTGCATGTAAACGCACTTACTGATGCTGTTTACACTGGATACAGCATACAGATGCACATTCACTTTCTGACGTACTTCACACGATTGAGTCGACAACAGGACAAATGGAAGAGTAAATGGAAGCGTCAAGGAATGTTCGCTTTGACACGTCCTTTTTAAACAGCTCATTTGCTAATTTGATTTATTTTAATGGTGTCATGGATCACGTCGGAGGATTATATGTTTGTTCGGAGAATTTGACTGTTTTGTAAACGAGGCACAGTGTAATGGAGAGATTGCAAAGAATCTTTTGTTGACAGATGAAGCAGCCAGCCGTATTGGATCTGACAGCAGCTGCATCACAACCATAAGTAAAGATTTCATAATGCTTTGTCTGTAAATGACGGTTTTATATGGATAATGTTTTCAAAACACTATTCACATGCAATAGTGAGTGGGCGTTGATACTCGTTTCTTATGCAATGACGTTAGCCAATAATAAATGTGGCCGTTTACTGACAAGCCTTAAAGGAGCCACACCTTAAAAACGGATTGTTACAGGGTTGGAAATAATATTTTTTCCACATATATATATTTGTTTTTGTTTTTTTGTGCAAAAAAATGTATTAACATTATAAATTAACCTCAAGGAACATATTAAAATAATAAAAAAATCCATGACCCCTTTAACAAGCTGGACAACATCCATCCATATTTGTTTACATTAAAAGGAAAAGAAATAACCCAGGGTGTGAGAAATAATGGCCGATTTTTTTATTTTTGATAAAATATCCCTTTAAATTAGAAAAAAAAACCTTTAATGGGGTTTATAATTCTCTTGACACTCATATTAGAAATAATCTTTATTATATAATTATCTCCTTTCCTCATTCCCACTGCCCATAAGAACACAAGGAGCTGCTGTCAGTGATAATTACCCCTCTTCGCCCCTCCCTGATGAGTGTTAATGCATTAAACAGCCCCATTTCATCCAGCTGCTACTGTGTGCTACACCTGCGATCGGACGTGCTGTAAATTTTATGCTCAATATAACATCCAGGTCTAGCACCACACCATTATCTGTAATCTAATTAAGATTAATGACACGGCAGATGATGGATGCCCGGCTATCACTGGCTGAACCGGCCCTTTGCTGCTGATCTGTGTTAAGATCCAGCTTCACACTAATCGCCATGTCATAGGCAGAAAAAAACCCGTCAACATTTTCTAGAAAAACTGAGGCATTTTGTGGCCCATCACTTCACGGTTGTGAAGCAGATAAGTGTGCAAGGATAGTAATGGTGGACTCTGAACAGGTGGAGCGGTCCAGGTGTGGGGTAACAAATCTGTATTGTTTTATCGGGTACTACTGGCCTAAGCAGGTGGAAGTGTGTCAGACACCAAAAGGTGAAGAGGAGCAAAGGATCCTGGGAAGATGAACAGGTGTTAAGTGACAGAAAGAGAGCAAGAGCAGGTCACAGGGCAAAGACGCTGAGAACGACAAATGTTAAATTGATGTCACTTTCTGGTTGTACAACTGTGCGTGACTAATGTAGAAACGAGGAAAATGAAACTTAAATGAACAAAATCACACTACACCATTACACGTCATCATACGTCATCATACCCCGTTTCTTTTATAAGTGTCCTGTAACATTTAACCAGTATGAACAGCAGTGAAGTGCGTAGGCTATATCTAACAGAAATCAGGCGCGAAAACGTTTAACAAATTACTCACTCCCAACGTTGTTTTGCGATGTATTTGGACTTAATAAAATGGCACTCGTTTTCAGTTTAAAAAAGCTCTTTGCAATGTAATACAAACGAGTCAGTTGTTGCCTTGGAGATGCAAGAGTTTACAGACGATATGTGATATAAATATTGACTGCATTATGAAGGATGACCAGATATTCTTTTACCTGTATTATTAATTTATTAATCATTAGTTCACATCACTCAAATAGTGCGTTTAGCAAGCTACAGAGAAACTGGCAGCCAGGCAACACACAAGTGATCGATCCAGACGCATTCTAGCAGCACGGTAGTCGTTGTATGCAGGGAAATTCATCATACCCCTTCGTTCGTAGTGTGGTCCCGAAAAATCTTTGTTTGAAGGGCTATCTGGCCCTTCCCCTTACCCCTACCACTTCAGCCAAAAGAGAATCGTGACACCCCTACCCCTTCACCTGAACGTGCAAAATGAAGGGGTAGGGGAAAGGCAGCATCCTAACTGAAATGTAACCTCATAAATGGCTGATTTGAAATGTTCTATATAAACAACTCCATACAGCACATTAATGACACAGAGCAAAGCAAATAGTTTTGCATTAGCATGTTGCTAAGCTATCGACATGACTCACATAATCATAAAAATACAAATAATACAAAATTATTGGGTAAAACAGTAAATTTTTACTATGACTTTTTTTATGGACACTTTTCTGTGTTTAATATATTTTTATTTATAATAATTATTTTACTCACTTTGGGCCCTATCATACACCTGGCGAAACGCGACGCCAGATGCGACGCAAGTGTTTTTTGCTAGTTTCAGCCTGACGCAGTTATTATTTTCACGTCCAGCGCCACGTTGTTTAAACAAGCAAATGCATTCGCACCCATCTGTTCACCCACAGAATGCGCAACTGCGCAGTAATTTTTGTGTTATTTAAAGAGCGCGTTAGTAATATGCACCTATAGGTGGGTGCACAAGGCGTGTACACTCTGCTTATTACACACAGGGACACGCAGCAGCACACAAACATTTTTAAATATTAAAAATAAAAGGATTCCTCTCTGGATAAGCGTTCAGTCTTTCCGCTTGCAAATTTCGCCATGTAAATAGCGAATCTGGCATGGTGCAAGCGCAACTGGCTTTCAAAGGGAATGGGAGATGAAACTCCACTTGGTTTATTGCACGTTACACCCAAAACACACCCATGACTCATTAAGAGACTAGGTACAACCCTTTTGGACCGTGCGCATGTCGCACCAACCATTTTTCCGTCGTTAAACTAGCAAAAGTGGATTCAGACATGCCCTGAGTGCACCTGCGCCATGCGCTTAGATCGTTAAAATAGGGCCATTTGTCTTAGATTATTGCCGTGTTCCAGGCAACCCGTAACCTGTGTTTTTCCAACCTTCTACCTGTGAAAGTGCACTGGAATGGCAGTCAAACCCGTGACTTCCCACCCATGAACTCGTACTAGATTGATGTACTCCCAGTTACGCGCTCTGACGTCACATAGCCCGCAAAACAACAATGGCAGCCCCTACGGATGCGGTGTTTATGAAAGTCGTACACCAAATACATTTCCAAATATACAAATAACGTAAAATAAAAGGTATAACAGCTTCTCTTGCCTTATGTGCCGTTTTTTCTCCTCCGTTTCCCTCAAATAAGCAAAGAGTTAAAGCTCCTTTGCCGTAAGAAATGATTGTAAATGAGCATAAGCCACGTACGGTCCACCATGCTTTGTTTACATCTAGCTACCACAATTCCTTGTGCTTAGGCAGTTTGGCGTGACTTTGCCTGGAACGCTACAAAGTTGTGAGTTGTGGTTTGAAGTTGTAACTTATGGACTCAAAAACCTGCCTCGAACGCAGCATAAGTCATAATTTCTTTAGCAAGCTCACCAAAAAGAAATATTACATTACAAATATTACATTCAATTATAACAGCAACAACAACAACAATAATAATTATTATTATTATTAAATAATTGTTCAGAGAATATATCAATATATCCTTAAAACTTGAATTTTTTTTATTGAATGTACTGGAGAAAAAATTGCTTAAGAAATTAAGACTTGTTTTCATGTTACCCCATTGGAATAAGTGTTTTGTATTAAGTTTTTTTTTGTTATCTTATTAAAATACAAACTTAATTCATAAAATATTCAGTAAACGCAAGTCTTACATCCTAAGCACATTTTATGTTTTCAGAGAGCATATGTTGAAATAAATGTACTTATTCTTACCCCAATTTTTTTTTGTCTTGTTTCACATATGAACTTTTAGTTACATTTAGTTAAACTTAATCTAGTTGAAATATAAAACATATTCAAAATATAATGTCTGAATGCAAGTTGTAAAATCTTAAGCATCTTTTTTTTTTAGTACATCCATTTTTCAACATACTTTTTTTTGTATTTTACAGGAAAGAAAGACACAAATACTAATTAAAAAGATTTTCTATCCATATTTGATGAGCCTATGCATCAGTAGCGTGTCCAAAATGCCTTGAAATGTTATTTACACATGGGGCAAAGCCTATGTAATCATCAATAAACGGACTGTTTGTCACGATTCATTAAATCTGTTATACAACAGCAAACTTTCCAAATCCGCCCACGCTTTCATACACACACAAGCTCACATGCACAAGTGCACGTCACATGGCTTATTTAGTAAAGGTTAAGCATGAGGAAAATAGTAAATTGATGAGGGTGACGCTATGAATACTCTAGCCCGCAGGTCTTTTGTAAATCCGGTGGCCTTTCTCCGATTCCTTTGAATCACAACTGAAGGCCTTTTCCTCTAGAGCACATGACCGCCCACTTCCCACGGGACGACACAGCGGCCTGTCAAACACATTCACTTACTCACTACAGATCGCATACATGTGATTGTGACGTGTGTGTGTTGTTTAGCAGCTGCTCTGCTCTCTCATATGTTTGACGCCGACATTCCCATGTGAGCATTTCTCATTAGCCATTAGCCAAATTCCGATAATCTACAACACCGCTCTAATTGTGAAGGAAATCACATGCCACACAGATCTGTTTTGAACTGGGCCATTTCTGTACAGCGCTGATATGAAATATAAGATGAGATCTATTTTCACAAGTCCCCTGTGACACGATTCTTGACATCGGGGTGGCCCACTGACAGTTTGGTGGAAATCCCAAGACCCTTTAAATGTGTCGCCTTAAAATAATGAAGGATCTATTCAGATGCAGAGCCTCAAAAACAAATTTGGGTGACCAAACCTCAAAAACATGATTGATATGGACTGAGCTGAAGGGTTCAAAGGGGGCGTCTGTAGTTAACAATAACAGGAACAGGATCCCATCCCCCTCAAGACACAAACACACACACAGCTCATTACTGCGCTGGGATTAGGGTTTGGAAAGGGCATGGGACAAGGATGCAAAAATCATTAGTGTTCTCTTTATGAGCACACACACAAAATGGGTGTAAGGATGCCCCATGAGAAAAAAATACTCAGATTAAACAAACATCCATTCCTGCTACAGTCACAAAAAAATAATACACAACTGCTGCAAAAATGTCAGTAATTTTTGACGCTAAACCAATGTAAAAACAGTTAAAAACATGTTTTATTATATTTAAGACAAATAATATCCCCTTTTAATTGCACCATTTAATGACTATGTATTTTTAAAATGATTGTTTTATAAGTAAAATATATGAATCACTTATAATTTACAGAAGTTTCCAGAAGTCTCTGTGTGACTCATAGACATTTAAATAGATAAATGTGGCTTCTTATGTTAGTTATGTACAGTAGGTTGTGCCACAGTGTTTAATATTACATTTCATTAATGAAGCTAATGATTATTAATGTGATTTTAATTATTCAAAAGAATAATTTTACATGACAATGTAATATATGATAACCATGGCATAATTTATTCTGTCTTTATAAACCCGTATTACTACTTCTTTCGTGGAACACAAAAGAAGATATCCTATGTCTTTTCTATTTTTGAAAAGGAACTAAAAAAAACCCCCCTAAAAGTAGTCCAAATAACTTAAAGGGTTAGTTCACCCAAAAATGAAAATGTCATTTATTACTCACCCTCATGCCACTCCAGACCCGTAAGACCTCCGTTTATCTTTGGAACACAAATTAAGATCTTTTTGTTGAAATCCGATGGCTCAGAAAGGCCTCCATTGGCAGCAATGACATTTCCTCTCTCAAGACCCATAAAAGGTACTAAAGATGTCGTTAAAAAGTCCATCTCACTACAGTGGTTCTACAATACTTTTATGAAGCGACGAGAATAGTTTTGGTGCGCAAAAAAAAATAAAAATAATGGCTTATATAGTGATGGCCGATTTCAAAACACTGCTTCATGAAGCTTCGGAGCGTTATGAATCAGCGTATGGAATCAGCGGTTCAGAGCGCCAAAGTCACGTGATTTCAGCAGTTTGGCGGTTTTTCACACGCGATCCGAATCATGATTATATGAAATATCTTACTTTGTGTTCCAAATATGAACGGAGGTCTTACGGGTCTGGAACGGCATGAGGGTGAGTAATAAATGACATTATTTTCATTTGTGGGTGAACTAACCTTTTAAGCATGCATGCATGCATAAATAAAATTAAACAAACAAACAAAAAACAATTCAAATAATATTAAAACAATAAATAAATAAATAAATTGAAGAATTGTTTTTTTTTTATGTTTTTGACTGTAATAAGAACAACAACATAACTGCAAATATTAAGTCATGTGACCACTGGCACCAATTAACTTTTAAAACATTCAATTAAAACAGAATGATCTACTTCTTTAACGTGTCCAATTAAACACTAATATGTTTTATGTTAAAGAATGTGCCATGCAAGTGAAGCAATAAACAGGTTTCATTAAAGTTAATTTATCAGGATTCAAAAATGTAAATGTCTTGAATTACTGGGACACCAACATGGAGCTCATTAGACAGGAGAAAGTGGTAAATTGTGGAATTGAAAAAGATATTGTGCAAAGATATTGTGCAGTGATGCATGGGAGTATTGCCACAGGGGACCGTAAAGGCGAACGCATATGGAGACAGAGAGAGAAAGGAAGAGGTAGCCGCCACGCTCTCATCATCTCTGGCCCATCTTTTACCCTCTGTGAGACCCTTGTATTGTGCACTGCTGATTTTAGCCATTGTGAAGGAAGACAGTGGCCCTCCACTACGGGTTAAGCACTTCAGATACACATTGTTACAAGTTAATGTGACCAGTTAAGTGATCTATGATGACCCCAAACACTCACACTCTTTCTTACTTTGTCTCTGTTGCGTTTCACCCTCACTCTCTGATCTCTCGCAGTGGTGGGGGGCGGCCGCACAATATGCTGCTAAGACCTTTTAATAGGCTTTTTAAGAAAGTTCTTCAAAAGATCTGCCTCCACAAATAGGATCGTTCCTGTGGAAGAGGCATTTGGAAACACAGAGAAGGCTATATGTAACATATGTAATACTGGATATTTGGATATAAGTTAAATAAGTTTTATTCTATGACATAAAAAACCTTGTGATTTTTTTAAGCTTTCAGTTATCTTGAAAAACATGCTAACATGTGGCTAAATGGGACTACGGAGGTTGTCTGGGACATTAAAGGTGCAGTGTATAGTATTTATGAGGATCTATCAGCAGAAATGCAATATAATATACATAACTATGTTTTCAGTGGTTTATAAAGACCTTACATAATGAACCATTGTTTTATTACCTTAGAATGAGCCATTTCTATCTACACACACACTGCGGGTCCCCTTTCAGTGGAGTCACCATTTTGCTCCACCATGTTTCTACAGTAGCCCTAAACGGACAAACTGCTCTACAGAGCGCTAGCTACTCTCTGCTGTCTCAGACGACATCTTTGTCCTGTGTTGGCCACCGTAGCTTCTCTATGTGCTTCGAAAGGGAGGGGTGAGCGGTGGGCGTTGCAATTCGTCTACTCACTATAGTTCACAGCCTCATTGTGTTTATGTACTCGCAAACAATTCTAACTCAAACTTTTAGGGAAAATGTTTTATATATAAAGGCTGAAAGAGTTGATGGTGTAATGGTGGCGTAATGGCGGTGATGTTGAAGTCATGCAACCCATAGCCTACATTTAGCTTATTAATTCTGGCAATAGTTTTTAGGCTAGGGGTGGGTAATATGGCAAAAATATCATATGATTTTTTTCAGGAAAATTACCATTCATGATTTTATCATGATTATTTTTCATGTGGTTTTTACTATTTTGCAAGTGACTGTACAGTACAGCCAAAGTAATTTCCCTATTTTAAAAAAGACAACACTCTCTTTTCTCTTTTGTTGTTTCGTTAACATTAAGGACTAGCCACAGCATGTTTATGTTTATTATTAGGCTGCTGTCACTTTAAGAACTCATGCAAAGATCTAATATACAGACATGTATACGATTTTCTACCAACGGTTTACTTTCACTTTAGACATAACCGACTGTGTTTATGTAAACCGTGGGTGTATTTGACATTTTAAGCACAATAAGACGCGAAATATAACTTAGTTAAGTACTCAAATGCTGTTTGATTTTAGTGTGCGCACTCTTTGGGTGTATGCGCTCAGAAAAGCACATGTCAGAACAGCACGTGTGCTTTCAAATGCATGCAAATTATAAACTTTCATGACTACAAATAACTGCAGTGAGCGTTACTATACTGCTGCGTTAACATGAAATGTGATTGTACAGTATGTCGCGTTGTACAGTATGTTGGGACAGAGCCACCAGAAATGCAAAAGACAGAACTGTAACACGATAATACGATATTTCTTCAAAAGCAGACCGTGGAGACATTTTAATCATTCACATTTTAAAAATTGTGCTCATTTGTGAATATTATCATGATGAACAAAACATGTAGGAATCATAAACTTATTTTCTCCAATAATCAAGTCAATGGGAAAATCCTATTAGGTTGTTATTGAGGGAACCAGGGTGATGCTAAATTCTGGGTTGGCCTACAAAAATAATCTCTGCAGCACTTTATATACTTAATGTAAATATACCTAAAAAAATAATTTTCTTTCCACACACACACACACACACTCTGACCAATCAACTCTTTCTCTGTCATCTTGACCACCCTCATTCCACAGGTCTGTATTGAAGGGCAATGGCCGTGAAACAGCATTGAGGAGTGTGTGAGTGTGTGTTGGCGGGAATTCTGAGAGAATGAAGCCTGTGAGAACCAAATCTCCCCACCATCCCTCCTCCCATCATGCTCTGCTCCCTCTTGCTGCATGGAGACAGACAATGCTGGCAGGTGGTTTGGCCTCCTTCAAAAATGAAGGTCTTTTTGCTTCTTGGAGACTGAAACTAAGCATTTTTGTCCTTATTTGATGCCAAGTTTGCTCACATTCTTTTAAGTTAACAATATGGTTAAGAAACAATTGTATCTTTCTTTGGACTTTGGTTTCAATTGCATCTGTGTGTTAAAACATTGATCTCATAGTTTAATTTAAACCTCAGAAAAAATTACCATGGAAAGCATAGTTTATGACAAAATAGTGACTAAAAATGACTGTTGATCATTATTTTATTCTATTTATAGTTATTTTAATGATCTTGTCAGTGCCACTTTGCTGATGTCATGACATCTTGTTTTCTATTGGCTGCACATGGGAATCAACTGTGAAGTGTAAAAGTGGCTATTAATGATTAAAAATAGGCAAAGAATACAAGACCAATCACAATTCAATATGCCAAACGATGTAATTAAGAAGAGCAATTAAAATTCAGTATGCAAACATTCTATCAATGAAAATTAATATGATTTACAAAAAGTTTGAATCGAATATGTGCATAAAGCGATTCATGTTTAATTGTCAAATTTTGATGTTTAGAACAAACCATTATTTTGAGGAATATCAATTCAGTGGCTTAAATCACTAATTAATATGGGATCTCCTTCAAATAAGAAGCTGTCAAAATCTTTATCATATTTTCATTATACCACATTACCACATTTGTATTATGTAAATTAACTACAGCATTTTACACAAACTGGTTATTATGGTACATTAATAAGGGAAGGCATTTGTCATATGCTAATCAGAGGCATATTTATACATCTTGCTACTGTAGAATTGTTGACTGCAAAAAAAAACAGATCTCTCCTCCCATCACATCACAACGAAAATATCTTAGTCATTATGACTAAATCAGGATGCACAACACCAACCTCTCATCCGTAATTAATGAGCCCGCAAGATCAGTGCCATAAACAACAGAGTTTGTAACAACAAGAGAAACAAGAGGGGTGAGGAATCCATTACAGATCCAAAACACTGTAGTGTTCATATATATCTGGATATAGGTGCTTTAGCTGAGTGCTGTCTATAGTAGCATCATCTCTGCTGGTCCAGCTCTCTAATGAGACCAGATTCAATAAAAGACACTTAGAGGTCCACAGCCGGAAGAGACAATGCAAATAGAGTTTATTCTCAGCCTGGATGTCTGGTTTTCTTGGAAAGCAGAGATGAAGCAATCATGGCAGTGATGTTTATTTGATTTAAGGCCCCTCTTGCTCTCTTCACCCACTCCCAAATAGAAAGAGAGATACACGCCTGTCTATGAAGAAGAGCGGATGAAAAGAGACGATTGAGTTTGAAAATAGAGCGCTTTATCTGCTAACACACTTGTGATATATGGATGAAATATATTTAGAGCACTTTTATGATTTTGCAATCTTTCTAACAACTCCCGCTATGTTTCTTATAACCAAACAAAGCGTATGATCTTTGTTATTTTACGATTTCACACAACCAATTCCCTATTCAACTATTTCAAAAGCATCTGGAATTCCACAAGGCCTGACATGCATTATCAAATTCAGTTTTTCATCTTCTTTACAAGTCTTCATTTCATTCACCCGCTCTGCTATTCAAATCACAATGCATTAGCGAGCAGCGACTCTAAGAATGTGCTGATATCCTTTGATAGCTGCCCCCTGTCACCCCACTCCCTCCGGTTTTCTTACCCGCTTTTGTGTCTCTGTGAACTTGGCCTCTTTGGAGGCCCTCACAAAAGCATCCTGAGGAGCGAGTGTCCCGCGCCACACACACAGAATGCAACGCACTGACTCAGCGTGAGACCAAAACACACCGACTGGTCTCTGCTCATGCATTGACACCAATACGTCACACAATAAATGAATGCCATTTTTTTTGGTTAGATTGTACAGAAGCTTTGCATCAGTTGAACTCGATGCCCCCAGAAGGACAGTGGCGCCAATAAACTTCCTTAAACTGCTTTATTAAAGGTAAACTAATTTAGGAATGGATTTGGATATGCTTAAAAAGATTTGCAGAATTAAATTAATGTTGTATTTTCAAGCTACGCACACCATTTGTAATGGGTGTGTATAGCTAGGGTAAAAGATGGTAAAACAGGATTTTACCTCCTCTTTTAAATTATTATGTAGAAATAATACTAGATACCAATGCATAAAAACTTCCTCCATAGTCATCCCCGCCCCCACCCTCCCACCCCAAATATCTTAAACCAAGTTTGTTCTTAGTTTGTCAGTTTGGTTGTCGTTATAAGGGTTTTAAACTTTTTTCAGCAGGTAAGGATGGATGGATGAATGAATGGATGGATGGATGGATGGATGAACAAGATAGATAGATTGGATGGATGGATGGATGGATGGATGGATGGATGGATGGATGGATGGATGAACAAGACAGATAGATAGATAGATAGATAGATAGATGGATGGCTGGATAAAAGTGGATGGATGGATGGATGAACAAGACAGATAGATAGATAGATAGATAGATAGATAGATAGATAGATAGATAGATAGATAGATAGATAGATAGATAGATAGATAGATAGATAGATAGATAGATAGATAGATAGATGGATGGCTGGATAAAAGTGGATGGATGGATGGATGAACAAGACAGATAGATAGATAGATAGATAGATAGATAGATAGATAGATAGATAGATAGATAGATAGATAGATAGATAGATAGATAGATAGATAGATAGATAGATAGATAGATAGATAGATAGATAGATAGATAGATGGCTGGATAAAAGTGGATGGATGGATGGATGAACAAGACAGATAGATAGATAGATAGATAGATAGATAGATAGATAGATAGATAGATAGATAGATAGATAGATAGATAGATAGATAGATAGATAGATAGATAGATAGAAATTGATGGATGATGGATGGATGGATGGATGAGTAAAAGTGGATGGATGGGTGGATGGATAGATGGATGGATGGATAAAAGTGGATGGATGGATGGATGGATGGATGGATGGATGGATGGCTGGATGAACAAGACAGACAGACAGACAGATAGATAGATAGATAGATAGATAGATCTATGAATGAGGATGCATGAATGAATGAATGGATGGATGGATAAAATTAATGGATGGATTGATGGATGAATAAATGGATAAATAAAAATGGATGGATGGATAAAAAAAAAAAGATAGATGTAGAGATCAACAAATCTCTCAACAAATATTTTTAACCCTGGTGGAAAAAGCTTGAGTATAAGTGGAAGCCAAAATGCTGTAAAAGATTAATTTGTGTTAAATATTATTTGCTGGTCAGGGCACTTGGATAAAACAAAACAAAAAAAGCAGTCATAAACAAAGGCTAAACTCCTGTGAAAACTTCCTACTTTGTTTCCTTGGCTCTGTCCCCATTCATCCCACCCACAATGCCCCGCTGGAATTCCTAATGGGTTGGAGGGTGAACTCAAGGGGAGGGCTGGGGCTCCCGGCAGCATTCCGGCACAGAGATTCCAGCCAATGGCTCTAGATTGGAGAGGAGGAGACAATGCAGAGGGGGGAGTTCAGAATTGTGCCGGGCTTTGCTAGCTTCTTCCCATGAACCTCATGGACATGGTACACCAAAGACAGCGTGCTCCCACACACTGCAAAACAGAAACCTGTCAAAACCAATTACAGATGACTGGGGCGTCCAAAGAGACCACGGACATAGGATGAAATTGGGGTCACAGTAAGAGTTCAGAGAGGCCGTTCATAGAACCAATAGGTTACAGAGCACCTCCTGTAGCTTTTTGTCTTCCTCAATCCATGTTTGTCTTTAAGATGCCTTTCCATTAAGAACAACTGTGACATGAAGAACCACAGCTAGATTAAAGACAAGGGAGGAAGACTGATTTAATGGCATCTTGAAATGCATTTTTCAATTTATGCTCTATGCTTCTACATCCTGAACTGGGTTTATTTTATTTGCCAATTTACCAACTAAATAAAAAATAAAAAAACAGACATAAAATAGTGATTTCAGTCAACATAAGATAAAATGAGTCAAAATCATGTGGGAGAAAAGAGAAAGTGGAGTAATAAGAGAGATGTAACCTGGATAGCAACTGTTTAAGTTGCCTGAGATAATAGCTAATTGACCCTTCGCTAAGCTCCGCCCCTTTAGTTACTGTTGCTAACTAACTCATACCAGGTTGTGTAACATTCAGAATTGAAATAAAATTCTAGTTCATTTCTTGAATTTGAATTGAGGTAATAAACAAAAGGCAGAATTGCAAGTTGAATAAGGATTAAAATAATTAAAATAATTTGAAATTTAAATAAATCCATATGACTGTAATAGATAGATAACAGCCCATAGACATTTGTATTTAGTTTATACTGTACATTTCATCATAAATTATAATAATGCACATACACAAAAAAGGTTTTATTTTACGATGTAAAAAAATGCAAAGAAAAACAAAGTTCACAGAAAATAATACATTGACTACAACATAATTCTTGTTTTTGTACGTTCATTTTTGGCCAAAAATGATGTCCGCACAGTTTGGCATGTTTCATTGTGTTATCACAAATAAAACAATTGGCTTCAAGCACAACTACGCAATTTGCTTACAAAATATTTAACACATTTTTAGAATATTTAAATAAAGGGTGAAGATGTAGATTTTCATTGGACGGACATCACTTTTGGCCACACTGTAAAAAATGCTGGGTTGTCTCAATACATTTTCAAATATGGACAAACCCAACGATCGATGGATGGATGGATAAATCGATGAATGGAGTATCAAGTATCAAAATCCAGTATTCCAGAGAGCCACATAAATTAAGTGAGATCTGATAAGGTATTAAAAGATAACACAGACCAAGTGAGGTGGGATGTGAAAGTAACTGAAATGAAAACTGACACCTTTGCTGCTCTCAGTATCTGAAAAAAGGGTTGACCTTCCTCATGAACCTTAACATGAACAAAGCCAAAGAGCTTCTTAAAGGGCAAGAGGGATTGACACATCATCCACTGCCACACTCATTATGTCTTAGGAAAGATATTCATAAATGTCTAAAAAAATTAATTCCTGCATAATCATGAGATTAACTGATTGCAAGATGTCTGTCATTATTTAGCAAAGTAGGAAACAGAGCCTTATAAGGGAATGTGGAAATGTTGCAAACAATACTAACATGAAACAATGCAAGGATTAAAAGACCTCACTTCCTTTATACCGGTGTCCTTTTCAGTGCGGAACAAATAAAACAAAAAAATCTTTGTAGCTACACACTGAATGACAAATTCAGAGTGCTTTGAGATGAAGCCAGATTCACACGACCTGCACTGTGTTGATGTGCCAAGCAGGCACAGAGTTCATGCGCTCGACAGTGCCATCTATCGATCAGCTGAGGCACAGAAGGGCCTGTTTCTCAGAACTTCCTAAACAGGAATAACATGCTTGGAATCACCGGCAACAAACAGCCTGTTTTTTTTTCCAAATAACAGTGTGTTTTTTTCTTGTGATGATCATAGTACCTGTCAGTCAATGAATTCTCTTCAGGCTTATGATGACTAACTACAATGGTCATGTGGGCTACACATCATACTGGAGAACTGCTTGACTGCTCTTTTTGTCGGTTAAGATTAACTTACGACAAAGGTAATGTAAATGAAATGTATATGAATGAAAAGGGTGGGGGTGCACAATTAAATATCCAAAATCAGCTGATATACTGTATACACTACTGTTCAAAAGTTTAGAGTCAATAAGATATTATTATTAATCAGGATGCATTCAATTGTCCAAAACATACAGTAAAGTACACATTGTTATGATTCAACATTGGTAATAAGTAATGCTTCTTGAGCAGCAAATCATCATATTAGAATGATTTCTGAAGGATCATGTGACACTGAAGACTGGAGTAATGATGCTGAGTTTTGGCCTCAAATTCAAATAGAAATCAGTTATTTTAAAATCACATTAATATTTCACAATATTACTATTTATTTGATCAAATAAATGCAGCCTTGGTGAGCATAAGAGACTTTCAAAAAAATCTTACCAACCCCACATTTTTGAATGGTATAGGGGTGAAAACTTGAAGATCAAGATAAATTGTACTTAATTTGTCTTCCGGGAAACATGCAAGTATCTTCTGTTGCTTCCGAAGGGCAGTACTAAATGAAAAAAAAAAGATATTTAAACAAAATAAAAAAAATCTTCATCCCGTTTAAAAGTTTTCACCCCCAGCTCTTAATGCGTTGTGTTTCCTCCTGGAGCATCAGTGAATGTTTGAACCTTTTTTAATAGTTGTGTTTGAGTCCCTTAATCGTCCTCAGTGTGAAAAGATGGCTCTCAAAATCAATTGGCTTCAATCACTGCTGACGAGGGTTCAAATATGAAAAAGATGCTGGAAAACTGAAGAATGTGCAGGACCTGGAGGATTTTTCTGAAGAACATTGGGCAGTTTAACTGCTCTGGACAAACAAGAGACTCATGAACAACCATCACAAAACGAAAAAAACAGCCGTGGATCATCCAGGGAACGACACACAGTATTAGGAATCAAGGGTTCATAAACTTTTGAACAGGGTCATTTTAAGAAATTCAATGTAAATTAAATGTAAAAAATTTTTTTTTTGTAAAATATCATATTCAGGACAGCACTAAATAAAACATAAAACATTTTGTATGATCCCTCTTATTTTGTTAAAATTTTTCACAGATCCTGCAAGTGGTTCACATACTTTTTCTTGCAAGTGTATATAACGATATATACCGATGTCAATAGATACCAATAAATAAAAAAAATTAAAGGCTGATAACAATAAGGTACAGATATTCTGTGCATCCCTAATGTGCTAAAGAACTTTTAAAAGTGAGCAAAAAACGTGTGGATGGCAAAAGCACGAGACATTCAAGAGACATTTAGAAATCAAACCCTCAAATGATAACGCATTCAACCTAAGTAGTTCATGGCATATTAATGAACTCATTTTAAAGCCATGTGACTTCAATTTTGTACAGTAACCTCTTGATTTCAAATGTAAAATCTGCATCCTGAAGTAAAAACCAGTTGAGAAAAACTTGAAGTGATAAATATAATAATATAAAATGCTTGAATGGTGATTTCCAAATATAACACACTGATGCAGTTACTCAAGCTCCTCTGCTCTCCTAAATGGCTGTGGGAGTGGGAGGCAGGGTTAGGTAAGGTGATGTGGTAGTTTTGATGTATTATATCCCAGAATGCTCTGTCTGTTTTAGCAAAGTGCAAGGTTTGGGTGGCAGCCAGACTCCACTGTTACCATGGGAACTATTTACTCCAGTCTGGCATCAGAAGAGGATTTTAGCCTTTTACTACAGGATGAACCAGCAATACAAAGAAATACAACATGCTTGACCAAAGTGTACAGCTGCATGTATCATTTTTGAATTTCCCAAATATGGTCAAAGGTCCATCCCAGATGCCCAAAATCACCATAAATTCCAAATAAAAAAAAAAACATAGTTCTTGGAACAAACACAGTCATTTTAGACAGGAAGGAGAATTCCCCGGCAATTCCACAGAATCTGTTGCGTGTCAGCGAGGGATGTTATGTACAGCAGAGCGACAAAAACATTACTAGAAAAACATGAAATATTCGGGAAAGGACACTGATAATGATCTAAAAGTTCATGTGTTCATGAGGTTTGAAATGTGATGACTAAGAATTAGACTAAGGGATTTATTAGATTGTGTAAATTAAAGACCAAGCTTATTATCATAACATGTGATGTAGCGCTCCCTGCTGGCAAAGCCTGTGACAAACGCATCACCCCCACAGAAAAACTAAAAAGCTAAATCACTGAAAAAAAAACATTATCTTAATCAGTGAGTTTGTGAGTGTGTACTTGTACAACTATCTTTGTGAGGACCGGTCTGAGTTTTAGATCATCGGAGTGAGGACAAAGAAAGTAAAGGGAGGACATTTTGGCCAGTCCTCACTTTCTGAGACCTCTTTAAAGGCCTGTTTAAGGGTCAAGACCTGGTTTTAGGGATAAGGTTATAATTAGGTTAAGGGTAGGTTTAGGGTAAGGGTTCAGGTTAGACAGTTAGTTGTGATGGGTAAGTTGTGTGTGGGTAAATATCCAAAAATCCTTTAAACAAGCAACATTTACTTCAGTAGATAAAATTTATTTGATGGTCCTCTTTAGACATTTTGCTGATTATAAGCAACTTGCCCCTTCATGTCAATTAACTCTCATTAGAGTATTAGTAGACATTCTGCATAATATCTGCTAACACTATACTTTGGTCCCACAACAGAGTACATGTCAACTTATTCTACTAACCCTAACCTCTTATTTGCTTACCCTATTGCAGTGATTCTCAACCTGGCCCCTCAACATTCAAAGGCCCTCTTGTCTAAGCTAATATGTACCTCTGCTACTTCTAATGTCATTTTAAAAAATGATGTCAGTTTAATGTTGTACATCTTATAATTTTGTATTGTTAATTATTTTAAAATGTATTTATTTATTTTTTCATTTTAATTAAGATCATCGAAAAATACATAAGAGAACATCTGTTCTTAGTTAAAAAATAGGAATATTACAAACCAAAAAACTATAAAATAATCTTGTTTTTTTTGTTTAGATGTTTCGTGATGTTGTCATATTGTTCATTATATTTAGATATTTATAGTGGGTTGGAAAGGCAAAAATACTGATTAATACAATGTTTTTGTAAGTTAACACTTGTTAACAAACAAACAAAAATGCAAAAGGGATAGTTCACCTAACAAATAAAAGAAAAAAAAAACTAGCATCATTTTACTCACCATCTTCTAGCAGGTCTTTTCCACACAATGAAAGCGAAGGGGACTTTTGTTGTCAAGCTCCTGAAAGGACAAAGAAACAGTCTCAAGTCTTTTGCTTTGTGTGAAGAACAAGCTCAAATTTAACTCTCACTATGAACTTAGTAAATAATGAGAGAATTTTCTTTTTGGGCTAAAAAACAATAAATCAATAACAAAAACAAACAACATCATAACTGCATAGAAGTTGAAGTATATCATGTCATTTATGTGTGTATGTACATGAATCATTGTATACAGCAATGTAATTTTTTTTTATTATTAACAAAACTATTCTGGGTTTGAATCCCAGTGAACACAGTACACCTTAAATGTACTGCAAATCAATTTGGCGTGATGCAGTTACTCTGAATGCAGTGTCTGAATGCAAACTGTTGTGAAATCAGAATCTTAACAGGAAATGGACTGACTGGAAGAGTTTGAACCATCACAGCCAAACAAATCAGACAATTGAGTGCTGCCCAAATGATGTTGTAAACTGTTGGCAATAACAAGCGAATTCACTCATCCAGTGTCATTCCACTTTGACTTTTCTGACCTCATCTCTTATTTCCCAACCAGGGCTGTAAATACAGCCCATTGAGACTTTCTATTGTTTGCTAAATATGTGGAACTGAAGTCTAGGTGGATTGGGAGGGGGTCTTTTCCAGTAAGAGGCCGGAAACTTCTTCTTTCTGGGGAACCGAAACTTTCATATTTCACTTTCCCGACATCATATAAGCTTTCACTGAATGGACTTCTTCTTTTTAAAATGTCAGTATCAGGTGATGCCTAGCCTAGAAGGGGAGGAAGAGAGGAGGCCACACATTTAGTTAATTGTTAATTTTGTTTTAAATCAGATTCTGACCATCAAAAATCAAAAATGACCATCGCTGCATCTGAAATCGCATACTGTATATATAGTAAGTACTACATTTGGTTTGAAACTTGGGGTGTACTCACACTAGGCACGGGTGCCCGAGCGCGATTGTCCCCCCTCCCCCGCTGGCCTGCACTCACATTGCACTTAACGTACCGGGCCGGAGCACGCTTACGTCATTCACGATGCAACTAATAGACTGACTAATAGTCCAGGGCCGGCTAAACAATCCGCGCCCGGGCACAGTACGGAGCACTCACACTAGTCAACCGAACCAGACTTTGGGGGGTCAAACGCGCCCGGGCACGGTTCAGATCGCCTAGTGTGAGTACACCCTTACTTTGCGACCGTTAAAAAGGTTTGTTCTAATTTATATAGTATGTGTGTAGTATGAATGAAATTCACATGTACTACATTCGCCATGTTTTCATTATCATGTGACCTACCGCGTCAGTGGTGTCGCTTCACCGCCATTCACAAATCCTCTCCCGTGGTCTCATGGGATAGTAAAGTGTCCATCGAATGCGCATTTCAAAATCTCACCGGAATAGGTCATCCGGGTACTTTTTGCCTATACTGTTTTATGAATACTATAAATTAGGTCATACTTCTCGGCTCACATACTGTTTTTCGCATACTATATAGTATGAAAATAGGCATATTCAGCGCATGGCTGCGTCTGAAATCGCACACTCTCTGAGTAGGTACTTATTTTGAATAATTAAGTACTTCACGACCACTAAAAAGTAGGAATGGCTGACGCGAAACTGACGTTTCGAAGCTTTGTCGAGATGCCGAAGCGCAGATGTTTCGAAACACTGCTCCGAACTGTGATTCAAAACACCCATGTCACGTGACTACGGCTAAATGAAGCTTCGAAGTGTTTCATCAGGTGGCGCCTGTCGAAACTGCATTTGATTGAAAGGGGCGAGAACAAACCACACAGTTACACATCTGTATGAACCTAATTCCCCACAGTTTAAAAGTGAAGTTAATCCATCTTCACATCGTGGGTTTTTGTGAGAGATTTTGTGATAGCAGTGATTTTGTGATATAAGTGAGATTTATAGTGCGCTTTGGTTAGTTATATTTAGGCTAGATTTAAATTAGATATATTGACTGATAGGTTTAGACAATGACAGATAGTTAGGATAGATATAGTGACACATTCATATAGGCTAAGTTAGATAGCGACATAAATTAGAGATATAGAATTATATAGATATAGATTCATAGGTGATATATAGATAGATATATTAATAGAATAAATACAAATGGAGGCTCCACGTAAGAGATGCCGTACATTTGTGGTGTGGGAGCATTTCCATTTGGAAAAACCAAATAAAGTGAGATGTGTGTATTGTGATAGGCAGCTAGCCTTCTGCAACAGTACATCATC
Organism: Rhinogobio ventralis; assembly: GCA_039654625.1. NCBI lineage: Eukaryota > Metazoa > Chordata > Actinopteri > Cypriniformes > Gobionidae > Rhinogobio > Rhinogobio ventralis. The sequence goes on from CM077211.1 coordinate 32,069,022, forward strand.
CATGATGCGCCATTTGAGGAGCACCTATCCTGCCATTTTGGAGGGTGCAGAGGATGGAAACATTCCCCCTGTACCTAGGCCTGCTACTGACACTGCTCATTTGTATGTACTTGCTAAAAAAATATTTGTGCATGCCAGCAACAAGTGTCCCTTGTGAGAGGATTTTTTCAAAGGCTGGAGAAATTATATGTAAAAAAAAAGAAGTCGGCTAAATCCTTCAACAGCAGAGCAATTGATATTTTTGAATAAAAATGTTATGTAACAAATGTGACACATTGTGGCTTTATTTATTTTATTAATCTTAATTTTTCATGACCAAAAAAAACAGTTATTCACAATGAGGAGGCTACAGGTTACAAAACTAAGATCATGTAGCTGTCAGACAGATGTTAAAAACTATTTTTACATGGATCGTCAAGGTTATTTCAGATCAACACATGCAAGTGACCACTAGGTGTCGCCGTAGAGACGGGTGTCGGATTGTTTCGAAGCTTCGAAACAATATGGCACATTTGCTTCAACTGTTTCAGTGCTTCACGAAGCCTCGGTCTGCCCATCCCTACTAAAACGTATGTTCTATATAGTATGAATGCGTGTAGTTTGAATGTAATCTGGACGTACAACATTAGCCATGTTGCATTACCAGCGTCAGTGGTGTCACTTCACTGCCATTCATAAATCCTCCCCCGTGGCCTCATGGGATAGTAAAGTGTCCATCATATGCACACTTCAGAATCTCGCTGGAAGTAGGTCATCCAGGTACTTTTTGCCTACTCATTTAGGAGTACTGTGAATTCGGACATACTACTCTTGTCACATACTTTTTTTCGCCAACTATATCGTGTTTCTGATTTCTGATGCAGCCCATGACGCTGATTGCAATGTCCTGTATGATGTGGCCTAAATCTTAATAATCTGAATCAAATTTGTTGATTCAAATATCCCAAGGACCCATCCATGATCTCAAAACACTTATCTTCAGGTTATTTGGGGGTAACTGTTTCTGTAAACACTGCAGGAATGCTCAATCTGGTTCCTGGAGATTCACCTTGCTGACTTTTTTTCAGTACACCTGCTTTTCCATTGTGGTGGTTGACAAATTGACATAAGGTGCATTTCTGTCACCTGCTGGACTGGAGTGGGGAGTGTAGCTGTTTGGATAGTGGAGGAAAAGGGGGGGAAATCCTAAAATATATGAATAAAAAAATATAGACACAGCTGAATAATTAAGTTGACTTTAAATATCTAATTATCTTAAAATAATCATTATAATATCTTAAAAATCACATACAGTCAATGACCCAATATATCTGACACATTGCTGCATATCTTGCCAATATTATCACATCATATAAAGGAAGATTCAAGAAAAACAGAATGACATAATGACAAAAATCTCACAAATCTCACAAATATTGAGGTGATATTCTACCACTGTTCATGTTCTACCACTAGATGACACTGTTGTTGTTTGTACTGCATTTAAAGCACATGGTGTTCCAGTCTGCAATTGTTCAAAAAAACGTCAATACTGGTGGCTAGAAATGATGGATGGTTAATATTATCATCATTATGTTTTTTCCCCAACCCATGCTGCCTATTAAAAGTGCTTGTGAAAGTGTAAAGATGGCATGTATGTTATTCTCTAAATATAAATATATTGAACATGTAATGGGCTTGATTTTTAATGATCATTTTCACAGATTGTTAACTCTTTTTATATGATATAGTGAAAGCTGATATAAACTATTTTCCGGTCACACATGGGTCTCCAGAGTGTCCGGTCACAAGACACGGTATGAATATTACTGTATGATTGATGGAGGACAGCTTACTATGGACTTTTACAGATATATTGAAAAAGTTATGCAAAATCTTATACAAAATATATAAAATATTATAAGATGTATAGGCTAAGATGCAAAGTGTATTTGCAAATGACACCCTAAACTGTATTACGGATGCCCTGGTATAAAACTTGTAAAAGATAAATACAGGCCTAGCTACCGTATTAAAAGAAAAAAAGCACCACTGGAAGATGTTGGAAGTAGTTATTTTTATTAAAGATTATGAGGGCACATGAATTATAAAACAAAAACAAAGATGTGCATGTGCATTTATAATAAATACTGCAATATTCCATAAACATAAGAATTGGTGATTTGATTTCATGGTGACTATTTATTTATGTTAAATGATTAAATTAATGTTCATTTTCAGTTTTATTTTTCCACAGTTAATGCAAACAAATGCAAAGTCTGTACATTCAAATTCTATTGAACAGTAACTTGCTGTAACTTTACACTCCTCTTACAATCCCTCTCGTTGTCACTGGAAAGGTTGTGACTATCAGGACATCTTAAAGTCACCTGAACCATCATGAGTAAATATTTGAGCGAATGTAGGTTTTACAGTCAAGGATACACTGTTCAGTTTAATAATGTGATGTCCTTTCGTACTCCTGCTGTCATCGCACACAGATCTTCACACTTCATTACCCACACTCATAACATTCACAGGCCACTCGCTATAAATATTCAGCGACGCTGCAGGACTCACTCATGGATCAAATGACTGTCATCACAGATATCAAGTTCTTTTAAATCCTGTACGGATTTTAAAAGATAAATAAATAAATGATTTGAGTGCAGCTCAAAAACAATACAACATCAAATTCAGTCCAAACTAATATAGGACACAAAAAAATGAACATGATTCCGATTGCAGCGGGGCGAGTAGGACTGGTTACATTTGGTGCCGTTGACCCGGATGGGAGTGAGGTTTGGGGGGGGTGAGTGTAACTGTCGTAGGCCACTAAGAGCTGTGCGTGTAAACTCCCCTGATCTCAAGAGGCACTCTATCGACAGATGCTAGAGGCTGCAGTCTTTAGCCACCTTGTTAGAGTGCTCGCCTCCAACACCAGTGACCCAGGTTCAAATCCCACTCGGAGCGTGTCGAGTATGACCGGTTACACATAACACAGGTGGTAAAATAAAAAACCACAAGGTTCATCAAATTTATGTCACCCACAAAAGGACGAAACACCATCAACACCACCATAACTAACGCAATTACTATTAACTAAACAACATAAAAAACCCTAAAGTACACAAAGGAGCTGCATGATTAATTGGTAAAAGATTGTGATCTCGATTCAAGCACCCACGCAATCTTATTCCTTAATGCCAATTATTCAGCTGTGTCTATCAAATCTGTTGAAAGTAACTTGACGCTTCAAATAAAGATTGTATCAATTACACCAGTTGGGGCGCAAGTGACTTAAATTTTTTTTTGTCTTTTTCATTGAATCATTCATTCAAGAGATTCATTCAAAAATGCTGATTCCTTCTGTAATGAAACAAGGTTGTATCCGAAATGTCCCCTAAACCCTCAATTCCCTACTTGCTTTATACTCGTTATTGTGGTCCAATGTGGGATAGAATGAGTGCACTCGATAACGTCCTCTATGGTTTCGGATACCACTACAAATGGCTGTCCCCTCAAATAATGCCCTATTTGAGTGTATAGGGGGCAATTTCAGATTCAGCCTAAGTTTTGAGAAAGCTAGAGCAGCACTCCGGATAACCACCATTAATTTGTTTATTTTGTGTATATTTGCTTCCCAAATTTAATCAAACTTCGATAGATAACTTTTTACTTAAAGCATCCGACAAATGACAAAATTACATCTTCCAAGCAACTAATTCGAGGGGAGCAAACACGTCTAAAAAACAACAAGCCCAGAAGCTAACAATTCCCCGTCACAGAACGTGAAAGATCTTTTTGCTGAAATTAGTCAAATGAACACTTTGCATGGGGTAGCAAATGATGGGATAACATTTAATCTCGAGAATTGCATCGAATCGCCTGACTGGTGACACTGAGAGGATGGCGAAACTTGTGGACAAACTCTGGAATAAAGCTGAGGATTTGGAAAAATCGCAGCAGATGGAATAACATCAAAATAATCAGCCTTAAAGAGGGGAAAGAAGCAGGCTGCAAAATGAACAAGTATGTACAAAAGATCCTGTCCAAGGGGCTCGGGTTGATGGGACCGGAATTCGAGATTGAGCAGAGTCATCGGAGTCTAGGCCTAATGATGATCAACGTCCCCATCCCCATGTTGGTAAAATTTCTGTGTTATACCACGAGGGTGAAAGTCCTGGCAGCAGCAAAAGAGGAGGGGATTTGAATGAAGAAGAAAAAGTAAGAAGTTACTCTGGGACCACGAGGTTCAACATACCCTGGGAAAAAAGTTTTACAGGTTTTTACTGACCACATGGAAGTGGAAAGATATATAAAGGAGCACATCCAACTACAAGGAGGTGACAAGTAAATCACTGTGACTGGAAATATGCAAGTCGAAGTATTATGTTACATGTTTGAAATGGTGGGCCGGGGGGAAAGCTTTTGGGTCTGTCTTCCCAAGTCTGCGAGTGCATGCTGACTGTGAGCATCACGGACCAAATGTGTGACCTAGAAGTTTGAGCTTATTTTTTTATCCTTTATTTGTTTTGTTTTCTGTATGTTTTTCAATGTTCTATTGTTCAGAAAAATGTTGGAAGTTAAATTGTTGGTTTTCAATCAGAAATCAGAGTGTATACTACCAGTTTATATGTTAAAGGTTTATTTTTTCTTTCTTTTTTGGAACTTAAGGAAGTTGCATTGGAGCACAGCAGGTGCAAAGTGTTACATTTTATTAGTGTGTCATGGATAGACAATGTGTAAAGCAATAGGAGTGGAGTAGCCATTCTAGTGAATAAGAAAATACATTTTGTATTAATGAATCAACATAAAGAAAAGGAAGGTTGTTTACTCGGCACAGAAGCAAAGCTCAATGATGTTAAAGTAGTGATGTGTAATGTATATGCACCAAATAAGGAGGAGCCTGTCATGAGGTAAACAAAATATTAGCTAACCTCAAGGGATGTGTTATACTTGGAGGTGACTTTAATCAAACTATGGATGGCATCCTGGACAGAAGTCAAAACAACATCAGATCAAGCCCTCAGATCACACTTTCAAAGATGGCAATGGAGATATTTGGAGATTAGATTGAAGACCAAGTATTATGAGAGTGGGGAAAAACTGGAAAACTCCTTGCTAGGCAGATAAAGCAACATGATGCATCTCATGTCATACCGGCAATTAAGAATCTATTTGCAGTCAGAAGTAAAAAAAAAAAAAAAAAAAAAAAAAATTATCCAATGTTATATTGCCCACTTGAACCCCTGACGAACGATACTCAATAACATATATTATACTCTATAACATATAAAATCTGGAAATGCGCCAGGCTCTGATGGATTCCCAGAATAATATTATAAGAAGTTTGTCGATGAGTTGACCCCAATATTAACTGAGGTATATTTAGAGAACATGAGGATGTTTCCTGACAGGTTTAACGAAGCCTTAATATCACTCATACCAAAACTGGAAAGAGATACGATGGATCCTGCTAATTATCGTCCAGTAAGTTTCTTAAAGGGGTCCTATGCACCTTTTTTACAAGATTTAAAATAAGTCTGATGTCCTCAGAGTGTGTATGCGAGGTAGTGATGGGCATTTTTGTCCTCAAAAAATTAGTACGCGAGTACTCGGGGGGCCCGGGGCGTGTGCGGGGGCCGGGGCATGGCCGTCATGAAGATATGAAAATATTTTTAGACTGTTACGAAAATTAATGTTGATACAAACATGATATTAAACCATGTTTATGAAAACATGAACATATGACTAGTAAAAATAACTGCTAGATTATGATGCATCAATGTTTTTGAAAAAGAAAAATCTAAAAACAAAATGACCATCTCAACCCACTCAATAATATCGGGCATTGCATTTGAGCTGAAACTGAATAAACACTACCCTGCAGAGCTTTGCTAGTTGGTTAATAAACTCAACCAAATGCATCCTATATTAAATTAATCAAATATATACCCATTTCAACTTCCATCTGCACAAAAGGACACAAATGCGCACGTGAACTTGACTGTTTTTACAGGGAATGGCTTGAAGGGGAAACTCCCATTTTGAATGTGCTCTTCCCTTAAAAACAACGCTTAACTCAAGCACAGAGAATTTACAACATTCTGACACAATCTTGTTCTCATTATAATGCTATAGCTACACGACAGATTGGCGCTGCACATCTTGCACTTAATTTTATTTTTCATGATCAAAGTGATTACAGACACTGTAATTTCTGTATTTTCGAAGCCATAATGAGCATAACTATAAATAAAACATAGGTCTACTGTTAAAAAACATGAAAACAAAATAACACTGCTGCATTATTAATATCATCAATGATTTTGAAAAATAAATAGCCTGTCTTAAATAACCCAGAGTCGATAATGTCGGCATTGCATTTGAGCTGAAACTAAAGAGTGAATGAACACCAGCCGGTATAACGGCAGCACTTTGCTAGCTGGTTAATAAACAACCAAACGCGTCCTTTATGAGATTAATCAGATATAGACAACATAAAAGTAATCTTACAACTTGCATCTGCACAAAAGGACGCAAATGCATGCGTGAACTTGACCGCGCTAGTCTGATGTAACGTTTTCCTTTAACAGTGCGCTGATACACACGGAACTAAAGCACAGTGTCAACTGATCCCTCACTATTTTCGCAAGGTTCTCAGTGTGCAGAATTCTCCCACTTGAAACAGACAGCCCACTACAAGAAGATTTCAACTGGACTTCACTCATTGACCACACTTTTGCTCTCTTTCCTTTTTTATTTTTGAAAGTTCGATGCGGTGTTCATTTAAATCAACCATTCAGTGAAAAACCTTTAAAACACAAATAAACACCATTTTAAGAGCACAAACAGATGCAGTCAAATACAAAACAGGATTTAGCACACAAACACGATTTAAATGATTGATTTTAAATTACCACAAAGTTGTAATCAGAAGATATTCAAACTTCTGCAGCAGATATTCCAACATTTTCACAGTAAATAAATTAAATTTCATACCGGCAACTTCTCCATTGTTTGTAGTAGCTTAATTCTGCACAGAAGAGTTTTCTCCGGTCCAAATAATGAAAAGTTGGCAGTGCTCCCTTTCCTGTCCTGCTGCTACTCTGCCATGAGTCTGTCTCTACCCTGCTAATTAACAGATCAACTTCACCTGGTGCATACTGGCTGGTGATTGGGGGAGGGGCACAGCCATCAACCAAGAGCCAAAACACCTCCCACTCAATCTTCCAACGACAACCGCTGGAAAGATCGCAAAACTCCAAGGCAAACTTGTGGTCAGAGCTTCTCGTCCAGGCCTTCTGTCTGCTCCTCAAATGGCAGCAGGATAACTAGGCTTTGAACATCCCTGTGTAGGACTGTGGACTGAAAGTCCTTTCGGGCCCCAGAGGCAGGACACTTGGATGCTGATTTTTCTGGTCTCACCTCAGGGACACAGCAGCTTGGAGTGATTCTAACATTCACATCCCGCACGACACCTCTGGAATAAGGGTTTACACTAACAATTCTTCCTAGCTTGAACTGACCCCTCAATGCATTCTGGTCACACAGCCAAGCGAAATCTCCAACAGCAAACGTTCCTTTGTGAGGTATGCCATTTGCTTCTCACAAACAGGTTGGGACCGGCGAGCTGGCTCCAGGACCTCCAGAACCTATTGACCTGGCACTGCATTTCCCGGAGTCTCTTATAGGGGTAGCTTGTGAAGTCAAATGTCTTAAAGTCACCACCTGAAGATGCTCGTCCCAGTAGAAGCATATTGGGTGTGATGTACTTCACGCTGTCTTCACACTTGATTGAGTAACTCTCGTCGTGTTAGAGGGTCTGGCATCTGAGATCTAACTTGCTCTAGCAAAAGGTCTTGGCCAGGTCTCATCTTTTTCCTTCTTTTTGAGAAGTTTATTCTGACCATGATATGAAACTTGTCATCTTCCTAGATATAACCAAGGCCAAGAGCTTTGTTGTCTTCAACCTTGAACTGGTTTGGTAGGGCCACTGACCACGGAGTTGCCTCCTCTTCCTGTTTCCAAGCAGACTCCCTCTTACTTTGGCCAGAGAAAACCCATGGCTTCAGCTCGAACCCCCCTTCTTTCAGGATCTACTCCACATTTGCTGTGATGATCTTGAGCTGGTCCAAGTTGTTGTAAGAGGTCAAGATGTCATCCACAGAGCTGTCCTCTTGTAGCACTCAACACTCTTCCCTAAGGTGGCTAAACTGGGGAAAATTGGCTGTCTCCCTCATGGCGATCTGAGCAATACAACCTGCTGGCTTGTCTCCAATGTTGACCCTCATGATTGCATACTCCACTAGCTTTTCCTCTTCAGAGTCCCGCCATAAAAACCTGTGCAAGTGTACTTCTCTGTCTTCGAGCCAAACTGAATTATACATTTTTTTTTATATCTCCCAGGGCAGCGAAGACACCCCTCCGGAACTTGAGAAGCACAACACGGATTGAGGTGAGGACATCTGGACCTTTAAGCAGGAGGTCATTTAGACTCAGGCCTCTGAACTTCTGACTGCTGTTCCAGACAAGTCTTACTGGAGTCGTGACAGAATGTGGATTTGGAGCGATGAGATGACTGATATACCAAACTGGTCCGGACCAAGTCTCTCAGTCCTCAGGAAGGTCATCTCAACCACCTTTCTGTTGTTCTGCAATGTGGATGGATCTTCCATCCAAAGATATTTGGCATGCCAGTGGGGCCTCTCACTGTGGTCATCTGCAACTACATATGTAGGGCCACTTCTCACCACCTCCAGCTCTCTTTCTTCAGCAATGGTCGTCTCTTTACCACCTGGTTGGCAGTTTCGACAACGGCAGCCTCCACATCTTGGGTCACAGGCAGCACCAATACTTTCCCATCTCCACCACTCGAGGAAGTCACGGGTAGTAGCTGCAGAACAAAACTGCTGAGGTTGGATGCTTAATGAGCTTTGCTGACTTGGAGAATGAATTGGTACCACACAGGTAAGTTCTTCATATTTCACAGCAGCAGTCCTCATGGACCTTGCGAAATGCGTTCTGGACATATGGGCTGATACTGCGATTTCTTCAAACAGCTCAGGATGGGCACCAGTGACTGTCTTTCCCAATGGTCCATCCCACAGCACAAGGTCTCCGACCATGCAGACTTTCTGGGGAGCCAGCTGACCTTCCTTGTAACTTATAAGGAGGTGGATCTCTCTTGGCCTCACCAGTTCACCAAGTGGAACATCTGGGAAGAACTTTTGCAATTGTTTGGCTGTCACATGCCTGTGGACGTCTGCAATGCTGTCCAGACCATAACAAACCAACTGATGGACCTTGAGGGTGCCTCTTGGAGTGCTGACTCGGATCTTCAGCAGGTAACGTTTTGTTTTGACCAGGACCTTCATGCCTCCAACGCCATGGACCACGAGCGTGATGTCTTCACTTCTAAGGGTTGAGTCGATCAGCTGCCTCATGGGTGATGTAATTGGTGTCTGAAGCTAGGTCAATCAGAGTACCAATCTTCTGACCAGTGTTGGCTGTAACCTCCAGGAGCATCATAATGACAGGCCACTCCACTAAGCCATTTTCTGCTAGAAGGCCTGATTACTTGTAGCATGGGAACTCCTGGACACCGTGTTACAGAAAACATCTCAACATTGTTGGGCTTGTTCAGGTGATAGTTTTCCAAAAAATTCTTCCTGGGCCTCTGTGTAGTTCTTTCGGTCTTCACCTCCCACTATACTGACTTTGCTCCTTCTCTGGGCCATGTTCCCTCTGGACGCTTCAGCATTAGGGCACAGATAATAATGATGGTCTGTTATTCGCTGGTCCTTACACTCTGGATTCTTACATAGGAATGAAGTCTTGCAGTGGTCATCATCACCATGACTTTCCAGACATTTCATGCAGGCTCCCAGTCTTCTTACTGCATCCTTCTCTGTGAGCTCCACAAAGCACACACCCTAAGGGATAGCTACCTGACTGATTTGAGGCTCTAGTTCTGGCTTGCCTTGGCTCGGACCTGGTCTCCCTCCTTGGTGAGTCTTCATCTCTCAATTGGTCCAGCTGCTCGTAGATGCTTTCCTGACTCTTGAGGAAAACCAGAAGACTGTCAAAGCGCTTGTCTGGCACCACAGCAGTGCTCTTCTCAGCTGCATAGAGAAGCCACTCATTCTTCAGCGCATCAGGGAGTTTACTTTGACTTAGGTCATCAGTGGGTTCTTTATAGCACTGGTGTCACCAAGGTCACTCAGGTCTTGAAGGGCTCTCTCAACAGCTTGAATGAGCTCAACAATCTTTTTTGGCTGGTGGCCTCTGACAGCTGGAATCTTTTGAATCTCCTCAACTATCTCAATGGCGATGGCAGTTGGGCTTCCAAAGCGGTTCTCCAGCACACGGAAGATATCGTCTGCTGTATTATGAGACATCAAACGAAGATCTCTCGTTATTTTGTCATCCAGGCTGTCAAGTAGATGGAGCTTTTTGACTTCTTTTGACCTTGTTGGCTCCCCTTGTTTTTGAAGGGCTTCCCAATCTCTTCTCCAGCAGTGAAATTCACGCCTAATGCCAGTAAACTTAGGAAGGATGGTTTCAGTTTAATAGCTGGTGTTGGGTAGCTGATGGAAGCTGCCGTCACTACTCTTTCTGCGTCGTCTTCAGCTTTTGCTTGAATGAAGTCTGCTTTTCTTGAAATTAACTTGGGAAGGGCTTGCTCAAGTTTTCGTATGCGATACTGGAAGTCTTTCTGCTCAGCGGGAGGAACCCAACATTTCCACTGCATATGCAGCTCTTTTGCAGTTTTAACTAGTCTTTCTAGATGGTCTAGCTTGAAGTCAAAGGCCTCTTTATTGACACTAGTTTTGATAGATGACACACACTCTGCCTCATCCTCTGCAGCCTTTACCGCCATAACTAGCTCCTCTTCTCCAAAGTTGGACCAAATTGTCTTTTGGATGAGATCTTTCAATTCCTTTAGTTTCATCTCACACTCATTTGCAGTTTTTCTACATCAGACTTTTGCTGCTCATTCAACACAGAAACATCTGCATCCAGATTCACTTCTGCAATATACTGGGCCTCCACATCATCATTGGTTTCCATGACTTTGTTGGCCTCAATTGTGAGCTTTTTGAAACGGTCCCTGAGCTCCTCTTCAGACAGCATTGTGTACATCCTAATGACATTGTTGGCCAGCCGGGAGAATTGGTGTTTCGCCGTTGTTCTGTTGGCTTTAAGTTGCTCCAGTGACTTTGAGTCAGCCATTCTCCATTCCAACAGGATACAGGTAAAGTGATGGCTCACACTTCTTGATTCAGTGTCTTACCAGGTTTCTGGCCTTCCTTGGTGTAACGGTTTTTCACTGTCAAGGGATCCTTCAGTATTTTTGCAAGGTTCTCAGTGTGCAGAATCCTCCCACTTAAAACAGACAGCCCACTACAAGAAGATTTCAACTCTTCACTCATAGACCACACTTTTGCTCTCTTGCCTTCTTTTTTATTTTTGAAAGTTCGATGCAGTGTTCATTTAGTCAACCAGTCAGTGAAAAACCTTTAAAACACAAATAAACACCATTTTAAGAGCCCAAACAGATGCGGTCAAATACAAAACAGGATTTAGCACACAAACTGAATTTAATTTACCACAAAGTTGTAAGCAGAAGATATTCAAACTTCTGCAGAAGATATTCCAACATTTTCACAGTAAATAAATAAAATTTCATACCGGCAACTTCTCCATTGTTTGTAGTAGCTTAATTCTGCACAGAAGAGTTTTCTCCAGTCCAAATAATGGCAAGTTGGCAGTGCTCACTTTCCTGTCCTGTTTTCTGCTGCTACTCTGCCACGAGTCTGTCTCTACCCTGCTAATTAACAGATCAACTTCACCTGGTGCATACTGGCGGGTGCCTACTGGCTGGTGATTGGGGGAGGGGCACAGCCATCAGTTTGCCAAAACACACAGAGAATTTACATTCAATCACAATTGTGTTCTCATGATAATGCTATGTAAATGACAGATTGGTGCTGCACATCTTGCACTTAACTGTATTTCATGATCAAAGTGATTCCAGGAATCGCTGCAGTGCACGCTTTCAAATCCAGTTTCACTTTATTTTGCCCTGGAAGGCTTGCTGTCTAACTGACCAATCAGACCTCAGGTACCGCCCAAGATGCTGTAATAAACAATCCAAAAATAGACAAATATTTTTTTTTAAGTCACGGCGATCGTTGCTGTCACGTTCAAATTACTCGAGGACTCTTGCCAATCCCCCACAGATAATTTTTTATAGCATGTTAAAATTGGCACTTTTTGAGGGTGCACAAAAATGCACAGTTTTTGTGTGTCCCTTTAAATGCAAATGAGCTGCTGCTCCCCTCTTTCAAGAAGAGGGCGGAGCTTCAAGAGCTCATGTTAGCTGCTCCAATTACCTCAGGCAGACACGCACTGAAAATGTCCGAAACTGTTCAGCCTTTTATGTTCAATAAATCTGTTGTGTGGGAACTGTTGTAAAATCAATGCCTTCAGAGCCAGAGAATATATGCTACATGAAGATAGAACAGATATCGTTTAGTTTAATTACGGTTATAACTTATGTTGTCATCTTGCTTTTATGACATGCTATTGCATTTGTGTTACTTACTGTATTGCAATAAATGTGAAAAGACGGATGCGACAGCTTGAGCAGACTCCCAAATGTACTCTACTACAAAAACTCTTCCTCTTCTCAACATGGCCTTTGTTGTGTGTTTCCGGGGGCGGGGTTTATGTAAATTTTAGGGTTAGTGAAGAAGCTCATTGTAGTCCCTACCAGCCGTTTGTTGTAGTCCTTAAAAAGCTATTTCTTTAAAAGAAAATATCTCCCTTTGCTTTGAACTTTGAGCATTATAACTTTGCAGCTGTTGTTTATGCTCAAACAGCAACATTACACACTAAATAAAGTTAAAAATCAAATCATAATCAACCACCCCTTTAAATGTAGATTGTAAAGTGTTAAAAAAATTATTAGCCTCACGATTTGAAGGTATTTCACCTCAAATTATACACAGAGATCAGGTGGGCTTTATTAAAAATAGATCATCTAACAATATGAGAAGGCTATTACATCTCATGTGGATGAATCATTCTAATCTAGATCCCATTGCTGCAATATTGCTTGATGCGGAAAAGGCCTTTGATAGGGTGGAGTGGGGGTTTCTTTTAGTGGCCTTAGAAAAAAATGGTTGAAGTGGGTTAAAATTATTTTCTCCAATCCTAAAGCAGCTGTAATAACTAATGGAATAACTTCATCTTTTTTTAATCTATAGGTCTACCCGCCCAGGCTGCCCTCTTAGTCCACTACTTTTTACATTTGTTTTGGAACCACTTGCTTCAATGATCAGAGAGGTGTATTTGCAGGGGAAAGAGAACATGCTGATGACATATTGCTAGTAGTTCACTTTTTCCCCGCCAGTGTTTTAAAAAAAAGTTTCCAGCCACCGCCAGGGTTTTTGATCATTTTCACAAAAATGTAATGGCCCATAGAATATTTTGTTGTATGAATATCTGAACATACACTCACCTAAAGGATTATTAGGAACACCATACTAATACTGTGTTTGACCCCCTTTCGCCTTCAGAACTGCCTTAATTCTACGTGGCATTGATTCAACAAGGTGCTGAAAGCATTCTTTAGAAATGTTGGCCCATATTGGTAGGATAGCATCTTGCAGTTGATGGAGATTTGTGGGATGCACATCCAGGGCACGAAGCTCCCGTTCCACCACATCCCAAAGATGCTCTATTGGGTTGAGATCTGGTGACTGTGGGGGCCATTTTAGTACAGTGAACTCATTGTCATGTTCAAGAAACCAATTTGAAATGATTCGAGCTTTGTGACATGGTGCATTATCCTGCTGGAAGTAGCCATCAGAGGATGGGTACATGGTGGTCATAAAAGGATGGACATGGTCAGAAACAATGCTCAGGTAGGCCGTGGCATTTAAACGATGCCCAATTGGCTCTAAGGGGCCTAAAGTGTGCCAAGAAAACATCCCCCACACCATTACACCACCACCACCAGCCTGCACAGTGGTAACAAGGCATGATGGATCCATGTTCTCATTCTGTTTACACCAAATTCTGACTCTACCATCTGAATGTCTCAACAGAAATCGAGACTCATCAGACCAGGCAACATTTTTCCAGTCTTCAACTGTCCAATTTTGGTGAGCTCGTGCAAATTGTAGCCTCTTTTTCCTATTTGTAGTGGAGATGAGTGGTACCTGGTGGGGTCTTCTGCTGTTGTAGCCCATCCACCTCAAGGTTGTGCGTGTTGTGGCTTCACAAATGCTTTGCTGCATACCTCGGTTGTAACGAGTGGTTATTTCAGTCAAAGTTGCTCTTCTATCAGCTTGAATCAGTCGGCCCATTCTCCTCTGACCTCTAGCATCAACAAGGCATTTTCGCCCACAGGACTGCCGCATACTGGATGTTTTTCCCTTTTCACACCATTCTTTGTAAACTCTAGAAATGGTTGTGCGTGAAAATCCCAGTAACTGAGCAGATTGTGAAATACTCAGACCGGCCCGTCTGGCACCAACAACCATGCCACGCTCAAAATTGCTTAAATCACCTTTCTTTCCCATTCTGACATTCAGTTTAAAGTTCAGGAGATTGTCTTGACCAGGACCACACCCCTAAATGCATTGAAGCAACTGCCATGTGATTGGTTGATTAGATAATTGCATTAATGAGAAATTGAACAGGTGTTCCTAATAATCCTTTAGGTGAGTGTATATCAAAAGAAAGAATAGCTTCTTTAAATAAAAAAAACCCTCTGCTTTAAAAACGAAAAAAAAAAAAAAACTTTTTATTCTTTATTCATGCATTCCTTTTTTATCAACACTTAAATATGGGTAAGTAAAAAAAAAGCAACATTTTGAACAAAACCAAAAATCACGTTTTTGTCAAAGACTACATCCAGATCAGATTCACAACGATGAGCAAACACAGATGGAGTAGATCGAGTCCATCAACACCCCTAATGCTTGCACAGTCCTAGAGCTCGTCCTAGGTCGACATTTCATTCAGTAACATTAGATGAGAGTGCTCTCATTGACCTACAGCCAATGAGAGTGCTCTACAGGGCAGCAGGAAGAAGCACCAGAATATCAGTATTTTAATAGATATATTTACAATTATATTAAACAGAAACAAAGCACAAACATTTGCTTGACCAGCCGCAACAGCAGCACATTGCAAAATGATTTATTTACCTCCATTTCTCTTTACAGAACACAGTCATTGCTTCCTATGTCATCCCAACCATTTCCTTCACAATAATCTTTTTTTCTTTGCAAAATAAGCGCACAGACAATTTGGATATATTTTTAATAACAATTCTAGTCTCACACGAGAACTCCAGTCTGACGCACGTGTGATCTTGCGTTGTTTTCTTGTCACTTCTCGCGTGTGTTTGCTTGTGAAACGTAGTTTGCGGGCGGGACAGAGCTGTCAGCGATTCTTCCTCTTAAAGGTGGGGTAAGTACTTTCTGGTAACCGATGTTGATATTTCAAATCACCAAAACAAACACGCCCCTATTTTGATAGCTCCACCCCACACATACGCAACTATGGCGGAATCTGTGTGTTACTATGGTAATCCAGGTCGAATGTTCAATAAAAAAGTCATCCCTTCCATCCCAAAAACACAAACACATTTCTCATGAACAACTCGATAACATGAGCACGACAGTCCAACTAACGAACATATTACAATTATGACAAGATTAGAGTGTTATATCGATGACGAAAAGAGGAACCAAAGGAAACAAACATATATTAGGAGTATATTATCAACACACTTTGAGAGCTGACGCTTGAAACAGACAGTGATGATGATGTTTAGACGCTTCAGGCTTATACGGTGTGGAAATGAATGGGTCTTTATCATCGCTGAAGTGAACGACAATACGATCGCAAATGGACAAACAAGTGAACATGACACATGATCATATTCAAGCAAAAGCCAGAATATATTAGTTCTGTGAAACAAAACAAAACCAATGTTACTCGCCTATCAAGAACAAATAAAGCAACCTCGGCCTTCCCGTTCCTTGAGTTCTCTCCAGCTGGGAAGCTGATACTTCTTGCCTGATCGTAAGCCTTCTTTTGTTCCACAGACATCTTCCACTTTAGTTTTTTATCTGCCATCTCTCTCTTTCTGCCATCTCTCTTTCATCTCTCTCTTTCTGTCATCGCTCAGCTAATGTCCGTTCAGTGTCGTGTCTTTTAAATAAAGACGTGCACTGAGCCTCTCTTCTCCCCATCATTAGTAGACACGCCCCTACTGCTGATTGGCTACAAGTTTGTTTTGGTACTCGGCCGAGACACTTTTCG
This sequence comes from Rhinogobio ventralis, assembly GCA_039654625.1. NCBI lineage: Eukaryota > Metazoa > Chordata > Actinopteri > Cypriniformes > Gobionidae > Rhinogobio > Rhinogobio ventralis. The sequence goes on from CM077211.1 coordinate 32,085,351, forward strand.
AATGCATTTTTGAAATATCACTTACCCCACCTTTAACAGTCATGCAATGTGAAACCCCCGTCGCCGATCCATCGTGCAGTGTGAACACAGCAGCAACTCAATGCTGGCCCAGATAGTCATGCAGTGTGAAAAGAGCAGTGATCCGACAAGTTAGAAAATGCCCGTCTGGCACCAACAACCATGCCACGCTCAAAATTGCTTAAATCACCTTTCTTTCCCATTCTGACATTCAGTTTAAAGTTCAGGAGATTGTCTTGACCAGGACCACACCCCTAAATGCATTGAAGCAACTGCCATGTGATTGGTTGATTAGATAATTGCATTAATGAGAAATTGAACAGGTGTTCCTAATAATCCTTTAGGTGAGTGTATATCAAAAGAAAGAATAGCTTCTTTAAATAAAAAAAACCCTCTGCTTTAAAAACGAAAAAAAAAAAAAAACTTTTTATTCTTTATTCATGCATTCCTTTTTTATCAACACTTAAATATGGGTAAGTAAAAAAAAAGCAACATTTTGAACAAAACCAAAAATCACGTTTTTGTCAAAGACTACATCCAGATCAGATTCACAACGATGAGCAAACACAGATGGAGTAGATCGAGTCCATCAACACCCCTAATGCTTGCACAGTCCTAGAGCTCGTCCTAGGTCGACATTTCATTCAGTAACATTAGATGAGAGTGCTCTCATTGACCTACAGCCAATGAGAGTGCTCTACAGGGCAGCAGGAAGAAGCACCAGAATATCAGTATTTTAATAGATATATTTACAATTATATTAAACAGAAACAAAGCACAAACATTTGCTTGACCAGCCGCAACAGCAGCACATTGCAAAATGATTTATTTACCTCCATTTCTCTTTACAGAACACAGTCATTGCTTCCTATGTCATCCCAACCATTTCCTTCACAATAATCTTTTTTTCTTTGCAAAATAAGCGCACAGACAATTTGGATATATTTTTAATAACAATTCTAGTCTCACACGAGAACTCCAGTCTGACGCACGTGTGATCTTGCGTTGTTTTCTTGTCACTTCTCGCGTGTGTTTGCTTGTGAAACGTAGTTTGCGGGCGGGACAGAGCTGTCAGCGATTCTTCCTCTTAAAGGTGGGGTAAGTACTTTCTGGTAACCGATGTTGATATTTCAAATCACCAAAACAAACACGCCCCTATTTTGATAGCTCCACCCCACACATACGCAACTATGGCGGAATCTGTGTGTTACTATGGTAATCCAGGTCGAATGTTCAATAAAAAAGTCATCCCTTCCATCCCAAAAACACAAACACATTTCTCATGAACAACTCGATAACATGAGCACGACAGTCCAACTAACGAACATATTACAATTATGACAAGATTAGAGTGTTATATCGATGACGAAAAGAGGAACCAAAGGAAACAAACATATATTAGGAGTATATTATCAACACACTTTGAGAGCTGACGCTTGAAACAGACAGTGATGATGATGTTTAGACGCTTCAGGCTTATACGGTGTGGAAATGAATGGGTCTTTATCATCGCTGAAGTGAACGACAATACGATCGCAAATGGACAAACAAGTGAACATGACACATGATCATATTCAAGCAAAAGCCAGAATATATTAGTTCTGTGAAACAAAACAAAACCAATGTTACTCGCCTATCAAGAACAAATAAAGCAACCTCGGCCTTCCCGTTCCTTGAGTTCTCTCCAGCTGGGAAGCTGATACTTCTTGCCTGATCGTAAGCCTTCTTTTGTTCCACAGACATCTTCCACTTTAGTTTTTTATCTGCCATCTCTCTCTTTCTGCCATCTCTCTTTCATCTCTCTCTTTCTGTCATCGCTCAGCTAATGTCCGTTCAGTGTCGTGTCTTTTAAATAAAGACGTGCACTGAGCCTCTCTTCTCCCCATCATTAGTAGACACGCCCCTACTGCTGATTGGCTACAAGTTTGTTTTGGTACTCGGCCGAGACACTTTTCGAATGCATTTTTGAAATATCACTTACCCCACCTTTAACAGTCATGCAATGTGAAACCCCCGTCGCCGATCCATCGTGCAGTGTGAACACAGCAGCAACTCAATGCTGGCCCAGATAGTCATGCAGTGTGAAAAGAGCAGTGATCCGACAAGTTAGAAAATCGTGCAGTCTGAACTTGGCATTACCAGTACTCCTTAATATGATTGAATCTTATTCTAAATTTTCAGGATATAAAATCAACTGGCATAAGTCAACTGGCATAAGTCAGAGGCCATGCCAGTATTAGCGGTGAATTTCTCAGTCATTGCATTTAAAATTAAATGGATGCATAAAGGAATTATATATTTAGGTATCCACCTGAGCCCTAATTTAGAGAATATATTGAATTCGAATATGGAACATTTGTTGTAGAAAACAAATGCAAAATTAGTGAAGCTTATAACTTAGCAAAAATTGTTAACTTTATGGGGAAAGATTAATATAATAAAGATGGTGGTAGCACCACAGTTTAATTACGTATCGGGGATGGTCCCTGTAACTATGCTTTACCAGATATATAAACAATATAATGCTATGATTAAGAATTTTTTGTGGGAAGGTAGAAGGCCAAGGATTGGCGTTAATAAATTATGTTTGCCTAGAGATAGAGGGGGTTTAGCATTACCGAATGTAGAGCTCCATAAAATAGCATTTGAAATGTCAAAGCTCACTAGACACTGGGGGGAAGATGATGTAGATTTAGATCCCAGAGGGGGGCTTACAGCATTATATAACCAACTCAATATTGCTTCATTCTAAAGAGGTTTGGAAAATCGTCCACAAAAAGTGTAAGATTTCTCACGTGTCAGCAGCATTACTCATTACTCACTAATATTTTAGAAAAATGTTGTGAACTATCAGTATGTTTGCAGTATTTTTATGAAAATATACTTACATTTCCACATGTTCTTTCTTGTCTCATATCAACAATTGAAAATATTAAATACACATTAAATGTCACCTTCTATGAAACATCACTATTGGTCTCACTTATAGTCACAATGTTCTTAAAAAGCGCAATTAATACTTCACGAAATATCAGTTAAAATATGAAAAAAAGTTTTCATGAAAAATCATCATGAAAAAAATCTTTATTAGTTTGACGGGAAAACATCGCTAACTGGTCTCAGAAATAGCTGCCATGTTCCCTTTCGTTCAGTCACTCCGAGTAACGTCAGTGACTGACGAATGCGGGAATTAGCTGAGCGAAACCCCCATTCGTCAGTCACTGACGTTACGTCTCCGTTCCCTCCTCAGTGAACGAGGGTTACATACGTAACCGAGACGTTCTTTCTCACAGAAACGCACGATTAAACTATGATTAAATAAGTGTATTAACTAATATGTTTCAATATTACAAATCAAATAAAGTATCATTTGATATCTCATTTATACCATCACAAACCCATCAATAAAAATATTGTTAATTAATGCCTATGTTAGCAAAGTTTCACCGGAAAACATTTGTAATCACGGCTGCGTTGTGTTTTATTATAGCAACGTACCATTATGATTTAAACAGACATTTCACTATTAAAAATCACACGTTTTAAAAATAACGTTATATCTACATATTTTTACTTACCGAACTTAATCGCACACGATGGAAAAATCTCGTCTTGATTTGAATCAGCAGCAACAGACAATGAGGCGAAAAGGATTGCCTTTTGTAAATATCCACCAATCAGCACATTAGTTCTCTTGTTGCCAGGCAGAACTCCTTGCATGGCCAATCACATCAAAGGAAGACCAGAGTGAGCTATTTTAATTAATTATGATTTTGAGTTCATAACACTTGAAATTTTAAGTATTTTGTAGGTTAATAAGTTAAACTAACTTATATTTTTGAGTATCTTGACTAAACAAGTAATGTTTAGTCAAGATTACTTGAATGTTTAAGACAACATTAGGGTTTAAAGTGTGTTGTCTGAATGATAATAAATGCTGGAAATGTAAACAAGAAACTGGCACATACATTCATGCTCTTTGGCAATGTTCAAAGAGTCAACCTTTTTGGCAAAATTGTGTGTTGAAATAACTTGGGAGATGTTTGGGATTTGACCTTTGTCTTTTAGGAGATAAATGTAAGAAAAATAACGAGTTCTCCCTTGTTACTGTGGGTGTAATTACAGCAGTAAGACTGACACCAACATTTTGAAAAGATATTCAATGTCCTACACTTAAAATGTGGATTGAATTTATGATTGAGAATGTATCATATGAGAAAATGTTAGCTAGAGTAAATGGAAATCACAGATGTTGACGTGGGAGAATTTTACTCAGATTGTTACTTCAAAGGATGACTGATACTAGACCCATGCCTGAATTGTGTCTTGCCTACCCTGTACCCTGCATTACAGTGTTATTTCGATAATTATTATTAATATTATTTATATATTTATTACGTTTATTTTTTACATTTGTTTTGTTTACAGTGTATTTATTAAGTTATTGTTTGTACTGGTTATGTTGTGTATAAGGAAAACCAATAAATACGTAATTTTCAAAAAATTAATTCAATATTTTTTAAATAGACTGCAGCAATTAACATTTTGTCGTGATCTCTAAAAAGCTTGTGATTCTCAATTCATCCTCGACACAACTAATAAAATAAGCAACATGCAATATAACATGATGCATCATGCAGAGACTTTTACTGTTTTTTTACCAACAAAACAAAACATGCATAATCTTTTTGAATATAATATGCATTATGAATGATAAGGTAACTTACAATTAATAGGTTTTATTGTAGCAAAACTGCAAACAATTTTTTTTTTACAGTGTACTTGTGCTGTATTCTTTATGTAACAGCCATCATGTGAATGCACAGAAGCCTGCAGGAGGAATCACAGGGCACTGAGGGTGAACATTAACAGACATTGTTTGGCTCACATTACTGCCTCTTTGTTTGTTCTGATGACTAGCAGGAGATAGACATTCCCTGACTGTTTTAGAAGTGAGAGCTGCTGTCTGTACTATCACACCATGCCTGGGTTTGATTTAAAGCCCTCTCTCATACTCTCTGGAAGACAACTCTCTGCTGCCATGCTCTTTGTTGACAAAACATTTTGTATCTTGCCCGCTACACTAGGGTAGAGGATTTGGTGTCCGTCTGGTTGGAAGTGTGAGGCAGATAGGAAGATATGGGAAGTTTCAAACATTCTTGTCACCTTTTTGGCTTTGCGTAATCCGGCTGTTACCCCACTACATCATAGTCAGCGTTCTCCCGCTGGGCTTGGCAGCGGGGACTCGTGCCTCACAATTTTTCAACACTTAACACTGGAGAGAATTTCTGTGCCCCATCATATCGGATTGCGTGGTGTACAGTGTGTGACTGAACGTTGATTTCAGAATTTTACTTGATTTCTGTACACAATTCAGACACTGATCATGATCTTAGATCTCAATCTTGTTAATCCTTTACAAATATTCACCAGTTACTATGGTTACACCAATTACGGTATATATTGCATATTTGTTTTTATTACAATAATTTTGAAATGTCTTTTAGCTACTGTTTTTCATTACAAACAGTTGATTTTTTATAAACCATGATTTATCTTGGCAATGAGGATAATAGTAGTTGTGAGGATTCAATAGTTTTTCACTACAAATACCACCAAATATTATTACAAATTAAAAAAAAATATTTTCTATTATTGTGTCACATGATCCTTCAAAAAATCATTCTCATATGCTGATTTGTTGCACAAGAAACATTCCTTATTATTATCAATATGGAAAACCGTTGTGTTTAATAGTTTTGAGGAAACCGTGATACATTTTTAAGGATTCTTTAATGAATAGAAAGTTCAAAAGAACAGCATTCATTTGAAATAGAAATCTTCTGTAACATTATATGTAATTATTGTAACTTTTGATCAATTTAATGTGTCCTTGGGGAATACACTGTGGCTAGCGGTTTTCCAAAGTTACTAGCCACTCAGCATTTTCACAGGCAAAAATTTTGACATCTTAACATGGGGAAAAACTGCCATATAGATATTTTTAATGTTATGATATTTTTATTACACATGCGTTTTCTTTCTCAACTGTTTATGTTCACTTAAAACCATAGATTGCAAAAAAATATGGACGTAGCAGCGCATCATCGCGCGTCACTCCAGGATAACAGAAAATGGGCAAAGAGGCGGGACGAGGGAGGAGCTGAGGTGACGCGATGACTAACAGACAGCAGATAAATGGCTATCCACCTGTCACTCAAAGTGGCCACGCTCTTAATTATGCAGAACTTTAAGGCTTTATATAATTTAAACGAATGAGCTACAAAAAAAATTCACCCCCCTCACAGTTGTCATGAAGGGCAAAATTAGATATATAGACCAAAACCACAATTTGCACCAGGCTGTAAACATGTTTTTTCCTGCTGTAAATTTGGGCATTTTAACATGGGGCTCAATGAGATTCTGCTCCCTTCTGGAGCCTGTCTCTAGCGGCCAGTCGATGAATTGCAGTTTAAGTCACTTCCATATTGGCTTCAAGAGAAACTGGGGGAGGTTGCCGCTTGCTTAAAACATAACTGACTATGTTTACGTGAATACTCGCCAAGACCAGCATTTTGACATTATTTTGTGTGTATTTGACTGTTTAGGCGCAATAAGCAGCGAAAAAGTACTCGATTTAGTACTAAAAGGCTGCTTTGTGCACGCACTTTGGGTGTGAGCACAAAATCTGTGTGAATGAGTAAAACTATGCACAATACGTGCAACCTCACACCGAAATTCAAGCCCTGTAACACCAACAATATTCATCCGGAGCAAATGAGGGGAAGCGGGTTTGTGTCAACTCGCTGACGGAGAGATGAGAGAGCAAGAAAGCGCATCTGGTATCATGTATGTATTCTGCGTTTCAGACATTTCAGTATCAATATTATCGAAAAATCTATATTTTGATAACACTTGGTTTATTATTTCAGTGAAAAAAGTATATATTATATATAAAATTCAACCCGAAGTGGCTAGTAGGGGTAACTGCGTTACACACACCACTGCTGAAATCCATATATATATATATATATATACATATATATATTTATTTCCTTATGTTTTTAGTCTCCGAAAAAAACATGTAAATGTTCATAAGGTGAAGGCCACTTGGAACATATCTCAACCACAATCGCAGGTGGTGATGGTATTGAAACCTCGTTCATTAGTGTCATATTCATCCGTCTTCACCATGCTCTACAGTCCAACTCAAAATCCAGCCTAAGCTCTGTATCAAAGAATGCTCACCAGGGAGAGTAATTAGCCTGTAAGAATAGCACCTATTGAATCCACCGCTTCTAAAAGTGTGCTCCACAGAGACATCTTGCCCCCTAATTCATCAGAGGAGAGGACAGACGGACAGGCGCTCACACCCACACACACACAGCAGAGTGGTTGGCATGTAGATCTGAAACAATATCTTACGAGGCTGTCTGCACCTTCTACATCGTTTCTGGCTCAAAACACATCTCCTCTAAAATAAACCCTTTGCTTTTCTTGTCCTAACCTACTCACTGCCCTATAAAGACCCCAGGCCGGTCACACGCAACTGGTTGCAGAATGAAAATATTTACACTTTTACTGGTTTTAAGATTAAACATGATGCCTGTTGTGCATTTTTGTGATCCTGTCTGTTTTAAGAAGAAAAAAACACTAGTTGGTTTAATGCAATGCCATTTATATAGGCTACTAAGGTTATTTAAGTGTAACCAGTACAAGTTCAGTATAAGTTAAGAAGCACAGTCATCAACATTTATGGCATAATTTTGAGTGCCACAAATAATTTCCACATAATTTCCAATGAAATCTGGGTTACAGTGAGGCACTAATAATAGAAACGAATGGGGCCAATCTGTAAACATGTCAAAATACTCACTAATACACACTCAACAATATATATGTTGTTAACATGATTTTAGTGTGCAAAAAATCCCTTAATAATCTTTTTTGTGTAGTTATAGACACAATTTTTGCCAGAAGAATTAATGGAAGCTTTTATAAATTAATTAAATAATTCATTTAATAAAATAAATTACATTCATAAGTCCTCTTCCTTGAAAAACTGGCCCCATTTACTTATATTTATATTTACAAGTGCCTTGTTCTTTTTTCTTTTTTTTTTTGAAAATGAGGAGCAAGTCAAAACTATTTTTGTGGTAATCAACATTACTGTATGCCACAAATGCTGAAGGATCTTAACTTGTATAAACCCTGGAACCATTCCTTTAAGTGTCCAAATACAACAAAAGCATCTGTGCATCTTTAAATGAACAGCATTTGATGATCTTCACAAGCAGAATTCTTTTTTCAACTATGGCGGTGTAATTTACAATATAAATGAAAGTGCAAATGCCAAATGAGTCACATAAAACACAGTGGCGTACAGTCTAGAACTTGATATGTAATCTGATTATAGTGTTCAAGCGAATCTATTCTGTGACAGCAGGTGGTAAGAAACCCATGATCCACTCACGTTATTCACACCGCTGGGAAACAAAATCACTCTAAATCACTCCTACACTCCAGTGAGATCACTTTCAAATCCAGTCAGTGATTTTCACCCCAAATTAGCATTCCTGTAGTGATGAAGTAATTGTTATCTTGTGAAACCATTAGTAATTTTGTGCAATGCTTTTGTTTTCCTTCTTAATTTGCTAAGCACATTGCTAAGCATGTTGCATGTGATGCATATTTCGGATAATATGAAATATGCAGCAGCAGGGTTTGGCTGACCGTCTGTCCACACTGAACTGTAATTCCATTCCCGATGGCCTCCCAGGAAAAGACACTGGCGCCCTTAATGCTGTCCCAGAGATCTCAACCATCATGACATAATTCAGTGTCAGACTGGATGCTAATATGACTGATTAAGTAAGAACTGATGACCTTCCAGCTCATGGTCTTGAATCTACACTCTTAGAAAAAGGATCAATGGGGTTCTAAATAGATCCCTTGGATTCTTGACTCAATATTACAATATTAATATTAATATTACATTAATAACACTTTAATTTATGCCAAAAAGGTTATAAGAGGAAATGTTTTAAATGATTGCATTATATACTTTAATGCTTAAAGGGTTATTCATTTTTCTAATATGCAAAATATGCCATTACCGGAAGCCAGTGATTACATATAAAGTTATAAATATGGATATAAATATGCAAAAACGCATCGCTTCGCATCAGAAGGCCTTTTTTAAAACCCTGGAGCTGTATGGATTACTTTTATGATGGATGGATGTACTTTTTAGGGCTTCATCATTTTCATTTTTGGGTGAACTAACCATTTAAAGGGTTATTTTTTGTTGTTGTGATGAAGTGTTTACGAGGTGTTTAAAGGGGCTTTATTTAAAAATGTTCATGTATTAATGGCTTTTATTGACAATGTGTGAACAACTTGTAACGAAACTTTTAAAAAAAAGGTTACTTTTTTTTATTGTAGTTACATTATACTATATAAGTACTGAATATTGGTTTAGGATTAGTTACTTGCATAATTTACTGTTATTACTATAGTAAGTACATGTAGTATGTGTAACTATGTTACCTTAAAATAAAGTGTCAAAAATATTGACATCTTCAACACATTGAAGACATCATTTTAAAAATCCTTACATTTCTTAAGATAAATAATCTGGGGGGAAAAAGAAATTCAATGTATTCAATGAAAGTATAAATTAATAAATATAACTTAAATATACTGATAATTATAGAAAATAATTAGTCAAATTATTTTATAGACAAATTGTATTTTATCGACATCCTGTTATGAGGGATGTTGAAAGAAATTATGTTGAAAGAAATTATTATGAATATTTTATTTTTATATTTTATTATATATATTTTCATTTTGTAAAACAAGTATTGCTGTCTATTGAAACCCTTTTACAAACTAAACAAGACATTTTTTTTTGGTTTTGTCATGCTGTTCTTATAAATAACACTGTCTGTTTGATTAAAGCACTGCTGAATGGAGATAAGAATAGAATCTGATTATGCTGTGAGAGTATGCAAAAGACAGTCACCTTCGATTAGACCGATAAACTGTTCTTTAAAAAGATAGTCAGACCAACACAGTGCATACGTGCATAAACGCACGATCATATTCCTAATACAAAAAAATCTGCTTCAACTGATTATCAATACTTTGCATCTTAAAAGTCAGTTCTGAAGTTTTTGTAAAAAAAAAAATATATAGGCCAACTGAATATGCATAAACATATCTGGGGATATATGATATGACGTCTCAGCCTTGTGTGTCTGATATATGTCAGTGAACATGTTTACGTGTGCTGCCCATGCGGGTGGAGTCAGCACCAGAGAAGTGTAACTCTTCCCAGAGTGGGTGCTTCTTCCATATAAAGCAGTGCAGGAGCTCAAAGCCCTTGTTAGATCACGAATCCTCACTCACTTCGGCTGCAGCACTGCTGCTATTGCTGCGCGTCTGGGTGCCCTGATCCTTTGCACAGCTGCAGAGAGGTGAGAGAAGGGCAGAGAGAGAGAAAGAGAGAGAGACATTACTACACAGCTAACAATGGCAGATTTGTTGATTAAGTTATATCCTGTGCATTATTGTGCATGCATATGGACATTGTGCTATTGTGCTAGTCTGAATTGACAAATTTATGCATGCAGTGAAATAAAACATTTGCATTACAGTGATTTGTAAATAATTCTGGGTTTATATGTTTCTTAAATTTGTTAATGTGGTTGAAGACTGCTATATTGATATTAATGGAAAACTGCATTTTTGTTGGACTTAAATACACAGTAAAAAGTGGTAACATGCAATTGTTAGCTGGCTTAAATAACTATTTGCTTTATGATTTAATGCATAAAATCATTTATTTGTACAGTTATTTGTACAAAAAATTTGTACAAAACAGTTATTTGTATTTAGGAGGTTTCGGTGATGTTAAATAATATTTCGGACTTGAATAAAACTGGTTGATTTAGATGATACCATTTTGATTTTTAAATGCTGAATTAATTCTAAAAGGATTTCTGCAAAAAATCACATAGTGATTTAATTAACATGTACATTAATAAATGTATAACATGTATATTTATTTAAAAAAAAAAAAATTAAGTTTTGATTTAAGTAAAAGTAAAGTAGGTAAAGTCATTAACAGCATTTTTTCCTGTTCATTGGAATAACATGCAGTGTAATTGCAACAACCCGCTTATATTAGAGTTAAAAAGGAAGGAAGAGCTCATAAGTGATAATTGCACATACCACACATAACCACATTACATTCTGTTTTGATTTTCCTGACACGGCAGGTCTTTCACACGTGTTTTGTATGCACACAGAGTATCAGAGTACAGAAAGCACAGGAGCTTTACAAGAACAGGAATGTATGTAGTGAGTGTTTGGAAGCTGAGGAGGAATGTGTTGATTGTTCAGTGATGAGTGACGACGACAAACAGAAACACTCAGCTATTGCAATGTGAATGTGCAATACAAGAGTTCCAAAAGCTAATAATCATGTATAATAAAGTTATTAATAATATAGATAAATGCACTTAATCATAAATGCACATTTACAGCTGGGCACAGTCTCTATTTTGAATGGCATTGTGTTGTTAGTGTTTACACACTCTAAAGTTAATATTCTTTGATTTTTTCCGTTATTTCCCAGGACAGGCGGTGCAATGATTGAGCTGGGCTCAGTGGAGGAGGGCAGCAGTCTGATAGACGAGCTGATGGAGTTGACATCTCAGAGCTTATGTCAACTCGAGATTAAAGAACATTTCAACATCATTAAAGAAATTGGCCGTGGCAAGTATGGCCATGTGCTGCTGGTCACCCACCGCTGCAAAGGTACGTCACCCAGATTTTTTTTGAGTCTTTATTTCTTACAGTATGAAGTCACCATAGACTGTTAAAAAATATGGACGTAGTGTCCGTGACGTCGACTGTAAGTTTCTGAAGTGCATTTTTGAATCCCAAAAGTAGGCAGAGCCGGCTGTCGCCATCTTGGCAGAAGCGTTTTTTGCCCAACAGAAAATGGGCAAAGAGGCGGGACGTGGGTGGACTAACAGACAGCAGACAAATGGCTAGTAGTGACAGCAGCGGCAATCCACCTGTCACTCAAGTGGCCACGCCCTTAATTATGCAGAACTTTAAGGCTTAATATAATTTAAACGGATGAGTTATAAAAAAAATCACCCCCCTCACAGTTGTCATGAAGGGCAAAATTAGCTATAGCTATAGACCAAAAACTATTTTTTTGTACCAGGCTGTAAACATATGTTTTATGCTGTAAAGTTGGGTATTTTAACATGGGTATTTTATGGTATTTTAAGTTGGGTATTTTAACATCTCATTAACATATGGAATTGACTCCCTTTTGGCCAGTCGATGAATTGCAGTTTAAGTCACTTCCGTGTTGGATTCAAGAGAGAGACCAGAAGGTTGCCACTCGGAAGTCACTTGTTTTTGTGTTTTTTACAAGTTCAATAAGTTCCATGATTTTTTGAAACAGCCTTAAAATGACTTTTGATGGTGCAATCTAGGGTTTTTTAAACGTTATTTGTCCAAATGAAGTTATAAATCATTATCATTCCTTTGCAGATTAAAAAACAGCATTTTAAATAACCCCTTTGGGTCTTTTATCACCCTGAATTGATTTATTTTAGGATAATGACTGGCAGACTGTATATTTTTCAGCTCTCAAATCAAACTGTCCTCCAAAAAAACACGACTCTATAGGTCGTTTTTCAAGCACCTTATTACGACCTTTATTTACGTTTTAAAGGCATGCGCCCTCTAGCTGGCGTAAAAATAATGACAGTGTCGTGTTACGTCTGACGTCATGAAATGACCTATGACTGTCTTTACCAATCAAAATGCGTGGTCATTTAAATGCAATGTGTGGACTTTTTACCACCATTTGTCATATTTCCATTTAGCAAAACTATAACCCCCTGTCCTGTTGTCAATAGGGGTGCAACTTTAGTTAACACTCCTATGGGTCGTATTTCAGGGAAGTGACAAACAACCTATATATCCGTATTGGTTGGAGGACATGTTGCTAAAATTTTTACACTCACTTACAAAATAAATAAAGACACAAAACGAAAACCGTTTGTATGAGAGTGCTAGAATGGACGACTGCAGAAATGAAATGAAGCTGCAATGGTTGGTTATGCACAACAAACTTCCCTATTCTGTAAAACTGGTCGCATCGTTTCTGGTTTAGGGGCCGCATTCGCAAAACGTTTTATTATACCACTAATGCTGCGTTCAAGACGAGATTGGACGTGGGAATATCCCAAATTAAATGTCCCACTTCAGACCTCAGTGAGTTCCAGGCAATCAGAGGTCACGATCACGTTGACCCCATGATGTTGTCACCACACAGCAAGAGCATTTCGTGTTTTTTGTGTCAACTATGGCAAAAACAGAATAAAAACAACATAATATCGCTTTGAAAACAGCAGACAAAAAACAGAAAAGAAGGCATATTACATAAACTTAATGTCTAATGTTAAAGTTTGTTTTTACGTTTATGCTCATTGGAAGCAGGACTTGTCGACATCTTGAAAGTGACGTCAAATGACTGCTGAGGTCGGGGTTGATCGAGGTACCCCGACTTCACACGGCGAATGTGACGTTCTAGGCGTTATTTCCTAGAAGGAGATGGGAAATCCAAATTCCGATCTGTCTGGAATGCAGCATAAGCGTTCTCCTAAATAGTAAGCATGGGTATTGACAAAAATGTCATGATTCGATTCGATTTCGATTCACAAGCTTGCGATTCGATTCTGATTAATTTTGATTCGATGCGATATCGATTATTTTGGATATATAGCCTCTCAACTAATGCTGTAACCATGGGAGTCAGTTGGTACTACATTACTATACTGTATATTGAAGTTTTTATAATAATAAAGTTATAATACTAACTTTACAAATACATATTTCTACCCCAATTCGTTTTTTGAAATATAAACATTTAAATGGTGGCTTTCAACTTGACGGATTTAAGTTAAGTTAAACATTCATTATATATATATTGAAGAACATGAAAAAATTATATTGATGATGTAATAGGGTGCATATATTTAGCAAAATGCTCCTCTCCAGAGTTCATTTTTCTAGCAGACTAACGAGTTTATGGTCACTGAATATGGTTTTTCTGAGGTAATAAATATGACGTTACATGCCATATTGTTTACAAGCTGTTTTATTGACGTCTTTCTGCATTCGAAACACTGAGCGATTTGATGAGACATATGGATTCCGGTAGAATGTACTGTATCTTTTAACATACCTTAAGATGTTTATTAATGTTTATTTCGCATTGTAACTGGTATTAAAGCGGAGGAGATCAGTTCACGTGCGATTCGCGCTGCCGCTTCTCTTGAACTGAGACTACCGCGATCTGTCACGCCACATTAAACAGTGCCAAAACGGTGTTTATTGTTTTAATTTCGTAGTCAAATGGACAGAATTTGAAATCTGAGACTTTGTTTCATATCAAAAGTAACAAAGCACAAAGCTTATTAGAATTTATTGGATGGGAGGTGCAATGTGAAAAATGAAAACAGGATAGACTAATCGATTCTTGGGATTTTAGAATCGTTATCGGTTCATAAAAAAAGGAGAATCGATTACCCAGCCCTAATAGCAGCAAAAAAGTTATTTGGTAAGAGTTTCCTCTTAAAACCTATTCACAAAGCTGCTGAGACCAACTTTTACTAAGGAATACTTTACTGTGAAATACTTAGGCAAGATTAAGATTAGGACAAACACGCCCATTATTTTTTAAGCGTTTCTCCTAAATCAGCAAGTTAGGAGCTACTTTTAGACTTAAAGGGATAGTTCACCCAAAAATTCAAATCTAATTCACATCATTTAATGATGTGTTTTCTTGTTCCAAACCTGTATAAATGTCTTTGTTCTGCTGTACACAAAGGAAGATATTTGGAAGAATGTTTTTAACAAAGCAGATCTCGCAACTAGCTAGGTTAGCTGATTAGCTTAAAGGTGTAGTGTGTGAATTTTAGTGGCATCTAGTGGTGAGGTTGTGAACTGTAATAACACTGCTCACCCCTCCCTTTCGAAGCATGTAGAGACGCTATGGGGGCCGACACAGGACAAAAATGCCGTCGTTGTCCGTTTAGGGCTACTGTAGAAACATGACGCCGCAAAATGACGATTTCACAGTAAGGAGACACGCGGCATATGTAAAAATGGCTCATTCTAAGGTAATAAAAACATAACGGTTCATTATGTAAGGTCTTTATACACTGACGAAATGGGGGACGTAACGTCTCCGTTCCCTTCCTTCAGGGAACGAGGGTTCCCATTCAGTCGGTCACTCTCGACGCCACGTCGGAGTACCGACGAATAGGAATCTCGCTAGCGAGAGCCAATCTACTTCGAGTGTAACTAAACGAGCCAATGCACATTGGCATGCAATGATTGCACCAGCTGCTCATGCCACTCCGTGTGGGTATAAATGAGGCACAGGTGCTTGCATCAAATTAGCTTTTTGCTTCGGAGCCGAGTGGTGGATGGTTTGTCCTGAAATCACTCTCTACAAAGCATGTGTTAACATTTTAACGAGTCAAGCTCTTCGGATGGATCTCTCCTCGTTTGGTGTTGGAGTGACGGCACTGCAGCGGGGTCGATTTTCTCTCTTTTTCTATTTTGTTTTATTGAGCAAAAACAAAAGGCTGTTCTCACAGCTGGTTCGGTGCGCTGTAAAGAGCGCTGAAAAGCCGTTTTCATGGCTGGTAAGAGATCGCCTTCTATGAGAGAGAGAGCGCGCATGACAGGCTGCACTTTTTCCCTGTCTGTGTCGCCGCGACTATTCCCCTGTGTGCTTCAGCACCGCGGAGTGCAGTTTCCCTAGAAGAGCTACACAGATAGAGCTTGCGTCTTTTTAAAGATGACATTCTACCTGTGTGTTTCTGGTTGCGGTTGTTTCCTGTCCTCACTGACGGCCACGAGCACTGTTTCACATGTCTGGGCGTATGCATGCTGAGACTGTTCGTGGGTGGTTCACGTTTTCTAATGAGAACATGACCACGTCGGCACGCCGGTCGCGACTCTTCTTTCTCCGGGAAGCTTGAGTCCCCTTTGTTGTTGGCCAGCCGCCGCTCGTGTGTAAAAGCACAGCCGCGGGTCTGCTCAACACTCTGGGAGACCGCGGAGATCAGCGAGAGCTGCCCGCCGGGGAAACCCGGTGGGACCTCACGCTTCTCTACGTGTCGTGTGCCGTCGAGTGCCGGGCTGCAGAGCGGGTTGTCACGGCAACCCAGCGCTCACTCGCCACTCTAGGTGCGCTGTCCCCTTGCCTATTTCCCGTTGTAGCGCCCTCCCTGGTGGCCAACAGGAGAGGTCTACTTCAGTGAAATCGCTG
Organism: Rhinogobio ventralis; assembly: GCA_039654625.1. Classification (NCBI taxonomy): domain Eukaryota; kingdom Metazoa; phylum Chordata; class Actinopteri; order Cypriniformes; family Gobionidae; genus Rhinogobio; species Rhinogobio ventralis. The sequence continues at coordinate 32,101,747 of CM077211.1, forward strand.
GGGTGACCTGAGGAGTGGAGGGCTTCTCCTTCGGGGAACCAACCCCCTAGGGCCCCTCCCCCTCTAGCGCACTGCAAGCTGTGCAGCTTCTGGATGGAACTGCTGGTCCTTCTTATGGAGGAACCTAGCATTTCATTTGGGGCTCCAGCTGAGGATCAGATGTCAATCGCTGCATCGGAGAGAGGGCTGTTGTGCTCTGGAAATGAGGATGATGCTGAGCCCACTGTAATGGTGTGTGCTTTGCTGAATCAGATTCAGAGTTAATAGCCATGCTTTCCCGGGATCTTTCCCGGATGTGCGTGGAAAACTTGGCAGTATGGAACGCCAGGGGGGCCAAAACTGCATAAGTTTTCCTCTCTCACTACCCTCAACGGTGGGGTGGCTGTGCGCAGACCACCTCCGCCCTGCACTTTAATGCACGAGGGTAGTTCTGAGTCGGGGTTGAGCTGCGCATGTTGACTAACCGTGATCAAAGTCACGGCGCAGGCCCTCGGCCAGACGATGTCCACCTCGGTGGTCCAGAAACGCCCCCTGGCTTGCCTTGCTGAGGTGTGAGTGGTCGATGCTCCCATCTCACAAGGTAGCCTTTTCGGTGACACTGTTGAGAACTGGGCCCAGCAGTTCTTTGCAGTCGGTAGCAGGCTGAGGCAATCAAGAGCTTCCCCCGACGCACCACAAGAGTGCCTCGTGGGTTGCCCCTCAGTCTGCTCGTCGCCAAAGGCGTCGTCCCCTGCAAAAAAAAAAAAAAAAAAACTTCGGCACAGCCTGCTCTACTGTGTCCGACGCAGGAAGGCGACGCCACCCGTCTCTGCTGCTGTTTAAGCAGTCGGTGAAACATCACCTCTGAGACGGGTGACCTGGAGATGGGCGGGGCTGCTCTTCCCCGGAGGAGGGCCGGGCAGAGAATCTTTTGAGTCAAAAATCTGTTCTGCCGCTGGTGTCACAACCAGTGGTACCCCAATTCTCAAAAAAAAAAAAAAAAAAAAGAGCAGTTCCTCTATCTCTGGGTCCCAAGGGGGTTCGGAGAGCTGTGGACGGTCCAACGCCGGACCACACTCATCCTCCTCCTTCGCCAGCGGGCAGCAGTGGACGGTTCGAGGACGCAACCAAGCCTTCTCACGTACCCTCTGCCCACTCGTGGAATCAGGTAAGTGTTGCAATGCACACTCACACCCCGCTGCGGGCCGCCTCCACGAGACAGCCGCCCCAGCCCGGTACCTGCATTCCACCTCGCTGCCCCACGGTGGGTACGCCGGTGGTCCCTTTGGTCCCGCTTGCACGGTCTCGGCGAGCCTGGTTAGCGCTCCCCAGTCCGTCTCGCTGGCTCATTCGGACCATCAGGCTCGGCTATGCGATTCAGTTCGCCCGGCGCCCCCCCAGGTTCAAGGGCGTCCGCTTCACTTCGGTGAACGCCGCAGACGCCCATGTCCTGCGTGCGGAGATCGCAGTCCTACTGGCGAAGGACGCGATAGAGCCGGTCCCTCCAGCCGATATGAAGACAGGCTTCTACAGCCCGTACTTCATTGTACCCAAGAAGACCGGTGGGTTACGGCCAATCTTGGACCTGCGAGTCTTGAATCGGAGCCTTCACAAGCTACCGTTCAAGATGCTCACGCAGAAACGCATCTTCGAATGCATCCGTCCCCAAGATTGGGTTGCAGCGATCGACCTGAAGGACGCGTACTTTCATGTTTCGATTCTTCCTCGACACAGGCCGTTTCTGCGCTTTGCGTTCGAGGGTCGAGCATATCAGTACAAAGTCCTGCCCTTCGGGCTGTCCCTGTCCCCCCGTGTCTTCACGAAAGTCACGGAGGGGGCCCTTGTGCCCATGAGAGAACAGGGCGTTCGCATCCTCAACTATCTCGACGACTGGCTCATTCTAGCACAGTCCAGGGATCAGTTGTGCAAACACAGGGACCGGGTGCTCAGACACCTCAGCCAGTTGGGTCTTCGGGTCAACTGGGAGAAGAGCAAACTCGCCCCCGTGCAGAGGATCTCTTTTCTCGGTATGGAGTTAGATTCGGTCGGACGGACAGCGCGCCTCACAGAGGAGCGCGTCCAGTCGATGCTGAACTGCCTGAACACGTTTCAAGGCAGGATGGCGGTTCCACTGAAACAATTTCAGAGGCTCCTGGGGCATATGGCAGCCGCAGCGGCAGTAACACCGCTAGGCTTGCTTCATATGAGACCGCCTCAGCATTGGCTACACGGCCGAGTCCCGAGATGGGCGTGGCAACGCGGCACTCACCGGGTGAGCATCACACCGGCCTGCCGCCAATCCTTCAGCCCATGGTCAGACCCCTCGTTCTTTCGGGCCGGAGTGCCTCTGGAACAGGTGTCCAGGCATGCTGTGGTCTTCACGGATGCCTCTGCCATGGGCTGGGGAGCCACGTACAACGGGCATGCAGTGTCAGGGGTTTGGACGGGCCCGCACCTGCATTGGCACATCAACTGCCTCGAGTTGCTAGCAGTGCATCTCGCTCTGAGCCGCCTCAAAAGGCTGCTGCGGGGCAAAGATGTACTGGTCCGCACGGACAACACTGCGACCGTTGCGTATATCAACCGACAAGGTGGTCTACGCTCCCGTCGCATGTCGCAACTCGCCCGCCATCTCCTCCTCTGGAGTCAGAAGTGTCTGAGGTCGCTTCGGGCCATTCATGTCCCTGGTGTGAACAACCGTGTGGCCGACGAGCTTTCACGAGCTGCGCTCCCAGGGGAATGGCGACTCCACCCCCAGGTGGTTCAGCTGATTTGGAGACAGTTCGGGGCGGCACAGGTCGACCTGTTTGCCTCCCCAGAAACGTCCCACTGCCAGTGGTTCTATTCGCTGACCGAGGGTACACTCGGCACGGATGCACTTGCGCACAGCTGGCCCCAGGGGCTGCGCAAATATGCGTTTCCCCCAGTGAGCCTACTTGCACAGACACTGTGCAAGGTCAGGGAGGACGAGGAGCAGGTCCTGTTGGTGGCGCCTTACTGGCCCAACCGGTCCTGGTTCCCAGAACTTATGCTCCTGGCGACAGCCCCTCCTTGGCCGATTCCTCTGAGGAAGGACCTTCTGACTCAGAGACGGGGCACCCTGTGGCACCCGCGTCCAGATCTGTGGAAGCTTCATGTCTGGCCCCTGGACGGGACGCGGAGGTTCTAGGTGACTTACCCCAAGAGGTAGTTAACACCATCACTTCGGCACGAGCACCGTCTACAAGACAGGCTTATGCTTTGAAGTGGAACCTGTTCGTCGAGTGGTGTTCTTCTCGCCGAGAAGACCCCCGAAGATGTTCGATCGCGTCTGTGCTTTCCTTCCTGCAACGAGGGTTGGAGCGTAGGCTGTCGCCCTCCACCCTCAAGGTCTATGTTGCTGCAATATCTGCCTATCACGACCACGTAGAAGGTAAGACAGTTGGGAAGCACGACCTGGTCGTCAGGTTCCTCAGGGGGGCGAGACGGTTAAATCCTCCTCGACCCCCCTCCATACCCTCTTGGGATCTTGCTCTGGTGCTCCGAGCACTTCAGAATGCCCCATTTGAGCCCTTGCGGTCAGCAGAGCTTAAGATTCTGTCTATGAAGACTTTGCTGTTGGCCGCACTGGCCTCCATCAAGAGGGTAGGGGACCTGCAGGCATTTTCGGTCGACGAATCGTGCCTAGAGTTCGGGCCGGGTGACACCCACGTGGTATTGAGACCCCGGCCTGGCTATGTGCCCAAGGTTCCTACCACTCCCTTCAGGGACCAGGTGGTGAACCTGCAAGCGCTGCCCCTGGAGGAGGCAGACCCAGCCCTAGCTTTGCTCTGTCCCGTCCGCGCTCTGCGGATCTACGTGGATAGAACTCAAAGCTTCAGGACCTCAGATCAGCTCTTTGTCTGTCACGGAGAGGCCAGCAGAAGGGAAAGGCTGTCTCCAAGCAGAGGATGGCCCACTGGATAGTGGATGCCATCACCTTGGCTTACCAAGCACAAGGTGTGCCCTGTCCGCTCAGGATGCGAGCACACTCTACTAGAAGTGTTGCATCCTCCTGGGCGCTGGCACGTGGCGCCTCGCTGTCAGACATCTGTAGAGCTGCGGGCTGGGCGACACCCAACACGTTCGCTAGATTCTATAGTCTACGTGTAGAGCCAGTGTCCTCCTGTGTTCTCGCCTCAAACGGGTAGAAGCACTGAGAGGCCCTGGCTCTTGTCGGCTTGCTGCGCCCCGGCGCTTTATTCTCCAGAAGCAAACTCTGTCGAGTCCTCCATCTCCCTCGGTGCTGGACGTGGCGGAACGTCTGGCATCAGGCCCCTTGCCGCTGAATCCTTGAGAACCGGTACTGGGCTGGGGATATATGAGTGACCCTGCGGGGATCCCATATATTTTTCCACGGTCGCTCCTACGGGAAGCCCGTGTCTTTCCCTTGGGAGAGCCCTCCCCTTGGTGGGGCTGGAGCCCCCTCTCAGTTGCGGGCTATGGCTCAGCTTTGTACTCCACATAACTCCTTCGGTGTATGATGTGGGTTCCGCAGCGTTCCCTTCCACTAGGGCACGCTTCCCAGTGTTATCCAATAAGTCACTGAGCGGGTCATGCAGAACAGCAGTGATGGACTTCTCTGTGTGAGCCCCATCTCATCAGGTAAGAGAGCTTAGAGGCTCACACAGGGCACTGGATGGGGGCAGAGGCCATGGCGCTTTGGTAGGGATTCCTATTCGTCGGTACTCCGACGTGGCGTCGAGAGTGACCGACTGAATGGGAACGTCTCGGTTACGTATGTAACCCTCGTTCCCTGAAGGAGGGAACGGAGACGCCACGTCCCGTCGCCATGTCCTCTGTACCCTGCTGGGGTGCCAGTTCACCTACTCGGCTCCTCAGCAAAAAACTAATTTGATGCAAGCACCTGTGCCTCATTTATACCCACACGGAGTGGCATGAGCAGCTGGTGCAATCATTGCATGCCAATGTGCATTGGCTCGTTTAGTTACACTCGAAGTAGATTGGCTCTCGCTAGCGAGATTCCTATTCGTCGGTACTCCGACGTGGCGTCTCCGTTCCCTCCTTCAGGGAACGAGGGTTACATACGTAACCGAGACGTTACAAACGTAACCAAGACGTTATGTATATTATATCACATTTCTGTCAATAGATTCTCATACATACTACACACTACACCTTTAAAATCCCATAGATATTATTAAGATATTATATATATAAAGTCTCTGAAAATGCAAAATAATTGTTTTTAATGGCAAGATGGTAACTGGACACCACTCACTGAATTGAACTAATTAATTTATATCATTTACTAAAATTGTAATGTAATGTGAATGCAAGGAGCGCACAATGAATAAAAGTCAAACGAAACAGCCTTTATTTAGAAATCCACAGTGAAACTTAGGAGATAAACTTAGGAGATACTCGACAGCTTACACAGACTTAAAACATCGATAAGCCAACTGAAAGAAACAGGGAGTATAAATACTAGAATAAATGAGGGAACTAATGAGTTATTTAACAGAACAGGTGAATGGGATAACTAATCAAACACATTGGGAAACTAGGTCAAACAGGCAGACAAGGACAGAACCAAAACACAAAGAAACATGGCCAAAACAGAACATAACTCTGACAAAAATATTTTGAACTTTCATAAAATCAGTTTAGATTTAGTTACTACTTGAATCACATTTTTAGCCCATCTGACAAAACCTTATAACAGTTAGTTAATTTGTGTAGGCCTACTAAAAACTTTAAGGAAACTATAGGGACAATTATTTTCAATATTTTACTAATTAAAACAATGAAAAGATTAGGTTTTTTTTTTTTTTTTACCAGGAGTGTATGAACATGGGAATCATCCAGTACTGAGTTACTGCATGCCCACTTTTGTTATAGGAACACTTTGAGCAGTGCAGAAATTAGTTAATGCTATTTAAATGAAACACTTTCTCCTCTTTTACACTCCCACAGATCTTAATGTCAAGATATCAACAGCTGTGAAAATACTTGCCACTACAAACTTAAGACTATACGTCATTTTATGTCTCTAGACGAGCACCTTCTACGAAGGCCAAAAGTCCTCTGATCTTGTCTATTTTTCACTGCTGATTGTGTCACAGGGACTCCAATGGCTCTCAAAGTGCTGCCCAAAGCCTCGACCAAACTGCAGGGCTTCCTGAGAGAATACTGCATCTCCTTGCATCTGTCTTGCCACCCCTGCATCGTGGGCTTGTTTGGAATCGCCTTCCAGTCAAACGAGCACTACGGATTCGCCCAGGAGCTCGTCACAGGACGGGACCTGTTCGCCATCATCCAGCCACGGGTGGGTACTCAAAAATCATGAAATCTTTCCCTTCATTCATATGAAAAACTGCACTAGTAATTCTAGCATTGCAAATTCACAGATGCATGGGTCATTCTTCAACTACGGGCACTATAATGTTAAAAATATTGGAAATCTTTTACCATGCCTTCATCATGTTAGTTGCATGTTATATATAGATTTGTCCTTTGTCCCATACATTTTTAACTATAAAAAATCATCATAAAAAATATTTTTTTTAATTTAATTTCATTTATAATTTCTAATTTAATTAAGGGTGAAATAAAGCATTTTAAAAATATTTACATGTTTTACACAAATTACAAGGTGTTTATCATGGTGTAAATGATGCCACAATTATACTACAGTAAAATCAAGGTCAATATTTCATATTTCAATATTAAATTGTACGTCATTTCCAATAAAGCTGTAATTATGTCAAATGATGCAAAAAGTACAAAAATATTATTTTTTGTGTATATTTAATACTGAAACCCAAAGAAGATTTTTTTTTCTGTCTTGTTTTAGCCAGACATACTAACATACTCCATGTCTGTCTTTGCCAGATAACTTCAAAAGTGTCCGACACTTGAGAAGGTTAAAATTTTTTCGTCACAGACACTATGTGTCTCTAGATGTGCTATATTTTCTCGCTGCATGCTTATAGAATGATGTTTGACAGATGCTGATCAAATGCATTGCAGACTAGCGATATGAGTGATGTACAGATTTTTTCTCTGTCTCAGAATAACAAGAAAATAATGCACGGCCTCTGAGGGCTTTCATAACTTCCAGATCCTTTAAGAAAATGTTAGCAATGAAATGAGCTTTCAGAAATTTAATTGTCACTACCGTAACATCAAACACATGTGATTCCATAATTTGAGATGGTGGAATTTTGAAAATGACATTGGTTGGATCAGACACATGCATATTTACTGTTAGGCACTCTTAGTAATGAAAGTAACTAGTGAGAAAATTATATTTTAGGTTTATTTTATTATGTCCACAGTGCCAAAAGTGCCCATAGCTGAAGTTAACACTTGCACGGTATGTGACTAATAAAGTTCCAGATCCTTAAAGTCACTCCGGGCCTGTAGTACACGTCGGTGTTGGCCTGGAGTGACTTTAAGGATCTGGAATCCAGACCACATGCTAAACATGTTCACATGCTTTTCATGCTGAATAAGGAGCAGGAGGTACGCTTGACATATTTCAGTAATGTTCACATGTCTTATAGGAAATCTTGGAGGGTGTAATGTGTGAGTAAAAGAGCAGAGCAGCTGTTTTTCTCTGTCACAACATGAGTCTCTGTTACTTCAGCATATCCAGTGAAACTTTAAGCCAGACGTACTCAAGACTGGAAAGATTTAAAGTGGCAATAACACAGCAGGGGCTCATAAACTCATGCAACCTAATATTAATTTATAATGCAATGATGTTGTCTTGACAGGATTTTGTGCCTGCACATAAGCAGAGTAGGCAAAATGTTTTTTGAGACTATTCATATACACAGGGCTTGACATTAACAGCAGTGGCATGTAACACAGTGTAACTCCTACTAGCCACTTTGGCGGGTTGAATTTTACAATATACATTTTTCAATTGTAGTCTTTTTTCGATACTGAAATATCTGAATCACTTCCAATACTAATTTCCTTCAGAATAGATACACGATACCAACTGTGCTTTCTCACTCTCTCATCTCTCCGACAGCGAGTTGACACACAAACCCACCCCCTCACTCACTCGTTTCATTTGCTCCGGATGAATATTGTTGGTCTTTCAGGGCTTGAATTTCGGTGTGAGGTTGCGCATATTGTGCATAATTCTACTCATTGATGCATATTTTGTGCTAACACCCAAAGTACGAGCACATAAAGCTGCCTCTCAGTACTAAATCGCTGCTTATTTCACTTAAACAGTCAAATACACATAAAATAATGTCAAAATGCTGGTCTTAAGTATTCACATAGTCAGTTGTGTTTTAAGTGAACATAAACAGTTGAGAATGAAAATGCATGTGTAACAGTATAATGGATCCGTGCGTCAGGTCTTAAAGTGACAGCAGCTTAATATACCTGCTGCCAAATTATGAGATAATATTAAAAATTTCTATATGGCAGTGTTCCAAATTTGTTTGTCAAAAGTTTTTTTGTCATTTATATATGTCATTTATTTTTTATTTTTTACCAAACATTATAGTTTTTTTGTGTACAATATTTATAACCTACTTTTAAAAATGTTTATTGATAAGCTGTACAGTATTTCTATTTTTCTCCAGGTGGGCATCCCTGAATGTGCAGTGAAGCGCTGTGCGGTTCAGATCTCTTGTGCTCTAGAGTTCATCCACCAGCGTGGCCTGGTCCACCGTGACATCAAGCCTGAGAACATACTGCTGCTAGACACCCACTGCCGGCGGGTCAAACTGGCCGACTTTGGCCTCACCCAGAGACAAGGAACCTTTATCCGCTTCATATCAGGCACGCTGCCGTATATGGCTCCAGAGCTGTGCGCCATGGTCTTGGAGGAAGGTCAGAAGGAGGTGAAAGTCCCTCCGCTCAAAGTGGAGCCCACTTTAGACACCTGGGCCTTTGCTGTTCTTCTTTTCTGTATACTCACAGGCTTCTTCCCTTGGGAGCGCTGCAACGACAGCGACGACTTCTATGAGGAGTTTGCAGACTGGCGCAGGGAGCCGACGAAGGCCCCTGTGCCATCTCAATGGAAACGGTTCACACCCATGTGTATGCAGATGTTCAGAAGGATGTTAGCACTGGATGCCAGTGAGAGGTGCTCAATAGGGAAGGTCAAAGGTTATGTGGGTAAAGACTGGGTACGAGCAAAGGATGCCAACGGATGGGTGGGAGAAAATGGGGAGGTCAGCACGTCGACACCGAGCCCCTGCAGAAGCAGCCACAGTGATGAACAGTGATGGTGTTATATGACAAATTAGTAATCAGAATGTGGTGCTAACTGCAATGCAGACAGATGATTGGTGGGCTAAATTTACATCATTAGAGGGGGTTGATATAGATATTGCTTCTCTGAAGTATCTTATCTTAAAGAGGAAGACACTCATTTGCCACCGTATTGAGTTATTGCAGGTTAAATATAGTTCTATATATAAAACAGTTTGTTCTGGTTCTCGAATCCCAGACAGCAACATAGTGTCTGCCCAGATCTGGCTTACATCTAGTATGCATTGAATAAACATAGCGACATATATAAACATAGCGCATATTTGATCATTTGTTTAGACGTTTCCGAAGATTGAGCTCCAGAGGTCAGCGGCCGTTCAGCGCTCATGTACCCACCGAGAACAGCTTTATTGCGGCCAGTCCTTTGAGAATTTGCCACTGGCTCTTATGCCGCGGTGGTTCTTTCTCTCCACGTCGTGCATTAAAATAATTTAATGCACAGCTTGCCGTGGATTATCCTTTACAAATCGCACGGCTACTCGTGTGATATTGCTCATATATCATGATGATTCAAGCTATAACATAATACATGTAATATATACTGTATGTTTATTTGACCTTAGAAGGCCTTTGTTAACAAAACACTTTTCTATCTGATGCACACATGGTTAGATGTGATTTATGTGAAATTGTAGTATGTTCTTGAAATCTGTTATTGTTAAAAAGGAGGTAAGGAGTAAGGGCAAAAGAAGCAGGGATGATTGTAACGCTCAATAAATGTGACATTGACACCATCTTGTTTAAAATTTCCAAGACATTTTTTCAACGTTGTTTAAATAATATGTCATTATCAGGGACGCAATCTGACAACAATGGCATCATAAATCATTCTTCAAAACAGCTCAAATTGTACATTATTTTTCAGGCTGGTCCATGCACATGCAGAGTAAATAAACAGGCGGTGCCTCTCTCAGAAATACTCTTTTTAACTGAAGGGCTGCCATATTGAGCATTACAAATTTTCCCATTTATTTTTATACGAGTGGACCATCTCCGCCCCTTTTATCTCTGATGCAGGTATGTAAACGCATATTTCAAACCTCTACCTCCACCCAAAATTACACTCTTTCAGTAATGATCCATATTATATTCTATTATTTTATGATTTGCCAATCAGTTCTGTTTCTAGCAGAAATGAGGGTCCAGTAAATGAAGACATCACATGTAGTGTAGATGAGGGATAGATTTTAAACAACTGTTGTATTTTACTCATGTTTCTATCCAAGTTTATTGAAATATCTATTATATATTGTATAAAATGTGTATAGATTTCATATCAACTTGTTTGTTTTGTTTGCTGTGTGCTTCTGATGAGACCATGTTCTTCGTACCTCGCTTAATACATCTGAGATGATTTGACAGATCCCAGATCTTCTAATCGTGATAACTGACCTCTGGCTAATATGGTTCTTCAAACGAGTGTTCCTGTGTTCCCTGAGGAGGACAGATGTATCGATACTCGAAACCACGATCAGCAATGCAGCGATTGGCTGGCGGCAAGACAGCAACGTAATGACATCATATAATTAAAAAAGCCACCTGGCAAAAAACTTGACAAATTAAAAAAAGAAAACCACGGATTTCTGGACCTTTAAAAGGAAACAGCCAAGCGACCAAACCAACAAAAAAAGTTATAATAGATAAATGAAATGTGCACTGTTTTTTTTTTTTTAAACATGATTCCCAATTATTTATATTCACGATTTTATAGTATTTGTACACCCTTTACATTTTTATTTCATTAGCAATTCATTTAATTTTTAATGCAATTTGAAGTAGATTTGTTACTTGACATTATTAAAGTTTCTTAAGGGTCAAGATCCAGTTATCTGCTTCTCCTGTGCCGCATCAAGCCATCCCATAATATCCGTCATCACTCAAATTAATGCACGGCTCAGGTTAACGTTACAGCATGTGTGTAAGACTCCAATAAAATGATAAAGTAATTATTACAAATAAATCTCTCAATCAAGTGGCTGTGTCTATAGTCTAGTATTATACACAACATTATAACATTATTTTCAAATACATTTTTATATTATTATTATTATGGTTATTATTTACAATTATTATTGCCCCTGGTCCAGTAAGGAACTCTTGTAATAAAGTAGCAGTGGTTGGGACAAATTTTAAGTATCAACGCCGCTTAAAAAGATGCAATCTAATCCTGTTTACATGAAATAAGCCTGCTCCTGAGCAGGTTTAAGCTTCCGGACCTGTTGCTATGACAGCAAGTCCAGGATAAGCTTCAAAGAGCCAAACAATCCAAGATCATGCCAAATCATCAACAATCAAATCCAGCTAACTGAGTTAGCGACGTACGAAGGACGGACCCCATGTCATTATTAAAGCCAGTCCTATATTAGCGAAGTATAAATCTAGTGTTTGAGAATGTGTTGTGTAATAACTAACATTAGTAGGCCTAATATAACCATAGAACAATATAACCATTTTAATTTACTTACTTGTAAAATGCAATAATGACTGTTAATATGTTAAAGATAGTTGAGACAAAATTTCAAAGCTTTATGCTAAACATTTCCGGTGTAAATGCAAAACATACAAGATATGACTTTTGCTTTTAACCTCCTTTATTACAGCTCAGACAACATATACTTAAATGTTTATCACTTTTAGCAGTGTTTTGTGTACCTTTAAAGTGTTTCCTGTAAAATGACACCAGTGGTGTATTTAGACCACTGTATGTGGGTATGGGAAGCTTTTCAGTTTAGGTAGGCCAAATTTAGAAGAAATGGTCCCAGAGTAATTTAGTGTAAATAAGTTACTTTGTGTAAAACAAATGCCAAAGTGATGCATATCTCAAGAGAGTAGACATTCTTATCAGGGTCCTGTTTAAGTTTAAGAGGTTATAACATTTAATTCTATTTTTATGTCCATTTGCACTAAATAATGACCATAAAACTGCCCTTAAATATCAAACCAACTCACTATTGATTCATTACTTCTAGCAATTTTTTTCTTTAAAAAAGCAACAACAACAACAACAGATTTGATGTGCTTTTCATAATGCATAATCTTGAGCAAAGAGCTCTAGACTACTTTACAAAAAAAAAAAGAAAAAGAAAAAGATCATTAGTATTAAAAGCAACTCAGTTTAAAAATAAAGGTGGAGTTCCCAGAGTTAGGTAAGTTATTTATTTAACAAACAAGCTCCTCTCCAACCTTCCTTTAAAACTTTTTTTTCTTCTTTTCAAAATGTGCTTTGAAACCCCTTCTAAGTCACTGATGGCCTTTGCTTGTAACCTCAGTAATTTATTACAGTACATACAAACACAGAGAGCCCTACAACCTTCTCTGTTTAACATTCGGAGATCTCCTGGCATCTGTTGCAGCTGGTGTGGTATTGATGGATTCTGGGCTGGTGTTTGTTTAGGCCCAGCTCTACAGAAACTGTCCCGGTGGGGCGTCGTCACGCTGGTGATTTGACAGCACTTTTGAACCCAGCAGCACCATTTGCTTTGTAGCATATTTAGAGAGTTACACTAACCGGGATCATGTTACCGCAGTCCCTATGAGCTGGTCCAAACAAAGGCCTTCATTACTAAACACTCTAATGCAGCCAAAAGCCCATCATGGGATAAAGGGTTTAACAGCTTACACTGAAGCTTGACTCCTCAGCAATGACTCATAATCTGTTTTGGTTGTTACTTTAAGCCAGATTCTTCTTACAAAGTGTCCGGCAATAACAGCCATTTTGCTAGTCACTTTGTAGAAACGGACACTTTATGGTTTTCAATTAATGCAAGAACTACACCTGTGGTTCCTCTGCTCAGTGTAGGGTTGTTATTATTAACTAAAACTAAAAGTATTAAAAACATTTCTGTTAATTGAAATAAAGATTAAAGCTGCAGTCCGTACGTTTTTCCTTTTTGTCGCCATCTCTGTCTGAAACCTGCAATTGCAGTTATTTGCAGAATTATCATCTTTACGTGGGTTGTGCTTCGGCACGGCTCCTCAGCATGGATGTTTTGAGAAGTATGTGTGGCTGTCATTCAGTCACCACACCGGTGTGGATACTGTACTTCGGAATCACAGATTCTACGTCTTGGAAGTATGACCAAAATAAGAATTTTCACCGGAAAATGTAATCTGAACAAGTAGCATGTCTGCCACTTTCGTTCTGACCAACTGAGAAAAAAAGCATTACAATAAATCGGGCAACCAAAGGCGATGATGATGATGATCACTTAGCTCATATCACATCAAACCGTGCAAATTATTATTTTTTTGTTATACTTTGTTCTCAAATTGTTAATGTTAACAACATCAGCATTGCGTGACTATGTGTATTTAGTGTGTATTAGTGTTACCTGTAGATTTTAATTTCTGTACTGTCTAATCTTTTGCTTTTGACTACAGGTGAATCTCCAATTGTCACTGCCATCAAAATTATACGTTTAATTATTCCAGCTGCTGTGAGAAAAGGCTGTAAATAATCCGCCACCTGCAGCATCCTCAAATGCGATATAGCCGGAATCCTTCTTTATGTATACAGACGTGATGTAATGACGCGAAGACAACGGGCAGCAAGCTTGTATTTCCCGCGGAAAGCTACCAGTACCACTCAAATTAGAACACATTATTACAAGCTTATCGTTGTGAATCGGGCTAAGGTAAAGAGATAGTTTTGAACAAACTCAAAGCTCAAAAATGTATTTTGGATTATTTTTAACTAAAACAAGTTATGGACTGCAGCTTTAAAAAGAATAAGACATATATATATATATATATATATATATATATATATATATATATATATATATATATATATATATATATATATATATATATATTAGTTGAAAAACTTCAGCAAAACGAAAATTAGCCCTTAAATGCATACCTCGGGTCTTTAGTGACCCAGGATGTCATTCACCACCCTCCCCCTCATTAATTTTTTTTAAGTTAGACATTAATCTAGTATTGCTCAATCTAATCGTCATAAACAATGTTACAAAAAAGAATGTCTGTTTTCTAATTCTTTTTTTGTGTATAAGTGTATAGGGTCGCTAGCGACCTGACATATGTAATAATGCAAGTCGATTTTTTCTGCGCAACAATAATTGAATTTCTGAAGTGCAATTCACCTTTATTCCTCAAGGTGTAAATAACAATAGTTTTGAGAATATTGTTGCATTGCAAATATGAGTCAGATGCTGAATGTACTAGGGAAAGGAGTTTTGACAATGACATCTGTGTTTTCGTCCAAAATTGCGAATTTATGCGTAAAATTGGAATATCGCATAAAACATTTGTGAATAAAGCGTTTCCATTACATGTGTTCAAGAGAACAAAATCGTCACTTACTGGGAAAATGGCGCAAAACATCAGTAATAAAAATGGAAGTTGCTGCAATTGGGGAGGCAACTGCGGCTCTTTTTTACTACATAAATGACACATGAAATGAAATAAACGCTGTCAGGTTATCTTGCGTTCAGTGTTTGGAAATGCAATCGTGCGAGGTGCTTCTGGGAGAGAATTAAACCAAATCATTTTGATGACAGACTTTGGCTCAATCATTTCAGAATGATCAAACCAACATTTGAGATGCTTTCCAATGTTATCCAATCACATCCACTGAGGCAAAGTCACACAAGTTTTTTGTTGCACATAGAGGGATTAATTAGGTAAATGTGTTTCCATTGTAGTTTATGCACATACCTTCTTATCGGATAAAACATTGTATCTGCCTCAATTAAGCGCATGCGTTTTTTTAATGCAAATTTTTAGAATTTATGTGCATCTTGACATTTTCATCCCAAAAAGCGCATTAAAATAGATGGATAAAAACATAGCTATTGATGATGGTAAAAAGCATCTGCTCAAATTGAACCTTTCCAAGTTCCAAGAGGTAATGAAATATGTTTTATTTTATTATTTTGTAATTGTTAAAAATATCCGTGTTTTACTATTGCAGCAGTTTAGAGATCCATCTGTGTTAGATGTAGATCTGGGTCACTAAAGACCCCAATATGTAATAATGATTGCCATTCATTCATGCATTTAAGGGTTAGAAGTTTTGCCTTGGCAATAAACTGAAATAAGTTGAAGCACTACAATTATTAACTGGAAATACATAACCAAAACTAACTAAACCTAAAACGGAAATAAAAATAATATAGAAATATAAAAAAAAAAGAAAAACTAATAAAAAGACAAAAGCACAACAAAATGACAAAAAATTTAACTAACATCTTCCAGTGTCAACTTGAGGAGAACTGACTTCAAACATTCACTTAAAAGCACCAAAACACAAGTTGAAGAAAAATAATAAAGAAAAGTAAAGTAAGTGAAGATCCTGCAGCACTCAGTTTCATGTTCTCTTAAGTTATGCAATCAGGTTCAGACATTTTAAGTGTCTGAATACTTCTTTGGAGGTCACTGGAGCAATAGCGCTAGTAAACATGTCGATACAGTGTCAGTTCCTGGAACTTTGACACCTTCTGAAATAAAGTCATCAAACCGCACTGCATCAATATGAGGCTCTAATTGTCTGATCTATCTAATAAATGCCACTCAGATCATTTCTCCCACATGTAGTGCAGCACAGCAAACCGTCATGCAAAGTATGTTAAAAATGCTCTTTGAGCTTCTGTACTTTGTTGACAGACTCGACAACTTGACTTTTATGTATTTTACGATGACACTAAAATATCATCCACTACAGTGGCTGCAGTCACAACTATATTTTACAACTATAACTTTCCCATAAATGCAACAGAAAGTATATGATATATTCACTAATGTTTCAAGCAAAAAGTTTCAAATTGGTTTGAAGAATACCATCAATTCTGGATTATGCATTGCAATTGAAAGACTTGAATTGTTATCATTCTAATATGCTGATTTGCTACACAATTTTTAACAAATATTATTGATGACAAATTATTAATAATGGTTCTTATTATTATAAATAAGTTGTGCTGCTTAATATTTTTTTCTCTGGAAACCATGCTACATTTTTAAGGATTATTTAATTAATAGAAAGTTCAAATTAACATTTATATGAAATAGAAATATTTTGTAACATTATAAATCTATTTAATGCGTCCTTGATAAGTAAAAGTACTAATTTCTTAATAAAAAAACAACTTACCCCAAACGTTTGAACAGTAGTTTATCACGGTTTCCACAATAATATTAAGCCGTAAAAACAGTTTTCAACATTGATAATAATAATAATAAATGTTTCTTGAGCAGCAAATCAGCATATTAGAATAATTTGTGACAATGAAGACTGGAGTAATGATGCTGAAAATTCAGCTTTGCATCACAATGTATTCAATTTTGAATTATAATAATATTTTACTGTATTTTTGATCAAATAAATGCAGTCATAAATGGTGAGCATAAGAAACTTCATTCAAAAACATAAAAAAAAAGTCTTAACTATTTGCTGTCATCTGTTGTCAAATAATGTGGAAACACATGAAACCACATGACATCACTCTCTCCATGCAGTATCCCATAAGGCTTTGAGGGACAGATGCCATAAAAGAGCGGCCGAAGAACCAATGGATCCGTGTTACTGCCAGCGCTAATAAATCTTCGCTGTTATGGAAAATCACAATCTCACAGCCAACAAGTGCTTATACCACCAATCCACAGGCATGTTTGTGAAGGTTATTTCTGCTCTCACATTACAGTACAGTATGTCTAGACTCATGGAAACATTGAGCAAAGCATCATATGAGATGACAGCTTCATTATATTTCTGAGCATCACTCACTGATTATGCATGAAAGCTGTTTATGAGCATTATTAAGCTTATGATCTACTGAATGTTGAGAGTTTTAGAATTATAATTTTAAAGAAGGCCTATTATAGACAGTGTTGGGGTAATGCTTTGCAAGTAACGCGAGTTACGTAATCAGATTACTTTTTTCAAGTAACTGTAAAGTAACACTTTACTTTTATATTTACAACAAAATATCTGACTTACTTTTTTCAAATAAGTAGCACAAGTTTCTTTGTTTTCTCATTTATTGACTGCACCTCTCCTGTCGCCATGTTGAGAGAAATCGGGAGTAAGTGCAGAGGCGTTGTGCGCTGTGTGAACATGATGTGTATTGTAGTTCAAGACTAAATGTGAGCATGCATTTCCTCATCTCACTTACACAAAAACAGATTCAGTATTTCTCAAAATGAATAAAAACAGGGAAATGCAAACTCAGAATATCACACAAACATGCAATAATTAAATGTTAAAATATACTTTATGTATTTCATCTCACTTTATCATCCAATGTCTTTGTTGCTGACCTTCAATAATCCAATTCAACCACACTGATATGCAAAAAGTTACTTTAATGAAGCATCACATTTGTATGGAAGCTTGTTTCTGCCATGCAATTCTGACTTTTCTCTGACAATTGCGAGATATAAACTCGCAATTGCGAGTTATAATGTCAGAATTATGGGATATAAACTTGAAATTCTGACTTTTTCCTCGCAATTGTGAGTTTATATCTGGCAATTTTGACTATATAACTCACAATTGCAACTTTATATCACACAATTCTAAGAAAAAAGTCTGAATTTCCAGATGTAAACTCGCAATTGCGAGAAAAAAAAGTCAGGATTGTGAATTAAAAAGGTCGCAAATAGCTACTTTTTTTATTTATTATGTAGTGGCAGAAACAAGCTTCCATCACATTTGTGATTATTATTATTATTTCTTTTTTTATTGCTGAAGCAAAAGTGTTGAACTTTCTTCTGCATCCTATTCTTTTTACAATCCAGAATGACAGCACAGCTAAAAGGTTTGTTTGAGGGCGCCCTCTACTGTACAGGTATGAATCTGCATTTCCTTCAGCCTAGGCTTATTCATTTAACTTTTAGTGTGAAAGGACCTTTACATTTGCCACAATCATTTTGTTGTTGTTGTTGTTAAAAAACAGACAATCAAGCCTAGCCCAGCTGAGAAAAAGTATGCAAAAGTAATGTAACATTACTCTCCATAAAAAAGTAACTAAGTAGTAGTTTAAAATTGACTTTCCCAAACACTGATTAAAGAATGCATTGTGAACATTTAATTGCATTTCATGCCAAAAGATTATGTCATCATCCACAACCAACCTCTCAGATCAGCCTGCAAACTCAGATAATTGCAAATTTTGTGGGTACATTTGAGTAATTACCTGATCTGCATAATTACTTCAGTAAATCAGCTGCTAAAATGTTGCTGCTAAAAGTTTTGTTTTAAAAATGATACAAGGTCAAAACAACAATATAAACAAAAGACACAATGTCCAACCATTATTTCACGGCCATTAGTTCAGCACAAGTCAGCACAGGCAGTGTTTTCACGGAACTGTAGAGAATGTTAAACAAATCCCAGATAATCCTCATTTCGGAATGTTCTATTCAGAGATTCCGGCCCCTGAAGACACACGGTCACTTCTCTTCAAAAGAAACATGTTCTGTTTACACAAACCACTTACAAATGAGCCCCTCTGGGTAAAGCAGATGACATGTGAACTTCACTGGCCACAGGAAGACATCACCAAAATACACTAACACTAGTACTACTAGTTATAGCACACGGCAGCTGTTACTGCGTGTAGTGAGCATGTGTGAGCAGACAGTCTAATACAATCAGACATTTTTGCAATTAAATACACAGATCATATGGGATTTAGAAGGTGAATTCTTGATGAAACACAGAGAGCAAACTCTTGTGCTGTGAATCAAACTATAGGTGTTATAGAACGATACAGTTTAACACACGGCACCAGAGCACTGCATCTCCACTGACACTGTTTCACCCTCCAGCTCGTTTGAGATTTACTGGAGATACATGGAATTCAAATACAATGCACAATAGTGTACAAAAGAGTCAAAACTATTAATTACTTTAATGTGAAATAAATCTATAAAATGGAAACATCCATCAAAGCCATTTTCAAAGCAAGCAAATACAATAAGGCAGGACAAATCGAAAAGACTGCAAAGTTTCTTACGGATTAGGATTAGGTCCAAGCAATAATAAAAAAATAAAACCATTTTGAGATTGAAGTCATTATAATGCGAGATTAAAATTGAGGGGAAAAAAAATCGAAATACAATGTTGAGAATAAAATCATTACATTTTGAGAATAAAGTCATGTTTCGAGAAAAAACTCAATAAACACACATTAAAGTTTGTATTATTCAGTTATAATTAGCTAAAGCTGATTTCTTTGTTATTTAAAAAGAAAGCCTAAAATAGAGCTTGACTAAGTGATCCAACTCTGTCATGTCATCAGTATGCAATGAACATGACACTGATTGAATGCGTGTTTATTCTCAACATTTTATTTAGACTTTTTTCTCAAAACACAATGGGCCCTATTTGAACGATCTAAGTGCATGGTTTAAAGCGCACGGCGCATCATCTAAAAGGGTTGTCCCTAGTCTCTTAATGAGTCATGGGTGTGTTTTGGGAGTAAAGTGCAATAAACCAATCAGAGTCTCATCTCCCATTCCCTTTAAAAGTCAGTTATGCTTGCACCATGGCGGATACGCTATTTATATGTCAGAATTTGCAAGCGGAAAAACTGAACACTTCTCTAGCGAGGAAATGGATCTGCGCGAGCAGACCATCTACGGGACAAGCCGGTTTCCACCAAAGCTCGCTGAGCATATGACATGTAGGCATTTTTATATTTATGTACACAATAATAATCATATTTAAAAATGAAAATAGGCGCATATTACTAAAGCAAAAAAATATTGCGCCATTGACCAGACCAGGTTTCAGTTGGTCAATGGCGCAGTCGTTTTCAGTTGCCTCAAAATAGCAACACGGCAACAATGCGCCTGAACACACCTTGTTTTCAGACCAGCACGGCCATGGGTGCACAAATGGGCGTCTATTTAAACAACATGGCGCTGGATGTGAAAATGATAACTGCGTCGGGCTAAAACTAGCAAAAAACTCTTTTGTCGCGCCTGGCGTCATATTGCGCCGGGTGTATGATAGGGCCCATTGTGTTAATGGGTTTTCACAATTTTAAAGGCATTGCTCTTGTACAATTTTAAAAGATTTTATGAAAACAAATGTACAGGATAAGGGTTTCTGCAGAAATCTCATGTGGACCTGCCCATAAGCTTCAACACATTAAAAACAAATGAACAAGAATGTAAAAGACTTTGACAAAAACTGGTCAAAACAACTATAAAACATATCAAAATCTAAAGAATTTC
Organism: Rhinogobio ventralis; assembly: GCA_039654625.1. Taxonomy (NCBI): domain Eukaryota; kingdom Metazoa; phylum Chordata; class Actinopteri; order Cypriniformes; family Gobionidae; genus Rhinogobio; species Rhinogobio ventralis. Next base: position 32,122,216 of record CM077211.1, read on the forward strand.
ATCAAGTTTGGCTGGCTTGTCAGCACAAAAAAGCTAATTTTATCAAGTCATACTCTATTGTGAAGATAATTATGATTTTGTTATTCCAAAACAGTGTCCTTTCTCTTATAAATCCTGAGAGTTAGCATCATTACACAGCATTCGTATATGGGAATGTATTATCTTCCTAATGTTCTGCTAAAATGAAATATACTAAAAACATAAAATCTAATCTCTTATTATTATTATTATTATCTTAAAAGTAAAATTTGGGGTAACACTTTATTTCGATGGTCCACTTTAGACATTCTACCAACTAAAAGTACATTTGCAACTACTGTGAAGTCTGCATTGTGACTGATTTTTTTATTCCCCTGTTATATGCCACCTCCTTCATTTTAAAGGGAATTTCTAGGCGTGTGTGTGTTCGTGTGTGTGTGTGTGTGTGTGTGTATGCATGTGTGTGTTCTGCATTTAGGATGCTCTATAGTCTCATGCCTTCATTTGTGTGTGTGTTTGGTGTTTGTTCTGGATTGTGCTTGATTTAAATTTTTTGACAAATAATTAAAAAATCCCCATTTTTCCCCATTTCATTCCTTGTGGGGGTCAAATTAACCTGCAAGGGAAGGACTGGTTACCATTTTTATCACAACCACAAAAACCCCTTTGTGTGTGTTTCTGTGTATTCCAATTTCAAGTGAGGCAAAACTCCCAAATTACCCCATAATTTACTCACCCCCAAGCCATCCTAGGTGTACATGACATTTTTCTTTCAGAAGAATACAGTGAAAGAAAGAAAGTGAAGAAAGTGATGCCTCTCGCATGGATGCTACGCCCTAGTCATACGTTGCGCCAGTTACGCTTGGATTGTGGACGTGGTGGCTTACCTCAAAATGACCCGAACAAAGGAAGTTAATGAGAGTTAGTTGACATGTAGTTGCAAAGTTACTTATAGTTAATAGAATGTCTAAAGTGGACCATCGATATGAAGTGTAACCATGTGGCTGCATCATTACTCTTGTTTAGCATGAACTTCTACCTTAGTGGTCACCATTACTGCATCTACATTTACACCTGTACCTGCTTCTGAATCTGTGCCTGCATCCACATCTACATCTACTTGTGCTTGTGTGCCTGCTCTCCCTGCATTTTCGACAGGCATGACATCATCATAGTCCTCCTGTTTTTCTGTCTCCACTTCATAGGTGTCCTGATCTGCTGAGAACATGAAGGGAAAAGGTCACCACCATTTCCACAAGAGTACAAACTAAATGCAAACACACACTGCGAGGTGTGCATTTTAGTGCTGTACCAAGAATGTTGTCCGGTCGTTTGGGAAAGAGTGGGAGGTCCTCATCAGCGTAAGTTTGGTGAGGAGAGATGTCACTGTTGTGTCCCTCAATGTCATCATATTCGGTCCCAGACGAGCCTGCACTTCTATCATCTGCATCCTCCTCTCCTGTTGGAGAAACCGAATATGATTTATTCTTACACAAACAAATAAATATATATATTTATTATGTGAAGATAATTAGGATTTTGTTATTCTAAAACCTATGTGTCCTTTCTCTTATAAAACATGAGAGGAAGCATCATTAAACAGCATTTGTATATAGGATACTGTACGAATGCTGAATATGCAAATGCTTATATAAATATATATTTATTTATATAAACATATTTAGATAAATGTATTAATATATTATATATATTTTTTTAATATTTTTTTCTATTTTTTCTTTTTCTCATAGAGTCCGAAAATGTCCTATAAATTTCAGTTAGTTTCATATTCATATTAATTTATTTAGCCTAATATGGGATGAGACGTCATTTTAGTTTATGAAACATTAAAAAAAGGAAAACCAGTGTAAATAAAATCATTTAGTTGTCATTTGTTCAATCTTGTCTTCATTATTGTTTGACAAAGTGACAAAATTCATGATGAAAAATGTTATCAGTAATTGTGTTGAGTTTTTACAGTGTTACAGAACAATTGGATGGAAAAATGGACATCTAGGCAGACAGACAGACAAATATTTGAATATCTTACCTGTGTTGTTCTTGACAGAATCCACATCCACATAATCATCATATTCTAATAATGATGACACGTTTCTTCGAGACAAATCTGAAACAGATTCAGCTAGAAGTAATATCTTTGCTTTAAACACACACACACACGCACACACACACACACGTTGTGTTTTAATGTTTTATGGGGAATTCCATATACATGATTTTTATACTGTACAAAGGTTATATTCTCTCTCCTTACACTAACTCTACCCCTAAACCTACTCATCACAGAAAACCTTCTGCATTTTTACATTTTTGAAAAACATCACTTAGTATGATTTATAAGCTATTTTCCTATTTTTCCTATTTTTGTAAAAAAAAAATTTTACATTGACATTTTATTCTCATAACACACACACACACACACACACACGCGCACACACACACACACACACACATACTGTATATAGCTACATTTCCACTGGATGTCATTTTTCAAATGTTTCACATTATCTTATGCTCTTTTTTTTACATATGCATTAGCTTATGTCTATATTCACACCGTTCAAAATGGAAATAATAAAATGATATACCTCTGTCCTCCTTATCCATGTTATTCATTTCATTCCTATCAGTGTTGATGTCTTTGCCATTTTTATTTCTGTAATGTCTTACTGCAAAAAGAGAAACAGGAAGAAAATTGTGCTTTGGAGGTCAGGGATGATCAATGGATACAGTTAATGTTTTGTTATATGTTAAAGTTACATCATTTTAGATTTATGTGAGTGCTTTGCCTCTGTTTGCTATTGTTCAATCTGTAGTGAGACAAGGACTGGGAAACACCGCCACCAACAGGTTAAAAGGATGAAGGCACTTCAAATATCACTGTAACTTCAGCGTGTGAAAATAATGTTTGTCTGCAGATCAAGACGACATCTTTCTGCATGGGGCAAGCGATACTCACAGGCTAGAAGTAGGCGTTTTCTATTCATCCACATGAAAACCATAATCAGCAACCCCAGCATGCCCAGCGACAGACCCACTATCAGACCAGAAACCACTGAAGATTTTACTTCCTCAGTATAACCTGCAGTTTTAATGATACAGTTTCACAGGTCAGAATTTTCATGAACCTTTAATCAAACTATTTAACAAAAAAGCAAAGTGAAACAAATACTAAAAAGACAGATGATTTTTCTGTCATCTTTTACCTTCACATTTGATTTCAGCAGCTTTTCTGCATGTCTCGTCTTTGAAACGCTGCACACACTGATCAATGCGCTGGTGCCTCTCTGGACATTTAATAGTCACATTTAATCCTTCTATTTCCCTTTCACCCACAGGTGTTCTGCAATTAAGCTTTTGACAAACTTCTGTAGTATAAGTTGCATGTAGTTCTCCACAGACATATTCCCATTGATCTGTATACTTGACCGCAAGCTTCCCGCCACACTTCTCAGTGGAGCCAAACTCAATACTCCCTGCAATAAAAATGTAAAATCTGTCAGTGGAAGTAACTGGTAGTATATTCCATACATTTGACTAATCTTTTTAATGTTTAAAAACTTGTATATGTCTGTCAAAAGCGAATACACAAGCATATAGATGAGCAAACAGAAATTCACCAACAGCCACAAAACTCAATTTTGATTTCATAGGATGTTTAAAGGTACACTATATAACATGTGACCCTTCAGTGGTTAAAAAACAAAACTGCATGCATTTTGCAGAGGAAAATTTTTTAGTTGTTCTTCGGCTCTGCGTGCGGATGAATATAGTTAAAGGGGTCATGAACTGGCTTTTTACATTTTTTTATACTGCTGTCTGAGGTCAACTTATGACGTTTGCGTGGTTTTTACATTCAAAAACATCATAATGAATAAGTAATAGGCTATTTTCTACCCTGGTTTTGAGCCTCTCTCCTGGAACGCTCGTTTTTTACGGGCATGCCGCACTGAAGACTTGGAAGTAAACTCCCACTGCTATGATTGGATAAGCTTTGCATATTATAATGAGCTCCGGCTCCCCCGTGAGTACACGTGAGGAATTGTTTTGAAGCCTGTGGGAAAACGGCAACTGGAATGATTCGCCCACAGGGCTCGCAAAATGTCTTTATCAAACAAACACAATGATTTATCTCTCGTCCACCTGCAATTAATTGGAATGTTATTTTTTATTACTTGGCTTGGTGGATATAACCGTGAACCATGCATCACTAACACACACACACGCACAAGCCTCACTGCAGAGTAAGACAAATCAGCATGATCAAAACTTCTGCAATTGTATTTTTCCTTAGAAAAATAAAGTCAAGAGAGTGAACAACGCACATCAAGAAAGGAATGTTTTTTCACTATTTAAGATAGCCCCGTCAGCAGGCCGGTGATACATTTTGGTACCCCGTCTGCAAAAACACATAACCATGGGACGTTGGGCTTTGCGAGCCCTGGCCCATACATGTCCGAGTCTGATCACGAATCGCAGCACAATGAACCAACAACACCTCAAATAAAGGATTCTCCAGCCTGTGCCTGTGATTCTCCAGCGTGCTAAGTTATGTTTAGTTAGACACGTACATAATCAATAGATTTCAAACGATCTGTAACAATGCAATACTATCACAATTTGTGTACCTTTAAAAATAGTGTACCTTTAAAAGATTAACTACTGCATTTCAGCATCAATTCATTATTTACATTAAAAGTCCTAATTATAGCCTAGTATTATGTGTATGACTCACTTTCACAGGCCACAGAAAGGATTTTCTCACATTTGCCCTCCTTAGTGCCACACTGCCACAGCCTCGTCTCCAGGCCAGTGCAGCTTAAATGCAAGCAATTTCTTTTATCAGTGACTTGCGTGCTCCAGTGGTGGATGATATTACCACATCCGAGGCTCTCACATAACTTATTGGCCATCTGATGATCCAAATGAGTCGCACAAACATGCTTCTTATTTATTAACACCTTGCCTGTGCAGTTGTTTGAGAGCATAATGTCTGGATTACCTGGAGATGAGAGAAACCAGACAATTAGATATTCCTGTACAGTATGTTAATAGAAAAGCTGGGATAACATTTAAGAATTTAGAAAAATTTAGCATGAGAATGAGAATAAGAAAAGTTTGGCATGGCCACAGTATCTTGAATTGAAATGACTTAACTGCAATTTAACAAAATGCTAAACAGGCAAAATACTAAATACTGGCATTCTGTTTAGGTCCGTTTTGAACACTTTTGGGTAAATTAGAGCATTCTGGAAAATGAAGTGGTCTTCTATAATGGTTAAAAAATTTGTTCATTTACTTAATAGTTTAAATAGTTTATTTATTAAATAATAATTTATTTAAAAAAAAAAAAAAAAAAAAAAATATATATATATATATATATATATATATATATATATATATATATATATATATATATATATATATTTGTGTGTGTTATTTTAGCATGAGATATCTATTATAGTATTATTAATATTTTGAATTAGTTATTAATAATAATATTTTGAATTAGTTTTTATTTTTTTTTTATTTATTTTTTTATTTAAAGTTTTATTAACTTTGCTGCGTGATTTTGTCATTTTTAATAGTTTTTGTCTTTTTTAATATGTCTATATAATTGCTATTTTTATTTTAGTTTTAGTTTCAGTTATTTTAGTACATCAAGTTAAACTAAATTAAAATGAGAAATGTTGCCTTGGCAACTAGTTTTACTTTTAGTTAACTATTAATAACCCTAAAATACTGTACATTTAATATATATTTAAGTTCCAGTTCTATGCACAAATACATTCATTAATTTATAACTGAACTGGAATTTAAAGGGGATTATCAATTTAATTCTGAATGGTGCACAACCCTGGTTTACACAAATGTTCTCAAAAACTAAGAGTTTATAACAGGTGATTCCTACCATCACAAGTGATGTTTAAATGCTCATAAAGCTGGATGGCCTGATCTTGTCTCTCGCATTCCCACATATTCTCCTTCCCTGAGCAATTATAGGTCTTATTCCACCACTCTTTCCCCTCAGGCAAGAGTTTAGTTTTGTGTGATTTGTAGTTTCCACACTGTAGATACTCGCACAACTTTTGTCCTTCCTCTTTGCCCCATCTATGTCCGCTGACGAGCTGTAATTTCCCTTCAGTCAGAGAATATACAGGACCACTGCATGGGCCTTCCTTTTTATACAGGAACAATCGTTGCCATCCTGTTAAATGAACGTCAGAATTATCAAAGTTTTTTGTTGGCGTGTTTAAGAGGAGATGCAAAAATGTAAAAGAAATGTATGCACATTTCAGTTATTATTAGCATAAAACAGTGCAAAATACCTGTGCATTTCAGATAGCCAACAGTGCATGATATTTTGTTTGAAATGCCTTTGAGGTTACATTTGGAAACAGATTTGGCACCAACGTGACACTGAATTCCTGATATTCCATCCGATATGGACTTGTCTTGCAAAGTCAAACTAGTACTTTTAGGCTGCCCACAATTCAATTCCTTGCAGATTGCATCTTGAAGATTTTTATCAAGACTGTCTTGGCAGACATGTGTCCAGTTCCCAGAGTAAAACAGTAACACATTTCCAGCGCATTTTTCTCTTGGATCCTCTAATTTAGCTTTGATGCTGCCTGTTGGGAGTGTATCAAATAAATGTTTAAAGTTTTATAATGTTGTTTATACATTTTAATGTTGTTTATATGTGTATGTGGTGTTTTTAATATGTTTTAAGACAAACTATGTGCAAATTCATAAGTCAACACCATTGTTGAGTATCTTTTACTTAAAACTGCAGTGATCTAGACAGTTTCAAAAACACAGTTTGAAATCACTGGTGTTTCTGACGTCACAAAATACCTTGCAACCAATCAGGTCAATGTGCGGGTGAGCTTTAGCATATCATTAACTATCACCGCTCTGAAGCAGGGAGTTTCAAGAGAAGCCAGGTTATCCCGGTATATTTTTCTGTTGATATGAAAAATCGGGTAGATTTAGCAAGTGTATGATGTATATTACGACGTTATAGTGAACTATATGCCTTTCTCCACTGACGTTCTGAGTTGTTCAAAGCGTTTCTGAGGATGCTGATTGTTAGAAGGCAGCTGTCTGACTCTGAGATGGCGGACGGGAACATGGTTAGTGTAACATTAGCAACAGATTATTAGCTGTTTGATAAGCAAGTAGTCAAGCAAAAGGCTAGTATTGTAAAGTGCAATACCATTGAGTGAGTGGAGGCGGGGCTAATTAGCATATTCATGATTCGTGTATACTAAATGAAGCAAGGGTGGAGAGTTGCATTCAAGCTATTTTAAGCCATGTTGATATTTTCTACAGGAAAAAAACTTTAAATATGTCATTTTGGCGATTAAAGATAAAATTATTGACTACAGGGGGACTGTAATAAATGGCTTTTCACATTGTGTTTAACCCTGGGTTAACATCTTATTTAACCCAAGATTAAGGCCCATTTTAATCGTGGGTCAGGCAACATTTTACACTTGTAATTCTGTAGAAAGTATAATGCTTGTGTAACGGAGGCCAGCTAGGGAGAGCTGTGCTGGAAAACCTCGCTCCCCTGATCTAGCAACTGACACCAGAAACTGTGGTCTTTAGCGCCCTTGTTTGGCGCACCCACCTCCCATGCCAGAGACGCCAGTTCGAGTCATGTTCGGAGTGGGCAGAGTAGGACTGGAGGGGTTATATTTGCCTCACAAAATATTAATACACTTTGTACAGTCTTTGTACAGTTTTAGTTTCAGCATCTAAGCGGAAAACAATGTTTATTAGTGATTGTTGATTGCGCAATTTTAGTCCAAAATGTCTATTCAAGACAAAACTGGAAGAATTCTTATTTTTTTAAAGGGGTGGTTGATTATGATTTCACTTTTTTAACTTTAGTTAGAACACGCAACATAGGCCATGTTGAGAAGAGGAAGAGTTAGTGTTGTTGCCATGCCATCGAAAACAGAGTTATATTAAAAATGTCCTGTCTCTTCAAGCTTTATAATAGCAGTGAATTGTTGCCAGATCGTAAAAAAACATAACTGGTTTGCAATGTCGTCAGACGTAGCATAAGCATTTGGAACTTCGAGAGGCGCTACACTTTTTCCATAAGTTGAATACGGAAGGCGATCTGGTGGAAGTTAGATAATTTACTTTATAAAGTTTTAAATATGGATATTTTTCTTACACAAACGCATCGCTTCGCTTCAGAAGGCATTTATTAACCCCCCGGAGCCGTGTGGAGCAGTTATATGATGGATAGATGCACTTTTATGGACTTCAAAAACAGAGCAACAATCACTACCATTATAAAGCTTGGATTTGCCAGGACATTTTATTCGTCTGAAAGAAGAATGTCATATACACCTAGGATGACTTGAGGGTGAGTAAATCATGGGCTGATTAAAATTTTTGGGTGAACTAACCCTTTAAAAGCAAAAGCTGTTGTTTATGGGCCACAACCTGCAAGTATGTTTTATTCTTTGTTGATGTGTTTTCCATGAATAGTTTATATCATTATTTTTATGCTATAGCAAGGACGTAAACAAAGGCAAACGCTGTTTGGCTCCGCTAGCCAGTTACCTAATTGCTTATTCAAATTTATCCGACAAACACCTACAAACTTCTTTTTAATCCCACTAGCGAACTTCGAATGTTGGTATTTGTTGGCGTTTAAGTGATCAGTGTAAATGCAGGCGCGCTAAACATGGTTCTGTGTTTGATATGGCCGCTGTAATAAATCCATGATTAGTCTTCGTAATAGTCTCATCGTTCTGGCGACAGATATTTGGCTACGCTCGTTGTATAAAGACAAAACTAACGGTGCTATACAGTCATTAGCTATCACTATAGATCCAGTCTGTAATCAAATAATCCCTTCGAGAACTATAGTATCATTTGTTAGGATGATTATATGAAAAAAAAGGCTACAAGGCAATCATGTATTCTGCTGTACTGAAGCTTTAATAAGGCTAAAACCACATATCAAAAGCTAACATTAGTAGCATTTACAAATAACAGCATATCTACAAAGTATGAGACAACTACAAAAAAAAAAACGTACTATTCTGAAACGTCCTGGATCGCCATTGTTTATTACAGTACACCTGAGCATATGCAACTAACCATAATGGTAAGGGGCGTGACGTTTCCGGACAACGTGCACTAGACGGTTAGCGAATCACAACTCACTGGGCCAGCTAAAATATAAGGGACACAGCGGTGTAGAATAAAGGTAAAATATGTGAAAAATAATGCTTTTTTTTTTTTTAAACGAAGCATGAACCCATGTTACAGTGCACCCCATAAACATAATCAAGCCTTCGAAAAAAGCTGATCAACCACCCCTTTAAGTTCACTATTTATAGTGGTACATTTTAGGAGACTTATGGCAACATTTTTAAGCACACAGGTTGCATGCTCATAACATGCTGTATTTTTCCAATCAACATTTTTAACCTTTTAAATATGCAAATAAGAACCCTCACAATTGTAGGAGAAGGTACCCATAAAAAAGTATGTGTAAAACATTGAACAAAATCACACTAATGAACTGTGAACACTGGATAATTTGTCTGAGGTAAAAGCAAGGATAAGTGACAATGTTCTCAAGCTGTTTTATTGACGTCTTTCCAAGGTTGAAACACTGATTGAGTGATTACATGAGACATTTCGGTAAGTTGTAGCCTGTACTGTATCTCTCAACATACTTTTTGATGTTTTTTGTTTGTATTAAAAACGAAGAGATGACTTGAGCTCTGCGCTGCTGCTTGAACTGAGGCATTACAGCGATCTGCCACGTCACATTTAAGAGCACCAAAACATTTTCCCGCCGATAGTGAAAATATTTTTTTATACCTATTATTGGCCATTACATCAGGTGCATCCCAAATTGTCACCCTTAACATTTTTAAAGTTAAAAATAAAAACATCGTCAAATTTCTAATGACTAAAAAAACATATAAACATTTGTCGGTGAACAAAGCAACTGTGCACATTACCTGAGCATATCACTTTAGCTGCGTTGCTGCAGGAGTCGACGTTAGGAAAAAACTTGCACATGCTCATATTTTGCACCTCCTTTAAGCAGTACACACTATAGTTGATCACAGATTGTTTGTCTTCTCCTAGAATTTGGCTCTTAATTGGATCACCACAGCCCAAGTTATCACAGATCTTTCTGGAATCTTCATCTTCCCAGGAGCTGTTGCAAACTCCTCCACAATTTGTTGAATTTTCACCTCTGCAGACCTCCACCCTTCCCCAGCATCTTTCATTATGGTTATTACGTAGTGCCACAGTCACTGAGCCTACAAGTGGCATCATTAAGAATATAAGCATTTTACACACAGCAATGTTAAACCTACACTGGCCCTCTAGTGGTTAAAAATAAAACTGCATACATCAACATACACTGATCAGGCATAACATTATGACCTCATATTCCTCATATTGTGTTGGTCCCCCTTTGGCTGCCAAAACAGCACTGACCCTTCGAGGCATGGACTCCACTAGACATTAGCATTAACAGCATTAACTTCTTGAGCAATTTGAGCTACTCTAGCTCGTCTGTTTGATCGGACCACACAGGCCAGCCTTCGCTCCCCACGTGCATCAATGAGCCTTGGCTGCCCATGACCCTGTCGCCGGTTCACCACTGTTCCTTCCTTGGACTACTTTTGATAGATACTGACCCCTGCAGACCGGGAACACCCCACAAGAGCTGCAGTTTTGGAGATGCTCTGACCCAGTCGTCTAGCCATCACAATTTGGCCCTTGTCAAACTCGCTCAAATCCTTACGCCTGGCCATTTTTCCTGCTTCTAACACATCAACTTTGAGGACAAAATGTTCACTTGCTGCCTAATATATCCCACCCACTAACAGGTGCCGTGATGAAGAGATAGTCAGTGTTATTCACTTCACCTGTCAGTGGTCATAATGTTATGCCTAATCGGTGTACATCATACATCAACATGCATACATCTGCTGTACTTGTGCTGTCGCCTTTGGCTTGCTCAGTTGGGGACACTAAATTCTCAAATAAATATCCAAAAAATGTAATTACTAAACTAAATTAACTATATCAACTACATTACTTGAATATATATGATAATTGAAATGAGCTAGATGACATCACCGTTTTCTCCAGAGCGGCTGTACAGCCGAATCAAATTCGGTTGCATTATTTTCCTGTTTAACAATGTGAAGCTGCTTTGAAACAATCTGCATTGTAAAAAGCGCTATATAAATAAAGTTGACTTGACTTGACTTGCTTCGGCTTTGCTCATCTGCAGATGAATGTGGTTTGATGATACAGGACATCTTGTCAGAGCGGAAAATCTTCCATCTAATTATTGCTCTAACTAGTGGCTGTTCCTGTGTGTACAACTCCAAACATATATAAGCAATAGGCTTTTTTTTTAGAAACGAGATGAGAGAATTAAGAAGAATTATTAAATTAGGAATAATTTTCTGCCATTAATATACACAAAATATTAAGCAGCACAACTGTTTTCAACCTTGATAATAATAATAAAAATAATAAAACATTCTTCTTTCCTGAGCAGCAGATCATCATATTAGAATGATTTCTGAAGAATCACGTGACACTGAAGACTGGAGTAATGATGCTGAAAATTCAGCTTTGCATCACAGGAATAAACTATATATTTTTAAATATATTCAAAAAGAAAACAGTTATTTTAATTTGTAATAATATTTCACAGTATTACTGTTTTACTGTATTTTTGAGGCCGCTATGCCTTTAAGACTGAACATGCTTATGGTTTGCATCCAGTGTAGTTTTCCCTCAAAAACTCTTTGCAAAGCATAGAAATCACAAAACAAAAAATGTGCAATTGATAAAATGACAATAAAATGAAGTCAATAGTCAATCATAACAGAATCAATTACTTGAGTTGTATAAGACACCTTGAATAACCTCAGGGGAAAACAAACAAACAAATGCTACAAAAGTGTATGATATGGTCTATGTAATGTTAAAGTAACTTACTATTCACAAGATCAGATAACAAGTTTGCATAAAATTGCAGTCATATGTACTAGGTTAAAAACAATGAGACATTGTGGTGACACACATACCTGAACATGTGACATTGACATATGTGCTGTTGTGCTGCTTTTCAAAGGAGACTACGTCACCACACTGCATTGCACGGCATATTTCGTTGGCTTCTGTCTTGTTCTCTAGCATCTGAGCCTTAGCATCACCACCAAATGGCTTGATGCGTACTATTCCCCGGCAGGGTGAATCACCTTCAAAGAACATAAGTTCTTCCTCTGAGAATGAAGATAAAGTATTTGTGGTTACTTATAGTGCATGATCTACATGAAGAATAATCAGGGTGACACCTTAGATTTAATTACTTAATGAACAAAAGTAAAAACTACATTAAATTATTACTTACCTTGGCAAATGATTTGTACATTTGGCTCTCCTCTTATATCTGGCTTTCCTCCTCTATCTGGTAAGGGGTTAAACGTTTGTAAAGGACTCTGTTTCAAGCACTCGCGGAGTTTCGCTGAAGAGCTATCACACTTGAAATTCCATGATGGTTTCAGTTGCTCCTGTTTCCTTTCGATGAAGAGTTTTTTATTAATTTGAGTAGATTTACCACATTTGAGATGTTCACACACCACGTCTGAGTTGTCAGTGGTCCAGTCTTTGGAGCTTATGGACTTCCATGAGTCTTCCCATAGCAGCTCTACATGTCCAGAACAACGACCCAGACCATCAATCAAACGCACATCCAAGCTGCCTGCCATTTAAAACCATCATATTTTATTATTGCATCAATTACAGGTGATTTGAGTAACTTTCCTGAATGTTCTGAGTAGATCATAATTAGCTGCAAGGCCGTCTCAGTTACCTGCACATATAACAGTGGCTGTCTGGCATTGTTTTATCCCATGATTGGTAAGGCAATGCCACAGTGAGGTCTCGTCGCCCATGCACACAACGTTAATCAGCAAACCATTACGGGTCCTTTGGTTCTGTTCAACACCCAGCACCTCTCCACACTTAAGCTCTCGACAGACCACCGGCCCCAGTGTCTTATATGCTTCACTGTAGCACACTCCATATTCAAAGCCGTTCACATTTACAGAAACGTCTCCAAAACACTTTGACGTGAAGTTGGGGGGCTTGACGTTGTCTGTAAACACAGAAAATGTAATTGTTACAATACCTAATAAACAAACAAACCAATTACAAAAAGGATTCAACTGAAAACAGTACATTGAAATGAAACATTTACAGTTTCATAAAACTTGTATGCATTAACACAAACCGCTAATGTACATCAAACAAGACAATAAGAATATGTGATGCTGACTAATGTGTTAAAATATAATTTTTTCTAAAAAAAAGAATGCAAAAATTATTTAGTATTTACCTTCATCAGAGCCTGTTTCTATCCCTGTGTTTCACAATTCTTGCAAGATATATATATTGTAGTTGATGTGATGTGCTATTAAAAGCTTTTATATTTTATTAAATAATATAATAATATATTATTTGTTAAGTAGCCTATTTATGGTCTATATGACCATACACTTAGTATGTCAGAATTACATTTAGATGTCAGAATTATATTTACATTTCACAAGGTTATACACCTGTAATGTCAACTCAAACTGGCCACCCTATTACCATAATGATATTAATAATAACCCTATTACTAAATTGCAACATATATTAAAATCCATTTAGCTTGAGATGAAACAATACAATTTTCTATTTGTAATAGTAACATTGTACAAAAACATATAATAAATATAATAAATAATAAATACATATAAATATAATTTAAAGGTTTTACAACCTTGAGCATATAATGTCAACTACCCTATTATCATAATAATAACCCTATTATTACATTGCAACGTATATTAAAATGTATTAATTTAACTTGAGATGAAACAATAACATTTTCTATTTGTAATAATAACATTGTACAAAAACATTAATGTAACATTTGTTTATTAATAATTACGTATTTAATAATAATGTATCAAACATTTTAATAATTATTAATATTTATATATTTATTGATGTAATATTATACAAAGCAAAAAAACTGAGCATTACCTGAGCATGTCAGCATGTTAGTTCCATTATCGAAACTTCCAGTGGTACCACAGTTTAATTGCGTACAGATGACTTCGGGGATGACATCTTTCGGCTGAAGAGGAACCCATGATTCATTTGATTTATCAGTGACATATCGCATTTTCACCAACCCAGAGCAAACATTGTTGCCACCTTGCAGTTGAAACCTCCTGTGTTCTGTACAATACAAGTACTCCAGTTTAAATATCGCTGTGAATTTTACCACTCACTTGATACAAACCATGGAAATACAGGGAAAATTACTGGAAAATCTCAAGGAATGTCAGTACCGCTCCAGTTTCCCGGATGAACGGACTGATTTACACTATTGCTATGGACAACGGTATTAGAATATCAGCACAATGAATGCCACCAATCAGAGTGAAGTACTCCAGAGAGCTGTTTAACAATAGTAGCTTTACACTTACTAGTGCAGATCACACTGGCTCGTTCCTGGCAGTTTGACTGCTCCATACATTGCCAAGAGTACTGCTCTTCGCTATTACATTTAAGCAATACATTTTGTTTGCTCTGTCGTCCTGTGAACATTCCAGGCTTGGGGATGTAATGATGTGTTCCACAATTAAGCTCCTGGCATATCTTGTCTGCTTTATTGTTATCTGGCCAAGATAAAAAAATAAATACATAAAGACAATCCTTGCGTAAAGTGTCAGCTATCACTTTCATTACATAAGCATTTCTGAAATAATCTACTGTCAAAATATTAAAACATGTAGAAAAAACATTATGATGGCCATGAAGTTCAAATTGGTCTTTTGTGGATTGTAGTCTGTCTGCTAACTTTGTTGTTTGTCATTGCATTAGATAATGTAATATAAAACAATTTAAATATTTATTAGTGCTGTCAAATTTAGTGCGTTAACGCACATGTTTAATTTTTTCAGTTTAACGCATTCAAAATATTTAAAGCAATTAACACAGCATCCGTTTTTTCTATTATCCTTTGGCTAGCGTTACATTATATGATCATGCTCTTACTCATGCAAATGCTTTTAAACCATTCCATTGCGACAAGACAAAATATAACGCGCTGTCTGTGAATGTCCTGGGTGCGTCTCAATCAGCTTCCTAGTTTCCTAGGTTGTGAATCAGTATATCGTGTACATGTGGCCGACTCCCTGATCAGTGCCCTGACTACTGAACCAGGGAGCTGATTGAGACGCAGTCCTTGTCTGAAAGACGCGCACCAAAATCAAACAATAACACACAGAATTATGCCAAAATGCCCATTTTGTTGAGTATTCTCACAAGAGCAGTCTTAAATGAGTTAAATAACGTCTTAAATGAACTTAAAACAGCGCGTCAGATCCGCGTCATGCTCGGCAGCAGCAGATCTTAAAGGAACAGCAGCCACTAATGCAGTCTGTCATTAATGTTAATCACAGAACAGCGGTAACAGAGAAAATTGTGGCTTTAATAAGTAGTTATTCTATATTTAATTTAAAATGTATGCAGTGCAGACAGTTTGATAATTTCAATTTTAACTTCAACTATTCAATTTCTGTATATTTCCTACCTGTTAGACAGGTATCATTTATTATAATGGTTTTATGTGAAGATTGTTTTAAGTTCACTTGAAATTGATATAGCTTTTAACTATCAGTAGCAGTTTTAGTATCAGCACTTTTAAAGAACTACAGACCAGTATCCCTTCTTGAGCGAGTTGTGTTCAACCAACTCTCTATGTTTCTTGAACAGAACAACCTCCTGGACAACAACCAATCCGGCTTCAAAAGTGGCCACTCGACTGAGACTGCCCTGCTCTCGGTTACTGAAGCACTGCCACTTGCAAGAGCAGCTTCCAAATCCACAGTACTCATCTTGCTGGATTTGTCTGCTGCTTTTGACACAGTCAATAACCAGATCCTCCTGCCAACTCTCAAGAAGATGGGCATCTCAGAAACTGCTCTTCAGTGGTTCAAGTCTTACCTCTCAGGTAGGTCCTTCAGGGTGTCATGGAGAGGTGAAGTGTCTAAGTCCCATCATCTAGCTACTGGAGTTCCACAGGGCTCAGTGCTCGGACCACTTCTCTTCTCCATCTACATGTCATCATTAGGATCTGATTCAGAAACATGGCTTTTCCTATCACTGCTATGCTGATGACACTCAACTCTACTTCTCATTTCAACCAGATGATCCTACAGTTGGTGTTCATATCACTGCCTGTCTGACAGACATTTCTAGCTGTATAAAGGAGCATCACCTTCAACTCAATCTTGCAAAGACAGAACTGCTTGTGGTGTCAACCAACCCAGCACTTCATCAAAATTTCTCCATTCAGCTAGGGTCATCAACCATAACTCCTTCTAGGACAGCCAGGAACCTTGGAGTTGTGATTGATGACCAGTTAAACTTGACTGACCACATTACTGCAACAGCCTGGTCCTGCAGATTTGCGTTATACAACATTAGGAAGATTAGACCCTTCCTATCAGAGCAGGCCACACAACTCCTGGTCCAAGCTCTTGTTCTCTCCAGACTGGACTACTGTAATTCTCTTCTAGCGGGCCTTCCGGCATGCACTATCAAACCCTTGCAACTAATTCAGAATGCAGCGGCGAGAGTGGTCTTTAACGAGCCGAAGAGAGCGCACATCACGCTTCTCTTCATCAGTTTGCACTGGCTGCCAATAGCCGCTCGTATCAAATTCAAGGCACTGGTGCTCGCCTACAAAGCAACCACCGGCTCTGCACCTATATACCTAAACTCGCTTGTTCACACTTACGCACCCTCCAGAAGCTTGTCGCCTCATGGTGACGCCTCATGGTGCCACCTCAATAGGCACGAAATCACTCGCACAGACCTTTTTCTGGAACGTTCCCACCTGGTGGAATCTCAATTCGAGCAGCCGGGTCGGTAGCCATTTTCAAGAAACATCTTAAGACACATCTTTTCCAGCAGCACCTGACCAATAAAGACTAACACTTAAATATTCGATTCATTTTTCTGCTTGTTTGTTTATTTTATAAAAAAATAAAATAAAATAAAAAAGTGTGTGCGTATTGTACTATGTGTAGTCTGTTAGATAAACTGAGACTTGTTACAGCACTTGCATGCTGTTGCCCCTTGTTTGTTTAGTTGCTTCTACTGCTCTCCTCATTTGTAAGTCGCTTTGGATAAGATGTGTGGGTGTCCCTTTAAATGCAAATGAGCTGGGGCTCAAATGTGAGGCCATCTGTCCGAAATTAGGTCATACAACGGGACAATGATCCCAAGCAATCTACAACAGAATAGCTGAAAAAAGAAAAGAAAGGTGTTGCACTGGCCCAGTCAAAGTCCAGACTTCAACCCGACTTAAATGCTGTGCCGGGACCTTATGAGAGCTGTGCATAAACAGATGCCCACAAACCTCAATGAACTGAAGCAACATTTTAAAGAAGAGCAAGCCAAAATTCCTCCAAAACGATGCGAGAGACTGATAATGTCATACAGAAAACAATTAAAAGTGCTAAAAGTGTCTCTACAAGCAAATGAATCATATGGTGTACTTAGTTTGTCACCCATGGCTTTTATTTTTGTTAACTAAATAATGACACAGAGCTGCTAATGACCTGCTAATCACCAGATGATTTTTATTATGTTCTGATATGTAAAACCATACAATTCTAAATGGTGTCCTTTCTTTTTTACATGACTGTGTATATATATATATATATATATATATATATATATATATACACTCACCTAAAGGATTATTAGGAACACCATACTAACCATTTCTAGAGTTTACAAAGAATGGTGTGAAAAGGGAAAAACATCCAGTATGTGGCAGTCCTGTGGGCGAAAATGCCTTGTTGATGCTAGAGGTCAGAGGAGAATGGGCCGACTGATTCAAGCTGATAGAAGAGCAACTTTGACTGAAATAACCACTCGTTACAACCGAGGTATGCAGCAAAGCATTTGTGAAGCCACAACACGCACAACCTTGAGGCGGATGGGCTACAGCAGCAGAAGACCCCACCGGGTACCACTCATCTCCACTACAAATAGGAAAAAGAGGCTACAATTTGCACAAGCTCACCAAAATTGGACAGTTGAAGACTGGAAAAATGTTGCCTGGTCTGATGAGTCTCGATTTCTATTGAGACATTCAGATGGTAGAGTCAGAATTTGGCGTAAACAGAATGAGAACATGGATCCATCATGCCTTGTTACCACTGTGCAGGCTGGTGGTGGTGGTGTAATGGTGTGGGTGATGTTTTCTTGGCACACTTTAGGCCCCTTAGTGCCAATTGGGCATCGTTTAAATGCCACGGCCTACCTGAGCATTGTTTCTGACCATGTCCATCCCTTTATGACCACCATGTACTCATCCTCTGATGGCTACTTCCAGCAGGATAATGCACCATGTCACAAAGCTTGAATCATTTCAAATTGGTTTCTTGAACATGACAATGAGTTCACTGTACTAAAATGGCCCCCACAGTCATCAGATCTCAACCCAATAGAGCATCTTTGGGATGTGGTGGAACGGGAGCTTCGTGCCCTGGATGTGCATCCCACAAATCTCCATCAACTGCAAGATGCTATCCTATCAATATGGGCCAACATTTCTAAAGAATGCTTTCAGCACCTTGTTGAATCAATGCCACGTGGAATTAAGGCAGTTCTGAAGGCGAAAGGGGGTCAAACACAGTATTAGTATGGTGTTCCTAGTAATCCTTTAGGTGAGTGGATTTCAAATGTTTATTTCTTTTAATTTTGATGATTATAACTGACAACTAAGGAAAATCCCAAATTCAGTATCTCAGAAAATTAGAATATTACTTAAGACCAATACAAAGAAAGGATTTTTAGAAATCTTGGCCAACTGAAAAGTATGAACATGAAATGTATGAGCATGTACAGCACTCAATACTTAGTTGGGGCTCCTTTTGCCTGAATTACTGCAGCAATGCGGCGTGGCATGGAGTCGATCAGTCTGTGGCACTGCTCAGGTGTTATGAGAGCCCAGGTTGCTCTGATAGTGGCCTTCAGCTCTTCTGCATTGTTGGGTCTGGCATATCGCATCTTCCTCTTCACAATACCCCATAGATTTTCTATGGGTTTAAGGTCAGGCGAGTTTGCTGGCCAATTAAGAACAGGGATACAATGGTCCCTAAACCAGGTACTGGTTGCTTTGGTCCTGTTGGAAAATGAAATCTGCATCTCCATAAAGTTGGTCAGCAGCAGGAAGCATGAAGTGCTCTAAAACTTCCTGGTATACGGCTGCATTGACCTTGGACCTAAGAAAACACAGTGGACCAACACCAGCAGATGACATGGCACCCCAAACCATCACTGACTGTGGAAACTTTACACTGGACCTCAAGCAACGTGGATTGTGTGCCTCTCCTCTCTTCCTCCAGACTCTGGGACCCTGATTTCCAAAGGAAATGCAAAATTTACTTTCATCAGAGAACATAACTTTGGACCACTCAGCAGCAGTCCAGTCCTTTTTGTCTTTAGCCCAGACGAGACGCTTCTGACGCTGTCTGTTGTTCAAGAGTGGCTTGACACAAGGAATGCGACAGCTGAAACCCATGTCTTGCATACGTCTGTGCGTAGTGATTCTTGAAGCACTGACTCCAGCTGCAGTCCACTCTTTGTGAATCTCCCCCACATTTTTGAATGGGTTTTGTTTCACAATCCTCTCCAGGGTGCGGTTATCCCTATTGCTTGTACACTTTTTTCTACCACATCTTTTCCTTCCCTTCGCCTCTCTATTAATGTGCTTGGACACAGAGCTCTGTGAACAGCCAGCCTCTTTTGCAATGACCTTTTGTGTCTTGCCCTACTTGTGCAAGGTGTCAATGGTCGTCTTTTGGACAACTGTCAAGTCAGCAGTCTTCCCCATGATTATGCAGCCTACAGAACTAGACTGAGAGACCATTTAAAGGCCTTTGCAGGTGTTTTGAGTTAATTAGCACCAGGTGTCTTCAATATTGAACCTTTTCACAATATTCACATTTTCTGAGATAGTGAATTTGGGATTTTCCTTAGTTGTCAGTTATAATCATCAAAATTAAAAGAAATAAACATTTGAAATATATCAGTCTGTGTGTAATGAATGAATATAATATACAAGTTTCACTTTTTGAATGGAATTAGTGAAATAAATCAACATTTGATGATATTCTAATTATATGACCAGCACCTGTATATGTGGTCAAAAAGTGTTTGAAAACGTTCAATCATATGTAAATGTAATGTAAATGTGATATTTATGTCATATATTTAGTGTCTAAAAATAAAATAGTTTTTGTCCACTTACTCCAGTCAGAATTACAGACACCAAAGGTGCCGCTCTGCGTTGAGAACTCCACCACCCCAGCACATGTATCCCTCAGACCATTCAGATTCAAACTCAGTTCAACATTTCCTAGGGTCAAAAGCTTGGCATCAACAATGTGTACTGATTCACCACAAAACATAAATATAAAACATTATTATTTTATCACAGTTAAACATGCAAAACAAGGAATACTACCTACCAGAGCATTCAACAGCAACAAAACTGCCATCTTTGCAGTTATGATCATTTGAATATGTGCAATCCAAAAGGCTGGTTTCTTTAGATGTGCATTTCACTCGATCCATCCAATATTTTTTGGGTAGAGGTGTATCTTTGTACAGGGTCATTTCAACATCAGACTCCACAACGTCCCCACACCTTAATGATTTGCACACAACCTCTGCATTTTTGCGGTTCCACTCATAATGACACACCAAGCCCCACTGCTTATCCTTAAACACCTCCAGCCGGCCTTTACATGGGCTGTTAGATCCACGTAGAGCCACATTGAGACCTGCAAAACAAACAACAATTTTTTTTTTACTTTTACTTAAAAAACAAGAATACATAAATCTTTTTTTGACAATTTGTTTTTATTTTGAAATAGCTACTTCTTGTGAATGCAATAAAAGGTTGTATAGTACATTTTTAAGTGCTACATCATCACGTTTAGCAGACATCTTGAATTTATGTTGTCATAAACAACAGTGGTGGACAGTAACAAAATATTTTTACATTGTTACTTAACTAAATTTTTCAAGTAAGCTATCTGTACTTTATCAGAGTACTTTTTATTTTGGGAAACTTTTAATGTTACTTCTCTACATTCCAAAGTATAGTAGGCCTATCATACTTTTTACTCCACTACATTTCATAAAAACATGTCGTTCCTTGTTATTTCGAACTGAAGAAATCAGCCCCTGCTTCGAGACGCAATAGATTTGTGAACAAGCTGATTCTTCTCAATTAATTTGTATTGGTCTTTCTCTCCCTCTCCCTCTCCTTCTCTCTCTCTCTCTCTCTCTCTCTTTTGTAATGTTGAGAGTGTAAAGCACTTTGGTCAACTTGTGTTGTTTTTAAACGTGCTATAAAAATAAATGTTGATTTGATTTTGATTTAACTTCTTAGCCCAAATTGATTCTCAAATCGTACTGAGCAATTCATTCGTGAATTGGACCGATCCGATTGCATCTGTTCTCGAGTCAGCAACTCGCTGATTCAAATGATCCGGTGAGAGAGAGTCTCCAGGTAACAATTCACTAAATTCACTTATACTTTTGTACCTTTACTCAAGTAAAATTGAAAATGACTAAATAGCCTACTTTTACTGGAGTAATATTTTCACTGTAAAAAAAAGATCAATAAGTTATGGCAACATATGTTTTTACATTGGTATAATAAATCAAAATCAGTTATACAAGATTCATCTCATTTTTTAAGTAAGTTTCATGTAATTTAAGTTGAAATGACTCAAACATTCAAGTTGATAGTACTTAAAAATTTAAGGCAGCAACTTATTTGGCACCACTTTATATTAGGTGGCTTTAACTACTATGTACTTACATCAAAACATAAGTACAATATACTTATTGTATTCATATTGTATTGATAAACACTTTTGCTGATATTGAGGTGGGATACGGGTAAAGTTAGGGACAGGTGTAGTGGTATGGGTAAGTTTAAGGGTAGGGTTAGGTGTAAGGGAAGTGTCAACAGTGTAATTATAAATGTAACTACAGAAATTAATTACAGATGTAATTACATGCAGGTAATTTTTAAAATGTAAGCAAAACATGTATGTACACAATAAGTGCATTGTGTCAAATAATTAAATGTTAGTACATAGTACTAATCCATTTTTTTTATATACTTCTTGTACTTTTACTTAAGTAGGCTACTTGATTTGTGTACTTCGTCCACCACAAAACACTAAAAAGGAACAGAATGTTAATTTAGTAACACTTTACAATAAGGTCTCATTTGGTAACATTAGTCAATGTATTAATAACATGAACTACATTTGTTACAATATTTATTAATCTTTGTTAATGTTAGTTAATAAAAAAAATAGTCGTTCATTGTTTGTTCATGTTAGTTAACAATGCATTAACTAATGTTAACAAGTATAACTTTTGAATTTAATAATGTGTAAATGTTGAAATTAACATTACCTATGATTGATAAATGCTGTAGACGTATTGCTCATTCTTAGTTCACGATAAGTGAAGTAGATAGATAAAATGTTAAAAGATATAATATCATCAGGGTCAAGGTGTCTTTTTTAACCTTATAAGGTCGCTGGAAAATGTGGTTGTGAATTCTCAGAGCAGATGAACCACATTCTCTGCAAAAACTGCTGTGGTCTCTTATCTGCCTGTGGCTTTCAGCTCTGAAATTCTGACAAGTTGCATGTTAATGCAGATTCTGTGATAATTCTGCTACACATAAGCATCAGTAAGTTAACCACAGGTATAACCGTGCCTTTCCACACAGGGTTATGAAGAACATACAAAACACTGCATAATTTTGGTTTCGGAACCTTCAGGTCTATAGCGTTAAAATTCATAGCAATAATCATGAACATTAGGGAAACTCATATAACATGTTTTAATATGCATCCATGTATTTCTACCATTTTTCCATGAAGTACAATAAGGTCTCATTTGTTAACATTAGTTAATGTATTAACTAACATGAACCAACAATGAGCAATACATTTGTATTGCAGTATTTATTAATCTTTGTTAATGTTAGTTAATAAAAATATTGTTCATTGTTCATGTTAGTTCACAGTGCAATTTATTCAAACTTATTCATTTTAATAATGTATTAGTAAACATTGAAATTAACATTAACTTAAGATTAATAAATGCTGTATAAGTATTATTCATTCATGTTAACTAAAGTAGTCAACTAATTTCAACTAACGAAACCTTTTTGTAAAGTGTGATCAAAATAATAATAATAATAATAATAATAATAATAATAATGATAATGATACATTTTATATCACAAAGATCATATTCTACTATAGATTAATCATTTTAATTGTTTTAATTTAGAATGAATGCTAGTGATTTTGATTGTTAAATTAATTTGTTAATTTATACTGAGAGGAGACAAGAAAAAGAAAGGCTGAAATATGCAATTCTATTTAATTATACAATAATATTTAATTATATTCAATTATTAATTCTTTCAATCATTGATTTATTAATTTCAAATTTATTTTCAAATTTAACTAATTAAAATATTTCTTTGTAACTTATATAATAATATTATATTAAAAAACAATTATATGTATGTTCAGCGCTCTAGTTAGATAATCAAATAGCTAAATAAAAAGCTTTTATATATTTATGTGTGTATGTATGTATGTATATATATATGTGTGTGTGTGTGTGTGTGTGTATACAGTTGCAAGAAAAAGTATGTGAACCATTTGCAGAATCTGTGAAAATGTGAATAATTTTAACAAAATAAAGCTGAATTTCTTAAAATGACCCATTCAAAAGTTTATGAACCCTTGATTCCTAATACTGTGTGTCGTTCCCTGGATGATCCACGGCTGTTTTTTTGTTTTGTGATGGTTGTTCATGAGTCTCTTGTTTGTCCGGAGCAGTTAAACTGCCCAATGTTCTTCAGAAAAATCCTCCAGGTCCTGCACATTCTTCAGTTTTCCAGCATCTTTTGCATATTTGAACCCTCGTCAGCAGTGATTGTATGATTTTGAGATCCATCTTTTCACACTGAGGACGATTAAGGGACTCAAACACAACTATTAAAAAAGGTTCAAAGGAGGAAACACGATGCACGGTGAAAACATTTGAACAGGATGAAGATGTTTTGTTTAAATATAAAAAAAAAAATCATTTAGTACTGCCCTTCAGAAGTAACAGAAGATACTTACATGATTCCAGGAAGACAAATTAAGTACAACTGACATTAATCTTCAAATTCAAAAAGTTTTCACCCCCGGCTCTTAATGTGTTGTGTTTCCTCCTGGAGCATCAGTGGATGTTTGAACCTTTTTTAATAGTTGTGTTTGAGTCCCTCAATTGAATTTGCACGACCTGAAGGATTTTTCTGAAGAACATTAAAAAGTTTAACTGTCTTGTGGACTATATGTAAAAAAAAATTATGTAAAATATCAGGACAGTACTAAATAAAAAATATCATTTTTTGTATGATCATCAACGCATCCCTGAAGTGTCTGCAGAGACCATGTCAAATAGTCTACCTTCTGAAATTGCTCATCGACATAGTATCCTCAATGGATCCATCTCCAGCGTGATGACTCCGATCTTTCGAATATTCCAATCTAATATTACTTCTGACCTATAAGGCTGCCAAAATAATAATCATACACTCTTTGTTAATTGGCCAGAGGAGAACTGGCCCCCCGACTGAGCCTGGTTTCTCCCAAGGTTTATTTTTCTCCATTAGGCCACCTAATGGAGTTTTGGTTCCTTGCCACTGTCGCCTTTGGCTTGGCTTGCTCAGTTGGGGACACTACATTTTCAAATAAATATCCAAATAAATTTAATTACTAAACTAAATTAACTATATCAACTACATTACTTGAATATATATGATAATTGAAATGAGCTGGATGACATCACCGTTTTCTCCAGAGCGGCTGTACAGCCGAATCAAATTCGGTTGCATTATTTTCCTGTTTAACAATGTGAAGCTGCTTTGAAACAATCTGCATTGTAAAAAGCGCTATATAAATAAAGTTGACTTGACCCCTCTTATTTTGTTAAAATTATTCACATTTTCACAGATTCTGCAAGTGATTCACATACTTTTTCTTTGTAACTGTATATATATATATATATATATATATATATATATATATATATATATATACACTGCCGTTCAAAAGTTTGGGATCCGTAATGGATCGATGATACTGAAAATTCAGCTTTGCAACACAGGAATAACTTACATTTTATAATATATTTAAATAGTAAAGAGTTATTTTAAATTATAATAAATTGTGTTTGTATCAAATAAATGCATCCTTGGTGATCATAAGAGACTTCTTTTAAAAACATTACAAAACTTACCGATCCCAAACTTTTGCATGGCAGTATATATATATATATATATATATATATATATATATATATATATATATATATATATACACACACTTTTATAATAATTATGTATTTATTTAATTATTTCAATAATCTTTGTTTCAGACATGATATTGCTTGCAGACATGTAAACAAATGAGCCATAAGTTTTAAAACTGCAATTACATTTATATATACTTTATACATTATTTACATTATAAGGCCTATCACATATATTATTACATTACATTATGAAGATGAGGCTAATCAAATGTCACTGAAATTAATAACAAACAAATGAATAAACAAACAAATATATAAATAAGCAGACTGCAGATTAAAAAAATTATGGCAATTTTTTTTTCTTTATTATGCAGCATCATGTCCAAGACAAAAAATTATTTAATCAGATGTTTTTTTGTTTGTTTGTTTAAAAGTAGTATAGTATAGTATTTATTAAAGATTTATTTTCATGTCAAAAAAATTTTGAAAATGTAAAAAATATATATATATATATATATACTGTTTAGGTCACTAAACAGGTCACATCAGTCATTTTGTTTTCTTCCACTGAAGCACCAAATGCTCTTCTCAAATCGTGCTGGAGAACATGATCATCAGGTTTTGCAAGTTCGCTTAAGTGCTAGTGCCAACATGAATTTTCATTTTAAATTGTTATCTTGATACTATAAATTAATGAATGATACGTAATGAAAAATGTTGCAGTGAATTACAAAATAATGCAAAAGAATACTATTAGTCCCAGATTAAACAAACATATGCAAAATAAATAAATCTGCATGTTTCAATACTTGTTTAGCCTACATCCAATTAAGTGCCCCATTAACAGCAGCATGGAACACAATAAGTCAGAATATGGAGAATTTGTTAGGAACATTTGTAGAAATTTGAAAAGGAATTAGGAAATGCAATTTCACTTGCCTTGAATAGCTGATATTTGCAAATACAGCAGCAGGAACCACATGGTTTCAGAAAGGAGGACGGAGGAGAAGGTCAGGCCAAATGCTGCACCTGCTTTTAAGTGCTCTGTGATGTCACTTCATTTTCTTAACATCATGTTCATTTCCTTCATCTGAGACCATTCATCTGCATTTTAATGGATAAAATGAGCCTTGTATTACATTTAATACGGATACTTTTTACCTCAAACAAAACTTTTTTTCATAATTGCGATAGGCCTATCTCACAATTCTGAGGTTAAAAAAAACCTCGCAATTCTGACTTTTCCTCAGAATTTTGAGATACAGACTAGGAATTGTGATTTATACCGACATAAAATAGCAATTGCGATTACAAAAGTCAGAATTGTGAGTTACTAGCCTAAGCTACTTTTTTCCATAATCTCGTTCCCGTCTAGATATATATATTTTTTTTTTTTTATGTTGTGGCTACATGTGTGCCGGTTCATATATATATATATATATATATGTGAATAAAGTAATGAAAACATTTACATTTTTGTATGAATTTCAATATCTTGACGCATCCTGTTTCCTCGAGCATTCGCTGCCGTTACTTCAACTGCAGCTAGAGGTCAGTGTTGCGTAACCATTTCCCGCCCTTCACAGGCCATCCTCATTAGCAAACAGTAAAACAGCTGTCAAATATTAAATGTTTTGCTACTTACATCTCACCACGCACTCTTGTACCATTAAAACTAAAGCTTCGTGTTGAAATTCGTAGGCTACTCTCCTTCAGTGAAAAGGCGCGCCTTCTTTGATTTGATTGGCCATCTCAATCACAGACCAGCCTAAAAAAATTTTACTTCTAAAACTTTCTGTCATTCTAACAACAAACAGTGGTTCATAATGGAGTGCAGCAGAGCAGCATCAATAATATTAAATACTGAAGGGGACAATTTAGCATTTCTAATTATTGGGGGCAGGGCTTGTACCCTACTATGGTTATTACGGCCCTGCCCCAAAATGAACATTATCTGTCATTATCCTTTCTCACCCCCATGTCCTTCCAAACCCGTATGACTTTCAGTAGTAAGCAAAC
Source organism: Rhinogobio ventralis (assembly GCA_039654625.1). Taxonomy (NCBI): domain Eukaryota; kingdom Metazoa; phylum Chordata; class Actinopteri; order Cypriniformes; family Gobionidae; genus Rhinogobio; species Rhinogobio ventralis. The sequence goes on from CM077211.1 coordinate 32,149,753, forward strand.
ATGTTTAAATATATCACAAACGCAAAAATGTATAGCTGTTTCTAATAATCATTAGTAGCTTATGTTGTGTTTTGGGTGTTTGCAGTACCTGGAGAAAGGTATTCATTAGCATTCCCATTCAAATATAAATTCCAGACATACAAAAACCTGGCCAGCTTTATCCACGTTTGCAAGGAATGAAGGTGCAGTGGAGCTTGATATTGAATCACATTCCTGGACTTGATGTTACAGCTTTGGTTACATAAAACAAGCCTATAATCAAATAAACGGATCATCATATCAAAGTTATACCATTGTAGGCTAGGCTACCATAGGGCACAGACAGAGTTGAAGCCGGCATGAATTGAGAAGTCACCCAATATATTTTCTAAATTCATTTTATAGAACTTATTATAAACACTTGTTCTCTCTTGATTCCATGCGTCCCAGATGTGGGCTGACACTATATTGCTGTCTGGGTTTAAAAAGCTGCTAAAGGGGTGTGAAATCCTCACTACTTCTGTTTCAACGCAGCTTTAAAGTCAATATAAAAACATACTTCATTTCCTCAACACATTTCATCATGCAGTTAATTCCTAGAAGTTAAAATCAGCCCGCCCTATATATTTCCAGCTTTGAATATCCTGTTCCTCTCAGAAATATCTCATTACAGAAGTAAAATGGATTTTGAATGTATTTCAAGTTGACTTAACACTAAAAGATTGGCTACGGTGTGGGTAATTACACTCAGCTAAATTATTATGATTTAATGGCAAGTTCTCACATTATGCAAATAGATAGCCAATTACACAGTGCTCCCTCAGGAGAAAACTAGAAAACAATTAGCCATGAGACTTTAAGTGAACATCTTAACCATCGCTTTTAAGATTAACACTATAAAATATCAGATGGTGTCAGCATATCTGAAGAAAAGACCATAAAAACATACATTACATTTTTGATGCCACTGTTGATATGATGTGATACAACATTTCAAACAAAATAACCGATGTTTAGATGTGATTGAGAGCCAACAGACATTGTGTTTTCTGAGTTCTGTTCACTTTATTTGTGGAATAGACTTTACACCTCTGTGCTTTTGATATCTAACTCTTTAATCTTCTACCGGGAGCCGTTTCATCCAAAAACCCCTGCCGAAAATGAGCAGGTGCCTGACCAATTACTAAATTTACCACTTCACACCGTTTTATGAAGCTGGAGAGAAGGGGAGGGGAAAGACAGAACCAAAAAAAAACGTAAAAATAACAATGCTTGTAAACAGAGTAACAAATATATTTTTCATCACAGTCAAGTGTAAATTTGCATTCCTCCTGTTTTATACTTAATTGTATCTTTCATTTCAGTTGTAGTAAAAAATAATTACACTATTATTGCCTGTCTCATTGCTGCTTATGAATTTTAAATAAATATTAACAGAGCATCAAAACAAATGAGAGAAATGGCTCACTGGACATAGCCGTGTTCGATGCATCAACTACTGTATAAAAATAGCTAGCTAGGCTTTAAAGGTTACACTTAATTACCAAGCCAAATTAAAAATAAGTTGACTCTAATTACTGCTTTAAAACTCAATGACAGTGGTAAACGCCTTCAATTTGCCTTTAAAATGCTATAGAAACGCTTTATTTTCCCATGGGAGAAAACACATAAAAATACCTACAACGGTATCCATGCATATCTGTGATCAAATAAGACAAGTCCTTCCCAGTCGGCCCTCTCACACATACACACACACACACACACACACACGCACGCACGCGCACACTCACTACCGCACTAGTCCAGCCTTAGATTTTTGCAAAGAACATGCCTGAATTTTTTTGTTTATCATTCTTTTTTCTAATGTGCACATCTAGTGCAGCACGTTTGATCATTAATACGCTGTAAATATCATCTTTTCTTATCAATGTCAAGAAAGAAAACAGGACAAACTAAAGAGAGGTAAATTAAGTTTCATGCAAAAGTATGTGAGAGTAGCATGTTGGCGGCTCCATTCTCTGCCATGGTATCTACTATACAACAACATGCATGTTTGGGTAGGATTGCTCAGAATTCTCTCTTTTTTTGTGGGGTTTTGAAGATGCATGTGATCTAAAGAGGTATGATACAAATATTGATACATATACACCAACTCCTTTATATCGGCCATCATTTTTGTAATAGCATTTTTCCCTGCAAAGATCATTCCCACCTTTCGTAATCTCTCCTGCAACTGTATTACGCAGTGGATGTATATAGGCATAATTCCTGCTTGTTGAAACATTGCATATCTTTAAAAGTAAAAGGCCTTCTGTGCCACTATGACTGCTGATTTATCATTGTAAAATGCATCGGATTGAGTTTGTCTTTTCAATCTCCCCTAAGCGCGTACGGTCAGTCTGCATGAATTGTCCTGGGTCCTCCGATGTACAACAGGGTCACAAAAAGCACGTCAGCTCATGCGAGTCTGCGTCGAATTGTCGATTTGGAATGAAGCAGATACATTACGAGATGCACTTTGTCTTTTCTGTGGCGTTGCGCTCTTTCCTGGGAGAAGCCCCCATCACTTCCGCTCTGTTGTGCAATAGGGGGATGCTTGTGTGCTTGTGGCGGTTATAAGGAGGAGATCTTCACTGTCTCATGGGTGTAGGAAGAGCGAGAGTTGCGTAAGATTCCGGGAATGGCAGGAGAGGGCGGCAGACTCTCGTCAGGGGTGTTGGCGGGAGGAGTGGGTATACTGATTATAGCCGCTGTGAAATCCCTATCATCACAGTTGAGCTTCAGGTCTTCTGTCCGGGCGTTCAGACTGGAGCGGCTGTTTGGATGCACATACACACACATGTTCACAAATGCATGCACAGAAAAAAAGTTCTGTAAAAATAAGTTATTGTTTTGAGTCATATACATAAACAAATTACAGTAAAATAATCTGTATTTATCTGAATAAAAATATATTTTTAGAATTTATTTTGTATATTTACAGTTACAGTTACAGTTACAGTTTTGTATATTTACAGTTACAGTTACAGTTTTGTATATTTACAGTTACAGTTGCATAATATTGCCATCTTCATTAGTATATAACTGATCTATTATGACAAATTCTGAATTAATTTAGACATCTTAAGAAAAATGTCAAGAAATATTTCAAAATGAATAAAAAATTCTCATTGTAATGAATAAATATAAAATAAAGTGAAATAATTTGTTATAGTTTTATAAACATAATTATGGAATAATATATACATATAATAATACATATATATAAGTATTCATAATTATTATAAATACATTTATGAAATAATATTACTTTACATATAAATACTATATCATTATTTTACATATTTCACTTTAGGTTATGTTGGTTTTACAATTATTATGATTTCAATTATTTGTAATTATCAACTATTATATATTTATTTCATAAATTAATTATAAATGATTGTTTGTATATATAAAATATATGAACTATTTTAAATTATATTATAAATTATAATATAATATATAATATAATTAATTTATAATATATATATATATATATATATATATATATATATATATATATATATATATATATATATATATACACACACACACATACAAACAATCATTTATTAATTCAATATATAATAGATGATAATTTCAAAGAATTAAAATCATAATAATTATAAAATCAATACATATATATATATATATATATATATATATATATATATATATATATATATATATATATAGTGTATAAATAGTGTGTGTGTGTGTGTAAAGTATTCATTTGTTGATCATTTACTGTTTTTGGAAGAATGCTCACCAAGGCTGCATTTATTTAAATGAAAATTCAATAAAAACAGTAATATTGATGTATATAAGATATTACTACAATTTAAAATAATCAAGTTTAATATATTTCACATGTAATTTATTCCTAATAGAAATTTCAAAAAAACAGCATTTATTTAAAAAAGAAATCTTTTGTAACATCTACAGTGTATTTATTGTATCAATTTAACGCATCCTTGCTGGATAAAAGTATTTCTTAAAAAAAAAAAAAAAATACATTTGTGTATGTATGTATGCATGTATTTCTGTATACACACACACACACACACATAGAGTATGGATACATGCTATATATAAAAAATAAATAAATGATGATATTTTATATATATATATATATATATATATATATATATATATATATATATATATATATATATATATATATATATATATATATATAGATAGATAGTATATTGATAATTGTAATGGTCCTAAAAATACATTTTCTTTATGCAAAATAAAGTAGAATCAAGTTTATTTTAGTGCTTTTCACAATACATAATACTTTTTTTTCCTTTTGATTTTGGAGTGAAAATAACATATGATCATGGTCTGTCTGATGTCATACCTTTGGGGTCCAGCAGAGGTTTTGTGCACTTGCAGAGTGTCCAGCTCCTGTACGCTGCCCCGGCTGACGGATACGGTGGAGTTGGCGAGGCGGATGGCTCTTCTCTTAGCCCTACGGGGACAGCAGGACGTTGACACCCCCTGCTGGCTGGAGATGGAGGTGCTGCGGCTGGTACGATAGCCCACCGACTCAGTCATACACATCTCACTGAACGTCAGTTCATCTGTGAACTCATGGTTCTGTTGGAAATTACAGGAGGAAATGCTTAGATAAATTATGCACTGTGATCGAGAAATGTATGATGATTTGTGTCCAGTAACATGCTGAGTGAAGGAGCTGTACTTACGGTTGTCTTTTCCAGACAATGCAGCAGGTGATGATGTTGGTGCTCAAAGGAAGATCTGTTCTTCAGACACAGAGCGCTGTCATTGTCTCGATACTGAGAGACAAAAACACCACAAAAGTTTATTTAGGGCAGCCATAAAAAACATGTCTTTAGATACAAGCTACTCACCTTAAAACATCAATCTTAAGTGGAAACAGATCTATTTAAAGAGACCACAATTATTTACAGCCTTTAGAGGATGTTAGCATCATCAAGACTTCAGGTTTATTTTTGTTAAAGAAACGTTTTGTCCACTGTCATCTCCAATGTACTATGGCTGGATAAGTTATATAAAATATGTTTTTTTTTTGCAGAAATTATATATTTTGCAGATCATTATAGTTCATTCTTACTGTTTTGGGAAGAAGTCTCTCATGCAAAATACAACAAAACCAGTAATATTGTGAAATATTTTTACAATTTAAAATAAATGATTCCTATTTTAATATATTTCACAGTGTAACTTATTATTAATAGAAAGTTCCTCAAGCTCAAAAGAACAGGATTTATTTTGAACAGAAATCTTTTGTAACATCATGCATGCATTTACTTAGTCAGGATATTTGTCCTTTTTTTATTGCTCGAGGCATTAAAAAACAAGATTCAAACAAGATTTTTTTTTTTTTTTTAACAATTCAAAGAGATGTCCACCTGAGTAAAAACTATAAAATATATACAAAAAATATAATACAGCTTCAATTATTGCAATTGAGTTTGTTGTAACAAGTAACGCATTACAAGTAATGTGCATTACGTAATCAGATTACTTTTTATGTAAGAAGTAACGCATTACAAGTAACATGCCTTACATAATCAGATTACTGTCAACAGTCAGTAATAGTATGAATTGTAGCTGAAATATAGCTAGTGATGCATGATGTCCAATTTAGTGGACAGATGATTAATCAGAATTTCTTTCCAATCTAAAATTAATACTTGGAAAATTTAACAATGATATGATTCCTTTACTTGATGTTACAACATTTTTTAACCTGCAAGAGTCTCCTAGGATAGAAGGAATGGTGGGATATTCCGAACCAAACTGGCATTTCTGACTGGTGGCAGTGTATAGGATGATGCACTATGTGCAACTCTGCCATCAAAAACCATAAATAAGCAAAAAAAGGCTTATATATATACGGTGCTATATATATATATATATATATATATTAGTGCTGGGGAAAAAATAATCGTGATTAATCGCATCCAAAATAAAAGTTTGTGTTTACATAATATATGTGTGTGTACTGTGTATAATTATTATGTATGTATATATATATAAATACACACACATGCATGTATATATTTAAGAAAAATATGTTCATTTGTAAAAATAAGATAAATTATATATACAGTATATGCATGCAAATATTTCTTAAATATATACATGCATGTGTGTGTATTTATATATACATAATAATTACACACAGTACACACACATATATATATATATATATATCCCTTTCACGCATTGAGGTCACTACACACACACACAGCATATCACCACACAATATAAATTGTTTCCATTTTTCTATAACTATAAAATATTAAGATTTAAGAAAAATAATTAAGATAAAATATGTATATGGATGTCAGCTAAATACGATCCAAAACATAGAGTACGTTTAATACATTTAATAGTGAGTAGGCAGTGACCATATTGTGTGACCTTGGCTTGCGGGGAGATTCAAATTTTGTTCCTGCCAAACTTGTTGCTATGATACAGAGCTGCTGTTCTTTCAAGTTTTAATCCAGAATTACATAAATTAAAAGGCTTTATTTAACTGCTTTAAACGGTGCAATACAGTTGCAGTAGGTTAAACCCTTCATCGGCCTTATGTCACCTATGATTTGACCATTTTATTTTATGCTTTACCATGCAACTACCTCTCGAGACAGACCACTGTCCTTGATGCCATTCACACGTATCCGGTAACCTCTATAACCTCTCGTTGTAAAACAATCACACGCAAGGATGTCGTGTCCTGAAGAACAAGTCTCTCAAGAAACATCGGTCTCAGCGTCTCCCTTTTATGCTTCCCCGATACCATCTGGCCCCTGAGCTCTTTGTAGCTCAAGTCAAGGTGGTTTATCGCCATTCTGGCCGCCATCTAGAATTAGCCCATCAGAAGCCTTTAAAAGCAGCCGATCTTATCGAGGAATGAGATGTTCAGAGAGGCTGTGACATCCAGGAAGGAGCAAGGACTGCTCTGTCTGCCACGCAGGAAGTGCCCCGTCAGCCGAAACCAAGGATGGCTGAAGGAGTCGGGGCAGATAAGATCATCAATAATTGGACCTAAGCACAATTAGGTTTGTTTTTGCTGGAAAAAAAAGCCCTAAGTAGAATATTACGCAGCTATACCGCCAAAAACACTTGAGAAAGTTTGATCACGTAGGACGTGAGTGGGCGCAAAAAGCAATTCCACTTCCTAGATGGAAAACTGAAACGTCTGAATCCTTTGTGGCTCTACAGAACGGATCTGGAACTGAGACAACAACTAACATAATACAAAGCATTTCACTCCCATTCAATTCAACACTAGAACTACATTTAAAAATGCCCCAAAGCACAAGTGTGTGAGCAAACAAATTCTACAGAGCTGTTTCAATAAAGGATCCACTACGTTATCTTGACTTACAACAACAACAGAGCAAAAGCCGAATATGATCCGTCCTTCAGTGCAGCACAAAATGAGAAAATTAAAGAATCTCAATTTGTCATAATCTATTTCCTGTTTGACCGGGGAACCCAAAGTGAATTTCTCTGCCACCCAATCACAGATACGCAAGCAATAAATCCCAAATAAATACATTTCAGTCAAATCCATAGGCTGTAATACTCTCTTTCCGAACACTCCATCAGGAAAAGAGAGCAGGGGAACCTCAGAGGGTATTACACCATCAATCACTGACAATTCCATTGTTAAAAAAGCGCTGATAGGAACGTCACATTAACAACACAATTTTCTCAGTGGAGACAAGAGATACAGCCATTGGGTGACAAAACTGCCCATGATTAGAATCTATGCAGGCTGTACCGGTGAAAAAAAAACTATGCGTCAAAACGCTGGGATCTGAGAGCTCCACGGTTAGAAAAGATCAAGAAATCTGTCAAATATTCTTTTAATGGTGAAGATGATGCTGTTGGAGTGTTCAGGGTGATTGCTAGATGGCCACTCGCAAAAAAAAATGTACAAAAGCTGTGACTGTCAAAAGGTACAACTATAAACTGTATTTACCCCTAAAGGGTGCATATTAGCACCTTAAAGGTACATATTATTATCCAGATAGTACATATTAGTACCTTTTGAAAGGGTACCGGTCCCAGTATTTTTCCATCTAAAGTTGCGAATTTAACTTATGCGCAAAATTTGAATATTGCATAAAACATCTGCGAATAAAGCACCGTCTCCATCCAATCAGTGAAAGAGAACAAAAGTGTCACTTCCTCATAAACTGGCGATAAATATAAAAAAATAAAAATTAAAGTTGATGCAGTAGGAGTGGTTACATCAAACCACTTTGACGACCTTTGATGACCAAAACAGAATTTCAGATTCTGTGCCATGAGATCAGTCCACTGGTTGGTCCAGTTATGCCGTCCCATTGCAAAGTCACATGACTTTTTTGACGAGCATCGAGGAATGTATTTGGTAAATGTGTTTCCATCGGAGTTTATGCGCATCTTTAGAATGTGCATATTGCCGTTTCCATCCAGTGTTTTTTATGTGATATCCCAAAATGCGCATACAAATCGGTGGATGGAAACATAGCTAGTGACAACTTTTTTCTGATAGTGTTGATATTGCTTACCAGTTTAAGTCAAATGGTGCAGGATGAGTTACAGGATGAGTTCTCTAATTACAGGATTAAGTTTAATACTTAACACTTTATTTAATACATTTATTTTATATTTAATAAATTATTATTGAAAACATAGTTTTATATTTAGTGGTGCTTATTAATGCAAGTAAAATTATGATTAATAATACATTATTATTATTATTATTATAGGAAATACAGTATCATATTTAGTGCTGCTTACTAAGGCAATCAAGGATTAATCATAATTATTATTATTATGATTATTATTTTACCAAAAAAATATTATTCAGGATAAAAACAGATTAGATTAATTAGATTAATTAATCAGCACATCATGTAATTAATTAGATTAAACAATTTAATTGATTGACAGCTCTAATAAAATAAAAATAAAAATATGTGGTGCTTACTAAGGCAAGCAAAATTATGATTAACAACATCAACAATAACTTTTAATAAAGTGTAATTGTTATTATTATTACTATTATTATACTTGCCTTAGTAAGCACCATTTTGTATAAATTGTTTATTTTATTTATTAAAAACATCAGATTTTTACTTTTAAACATTTAAGCCAACACATGAACAGGTAAATTATACATAAATTATTATACATACCTTTCATCAAAGGTCAAGACTGAATAACAGTGTGCAGAGACAAAAGTAAGGCTTAAGTAGAAATTCAAAGCCAGAATAGGCTGAAGAGTTGAAAAAAAGCCTTTGTCTGGTTTATAAATAGCACTGCAGACCTGTTAGTAATGGGTTTATAGATCCATGCTGAAAAAAATACCCCCTCACTCGGGGATTGTAAATATTGGATTATTGTGGGTTTCACAACCTGAGAAGATTCTGGAGGACTCCACCTGCCGCATTAGTAAAGACGCGGATTTAATCTCTCGCTTTCTCTCTCTCTCTCTCTTTGAATACAGCTACTTTTCCTGCATAGTGAAGATGGATTTCAGCAATGGGAAAAGGTGTGTTTATGGAATAGAGCTTTGCTTTAATCCCTGCAGTTATGATCTGATAAACTGACAGGCGACGAGGCTGCGGCAGATATGATTTCAAGACCAACACACCACAAAGCACTTCAAAAAAATCTGTAGCTGTAAATCCTGCTTAAAAGAAATAGTAGAACATAAAAGAATGTATCTAGCATATCTATCTGACAGCAGTGGTCAGCATTCACTTTAATTTTAAGGAAAGCAGCTTGGACAACCACACAAGAAATACACATTTGGAACAACATGAGGGTGAGTAAATAATGACAGAATTTTGGGTGAAATAATTTTTGGGTGAATTACCCCTCAAAACTTAAATAAATTGCTTATGAATAGCTGTTAAGTAAGTAGTAACTAGTACTTTTTAGGTTAAACTTGTTTTATTAGGGATTCTTGAAGTCATTAACTACTCACCCTCATGTTGTTCTAAACCCGTAAGACTTTCATATAAACATTAGCGAATATAAACGGAAGCTTAACCAAACCTGCTTGACACGAGAGAATGAAACTCACTGGTTCTTGAGGAAGCTCAAACGTGCTGCGTAACACGAGAATGAACCTCATTGGTTCTTGCGGAAGCTCAAACGTGCTGCGTAACACAAGAAAATGAACCTTATTGGTTCTTGCTGAAGCCCAAACGTGCTGCGTAACACGAGAATGAACCTCACTGGTTCTTGAGGAAGCTCAAACGTGCCGTGTAACAAGAAAATGAACCTCATTGGTTCTTGAGGAAGCTCAAACGTGCTGCGTAATACGAGAATTAAACTCATTGGTTCTTGAGGAAGGTCAAACGTGCTGCGAAACACGAGAATGAACCTCATTGGTTCTTGAGGAAGCTCAAACGTGCTGCGTAACACAAGAAAATGAACCTCACTGGTTCTTGTTGAAGCTCAAACGTGCTGCGTAACACGAGAATGAACCTCATTGGTTCTTGCGGAAGCTCAAACATGCTGCGTAACACGAGAATGAACCTCATTGGTTCTTGCTGAAGCTCAAACGTGCTGCGTAACACGAGAATGAACCTCATTGGTTCTTGCGGAAGCTCAAACGTGCTGCATAACACGAGAATGAACCTCATTGGTTCTTGCTGAAGCTGAAACGTGCTGCGTAACACAAGAAAATGAACCTCATTGGTTCTTGAGGAAGCTAAAACATGCTGCGTAACACGAGAATGAACATCATTGGTTCTTGCGGAAGCTCAAATGTGCTGCGTAACACGAGAATGAACCTCATTGGTTCTTGCAGAAGCTCAAACGTGCTGCGTAACAGGAGAATGAACCTCATTGGTTCTTGCTGAAGCTCAAACGTGCTGCGTAACACGAGAATGAACCTCATTGGTTCTTGCAGAAGCTCAAACGTGCTGCGTAACACGAGAATGAACCTCATTGGTTCTTGAGGAAGTTCAAACATGCTGCATTACACGCAAGAATGAACCGCATTGGTTCTTGCAGAAGCATAAACGTGCTGCGTAACACGAGAATGAACCTCATTGGTTCTTGCTGAAGCTCAAACGTGATGCATTACACGCAAGAATGAACCTCATTGGTTCTTGCAGAAGCTCAAACGTGCTGCATAACACGAGAATGAACCTCATTGGTTCTTGAGGAAGCTCAAACGTGCTGCGTAACACAGGAAAATGAACCTCGTTGGTTCTTGAGGAAGCTCAAACGTGCTGCGTAACACGAGAATGAACCTCATTGGTTCTTGAGGAAGTTCAAACGTGCTGCGTAACACGAGAATTAACCTCATTGGTTCTTGCGGAAGCTCAAACGTGCTGCGTAACACGAGAATGAACCTCATTGGTTCTTGCTGAAGCTCAAACGTGCTGCATAACACGAGAATGAACCTCATTGGTTCTTGCGGAAGCTCAAACATGCTGCGTAACACGAGAATAAACCTCATTGGTTCTTGCGAAAACTCAAACGCACTGCGTAACACGAGAATGAACCTCATTGGTTCTTGCGGAAGCTCAAACGTGCTGCGTAACACGAGAATGAACCTCATTGGTTCTTGCTGAAGCTCAAACGTGCTGCATAACACGAGAATGAACCTCATTGGTTCTTGCTGAAGCTCAAAAGGGCTGCATAACACGAGAATGAACCTCATTGGTTCTTGCGGAAGCTCAAACATGCTGCGTAACACGAGAATAAACCTCATTGGTTCTTGCGAAAACTCAAACGCACTGCGTAACACGAGAATGAACCTCATTGGTTCTTGCGGAAGCTCAAACGTGCTGCGTAACACGAGAATGAACCTCATTGATTTTTGTGGAAGCTCAAACGTGCTGCGAAACACGAGAATGAACCTCATTGGTTCTTGTTGAAGCTCAAACGTGTTGCGTAACACAAGAATGAACCTCATTGGTTCTTGTTGAAGCTCAAACGTGCTGCGTAACACGAGAATGAACCTCATTGGTTCTTGAGGAAGGTCAAACGTGCTGCGTAACACGAGAATGAACCTCATTGATTTTTGTGGAAGCTCAAACGTGCTGCGTAACACGAGAATGAACCTCATTGGTTCTTGTTGAAGCTCAAACGTGTTGTGTAACACAAGAATGAACCTCATTGGTTCTTGAGGAAGCTCAAACGTGCTGCGTAACACGAGAATGAACCTCATTGATTTTTGTGGAAGCTCAAACGTGCTGCGTAACACGAGAATGAACCTCATTGGTTCTTGTTGAAGCTCAAACGTGTTGTGTAACACAAGAATGAACCTCATTGGTTCTTGTTGAAGCTCAAACGTGCTGCGTAACACGAGAATGAACCTCATTGGTTCTTGAGGAAGCTCAAACGTGCTGCGTAACACGAGAATGAACCTCATTGATTTTTGTGGAAGCTCAAACATGCTGCGTAACACGAGAATGAACCTCATTGGTTCTTGTTGAAGCTCAAACGTGTTGTGTAACACGAGAATGAACCTCATTGGTTCTTGCTGAAGCTCAAACGTGCTGCATAACACGAGAATGAACCTCATTGGTTCTTGAGGAAGCTCAAACGTGCTGCGTAACACACGAGAAAGACCCTCATTGGTTCTTGAGGAAGCTCAAACGTGCTGCGTAACACGAGAATGAACCTCATTGGTTCTTGCTGAAGCTCAAACGTGCTGCGTAACACGAGAATGAACCTCATTGGTTCTTGAGGAAGCTCAAACGTGCTGCGTAACACACGAGAATGAACCTCATTGGTTCTTGCACGTCATGAATTAAAGTCTTGCAGGTTTGGAATAACGTGGGCGAGTAATGACAGAATTAAAATTTTTGGGTGAACTATCCCTTTAAGGCAATGCCACACTATTTCTCATACTTAAAAAAACTTTGCAGCATAGCTCATTCTTGTATATGCTTTAGACACAAAAGACTGCCTGGCAAATGATAAACCAAAAAGCCCATGGACTACAAAATAAATGACTTAGGACATGTAAACAACCACAGTTTCTTCAGAAAAAAATGTAAACATCACGTTTGCTTTAATTCTTTAAGCAACTTTGAATTTATGTTAAACAAATGGGAAAATCCATATGCTGTTATTCAACACTGTATATCTTCATTTTCCGCTCTTAACCGTGAAGCAGACTCTATATTCAGAATGTATTACAAGAGCAACATGATCAACAACAAGCGCAGTGAACACATCCCGGGGCTAGAGGAACTGCAATGAGTGCAATAATTACATAAAACCACAGAGAGAATAAGATATTTAAACAGGTTTGTTTTCCCTGGGATGGCAATTAGAGCAGAATAATGATAACCAGGGCTTCCTCATAAAGGCAGTGATTGGAAAAGGGCACGAGATTGTTTCCATTGGAATAAACATTGCACTTAATATTACTTAAATGCAGCAGAGAAAATGCTATTTGAGAATGTTAAACATACCCATACGCTGGAAGGTGAAAGAAAACCTGTTGAAATACTTATTGCTTATACAAATTGCTGAATCATACTGTGATAAATGACTTCATGATGTACAGCAACCAAGGAAGGAGAACCAGGTCAAAGCTAGACTGCTGGTCAAAAGTTTAGAAAGTTTAGATTTTTTACATGTTTTTAAATAAGTCTCTTATGCTCAACAAGGCTGCATTTATTTGATAAAACACACTGTAAAATGGTAATATTGTGAAATATTATTAACATTTATTTTAGCATATTATTTAATATAATTTATTCCTGTGATGACAAAGCTGAAACTGATCCTTCAAAAATCATGAATTATTGCTCAATTATTATCTGTGCTCAGTTATTAATAATGGTTCTTATTGTAATCCATGTTGAAAACAATTGTGCTGCTTAATATTTTTGTGGAAAGTGACTTTTTTCAGGATTCTTTGCTGAATAGAAGTTTCAAAATAACCGCATTTATTTGACTTTGACTTATTTAACTTTATTTGATTATACTTTAACATTATTAATGTCTTTACTGTCACTTTACTGTAAATTTAATGCATCCTTGCTGAATAAAATGAAATAAAATTTCTTGTTTTCGTTTTAAAAATTCCTACTTACCCCAAACTTTTGAACAGTATAGTATCATGGTTTTCACAAAATATTAAGCAGCACAATTTTCAACATTGATAATAAGAAAATGTTTCTTGAGCATCAAATCAACATATTAGAATGATTTCTGAAGGATCATGTGACACTGAAGACTGGAGTAATGATGCTGAAAATTAAGCTTTGCCATTAGCAATAAATTACATTTTTAGATATATAAAATAATAATATTTTTTAAAAAATATCACAGATTTTACTATATATTTTTAATCAATAAATGCAGCTTTTGTGAGTGTACTGTAAAAACATAAAAAAATCTTAATTATTCCAAACTTTTGATTGTTAAAGTAATTTTTTCCTGGATCTCCAGTTCTTACAGGCCCTCAGATTGGACACTTTATGTATTTATGGCATCTACCAGCAGGGGGCTAACCAAACCATGCTAACCTGAAACTGACCTCTTGAAAAAAAGCTGCCCGGGGGTGTTACCAAGCTGAGTGCCAAGTGAACGACTGGCCTGAAAGGATCTCTTTAATTACTGCTGCGCCTCCCACCTGTCCGGCATCACCTGCCTTTCATTCCCTGCCCTTCCTTCAGTGTTGTTAATTGCTATTTCCTCACAGCAAGGACTCGGCGCCCTGGGTAAGGCCCTGAAGCCGTGTTTAGCTGACTCTGAGTGTCAGCGCCATATGAAAAAGCTGTTATTACAAGGCTCTTGTGGGACTGATGCATTCTCAGAGGCCAAATGACTGACCTTTACACTAACTGCAACTGTTTGATGAGATCAAAAAGACTGTATGATCGTTATTATCTTAATACTGTTCTGTGCTTAGCAGCATGCTGGCAGCAGAAAAATATACTGCTTTCTGGTGTGCTATGCTTTAATAACCCTCCATATCATGCTGTGAATATGAATACTTTGATGCTTGAGCTGAGATTCTCTTGTTGCCGAATTTAACTGTGATTTAATGTGTTGTATTAGAGTTTTAGGTTTTTAAAATCTGAGGAATATAGATTTCTCGTGCAATTCGGAGCTAAGAAAGTTACTTTGAACTAACTAAAAAATTAATTTGAACTAACATGAGCTAACCATGAACAATACTTCTTCAATAGCTTTTATTAATCTTAGGGCTCTATCATACACACGGCGCAACGCAAGAGTTTTTTGCTAGTTTCATCCCGACATGGTTATAATTTTTACATCCAGTGCCACGTTGTTTAAATAGCAAATGCACTCACACCATCTGTTTGCCCATGGGCGAAGTGTGTTCAGGTGCGTTGATGGCACATTGCTATTTTGAGGCAACTAAAAATGACTGCATTAGCACACAAACATTTTTAAATATTAAAAATATAAGGATTCCTCTCTGGATAAGCGTTCTTTTTTTTCTACTCGCAAATTCCGCCATATAAATAGCGAATCCGCCATGGTGCAAGCGCCAACTGGCTTTTAAAGGGAATGGGAGATGAGACTCTGATTGGTTTATAGCATGTTACACCCAAAACACACCCATGACTCATTAAGAGACTAGGTACAACCCTTTTTGGACCATAAAGTGTTACCGAAAGTTGTACTGTGTCTTAATGCACTGTGAACTATAATGAACATTTTTATTAACATTAACATAATGTATATACATTAACAAAGGTTAATATATGCTGTAAAATATATTGCTCATTATTAGTTCATAATGCAGTTAACTAATGCATTAACTGACGTTAACAAATAAGACCTTATTGTATTGTGTTACCATTTCTTTTTGTAGAACACACACATGCACATACACACACACACACACACACACACACACAGACTGTGTTTTCATATTTTATGGGGACTTTCCATAGACAATGATTTTTATACTGTACAAACGTTTAAATGTTTTTAAGACGCAAAACTCACCAATTTGGCCAGTAACTTCTAAAGTTCGTAAGTTTTCTTAAATTTGCTGTCAAGTGAGGTGCTATTGTTAGCCTCTTAACAGAAAACCATCTTATTGTTGAAGATCCAATATCAACCATTTATTCTGAAATATCATTGAGGCATCTATTACACACTAAGCAGTACTCACTGTAGTTGAAAGAACACTTAGCAATTCCCTCTGAACAATATGACTTCCCAAAATCTCTTATGCTTCAAATTTTTGTATCTTCTGAAGATTTGATGTCAGGCAAACTCCAGCTAGTTCCTCCTTGGATGTGCTGAGTGAAGCAACTGGGAGATTGATAAAGACTATAGGCCTAGTTCTTTCGATCATTTAAAGATATACAGCAGTTCACACAAAAAGGAAAACTGTCATCATTTACTCACCCGATAATGTCGTTCCAAACCCGAAGGACTTTCTTTCTTACAAGAAACAAAAAAGAGGCATTCTGAAGAACTTTAACAAGGGGTGGGAGCTCCAAAAAAAAATCATAAAAGTAGTCCATTGGCATGATTTGTGCTCTATACAGTCTTCTGAAGTTATATGATGTGTGGCGAACAGACTGAAATTTCATTCAACCTTATCTGTTCATTCACAAACATGCTTTGATCTAAAAGACGCACAGCAGACATTGATTTTGTGTTTTCTGAAGGATCATGTGACACTGCAGACCGGAGTAATGATGCTGAAAATTCAGCTTTGAACTCACAAGAATAAATTACATTTTGTAGCATTACAGTTTCTGATCACTGCCGTCCTGAAACTCTCTTAAAAATGTCTTCTTTTGTTTTCTAGCAAGAAGGCCATACGAGTCTGGAGTGACATAAGTAAATGATCACATCGTTTTTACACTAGATTCAGACAGAAACACATGGAATGCAACTAAATTGAATGCTCATGATAAATCTCACCAGAAATCCTCCGTCTTCTTTGTATTGCAGGAAGGCGTTGGTAGTTCCCTTCTTGGCCAATCGAATCCTGGCAAGTCGGACTTTCTGTAAAACAAAATAGAATTTATCTAAATCGATCGTGTCAGCATTCGTTTCTCAAACAACTGCAGTGACTCAGAGGTTTAATGATGCCCATGACACTGTTTAGTTACATCATGGTTTGTTTAATTCTATTTGGCCTTTTGACTACTTTCTTGTGACAAAAAAACAGTGAGATGGGATACTTAACTGGGAAATTTTGCAAGCCAGATTAAAACTCACATTGCCTGCACGAGTACCAAAGATCAATGTACTGTAATGTGCAAAACAGCTCTGTCAAAATGATTCCAATAATAAATTCCAATAATAAACAGCTAATCTTTTTCAGGCAACGCACATTCATACTCTATAACAAATAGAAACATTTGATATATTTTTGCATATATATATATATATATATATATACACTCACCTAAAGGATTATTAGGAACACCATACTAATACTGTGTTTGACCCCCTTTTGCCTTCAGAACTGCCTTAATTCTACGTGGCATTGATTCAACAAGGTGCTGAAAGCATTCTTTAGAAATGTTGGCCCATATTGATAGGATAGCATCTTGCAGTTGATGGAGATTTGTGGGATGCACATCCAGGGCACGAAGCTCCCGTTCCACCACATCCCAAAGATGCTCTATTGGGTTGAGATCTGGTGACTGTGGGGGCCATTTTAGTACAGTGAACTCATTGTCATGTTCAAGAAACCAATTTGAAATGATTCGAGCTTTGTGACATGGTGCATTATCCTGCTGGAAGTAGCCATCAGAGGATGGGTACATGGTGGTCATAAAGGGATGGACATGGTCAGAAACAATGCTCAGGTAGGCCGTGGCATTTAAACGATGCCCAATTGGTACTAAGGGGCCTAAAGTGTGCCAAGAAAACATCCCCTAGACCATTACACCACCACCACCAGCCTGCACAGTGGTAACAAGGCATGATGGATCCATGTTCTCATTCTGTTTACGCCAAATTCCGACTCTACCATCTGAATGTCTCAACAGAAATCGAGACTCATCAGACCAGGCAACATTTTTCCAGTCTTCAACTGTCCAATTTTGGTGAGCTCGTGCAAATTGTAGCCTCTTTTTCCTATTTGTAGTGGAGATGAGTGGTACCCGGTGGGGTCTTCTGCTGTTGTAGCCCATCTGCCTCAAGGTTGTATGGTTGTGGCTTCACAAATGCTTTGCTGCATACCTCGGTTGTAACGAGTGGTTATTTCAGTCAAAGTTGCTCTTCTATCAGCTTGAATCAGTCTGCCCATTCTCCTCTGACCTCTAGCATCAACAAGGCATTTTCGCCCACAGGACTGCCGCATACTGGATGTTTTTCCCTTTTCACACCATTCTTTGTAAACTCTAGAAATGGTTGTGCGTGAAAATCCCAGTAACTGAGCAGATTGTGAAATACTCAGACCGGCCCGTCTGGCACCAACAACCATGCCATGCTCAAAATTGCTTAAATCACCTTTCTTTCCCATTCTGACATTCAGTTTGGAGTTCAGGAGATTGTCTTGACCAGGACCACACCCCTAAATGCATTGAAGCAACTGCCATGTGATTGGTTGATTAGATAATTGCATTAATGAGAAATTGAACGGGTGTTCCTAATAATCCTTTAGGTGAGTGTATATATATATATATACACACACACATACATACTGATCAGGCATAACATTATGACGGGTTAAGTGAATAACACTGATTATCTCTTCATCTCGGCCCCTGTTAGTGGGTGGGATATGTTAGGCAGCAAGTGAACATTTTGTCCTCAAAGTAGATGTGTTAGAAGCAGGAAAAATGGGCAAGTGTAAGGATTTGAGCAAGTTTGACAAGGGCCAAATTGTGATGGCTAGATGACTGGGTCAGAGCATCTCCGAAACTGCAGCTCTTGTGGGCTGTTCCCGGTCTGCAGGGGTCAGTATCTATCAAAAGTGGTCCAAGGAAGGAACAGTGGTGAACTGGCGACAGGGTCATGGGCGGCCAAGGCTCATTGATGCATGTGGGGAGCGAAGGCTGGCCCGTGTGGTACGATCAAACAGACGAGCTACTGTAGCTCAAATTGCTCAAGAAGTTAATGCTGGTTCTGATAGAAAGGTGTCAGAATACACAGTGC
Source organism: Rhinogobio ventralis (assembly GCA_039654625.1). Lineage (NCBI taxonomy): Eukaryota > Metazoa > Chordata > Actinopteri > Cypriniformes > Gobionidae > Rhinogobio > Rhinogobio ventralis. The sequence continues at coordinate 32,168,860 of CM077211.1, forward strand.
ATCACAGTTTGTTGCTATGGGGCTGCATAGCTGCAGACCAGTCAGGGTGCCAATGCTGACCCCTGTCCACCGCCGAAAGCACCAACAGTGGGCATGTGAGCATCAGAGCTGGACCATGGAGCAATGGAAGAAGGTGGTCTGGTCTGATGAATCAAGTTTTCTTTTACATCACGTGGATGGCCGGGTGCTTGTGTGTCGCTTACCTGGGGAACACATGGCACCAGGATGCACTATGGGAAGAAGGCGAGCCGGCGGAGGCAGTGTAAGGCTTTGGGCAATGTTCTGTTGGGACGGGTCAGGGCTGTTTTGGCTGCAAAAGGGTGACCAACACGCTTGTTCGAGATGCATCGGTTCTGTGCAGACCAATCGCCGTATGACATCAAAGTACAACGAGAGCATACGACTCCTTATGCTTTTGAATCGCTCATGTGGTATTTTGATGATATATGCTGATCGGTCTGCGCAGCGCCGATGCATCTCGAACAAGCCTGGTGTGTTTGCGTTTCCCGCTACCTCGCTAGAGTTGCTGAGAAAGATGAGACGTATACAGTGACGTAAGACCTGGCTCTGTGGAGGCTTTGCAAAGACTCAGTTGCTGTTTTAAAGAAACAGCATCTGTCTTGAATTACTCAAAAACAGCAGATGAACTAGTTTCAGTGCCTATTATGCTATTATCTATTATGCTTTCTTCGGATATTACCTTTTGAGTAGTGTGTAATAGCTTTTTGTGAATGTAAAAGTTCTGAAAAGTTTTAAGTGCACGATAAATAGAGTTATTGTGTCCCAAAAGAAAGAACCGATTCTGAACTGCCTGAAACGAGCAATCCATCAGTAATTCCAGTCTTCCTGCTCAAAACTACGTTTCAGCCTATGATCTTCAATGTCTACTTTGACCCATCCTCAAACACTGTAGTTGTAGCTGAGGCCTGGAGTTTGGTTTGTGTTGTCGACATGTCAAAGCAAAGGATGAGGAATCGTGCTCGAATTGATACGGTAAAACCGATGCCATCGTTACTGTTCATATCACTGTGTATCAAGTGCTGAGGAAGCCTCCAGAGCTGAAATACAGATAATGGGCATTTGGTTTTCAATCAGAGCAGAGTAGGCTCTCAGAAAGGAGGGGTGTAGAGAAACCAAATCCTTTATCGAACCGTTTCAGACACTGTGAGAAAAGAGGTGATGCTGCAATGTATATTATGAGAAAATTAAAGTGTTTTTGACCTTGGATGCATGTAAACCTATTGTAAGAGACCTCCAAAACTAAATTAGAAGCCCCTTTAAAATGGCATAATCATAAGAATCCAGAACATATCTAGTTTGGAATGAAGAGAAGTTCTTTAGTACCTGCTGGGCTCTCATCTTGTCAGCTCTCTGGTTCTGATGGTAGATCCGGCTGAAGTTAGACACAATGACGGGTACAGGAAGGGCGATAACCAGCACGCCACTAAGAGAGCAGATAGAGCCGAAGATCTTTCCGGCGATGGTGTTTGGAACCATGTCTCCATACCTGCAACAAACACCAACATCAGTCAAACACTTAACAGCTCTATGTGTGTGTGTGTGTGAAAGGGAGAGAATGACGATTTGTGTGAATATGATTACGCTGATATAATGACCAGCGCTGGCTTAGAATCTATTTTGCTGTCACATTTAATGCAATTGGGTAAATTAGTTGGGAGAAGTGCATGTTTATTTCAATTCACAAGGCTCCAAAGCTCATCTCTGAGGCCCCGGGAGCTCTAAAAGACCACTAACACAATCCATTACCAATTTTTAATAGCAGAATACACCATCACAGAATTGCAGAAAGCTATTAAGGTGATGTGGCTCTCACAAACATACACACCACAGTACAGCAGCAGCCATGATCACAGCTGTCCTCCTACACACTACATGAGGGTTAACTAATTTACAGGGGTGGTCATGGTAAAGATATAACCCATAAATCTCTGAGAGAGGAAACACTATAGGCATGTTTGGAATGGCATAGTATGATATTACTCATACACATTTTTACAGTATGCATACTGTGCACAATATGGCATGCAACAGTGTGCAGTTTGCAACCACAACACACTGTGAAATATTGTATTCCACAATTCAGTGCACTCAATTTGACTTTGTATTTCCAGTGTGAATAATGAACCAGAAACAGGAGGATTTTAACCTTTCTTGGCTATTATTTGACCTGTTTGCTAAATGTTTAACATATTTTTACACACAATAAAAAAAAATAAAAAAAAGAAGATAACTTGACACTACATGCTGACTTTGTATAGTCATATATCATTGATACCAGTGCAGCATACTAGTGTTGCATCCTGCACAGTCTACTGTTTCACATACTACATAGTATGCACTTTGCCGTAAGCACTTTGCAGTAAGCAGTATGTGCCATAGGCAACACTTGCTGAATTCAGAACTACAAACTACTATTTCTGCCATATTAAGTAAGTGCTTTTAAATTCACCCAGAGATCAGTAAATATGGCCATTCATGAGTTGAGCATTCATTTGTCAATGTCAAAAAGTTGCAGAATTATTTTTTTGAAGCTTAGATTTAATAAATGCACATTTCAGACTGGAAAGGAACTTCTAAGTTCTGAAAGTTACCGTGTATTTTCATAGCAGGCAAATCAAACTCTTTAATATCTCAATAGATCAAGCCAAATGTGCAAAAAGTGCAGCCCACTACACCAATAACATCCATAGCTGCATATAAGTTTTGGACGGTGAGGCATGAAACAGTCAAAGCACAATTATTCAGAGCTTTACGCGGAGACAGCAACACTTTTGAAATGTAATTTTCTGATGTTTCTGAAAGGTCCCTGGTGCGACACATTTCTCTGAGGTGCACTCAGCATTTTTGGATCAGTCACTGACAACACAACAAAAGAGAAAGAGAGAGAGAACGAATCATCATTCGGCACATTCACAGTCACATCATGTTCCATCCCTTCACAGGATACTGATCTGCAGGTGGTGTAAATTAAACCAATATTTGCTTTTACAGCAGTGTTGATGTTCTGCACTTATATTCTGTACATGTTTACAGCATCACCAGACCTCTACCTCTACCTCACCAGACCTTTCCTTCTACAAAATGGACAATATGCAAATCAAAAACTGGATATGTTTTCCGGAGTAGGGAAATAAACAAAGATGACAATTTTATCCAAAAAGAGTTATGGGAATGTATAAGGCACTCAAGGCTGTGCATTACAATGATTTGAACACAGTTAGTGGAATCAGGTAAAATTCTGAATATAAGAACGAACTCTCTTCCATTTAATGAGTGTCAATTTGAATTGGTGACGTCCACTGGATTTGAATGACAGGAATCAAAGAAATTCATACAACAAAGGGTTTTCATTTCTCCAACACAAGTTTTTCACTATAAAATAAATTATATATTATAAAAATATGAAGCTACTAAACGGACAAGGGGGTGGAAAAAAATATGAGATTGGAGGAAAAATTATATTTCAATCCTCAATGTTTTGCGTTTTCCCAAGAAACATTGCGTTCCCCAAGACATTTTGCCTTGACTTGCACATCCACTTGTTTCTTGGGGAAACAAAACATTTCCGACAGAAAGTAAAGGCAGTAAATATAAAGGCAGTAAAATATTTTTTTTCCTCCCATCTCATATATTTTCCATCACCATGTCCCTTTAGGGGCTCTGAATAAATACATTATAAATAATTAATTAATTAAAAATGAATTAAATTTAATTTTAAATGAAAGTAAATTCAACTTGACTAATTATGCTTATTTATTATTTAGAACATGTTATTCTTACTCACAAATCTCATTTAGGTCCATGTTAAATTCAAATAGAGCCAAACAACATTATTTCTCATGTGTAATGTCACCGATCACAATGCAGCACAATTTTTTTATCCCTTTAAGTGCTTTTACATAAAGAAACAGTGGTAATCGTATGCTATATACATGCAAACATATTTCTTACTCTCTCCAGAGATCAAGGACAAGAAATAATTTCTCCTCAGAAAGCCTCCAGTAAAAGCAGTCACATTCAGGTCTCTCACATAAATCAGACCAGGGCGCTCTCTCTCTCGCTCTCTCTCTCTATTATGTTTTATTGACACATCAGGCTAATATGGGACTTCTCATAAGAGCCTGATCAGATGAGACTCAAACACACACACAAGCCCTTTCCAGCATCCCTCATTTGTCAGCTCCTCAGAGTTTGTGCACTCCCGGGATTAATCTAGATCGGCCCAGGCGCCTAATTTTGTTTCCGACTGGTAAACGTCCACATTTTGGCATCGCCAGATGGCCCTGGGTGCACAAGTAGGACAGAAAGCAGATATAGATTTGTACAATGACAATGCCTATTATCCCTCCAATGGTTCTTCGTTTTCTTGATCTTTGAACTTTCATTCTGTTGTTCATTACTGTTATTCAGATATGAGGCAGAGATCAGAAGTTAGTGAGGAAGTTCACTAAGTACAAGAGCAAAAGCTTCATATGGACAATAACTTTAGTCTGGAACATAAAACCATAAAACTGCTACATAAACAGGAAAAGTTGCTCGAAAAAGGACAGGTAATGTAAGGCATTCTGGCATTATCCAGGAGAGCTCTCTATCCCTTTAATTTTCCCGTAATAGAAAGTCTTAGACAGACATCCCCTGGGCAAGAACGAGGCTGCCTGGCCTAGATGCCGGTCTGGAAAGGGGTCAAGGAGGTTTGCCAGAAGTTCACGGAGAACATTGAGCAGAAACGGAACGGAAGATTAAACAGCAACAGCGAGGACATGCATGGAAAAGATCAGAGGAAAAACAGCAAACGGTTGTTTTTGCGTCTGCTGATGCTTCAGTTTTTCCTCTCCTCCTGGGGCTCCAGCACCAGGACGTCACTCTCTCTCTATCACTCTCTCTCTCTCGCGGAAATCTTGCTGGAGATAAAAGGGACGATTAGGTACAGAAGGACAGAATTTAGAGAGACCAAAATACAGCTTCCTCAAACATGTCTATTTTTGCCCTTGCGAATCTGATACAATCCTGATACAATTCCCCGGCCTTGAAACATGACATCACTTTAAACTCAGCAAAACTCAGCTATGAATAGCAGCGGTTGTTGCAATCCCAATTAGGAGCGTGTCATCCTAAAGTCCTTCACTGCATGACGAGTACACCATCACATAACACACAAGGGCAGCGTGCAGAAAGGACTGCTAATGTACTGTTTACTGCATACAGCAACCCTAAACAAACATATTTGAACAAGCTAATCAAGGTCTTCAGGATTACTAGAGTTTTTATCAGGGTTGGAGCTAAACTCTGCAGGACAGTGGCCCTCCAGGACTGAAGTTGCCCATCCCTGTTCTACATGAAGTGGATCAATTTATGCTATTGGACTTTTTTTTTTTTTTTTAACATGACTGCAAAAAGCATTTTGTGCATTTCTACAATGGTATCTACAATGAAATCTTTTAAATGATACTACGTTCACACCACTAGGTGTCAGCATCCATGACAACTACCAGTACAGCATAACGGAAGCAAAAAAATTAATTGCATCCAGGGCTTGAAATTAACTTTTTTGCTCACCAACAATTGTAGCTAGTGGTTTTCCAAAGTTACTAGCCACTCAGCATTTTCACTGGCCACAATTTTGACATCGGTATATTAGGCTGTTGTCACTTTAAGACCTGACACATGGATCCATTATACGGTTACAAATCCGCTTTCTTTCTCAACTGTTAATGTTCACTTAAAACATAACTGACTGTGTTTATGTGAATACTCACCAAGACCAGCATTTTGACATTATTTTGTGTGTATTTGACTGTTTAAGTGCAATAAGCAGTGGAAAAAAACTCAAATTAGTATGGAGAGGCGGCTTTATGTGTGCATATTTTGAGTGTAAGCACAAAATTTGCGTGAATAAGTAAAATGATGTGTAATATGCACAACCTCACATCGAAATTCAAGCCCTGTTACAGCAACAACAATATTCATCCGTAGCAAATGAAACAAGTGAGTGAGTGAAGGGAGGCGGGTTTGTGTGTCAACTCGCTGTCAGAGAGATGAAAGAGCGAGAAAGCGCAGCTGGTATCATATATCTATTCTGCAGAAAATGAGTATTGGAAGTGATTCAGATATTTCAGTATCGATATGTATTGAAAAATCTATATTTTTGACAACTACATTGCACCTAGTTTATTATTTTAGATGCCTTTTTAAAGGACTACAATTGAAAAATGTATATATTACATACAAAAATTCAACCTGCCAACGGAGTGACTTCGTTACACGCCACTGCTGAAATCCACCTGCATTTGGTGGGTTGGCGGGTGTTAATGTTAAGCTGCTTGCATTTGTAATCCAACAAAGGCATCTTTAATCTATGGAGACCCTAAAGGGACATGGGGATGGAAAAAATATGAGATGGAAGGGAAAAAAATTACTGTTTTGTGTTCCCCTGAGAAACTTTGTGTTTGCTTGCAATACCGTTGCTTTCCTTCGCAAAAACGTTTGCGTTCCACAAGAAAACGAAGCATTTGCTTACAAAGGAATCAAAAGTTTTGAGATGGAACGCAAAGTTTCTCGGGGGTACAAAAAACATTTTGCAAGCGAAAGCAAAATTTCTCAGAGAACGATCCTATAATCTGAGTGAAAAAAAAGATGCTGAAAGGTGCGATTCAAATAGAGTGCTGCAGGGATGACGTATTTTTATAGGCCAAACCCCGGGAAAAAGCATTTTAGCACTTCTGGTTCCATTGTTGTGAAGTTTTTTGAGTGGGTTTTTGGTTAAATGCCTGAAATGGGGATAACACAAGCTCAAGAAATGTTCATCTTTTATTCTATGACATAAAATACATCAATACATCAACCACCCTTGTGTTTTTTTTTTTTTTTTGCTTTTACTTGCCTTGTTAAAGGCGGTTGCTACACTGTAAACCCGAATAAGTCAAAGAGGAAATCAGTCAAAATTTTTAAGTTAAGAAATTTAAGCAAGCAGAACTTGCAGATTTTTATTTTGTACTCAATTACTCTTAATTTGACATATTTCAGTAAATTAATTCATACATTTAACTTAAAATTATCTTGTAATCTCAATTTAAATATTTTTAGTAGTGGAAACTTGGCTAGCTTTAACTAGCTAAATCAATAAATGCTAACTTGCTAATTGGTAACACAATGATTTGATAGCATAGCTATAGTACAAAAATAGAACATTTAAAATAAATATGTTCTCAAACCAAGTTCATGCTCCACTCATCGCATCATAACCCTCCAAAAACCAATCATAACAGAAAATCTTCCAAACTAGCATAACAAAACAATAAACACTACTAAATCTAAAAAACATTATATAACACTTAATTTTTTAAGTTTGAGTGCCATGGCAAAGCATGCTGGAAAATAGGAATCCCAGCCCAGTTTCAGTTAAATTTAAGTTTGTCTTAATTGAAAGAAATAAGTTCATTAAACTCAAAATAATGAAACAATTTAGATTACCTAAAATGTGTCAGTTTTGTGAACTCAAAAGAAAAAGAAAGTTCTAAATACTCATAAAAGTTCATTTGATTGAACTCATTTGTTTAATTTAAGTTTGTCCTACTCAAACCAATTAATTATTTTGAGCATTTACAGTGGCTAAATTGGACTACAGAGGTTGTCGGGGACGTTCATTTTCATTAGCCAAACAGGAAAACTCATCTACTCACTAGATCACTTTCACAGCCTCACTGTGTTTATAATTGTGCTCTTGCAAACTATTCTAACTCAGACTTTCAGGAAAAATGTTTTTAATAAAAGTTGTCAGAAGCGTAATGGTGGTGACGTTGAAGTCATGTGACTGTGGTTTAGTTCATTTATAACATTTATTATATGTTTAGCTTTTTACTTCTGATGATTGTGTTTAGGCTTCAAAATCATAAAAGTTATCTTGATGAGAATCATAAACTTTTGTTTGTCACAGAGCTTATTTTCTGCAATGATCCAAAACCCTATTGGGTTTTTGTCGAGGGAACCAGGGTGACTTCCAGGCTGGCCTACAAAAATATGTAATCACTGCAGCACTCTATTAGTCCCGGTTCATTCATCACATTGGAACCGAAAGGTCAAGTAAAACGCATTGCATTATGGGATACAGTATTCTGTGCAATGTATGTATTTCATGCATACAAAACATTTGCATACTATGCATAGTATACAGAAATAGTAGAATGGTAGTATGCTATTCTGAACATAGCCACAGAAATGCACAAACATACACTTGGCCAGCAGTGGGAGGTCAAGGGTTAACCAGTGAATGGGTAGCTTTCATCAGCTAGTGGAAATCGAGGTGGCTTGTGCACAGATTACATGTGGAAACACCGCTTCATGGATTTCAGCACTGCCATTTCATTTTTTACATTCACTAGCCATCAATCTCCCTCTTTCTTTTTACAACCCTCCTCTAGCCCAGTCTTCACGTCACTGCTGTAGCTAGAGTGTGTGTTCATGTTCGCGCACAAGTTTCAATACAAATACACACCTCCGATTGAATTTCCAGCTGTTCTGCTGATGGAATCAACATTTAACCGCATGAAAAATCTGAAGCAGGCTATAACAGTGGATGTGTCACTGTTGTGTTTGCTACTTAATTCTCAATTGAAGTGTCAGCTGTTGTTAAGCACATGCAAAAAGTATAATTTTGAATAGATTAAAATAGAGAAGGTCTATAATGCCTGGAGAGAATAATCCACATTCCCATTAAATCACAATGGCTTACACTTGCAGTCCTGGAAGTATCTGATTTGAATTTTACTGTCATTGCACAAGAGTGTTCCAGATAGAGGTAACAGGCAAAATATATGTGCATTTCATGCTTTTAAGGCTCTCCAAAAGACTACTATGATATAATAAAATATTGCATGAAAATATATGAATTAAAATATAATTATGTTTTGGAGTTAAAATGTTTTGCAACATTTAAATAGCAAAACTTGTAATAATAATCAGAATGCACAGCTAGATTTGAATGGCTGGCAATAAAGAAACATGCTGAATTCTGAACCGCATACTCCTCCTACTAATTTTACAATACCATTCTATGGCAGAAATAGTAGTAGTAGTATGCTAGTATGCATACTCGAATTCAGCAATGCTGTTTGCCTCCAAAATGTTGTAGTTAAAACATCTACCAGTAGTGGCTAACTTAACAATGCTAACCAGCCAAACCCTAGTCTCAGCCTGAGATGTCACACCCACAGACCGTTGGCTGAACGTCTGATGCATAAGGCACACAAAATGGGAAACACTTCAGGGCTGTGTCCGAAATCACCCCTATACCCTTAAATAGGACACTATTTGAGGGCACAGCCATTTGTAGTAGTGTCCGAAACCATAGTGGACGTTATTGAGTGCACTCATTCAATCCCACAATGCGCTGCCATAACGAGTGTACAACCAATGTACTCTCAATGGCTAGAGAATACCCATAAAGCACTGTGAGAGTTGTGCGCTGAATGAATTCCGCGCCTGACCAGATGATGATACCTGCAGCTGAATCATCCATCCAGCCATTTTTCAAACGGCTGATCCAATGTGGATGCAGCTTAATATCATACAGGTATAAATTCATTTTATTGATTATTAAATTGTTTAATTAAGGTTTATGCATGCTAGTTTCCATGGCAGAGTTCAAGAAAAATATTTTCTTTACTACTGGAGCTGCCAGTTTGCTATGTTTCAAATGATTATTAAACAGAAAGCACAAATTATGCAAACGTGTCAGAGCTTCCGGAGAATTCTCTCACTCGTTTTCATTCACTCCTTCAAGTGGACTATATTAGTGGACTAATGTAGGGAATAGTGAAGTGAGTATAGGGGGCGATTTCAGACGCAGCATGGAAGTTTCAAAGTCGTCATTTGATTGACTGAATCTCCTGGATTTCAGGAGATGTGTGCGTCACATTCTTTAACTGTCCACCTGGAAAACAAAGCTGTTGTGATGCCAAACCCCCTCATGGAAGAAGAAATCCGTCATGTTTACAACAACTGTGACAATGAGCGCTTATCAGGATCAACTGATGGATTTTCAAAAGTATGTGAAGTTCACGTCACTATTGTTGCAGTCAAATTGCACAAAGTTCTTGAATTAATCATTTATTAGATGCACGCTGGTCCGTTATTGTTGGGACCTCGACTTCACATTTTTACACTCCTAAACATGCCATGGAACAAACTGTGATTGGTTGCTTTACATGATATTGGCCAATGAAAGCTGCGATGGAGTCCAGACCTTCTGCCGTCAGACTAGCCAAACCCTGACCCTTGTTTCCCACACCATATTTTTTCAGTCATTTTACAGAGATTGCTCCCACAAAGATCAATTTCTAGCCATCAAATTATTTTACAGCTAATCATGCCAAAAATATTTACACTACTGTTTAAAAGTTTGGAGTTGGTAAGATTTTTTTTAGGCTAATGTTTTTGAAAGAAGCCTCTTATGCTTACTACATTAATTTGTTCATAAATACAGTAAAACAGTAATATTGTGAAACCCTATTACAATTTAAAATAATTGTTTTTATATATATTCAAAAATATTATTTATTCCTGTATTATTACAGCATCAGCATCATTACTCCTGTCTTCAGTGTCACATGATCCTTCAGAAATCATTCTAATATGCTGCTAATTAAACATTCATTATTATTATCAATGTTGAAAATAGTTGCACTGCTTAATATTTTTGAGGGCACAGTGATTTTTTTTCTCTTCAATGAATGGAAATGGCGTTTATTTGAAATATAAATATTTTGAAATATTAAAGTCTTTCGTTTGACCAACTTAATGCATTCTTGCTGAATTAAAAACATAGCTAACACTTTATTTTACTTTAGACATTTAACTAATTATAAGTAACTTTGCAACTACATGCCAACTAACTCTCATTAGAGTATTAGTAGACTGTCTGCTTATATCTGCCAACACTTTATTTTGATGCTCCCCAACAGACATTCTACTGACTATAAGTAACTTTGCAACTACATGTCAACTTATTCTACTAACCCGAACCCTAACCTAACAGTCTACTAATATTTTAATGAGAGTTATTTGGCATGTAGTTGCAAAGTTACTTATAGTTAGTAGAATGTCTAAAGTGGACCATTGAAATATAGACGACAACTTTAAATACTAAACTCACTATAAAAATTGTAAAAAAAAAAATTTCCATGAATTATTTTTTTTTCCATAGAAATTTCCAGGTTTTCCATATCCACTGGAACCCTGTCTTTCAGTTAAGTCTTACAAGTACAACAAGCCAACTTCCACTCATCTTTGATGTTTTGATTCCCTAGGCAATACATAAACATCAAGTAATGAATATGATGGCAACCGCACAAGTTTTGTCTAGCAAGATAACGGCCATGTTGACAAAGCACAGACCATGTTAGCTTGACACAGACATTTTAAATGTACATAAAATATTCATGAGGAGGCCGCCTACAATTACAAACTCAGCGTTTGCCGGGATGTGCGTGTACCGTAAACTCTGAAAGACTCTCTGATTAAACATAACACTTCATTTAGTTCACTTCACGACTGAATACATCAGCTGTCGGGCATGACAGCTAAACCGAGCAAAACAGAAATAGATGTGTTTTGACTCGGCCAACGATTATGCCTGACAGTCCCGATTATCGAGCACCGGTCTTCCACAGCTTTCTCGCTAAGCGACTGGCGTGTCCAAAATTGCCACTTGACATGCCAAACGTTTCCGTTCAAAAGCCGATCCCTCAAATCCTTCCCACTCAGATTTAATCACATTTAAGTAATTACTGATTCAATTATGAATGGGCAACTGTCAGCGTGTGCTGAAAATTAAATGAGGTGTTGAAGTTTCCACACAGCGAGCTAATATCATTAATCATCTCTGCTTAGCAACACCTGGTCACCGTGAGCATGCTACACACTCATAGACCCCATGTATCACTCACCTCTGGGACAGATCGGCATTACCTTTGGATAAACCTGAGAAGATGATCAAGTTTTCTGCGCTAGATCATGTGCCTATTGTCTGTATGATTATTTAAGCCATGTAACCGCATCAGTACTTATATTTCAGAGAAAAGAAATGGTATTTTAGGAAACCCAGTCTATAGTTAGAACTAATCGAGGATATTGAACGGATTATTTCTTCATGAATAATGAATATTGTGTATACACTGCTTAAAAATTTGGACTACCTTAATTAAGATGCTTTTTAAACAATAATTCAAACTGTATTGAAGGTGTCCATATGGAAGCCTATTTACACCTCAAATACTTATAACTTTATTTCTCATAATTGGGACTTTATATATCACAATTGGGACTTAAATCTCACAGTGTGACTATATCTTACAATCACACAATTAACTCTTAACTCTGGGACTTTAGATCTCATAATTAAGACGTATCTAACCTAAATCTTACTTCTCACAATTGCAGCTTTATTTCTCATAATTGTGACTTTATTCTTACAACTGAGACATATCTTATTATCTAAATATAACAACTGCAACTTAATTTCTAATAACTGTCTTTATACATGAGAACATTTGACTTAAATCTCACAGAAATTGACTATAACTCATAGGCCTGGTTTCACAGACAGGGTTTAGATTAAGCCAGGATTAGTCTTTTGTTTAATTGTTGTTTAACTTTTTTGGTTTAAATTAGAAATTAAGAATCTTAAGCATTCCTTAGAAGAAAAAAAAAACATTACTGGTGTGAATCTTGAGACAAAACAATGGCATATGACATATTTTAAGATATGTCAGTGCAAGTTGCTTTCAGCTAAAACAGCTCAAACATGCATTTTAGTCTGGGACTAAGCCTTGTCTGTGAAACCGGGGCTTAATATGGCTTCAACCCCCGGTTTCACAGACAAGGCTTACGCCTAGTCCAAGACTGAAATGCATGTTTGAGCTGTTTTAACTGAAATAAACTTGCACTGACACACCTTAAAATATATCAGCGCCATTGTTTTGTCTCCAGATGTACACCAGTAATGTTTTTTATATAAAAGCTACTTAAATGTCATAATTGGCCTAATCTTGGTTTAATCTAAGCCCTGACTGTGAAACCAGGCCTATATCTCACAATTAACTTTAATGCTGTAAATAGGTACTTCATTTCTCATAAGACATATCTTATCAAAATCTTATTTTTCACATTTGCAACTTTATTGCTCTTAACTGAGACTTTTTATCTCACAATCACAACTTTATCTCAAAATCCGTCTTAATAATGTGACTTTGGGCCCTATCATACACCCGGCGCAATGCGACACCAGGCGCGACGCAAGTGTTTTTTGCTAGTTTCAGCCCGGCGCAGTTATCATTTTCACGTCCTGCACCACGTTGTTTAAATACCAAATGCACTCATGCCCATCTGTTCGCCCATGGACGTGCTGATCTGAAAACGATGTGTGTTCAGGTGCATTGTTGCCATGTTGCTATTTTGAGGCAACTAAAATCAACTGCATCATTGACCAACAAAAACCTGGTCTAAAGTCAATAGCGCTGTATTTTTTGTGTTATTTAAAGGGCGTGTTAATAATATGTGCCTATAGGCGGGTACACAACATGCATACACTCTGCTTGTTACACACACAGGGATGAACAGCAGCACACAAACATGCCAAATATTAAAAATATAAGGATTACAATGTACAAGATTATTATTGTGTACATAAAGATAAAAATGCCTACATGGCATAAAGGATAGTCATTGCATGTATCAGAATTACCTATTTGCAGTAATGACGAATAAAATTGGCTAATTATTTTACCAACCGTGCCAATACACACATGTATTTAAACTGACTTGTCAGGTTGAGGGTGTCTATATTCCGACCATGTAAATAGCGAATCCGCCATGGTGCAAGTGCACCTGGCTTTTAAAGGGAATGGGAGATGAGAATGTGATTGGTTTATTGCATGTTACACCCAAAACACACCCATGTGACTAGGTACAAAACTTTGGACCATGCGCCTGACGCGCCAACCATTTTTTCCATCGTTAAACTAGCAAAAGTGGTTTCGAACATGCTCTAAGTGCACCTGCACCATGCACTTTAGACCACGCGCTCAGATCGTTAAAATAGGGCCCTCAATCTCACAATTAGCCATTTTATTTTTTACTCTAAGGTTGAAACAGCTTCCATACCTGTATGCCAGCAACTTGTTGGCTGTTTTTACTTATTTATCCAGTCTAAATGATCCATTTCAAAACCCCTTTTTAATTAAAATGAGGCTAGTCTGCAGCTCATGAAATATAAGGAGTTGTTGTTCTCACGGGGACCATTTTCCCATCCAAAGCAAAAGGCTGTTTAAAAGTTCATTTTGTACAGAAAAACAAACAAATATCAATTGTGCCTAAGCAGAAGCTGTTAAAATCACAAGAAAATTCTGTTTAGTCAAGTATGTTCCAAATTTTGTCAGGTAGTGCAAGTTAAGAAGTGCAATATGGTCTATGCGGGTTAACCTCACAATTGTCATGTCCTGGAGGAGCACTGACTCCTAACACCGTAAATCTTTGTAGTAATGATAGGGTGGGTGTTCTGGGTCTCTGATAGTGGCTTGATGATCGTTCTGGAACTGTTTCTGGCTGAGTGCATTTGGCTGTGCCAAGCGTGATTTATGTCTTCCTACAGAATACAGAGGAATCCAAGCGATTATGTCCACGTATCTCACATTCGGTTCCAGATTTACGAGTTTGTGCCGGCGTCACGCTGATGCAGGCTGAATGTGAACATTAAACCAGAATAATGGCGAACATCCACCTGCTTCAAAGTTCACATGTGTATATGCCGTTACTGCTAGTCTCCGAACGTAGTCGTAAACAGATCAAAATAGTGTGTGGTGAAAATCAGGAGTTTGTTGGATCAATTGGCTGGATGGAGAGGGTGTGAAAGACAGCTCCATTGTAAAATGTTTTGTCAGGTAGCCTACAAAATACTATATAATTTATATTATATATATATATATATACACTCAACTAAAGGATTATTAGGAACACCTGTTCAATTTCTCATTAATGCAATTATCTAATCAACCAATCACATGACAGTTGCTTCAATGCATTTAGGGGTGTGGTCCTGGTCAAGACAATCTCCTGAACTCCAAACTGAATGTCAGAATGGGAAAGAAAGGTGATTTAAGCAATTTTGAGCATGGCATGGTTGTTGGTGCCAGACGGGCCGGTCTGAGTATTTCACAATCTGCTCAGTTACTGGGATTTTCACGCACAACCATTTCTAGAGTTTACAAAGAATGGTGTGAAAAGGGAAAAACATCCAGTATGCGGCAGTCCTGTGGGTGAAAATGCCTTGTTGATGCTAGAGGTCAGAGGAGAATGGGCCGACTGATTCAAGCTGATAGAAGAGCAACTTTGACTGAAATAACCACTCGTTACAACCGAGGTATGCAGCAAAGCATTTGTGAAGCCACAACACGCACAACCTTGAGGCGGATGGGCTACAACAGCAGAAGACCCCACCGGGTACCACTCATCTCCACTACAAATAGGAAAAAGAGGCTACAATTTGCACGAGCTCACCAAAATTGGACAGTTGAAGACTGGAAAAATGTTGCCTGGTCTGATGAGTCTCGATTTCTGTTGAGACATTCAGATGGTAGAGTCAGAATTTGGCGTAAACAGAATGAGAACATGGATCCATCATGCCTTGTTACCACTGTGCAGGCTGGTGGTGGTGGTGTAATGGTGTGGGGGATGTTTTCTTGGCACACTTTAGGCCCCTTAGTGCCAATTGGGCATCGTTTAAATGCCACGGCCTACCTGAGCATTGTTTCTGACCATGTCCATCCCTTTATGACCACCATGTACCCATCCTCTGATGGCTACTTCCAGCAGGATAATGCACCATGTCACAAAGCTTGAATCATTTCAAATTGGTTTCTTGAACATGACAATGAGTTCACTGTACTAAAATGGCCCCCACAGTCACCAGATCTCAACCCAATAGAGCATCTTTGGGATGTGGTGGAACGGGAGCTTCGTGCCCTGGATGTGCATCCCACAAATCTCCATCAACTGCAAGATGC
Source organism: Rhinogobio ventralis (assembly GCA_039654625.1). NCBI lineage: Eukaryota > Metazoa > Chordata > Actinopteri > Cypriniformes > Gobionidae > Rhinogobio > Rhinogobio ventralis. The sequence continues at coordinate 32,184,936 of CM077211.1, forward strand.
TATCCTATCAAAATCGGCCAACATTTCTAAAGAATGCTTTCAGCACCTTGTTGAATCAATGCCACGTAGAATTAAGGCAGTTCTGAAGGCGAAAGGGGGTCAAACACAGTATTAGTATGGTGTTCCTAATAATCCTTTAGGTGAGTGTATATACTAAATACTTTTTTGCCCCACTGTGTATATATATATATATATATATATATATATATATATATATATATATATATATATATATACACACACACAGTGGGGCAAAAAAGTATTAAGTCAGCCACCAATTGTGCAGGTTCTCCCACTTAAAAAGATGAGAGAGGCCTGTAATTTTCATCATAGGTACACTTCAACTATGAGAGACAGAATAAGAAAAATAAAATCAAGAAAATCACATTGTCTGATTTTTAAAGAATTTATTTGCAAATTATGGTGGAAAATAAGTATTTGGTGACCTACAAAAAAGCAAGATTTCTGGCTCTCACAGACCTGTAACTTCTTTAAGAGGCTCCTCTGTCCTCCACTCGTTACCTGTATTAATAGCACCTGTTTGAACTCGTTATCAGTATAAAAGACACCTGTCCACAACCTCAAACAGTCAGACTCCAAACTCCACTATGGCCAAGACCAAAGAGCTGTCAAAGGACACCAGAAACAAAATTGTAGACCTGCACCAGGCTGGGAAGACTGAATCTGCAATAGGTAAGCAGCTTGGTGTGAAGAAAACAACTGTGGGAGCAATTATTAGAAAATGGAAGACATACAAGACCACTGATAATCTCCCTCGATCTTGGGCTCCACGCAAGATCTCACCCCGTGGGGTCAAAATGATCACAAGAACAGTGAGCAAAAATCCCAGAACCACACGGGGGGACCTAGTGAATGACCTGCAGAGAGCTGGGACCAAAGTAACAAAGGCTACCATCAGTAACACACTACGCCGCCAGGGACTCAAATCCTGCAGTGCCAGGCGTGTCCCCCTGCTTAAGCCAGTACATGTCCGGGCCCGTCTGAAGTTTGACCAGGACGACTGATCCGTGTAAAGGAAAGAATGAATGGGGCCATGTATCGTGAGATTGAGTAAAAACCTCCTTCCATCAGCAAGCGCATTGAAGATGAAACGTGGCTGGGTCTTTCAGCATGACAATGATCCCAAACACACTGCCCGGGCAACGAAGGAGTGGCTTCGTAAGAAGCATTTCAAGGTCCTAGAGTGGCCTAGCCAGTCTCCAGATCTCAACCCCATAGAAAATCTTTGGAGGGAGTTGAAAATCCGTGTTGCCCAGCAACAGCCCCAAAACATCACTGCTCTAGAGGAGATCTGCATGGAGGAATGGGCCAAACTACCAGCAACAGTGTGTAAAAACCTTGTGGAGACTTACAGAAAACGTTTGACCTCTGTCATTGCCAACAAATGGTATATAACAAAGTATTGAGATGAAATTTTGTTATTGACCAAATACTTATTTTCCACCATAATTTGCAAATACATTCTTTAAAAATCAGACAATGTGATTTTTTTTTTTCTTTTTTTTTCTCATTCTGTCTCTCATAGTTGAAGTGTACTTATGATGAAAATTACAGGCCTCTCTCATCTTTTTAAGTGGGAGAACTTGCACAATTGGTGGCTGACTAAGTACTTTTTTGCCCCACTGTATATATATATATATATAACACATTCTACAAATTTAAAAGCAACTATATATATCTTCTGAGAGACAACTAACCTTTCCAAATACACCAGCTCAACAGTAGCAATGGCCAGGCAAATATCACAGCTCATCTCAGCAGTAATAGGTAGTGTTTTTCTCTGTGTATGGGGAAGACCTTTGCATTTGTGTCTGAATGAGAATTCAAGTCACTCTCCAAAGTGAGATCCCTGGATAATGACAAACAAGTACAAAAGCAGTCAAAAGTGAAACACTCCTTGCTTGTCCAACGGGGACATGACTTGACTATCTAAAACAAATCAGCCCTTGCCTCCCTCTTTCATGAAAACAGAGCCCCAATCTCCAGAAGACATAGACAGTCGATATCAATTCATTCATGAGAGATCTGAATCACTTCCATTTCTAAAGCAATTGATTCTTAATGTCAATTAAAAATAATAATAAAACAAAAAACCAGGCCCAAGTCAAAAGAGCAAACTACCAAGACTATGTTATTCTAGATTTGGCTCAGGTCTGTCAGTGTAAGTCTCTGGGATTTTTTTTCCAATTTCATGGTCCACCAGACAGACATCATATATCTGACCTCTTAAAAAAGCAGGATTGTGCAAAATGCAGAACTTAATTGAGAATACCTTAATTCTAATTGGATGTAGCAAAAACTATTCAAATTAAAGAAAATCATTTAACTGTATTTTTAACTAGAAAAGAATGGTTTGTCAAGACAAACATTGAATGCTGGCTTGACAAAGACTTTGTTGACAATGTTTTGAAAAAAGATGGATGGACAGACGAATTGACGGACGGACGGACGGATGGTTGGATGGATAGATGGATGGGTGGATGAATGGATGGATGGATAGTTTGATTGACAGATGGATGTTTGATGGATGGATGGATGGATGGATGGGTGGATAGATGATGGATTGATGATGGCTGGATAGAGAAAGAGAGAGAAAGGGAAGATGGATGGATGTATGGATGGAAGGACGGATGAAGGGATGGATGGAGAGAGAAGGATGGATGGATGGTTGGATGGATGGTTGATGGATGGACAGATGGCTGATGAATGGATGGAGAGAGAGAGATGGATGGATGGATGAATGGATGATAGGGAGAGGGATGATGATGGATGGACAGATGAATGGATGGATGGATGGACAGACAAATGGATGGATGGATGAATGGACGGATGGATGGTTTGATGGATAGATGGATGGATGGATGGATGGGTGGATGGATGAATAGATGGATGTTTGATGGATGGATGGATGATGGCTGGATGGAGAAAGAGAAAGGGAAGATGGATGGGTGGAGAGAGAGAGAGAGATGGATGATGGATGGAGGGACGAATGGAGGGATGGATGGAGAGAGAAGGATGGATGGATGGAGAGAGAAGGATGGATGGATGGAGAGAAAAGGATGGATGGATGGTTGGGCTGATGGATGGATGGATGGAGAGAGAGATGGATGGATGGATGGATGGAGAGAGAGAGATGGATGGATGGATGGATGGATGGACGGACAGACGGGCTGATGGATGGATGGATGGATGGATGGATGGAGAGAGAGAGATGGATGGATGGCTGGAGAGAGAAGGATGGATGGATGGTTGGGCTGATGGATGGATGGATGGAGAGAGAGATGGATGGATGGATGGATGGGCTGATGGATGGATGGATGGAGAGAGAGATGGATGGATGGATGGATGGAGAGAGAGAAGGATGGATGTTTGATGGATGGATGGGTGGATGGATGATGGCTGGATGGAGAAAGAGAGAGAAAGGGAAGATGGATGGATGGGTGGAGAGAGAGAGATGGATGATTGATGGAGGGACGGATGGAGAGAGAATGATGGATGGTTGATAGATGGACGGACAGACGGGCTGATGGATGGATGGAGAGAGAGAGATGGATGGATGGAGAGAGAGAAGGATGGATGGATGGTTGGGCTGATGGATGGATGGAGAGAGAGAGATGGATGGATGGATGGAGAGAGAGAAGGATGGAGAGAGAAGGATGGATGGATGGTTGGATAGATGGTTGATGGACGGACGGATAGATGGATGGAGAGAGAGAGGACGAGAGATGGATGATGGATGGATGGATGGACGGACAGACGGGCAGATGGATGGATAGATGGATGGAGAAAGAGAAGGAGAGGCATGATGGCTGGATGGAGAGAGAGGATGAATACAAGAACAAAATATGCTGCAGATATTTAGTCAGCATCACTGGTAAAAAGATGCGTTTAAGTGCGTGATTATTTTGCACTTTCATTTATAATTATGGCTCTGGAAGAAAGGAAACCAAACACTGGATTACACCAGTCAAGTGTGACGGGAAAAAACACCCTAGAGGAGATTACATTAAACCAATCCGTTTTTCTCTGCATGCTTCAGGTTTAGTACTCTTGCCTTGCTGGGTGAAAAGCCACTGTTAACATTCAATTAGCAGCTACTCAGAGCTGTTCGGCAAGGCTGAGCGTGATGAGCCAAGAGTTTGGGGTCAGATGTCATCCCTATTGGACTGAGAGCTATATTTATCATCCACCCTCCTAGACCACGCAGCCTTGGCAACTAAGCCTCATGTTTCTTGTCTACAGCGCAAATCATGAATTAACCATTTAAGAACATCTTCAGTACTGTAATATATCCAGCTTTGATAAACAAATGGTATTTGCAAGTTCTGACCAATGATCCACAATAAATGAAATTATAATATTCTGGTAACAGTAGATCAGTTGGTTCTCAGATGGTTTTCCTTCAGGACCCAGACTTTACAATTCATATCGTTTAAATTTTGTCTTTTTTATACTTCTATTCAGCAAGGATGCATTAAATTGATCAAAAGCGACAGCAAAGACATTGATATTTTTTACTAAATATTTATATTTTAAATAAATGCTGTTCTTTTAAACTTTCTATTCATCAAATAATCCTTAAAATGTATCAGAAATGTTGAGCAGCAAATCAGCATATTACAATGATTTCTGAAGGATCATGTGACACTGAAGACTGGAGTAGTGATGCTGAAAATTCAGCTTTGAACACAGAAATAAATTACATTTTAAAAGTACATTAACATAGAAAACAGTTGTTTTAAATTGTAATAATATTTCACAATATTACTGTTTTTACTGCATTTTTTGATCAAACAAAAGCCACCTTGGTGAGCACAAGAGAATTTATTGTATATATATATATATATATATATATATATATATATATATATATATATATAACGGTAATGTATACATGTTTACATACAGTAATATGTAAAATGTTTACATACAGTAATATGTAAAATATTGCTAAAAAACAATATAAATAAATACAAATAATTACATATATTATATATAAATATTTTCATTTCAATAAACAAATATCATCCTAAAATGTAATTATTTATTTATATTTATACATTTTAAGATGGTATTTATGTGAAGAAAAAAAAATATTTTCTTTTTCCACTGAAAAGTTGACAAGCATATTAATTGCATATTATAATTACAGTTTATCATTTGCATTTAGCGTACAATCAGATTCATAATACAGTAGGTAAACAATACTGAGGTGTACTGTATCTGCTGAGAGCAACCAGTAGAGACTTTGCTATTCTATAAGGCCACTAATGAACAGTAATATACACTACTGTAATGTGTGATATTTCTATAAGCATAAAATTACATGCATCCCCAACCGCTGGTGTATTTACAGAGGGGAATCGATACAGCGATTTGATGTGTAAGTTTTGCAAGTGTGAATGTTACACGCAGGACTGCTGGTATCTGGGAAGAACTCTCTCTGCTTAGAGATACTGGCAGGCGGAGGAATAATATGAAGCTCCCTTATCTAATAAAACGAAAGTGATATGCTTTAGAGATGCATATTATTGCCGGAATTGTGCAAGGTGTAACAATCCGCCCGTGAGCCAGATGATAAGCAGGAGAAGGAAGGAAGTTCTCCCTGGTTTTACATATGAGATTGAAGAGGATTGTTGAAATCCCACTTTAATAGAGCGCAAAGGCGGCGAGGAAGAACTATGACATATTACTGGTGAGGTTTTGCATGAGCAGAGCTAAAGAATCTTAGAATGAACAGACAACACTCAAAGACGTTCATTGTGAGCTTTAGTGATTCATAGGCAACTATTTACAGCACATGTTGGCGGTTGGGCCTGCAAAAACAACTATTGGAGGTCATGCATCCAGAATTCCACTGAGTGCATAGAAACAGCTAACTGGTGTTCAGACAAAAATATCTCTTACTGAACAACAGATTACAAACCTAATTCTGTTACTGTTACAGTTGCGATTCCATTTGATTGTGTTTGTGGTGCAGAAACATTTATATTGTCTCACCTGTTCATCCTTTTATTGCTATGTTTGCTTCATAATAACTACCGTTAAAGGTCATGTTTTGCTGACTCTTATTCGCCTTCCTAAACTGCTAATGCACAGCAAACGTTTTTTGTTTACAGTAAAAAAAAGTCAGTACAGTAAAAAAAAAACACACTCATATTAAAAATACCTCTCTGAAAACAAGTTTTATATCTTATACAGTGTTGTGTCAAGTACATTTATCTTCTTTCAAGGTTTTTTAGATATATTAACTGTAAAAAAAAAATACAGAAAAAATAATTTTTTGCAGTGTACATTGGTCTTAGGCCTTACAGAAAATAAATAAATAAATAATAATAATAATAAATAATAAACAGAGCAATTCCAATAGGGTCCTCACACCATCGGGGCTCGGGCCCTAATGAAATAAAAAAATACTAAAATGAAAAAAAATAATGAAATAAAATAACATAAAATAAAATAAATAAATTATAAATGAAAAAAAATACTAAAATTAAAAAAAGAATAACCTAAAAAATAATAATAAAATAAAATAAATAATACAATAAAATAACATTTTTGTGTGTATATATATACAAATACAAAATAAAAAACTACTAAAATAAAAAAATAAAAAATAATAATAAAATTAAAAAATTAAAAAAAATAGAAAATTAAATAATAAAATTAAATAAAATTAAAAAATATATAAAATATAAAACAAAATAAAATACATTAAAATAAAATACAATTTAATTAAATAAAAAAAAATATATATATAACAAAAATAAAATACATTAAAATAAAATACAATTTAATTAAATAAAAAAATATATAAAATATAACAAAAATAAAAAAAACAATAAAATACATTAAAATAAATAAAATAAAATAAAATATGACCAAAAAGTGTCAAAGTCAAAAGAGCCCACATGTATTCAAAAACAAAGCTGTTTTAAACTACACACAAGAGCAGTGTAAACCTGAAAAATGTCTTGAGATTAACTCATTATTTAGACGTACATATGGCAGCCAGAACAACTGACTCTGTATTATTGAATTATTGAAAATGAATGCATACCACAGCTGTAACACCCACTCCATTTTGCATCATGGCCACATTACCATCTCAAGTGCACATTTCAAGAATTCAATGGACTATCCCTAAATATGTGTCAAAAGTTTTTTATCCATAGGTAAACATTTGTCTAAACAGTCTCAAAAAGCATTCTACATTCTACTAATAATTAACTGAAAATAAAAAAAAACTAAACAAAAAGTGAACTGACGACGATCCTCAAAGAAAAAGGAATCAGCCATAAACGGGCAGCAGCGCTCAGTAAATCTAGCCTGGCTTGTCCAGCTGTCGTGGAGCAGAAAGCCGTGTAGATGACAAGGCATAATGGAGTCTCCTGTGCTTTACCAGTAATCGCTCCACTTCCACAACAATCACTTCCACCTCATAACAGCTCAGATGAATTTTCTTTGTGCGCCACTAATCATGAATAATGGATGGCACAATGCAGAATGCTGAACCATATTTGTGTGGCTTTTAGCCTTGCCCTTCACCGTACCCCTGTTTCAGGAGGGGGAAATGCAACCCAAGACGATGCCGACGGCTTGGCGAACGGCCCAGAGCTGACGGCTGGGGTAACTGCAGCACCGCTGTCGGACCACTCCGACAAGTTACTTGGGGCAAAGGTCAATTTACATAAGTTACAAAGAACAACACGTCATGCGCAACATGATGCTATAGGTTGATTAAATGTTTCATTTATGCATCAGACATGCGTCATTTGCGCTGTTCACACAAGCAATGACGTTCCATCTTTTTACTGGTAAGATACGATTTACACATCAGTACCAAAATACCTCTCTGTGATGTCAATCATCGGAAATTACCTTTAAACACTGAGACATTTTCTTCATCCACCTGGATGAGGATTACATGTTTGTTTTTTTTTACTTCTGAGTGACAGGCGTAAGGGGGTGATCACAAAGAATGTGGTTTTGCTCTTAAAAACACGAGACCCGAGACGCATAGTAGTTACTATAGTACACAATAGTACACAATAGTACATGCAGAGCCACAGCACTGATGAATGGAAAAGAAGGCATGGTCTCGAGCGCGAGTCGCGGCGCAATGGTCAGATGTTCATCTAGCGCATGTTTACGTAGAAAAACAAATAAAAGCAGTAGAACTTACCGTAAACAGAGCTTTACGATTGGCCCAAAGCAAACTTCTTACGTCAGCGCGCTCTGATCTCGTACGTGCTCATACCGGTAATATGAATATTCTGTCATCATTTACTCACCCTTATGTCTTTCCAAACCTGGATGACTTTCTTTCTTCTGCAGAACACAAAAGAAGACATTTTTAAAGTCACCATGAAATCAAAATTGACAGTTGACAATTTTTATATGCTCTCATAATCTTTAATCAAAATAATTTCCTCTTCCTTTTCCAGTGATATCTCTTCTGTTCTCTGATGACGTGTTTACTGGCGCGAGGGCGGGACAACCTGTCACTCACATGAGATCCACCAATAGCAAACCACAACCATCCAATCAATTCCAATAGACAAAATCAAGTCCCACACTACATTTCTTTTTTTTCGAGAAGCAGTTTCACTCAGATATACGTCACAATATTGACTATCGCAAAAGACTATCACAATTTCCGTTTCATGCCAACTTTAAGAATGTTGGGAACCAAATAACATTGGAGCCCACTGACTTCCATTGTATGGACAAATAAAAAAAGACATTTCTCAAAATATATATTCTTTTATGTTTCACAGAAGTAGTCATGCAGGTTTGGAAAGGCATTACTTTAAGTCATTTTTCACAACTTCGTATTTAGAAGTACTTTTGTGATTTATTTCTGGTGTTTGCATTTACAAGCAATTTTTATGTTCAATAAAACTGCTCATTTTCGTGCTTGGAGAGGTTTTTGGACAATAAAAAGTACACCAAATGCTGTAATATTTGATTTCCTTGTACTAACAACACGAAACTAACTTACCTCCTGAGGTATACAACGTTATGCCAGAACAGAACAGGAATAAAGTTTGTGACGATCAGATAGTTTTTGTGTGTATAATGCCTCATAATTGAGCCAAACCCAGAAATGTTTTCTACAAAATGTAACCATGCAAATGAGCATCCTTTTTATTTTTAGCACTATAAGCCATTATTTTATGTATGCCATTGAGGTGGGAATACTTTACAACTACCTTCAGAGTGTAAGGAGTTCAGACGGGACAAAACAATACATCAATGTCATAAACGCACTAGTGCTTTAATGCCCAACAATCAGCCATCAGGACAAACCTTGGAATCCATCACTAAGAGCCAAACACATTATAAAAGATCACTGGTTACAGCAGAGTTCTAGAATTCCTCAGAATTCCATTCAGATACTTCCAGTATTGACATTCTATGTTTGGTAAGTCATTAAGTCAACAGCATATTAACCCTATAAAGCCTACTGTCTCATAATTGATAAACAAATTTATAAGGCCTTAACTCTTTCCCGGCTGCATTTTTGATTGTTTTCACAAATATTTCATGGCCTCCAGAATATTTTGTTGTATGAATATCTGAACATGCAATATCTCAAAAGAAAGAACAGACCCTACGTTTAAAAAAAAAAAAAAGCTTTATGCATTCTTTTTAACAACACTTGAATATGGGTAAGTTTCATTTAAAAAAGCAAAATTTTAAGCAAAAAGATTAGTCAAATCTCATTTTTTGTCAAAGGCTACATCTGGATCGGATTCAAAACAATGATCAAAGCATAGATGGGGTATAGGTCAAGTCCATCAACACCCCCAAAGCTTCACAGTCCTATAGCTCATCCTGGGTCGACATTTCATTCACTATTAGGCAGTTTTGATTTATATGCTGTTTAATGTTGATGATCGTGTTATTTTACATATGCATATGATTACATATGAGATCGCTTGTTTCTGCGTCTTTACATGTGTTTTGATCAAGATATTCAGTACTCTTTCAGAAGATGTGTCATAGCGTCCCCTACCGTATAACAGTGAAAACACGGAAACGCAGAAAATTCCGTGTTTGGCAGGGAAAGAGTTCATTATCAACATGATCAAATCTTTTCTCTGATGATGCGTTTACTGGCGCGAGGGCGGGACAACCTGTCACTCACATGAGATCCACCAATAGCAAACCACAACCATCCAATCAATTCCAATAGACATAATCACGTCCCACACTACATTTCTTCTTTTTCGAGAAGCAGTTTCAATCAGATATACACTCACCTAAAGGATTATTAGGAACACCATACTAATACTGTGTTTGACCCCCTTTCGCCTTCAGAACTGCCTTAATTCTACGTGGCATTGATTCAACAAGGTGCTGAAAGCATTCTTTAGAAATGTTGGCCCATATTGATAGGATAGCATCTTGCAGTTGATGGAGATTTGTGGGATGCACATCCAGGGCACGAAGCTCCCGTTCCACCACATCCCAAAGATGCTCTATTGGGTTGAGATCTGGTGACTGTGGGGGCCATTTTAGTACAGTGAACTCATTGTCATGTTCAAGAAACCAATTTGAAATGATTCGAGCTTTGTGACATGGTGCATTATCCTGCTGGAAGTAGCCATCAGAGGATGAGTACATGGTGGTCATAAAGGGATGGACATGGTCAGAAACAATGCTCAGGTAGGCCGTGGCATTTAAACGATGCCCAACTGGAACTAAGGGGCCTAAAGTGTGCCAAGAAAACATCCCCCACACCATTACACCACTACCACCAGCCTGCACAGTGGTAACAAGGCATGATGGATCCATGTTCTCATTCTGTTTACGCCAAATTCTGACTCTACCATCTGAATGTCTCAACAGAAATCGAGACTCATCAGACCAGGCAACATTTTTCCAGTCTTCAACTGTCCAATTTTGGTGAGCTTGTGCAAATTGTAGCCTCTTTTTCCTATTTGTAGTGGAGATGAGTGGTACCCGGTGGGGTCATCTGCTGTTGTAGCCCATCCGCCTCAAGGTTGTGCGTGTTGTGGCTTCACAAATGCTTTGCTGCATACCTCGGTTGTAACGAGTAGTTATTTCAGTCAAAGTTGCTCTTGAATCAGTCGGCCCATTCTCCTTTGACCTCTAGCATCAACAAGGCATTTTCGCCCACAGGACTGCCGCATACTGGATGTTTTTCCCTTTTCACACCATTCTTTGTAAACTCTAGAAATGGTTGTGCGTGAAAATCCCAGTAACTGAGCAGATTGTGAAATACTCAGACCGGCCCGTCTGGCACCAACAACCATGCCGCGCTCAAAATTGCTTAAATCACCTTTCTTTCCCATTCTAACATTCAGTTTGGAGTTCAGGAGATTGTCTTGACCAGGACCACACCCCTAAATACATTGAAGCAACTGCCATGTGATTGGTTGATTAGATAATTGCATTAATGAGAAATTGAACAGGTGTTCCTAATAATCCTTTAGGTGAGTGTACGCCACAATAGGGACTATCGCAAAAACTATCACAATTTCCGTTTCATACCAACTTTAAGAATGTTGGGAACCAAATAACATTGGAGCCCACTGACTTCCATTGTATGGACAAATAAAAAAAGACATTTCTCAAAATATATATTCTTTTATGTTTCACAGAAGTAGTCATGCAGGTTTGGAAAGGCATTACTTTAAGTCATTTTTCACAACTTCATATTTAGAAGTACTTTTGTGATTTATTTCTGGTGTTTGCATTTACAAGCAATTTTTATGTTCAATAAAACTGCTCATTTTCTTGCTTGGAGAGGTTTTTGGACAATAAAAAGTACACCAAATGCTGTAATATTTGAGTTCCTTGTACTAACAACACGAAACTAACTTACCTCCTGAGGTATACAACGTTATGCCAGAACAGAACAGGAATAAAGTTTGTGACGATCAGATAGTTTTTGAGTGTATAATGCCTCATAACTGAGCCAAACCCAGAAATGTTTTCTACAAAATTTAACCATGCAAATGAGCATCCTTTTTATTTTTAGCACTATAAGCCATTATTTTATGTATGCCATTGAGGTGGAAATACTTTACAACTACCTTCAGAGTGTAAGGAGTTCAGACGGGACAAAACAATACATCAATGTCATAAACGCACTAGTGCTTTAATGCCCAACAATCAGCCATCAGGACAAACCTTGATCCATGATCAAAACTTTCCTGAAAACCTGTTGTTCACAACCGACTACATGCCTTCTGTTGTCTGATTAATAGTTTATACTTTTTAGCAAGTAAAAAGCAGTTTAGTGTAATAGTGAAAAATGCCCCCTTTCAGGTCGTGGTTCAAGTATTTTTGCTGTGAAATTTGAATAATACATTTAAGATTGTTAGTAATATTTCAAGATGAAAACTTACTGGACTGAAGCAACTAAGGTTTACTGGATTATCCATACATCATTTTTAGAAAAAAAGATAAAATTATAGGTTTTGCCCCCCTCAATAAAAACTGCAGAGCTTGGATCATAAAACTAAGAATTTAAATATCATATTAACAAGACATATTATTGGGAGATATAAAGTGACAACCGATATTTATATGCATTTTATGTAAGTCTGTTATACTGCTATAAAGATCTTGATTTACATTGCAAGCTATCAGAATTTCATCCTACTCTTTGTCCATATAAATATCAGCAGTTGTGCAAATTGCATATTTTTGCTCAGTTTGAACAAAATTAAGGATCTTTTCCTCCTCGAGTCTGAGCTCCATATTCTCACTATATCATACTACTGTGAGCCATAAAAGCCTGAAATATCAAATATAATACTCAACAGAAAAGCTTTTTTTTTTTAGATTTTGTCTAAAGGTTCAATAAATGGTTCCATTAAAAAAAATAAAAAAGATTTCTATGGCTAATATGTCATATGTCAGGCTTTACGGGGTTACAGTGTTTCTTGTCTGAGTCTATTTGTCATCCCTTGGATATCTACAGAACTGAGCAAATCCAGTTCATCCCTGAGACTGTAGTTATTCAGCAGTGAGGGGTGTTTGCCCTGTACATTTCTGTTCACTTTCTCTCCTGTGGTCTTGGAAGTCTCCCCTGGCTGTGACTGACCTCTGTCTGTCAATAAAAGAAAGTTAAATGGCAGAATGTGGAGACGAGAGCTGAAGTCATTATCTGAGCTCAATCAGACCCGGGAAGCCATCGCACCTACCACAGAGGACAGCAGAGAAAGAGCATCGGAGATCGGGAAATGATCGGAGAGTGTTGTGAGAAAGAAAGGCAGTACGAAAGAGGCAGGGAAATAAATCTTGAAGAGAAATGGCATGTGATTACAACAGTAGCTTCAACTAGATTATCTGTATGAAAGTGTGAGTGGTGCCTGCCCATCACTGAAAAAAACCAACACATTCTCATTCATTTATGTGTTGTTTTACAGTAACAATGAGCATATTTAAAAGAAAATAAATATATTGTGTACAATTTTAAGACTTGTTTTCAGAGAGTCATTATTAAATTAAATTTATTTTTCTGCTAACACTTTACAATAAGGTCTTATTTGGTAACATTAGTTAAATGCATTAACTAACATGAAAAATTTGTTGAAATGCATTTTTTTTAAATGTATTAGTTCACAGCAGTGTTATTTTAGTGTCATTGAGATACTATTTTAGTTTTCACAAATATTTTTAATTCGTTTTTATTTTTATATTTCCAGTTTATTTGATTGTTTTAGTAATTTTTTGTATTTTTGTAATTTTTAATAGATTTTTGTATATCTCCATATAGTTTTCATTGATTTTATTTAAGTTTTAGTTAAACTAAATGAACATGTGAAATGTTGCTGAAATAAACTATCTGAAATATAGAAAATAATAGTTAAATAATGTAAATATTTTTGTAAAGTGTTGCCATTTTACTTTCCCCAGTAGCTAATTGCCTTTAATTGTTCAATAATGTATTTATGCAAAACAAGTCTTACATAATTTTGCTTTTGAAATAATAAAAATAATATTAAAAGTTGCTTTCTCAAAGCGCTTTACAACACAAGCAAACAAAACAATATTAATTAAAACACATTAAATACCCAACAAACGCATAAGAAAGAAACAAGGAATAACACTGAATAATTAAACAACAAAATAAAAAATAAATTGATCAGTTAAAAGCAATCCTTAAATAAAAAGTTTCAAGACGAGATTTAAAAAATGTCTAACAAATTTGCTTCCCTAATGTCAACCGGGAGAGAATTTCACAATTTTGGGGCATAAGATGAAAAGGCTATCACCCCTAGAATGAAGCCGCGTTTTAGGGACAACTAAAAAAAACACGATGTGTTAAAAGCTTGGCTAAGTACTGAGGAGCCAGATCATGCAGTGCCTTATATGTTAACATAAGGATTTCCAAATCAACATGGTATCTAACAGGGAGCCAATGCAAGATTGTTAATAGAAGATTTAGAAACTCCAACGAGAAGAGCATTACAATAGTCTATACGTGAGAAAACAAAAGAGTTAAATCAACCTTTCAAGCAACAGAGAATGACAAAGGTCGTAGACGTGCAATATTTCGGAGATGAAAGAACAAGGTCTTAAAAGTGTTCCGCACAAAAGGCTCAAATGACAGGCTTGCATCAAAAATAACTCCAAGATTTTTTAATTTACTTTGTAAATTATAGGCAACACCATCAACAGACAAAGCTAAAGAACCAGCATTACGCAGTTGATGAGGAGAGCAAAGAAGCATGACTTCAGTTTTGGAACTATTCAAGCACAGGACATTGTTAGACATCCATATCTTAATCTCCGAAATACAACTGGAAAAATGGGAAATGTCCACATATTAACCAGGTTTTGAGTGAATATAAATCTACGTATCATTGGCGTAGTTAAGGTCAAGAGAACGTAATAGCTGACCGAGGGAAAATACATAAATGCTAAAAAGCAAAGGGCTGAGAATTGAGCCCTGGGGTACACCAGTACTAATAGGACCAACCTCTGATCTGTGACCATCAAGAGAAGTCTCCATTACACCAAAGACAGATTCCTCTGTAGAAATAAATGTATCTTGCTGCTTAGATTTGTATCTTTGATGTTATAATATGTTTTTTGTGGAAAACAAGACAATAGCACTGATACAGGAAATAAAATGTATGGAAAACAAGTGTAGGATGAGTTTAATACTTGTTTGAGAACATTTGTGAAAGAATAATAATGACCACTACTTATACTGACATTAAGTAGAAAAAGAAAATCTCTTGAAGCTTTCCCTTATGAATGAGCTAATGGGGATGAATGACCGGATGAGGGAGATTGTGGAGAAGAGGACAGAAGAGTGAAAAGTAAGCTGATGTTCAAAAGTGCTTCAGTGACCGTGCTAATAAGAAAAATAGACCAGTAGAGAAAGTCAGAGGTGGCAGGACATCTATCTCTACCCATCAGCACGAGTCCTCAGGGTGACGCACACGCGATCGGAGCAAAGCAGCCACACGCTAAACCACTTCAGGAGAAAGTGTTGTTCTACACCTGCATTGAAGTACCAAAGCCCTACAGAGGATTTACTGGAGATGATACAATGGTAATACCTGGGGTTTTGCACACCATGAAGGTATTCTTTGAAGTAATACCTGGGTAAAACTATGGTATATGAATATGATAATCATACAGTTCAATGGTGACAAGAAGCACACTGCAAACTGCTTACTCTGCTTTACTGGTTACACTGTTTTTGTCTTGTCTTATCTTTCAGTACAAATATCTAAACATTCTTAAATCAAGACACATTTACTGGAGAAGCAATATGACAAGATATTAAGTCTTGCTTTCTGAAAAAGTGAGTTTCTGCTTAAAACAAGAAAAATAATCTTGTTTTCCCATTAAATTAAGTTCATTTTTCTTACCCCACTGGTAGATATTTTTTCTTGTTTTAAAGGTGCACTGTGTACATTTTAGCGGCATCTAGTGGTGAGGTTGTGAATTGCAACCGCTCACCCCTCCCTTTTGAAGCACAAAGAGAAGCTATGGTGGCCGACACAGGACAAAGATGTCGTCGTGTGACAACGTGTCCTAACTACACGCGATAAAAGAGTTTTTGTCCTAACCAGCCGTGACGGCGACACGCAATGATACTATTTTAGAAATGGTTTCTATTTTGCGGCTGGAACAACAACACAAAACATGGCAATGATAATCCCAGGAAATGTTTATGTGCTTTATTTAATGTTAAAGTTAGTGATCCCAGCTTTGTAACGTAACTGTACTAAAAGCAACAATGGATAATTCACCTCTTGAAATTAAACAAATGGAAACAATAACGTTCAAACTTTAAACAAACAAGTATATTCTATGACAAAGATTGTTTTAGTAACGCAGTATGTATAATGTTTAAATGGTGTAATATTTGTGAATTTGATTATGTACTTATCCATTTCCTTGCGAGTGCCATCGAGATTAATCTCTGGTGCCATAGCCTACACTTGCCGCGAGAGCCCGCCCACACGCTGTTCTGATTGGCTGTGAATTTTGATTGATTTTGTCTCATCTCGTAGTCGCGTCGCGTCTGGTGTGGACAAACAAATTGCTTGACACTGGAATCTTATCGCATCGTGTCTAGTTAGGACACGGTGTGAGACAGCAGAGAGTAGCTAGCGCTCTGTAGAGCAGTTTGTCCGTTTAGGGCTACTGTAGAAACATGGCAACGCAAAATGGCGTCTTCACTGTAAGGCGACCTGTGGTGTATGTAGATAGAAATGGCTCATTCTAAGGTAATAAAAACATAACGGTTCATTATGTAAGGTCTTTATTTCATTATGTAAGGTCTTCATTTCTGTCAATAGATCCTCACAAATACTACACACTGCACTTTAAGGCAAGACACCCCTAGGTGAATAGGGTAAAAAATTAAATAATAGCTATCCCCTTACTTCCCCAGTTGATTGATTACATTAAGAATTGCAAAATTTCTGAAATGTTAGGTTTAAATATGCATAAAGCCAGGTTAAAAATTTGTTTTGGTTTTTTTCTTGACATATTAGAGTCATTTGGATTTTGGATATCTCTTTTTATCATACTGTCAACTGCCAGGGGAAAACATTTTAAGGAATAACATGTTGTATAAAATCAGGCAAATTATGTATGAACAAAAAAACAACAACTTCAGAATATAGATTGTTTGGTGTATGTAAGTGCTATAAAAGATACACTTAAAACTGTTTGGATGTCTTTTTTCCACTAGTCTGAGAAAACACTATGAAAAGCTAGCCCAAAATCTCAAAATTGACAGATGCATGAAAAAACTGTTTCTGCCTGTAGTGTCTTGCCTTAAGTATTAACTCAATTCAATCTAGTACATTTTTCAGATAACGAGAATAAATATCATGTCATTTTTCTTCTCCAGTAAATGTATCTTGATTTAAGAATGTTTCAATTTTTTAAAGGAAAACAAGTGTGTACGAAAATCATTTTTTATGTCACTTCTCAAACTGTGCACGCAGATCTATTTAATTTTTGCATCTAATAATGTTGCTTTAAAAGCTGCTTCTAGATACTTACAAAAACAGAGACGGTCAAATGGACCGTGAAGCTCATTTGTTATGAAGACACTGAGGTAGAAAGTCAATACAAAATGATGTTATAACAGGACAACTTGCTCACAGACAACAAATCTGCAAAAAAGTATAGTTTGGCTTCATAAGAACTCCAGATATTAGATACCATATCAACAAATTATAGCTACACATTTCACCAGAGAGCTTCAGACAAGAGAGAGATGCGCGGGGTGTGCCTATGGTTATATGGAGATGTCAGTTTTTTGACTGTTTTTCGTGCGTCATGTGATAAGGCGACTGCAGCAGAGAGAGGCGTTAACGTCCAATGTGCTTGAGAAAGTGAGAAACGATAGTCTTGCTCTGAAACCTAATCTCTTCACAGGGAGAACAACAGAAATTAAAGCTATTTATAGACACTGGGATAATTTAGCGCATTCTGTGGCCACAACATCAATAGACCTTCAGGGAATAAGTCGGCTCAGCAGAAAATGACTGGAGGATCACCCATGGGGTCATTATTTTTGGATTCTGTGTGCATTAAATAGTAACTTACTATAAAAGCTTTAGGGCCAGATTCTGTCTCCTGTTTGTTTCTGATCTCTGCTCACGTTCCACCTATTGGAACAGGACACAAATTAGGATCCGACTGCTGTTTCACGTTCTTTCCTTTTTTATCACAGCGTTGAAGCTAAACAAACAGAACTAATCATAGGCTTGACTTCCAGCAGACCTCCATAAATGGAAAGCTGACGGCGATGCTGCCAGCGTGCTGAAAGGCCTCTTCCACAAGATATATATGTGTCATCCACAGGTTAAACGGACCACCCACTCACAAATATCATCAGTGAACTAAAGAGAGTACAAAAGCTGTGGTTTATTCCTGTAAGGAAAAAGGACTTATCAAGAACAAGAGAGAAACGCTTTTCAATAACAGCGGGATTTTATCTGCAAACATCAAATGTGTGATTTAAAACTACTAGAATGTGAGATATGCAAAAAGAGAATTGTGAAATACCACAGGGGTATTCAAACAGGGGTCTGGGGACCTCTAGGGGGCCACAAGGAAATGCTAGGGGGTCTGTGGAAATGTTTATAGAAACATTTAAAATTGAATAAAAAACATTAAAAATAGATTCATAAATATATATTAAAATAAATAAATAATATTAGATTAAAATAACAAAAAATCATTAATAAATGAATAAAATAAATACTAAAAAATTTGATTAAAACAAACAAATAAATAATATACAGTACAGTACTACAGTGAGTAAAAAACAAAACATACTAATAAACATATATATAAAAAAACAAATAAATTAAATATTTTCCAAATAATATTATTCACGTTTCTAATATTTATTCTTGACAGTATAAATTGGGTCTTCATACATAAAAATGTATAGCTGCCTTTTAAATTTTAGGATGGGGTCAAAGTCCTTTTAAGACAAGTCATTTCACTCGGCGGCCATCTTTGAAACGCCTCTCGGGCACGCAAGTGCAGCTCCTATCTCTTTGAATGGGGAAACATCAAATTCTCCAAAACTGTTTGCCAAGCTCACGATTAAATTTTATATTTGAAAATCACCAATGAAATCTGACAACAACTGTCTAAATTTTGTTTCTAAACGCTCGAATCATGACACAAAACTGCATTTTTCAGCCTGGACAAAGCTAATGCGCATGCACTGTCCTAAGCGCACGTCTCAGAACACTGCCTGTTTCTATAGCAACCGGAGCTTCTAACGGCAGCTGAGTGATGCGATGACTTTACTAATCAACGATTGGCTCTTTCATTTAGAAGGTGGGGCTTATTCGCCAACGCCATATTGGGTGTTGCACTTTCTACCATTTATAAGTAATATGATTGCACAGTCTTACTATATACAGTATAAAGTATTTGATGGGGGACCCTCGCATGAGAATGATCATATATAGTGGCCCATGGCATCTAAAAGAATGAAAATCGCTGCACCCGGCCGGAAGATTAATTCCCCAGAGGTTTCCTCAATTTTTCTATGGGTTTTTATAAGGGGGGTTTTCAGTTTATGAGTGAAATAAGGTCTGTGGTAAACATAGCTTGATGATACTTAAACGGTTTGCTCTACAACGTAAATTACACACCCATGTTGGAAGCAAATTTTGAAGCGGAATTTTTTTTTTTTTTTTTTTTTAAACACGTTTCTAATAAGTATCAAGTATGTTTCAAGTATCGTCAAATTATATTTACCACCAGTGTTGAGGGGAATGCATTACAAGTAATACAAGTTACGTACTTTACTTTTTTCAAGTAAAGTAACACGTTACTTTTAATTTTACAGCAAAATATCCGAGTTACTTTTTCAAATAAGTAATGCAAGTTACTTTGTTTTCTGATTTATTGATTACACCTCTCCTGTCGCCATGTTGAGAGAAATCGGGAGTAAGTGCAGAGGCGTTGTGCGCTGTGTGAACATGATGTGTATTGTAGTTCAAGACTAAATGTGAGCATGCATTTCCTCATCTCACTTACACAAAAACAGATTCAGTATTCCTCAAAATGAATAAAAACAGGGAAATACAAACTCAGAATATCACACAAACATGCAATACTTACAAATAACACAAATATACTTTATGTATTTAATTTCACTTTATTATCCAATGTCTTTGCTCCCGACACAACTGTTTGTAACACATTACTTTTAAAAGTAACATTCCCTAACACTGTTTACCACAGACTTTATTGGACCCATAAATTGGAAATAAAACCCTATAGGAAAATCTCAAGGGAACCACTGGTGAATTAGTCTTCTGGGCTTTGACGTCATCCCTTGACCACTCTATAGTGTGCTGCCTACTATCAGGCATCATGAGAGTGTTCCCGACACAAACAACGTTGCAAAAGTTTATTACTCTGACACTACATTCTAAGGCAGAATGGCATGTAATCCCAAAATGCATTTGCAACGGCTTAGTGAACAAAAATAAATAAAGTTGGTGGAGAAAGCTGGAAAAACTGATAATAAAGAAACTTATATTTCATTCAATAGTGAAAAGCCTTGATGAAAATGATTTTGTGTTGACTAAAGACAGATGACGTATTGAACAAATTTCCAAAATTGAACAATGCCAGCCAAGCTGAAAAGAATTCATACCCGGCAGTTTCAGTTTAATAGACGAAAATTCATTCCCTATTCTGTCATCAGACCACTAGATCTCCATCCATCTGCAATATAAGAATGGACATCAATTTAATTGAGTGAAAAAGTGTCATTTTATTGAAGATCTGGCCAGAGAAATGCTGAAGGAAGGCGTTTGAACCCTTAGAGAGAGACAAAAACCAATGCAACCAAGCATTTTAAATATATTTATTTATTTATACCATGGTCTGTCTGAATACGTGATTCTGATTGCCTGGAAGATGTGCAATAAAACCGTTTAATGCACAGGCAGTTACAAGTCAGTTTAATCACCGTTCTATATTAATGCACTGTTTTCATTGAAGCGCACATACTCATACGTCACTCGCACACAGAGAGCGGAAATCGCACTGCGCACACAGAGAAACATTCAAGAGCACAGAAACTTGTTATCAACGTTCCCCCGTGACTTTTAGTAATAAAATAGCTTCACTACATCATATTTCTCAGCAACTAGGGGGTTACATCACTATTTTGAAGTAATTAAACACATGCAGCTGCACTGTTAATAGAGAGATGCTGAACAGATGCAGGTACGAATCTCTCTCTCTTTCTCTCTGGCAAATGACGGGATTATCCCTTACAATAAGGGCCAGATTTACTAGCAGCTTGTGCCAGCGCAAACCCTCTTTTGGCGTTAAAAAACTACTGTCAGGATTTACTGAAGAATGAATTTGTGCTGAAAAGGCGTGGACGGTTATTTTTGTGGCTGACCTTATTGCATATGCATTTGTAGGAATTTCCCTTTCAGACGCAAAATTTATTGGAGGAGAGTATTTAAATGAATCATTGGCGATTTACTAAGGCTTGCGCTTTACTGGTATTTGCGGCATTATTTACGTCCCAAAAAAGCATATATTACATGAATAGCATGAATAACAAACAGATGCTCTCAAACACTCCCCCATCTGCCATTGGTCAAACAAACAGATCCGATCCGACTACTAGTACTTTACATAATGTCTACAGAGAATTTTATTTTTCATGAATAAGACGGGCTTATCAATGAGTTCACAAAAACATTGAAAATGACCACAGGTCCACAGCAAATACTAAACTGTTACTTCATCAAGGACATTTAATATTTTGTGATGACTTATTAATAGGAAGCGCATAAAAATGGCAGGAGAATGGATTGGGAATTCATGTTCCTCCTTCAGCCCCGGATAGTTGATTGTTTACACCACCTGCCTACACCACACCCTGTTGAAAACCCATATAAACCCAGCTATAGCTACGACATCTGTATGTTCCATATGCTGCACTTGAATCTAATCTCAGTGCTTCAGTTTATGAGCCGAGAGCGCAAACATGGCAACAGTATCCAAAGTTTTATTTCTGATAGTCTGCTGCCAGTTCTGACCATCTGGCATGTGAAGAGAAGGCCAAAAGTACAGGTCAAAAGGAACATTTATGATTAAATTAATAAGACCTTAATTTAGACAGAAGAGATTAGTTTAAATTAATTCTTGTTTTGAGACATTTACTTTTCAATGAGCATTTCAGCCATATGAATGAAAGTCATAAAAATGTATGTACAACAAAAGGCTACAATGACTATCGATGTTGTTCACAACACAATGCTCTTGGTCCACTCTCATTTATGAAAAATATGCTGAAATAATTGTCACGTTATTAAAGTCACAGCCATATGAGAGATCATCAATACCTATTCAGTATTCAGCAACTTGACCCTTAAACATCACATGTAAAAAGGTCATAATAGAGTCATAAACACATAAAAGTCTTAAAGGTATAGTAGCACAAAAAAACCTTTTATAACACATTTCACACTGCAGTATGTGTGCGCAAAACACCAGTGTAACTCACATTGTGTTTTCCAGGGTTGTGCAAATTCAATAGAGTGCAACAGTCGGGTTCCGGAAGTAAAAACTCATTCATTTTCTCCAGAGGGAAATAGTTTTTTAATGATAACTTATAAACCTTTAAAGACAGAACTACTGTGAGCTAGGAGGATGGAATTGCATCTGCTGAAGCTTTCAACCCGAATTATTTCAACTTATTTTTAGAATAATTGTGTTTACCAGCGGAATTTGTGGCGAAAAACTACATTACCCATGATGCTGTACAGAAAATTCCACCAATCACGGTCAAAAAAAGCATCATGCTCCAAAATAGCTCTTTAGCTTCGCCCACTACCATGAAGCACTGCAAATGAAGCAATCAAATCGGCCTCCTTGCGCCCTCAAAATACTTACATATTTGTATACATATTTTGCAATAAACTTATTTTTAAACAGTTTTTATATATACAGTAATCAACATTTTTAAATGAGTAGTTTAATATTCCTCCATTGTTTTTAATTCGATTATGCTGTTCGCAATGCTTCATGGGATCATGGGGTTGTTCTTTCCCTTACTAAAGCCGTTAAGTATTTTCAAATACTTTTATGCTTCAAAGCTTGCAATGTTATGATACACCTCGTAGCTGGTTGGCTTGGTTCACGGCATATAACACTTTAAAGGTGCAGTGTGTAGTATTTATGAGGATCTATTTACAGAAATGCAATACAATATACATAACTATGTTTTCAGTGGTGTATAAAATCCTTACATAATGAACCGTTATGTTTTTATTACCTTAGAATGAGCCATTTCTATCTACATACACCACGGGTCCCCTTAAAGTGAAGAAACCATTTTGCGCCGCCATGTTTCTACAGTAGCCCTAAACAGACAAACTAGCTACTCCAGCTAGCTAGCTAGCTACTCTCTGCTGTCTCATGCTCATGTCGTTTTTATTATGCCCTTCACTTGCTAACTTCCCTCCGTCTCGTTCACTCGGATGTGTGTCATTGCTTGCGTTGCATGAGTGCCCACTACTGGCAGAACCTTTGCAATGGGCTGAACTGGAACGTCCTAAGCCCTTGATCACTTGGAATCACTATGGAGTTGATTTATTATAAAAAAAAAATTTTAATTGAAATTGAAATTGTTTAATGCAGCATTCTATATGTATATAGGTGTGTTTGGGTTGTTTTAAATGTTTTTAAAAATAATTAAAATACCATAGAGTTGTTTGTGGTGGGGTAAATTAAACGCGATATGCGGTGACGTCACATTCTTGTTGCATTGTAGTATATGAAGCTGCCTGAAGTGTACATATGAAGTAGGGTCTGTCCATATAAACTTCCCTCGTCCACTTCACAAAGTGAAACGCACTTCAAAATGGTGGCGGGGATTCCCCTGAGGAGAAGTGCTTAGGGAAGTTCGCAAGTGCGTGTCTAAAAGTGGAGTGGAACGCAGCCTCAAACGACTACATCTTTGTCCTGTGTCGGCCACCGTAGCTTCTCTATGTGCTTCGAAAGGGAGGGGCGACCGGTAGGCGGTTGCAATTCACAACCACAACCAGTGCACCTTTAACAAAAAAATTTTTTATCACTATGGGAGAAATTTTATGAAAAAAAAATACTTCTGAAACAAACGCCGTTGATAGATTCTGACTCATAAAATATAAAAATATAATTTCATTTAATTTCCCAAACCTGGTGCCTAAAGGTCAGAGGCAGAAAATAAAAATCGATTGGAAAGATTCCAGTCATTAAAAGGTGACTTAACATGCTACAAAAATGTACAACATGGCTATTTTAAGATTTTAAAAAGCTTATGTTTACCACCCACTGCAAACTAGGACCTAAAGAAGCATATATGGCTAAATGAAAAATGCTATAGTGTCAGTGCATGGATCGGGATTCTCCCAGCTGATATGTTGGCTATGTGCAGACAGCCAAGCACATGCATCAACGGTTCAATTTAAACCCGCAATGGCTGGCCAGGAACACAGGAACATAGTCCTGCCAGGTCAGACAAGTGCTCAAAATAAAAAAAGTGTTACACGGCTGCCATTTGTCATGATTACTGCCAGATAAAGGTGGGGCTGTAAATGAAAGTCATTTCCAATCCTGCAGAAAGGTGATAATGGTCTCTGGGATGAGGGGAAATGGCAGGGACTTAATTTGACTCCATATTCTAAGCTGTGGAAATGTCTAATTAAAGATCTGTGGACGGCACACATGCGACAAGAGCTCAATGTGCACGTTAGATTCCATTCTGACGCATTATTAGCATCTTAGACCTCTGAAAATTAACAGCTTGAACTCGGATAATCCGTGTTCCTTTGCAAACATCGAAAAAGTCATAATATCTGCTCTTTCTGGAACACAACGTGAACCCATGGGATAAAGTGATGAAGCGCACCCCATTTTTTAAAGCTGATAAAGTGAACATGTAGAAGCACTTTGCCTCTTTTCTTATACCCTGTAGCTCATGAGACCTAAATATAGCAAATATACAAATGTCTCAAGGTATATTTAATTCATAACACATTGTTCCATAATCAGGTCAACACTAATAACTTTGTCCCCAAAATTGTGGCTGTTGGTGTTATGATATAGAGGAGACCGGGTTTAGTTGTCACATTTTTTACTCTGGTGAATATTTCTTAGCGTTGGGTTATTTTTCAGTGTTCATGAGTTTTGTCTACAAAAAGTTATTTCAGTTCAATTTGCAGGTTATTTAATACACAACTTTTTTTTCTTTACTCAATGGGCTAACATCCTGTTATAGTAAAATGAAACGTAAAATGAAAATATAGTGAAAAATATCAAACTGTTTTGGTAAGCAGAAATTGTAATACATTTATTTATTTAAAATTACAACATTTAAAAAGACATTGTAACAACATGCCCAACTTAATAATTATTATGAAAACTTCTAATTTAAGACTTTTAACAATTTTGAATCAAAACCTTACTGAGATATAGCCAATGTGTAATTTGTCTTAAGTCTCATTTTTTAGTACATTATACAAGAGAGACTGGGGCTAGTTGTCACACTGGCCATATCGCAGTAAGGTTTAATATATATTAATTTACCATTACATGTTATTGAAATGCCCAAACTTACACTATAAACCACAATCAAGTCAATTTAAAGGTGCCTCTTTTATAGGTGACATTGAGCTCTGAGTTTTCCCTCCAGAACTGGACATGTTTAGAGGGCCATAAATCAAAAGCACAATGAACAGTTCTCCAGATGATTAAAGTGATTAACTATCAGAGAGAAAATTAATGAACGTGTATATAAATGCTAACTATTAAATAATGAGAGAAAAAGTAGGAACAGTAAGGGCAGATGAATATTAGGCTTGCAAACAGAATATAATTTATTTGTTGCCATACAAGCTGGATCAGTGGAATATCTTCCAAGCTGTAATTTTTTTTAGTCCTAAAAATTGGCCCAAATAAAATGATTTATTTTCTTCTTTCCAATCCAGCCCTTGACCTAAAATGAATTTGGAATTCCCATATAAAAAGGACAATCCCCCTGGAGTAACCTGGGGTTAAGTGTCTTCATCAAGGGCACAATGGTGATAATTCATGGGCTGCTTCTTGCTCTCAGGGATTGAACATGAACTTTAAACATGAAATGTATAGCATTTTCAGAAAAGAGGGGAACATTTGAAGGGAAGGTTCACCCAAAAATGAAAATGTGGCCATCATTTACTAATCCTCATGTCATTCCAAATCTGTATGACTTACTTTCTTCTGTGGAACACAAAAGGAAAGTGAGTAAAATAATTTACATTTTAGGGTGAACTATTCCTTTAAACTTTTAAGATTATTGGGTTGCATTAAATTCTGTTTCTGAGTCTCATTAAGAATTGAGCGATTCACTCATGTTGCGAAAACAATTTCCTACAGGAAAACAGAGGAAGTCATCTGCATCTCAGAGTGAGACAATTATCCGTTATATATTCCGTCAAATGCTCACAGTGGAGCCTCATGGTTGGGAAACTGTCACGCCACATTTTCAAACCTGAGCACACAGAGCCGAAGCCATAGACACCTTTACACACGCAGCCCTCAGAATGTAAAGGGATTCGTACTTTTCAGGGTCCCACAGGTTTGTGTGCAGCACGGTGCAGGAACGAATGGTTCCCTTATAGCACAATTGAGCGCAAGAGCTTTCCTTCATGCAAATATGCTCACGCTCCAAAGATCTACAAAATCCTCAACTAGCATAAACATCTACACTCTAATTAGTCTCTCATAAATATGAACTACTTGGCTTCATATCTTGTGATCATTGCAGAACATAAGCATACTGTCAGTAAAAATTCCTAATTTTTATTTAAATGGGTCATATCATAGCTTTTTAATGTATTTTTAATAATAATAATAATAATAATAAACTATTTAATAAATAAAAATATTAATAGTGTATTAAATAAAATAAACAAGAAATAAAATAACTGTCATTATTGTTCTTTGTATTATTATTATTAATAATAATAATAATTATAATACATTATAAAATATGATATTAAAATGAAAAATCTTAATAAAAATATAATAATTATTATTAGTTCTATTTTTATTTTTTAATTAAAATTGAATCATTTAAATCAAAATGAGTGATTTTTGGGTTTCAATAAATGCTCTATTTGGACTGGAGAACAAGTTATTTGAAAGATATTTCTGAAAGTTATAAGCTTATAGGCTATAATGAATAATTATTTAAACTAATAACGAAGCCATATTTAATAAATGCTTATTTTATTTGTTATTTTATCATTATCTTAATCATTATTTATTTACCTTCTCTCTCCATAATTTATGAATACTGTATTGTTCTATCTATCTATCTATCTATCTATCTATCTATCTATCTATCTATCTATCTATCTATCCATCTATCTATCTATATATCCATCTATCTATCTATCTATCTTCTGTTGTAATTGTTTTGTTGACCATTTCATTAAAAAACATAATAAAAAATAACTTTTATTGTTTAATAATAAAATATTCTGCGTCGTTTTCTTATTGTTAGAAACCATTCTTAGTATCAAAATAATTAATAATAACAATAATTTTACTTTGTTTGTTAGTAGTAGTAGTTCATTAAACCTAAATCAAAAAGTGCAGCTTGGTTTCAATAAATTCCCTTTCAGAAAGTACTGTATTGTACTGTACCATATTTCATACTACACTTTTATCTCAAATGATAATGGTATATGGTAATGGTAAATTTGATTCTTTATGACCTCTTTAAGTGAAAGTTAGTCAATTATTAAATACATATCGTTCAGCACAATGACATATAAAGACCTGCTAGGAAGGGAAGTATGTTAAGAGCCAAACATGACAACAGACACTGATGAACACGCAAACTGCTAATAAAGCAGCATTCTGTACTAGCTTTCACAGTGCCTGCACTTCAGTCTAGTAGTGCCGCAGTCTTCCCTTTCCCTCAAGCTCCTGTGGGAAAGGTGCGGACCTCGACGAGAGGAAATTATGTCAGCTTTGTCATTTTTCTCCACGAAGGCGGTAAATGGGTCAGGCTCATGCACACAGAAGGACCACAGCCAGGGGCCACCTGACTGAGCAGCTACAATTATTTTTGGATAGGAGGGAGGTGTAAGTTGGCCAAATCATGTCAGGAGAGCTGGATAATAGGAGGAAACGTTTTTGCAATGACACTACGGAGATGAATTGTGCACAGAGCTATCGTTACTCATGAACACTTTGATTGAGCAATGCGAGTTTGAATGGTGTATATACTCGTGATGATTAATCTGGGTCACTGTAACCATAACCAACCTCCAGATTCATATATGTGCCTGATGAGAATTACATGCATGGGAAAAAAGAAAATCACCTTGCACCTTCAAAGAGCTGGATTTCCCAGCCCTGAGTTGACCTTCTGAAAATAAATATATGAATGAAAGATCTCCATCATCCTTTGTCCTTCATAAAACACATGAACAGCAATGGGAACCTCCCTTTGACCTTTCATTCAATCACGGTATCGTGACACAAAGCTAGTTCTGATGGGGGTGCCTCATGGTTCTGTCCTGGGCCCGCTATTATGATCGCTGCCAAATGGATTTAAAAGATCTCCCTCTTTCTGACCACTGACCCTTGTTCTTTGATTTACGTACGAGAAGGTTAATATATGCTCAGCACCTTACCACCAAGGATATTTGCATTCGTGTCATCAACTCTGCTGTCTCCACACAATAAATGCGATATATACACGAGACCTTTTGACATTTAATTTTCTTTTGTCATGCATGAGATAAACTGCAACCTCATGGCAAAGTAAAATCTGACCCAACATTTTAGTTCATCATCATTTCTTATACTAAAGTTGTATATCGTAAAGTTGTTTACTATTTTAAACATCTGAATGAAAAAACAAATAATCGTCATGGGATACAGCTGAGAGATATTTTCATTCTAATCCATCATACAGCACCATGACTTTTTAGACCGCAACAAATCCCTTTATCTGCAGCCAATCCAGGTGTGATCTCTTTTCCCTGTAAGATTATGAATTGCCTGTTATTGTCTGGACCCTGAGAGCTGTCAGGATGCCAGCGTGAGTGTGAACTACAGCAATCCTTTAAGCTTTGTTCAGAGAGGCAGTAAAAGAATCTGAATCTGAAACAAAATATTATGAAAAATATAAAATGTAAATATTAAAGGGGTCATGAATTGAGAAATCAACTTTCCCTTGAGCTTTTGATATATAAAAGGTCATCGAAATATAAGAGTATCCTGTTTCAGAGTTTCAGAGCTGAAAACTTCCTTGTTAGTCAAAGAAAAGCTTTTATTGACAGCTGGCTCAGCAAACGATCGATCTGTGAATGTGCGTCCCCGTGACGTCAGAGTGCAGTGAAACACCGCCTCAAGACCAATGCCTAATTCTGTAGCCCCACCCACCGACTCGTCTATGTCATGACATGTTATAGATACAGGTGAAACTCGAAAAATTCATTTATTTCAGTAATTCAACTTAAAAGGTGAAACTAATATATTATATAGACTCATTACATGCAAAGTGAGACATTTCAAGCCTTTATTTGTTATAATTTTGATGGTTATGGCTTACAGCTTTTAAAACCCTAAATTCAAAATATTACATGAAATCAATAAAAAAAAAAAGGATTTAAAATATAGAAATTTGTCAGCACTCTCAAAAATGTATAATCATGCATATGTACTCAGTACTTGGTTTGGGCCCCTTTTGCATGAATTACTGCCTCAATGCGGCGTGGCATGGATGCGATCAGCCTGTGGCACTGCTGAGGTGTTATGGAAGAACAGGATGCTTCAATAGCAACCTTCAGCTCTTCTGCATTGTTCAGTCTCATGTCTCTCATCTTTCTCTTGGCAATGCCCCATAGATTCTCTATGGGGTTCAGGTCAGGCGAGTTTGCTGGCCAATCAAGCACAGTAATCCCATGGTCATTGAACCGGGTTTTGGTACTTTGGCAGTGTGGGCAGGTTCCAAGTCTTGCTGGAAAATGAAGTCAGCATCTCCATAAAGCTTTTCTGCTGAAGGAAGCATGAAGTGCTCTAAAATGTTCTGGTAGACGGCTGCGTTGACTCTGGACTTAATAAAGCAAAGTGGACCAACACCAGCCGATGACATGGCTCCCCAAACCAACACAGACTGTGGAAACTTCACACTGGACTTCAAGCATCTTGGATTGTGTGCCTCTCCATTCTTCCTCCAGACTCTGGGACCTTGGTTTCCAAATGAGATGCAAAATTTGCTCTCATCAGAAAAAGGACTTTGGACCACTGAGCAACAGACCAGTTCTTTTTTACTTTAGCCCAGGTAAGACGCTTCTGACGTTGTTTGTTGTTCAGGAGCGGCCTGACAAGAGGAATACGACATTTGAAGCCCATGTCCATGTGTGGTGGCTCTTGACGCAGTAACTCCAGCAACTCCAGTCCACTCCTTGTGAAGCTCCCCCACACATAAGCTTAATTCGGATTCCAATATTAGGAATACGTGGTTGAACTTTATTTTTACTGAAGATCCAGCTCATGTGGGGAAGACATTGCATTTGTTCGCTTCATTTCACTGTAGATTCGTTTGTAAACAAGAGACTGGATTTGCAGACAAGATTATAAAACTATGCTGTGCCTTCTGGATCTGACAGGAATGATGCAACACAATTATGTGAGTAAAAATTTTTTTTTTATATGTGATAGTATTGCATTGTTACGTTTGATATCTACTGATTATGTCTAACTAAACATAACTTACCACGCTGTCACAGGCTAGAGTATCCTTTGTATTTGAGGCGTTGTTGGTTCATTGTGCTGCGATTCAAAAAGTACAAAATACAATAGCGGAAGTTTTGCTGATGCACATAGTACTTGGCTTGTGCACGCGCATATGTCAAAAGTGACATTTGCGAAAACTGCAGCATATACCTTTATCCAGAAAGAACACACTTTGGGCCCTATCATACACCCGGCGCATCATTTTCACGTCCAGCACCACATTGTTTAAATAGCAAATGCACTCACACCATCTGTTCACCCATGGGCGTGCTGGCCTGAAAACAAGGTGTGTTCAGGTGCATTTTTGGCGCGTTGCTATTTTGAGGCAACTGAAATCAACTGCGCCATTGACCAACAAAAACCTGGTCTACAGTCATAGTACTTTTTGTGTTTTGCGTTAGTAATATGCGCCTATAGGCGGGTGCACAATGCGTGTACACTGCTTATTACACACACAGGGACTCGAAGCAGCACACAAACATTTTTTAATATTAAAAATAAAAGGATTCCTCTCTGGAGAAGTGTCCAGTCTTTCAGCTCGCAAATTCCGCCAAAAAATACCAAAATGGTGCAAGCGCGACTGGCTTTTAAAGGGAATGGGAGATGAGACTCTGATTGGTTTAATGCACGTTACGGCCAAAACACACCCATGACTCAATAAGAGAATATGTATAACCCTTACCGTTTTTTCTGTCGTTAAACTAGCAAAAGTGGATTTGGACACGCCCTGCAAGTGCATCTGCGCCGTGAGCTTTAGACCATGCGCTCAGATCGTTAAAATAGGGCCCATTATGTCACACAAAGAATGCACCATTAAAAGGTGACAGTATCTAACCTTGATCACTTCTTTAACAGTACCTGGAAGTGTGGTGGAATTGGCAGAACGTTTGAGACACTGCTTGTGCTTTTAAGAGCGATCTCTCAGAGTCAGACAGCCCGAGACACCTAACAGGCACACCATAATTACAGACAGGAAGATCACATACAGCTGGTGATATTGGTTTTACTCCAGATCAGATGACTTCAAATTTATTTGCAGGGAGGGAGGTGGTTTGGTTTGATAAAGTGGCAGTTTAAATTTACTTAAACATCCATCAATGTGTGACATCACACTAAATTATAAAACACAATGTACCAGCTGTCAAAGAAAAGGTCAACAGACTTATCTCAAAGTATAGTTCAGCCAAAAATTAAAATTCTGACATCATTTACTCATCCTCACATCATTCCAAATCTGTATGAACTTCTTTCTTCTGTAAAACACAAAAGGAAATGTTAAACAGAATATTGAGGCTGCCGTTTTCCATAAAAATTAAAGTGGACAAACACTGAGTCATGCTCCAAAATAGACAAAATGGCCTCATAAAACTACTTTAAAAGTTGTCCATACAAGTCTTGCATTACATTCTGAGCCTTCTGAAGCCATATTTGTGTGAGGAACAGACCCAAAAGTCACTATTTGTTGTTGCTGTCAAATCTTATTTGCATTTCCGCATATACAAAGCTGCATATTTGAGAAGACATGTTAGTCACAAAACCTGTGAAATCCAACGCAGTTTGGCATCACTGACATCAAAAGTGACACATCTTGAATTGCCAAATTCAATTCTTCAAAATACACAAAAAAGCAAATGAGATTAGAGAAAATCATACAGCATTTAGGTTTAGAACAGCATGAGAGTGAAACCTAAATTAAAGCAAAATTAAAGCAACAAGAATTTAAGCAACAAGAAATTAAAGCAACAAGAATTTTTTTTCTGGATGTGTGGGTGGTTGCCAGGGTGTTGCTATGTGATTGTTAAGGTGTTCTGAATGGTTGCTAGGGAATGGTGTGTTTGAGGACCATCGCTGCATCTGAAAATGAATACTTCCCTACTATATAGTATGCGAAAAAACATACGCCAAAAGAGTAGTATGTACAAATACATAGTATTAAAAAAATAGTAGGCGAAAAGTTTCTGGATGACCTACTACTTCCGGCGAGATTCTTAAGTATGCATATAATGGACACTTTACTATCCCATGAGGCCACGGGAGAGGATTTATGCATGGCGGTGAAGCAACACAACTGACTCTAGTAGGTCACATGACAGTAACAACATGGTGGATGTAGTACATCCGAATGTCATTCATACTACCCATATTCATACTACATTAATGGTCGCGAAGTAAATTCAAATTTAAATGTATACCTGCTAATGCGATTTTGGACGCAGCACATGTCATACACTCATGAAAGACACCTGACCCCATCTAAAAACAAGTAGAAATCATAAATCCTTCCCTTGAACTGCACCATATCCACACCTGAATTAAATCTCTGTTCTCAGCCAGCATTATCTCTTATGCCACAGTCAAATCTCCCAGCCAATCACGACAGACCTTCACACGCCAAAAAAAAGGTGCCCTGCTGCCTCTAGCACGAGATGAATTATGTGAACTGAACCAAGACCAGAACCACATTACATCATTAATACATAATTCTGACAGGTCATCAGTCTGAGGAGAAAAAAATAAATAATAAAATAAGAGCCACAATCCCATCATGCAGCCTGACAGCTTCAATAAAGTGATAAGTTGAGTGGTTTCTGTCACAGACGTTAGCGCTTAGCGCGGCTGCTGTGAGGTCTTTTGGGTCTTGCATTGTTCAAGGGCGATGCTTTTCCCACAAGACACTTATATAAGCCAACAGCAGATGGTGAGAGTGGACTCTAGAGAGGGACAGTGACGCTCTGGGACAACAAGTTTTGTCCTCTTGTAAAGGGAGAGATTAACGTTACTCCCCAACTGGACAGAGTTTGAACAGCCCATCACATCTGTTTTTGATAAATTGCAGACACAAGCATTTATTAATTTATTTTAAAAACCATATAATTAAATATCTTGCCTAATGTGCACTTTGAAAGCTGAAAACAAATGAAAAGAATGAATGTACATTCTTATATTCTGTCAGAGTTGCATGTTAGGACATGCCGTTCACTCAAGGGAACCCAGGTTTAAGTTTGACCTGGGTCATGTCCCAATCCCATTCCCCTTCACTCACCCTATTTTCCTATTTTGTCTACACTCCACTTTCCTTAAAATAAAATGCAAATAGGCCAAAAGGCAAAAAAGGAATGAATGAATGAATGAATGAATGAATGGACAAGAAGAGGAATTGGGTCATTCCATGTCAACTCAAATTTCGGAAACTTCTCTGGCTCAATTTTTTTATTTTATTCATATTTTTTCTGAAGATAGACAAACATAAATAGTGATGAAAGCCAAAATATTAAATGTCACAAATGTATATTTACTGAGTAACCCACTATTTTGTTAAAATTAGTTTTCACCTGAGATTTGGAGCCAAATTACAGGTCAGCGAAAATGACTTTAGAAAGATGGCAGCAGCATTATTTTATTTTCACACAAAGATTAGTAGGTCTACTAGTAAAATCTGTTGACTTTCGCTATCTTTGTATCATTATATGCCAACGGTGACTTATGACAACTTTTAGATTCTGGTTCATAAACTTTTCTATTAGTATCTTAATTTTTAATTCCAGAGATATGGGGATGTCAGTGAGGCTTCATGAGTAAATTGGTCAACTGCACACGTTTTCAGTGGTTCATAACCAAATGTGGGTCACTTTGCAAACAGCTGATACCTTTTTCTTTTAAAGAGGAATATCTGAACAAATAATGCTGAAACTAGAAATGTATAATTTTTTTTCTAACACAATTGCTTAGAACATGTCTGCAATAAATATTCTTTTTGCAGAGTTTCCACGCCTATAACTCTAAAAGTATTAAAGATCTCAATATCCTTCTAGTTTCTCATTTTTAATAAACTTCTTTTAAAATCTTTCATTTTTAAGGCCCTATATATTCAATCCCATAGATACAGGGATCCCAATGCAACTCCACATCCAAATTGTTGAATTTTACCCTTTTTTTCAATGGATGAAAACCACATGTGGGTAACTTTTCAAACAGCTGATACTTGTGTTCAAAGAACAAATAATGTTGAAGCTAGAAATGTATCTTGTTTCCCTCTGTCAAAACAAATGTATAGAACATCCCTGTCTGAGCACCAAAATACACAGAAATGGTCGAGTTGAGGCATATTACCTCTCTAATATGTACTTACAAGAATCTATATTTGAATCAGTTTCAGGGATATTTGGAAGAAGGAATTTTGTATCCTAACTATATGTTACCACATTGACATCCCAATATCTCTGGGATTGAACCATACAGAGCATTAAAAATTCCAAAAGAAAAGTTTCATAGGAATAAGAATCTAAAATTATATTAAGATATCTTTAATACTTCTTGAGTTACAGACATGCAAACTAATAATTTTAGCACACTGACGGGTATGTTCTATGCAATTGTTTAGATAGAAGGAAACAAGATGCATTCTTCAGACATTCTTCTTTAAAAGACACATTTTTGATCACTGAAAATGTGTACAATTTACCAATTTACTCATGAAGCCATACTGACATCCCCATATGTCTGGAATTAAACCATACTGGGCCTTAAAAATCAAGATACTAAAAGGAAAGTTTGTTAAGAACTACAGTCTAAAAGGATATTAGGAGATCTTTATTTCTTGAGTTACAGGCAAACAAACTTCAGGCAAAAAACACAAAAAGTGCTTTTTCCCATTTTTGAACTGTCACCATTGGCATACAGTATAATGTAACAAAGATTGCAAAAGTCAAAAGATTTTACAAATAGATAATCTATCTATCTATCTATCTCATCCATCCATCCATCCATCTATCTATTATTTAGATCCCATAGTTTACGAACAGCTTCTATAATTTCTTACACACCAGGCTATTGTATCCTGCTTTCACCCAGGTTGTATTAAATAATAACTTAGAGGGTGCATTAAACATTTAACACAGTATCCAAATGGAACGAAGCTGACATCTTAATTCAGCAGCTCCTGCTCCAAACGCTGCCCTGTCAAGGTCAAAGGAGAGGAAGCGTAAAGTTGGATATTAAGTCTTGGTAATGTGCATTCCACTCAGCTGCCGCCAGAGACCGACCAATCGAATCTTGCACTCACTGAGAGTCTCTAAAGAGACTTTGCTCGTTCCTTTGATCTGCAAACATGCATTTCTTTCTGCATAGTAAGGCTAAACCAGAGTGTTTATCCAGCTATCACCAGAGGGAACATGGCCAATCACCACCAACCCAGGATAAAACATTAATGCATCAGGTGATCTCTCTACTGTAACTTCAGGAACACCCACAAATATATAAATGTATTCAATTCAGACATTCATTAACATGCACGTTGAAGCATGCAGTTATTTGCTTTTTCATTGCCCGGGATTTCCAAACCACAGAAGTGCATAATTATATTTGGAAAATATGATTAAAAGGTTTAAAATGCCATACTTCTTGTAGCTCTGTTTTTCATGCATATTAACAATATAAATGCAAACAGAAAGCATTACATTTGAAAACTGAATATTACTTTTGTTGTTCCAACATGACTGCTTCCAGATTTGATTTTCTTTGGAGACTATACAACGGTCACATAGCCGGGTCTATGTAAAAGTAATTAGTTTGAGGGTAAAATGTCACTGATTAGGTTTTAAAGTTGCTGGATGGCATCACAGATAGTCCCTTGTTTTATATCACAACTTTGTGTTTTTACCCACATAAAATACACAATCAATAACAATCACCATCAGTTTAAATGCATCAATGATCATGACTGCACATCTAAACTAGGTACATTTTAGAGACAAAGCGAGTGGCACTTGCCCACTCAAAACTACTATGCGGTCTACAGGACATTTTTACCCATATTACCATCCACTATAAGAAAAATCGAGTAGTATTGAATCCTTCATATTTCCGAAAAGTCTTTAGTTTTATTATATTTATAAAAGAAAGATACGCTGTACCGAGTCTTTCCGAATAAAACCGAGCGGATGGAGGCGTGACGTGTGGGCGGAGCTCAAGAATGACGAGCGCGCGCAGCTATTGCGTTGAGAGAGTCTGAAAGCTGTGACATCCTTAAACGTGGGGAAAAAAACATTATCCAAAATGAACCCTGGCTAATCAGATTCAGCCATACTTTTATGATCCAGAATCAGATCCCGAGGCTGAAATTGAACAGGAGCAGCAGCAACAACGACTACAGCAGGTTGTCTCTATGTGGTATGTACTGTAACTGTATATATTTGCTTAGCGGCTTTTGTTAATTACTAATTTCTACTTTAATTATGTCGTCGCAATTTTTTTCTTTAAAGGTGTAACAGTTCGATGCCAGTTTGGCCAGCTAAACAAATGTATTTAAACACACACACCATACATCGCATGCTCCATTGATAAATTAACTATACCTGATCATGTTGTTTATTTGACGTGCTTACGCGCCGATAGCCAACAACAAAGACATTTGAAGCAGTTTCCAACACACGACCGTGACCCTTTATCGTTGGGACCACTCCATCCTTAAGCATTAGACGATCTGCAAATCCGGTGTCGAACTGGGCCTTGTTTATGAAACAATCATCGCCGAAATGCAGGGAACAAACAAAAACACTTGCATAACTCCATTGCTGCTCCGGAAAAACGAACTCCATCCACTGATCCCTTAACCCTAGGCTCTTTGGGAAGCTGTACAGGGTACAGCCGACAACTTCCCTAAAGCCGCGCAAAGCGCTTTGATGAGCGTGCTGCTTTGACTTTCTCGCTCTGGTCGACGGGTGCGCGCGCGCCCTTCCTGGGAGAAGTGCCCGTACAAGGAAATTCCGCTCTTGTTGACGTCAAGCGGACCCATACTCGAAAAAAGTATACTCCATCAAACGTCCCCCTAAATTTTTGAAACGTTGTCCACGTTTAATATGGGAATCCAAGTCTTTAACAGTGTAAAAAGCTCAGTATGCATGAAATAGCATTTCACCCCCCCTTTAACTATGAGCAATAGTAACAGCAATTACTACTAATAAACACATTGGATGGTTTGCATCATTGTACATATACAGATTTGAAACCATAATAATGTTAGATCAAACATCTGAACATCTAACATTAAATGAGAATGTTTGGAAAACGCTCTTCATGAGGTGGGCGAATCTAATAATATAATACAGTTTATATATTTGGCTTTCTATGGTGGAAGAGATCATGTCGTATACCTACCCATTTTTACATCGATCAGCATCCCTGCAGAAACCACTAAAGATTC
Source organism: Rhinogobio ventralis (assembly GCA_039654625.1). NCBI lineage: Eukaryota > Metazoa > Chordata > Actinopteri > Cypriniformes > Gobionidae > Rhinogobio > Rhinogobio ventralis. The sequence goes on from CM077211.1 coordinate 32,222,962, forward strand.
ATGTTTAAAGTGTGCATGACATTTAATGAAAAACTGCTGAAAACCTGATAGCACGTAATATATATGTGTGTGCAATGATCATGTAAGCAGGATGATGTATTGTTTCAGAGTGTTAATACGCAGCCCCTGACATTTACACGATTAGCTCATATATTAAGAGTAATTTGGTGCCATTTCCTACATTTACATAATGCATGGGAAGACCCAAGATTTAGGTTGTCATTAACACTAATGTGAATCTGACAGCCTATCCACCTGTCCACTATTGTCTACAGACGAGCATTATTCGCTCACTGTCCAATAGCAACATAAATGGCATTTTACCAAATCCAAACGCCAGTGTTGTGTACCAACTTATCCAATGTATACAGCCTGCAACTACAAACAGTGTGTGAAACAGCAGTATATGCAACAATAAGCATGACAAATATGAGTTTGTGGCCTTACCCCAAATCAATATGATACAGTGTGCAATGACCACCAACCTTTTTAGCAGCCTTGGTTTCCAGTAGAAATTATACCATCCCCTTACTTTATATAGGGATTTCAAATAATTTATTACATTATTTATGAGTACCGTAGTTATTCATCAATTTAAAAAAAGTTGAAATTACACTGAATGGTGGGATACGATAGAACTGTATTACATCAATTTATAACTGCAGAACTCATGGTAGGTTTGTCTTGAAAGGTTTATACGTATAGCCTATAATAATCTAAGGCCCTGTTTACTCCAGCTATTAAAGGAGCACTCCACTTTTTTTGAAAATAGGCTCATTTTCCAACTCCCCTAGAGTTAAACAGTTGAGTTTTACCGTTTTCGAATCCATTCAGCCGATCTCCGGATATGGCGGTAGCACTTTTTGCATAGCTTAGCATAATTCACTGATTCTGATTAGACCATTAGCAAAATGACCAAAATTTAAATCCTATAATTTCCTATTTAAATCTTGACTCCTCTGTAGTTACATTGTGTACTAAGACTGACGGAAAATGAAAAGTACACTGAAGATGAGCTTTTGGAACATGAAAGGCAAGAAAGTGTGACTGAACAGACTGGGGCAGAAGGGAGGAGGAGAGCAGATTAGAACCTTAACAACGCACAGAACCATGGCTAATCGCACAGGTAAATCCACTACCTAATTTGCCGCCTGCAACTCTGCAACTACACAAACTTAGGCTGAATCATTCACTATTCCCTATGTTAGTCTATGTTCTAGCATACCGGTCTAGAAAATCACAGCTTTTCATTTTCCGTTGGTCTTAGTACATGATGTACCTACAGAAGAGTCAAGTTTTAAATAGGAAAAATATAGAAACTCTTTGGTCATTTTTGAGCGAGATGCTAACGGTCTAATCAGAATCAATGAATTATGCTAAGCTATGCTAAAAGTTCTACCGCCAGACCCGGAGATCGGTTGAATGAATTCAAAAACGGTAAAACTCAACTGTTTAACTCTAGGGGAGTTGGAAAATTAGCCTATTTTCAAAAAAAGTGGAGTGTTCCTTTTAAGATTTGTTTTGGTCGACCGGATCCCAAGTTGACGACACTAAATACAGGTTTAAACGGGGTTTAAAACATTTTGAGCTAGTCTACTTTTGACCACTTTCACTTCGCATTTGACCGGATTGCTTGCGTAGTGTAGACACTCATGTGGTCAAACAGCCACAAAACACTGTCTGCTCTCCACCAACTGACCTACTTAAACATTAAAGCGTGCTAGCCTGTTGGCTGAAAACCAAAGTTTGGTTTGAAGACGAAAAACGTACCAAGCACAATGCTGGTTTTCTTACCATTCCTGATTTCTAACACACACTCACCGCGTCCAGCGTGGTCTTGCGGCTATCAGAGCAGAAACGAAAGCTGCTGCTTAATGTGTGTTTTTCTGTCATCTCTGGTCGCATTCATTAAATTGTGTGAGCTTATTTCATCCATTAGATCGAAAGATCTGAAAAAGCCCATACATTTACCACCCATAGACCCTCCCCTCAAAGAAATCAGGACAGAAGTGGTTGAAAGTGGACAAAAGAACACCAGGTGTAAACGAGAATGTGTCTCACTTGTCCACTTGTGATCTGAACGACCAAAATGCATCTTAATACCAGGAGTAAACAGGGCCAAAGATCAATTTCTATATTGTGAAAATGAATGGGATTTTCACTTCCAGAACCTGGAAGACTGTTGTACTCTATCCTAGTACCTCAGTGGATCAACCAATGGCATCAGTGTTCAGGACATGAAAACCTGTTTGAAAACCAACAAGTAGATTTTTCTGCCAGTTCATTCGGAACACTGGAAATGGAAGATCATGAAATGCACACTGCAATGTGGGATACAGTATCTCAGAAAGTGTGCTATTATGCTATATACTGCGTTTTTTGCCAAATGCAGTAGCTCATTCAGTTGTTCCCTGCAGAAAATAGCATAAAACTAGCATACTTGTGCAGTATACTTAGTACATACTGAAAAATAGTAGTATAAGATAGTATGATATTCCGAACACAGCCTACATGTGTTATAGTGCTGAATGATTCTCATTGCATCTGTGTGGGTGTTTTCTACCCAACAACATCATGGAAAAAAGAAACCATATTGAGACATTTTGCAAAACAGCGAAATGTTTCAGGAAAAAGTTGGAGAAACACACACACATACACACAAAATGACAACATTTCATCTATTCTCCTCATCCTCTCCTCTCGAATGCAGTGACACAGCGTTTCACTCTTCATCTATCACTCTGAGGGATTAAACAGTATCAATAAACAAGAGAAAACTGAACTCTGTTATTTCTGCTTCCCTAAAGCCTGACAGCAAACCAATGGCCAGAGACGTGGCTGAAGACTATAGTGCAAAAATAGTACATAACTCATTCACAGCTCAGTTTGTGAGTAAATGACTCACTACAGAGAAGGTTTCAGGGCATAATTGAGGAAATCAAAGGTACATATTCTGTTTTTGTAGCAGGAATGATTTATTAACTTTACAAATTAAATTTTTTTTAACAAATAGACAGGTTTCTTACCTAAAAAGCTGCTGCAATACCAAACCTGTACGCTGGTGAAATGAAAATCACTCTTTCACTTAAATTGAAATGTCTGACTATACAAATTTTGTTCATGCAAACTTACTTTAACTTGAACTCAGAAAAATGGTTTACACAATAGCTATAACTTAAAACAAAAAAAAAGTCTGTCCATATTCAAACTAATTCTTCACCGCAAAAGTTTTGGTGGAACTTCTATATAAGAAGACTGTCAGCATCATAAATGAGCAATGAAGCAGTAAGTGGTTTGGATCGCATGGGAATTTTCCAGAAAGTTCTTAATGGATCTCATCTACTCCTTCCTTAGCTTTTTAAATACTACCATGGAACCCATTTCACTGCAGTCCAAACAAACACTCGGCAGTCGTAGAAAAGCTCTATGCGTATAGAAGATAAATCTGTCGCATATTCAAAACATCTGCAGGTAAAACGGGAATGAACTTACCCAAGCGTTGTCATGGTGACTATTGTATACCAGAAGGAGGCTGGGATGCTGGTGAAGTTGGTTCCCTTGGTGCCTTTCTCAGCGTAGAACATGACGGTGGCAAATATGATGATGGCCATGGTAAGGGAAAACAGGAGGAAGCCCAGCTCAGAAGCACAGCTCTTCAGAGTATAACCCAGGATCCGCAGGCCCTGAGAGTGACGGGAGAACTTGAAGATCCGGAAGACGCGGAACACCCTCAATGTGACAAACGCGCCACTCACGTCCTCGTTCTCAGGCATGACCAGGCCAATGTAGTAGGGCATGATGGCGACGACGTCGATTACGCTCATGACCGAGCGCATGAACTTGCAGCGGCTGGGCGCGGCGAAAAGCCTCATGAGGTACTCGAATGTGAAGATGAGCACACAGGCCGTGTCCATGCAGAAGAACGCCAGTGAGTACTTCTCACCACACGGCAAGTCTTTCTTGCTGCCTTTGAGGGGTCGGCAAGGGACAGTTTCCACCACGTTCGCTATGACAGAGACAGCGATGAAGAAACCTGTGACGTAGTAGAAAACGAGAGCCATGGTGCTTGTGTGGGGGTTCTCAAAGGCGCGCCACAAGCGCTCCCGAGATGTGCTGTGCGGCGGCAGAGGCGTGTCCGTTGCCATCTCGGCCTCCGTGTCCTCGGCCAGACGTTCCTGGTTCTCCTTCTTGCGGTCCCTGTACTCTTCCATGCAGCAGTCTCCGATAATGTCTGGCACGATGCCGTAAAATGCCAGTTCCTCATCGAAGGCCTGAATGCACTCCTGCCGGGGGTAGTGAAGCTTACCCGTACGGTAGAAGTTCAAAATGTGGCGAAACATCTCTGGGTCCCTGTCGAAGAAATACTCCTGAGTGTCCTCATTGTAGAAAAACTCCTTTTCCGAGCTGCCCAGCAGAGTGTCAGGATAGCGGTCCAGCGTGTTTTTCCATGTCTGGAAACGGAGCCCGCTCACGTTTACGAAGAGGATCTCATCGTTGCGGCTCTTTTTGTCCACGGGCGGTTTGGGCATGTTTTTCTTGGCCAGAGGAAGCCAGCCAACAGCCGCTGCCCTGGCAAACGGTAGCCATGTTGCCACTCCGGCAGCCATCTTTAATTTGGCGGCTAAACGTTGTTACTGAAACAAATACGCCAAAGAGGAGAATGCCAGTCAGCCCTGAGAAGATTTTCTGAACCTTTGTGGACCAGAAAAAGTCTTTCCAAACTAATCATCCGAGCTGAGTATCTCAGACTAGTTAGTTGTACGTCTCTCGGTTTGTCTGTACATCTAATACACTAGGAAGGAATCCTCTGAGGTAAATGGAAGTAGGCGAATGTTTGCATTATCTGCTACAAAAATTTGGGGCTGTCAAAGTGTCAAAGCCATTTGAATCTCAGGATCTTCATTTATCAAAAATGATCCTGAAATGACCCATTAAAATTCATCAGTTCAAGTCTTTTGTTTGCAGATTGTGGCTGTTCAAAGAATCAGTTCAGCCATCTAAAGGGTTAACCCTCTTGGCCATATCTTGCAGGCTCTGCCGGAGAATACTGATTTGTTGCTGCTCTGTGCCGTTTCAAATTTTTATTAGTCTGTGATGAGGATTTCTGAAGTTAGCAAGAGACTATTTCTCCTCTACTGTGTCCATTCTTTCGTTTGTAGGCGCTCTCCCTCCTTTCTATGCAGTTTCAAGGCTCCTGCCTTTATTTTTCTTTCCTTTCTTCAAGCTTCAAGTGGCTACTCAATCTTGCAAGAGGCTGAGAAGGTTTTCAGAGGGAGATCTCAGAACTACAGACACCGGGACTCCAAGTATGGCCGTTTCTTCTCGCACCTGTCATGAAACATCATAACAAAACCTTAGGTGACGCCTGAAAGCAACATGGGGCACAGTAGCTACTTTCATTAGCTTGTTTTACGTCAGAGACTATTTAAAAAACAAGCTTCACAGTCTGTTTATGAGATCTCTCTCATGCTACATTCATTCACACTTTAAACGGAAAAAGGTGTGGCATTACAGTTAAAAAGCTATATAAATAAATACATATTATGTACATAAATTATATATGTAATTATTTTATTTTTTTTGACATAAATTTGATTTATATATACAGTACACACACACACAAACACACCTTTAAACTCTTCACAACAATCAATAAGTAATCAATAAAGTGTTTCCCCACTTCTAAGCTAATGCAACTTCCTGTTGCATCTAAATGTTTCTGTATGAATGAATAACCTCCCTAAAGCAGAATGAGGTGAAAAACCTACACAAACTTTTTAGGGTAGAATCACATGAACCATACGGCTGACATTAATGGGTCCTGGCGGAGGACAGGTGACCTAGCCCAGTCCCAACATAATGCATACAACATGCTCCCACAATCAAAATCAATCAAAAATCAATAACACATTACTCTACACCTCCTGCACCATACACGAAAACATGCACGTAGGAGATGAACAGTAAATTCAGGGTTTACTTTAGCACTAATGCAGCTCTACAGCAAAATGCATTATGCAACTTATTCTTTAATTTTTGGACTCAAACCCAAATGTAGGTCCTCCAAAATTTCCTACAACGCAAGCGCTAAAGTGACTCCCGAAATCAATGAGAGCCGTAAATAACATGACACAAAAAAGTCGAGCAAGTTGCCAGCAGTAATGATAAGTAATGATCCATCTTTATAGACTTGTTACCTCTGAGATAGACGAGAGGATGGAGCGTTCAATGTGACAGAAAGCTGATGAAAGAAAGAAAAAAGGAAATCTCTCTGCAGCAGTCCTGGCATCTCGCATGCAGCTTGTGAAGGAGCGACCGTAACGCCTAGTCCTCCTTGCCTCTCTCTCCTCTCCTCCGCTGCTCTGTTGCATTCGTGTGCTGCCTCTCTCTCTCACTCTCTCTCTCATTTGCTTGCTCAACCTCCCCACCCTCTCTCTCTCTCTCTCTCTCTCTCTCTCTACACTTATACACATCCATTTAAAGCTTAATATATCTTGCAAATGCATCCTGCCCTACAATGGGTCATAGAGAACGAGGCAAAAGCTCAGGTTTCACACAACCTGACAATACTAGATCACACAGTCTACTTGTGCCTTTTGTTGCAGCTTACTGCATTCAGACACATTGCATCCTCTCCTCTTTCAACAGATCGTTTCATGTTGCTCCACCTCTCTCGGCAGTGGAAGTAGCATGAGAATTTCATTCTTATTTCAGTTTCCTCAACTGTTTCCGTGCACAATGGGGTACCATCACACTTCTGAAAGCAGTCTGTAAGTAAAATTTCTGGAAGTAAATGAGAAAGCTCTGGGAGATGCTATGTGAGGTTTACATTACTGATATCTACTGTACCACAATATTGTCCAATTTCATTTCAGCAATTTTGAGTATGTTTCATTTGCCATTATAAAATTGTATTATATATATATATTTAATAAGTTAAAAGTTTGCACACACTTGAATGAATTTGTGTTTCTCACGATCTTACAAATCTTTTTAATTAAAACAGTGGTATTCAACCTGGGGGCCGGGGCTCATTAGGGTTATAAGGGTTTTTATAACACTTTTTGTTATACTAGTTGACACTTTCTTCACATCCTGATAGCAACATGTGCATATATCTTCTGTGGAATGTCCTACCTGCCTGTCAACATATATATTTCCATTCCTCCGCGCACCTGCTCGCGCAGACATCGCACGTCATCAGTGCGTTCCGTAATGCGAGTTCACACTGTACGATTTTACCCCCGATTTTCACTCGCCGACAGGTTTTGCGAAATCGCCGACAAATGCCCGAAATCATAGGCAAATCTGTGCTTGTTCACACGAGTGACAATCACACAGTGTGAATTATGATCTGAGAGAATCGCCGATGAGTGCCAGGCTAAATATCTGGACCTGTCTGCGATTCAAAATCCTGCTGTGTGAAATGTGTTTTGACAGAAAATTACATTTGCGATGACCGACAGCCAATGAGAGAACAAGATACAGGGCAGCGGGAAGTATTTTAATAGATATATTTACAATTCTATCAAACAGAAACAAAGCACAAACATTTGCTCGACCAGCCGCAAAAGCAGCACATTGCAAAATTATTTATTTACCTCTTTATAAACTCTCTTTGCAGAACACAATCCTTGCTACCTGTGTCTCCCCAACCATTTCCTCCTCCATAATCTTTTTTCTTTTTCTCCTTTTCGCTGCAAATCAGCGCACAGACAATTTGGAGCCCGCAAAAGGCTTCAATGTTATGATTATTTTTAATAACAATTCCAGTCTCACGTGAGAACTCTGGTCTGACGCACGCGTGATCTTGCGTTGTTTCCTTGTCACATCTCGCGTGCGTTTGGTTGTGAAACCCGAAGCTGTTCACGTCATCAGACTTGGATTTATGCATTTCTGTCAACACCATCAACGCCGAAATAAATCTGCAGCAGTCAGGTGGTACATTTGTTTGCAAAAGTAATATTCTAATGAGCTTTATGTGGAACATTACATAAACAAACAGAAAAACAGGTTAATGACAGTATGAGCTCACGGCGATATCTATGGACCTTTAAGGTAATCAGATAACCTATTTTTTAAAAGATCTCACTGCATATCTGCAGATGCGATGGACATTGGTTATGATCATCTTTGCACGCTCCTTTGAAGAGTAAAAACCGCTCTATATTTAACAAAGCACATACAAAAGACCTGAACCGGAGGCGATGCACCTGTTTTACAGAATAAGTTTGTTGTGCATAATCCCCATTGTTAAGGATAGCAGAGGAAAAGCACTCAACAAATGTGCAGCATGCATACCATTAAAAAGCATCCCAGCATGCACTACATAAAGCTGGTTGACTAATGTCTAGACTGTGTAGAGCTGCAATCTAGACCAAAAAAAAGAATATCATTGGTTTGGACAATTCTCATGCTTCCATTTGTGTAATTTCATAGTTGTAATGACTATTTATTATTATAAAATGTGGAAATATTGGTTTCACTTTATTGTGATGGTCCCTTTAACACATTATGTAGACTATAAGTAACGTTGCACATACAGGTCTACTAACTCTCATTAGAATATTAATAGATTACTAGTAGACTGGTAGGGTTAGGGTTAGAATAAGTTGACATGTACTTGCAAAGTTACTTATAGTTAGTAGAATGTCTGTTGGAGGACCATTACAATAAAGTGTTAGCAGATATAAGCAGACAGTCTACTAATACTACAAATACTAACACTCAATAGAGTGTTCAAAACGGACCATCAAAATAAAGTGTTACCGAAATAATAATAAAGAATGAGTAGGTGTAACTAAACCTTTCATTGGTATATACAGTAATCAGCCATCTTGATCTCTAAATATCAGTAATAGCATAATCCACTGAAAACCCATATCAGTCAACCACTAGTGTACATTCACAAACTGTTCTTTAGTCTACATACTGTATTATTCATGCGGACAAAGGTTGAATTCACCAGACTGACACTCATCCATTTAGCATTTATAACGACTGCACTTTCTACTGCTGTTTTGTGGACGCAAACACACATGCATGTGACTGGGGTCCTGAATGGCTTGTTGTGCTCCACCTAAAATAGTGGGATTTGATTGCATTGGTATTTATATCCGTCTTGCTTACCTTGTGGAATTAACCATTTAATGTAACAGCATACTGTACACACATGCACGTAAACATTGTCTGGTTTCAATTATAGAGCAGGCATTAAATTTCTCACTGAAGTGTCACGTTAGGGACAGATTGACAGGATGTGCAATTCCATTTAGAGTCACTAGTGGCACAAACATTACACACTTCAACGTCATAGCAAATTTATAGTCTCTTTTGACATCAATCCTTTCGATCAAGCCTCACTTTAAAATGAAACACTCTCTTGGCTGCCTCCAAAGCCTACTTGAAAGAAATAGTTGCTAGTGAAATTCCCAGTGATAGCATCTGTTATGAGGATTAAACTAAAGGGGTTTTCAGGGCGTAATGATTGATACTGTGGAAGTATTACCACTTCAATATAGAGAATAGAAAAAACAGGTACTCTCATACAAGGGGAACTCACTGGAATAGAGTGAAGTAAGCCAAAATGATGGTAGAATTGATCCACAAATCAATGAATGTGTTACAGTTGGAGTCTTCAAATGAATCCTGGGAACAAAACAGGTCAACAATGGACGAGGTTAGATTAACAATAAAGAGAACACATTTATGTAAGTGTTATTATGCATGCAGTTTAATGCAGCTTATCAGGAGTAGATTTTAAATTGGATATTTTGCCTAATCAGAAAGATTAATACACACTAAATTGCAAATTTTTGCTTCATGTAGGGTCATATGGAGAACAGAAGTTTGGAGTGCATGGAGGGAAGGGAATGGGATGGAATGGAAGGAAAGGGAAGGGAAAGGGAAAGGGAAGGGAAGGGAAGGGAAGGGAAGGGAAAGGAAAGGAAAGGAAAGGAAAGGAAAGGAAAGGAAAGGAAAGGAAAGGAAAGGAAAGGAAAGGAAAGGAAAGGAAAGGAAAGGAAAGGAAAGGGAAGGGAAAGGGAAAGGGAATGGAATGGAATGGATTTTGGACAACTGTATTACTGCGTTCAACACACTCTCATATTAATGAATGGCATAATGTTGGTCATGTTTTTTTTTTAACTCTAATTAACCAAATTTTCTGCTTCTACAGTGACAGCATGACAGATTCTCAATGTTTGTTAACAAAATAGTTCACCCAAAAATGAAATTCTGTCATTGCACACACACCATCATGTCGTCCCAAATCTGTATGTCTTACATGAAACACGGATAGAAATGGTTAAGCTCGAAAAAGGACACCATAAACACACCCAAAACTAGTCCAAATGGCGTCTTCAGAGCTCATTTGATTGCTCTGTGGGAAGTAAAGAAAAGAAAATAAGGTCTGAAAATATATTTCAAAATCTATTTTATACTTCTGTTTATTCAAATGATATGCATGAATGAATAAAAATAGTAGTCCTTTTAAGAGCTTCACAGCATTGCAACATTCTTTAAAATTTCTTTTTATATGTTCCACAGAAGACAAAACGTCATTAACAGAAAAAAACAACAACAACACCGAGTTAGTTAATTCACATATGGAGAAATGAATTACTGTTGGAGAGGCTGGAATTACAGTGAGAGCCGTTGCGTCAATTTCTATAAATGATTGAAGAAGATGGGGAAAAAGCTTTCCTTACGGTCTCTGCACTTTACTGCAATACTTCACACCACAACAGAGGCCAAAATACTGTAACATGCTAAAAATGTACACGAAATGTACCTGAATGCAACTGAAATCAAACCTCTGTCCCTCAAGCCCTCTGATACCCAATGCATATGAACACTTGCTTAAATACTACTAGTAGGGCCTACTGTTTTTCACTAAATATGGCTTAATAACTACATATAACAGCAGCTCACACTCTGAAATGTATCATTGTGAAGAGATAAGAGCATCTAAGGGCTGCACAGTGATGAACAAACTTGGAAAGCTTTTACTGTGAAAGCTACTGTGTTGTAAATATCCATTTTCATACCTTACAGGAGGTCGATGAGGTGTGGGAATAGTTCAGGATCATCAAAATTTAGAGAGAAGATGAATACACTGAATACATTCATGTCAGCCCCCTACTGCAGCATACTGGGAAGGTTCCTCCAGAAAGTAAAAAAACTAGAAAGTCAAAGCATATGTAATTTATCATTTCACTAATACTAACAGTGATGACATTTCACAACCTTCTAAAATTCACCTCCAAATGAAACATGCAACATCATGATTTTTTATACCAGTGACGTGGTTTCAGTGCATTATCACTGTAAGAAATTGGGGCAAAATGCTAAATAATACAGTAACATAAATATAAATAATAATAATAATAATATATATATATTATATATTTTAGCTATGCAAGAACAACAGCATTTATTTGAAATAGAATCTTTTGTAACATTATAAATGTCTTTACTGTCACTTTTGATCAGTTTAATGTATCCTTGCTGAATAAAAGTATTAATTACTTTAATTTCTTTCAACCAAAAAAACTACAAATCTTACTGACCACAAACTTTTGAACAGTAGTGTATAATTTTACAAAAGCTTTCTATTTCAAATAAATTTTGTTCTTTTGAACTTTCTATTCATCAAAGAATCAACTGTTTTCAACATTGATAATAATAATAATAATAATAAATGTTTATTGAACAGCAAATCATCATATTAGACTGATTTCTAATGGATTATGTGACACTAAAGACTGAAGTAATGATGCTAAAAATTCAGCTTTGCATCACAAAAATAAATTACATTTTTAAATATATTCAAACAAAAAACAGTTATTTTAAATTGTAATAATATTTCACAATATCCCTCTGTTTTTCTTGTATTTTTAATTAAATAAACTGCCTTGGTGAGCAAAAGAGACTTATTTTAAAAACATAAAAAATCTTAGTGATCCCAAACTTTTGAACGGCAGTGTATATACTGTGTGTGTATATATATATATAACTATTGTATAACTATTGTATACTAATGTACATTTTTGTCATACAGACCCATCAAAAATATCTGTAATATATTTATAGCCTGTAAATATATGAAATACATTTTTGATGGGTCTATATGACAAACATTTATATTATTTCTTAGTGTTTTTTATTATTATTGTGATACAGTGTTTTTTACTCTCTTATTATTACACATTAATATAAAGACTATTAACAAAGATATTGTAGCTGTATATTCTATATGGTGGCAACATCCTTCGAATTCATATTCTGAATGAATAACATAACATATTTTTGCCGCTTTTGTAAATGTAACCATATTTAAAGTGCCATTTTGCAGGTGAAACTATTGCCCACACACCACACTACTATGCTGTGGTGATGCATTTTAAAGGTCATCAGCATCATAAATCCTGCAACGTTTTTTAACATATTTATAAAAAAAAACTATTTATAACAATATACTTTGTATTACATTACCTTTACATCAAATGACCAAAACAAATGACACTAAACATGGGTATATATTTAATGTAATCTCTCATTCACCGCTATTGAAGTATACCCAACTATGAACATCTTCTGCTTCTGAGAAACCCGGAAATGTGAAAAGGGTCAATTAGTGATACAGTATCTACTATAGTACACCATCATCCATATCACTAATGGATGTGCACCAGTACGACACATTAGACAGGTAAGGTTATAAGGTTGAGCAAAATTGCTCTTTAGGAAGCAAGCACTCGTTCTCAAATCCAGTTTACTGTCCATAATATATTTGTGTGGCAGTCAGATCATCAGTGCAGACACTATTGAGAAATGAAATGTGAAAGCTCGCAACTCAGAAAGGGGTAAGAATTCTGCCAAACTTACCAGTTAAAAGCCTCGAATATGAGATCAGGAATGTAGTTGAGATAGCATTTGACAGCATGCTTAAAATTCAGAGCACAGCCTTCTAAATCTACTAGTCCTCTGGGAAGACAACCAGCACAACACACTGGATCCATTTATGCGACAACTGCAGAACTCTACCACTAAAACACATTCAACCATCACCCTATAAAAGTCAGACTGTCTTCACCATCGCCAAGATAAACAGACGAGAAGAGGCACCAGTAGAAAACTAAAGCCTAAATAAAATAAATGCCAGCGAAGTGTGTTGGTCTGTAGTGAAACATCTTTAGAAAAAGGTACAGTTGTATTTGACTGTATTTGTAATGCTGAGCTGGTGCTGCATAACAAGTAGATTACCCAGAAGCCCACAGCAAAAATAATTTTCCACAACTAGTGAATCATTATTGAAAACATTGTGTCCACTTTGCTAAATATTCTCACATTAACTGATATTTGTATGCCTTCAGCACAGAAAATTCAAACGAAACTGACAAAAATGTTGTTGCTGCCTTTACATCTGAATCCAAGGTTTGCATCACATCCTGTCCACTAAGATGCCTGAAATGGGTAAAATCTGAATGGCATCAGATATATCTGTATGGAAAATTAGTAAAAGTGTGACTAAATAAAATGGCATGGGACAGAGTAGCTAAAAGCAGAAAACGTACAAACCCGATTCCAAAAAAGTTGGGACACTGTACAAATTGTGAATAAAAAAGGAATGCAATAATTTACAAATCTCATAAACTTGTATTTTATTCACAATAGAATATAGATAACATATCAAATGTTGAAAGTGAGACATTTTGAAATGTCATGCCAAATATTGGCTCATTTTGGATTTCATGAGAGCTACACATTCCAAAAAAGTTGGGACAGGTAGCAATAAGAGGCCGGAAAAGTTAAATGTACATATAAGGAACAGCTGGAGAACCAATTTGCAACTTATTAGGTCAATTGGCAACATGATTGGGTATAAAAAGAGCCTCTCAGAGTGGCAGTGTCTCTCAGAAGTCAAGATGGGCAGAGGAATAGTGGAGCAATATCAGAAAGGAGTTTCTCAGAGAAAAACTGCAAAGAGTTTGAAGTTATCATCATCTACAGTGCATAATATCATCCAAAAATTCAGAGAATCTGGAACAATCTCTGTGCGTAAGGGTCAAGGCCGGAAAACCATACTGGATGCCCGTGATCTTCGGGCCCTTAGACGGCACTGCATCACATACAAGAATGCTACTGTAATGGAAATCACAACATGGGCTCAGGAATACTTCCAGAAAACATTGTCGGTGAACACAATCCAAAACTGTTCTGTGGTCAGACGAATCAAAATTTGAAGTTCTTTTTGGAAAACTGGGACGCCATGTCATCCGGACTAAAGAGGACAAGGACAACCCAAGTTGTTGTCCGCGCTCAGTTCAGAAGCCTGCATCTCTGATGGTATAGGGGTTGCATGAGTGCATGTGGCATGGGCAGCTTACACATCTGGAAAGGCACCATCAGTGCTGAAAGGTATATCCAAGTTCTAGAACAACATATGCTCCCATCCAGACGTTGTCTCTTTCAGGGAAGACCTTGCATTTTCCAACATGACAATGCCAGACCACATACTGCATCAATTACAACATCATGGCGGCGTAGAAGAAGGATCCGGGTACTGAAATGGCCAGCCTACAGTCCAGATCTTTCACCCATAGAAAACATTTGGCGCATCATAAAGAGGAAGATGCGACAAAGAAGACCTAAGACAGTTGAGCAACTAGAAGCCTGTATTAGACAAGAATGGGACAACATTCCTATTCCTAAACTCTAGCAACATGTCTCCTCAGTCCCCAGACGTTTGCAGACTGCTTTAAAAAGAAGAGGGGATGCCACACAGTGGTAAACATGGCCTTGTCCCAACTTTTTTGAGATGTGTTGATGCCATGAAATTTAAAATCAACTTATTTTTCCCTTAAAATGATACATTTTCTCAGTTTAAACTTTTGATATGTCATCTATGTTGTATTCTGAATAAAATATTGAAATTTGAAACTTCCACATCATTGCATTCTGTTTTTATTCACAATTTGTACAGTGTCCCAACTTTTTTGGAATCGGGTTTATATATATAAATGTAATTTAGTTTCAATGCATGGTTATTGCTAAACACGCTTGAATTTCTTCTATATCATCAGATGTGACATTAGGAAGCTCTTGCATTATATTTCAGAGCAAATATAAATCACAGCTATTTTACTATATACAATATTATGTACACTGCCCGGCCAAAAAAAGTCACTGGTTGGATAGGCAAATTCTTTCTATGATTGGATCATTACTGCAGTGATTAATATGTTTCTAGCATGTTATGTTTGGGAACAGTTCTTCTAACTCTAATTGATGGATTGTGAAGCTTTTAATTTCTTAAACAACCATGTAGGAAGATGATGGAAATACATTTTGTGATGTTATTTCCATCAAGAGGTGCATCAAAATTGTGGTCAAGATCTTGTATTGACAATGCAAGAGTCCAGCACTCTATAAAGTCTCCTCCAGCACATCCCAAAGACTTTCAATGAATTTAAGGTCTGGACTGATTGATTCTTCATGCTCCCTCCCAACCATTCTTTCACAATTTAAGAATCTTGACATTGTCATTCTGAAATATGGCCATGATGTGTCTTCCTACATGGTTGTTTAAGAAATGAAAAGCTACACACTCCATCAATTAGGGCTAGACGAACTGTTGCCAAAAGATATAACATGCTAGAAACATAATAATCACTGCAATAATGATCCAATCATTGACTCTTAAGCATTTGCCTATTTAAAAGAGACTTTTTTTTCTTTTTTTTTTGGATGGGCAGTGTATATAGAATTAGTAATGATAATACTTGCACTAAAATGGAGATAAAAGTCTTGACCGGCAATATAAATTTAGGCACAAAAACTTTGAATGTGCATCTTTAATAAAAGTTTAATCTCCGCTGCAATGCCGCTGGAGTTTCTCTCTGCCCTCCAAAACAATCTAATTGATGGATGTGTGTAGTCCACAATTTTATGCAGATAAAAAGCGGCAGGCCTGCTGCTGATGTTATTACAGGGACTGTTATCGTGTGCTGTGAATGAGCGATGGGCGGCACAGAGGACTCTGGGAGCAGAGGAACACATAAACTTTCGCTTGCATGTCACATTTTTACCTCCTTGGAGGGACTCTTCATTTGAGGGTCAGCTCTCTACAGAAGCAGTACTTGCTTGTCACAGGGAGCTCTGCTAAAGCACACACCATCATGATATATTAACCCCTACAGTATTTACATAGTAACCACAGTTTCCAGTATAACTTTGTATGTATGTATGTATGCATTTGCATACGTATGTATGTATTTGGATAATTATGTACATTGTCCTTTTTAATCTTTTAGAAAGAAGTCACCAAGCTTACCAAGGCTGCATTCATGTGATCAAAAATACAGGAAAAAATACAGGAAAATTGAAATATCATTATCTATTTGAATATATTTTAAAATGTAATTTATTCCTGTGATGCAAAGCTTAATTTTCAGCATCATTACTCCAGTCTTCAGTGTCACATGATCCTTCAGAAATCATTCTAATATGATGATTTGCTGCTCAAGAAACATTTATTATTATTATCAATGTTGAATACAGTTCGTGGAATTTCCTCACTACTAAATATTCTACAGTCAACTGTTAGTGGAAGCAATTGGGAACAACAGTAACAACTTCAGCGGGGTCAGTGCATGCTGAGGCGCACAGTGCGCAGAAGTCCCCAACTTTCTGCAGAGTCAATAGCTACAGACCTCCAAACTTTGTGTGACCTTTAGATTAGCTCAAGAACCAGGCATGTGCACAGGTAGGGCTCAACCTGTGCAGAGCACATGACCTTTTTGCCCATACACGAAGTGCCCTTTTTTTGGTGGTGGTGTGTTTTTTTTTTCCTTCTTCTATAAATCAGTGCTATTGTTCACCCTTTATGTCTGTATGTCTGTTTTACAAATATTTAGCCGATGAAAGGTATTAAAAAGAGCTTGTGACTAAATCTTGTTGGACCCTCAAACTGTCAGTAAACCTTATAACTCCGCCCCTCTATCGTGACTGAATGAACTGAAGGCACAGCAGACAGCAACTGAACGAAGTCTTGCAAGGGTAAATAAAGATCTTGTTGTTTAAATAAGTACAGCGTTTTCTTAACGCATGAAACATTATCTCTATAAAGGCTCATATTTGATGTATTTGAGGTCTGAGACATGTGGGACCGGAGAGAGAGGGCTAGCATTTGCCATATAGTCATAGCCAATAGCCTACACTTAAATAGCCTGTGCATACAGTAGCATTTCATCTTTTATAAAATTAGATTTTGGATAAATGTAGAGGTGCTTGCCATATAATTAGAATATCATCAAAAAGTTGATTTATTTCACAAATTCCATTCAAAAAGTGAAACTTGTATATTATATTCATTCATTACACACAGACTGATATATTTCAAATGTTTATTTCTTTTCATTTTGATGATTATAACTGACAACTAAGGAAAATCCCAAATTCAGTATCTCAGAAAATTAGAATATTGTGAAAAGGTTCAATATTGAAGACACCTGGTGCCACACTCTAATCAGCTAATTAACTCAAATCACCTACAAAGGCCTTTAAATGGTCTCTCAGTCTAGTTCTGTAGGCTACACAATCATGGGGAAGACTGCTGACTTGACAGTTTGCACAAGGAGGGCAAGACACAAAAGGTCATTGCAAAAGAGGCTGGCTGTTTACAGAGCTCTATGTCCAAGCACATTAATAGAAAGGCGAAGGGAAGGAAAATATGTGGTAGAAAAAGTGTACAAGCAATAGGGATAACCGCACCCTGGAGAGGACTGTGAAACAAAACCCATTCAAAAATGTGGGGGAGATTCACAAAGAGTGGACTGCAGCTGGAGTCAGTGCTTCAAGAACCACTACGCACAGACGTATGCAAGACATGGGTTTCAGCTGTCGCATTCCTTGTGTCAAGTCACTCTTGAACAACAGACAGCGTCAGAAGCGTCTCGCCTGGGCTAAAGACAAAAAGGACTGGACTGCTGCTGAGTGGTCCAAAGTTATGTTCTCTGATGAAAGTAAATTTTGCATTTCCTTTGGAAATCAGGGTCCCAGAGTCTGGAGGAAGAGAGGAGAGGCACACAATCCACGTTGCTTGAGGTCCAGTGTAAAGTTTCCACAGTCAGTGATGGTTTGGGGTGCCATGTCATCTGCTGGTGTTGGTCCACTGTGTTTTCTGAGGTCCAAGGTCAACGCAGCCGTATACCAGGAAGTTTTAGAGCACTCCATGCTTCCTGCTGCTGACCAACTTTATGGAGATGCAGATTTCATTTTCCAACAGGACTTGGCACCTGCACACAGTGCCAAAGCAACCAGTACCTGGTTTAAGGACCATGGTATCCCTGTTCTTAATTGGCCAGCAAACTCGCCTGACCTTAACCCCATAGAAAATCTATGGGGTATTGTGAAGAGGAAGATGCGATATGCCAGACCCAACAATGCAGAAGAGCTGAAGGCCACTATCAGAGCAACCTGGGCTCTCATAACACCTAAGCAGTGCCACAGACTGATCGACTCCATGCCACGCCGCATTGCTGCAGTAATTCAGGCAAAAGGAGCCCCAACTAAGTATTGAGTGCTGTACATGCTCATACTTTTCATGTTCATACTTTTCAGTTGGCCAAGATTTCTAAAAATCCTTTCTTTGTATTGGTCTTAAGTAATATTCTAATTTTCTGAGATACTGAATTTGGGATTTTCCTTAATTGTCAGTTATAATCATCAAAATGAAAAGAAATAAACATTTGAAATATATCAGTCTGTGTGTAATGAATGAATATAATATACAAGTTTCACTTTTTGAATGGAATTAGTGAAATAAATCAACTTTTTGATGATATTCTAATTATATGACAAGCACCTGTATTTTACAACAGGAAAAACTGAGCACCCATATAGCTACAACAAACTTTGTAAGCTGTTGAGGAAAACGTAATGTGATGCCGGCGTTTTATGACGGACAAAATGCAGATTTGCACACATTCGCTGGTCAAAACCCCCATAACTGCATTTGAGTTTGACTTTTGTAAAATGTTAATAATATATTGATAATTAATACAACAACATTTAATTTGTTTTTACCATCGGAAAATCATAAAACATGTGCGCCTCGCGCTGTTTCGTACTGAAACTTACACAAAGCGACTGAGTGATCCTCGTCACCTAGATAAAATATATTTCTAGAAATTTGTTCTTTGATTTATGATTGCTAATACACTTAATTTGTTAACATTTAATCATATTATGGTCACATGTTTAATTCATGTTTACGCTGTCAGCTAATTTTTGAATCTAGTATTCTATACTCTCCACTCGTCTTCACATGTAAAAACGTAGTAAAACATGGTTTTACTACAGTAATGTTGTCGTTTACATTAAGTGCAAATAGGCTGCCTTTTTCACTAAGGGTCTGGTTGGGCCAGCCAAAATCACGGAAGACACCAGATAGTTTATAGCGGTAATAGCGTAGGGGTAAAATAGGCTACATGGTACAAATTTTTTTACGTAAATTGACCCGAGGGTCGAACAGACATGCAGTTGCCCTTGGGGTGCCCTTTTTCAGTTTCAGCACATGCCCCTCAAAAGGTCTGTGCATGGCCCTGTCAAGAACAGTGTGTAGAGAGCTACATGGAATGGGTTTCCATGGCCGAGCAGCTGCATCCAAGCCTTACATCAACAAGTGCAATGCAAAGCGTCAGATGCAGTGGTGTAAAGCACGCCGCCACTGGACTCTAGAGTAGTGGAGACGTGTTCTCTGGAGTGACGAATCACGTGACGAAGTTTGGTGGAGGGGGGATTATGGTGTGGGGTTGTTTTTCAGGGGTTGGGCTTGGCTCCTTAGTTCCAGTGAAAGGAAATCTTAATGCTTCAGCATACCAAGACATTTTGGACAATTTCATGCTCCCAACTTTGTGGGAACAGTTTGGGGATGGCCCCTTCCTGTTCCAACATGACTGTGCACCAGTGCACAAAGCAAGGCCCATAAAGACATGGATGAGTGAGTTAGGTGTGGAGGAACTTGACTGGCCTCAACCCGATAGAACACCTTTGGGATGAATTAGAGCGGAGACTGCAAGCCAGGCTTTCTAGTCCAGCATCAGTGCCTGACCTCACAAATGTGCTTCTAGAAGAATAGTCAAAAAACACACTCCTAAACCTTGTGGAAAGCCTTCCCAGAAGAGTTGAAGCTGTTATAGCTGCAAAGGGTGGGCCAACTCCATATTAAACCCTACGGATGTCTTAAAAGTTCATGTGCATGTAAAGGCATCCCAAAACTTTTGGCAATATAGTGTGTATATATATATATATATATATATATATATATATATATATATATATATATATATATATATATATATATATATTATAAAATATAATTATATGAATGTTAATTATTATAATGATACATTTTATTATTCAATTATGGTCATTATAGTCTTAATCAAAGTACAAACATACTTTCTAAAAAATTATTGTTGCTTCTTGACAGCATATTGAATAATATGGATATATTTCAAACAGTGCAAAATGCTTTCACAATCATTCTGTCATTTTCATTTCTTATTTTGGTGACATTAGCAGCAAACACCCAGCTACCACAGGTTTACTATATTTTAGGGTGGAAAATGTGACTGGTGTCTCCGCTCTCCGCCACAATGTTAGAGTGTTCTGGGTGGTTGCCATATGATTGCTAAGCTGTTCTCAGTGGTTTTTAGCAGGCTGCCATGTGGTTGCGAGAACAGTACTTACTGGTCTACAACAAGACTCCATTTCCAAATATGGCTCAGGTCCCTCCTTCGAATGTAAATCTGTGGGCTTTATCATCTGCAATGCAAACATACAAGTAATATCACAAAAAAATATTTACAAGATATATAATGTGAGGTATCGTGCATGAACGCAGCACATTGTGGGATGGGATACATGCAAAATGTAATACTTATGGTTGGGGCTTCTGAACAAACTTTAGCTTAGTATCAACTTGTATGTTAGAAAAAAACAAAGTAATCTGTGTAAACTACCTTGTTATATGAACAAAGTGTATAAGCTAGCATAGGATATGATGTACATTCTGGGATGTCGGGATATTTTACGGAATGTTGTACAGATAAGCTCCCTGGCTAATAACATTTGACAGCATGTTTCCGTTGTTAATGGCAAAGCAATGGAAAGTGCTTTGAGTGCAACTCAACGAGATCATGTAGAAGAAAAAAAAACAACTGGGGAGAATTAAAACAAAACTTAGGAAACTAAACCTCCTTAAACTTTAGCTCTATTTGCCACATTCTCTTCAGAGATAAATTAGAAAAACAAAATTGCCCTTCACATTTATTCTTAGTTTACGAAGCTGCTAAAGATGTCAGTTCTAGTTGCCATGGTTCAGATCTTTCTAAAAGAACAAGGGTTATTTCTTCTCCAGTGATTCAGATGTTTTTATAATGATGTACATTAGCAGGTTAAAAAAAACCACACAGACACTTCTCCATACTGACTGCAGTGAAAAATCACTCCGTTTTCCCATCACCCCTTATCTTTTTCTCATTCAAAGGAGTGTTTCCCTCATGCAAGTTCTCCTCTCTTGACTCATGAACTTGATTAGATTTCAATTATGCCACCCTCGCCCCCCTTTCCAGGCCAGACCAAAAGCTAGCGTGAGGAAACCCTGCTGAGTCGAGTATTGACATAGAGATAGAGAGAGAGCTGAATATAAAGGAAAGAAACATTATTTATTCATGATGACTCTAATGATTCCTATTACCCCATAGATTGCCTTGTTTTAATGGCCACTCTCGTTTGCCCTCTCTATATTTCTCCTCCATCATTTTTATTCATTACAGCGAAATGTCAATGCGGAAACAGCGGACACTGGTAGAGTTTTAGAGTGAAGTGGCGTTTGAAGGCTAGCATCATATCAGCATGAGATTATAGCTATGAAAGAGCCACTTGGACAGAAAGCGGGATGTGATGTGACCGAGCACAGTTACCGAGCACAATAACATTTAGGGTCAGGTCAATCTGACACTGGATGTGGGTGGACCTGATAGCAAAACAGAACATATCCAGAAAGTGGTCAAACATATATCCTTCCTTGCCCCAAACGCCACCCTCAGCCCTCACCATCCCCCTCAAAGTCTTCTGGGTAATAATCCAATGTAAAATCCTCCTATTTTTCCTGCTCCTCCTTTATTTCGGTTTGGTGAGGAATCTGTGAGTTGTAGAGGAGATAACAATTAAGACTAAGTCAATGTTGTACAACAAGACGTACAAATCGTGACATGTTTTCTTTAGATGTACTTTATGTCTTTGATTACACATGGGTATTGCTCAGCATGGCTGGATGATTGTATTGGCCAATCAGAGGTCAGGACTGAAATTATACATTTTATAAACATTTATTTTATAGCTGAATTCAAAGTAAAACACCATAAAACCCAATTATTTTAATCATTCAGTCAATCAAATCCATCAATTCATCCATCAATCCATCAATTCACCCATCCATCCATCAATTCATCCATCCACCCATCAGTCCACCCACCCATCTATCCATCCACCAATCCATTCATCCACCCACCCATCAATTCATTCATCCATCCACTCATCAATTCATCCATCCATCCACTCATTAATTCATCCATCCATCCACCCATCAATTCATCCACCCACCCACCCACCAATCAATTCATCCACACATCCATCCATCCATTTGTTTTATCAACTGATATTTAAAACTCCTTTGGAACTTGGAAGTCCTACAAACTCAAATTGAGTGAATCATAATCAGTTATGTTTAACTAATGTTCTTAAAAGCTTGACTCATCCACATTGTTAGAATCAGTTGTGCACTCTCCTTCTGGCCTTTTCTGAAGACATGAAACATAAATCAGAATTGTGACATTTATGCACAAATACAATTATATTACTATAAACACTTGCAATAAATAACTGCAGTAATATAATCAATGCCACTATATTAAAATGATAAAGAAATGCATCACTGCAGTTTCAAAACATTTACATTTTTCATTATTATTTAAAACTTTAAACTGTTGCTCTGTGAACAAATTTAATCCATCATGCAGAAAGAATATATATATATACATAAATAGACAAAATAACAACAATGTGAGAAGCACTGTTTTGTTCTTAACAGTGAGTGAGAAAGAGAACAAACACATACGGCAACATCAAACCATAAGGCCTTGCCAATCCAAGAAAGCAACTCCTTCCATTACGAAGTCATTAAATAATCATTTTGAAATCTACAGAAAAAACTTCTGTTTGAGAAAGCTAGCTCTACAGGCTGTTAGTGGACAATAGATAAAAACAGCCACTTATATCTGTGAGAGGCCCCACAGACGATAAAGCTAATTTAACTCCATGACATCAGCCAGTAAGGAAGTTCAGGGCCAATTACTTGATTGTTTCTGACAACTGTTTACCAAAATGCTTTGGTCATTTACGGAGCGCTCTTCTACACGCCAAAAATGGCTTAAACAGGTCACAGACCTTTCGGATCGTCCACAACCTTCAATTGACGCAATTAGACACAATAATGCAGGAAGGAAAATCTGTGCACATTTTTGATACCACCATTGGAAAGTGGGTCAAGTATTGTAGTGGCTCACATATCAGCTACTTTGATTGTATAAACGGCTTAGTAATCGGAGAGCGGTTTCTGGTTGAGCCATGATTTGTTTTGGAATAATGTCTTGGACGTGCCTATTATATGAATGTCAGTGGGGTTGAAGCATCCAATTGTGCATCAGTAGCATGACCTGAACCATCCATCTTACCTTCTGCCTGAAATGGGGATCATGAGCATTATTTTGTTTGCAGCGGACATTTTGTCTAAGTGCAACATCAACTTTTTCAGGGCAGCACGATGTAGCATGAAAGACGGATCTGGTCATGAAATCAATATGAACCCATTCAGGGCCGTTCACTGACCCCTCGTCAGCACCGATCCCGTATCTCTTTCATTATCATGTCTGGCTGTGGCATGTCAACCTTTCTTAAGCTTAGAGTAGACGATAGATAATGGATGAAGCCACGGACTGACTGTGCCGCCACTGTCACAACGCAATTTAATCTTCCACTGCTGCTGCCTGATGCAAAAAGGGTTTGTGTTTGTCGAATCTGGTCACAGAAATCTTCACTGTACCATTGCACTGGGACATATAGCATATTAATGTGGATAAGTTCTTAACATCACTAAATTGAATGGCAAAATTAACGACTGCTTTCAAAAGTTCACTCTCCTCTTCTTTTGGCTGCATAAAGAGATTTCTTCCCCATGCTAATCACTTTTAAAAGAAAAAAACATGTTATATGAATGCACTACTTCTAATAAAAGCCTCTGTATGACTATGAAAGATTTGGAAGAAGTCATATTGTCACATATACATACCAATTTAGAACAACAACACAAAGTAAAATAATGACAGAATTTGCATTTTGGCATGAACTTTAAATTAAGTAAATAGAAAAGTAACATGCTACATGTTTGAAAATGTTAACGCAGGTATGGCTGAAACTAATAAAAAATCATATTCTTAATGAGCATGTTTTCCTTAAAAAAAATATTAAAAAATTCTTTAAATGAAGTAATTTGAGAAACAATGTTGTTATTGTTCACTAAAGCCCAGGACACACCAAGCCGACAGGGTTTTTTGGGCCGATTCAACATGGAGAATCGGCGTCGGTGAGAGAGAGAACTCTGATTGGCTGTTCAGCTTAGCGAATGAGTCAGAATAATAGCAAAACAGCGAGCAAATAAGTCAAAACGGTACAGATAGAAGGCTGTTCTAATTTTATGTCATTTTACAGAGTGTTCCTAGGCGAATAGGGCCAGACGCGGCCAACACCGTCGGCTTTCGTCGGGTTGGTGTGTCCCGGTCTTTAAGTACAACTTAAACTATATATATATTTTTTTCTTTTAATTTTAATTTTATATATATATATATATATATATATATATATATAATTAAAATTAAAAGAAAAAAAAATACATTAAAAGCTGAAATCAAATCTAAATATTGCATGAAAAATGTAAGCTTAACAAACTAATTAGAAAAAATGGGGGGGGGGGGGTGTAACTGAAGTGTTGCCTTAGAAATTGACTGAAATAAAATAAGTACTAAAAATAAATACTAAAACAACAAACTAAATCTGAAATAACTGAAATAACATTAGCTAAAAAAAAACAATCAAAATTAGTTATGAAAATATATAAAAAAAAAAAAAAGAAATTAAAATATTAATAAATGCTATAAATAATACTAAAATAGCATTGTTGAGAAGCAACTTTGCTTAATGGACTGCATCTTGAATATAAGAGTAGTATTGTCTTATTGCCCTGGCAAGTTTTCCCACTTGTTTTTACCTTGTTTATATGCAAAACAAGTGAAAAAATCTGCAAGTGTAGTATTAAAGATACATCCTCTGAAAACAAGTGTTAACATCTTATGCATGTTACACAGTCAAAAAAGCCTAATCAAAAACTTATTAAAAAGCTATTTTTGCAATGTAAGTGGTATTTTTAAAATAGTCAGTCACCACGCAGAATTGCCCTGCACCCTGAACAATCACGCTGTTTGGTTTAGAGGTAAACACAGGCTGGTTGCTCCGACCAGGCAGTAGCTACTACGTTTAAACAAGGAGTTCTGGGCATTGAACCGCCTCTTGATGGAGAATTTAATGGACTGTCACCATCAATAGAAGCTCTGCACCAGTGCTTCACGGGACACGGTTTTACAAGAGCCCAGAGTGGCTAATGAATTGGACAGGATGAACAGCCCATATGGAGAGGGGAGAATTGAAGAGGGCACTTCTGTGTGGTAAAATTGACCATCGAGTTGAATTAGTCATTCCGTGCGGACTCCAAAACAGTTGTCATTAAGTTATAAATGTTGTCGTTCACGGTTAAGCCGTGGGGCCTCTGAGGTCCGAATTTAACCCCGGTGAAAGTCCCATCTGAATGTGTATACAGTTCCAACGAGCAGGCTCAAGTGACGGATCGATACCCCAAACAAACAGATAATCTCTGGCCACTTCAGAGATGACGAGCCAAGAGCTGAAATTCCATCCAGCGTTGAGGCCCTACTTCCTTCAGAGAGGACTGTAAAGAGAAAGAAATACATTCAACAACATCCTTACAGTCAACAGTCAACACGTAAGCTAACCGCTGGCGCACAAAGCAGAGGATTAGGAGACGCTGCAAAGACTGACACCTCCAGAGCTGCTGATGGAGCGTGTGGGTTTGGGCTTCGGAGATTAAGCCGAATCAGATTGTCTGTATTCATTTTAGACGGTGAGTTGTGCGGGCAGCCTTTTGTTTCAGCAGCCCGTTTCAAAGCGACAAGCAGCAGTTTTAAAATCCACACACAAAACGCCATCTGGTTCATAGAGGAATAAGAAAAAGTTTTGTTTTTCCAACAAACATTTTCACAAACGTGGTCTGTTGTATTTTAACTGAAGCTGTGCGAGATATATTTTATTACGTTTTATAAAAGCTGTATTAAAAACATTGTTTAAAACACACCACTTCGATCTTTCAAATGTTTTATATATGAGAATGATTGGTAATACTATACAAGAAGGTCCCATTAGTTAACTATTAGTTATTAATTAGTTAATGCGAGTTTCAACACGCTACTAACGCAACTCAACAAGGCCTTGTCCGTTTATTTTTGCATATGCCTTGGGTGGGAATAACTTAAATGATACCGTGATAGACTTTCTTAAAAGAAAACTCAAGACTACAGTCAAGGTATTTCAGGAGAGTTTAGAAACTGTGCTTAATGATATAGAGAATAACTGCCTTTGGAGTGACTGTGTAACTTTGCAGACCCTTTTCATGCTGAAACAACAACATTATACACTAAAGAAAGATGAAAATGTAAAAAGCATAATAGGTCCTCTTTAAACTTTGTTAAAGCCACAATATGTAATTTTTCGCCCCTAGAGGTCGCTTATTCAAAACAAAGGCGTATGCGCAGCGCTGTTTTATCATGTTGGATACATTTGAGTGCGTTGAAAGTTATGTTATAATGCTACTGTGCGTTCACTCGGTGGATAGTATGAGACACTTGTTGCAGACTGCTGTAAGATAGATCGATATTAGGCATGGAATGGCACTCACGGTAAATCAAGAAAGCAAGATTTAAACAAAAAGATTAACTGTGTTGAGTTATATAACAATGTTTCGTTTTCTGTCGATGAATGTATCCAAACAGTTGCTCACCTGTCTAATAAAACACATAATATATTAAAGGCTCTTTGTTGTTTCCGTGGCTTCTACAAAATAAAATTGAACTTATGTTTGTACGGTGTATGTTTGTAGAAGCAGTCTACATGCCTAGGTGCTTGATTTCATACACCTTTGGCCATGGAAGAGATTAAATGTAATTTTCATAAATTCAATGATTTGGAGGGGTGTCCCAATACTTTTGGCAATATAGTGTATATAACATTGTTCTAGCGGTTTTTGGATATTTTAATCCAAACATCTTACATATTGTGCCTTTAAAGTTACTTTAAAAACTGTTCATGGTTAGCTCAGGTCCATTAAAGAATATTAGGAGACAACTTTTAATTTTAATAATGTAATCTAAGGAATCATATTTCAATGCTTGGCTCCACATATTGCACAAACATTCGTAATGAACATTCATGACATCATTGAATCAATTAAATAGGCCTAAGATACATAAAAACAAAGATATGAATCCTAAATCAACTTGAATCCAAGTTGTAACTTCCTGCTAGAAATGTCCAACAGAATGTGTTGAACAAATGTGTGCAGAACCTTCTCTTTTAGTAACTCATTTATTTAAAATAAAGCAATAATCCCCAAGAAGCTGTGGTTCACAGTGAATCAGTAAAAATTTCAGGATTCCCCCATTCAAATAGATAGAACTTGTTCTTGGATGCCAAAATAGCGGCCTGGAGGCATTGCAAATATGGCCATCAAGTGAACAGACTTTCCTTAAAAGGGACACCGGCAGCGTCCCAAACAAACAAACCCCTCCCTTCATTGCTCAGCCTCCAAAATGCACAAACATGCAATACAAGAGTGGATGTCTCTTTATCCTAGCTGAGGCAATGCAAAATAATGCTTTGTAAAAAATAAATGAAGCAAAGATGACAAAAAAGGATGAAAGAACAAAAAAAATTTATATACGCAAGAGTTGGTTGTTCATCACCAGCAGCACACCAGCTCCAGACAAACAATGACACTCAAACTGTCCTGTTACTATAGCTAACATTACAACAACAGCATATCTTGGTTCTGTGATACAGCAAAACCAATGTTACTGATGTATGGAGCAGAAACTGCAACCTCCGTGTCCGCTTTCAGGCCTTCCTGCTTTGGTCTCTCCAGCGCTGGAAAGCTTTTCTTATATTAGCACTGATCCTAAAGCTCTTGCCTGTTCATAACCCTTCTTTTCCAGGGATATCCCACTGACCTTTTCTCTTTTGTAATGTCTCTCAGCCATCTCTCTTTCTACAGTCACTCTTCAAATCTCCCTCTTGCTCCTCCCCCAACTGCTGATTGGCTACAATCAGGCTACAAGTTGTGTGTTATGCCATAGATATGTATACGTATATATATCTATGTCTTATGCTGCTTGGTCCGATCCACTTTATACAGCATTTCTTTAATGCCCCTTCAATGTCATGAGATGTGAGAACCAATAGCATTAGGCTTCAGAATGCCTTCAGAAGACTTGAAATATAGCGCACAACTCGTCTTTTTGTTGTTCTTCTTTTGTCCTTTTGGGAGCTTGAAGACTCATTCATTTTTTATTATTTGGAAAAGAGTACCATAACATGCTTTCTGACATCTACTTTTGTGTTACACAGAGGGAAAAAAGTTAGATTTAGAAAGCAGATTTAGAACAACATGAGAGTGAGTAAATCTTAATTTTTTAGATGAACTTTTCATTCAACTTCATTCTCCAAGACATCACAGGAGGATTTGTTCAGTACTCACTGTCTCATTAAAAAAAATGATGCTGCCGTTATTATAAACTCCGGCAAACATGTTTAGCACGACCCAGAGAGGGAAATGAACTACAGTAGATAATGAACGTCTGGAAGGGAGCTGATCTCAGATCATCCGGGAAAAGAGTAGCATGCGTTGTGCAGTTTAATACTTAATGGGAGCGCAGAGATGAGATGCAGACATGGTCCTCCCATACAGATGTCCCATGTTTCTTTGTAAAGCTGAGAGAAGAAGCTATTTATAGACAGCAGCAAAAAGAAATCAAGAAACTAGAAACATTTTAAAACTAGTGACTCAAGACTTCAATCTTTCAGGCCTCTCTCACCTTTCCTTGCCTCTGCTTTTGCTCTCTCATCTCTGTTTATTCTGTCCAAAGGAGACGGAAAACACTTTAAATATGACATGTTCCTAAAGTTCAGGGAAGTGTACAAAACATGTAAACATATAACAAGTTTAAATAGATAGCTCACAGTTCAGATCAGTCATTATTTACTCACCTTCATGTCATGCATGCTGTTATTTTTTACTGGAACACAAATTATGATTTGGGTTGATGTATAGAAAAGAAATAAAAAATTATGAAATACAACAAATTAACTAATAAATACATTGTATGTAAAAAAAATTAAATAAAATAAAAACTTTTGAACAGTAGTGTATAAACATATTTTCACATTACCGGTTTGAAATTACATGAAATTTCAATTAGGCTAAACTGTCGCTTTAAAGGTGCACTGTGTAACATTTTTTTCAGTAAAATATCCAAAAACCACTAGGCCAGTGTTATATATTTTGTTTAGTTGAGTACTTACAATATCCCAAATGTTTCCAACTATTTGTAAATCGTGAGAAAATTGCTATTTTAACCAAGGAACCGGGACGTGTGACGGAGTCGCCTGTCAATTGCATCATATCTGCGTTACCCTCGGTTTCCGGTTTTATTTTGCAGAAACACTTTACTCTCACTGCAGTGTGCAACAAGTGTCCTAGCAGCCGCCGAGCAAACGCACAGAGTAACGTCATAAAATCATATTCAACACACTCAAATGTATCTAATATGATAAACAGAGCTGCGTTACCTCATACTCATGACCTGAAAAGCGGAAATGGCGCCGGCGACTGTGGCATAATAAAAGTCCCGCTGCTCTTGCGTTAATGTTATTACCAATCACTCCAGCGGCCTTGCTCAG
This sequence comes from Rhinogobio ventralis, assembly GCA_039654625.1. Classification (NCBI taxonomy): domain Eukaryota; kingdom Metazoa; phylum Chordata; class Actinopteri; order Cypriniformes; family Gobionidae; genus Rhinogobio; species Rhinogobio ventralis. The sequence goes on from CM077211.1 coordinate 32,253,169, forward strand.
CTCCCACAACACTCGGTCCTGCTCTGCTTCATACTATAGTAACGTTAATAATTGCATCCATGAACATGATTTCTGCCCGAGTCCTATCCCGATTCTTTTCCACCGGCTGTGAGGTGAAGATTCTGTGCTCAAACTAGGCGTCATCAAACTACGCCTTTGTTTTAAATAAGCGACCTCTAGTGGACGGAAAAGTTACATCTTTAAGGAAATCAAGCCCAGTACATGCTCTGTATTATGTGAAGGATATTAAGTCACAACTTGCATTACAGTCTTCATGTTACAGTGTATTTACATAAGCAGTTACTCAATAATTCTAATGAAATACAAGTGCTTAAAGGTGGGGTAAGTGCTTTCTGGTTACCGATCCCAGGCAACAACTATGGCGGAATCTGCTGTGCCAGCCGGCCAAGGGTATGATGTCATCAATAAGTGAAAGCAATGTGTGTTACTATGGTAATCCAGGTCGAATGTTCAGTGAAAAAGTCATCCCTTACATCTCAAAAACACATTTCTCATGAACAACTTGATAGCACGAGCACGACAGTCCAACTAACGAACATATTACAATTATGACAAGATTAGAGGGTTATATCGATCACTAAAAAAGGAACCAAAGGAAACAAACATATATTATGAGTATATTATCTTACTATTCGGACACACTTTGGGAGCTGACGCTTGAAAGAGACAGTGTGGATGAGGTTTAGACGCTTCAGGCTTATACGGTGTGGAAATGAATGGGTCTTTATCATCGCTGAAGTGAACGACAACACGATCGTAAATGGACAAGCAAGCAAACATGACACATGACATGAGCATATTCAAGCAAAAGCCCGCCCAGCATATATTAGTTCTGTGAAACAAAACAAAATCAGTGTTACTCGCCTATTGAGAAGAAATAAAGCAACCTCGGCCTTCTCGTTCCTTGAGTTCTCTCCAGCACTGGAAAGCTGATCCGATATTTACACAGGTCCTACTTCTTGCCAGATCGTAAGCCTTCTGTTGTTCCACAGACATCTTCCACATTTGTTTTTTTATCTGCCATCTCTCAGCTAATGTCCGTTCAGTGTCGTGTCTTTTGAATAATGACGTGCACTGAGCCTCTCTTCTCCCCTTTATTAGTAGACACGCCCCTTACTGCTGATTGGCTATACGTTTCTGATTGGTACTCGACTGAGACACTTTTCTAAAGCATTTTTGAAATACCACTTACCCCACCTTTAATGTGTAGGGAAGACTGAGGTTAGTCACACTTCCAGTGTATATTTCAGTCAGTTTCTAGATAAACACATACCTTGAAGTCTTGGCTACACAAAAGTTAATTAACACGTCCACTGTCATTGTCCTGGAAAGAAAGATACAGTTCATTAAACACACATTGACATCTTGTGACAACATGCCCCTATGGCATGAATAAATTAAAGTGATTCCAAATATATAAATGTATCCACATAAACGTAATGACAAGCCAGAAATTAAAAGTCCAAAAGCATAACAAAAAGTATAACCTTATATAAAGCGCAATGAATGATGACCATCATGAGGAAGAGGTCATAAACACGTACAAATGTTCAATCAAGTGACATTTTTTCACATATGGATGTCCTGGTGTGACATATTCTCCACCAACAGCTTGTGACAGATCTGTCCACACTTTTCAGCATAATGCACGCACCAGCACATCTTAGCTGGCACAACACAGATTCTTAGATTTTGCGCATTCAGTGTGAAAGTCGGGCTCCGTTCCACTCTGATGTCACGTTAAACATTTCTCATCTGTTGACAAGAAATAATTGAGTTATATTTCGTTGTGACAGGCTGAGGACAAGCGAATGATTGCCTCCATTTTTCTTTATGAATCCATTGATACTGTCTGTTTGTGCTGTATTACACATCTGCTCATGGCCAACAAGTGCTGAAGGCATCAGACAAGACCTCACAGACCTTTGGTCAGTGCCTTAAAGGGATAGTTCACCAATAAAAAATTAAATTCTATCATCATTTACTCACCCTCAAATTGTTCTAAACCTGTTTTCATTTCTTTCTTGTTCTGAACAAAAAAAGGAAGATATTTTGTAGAATGTGGGTAACCAAACAGTTTCTGGTCCCCAATGACTCCCAAAGTCTTTTTTGTAGTATGGAAGTCAATGGGGACCTGCAACGGTAACACTTTACAATAAGGTGTCAGTTAACATTAGTTAATGCATTAGTTAACATGAACTAACCATGAACAACACCTCTGTTCAGCATTAGTTCATCTTTGTTAACGTCAACTCACACATATATAATGCATCTATTCACGTTAACAGTGCAATTAGTTAACATTAGTTAACATGAACTAACCATGAACAATGCCTGTAGCTTTACTGTTTTTGTAAAGTTATCTCACTGTACATATTTACATTAGTTTACTGACTTTTATTAACATGACTTACCATTAACGAAGCATGTATTAATGGTTTTTGAGAACCTTATTGTAAAGTGTACACTATTTCAACCGTAACTGATGTGTTACTAACATTTGTAAACTCTTTATTAACATGACTTGCCATTAACAAAGCATTTATTATTATTTACTGCTTTGTAATGAACCTACAAATGTTAACACATCAGTTAACACAAGTACACTTGATAATAATAAGGTTCTCAAAAACAATGAATACATGCTTTGTATAATAATATTGATAAAGTACACAACAGCATTTTTACCGTTAGAGTAAGATGGTGAGTTAGAAATGTTCATCATTAGTGTGTCAACTATGGAAGCCCGTTTCCGCCACTAAATAAAAAAATAAAAAGAGTAATTGCGACTTTTTATCTCAGAATTCTGACTTTTTTTCTCACAATTGCGAGTTATAAAGTCAGAATTCTGAGATAAAAAGTCGCAATTCCTCTTTTAATTTTTTTATTTAGTGGCGGAAACCGGCTTCCATAGTCAACTGCTACGTAAACTAATGTAAATACAGTAAGATAACCTTACAAAAACAGTAAAGCTACAGGCATTGTTCATGGTTAGTTCATGTCAACTAATGCATTAACTAATGTTAACTAATACAACCTGATTGTAAAGTGTTACCAATACGGGTATATAATATAATTCATATCCATTTTAATAATTTATAAATACATTTTTTTTAAATAAAAAAAAATAAATAAATAAATAAAATAAAGTAAATTAAAATAAATTAAATAGAAAGAGGAAAACTTTTAGCATGCAATTAAATTAAATATTTTAAATACTACCACTACTATTAATACTAATAATATCAGTTTGAACAGATTTGCAATTTAGTTATTTAACATACTATATGCAAAGCAAATGAAAAGGACTGAACAGAATAAAGACAACAAAGAAATCATTTAATTTACTTGAATACTAAATCTTAGAAAACCACATGGACAGGTGATGCTAGAATAATAAATATTAATTTATTAAAAAATATATATTGTTGCATTAATTTTCAATGTGGCTGTGTCAGCCTGGATCTGTTGTTCTAGTTGATGCCATGACAATTATTAATGTAGTCCTAATGAAAATGGATTAAGCAAACTTAAAAAAAAAATAAAAAAAAAACATGTTTAAAATGTATTGCACACAATGTGTAACACTGTTGCATTGTAATAGATTAAATTAAACAAAAGCAACAAAAATGCATTTTCTTTGACTATATTCACAATATAACAGACAAAACTGTTTTATATTACATAATATGTACTCGGTCAAAGCGGTAATCAATGTACCTAGCTAATATGCTGAAATTTCCTTCTGACAGCAGAAATCTAAAAATAATCTCTCAGTCATGAAATATTAACCCTAGAGTGGCCACATGGGCAGTAGAACAGCACATCATGTGTGAGGGGGAGACAGTCAGGACATTTGAGCTTATGCAGCACAATCCATCTCCTCATGAAAGAAGCACATCACGAGGGGAATCGCATACACTGCAGGGCATTTTATTTATTCTCTGAGTTTCCTTTATGGAAACTGTCTCCAAACACCCAGCACTACAGTACAGTTCTCTGCTGTTGTTTATCATCAAATATGGATGAAAAGACTTTTGTGAAGCTTGTGTTGGTCTTTCCATATGTCAGTCTGCTCTTTTTAAGGCAGGTGCACAGTCACAGAATTTAAAATTTAAAGTTAAAGTTAATATGTCAAACCAAATATTTAATTTATATATATATATATATATATATATATATATATATATATATATATATATATATATATATATATATATATATATATACACACACCGATCACCGAACATAACATTATGAGCACCTTCCTAATATTGTGTTGGTCCCCCTTTTGCTGCCAAAACAGCCCTGACCCGTCGAGGCATGGACTCCACTACAAACCTGAAGGTGTGCTGTGGTATCTGCCACCAAGATGTTAGCAGCAGATCCTTTAAGTCCTGTAAGTTGCGAGGTGGGGCCTCCATGGATCGGACTTGTTTGTTCAGCACATCCCACGGATGCTCGATCGGATTGAGATCTGGGGATTTTGGAGGCCAAGTTAACACCTCAAACTCGTTGTTGTGCTCCTCAAACCATTCCTGAACCATTTTTGTTTTGTGTCAGGGCGCATTATCCTGCTGAAAGAGGCCACAGCCACCAGGGAATACCGTTTCCATGAAAGGGTGTACATGGTCTGCAACAATGCTTAGGTAGGTGGTACATGTCAAAGTAACATCCACATGGATGGCAGGACCCATGGTTTCCCAGCAGAACATTGCCCAAAGCATCACACTGCCACCACCGGCTTGCCTTCTTCCCATAGTGCATCCTGGTGCCATGTGTTCCCCAGGTAAGCAAGGCACACGCACCCGGCCATCCATATGATGTAAAAGAAAACGTGATTCATCAGACCAGGCCATTTTCTTCCATTGCTCCATAGTCCAGTTCTGACGCTCACATGCCCACTGTTGGTGCTTTCGGCAGTGGACAGGGGTCAGCATGGGCACCCTGACTGATCTGCGGCTATGCAGCCCCATACGCAACAAACTGCGATGCACTGTGTATTCTGACACCTTTCTATCAGAACCAGCATTAACTTCTTGAGCAATTTGAGCTACAGTAGCTCGTCTGTTTGATCGGAGCACACAGGCCAGCTTTCCCACGTGCATCAATGAGCCTTGGCCGGCCATGACCCTGTCGCCGGTTCACCACTGTTCCTTCCTTGGACCACTTTTGATAGATACTGACCCCTGCAGACCGGGAACACCCCACAAGAGCTGCAGTTTTGGAGATGCTCTGACCCAGTCATCTAGCCATCACAATTTGGCCCTTGTCAAACTCGCTCAAATCCTTACACTTCCCCATTTTTCCTGCTTCTAACACATCAACTTTGAGGACAAAATGCTTGCACGCCAAATATATCCCACCCACTAACAGGTGCCGGAATGAAGAGTGTTATTCACTTCACCTGTCAGTGGTCATGATGTTATGCCTAATCGGTGTGTATGTGTGTGTATATATATATATATATATATATATACACACACAGACATGTGAATGGAAAATAGTCATGTAAAACAAAAACTTGACTAACATTATAAGGACTATCATAAGAAATATCAAGAATTACTCACAAGCTTTAAATGACTGATGCAGCAGAGAAGGACTGGGCTGCAATGAGAAATAAGATGCAGTTACTTGATTGTACATTGAAGGCCGCTATCTAAATCTTAGACAGAGACTGTGTCTGCAGCAGTGTAATTATGAAAGTTTAACATCCGGCACCTCATCATGCCGCCTTTAATTAAAAACAGATTTCAAAGGTTGTTGGAGTGTCAGTTCAATTAGCCTTAACATCTGAATTTGTCGATTTCTTTCACCAGCTGAAATGAAAGTTAAGTTCACCTTAAGACACTTTCATTCCCAGTGGTGGAAAAAAGGAAAAAAAGAACGTGAGAACTTATCTTTATAAAAGTAAATTTTTCATTAACTGAACACACTCATTACATTTACTTCATATTCACAACCTTGTGTTCCACAAAGGAGAAAACATTAGGGAAAACGGATGCATTAGTCCTATTACAGCATGAAAAAGCAACAAACACAATGATTATTTGCTGGATAGATGCTCTAATTTTTAAATGATGTTTTATTTACACAAAATGGACTGCGGCACTTCCCACAAATAGGGCACAAAATAGGGACTGAAACCCTTAAAAATACATATTTTTCAAACAAACGGTTAATGAAAGGAGGTGCTTATCTGCGCTGGTACAAGTCATCAGAACACCGGCATAACAGGCTTACTGGAGTCCACAGCGTTTCACAATATTTACATAACCCATTTAACTAGCCCCTTTGTGGTGCTCATATTCAATATTTCATACACCTCACCTCATGTTAATCTTTAATGGTCTGTCCTACTTCAGTCTGAGCACATTTTTTTCGGTGTGTATCTGTCAAGGATATCAACACGTCCCAGTGCAGGGTCACAATTCAGGGTCATATCATAAGGGTTTTAAATACATCAGAGCGATACGACACCTAGAACCTTTCCAGAGGACAGAAGCAATGAGATCTGTTCGCTTTCTAACTATGGAAATGTGCTGGCAAAATATTTTGGGAACACTGAAGTACAGTACAAGTCTTTCTGGACCTATTGAATGTGCTGATCAATATCCTCAATAGCAAATATAGAAACAAAAACTGTCAAGTGAAGAAAAAAGATTTCTGACAGCCTCATTTCACATTTGTCCTTTTCAATTTGGATGCTCGAAACTGCTTAACTCTGGAGTTATGACTTTATTAACACTTAACCCAGGCTTAAACGTTTTTAAGCAATACTTCACATTATTGAAAGGCCATTAGCATTAGCATACCCAGGGTAATGAAGCATGCTAAATGTATACCATATGAATAACTAATTTCAAGGTAAAGTACGAACAGCTTGAAACAGAACAAGATGCTAACCTAATGATGTGTGAACGGTCTTTCAAAAAAAGATATTTAAATGATTCTTAATTATAAGTGGCCTAGAAAACATAAAATGAAGCTAAGTTGAAATTACATGACCAGTTATGTCTTTTTATCAAAAACTTACCTCAAACCAACATTTTCCAGAGAACAACTCAAGCCAGCATGCAGTAACATCTCCTGACCACACGGGTGCTCCAGAACTGATGGGGCAGCAGAGAGGCTCATGTATTGGTTGTTTTATGAAGACAAATAAGATAAATAAGTAAACAAAATCATGTAGGAGTGAACAGGCCAGTCGTAATACCCACATTTTCAGTCTTTTTCATCTCAATCACTTGTCTACTTACATGATGTATTTCCGGTATTTGGCCAAAGCATTCAAAATTCAAATGTGGGTATTGGAACAGGCCCAATCTTAAAAAGATCATGTCAGTTACCCAAATGAACCCATGACACTCAAATCTGACAACATGAAATGGCATTCACAACCCATTTTACTTCCACAATTACTTCCATTGTCATCTAGCTACTGGGGTGCCTCAGGGCTCAGTGCTTGAACCAGTTCTATTCTCCATCTACATCAATAGAATCTGTCATTCAGAAATATGTTTTTTCCTATCACTGCTACACACAACTCTACCTCTCATTCCAGCCAGATGACCCAATGCTAGCTGCTCGCATCTCAGCCTGCCTGACAGACATTTCTTGCTGGATGAAGAACCATGATCTTCAGCTTAACCTTGCCAAGACAGAACTGCTTGTGGTCTCACACTTCATCACAACCTCTCCATTCAGCTAGGTTCACCCAGGACAGCCAGGAACCTTGGAGTTGTGATTGATGACCAGTTGCCCTTCAAAGACCACATTGCTAGAACTTCCCGGTCCTGCAGATTTGCCGTATACAACATTAGGAAGATCAGGCCCTTCTTATCGAAGCATGCTACACAACTTCTTGTCCATGCTCTTGTTATATCCATACTGAACTATTGTAATACTCTCTTGGCAGGCCTTCCAGCATGCACTGTCAAACCTTTGCAAAAGATCCATAATGTTGCGACAAGAGTGATCTTTAATGAAGAGCGCACGTCACACCTCTCCTCATAAAATTGCACTGGTTGCCAATTGCCGCTCGCATCAAATTCAAGGCACTGATGTTTGCCCACAGACTGCACCCCTATACTTAAACTCAGTACTTTAGACCTATGTGCTAGGGCTGGGCGGTATATCGAGTTTGTACGATATATTTATTAGAAACGATATGGAATGAGGCAATACCGTTTATATCGATATACAGTAGATCAGGGGTCACCAAGCAGGTCGCCCGCGAGCCTGTTCTAAAAATAGCTTACCATAGCGCCACTTACCAGTGAGCTGCATCAAATTTTTTTTTTTGCTATTCTTTTTTAAATCACACTTGCATTGGTGTGAATTTGAAAATGACAATATTAAAAAAAAATAATTGAAAAAAAAAATTTTCATATTAGATTACAGCTAGCTGGTTTCCACGGTAACCGTCATTTTCGGGGCGACTGCAAAGCGGCACAATGTGGAGAGACATTTCCGAACATGTCATGCTAGCTACCATGCTAACTAACGTTACCCACCGGGCAGCGCACTACGAGCGGGAAAACCCCGCGAGTTAAAGGCAGGTTTGTGCAAACAGCAGTCTTTTTTCACGAGACCGGTGAAAAACTCCCATTGAAAAATCGTGACAAATGTGTTTGTTAAATGTAAGATATGATAATTTTGTTAAAAATGCTGTAGATTTGGTGATACGTTTAGTAAAATCTGTAGGCCTACACACATGGTGCAACGTAGTGCATGATTTTCGTTAGTGGCTAGTGTAAATGTTGTAGAAGTGATCATTTGAAAATGTAAATACTTGCAGAGATTTATAGAGTGTTTATATAAGTGTTGCATATTGATAATTATTGTGAGAAATCATTAACATGATCAGTGTCTTCACATAGATGGATATAATTAATTATTAATAATGACATATAATTAAAGGTAAATTGAGCAAATTGGTTATTTCAGAAGTGTGAATCAAACTGGTAGCCCTTCGCATTAATCGGTACCCAAGAAGTAGCCCTCAGTTTCAAAAAGTTTGGTGACCCCTGCAGTAGATTAATACGAGCGCATCTGAAAAATAGCGGACTACGCAGAGTGAGCTGATGCAGTGCACGCTACAACTTGTCCTCAACATGACACATGCTTTATATTAAGGGCTTCAAAATAACTGGTCAGATATAGTTAACACGTATAGTTTAAAGCAGCTTGCCCTGTCAGATGCTCTGAGAGATAGGCTACTTGTGCTGACAGACTTGCGGTGTTTAATACGTTTGAAAAGTGGTGCTTTTCTCAGTGCATAACTTACATTTCACAGGTAGTCTATATTCTCCATCTGTAAATGTTAGAAAGTCATGCAAATATGTCCATTTTGCTGTCAGGAGAGGACAAGCCTTCTGTAAGTTAATCTCTGCTAAAATTCAGGCTTCCGTGTTTGAGCGACAAACAAGCGGAACGGAATAGAATAGGAACGCAATAATTCTGACTAAAATATACATATTTCTAAAATATTTGTTGTTGGACAATAAATGTGCCATATGTGGAATTTTAAACCTACAAGTAAGGCTAATATGCTTTTGTTTTTATTTTCATTTTTAGTTTAGTGAATTATTAATTTTGTTTTTAGATTGTAATGTTACAATGTTAGAATGTAATGTGATTTTAACCCCCTTTTTGCACCTAATATATTGCATAGCATTCAATATCAACATTGTTTTTAGGATATCATTGGGCAGGATGTGAAATAAAATGAATTGTTATTAAAATAAATACAGATAGTTTTTTTTATCCAAATAGAAAAACGTAGAAAATACAGGGATATATACCGTGTATCGCCATTCAACCAAAAATAGGCCTACAGAGATACGATTTTTTGGCCGTATCGCCCAGCCCTATGTGCCCTCCAGAAGCTTGTGTTCTGCAAGTGAACGCCGCCCTGTGGTGCCATCCCTAAGAGTCACAAAATCACTTTCACTGACCATAACCTTGACTGTTCCAAGCTGGTGGAATGACCTGTCTAACTCAACCCGAGCTACTGAGTTTTAAGCCATTTTAAGAAACCAGATAATATTTTATGCCAGATAATATACTGCTAAATGATTAAATGTAATGTAATGCATTTCACAGTGTAACACACTTTTAAATAAGACAGTCCATCATTATTTGGTATTAACTTTTATCACATTATTGTTAAAGCATACACACTCACCTAAAGGATTATTAGGAACACCTGTTCAATTTCTCATTAATGCAATTATCTAATCAACCAATCACATGGCAGTTGCTTCAATGCATTTAGGGGTGTGGTCCTGGTCAAGACAATCTCCTGAACTCCAAACTGAATGTCAGAATGGGAAAGAAAGGTGATTTAAGCAATTTTGAGCGTGGCATGGTTGTTGGTGCCAGACGGGCCGGTCTGAGTATTTCACAATCTGCTCAGTTACTGGGATTTTCACGCACAACCATTTCTAGAGTTTACAAAGAATGGTGTGAAAAGGGAAAAACATCCAGTATGCGGCAGTCCTGTGGGCGAAAATGCCTTGTTGATGCTAGAGGTCAGAGGAGAATGGGCCGACTGATTCAAGCTGATAGAAGAGCAACTTTGACTGAAATAACTACTCGTTACAACCGAGGTATGCAGCAAAGCATTTGTGAAGCCACAACACGCACAACCTTGAGGCGGATGGGCTACAACAGCAGAAGACCCCACCGGGTACCACTCAACTACAAATAGGAAAAAGAGGCTACAATTTGCATGAGCTCACCAAAATTGGACAGTTCAAGATTGGAAAAATGTTGCCTGGTCTGATGAGTCTCGATTTCTGTTGAGACATTCAGATGGTAGAGTCAGAATTTGGCGTAAACAGAATGAGAACATGGATCCATCATGCCTTGTTACCACTGTGCAGGCTGGTGGTGGTGGTGTAATGGTGTGGGGGATGTTTTCTTGGCACACTTTAGGCCCTAGTGCCAATTGGGCATCATTTAAATGCCACGGCCTACCTGAGCATTGTTTCTGACCATGTCCATCCCTTTATGACCACCATGTACCCATCCTCTGATGGCTACTTCCAGCAGGATAATGCACCATGTCACAAAGCTCGAATCATTTCAAATTGGTTTCTTGAACATGACAATGAGTTCACTGTACTAAAATGGCCCCCACAGTCACCAGATCTCAAACCCAATAGAGCATCTTTGGGATGTGGTGGAACGGGAGCTTCGTGCCCTGGATGTGCATCCCACAAATCTCTATCAACTGCAAGATGCTATCCTATCAATATGGGCCAACATTTCTAAAGAATGCTTTCAGCACCTTGATGAAATCAATTCCACATAGAATTAAGGCAGTTCTGAAGGCGAAAGGGGGTCAAACACAGTATGAGTATGGTGTTCCTAATAATCCTTTAGGTGAGTGTAGTCCAGTTAAAGCATCCAGTTAAAGCATAGGAAAGGCGATGTTGCTAACAAAAATAGCCTAAAACAATGACTAAATGTCTATTTGTGACTGGTTTGCATTAACCAAAAAGGAAAATCCTTACAGAAGTCATATTTTGATGACATTCTTTTGAATATTATCTGGTAAAATCAAGAACACTTTTTAGGAAAGTAAACAGAGGCAACTGTGAATCAAAGTAAATGTTGACTTGAAGTAGAGTAATAAGTGTTTTAGTGACTGGTGTTGGAAAACCACTTACCAAAGGCATCATGGGAGCATAATGCATTTCAGAATGGATGTTCTGTTTTCTCCAACACCTATAGGAGTAATTCTCCTGCCCTATCCATCAACTGCTTTCAATTTCTACAACTCTGATGTCAATACTGCAGCAAAAGACAAAAGCAAAAGAGTTACAACAGTGATTTCGATATTTCTAAGGCTTGAATTTACGGCCAGACAACCCTACATAGTCACAAAAAATAACCGGAGGCAAACACAATTATGTGAAAGGAGCGCCAGTCAATGCAGAACATCCCTAGTCACCTGTGCAGTGATAAAACAGTCACAATGTTGAAATACAAGAAGTTGGACCTCGCAGGAGAGCTTTAACCGTAACGTAGTGTTGCGTCCTGAGGAGTAGGTATGTTGACTACGAATCGATGCTTTAATCATTTAACTTAAGATGCTGAAGAGCCCCTCAGCTACATTAAATCAGAAACGTGTACAACTAATGAGCAACCACAAAGTGCATGTTGAAAAGAGTCAATTCTGCTGATTCAATCCTACTACTTTTCTGTCCTGAATAATTCCCTTCTTTATTAGGTATTGATTAGATATCAGTCAGTCCACTAATGCCCAGTTTAGCACCCATGAGTGTCAAACGGAAGTGTGAGTTTCAGTGACCTGGAAGACTTCCATTACTTTTTGTGCCATTATATAAAAAAAAGCACTTCATAATTGAGTTCAAGACTGTTTTTGGCAAAGGGAGAGGTGTAACGTACTTATATTGATTTCGTAAGGGATAATCCAAGGCTAGGTGTGCATTAAAGGATATATATATACACACACACACACACACTTCAGATTTTCATAGGAACAAACATATTTTAATAAGAAATATTTTTATAAGAAATAATGCAAAATACAAATGGAAGCTCGTTTACAAACAAAGGTTCTTTTGAGATTAAACTCACATATTCTGTGAGATACAGCAAAGAAACAAGCTTCCATAAAATACAGTTTCATGACTGGTAATAAATATTTATGGCCAGTAAATTCTCTCAATTCGCTCGTCATTGGCAGGTGCGGCAATGGTGTGACCCCCACCTCTATAAATGTGAGAATATAATAAACTGAAACCAAATTTTAAAACCTTTCAAGTTGTCTCAAAAAGATCAAAATGGTCTGTTTAATGTGGGACGTTGTTCATTATAAGGATGAAACCCAATGCAGAGCAGTGGAGCCCCTCAGCATATAGTGTTGATTAGAGATCACACTCACTGAACAGTAACAAAGACGGAGATGACAGCAGTGTTTGAACGGCTCCAATTAAGTGCTGCTCAATAATTCGTGTCATTTGCACGGTTCTTACAGGCATCACTGATAAACACCGCTTGTGCTTAGAGGAGAGATAAACGAGTGTATTAGACAAACACTAAATGGGGGCGTGCTTGTGTGTTTAGTCCCCTGACCTGGGGAGGAAGCGACCTTTATTATTCAAAACTTATCTTATTTTCATTGTCCATTCAAGGAAAGTCAATGGGGTCCAATGTTGTTTTGGACCCTGATGATGGCTAATGAATGAATTCTTCAATGTATTTTCTTTCAGAAGAAAGAAAGTCATACAGGTTTGGAACAACATGACCATTTTCATTTTTCTGTGAACTATCCCTTTAACCATCAACCAAATGTAATGCACTTCTCTTAAATAAAACAATTAAACAACCAAGAAAGAAAAAACCTTTGCGATGTACGATTTGTGGTTCCTCTAGTCTAGCTCAATTGGTACAGCATGACACTAGCAATGCCAAGGTCATTGCCTTGATTCCCAGGGAACACCTGAGCTGATTAAAAAAAAAAAAAGGGAAAAAAAATTAAAAGTACCAAGCATATAAAGTTTGACACTCAGACAATGTTTTTTTTTTTCCAGCCATTCTTTATTATCACTGCAAGTTATGGAAGTCATGACAATGAAATGCACATAAATAAATATTAGCCATAGAGACGCAGTGGGAGATCTGAGATTAATAATAGAATCTGCTTGCATGTAACTAGTGATGATTAACCGATGATCTTAATTAAATAAGAGCTTGTTTGGCAGATATTAGATTAGAAGTTTAAAAAGGCAAAAACTGAAACAACTCTGAGCTTCAAAGGGAAATATCCTTCATTCTTTTGAGCACAATATTCTAAGTAAATTCTGGTATTTCAGTTTCCTCAATGGCAGAAATGAAGAATATTGTTTTTCTACTTCTGCGTGGTATAAATGGATGCAATATGGAAAAGCTTTACGTCAGGATTACCTTTAGAAGTCAGAGAGCATTTAACGCACCATGCACAAACGACGCTCATATGCCAAGAACATGGAAACGAACCGTTGTCGTAATAAAGCTTAAAGCAATGCAAAGGCTTGAAATAGAATGGTAATCGTTCACATCTTACAAATCATATAACACAATTTTACCAAGGTGAATATACACGTACATGTCTAAATTAATACAGAACCGTTGATAAATAAGGTGGATGCAGAATCCATAATTTCATGTGACAGAAACGTTCAATCTACTATGTTCTGTTGTGCAATCAGAATGAACTAAACAAATAATCATCTCATAGTTGTTTGGTCAATAGTCATTGCATCTAAAATGATCAATGGACCATAGGTGGGGTAGATGCCATATTTAAATTGACATGAATGAATATTAGGCTGAAATTTCATCAACTCAATGGTGAGTTTTCATTTTTTGTTACATTAAATATGGCATATTCTTGTAGTACGCTGGTTCTGTTTGGAAAAATCAAGACACAATAGTGCTTGACATCAGTGCAAGCAGTTACACAGTAAAAATATGAAGTGAGCCTGAGGACTGACAGCAAAATAAACATCAGTCATATGACCTCACAATTAAATTAACTTGACACTCTCCAAATAAAACATTTCTGTGTGCGGCAGAATCTAAAATGTTCACGAAAAGCGGAATACATAAAAGCGAAATCATGTCGCAGACACAAAAGGGGCGTCGACACACACGGGCGAAACTGGTGTTAGACACTAAAACAGGCGGCTAGCTTCTCATAGGAGTCGAGGAGAAGTCAAGTGCGCACTGTGAGAAATTGGTCCGTTCCCCAACAGCGCCGTCAGTTCTGAGACAGAGAGGTGTCAAATTGAGTCGTTAAGCTGCGGAGAGATTGCTGCTTAACGAGGGGAGTCCAGGGAGCCGCTTTCCTTCACGGGAACATTTTGAGAGCCCCACAATAATGCTCAGATAATTATCGCAGCAATTAAATGCACTCTCTCCATCTCATTCTCGCCGGAAAACTTTCGGAATTGTGTGATATAGTGAACCTTTCAGACAGGAACAGCATACCATAAGATGTAGACATGATGATATTTGGATTTTCTGGCACAAATAAATAGAATTTCGACGAAAAGATTCAATGAAAGACGCTGCATATACACACATTCACGCACAAAATAAGTGTCTTTAGCGAATCAAATATACAAAACAGGCAATACAACAGTGATAACAGTTTGATGACGCCAACATTGGACACGCTTTCCTGAACGGGGGAATTAGTGGTAGGTAGAGTGGTCCTGCTTGGACCACCGAGGCCATGCCACTGTCCCGAGCACACAGTTCACAGATGTCAAGCAGCTAGGGTTTGCTTGACGGCCCCTTATCCACCAGTTCTTTTCCGTCACAGACAAACAACATATAAAGTGTTACGTTACATTCAGTAGTATGTAAATCACAGATGGACTTGATCAGTTTCAAACTCCTAGTACGTCTGAGATTGTTGGAGAGATGGATGTAGTTTCCTCCTGGTAGCCGTGAAGAAATGAGAGAACGAGAAAGAGAAGGGTACTGAATCATCGGATGGATGATGTCCAGCTTTAGCCCGTGGATTAGGAGTTTTCCGCAGGGGTGCCGTCTTTACTCATACGCACAATCTCCTGAGACAAAACTTCCAGATCCTGCAAGACAAACAGAGAGTTTAAATGTGATTCTGATAAAGATCACAGTTATAGTACTAAAAATGTGCGGAAGTTGCATACTGTTAATGTTTCCTCCTGCTAGGCTTTACACATCAGTTTGAACCCAACCCAGAATATCGCTCTGAAAATGTGGATTTTAAAAAGAAAAAAAGCTATGAAGGACCCATCAGGAAGTCAGGCCTGAGTTCAGCCGCATTCTCACATGGTATTATACGATCATTTTCTCACAAACACACACTCACACAACAGCAGAGGCAGCGTCGCATCCACCGTGTGCTCACTCTAAAGCAAAAAAAGACATCAAATATTAAGTGGGCTGTTTGTTTCTGGGCTGGAGGCCCCAACGGCCAGTAAATATTCATGAGGTATTTGCTTGCCGGATTAGAGAGAGACGTCGAAAGTCCACAACCTTAGACAGCGGCCATTTTGGTCTGTTGTTACGGCTTTCTCAATTAATGGCATATATTATATATACACACAACCGGTCAAAAGTTTGGAACCATTGCTTAGTCTCTTAATCTCACCACGGCTGCATTTATTTGATAAAAAAAACAGTAAAAACAGTAATACTATGAAATATTATTACAATTTAAATGAACTGGTTTCTGTTGTAATATATTTTGAAATGTAATTTATTTCTGTGATGCAAAGCTGAATTTTCAGTAGCCATTACTTCATTCTTCAGTCACATGATCTTTCAGAAATCATTCTAATATGATGATTTGGTGCTAAAGAAACATTTATTATTATTATTAATAATGTTAAACACAATTGTGCTGCTTAATATTTTTGTGGAAACTCTTTCTATTCATCAAAAAAAAAAAAAACAGCATTTATTTTACTTTTGAATGATTAACAAAAAATATTAAGAAATGATCATGATCATGTGACACTGAAGACTGGAATAATGATGCTGAAAACTCAGCTTTGCCATCATATAAATTATAAATATATATAATAAATTACATTGTAAAATATATTACAACAGAAACCAGTTGATTTAAATTGTAATATTTCACAATATTGCTGTTTTGATCAAATAAAATGCAGCCTTCATGAGATTAAGAGGCTACTTTTAAAAACATGAAAAAAAACCTTAATGTTTCCAAAGTTTTGACCAGTAGCGTGTGTGTGTATATATATATATATATATATATATATATATATATATATATATATATATATATATATATATATATATATATATATATATATATATATATATATATATATATATATATATATATATATATATAAAATTGCAACAAAAAAAAAGGCTCCAGCAGCAATAAGTAAAATGAAAGGGTGGATTTGGGTAAATAATTGTCATGAAAATATTACATTACGAAATTTTTTTTATTGAGTAAAATGTGACAACATATATTCAAGCTGTTTGTCTTAGAGTTCTAAAGTGGCATAGGTGTCATATAAACTTAAAATACACTTTACAGGATGAGCATCATGAAGCTGTCATGAGCACCATGAGAGACAGAGACGGACATACAGAGAGAGAAAAACAGAAAGTTTGTGAACTTGAACTGCTGTAGATTGAGCTCATCAGCTTTAAAGCAGTTCCAGATTTTTCTCATCTCGTCTGCAGAATAACTGAACACTTAATCGGCTGTTAACGAGCTCAACGCATCATCGGTGCTCACTATTGCAGTAGCCTGCAGGATCGTTTTCCACAGTGTTGCTGTAATGAACACCATGTACAATAACAAAACCTGCAAATACACTGACTTAAAAAATGAATTATGATATATAATGAAGTTTTAAAGCTTTTATCCTAAAATACCACTACTAAATAATTACATTTAGTAATGATAATAATCAAATAAAACTATTCCTCTTCCAAACTATAGTGTTGACGCATGTGTGCATGTTACAGCTTCAAAAGTGGCTCACCTATTTTAAAAGTACTAAACTTGACCAGACTTGACCCTTTCTATGCTTCTCAAGAAGTTTGCAAATCGATTTAGAAAGTTTCCTGCAAGGCAAACCTTCCTGTTTTAGTTATGGACAAGCTTTGCAGAGGATCATCACTGCATCTTGGTCTTAGTTTGCACCGTTCGTCTCTGTCAAGGTTACGGAAGGGTGTTTTTGTAACCTACAACTCCCCCAGGGCACCAACACACACACACAAGAAGTACTCCACCAAGATCCAGACTGTCTCCAGGCCGCCTCACACCGGCTCAAACGCCCCCCTCAGTAAGGATTTTATTCGATTTCACAAAACAAAGTACCAAGCACCACATATTGGTGCATTAATGAAGAATGTAACGGACGTGAAGTGGCAGGTACGTGATATAATGTCTCTAAACGTGGCTCACTCAATCAAATTTATAATGTATTACTGTTGAGAGTCTTTTGTTTTTAACTCAAGACTTATATAACATTAAGCCTCTTTTTATACTGATGCCAGAATTATTCATTTTTACATAAATAGTCTTTTGGTTTGCATCCATCCAGTTCTATATAAACAGAGAATATAATCAAATAAAATTAAGTACCTTTCATTTTTGAAGTATTTAAATAACAGGATTATCCAAAAAAATAGGCATTACTAAATGGTTATGTAATCTTAAAGGCATTTTTTAGGTTGAAAATTACAGCTAAAAATAAGCATATCGTTATATATTATATTATATATTTTTTCTTTAAAATTAGCATTTTTTGTCAGGCTCCTATGTGTAGGTTCCTACCCAAGTACTGGTACTTCTGAATGCTGAGGCTGAGATTTAGTGGGTTTGAAATGAAAGTATTTGATGAATGTATACTATGTGCGGAGAGCATTCACTCAGTATCATCTCATTTTTGACAGAGTTGGCTTTTAGAGTCTTCGGTTGCTGCTTAAATGAACACGCCGACTTTTTGGGACTTTAGCTTATTCACCGTATCCCCCAGAGTTAGATAAGTCCATACATACCATTTTTATCTCTGTGAGTGCCATAACTCTGTCTGACGCACCCACCGCTAGCCTAGCTTAGCACAAAGACTGGAGGTAAACGGCTCCATCTAGCCTACTGCTCAATAAGTGACAAAATAACGGCAACATTTTCCTATATATATATATGCCAAACATATTATGCCAAATTCACGTTTATAAGGTGTTTGAACACGTGTGTCTACAGTGTGTAAACAACCAGTCTATAATGGTAAAAATCCACCCAATACTTTTTTTATAATCGCCATCGATCACTATCAATCTCTTAAAACGTAAGAGTAGGGAAAGCCAGTCCATGACTGTTGATGATTTGCCCTTTTAGCACAGAGTCCGCCATTTGGGTTTACTCACTGTATCAGCTAGCTAGAGTATTACAATGTCTGCGCCAAAAACATTACAAATGTTCTGTTGTTGGATGTACCAAAGAACATACTGAGCCACTGAGCATCTGAGCCACTGAAGACAGTGGATGAATTTAGTTTTTGAAGGAAATGTGCCGAAGAATGTCTGTAAAATATTATGTATTTGCGCAAATCATTTTACGCATGACTGAATGAGCTTTCTAGAATGCTGTACGGCTAATATAGCTAAAGTTACCATAGTCAATTCAAGTCAATTGTGATTTATTGGCATGACAATTGTTACAATTATAATTGTTAATTTTACAGAGAATCAACATACATGTACATATACATACATACATAAAATAAAATTATTTAAAAAATAATAATAATAGTAATAAGTTGAACAAATCAATAAACATTGAGAATTCTATGAACAATTTAGAATTCAATGTGTGCGTGCGCGTGAGTCTGCGTGTGTGAGCGCATCACTGATTAGTCGACTCCTCCCTCTTTTTGTGACAGGCATCAATGTATCTTGCTGCTAGTAGGATACAATCTCTTTTTTCACCTAATAAATGTTGAAGTTGTGTTTTATTGTTTAATTTTATGAAGTTAGGGTAAAGTATTTCGAATTTTGGATAAAATGTGTTTCTGATTTGCTCATAGTTAGGGCAGCTGGTGAGGAAGTGTGTCTCTGTCTCCACTTCTCCAGGGGTACAGTACGGGCAGATGTGGCTCTCTCTGGGCAGCCAGTTCTGTCTGTATCTGCCCTTCTCTACGGTCAATGTGTGATTGCTCAGTCTGTACCTCGTCATTCTTCTTCTGAACTCACAGTCTTTCACTGTACTCAGGTATTTTGCTGTTGTGTAGTCTCTGTTAAGGGCCAAATAACATTCCAGTTTACTTTACATACCATTACATACATACTGGGGAGCAGCAGCTCATTTGCATTTAAAGAGACGCACACAAAAACGGCGTGTATTTGCTCACACCCAAATAGGGGAAAATAGCTATAATAAATGATCTGGGGGGTATTTTGAGCTGAAACGTCACAGACACATTCTGGGGACACCAGAGATTTATATTACATCTTGTGAAAAGGGGCATAATATGTCCCCTTATATATTTTTTTGTGATGCAGTACAATGAAGACATTTACAATGTCACAAAAGATTTCGATTTCCAATAAATTACGTTCTTTTGAACATTTTATAAATGAAATTTGATGAATTTTTTTTTTTCACGGTTTCCAAAAAGTATTGTTTTTACTGTTGTTTAACATTGATAATAATAAAAAGCAAATCAGCATATTAGAATGATTTCTGAAGGATCATGTGACACTGAAGACTGGAGTAATAATACTGAAAATTCAGCTTTGCATCACAGGAATAAATTATATGCTATAATATTAAAGCTTATTATTTTTATTTATTTTTTATTTTATTTTATCCTATTAAAAAAAACAACAACACATGGCTTCACTACAGGAACAAACCTCTCATTAACGATGTGCCGCTCTGGATATATCAAGAGAGGTGTGAGAGGTTAATTGTCATTAGTCAATCTGTGTGATGGTGTAATCCCATCAAACGCACCACCCTGCAGGCTGCCTGACGCGCACTTTCTATTCCTGCTCCTAGAAACATTTTAGCATTACCAACACGCCCACCCTCTGGTTGCTGATGAATAAGACCTCTCAGTGGAGTCTCGGGACCGTATGAGAGCAAGCCACCTACACACACACACACACACTGCCGATCACACTGTCAGAGGGACTGCAGCCACCTTCTTCTCTAGCAGGTGGAAAACTCATGGTCAGTTCACATCAGTTCAACTGAATGAGTCATTGCTCAACACGGATCAGCTCTTTACTCCCCATGAAGCATCAAATGCATGTTTTACTTTTTTTTTTTAACCAATGCTATAAAACTTGGCTAATTCTAGTAAGACCCATTTAAAATCTGCAGTATTTTGTGCAGTTCCTGCAGTGATGTGTAGAATTAGTAGAATTATGCAGAATTAACTTAAATTAGACAAAATGTATAAATGCTTCTGTGCTAAAACCAAATAATCAAATTTGATCTTTAGCTTAAACAGCATTTGCTTTTTAAAACTGTAGATTACCAGAAGTATAAATACCAAGCAGAAACAAAAATACCAGTATTATTAAACTTTAACCTTAAATTTCAAAAGAAATATATCTACAGAACAAAAATATAAAATAAAATAAGAACATGTATAATAAAATAAAATAAAAGCTGCATTTTAAGTTGTTCGGGCTGACCTAAAATCGCAGAGAATTAAAAATATAAAAGAGAGAAATTACAATACAGTGCTGGCTTGGGAGCACTGCAATGATGAGGAGAAAAAAACAAAAAACAAAAGGGCGACAGGAGCAGAATATAGTTTATTTTGTTGGGATGTTCATATTCATATGCAAGGTCTGCGGGCACAGATTCCATGTGGGCCTAATAATAGGTTTTATAGCCAACCTAAATTGACCTTGGTTAAAAAAAGTTTGGTTTTCCCATCCCTCTATTTACCTTCTGTAGGTGCATGTTCTTTGTCAGTTGCTCCTCCAGCATGTTCTGCAGCTTTTTGTTCATCTCACGCAGGTTCTCATCTCCAGGTTTTACCAAGTCCCTCAGCACAGAACTCAAACCTCCACGTTCACCCTGAGCACCATGGGCCAGTCCATGGAATCCTGATACATCTGAGAAAAAGAGAGAGAGAAAAAAGGTGCAATTTTAAAGATGGCAAACATTCTATCCCTCAGCTTGTGCTTTTTAACCATGTTTTCCCCAGTAATGCCTCAACATCCATGAATAAAGATGATCTCTATCAGAGGGCCATTAGTGTCTGCTGAGTGAATACAGAGTGCTTGTGTTTGGAGGAAAGCATTTCTAACAGCTTTGCTCATACGCCACAACATTTACGAGCACCTCGAGTACAATCACCCACAGGTTTGACAAAAAGCCACGCATGTCTTAAAGTTGGCAAATAAACACCACTGCACATTCACAAAAGCCGAATTTTGGTGCTTAAGAAATTCAATCCCCAGTTAAGGTAGAGAGACTGACAGTAAGGATGGAGTCAAATTAAAGGCAGCCTGACAAGGTCTGTTAACAGGGTTCATGACAGTAATACAAAACCACGGAAATGACCGTAAGCAGGGGACACTGGTGTGGGGTTGTAACTGGACAAGGTGGTGTGTTAAAAAATGAAAGATGTTGCTTAATTGATGATTAATGGAGGCGAGTGTGCAGAAAGCCTGAGATACTGCAGGCCTCTTATCTGCACATTGGAAAGCCTCCTTAAAGGCTGGCTACTAAGATGTTGTCAGGTTCCTGGTGAAATGTCAGATAGTTTAGTGGAGTTTTTTTTCTCTGAGGGAGGACAGGGAATCGAGCTGGCCAGCCTCTGCGTGTCAAGGGCAAAAGCAATAAGTTCGATCGAGCTGCTTCTTTCTCGGTTTTCACTTCATCTGGGTGAGTGGAGACATTCAAGGTCAGCTAAGCAGTGTGTCCCTAAACGGTGCTGTCAAATAACCTCTTACACCTGTGGTCTGATGATGGAGCACAGGGGAAATGCGCCACTTCCTGTGGGTGTTCAAATGCATTTTCCAATAAAATCTTTGAAAAGGCAAATACCCAAATGAAAACCTTTGTTAACTGAAATAAAATAAAAATGAATATAATTTTCATGACTAACTAACATACTGTAGAATTTAAAAAAAGTATTGTATTTTAGGGATATAATATATTGCAAAAAAATGTATGCAGCTATTTAAATGGTATCAGTTAACAAACTTACTAAAATTAAGACTAAAAACAGGGGCGTGTGGTATAAGCTGTGAATGGACTTGCTAATTAATATAAATATAATATAATGTAATATAATATAAATTCCCTTGTTTGATGTGTACAATGAAGCTTACATGATAAGATGTTAGTAATATGTTTGTAATTCTCCATCATTTATTTATTTGCCAAACAACAGTCATTTTCTTTAAATCTGCCATTTAGAGTTCCAGTTAAGGGGATCCACAGCAGCTTTTGCGCCTACGCGCTGTTATGTATTGTCATCATTGTACTGCATTCCAGAGACGGGCAGTAACAAAGTACATTTACTTGAGTACTGTACTTAAGTACACTTTCTGAGTATCTGTACTTTACTTGAGTAGTATTTTTTCTGGAAACTTAGGACTTTTACTTCACTACATTTGAAAGACAAATATTGTATTTTTTTACTCCACTACATTTCTATCAAGGTCCTTGAAGTTGATACTTAAGTACTTTTAAAAGCAAGTACTTCTGTACTTTTACTTAAGTAAAAATCTATCTTTACAACTTTCACTTGTAATTGAGTCATATTTGACCAGTAGTACTTTTACTTTAACTCAAGTAATGGAGTTGTGTACTTTGTCCACCTCTGCTGCATTCTCATTGGTTTTTCTGGTATATGGGGGATTTCATGTGCAGGTTAAGATATCCGCGAATCACTCGCTCAAGCTGAAAAATGTGCTGTTACTGCCCGATGTCGATCAACGAAAATCACATTGTATTTTATACTAAACTCAATAGACTATTTTCATAGTATTTTGTTTTCTCTATAAGGAAATGTTTTTTTAAAGAAAACTTATAAACTGTTAAAGGCAGACCCACTGGAAGCAGACCTACTGTAACTATCCAAGGCTGGTTATGCATTAAATTCATCAATTTGCATTATTTCAACATATTTTTAAAGAATACTTATATTTTTATTACTTACATTTATTCAAATTATATTTTACTTATATTTTATTTATAATGATAATATTGATTATTTTATACTTATTTTTAACTCTTAATACAAAAAAACACTTCTGGCATACATTTAAATTGACACCTGACATGGTGTTGCTTGCTGTCTCTGATTCACCGCAGAGTGAAAAATAGCAAAAACTAAACTGAAAACAAACTGAAACTAAAATAGAAAAATACAAAATTCTGAATTATAATTTCCCTGGCTATAGCTGCCACTTAAGCAATATAAAGAACAGATATATATATATATATATATATATATATATATATATATATATATATATATATATATATATATATATATACACCTTTCAGTAACACTACTACGCATATCAAGTGATGCACCTGCATGTTACCTGGATTTTAAAACATTATGTTGCTCAAGCAACCGTGACCTGTTCTCATGACAGGCCATGTCACAGTTAGTTGAAGAGCTTAATGCATTGTTACATCACAGTATTTCAAGCTAAGCACTGGCAATCTCACGCCTCTTTAACCTTATTAGATTGGCGCAAGAGAAGCATATATGTGTGGCTAACAGGAGAGCTCGTGTTCAACATTAGTGCAGCACACAAGCATTGCTGGTCACGCCGAGCTAAAGCTATAGCCCGGAACCACGGAAATGAAGTAGAATGTGATGCATTCTTGCTAATTGAGATGTTAACTTTACCCCCCAGAGGACTGTTCAACCTTTGAATGCATGGCTTTAAGTGTTAAAGGCCATGAATGACATTTGCCTCACCCCGAAGCCTGACAGTAAACACCACAAGGTGCAAAGCACATTATTGGCTCTTTCTCTCTGTTGTGGTTAATGAAAACATATAACTTAAAAACTAATTTAAAACATATTTGAATAAAAAAAAATATTTTCATGACTCCAAACTAAGGATGCACGATATCAGCACAACATCGGAATCGACCGTTAAAGGCTTAAAGGTGCTGTATGTAAGTTTTTGACTGTACTAAAGCATAAAAATACCATAATATGTTTGCAGATATTTAGAAAACATGCTAAGTTTACATACTCGTCTCTCTGAAAACTAATGCTACAGCCAGTTATTCTATTTTGAAATGAGTGTTCCGTGTCGGAATGTCTGTTTCTTGTTTTGGTCTGTGTAATAACGCGCGTTGCCACCAGTTTACCCAATAGTATTTCGACACCACAGGTTGCCAATTGGTGGAAAACACAGCGTATTGCTGCCATGGAAGCCAGCAAACAAACTGGGTCAGAGATCGCAGATTCTTCCCGACCTAAAAAGCCTCGGCATCCATCTAAAAATCTCTATGAATGGAAGCACGTTAAATTGCAGATAAATCAACTCCTCAACTTACAGTGTGTAAGTCTCCTCGCCTTCCATTGTCAATTCCGCCAGTTCCTGTTGCCTGTCCTCAAACAGAGTCTAAGGAGGAGGGGGCAAGGTACAATATTTTGAATTTGTACTGCAGTACCCATTTCAACCACTAGCTGTCATTCTTACATACAGCACCTTTAAAATGTAATAATCTGCATCAGCCTGTTATGAAAAAATTATGAAAACCTTACCAATAACATAACTTGTTGATTATGCACCTGCAACAACTCACATTTGTAAAAGGAGTGCTAGCGATAAGATTACGTCACCAGTGTAGTCATTCTTGAAGTGAACTTTTCCATGAATGGTGACTAGATTCACTGTTTTGGATTGCTGGCTGAAACCTGTAAATGTGAGTACAGAAGGATGCGTCTAGTGTGCGATAACAGTCACAGCAGTGATTGACTTTATTATTGTTATTTTCAAAGCTTTCAATATACTCTTATTATAAAAAGAACTTTATTAACATTTATTTAGCTCTAATATGTAAACTTTTGGAAAGGAGACCTAAGAACTCTGAAACCAGAAATAAATAAATAAATAAATACAGTTTTGCTGAAATTTTAACAACTGAAATGAAAAATAATTAACTTATAATTCTTGCACAGGAAAGCCAAATTTACTAAACAGGGCAAATTAACGTGAGCGCAATACATAAAAAGAAAAGAAAAAAAAAAGCCTACTCCTAACTGAACTGAAATAAAACAAAAATGGCCACAAATGAATTTTAGGCATTTATACATTACATCTTATTAAAATAGAAACCTGTCCCCATATTAGAAAATAAGTAGTTTCATGTTGTAGTACTGAAACTTTTCTTTCCAAAAGGGAGTCTTTATCCAATAACCACTGCCTGCTTAGCATATCATCCAAATAGCCCATTACAACTAATGCATTGCTTCATTAGAATTCATATTAACATCTACAGTAGGGAAAATCACAGGCTTTATCTTGTGATGTTGCAGTGTCTCCTTTCACCACAGCATAACTCGCTCCCAGTACAAATAACTCACACCAAAGTTAATGCGAGTCTTTGGGGAACAAGACGAGCGAATCCTTCGTAGCAACATGCATGTGCAAATGACATTACAAATAGAAAATTTGCATAACTGTCTGTAACCCGTATTTCTTTCATATTGATCAGTGCTATTCATTCTAATTTGCTGAAGCGTAGGGGCGAGGCACTTTGATAAATCCACATAGGAGATTTACAGAGGACTCCTTGCTCTAATGGCTGGAAAATGTTGGGCCGATGGCTTTCAAAGGAATGGCGCCAGGTGCTCTCACAGACGGAGTTCTGCTGTAGGACCAGCAGAGGATGTGAACCTAAGAAGCCAAGTCACGGACGCAAATGAAGTTGCGGGATGTAAGGTACACTGAAGGCACGCAGATGTTCCCGACTCATGACTCAGGGGATCCCTGATCACACGCTTGGCTGGACTACGCCAGAACAGTGCTAAGGTCACAACTTGCAGAAAATGAAGTGGGATAATTTAGGTAGTGAACATGATGCAGAATTGCAATTTCAAATGTATGGAAGTAGAATTAAAATTAACTGAATTTATTTTAAATACTGTTATTTCTGATCTGGCCCATTTAATTCTAATTCAAACTTGAGAATTGAAGGGAGACAACTCTTCAACTCAGAATTTTGCACAACCCTGGTTCTTAGTGGATTTAGAGTGAAAAGCCCTTGCTGCATGTGAGAGGGAAAATATAAGTGAAGTTAGTGATGATACAGAGGAGAGTCATGGTAGCCAGAGCTTGGCCTTGAAGAATGTACTCTTTAAGCCTCAAAGCACCAATGCTAGTTTCAAGATAACAGCAAAACGCATACAATTACCATGCAACTGAACCCCACTGAAACGGTGGCCACTTCTTTGCAAGCCTCGTTGGGAATTTCCTCAGGCCAGTGCAGAAGTCAGCACTCAGCACTCCTGAATCAGTCAAACTGGCAGATCCTGCAAGGCGGCTGCAACCTCTCAGTCATCTCTCACTGGAGACACGGCACTTAACTGAAACCTCTGCCAGGGGGCGAACAGGCTATTTCATCTCGACAACAAGGTTCCTTCCTGTTTGTAGCCATATGTTATTCCCGGTTACAGATGTGACCCCTTCTTTCGAAGGAATCTCTGTGGATATCGATGATCTGTTCTTCGCATATTTGTTCTCGCAACCTCTGTAAGCAGAGAGCCCATTAGCACCCGCTCCCGGTGGTGTAATTTGCTCTAAAGTGGACCAAATTTGCTGGTAGAGGGAAGATAAATAATTCTACTGTGACTCACATTCACTCCCATTATCTCGGTGGGTTCTGGAGCTATAGGGCACACAAAGAGGATAGTTTCTCCCTTAAATGATGCAGCAGCACGAGGCCGGAGTACACTGAAAGGTTAGCTTACTTCACGCTTCAGTAGAGGCCTAAAAAAGGGGACAAGTAGGCAGGCAGAGGGTTTCCAGACTGCAGCAGCATTTCACCCTAGCTGACTTCTTCCAGCAGCACTTAGGCGGAGCGAAGGGTGTGCACACATGACTGCGGCATGTTGCTGAATGGCTGATTAGTAGAGGCTGTGCAAATAAACCATCCTACAGCTGTCTTATAATACACACATGCAGAGTTCTACCAACAAACATTCATATATTATTGCCTACCACTGCTTAATGGTTGACATTTTCAGCATTTGTCTTAACGAATAAGAAATGATCTTGGGATTATATTACCGGGAGCATGTGCCCGGAAACACTGCAGAGGCGTTTCCAAAGTTGTGGGACAGATTTGCGCAATGTCGCAAAGGCCAAACACTTGGGAAAACGGTTGTGCCTTTTACAATCCACAGAATCTTCTATGCAATCCCTCTCTTGAATGGGAGAATATTGCAGAAAGTCCTGGCAAGAGAAGGGTCAACAATACCCCCAAAGTGGCATACGTCTGGCTTATCAAGGCACTTCCTGACTTGCCATTTCCTCGACACATCAGTAACAAAGCAAAACCCTGCTGATTCAAAAGGCTACGTATGAGATAAAATGTCGCACTGTTTCATTTGTTATACCACTGGCATAAATTTACGGGGAGCCGCACTGGTGTAAGGATAAAGTAAAAGGGAGGGGAGAGAGGATGGAGGAGAGGAGACAAGAGGGGTGCTTAGTCTTTCTGCTGCATTATTGAGGATGAGTGTTGGGTTCACTGAGGCATGTCGGCATTCTGAATCATTTACATCCTGCTAATGTCAGCTCTCATCTAGCGCTGCTACCTTCTACATCCTTTCTTCATTTTTCTATGGAGTCTCCACCTCCCCATTTTTACATTTCCCTGGGTCTATCCTCAATTATTGTAGGAGATAAAGGATTGTTTCCAATGCTATTCATAAAGACTATCCTGGCCTGCACCAGTTGGATACGGTTAAGGCCCCGATATACTTCAAGCGAAATCCTGATGTAACGTCATTTCGGAAAAGTTATCTTCGGCTGGAAAATACCTCTGTACTACCATTGGTCCGTGGCAATTACGTAATAGGTCGGTGTGCGCAGAGGCTCCGCCTTCTCTCACGTTGAAATCTTTTCCGCTTCATTTCTCCTGTTCAGTTCAGTACGTTGAAGTCAGATATCCGTGAGTGAAAACATGAACACTCTGGAGAGCTGCTTAATAGTAGAAAATGAGTTTTTCATGTTTAATACAGTAAAGCTGCTTGATTTTAAGCAATCTATTGTATAAAGTGATATATAAATAAACGTGACATGACTTCACTAGTGTGCCAAATTACAGAGCTCGTGCAAACAAACATCCACGTCCTAAACGAAGAATGAATACCGCCACATAAAAGATTACATTGGGCCTCATATGGATTTAATAGTATAACTGGGATATGGTCACATATAAGGCCAAAAATGAAAAATGAGAATATGAAACTCTGTCAGTCGTCAGTTAGCCAGTAACAATTTTAACTCTAACAATGCATCCTAATATGCATCCAATAATGCATCCTAATAATCCTGCTACGGTCTGCGTTTTTAATGTTAATCAAACGACAAAGGACAAAGAAAAAATAAATCCCTCACTGCTCTTGAACTTTAAAAGGGATATGAAGACTATGCAGTGTTATTTATTTTATTAGCCTACTTTATTAAGTTTCAGTATCTTAAAACTATTAGACCTCATCTGCCTGAAGAGCACTGTTTATTTCATTTGTATCTTTGATGTATTGTATTTATTGGTGCTATTGCTTGTAATGTGACTGTTAGTTCTTATTTTATTATTGACTGTTTACTTGTCTTTAAAAATGTAGGCTATTAAATTTATATTAGTTAAGCTAGTTTTAGCTGTGGTATTGAAATTGGAATAGAGGACTGTGAATTGTCACTAGTATCTAAAATTTTGGTGTCATAACTGCCTGTTTTTGTGTCAAGGATGGTACAAATATTTTTTTACTGGCAGGTGTGGCAAAAAGTTAGTTTTAGGCCCTGGGCACATACATCATATTCTTTCACAGTCTGGATTGATTTTGATACTCAATCCTCACCTCTCCATGGATAACGGCAATGGGCAAAAAGACTTTACATGAACAAGCCTGTTTTGTAAGCTCTCCTGACACCCAGAGATCTTAAACTTTTATAGCACAATATTTACAATTAGACAACACCAGCCTTAATGGAATCTAGTCTGCCATTAAATGTTAAATCAGTCAGTCATGAAATTAAAACAGGAGAACACATGAGGGGGGGAAGACAGTAAGATGCAACATTACCACCTCCACTCTGTTCTCAGAGAAACACGAGAGAAGCTTTGCTTTAAATGAAGCAAAAAAGTTTTAAATGATAATCACAGTCTCTATAATTACCATAAAGACATTGCTGGATGCTGATAAGTAAATGCAGCCTTTATGTATTCAAATTGTATGTATGTATCCAATCAAAAACAGAGATGGAGGAGTAGCTCAATTAAGATTCTGCCTGTCTAATTCAGAGTATAATGACACAATCGAGAGCTCATTAACATACAGATTCACATTCACCCACATTCACTCCTATTCAGTATTCAGCTACTTTGCTCGTCCTGCTGAAAGACAGTATAAACTACACAGGTTATTCAATCAGATGACATTGCAACAATCCATTTAATTAAAAAGGGTCATAAAGAAGGTGGAAATCGGTCATGTAACACTACAAGACACCTCGACAAACAAGTACAGGAGTAAAGACACTTTACAATAAGCTTAATGTTAATTTATAAATATAAGGTTTGTATTGCTAATTCATGTTTATTCATAACAGATTGGCTAATGTTAATTTATATATACAAAATAAAATTAAGATTAATAAATGCTGTATTGGTCATTGTTAGATGCCTTATGCATTACTAAAAAATAATTTAAAAAAATCTTAGTTTGAGTTCAAAAATCCAGACTTAAGTCCAAACTCCTATAAAAGCAGTCCTGCCAATATTATTGAATTTAAATGTTTTCATGCACTCAAGCAAACCAAGCTGTCAACAGCTGCTCCGAATGGTTGCAAATTCTAAAAACGGGTCATGATGTATCAGGAGTGTGTTCAGCCCACTGGAAAAGTGATCTGTTACTTGGATTTCACAAAAAAAGTGTGCTAGAGAGTTCATAGAAAGAGTTTATAGACAACTTTCTAGGCAATATATCTACTAGAATGACAAATGTAAATAGACCATTCAGGGTTCAATACAAGTTCAAAGTTGAGCTACTGACAGCATTTGTAGCATAATAATGATTACCACAGAAAATTAATTTTAACTGCCACTCAGTTATATAGAAACAAAGAGAGAGAGAGAGAGAGAGAGAGAGAGAGAGAGAGAGAGAGAGAGAGAGAGAGAGAGAGAGAGAAAGAGAGAGAGAGAGAGAGAGAGAGAGAGAGAGAGAGATTAAAAGGGATGTGGCACTTTGTGTTATTGTTAACTAAAACTATGAAAAATATTTTTGTTAACTGAAATATAAATTAAATTAGATGGAAAAACTTGTTTTATTTTAGTTCTTAATTCTATTTTAGGCATTTCTAATTTCCATTTCCATTTATGTTGAAGTAATAAACTACAAATTAAAAAACTAATAATATAAAACTAAAAGTTCATTCAAAATTTTAATAAATACCTGTAATAGTATATAAATAATACTGGAACAACACTGGTGGCATTACCACTCATTAAGCAATGTTGAAATCAAGCAAACTTGACAGGAAGTTAGTGTTTGTAGTGATCAAACTTATACTACAAATGTTGTTGGCTAGATCTTGTACAGAATCTGGTACTTTTGTGGTCAACTATACTATCTGAATAGATGCTTCCTTATCTTGCTATTACATTTAGCACTGTCACATTCAATTGCCAGAACACAATTAACTATTGATTAATCATGAATACAAATGAACTCCAGCAATATTCTCACCAAATGATTTTATAACTCAGCAAAGCAAAAACTACTACAACAAGACAGAAAGGGACTCGAACTGTTCTGTGAATCGATATATATGTTCATTTAAAGTACAGACAAACAGACAAAAAGTTTGTTTAATTACAAACCATCAAAAGTGTCATAGGAATAAAACATGTCTGTGTTTATACATCCCTTACAAAAATACATTAACTGGCTGATAATTTTCAGCTGCAAAGTGCTTTTTCAAGAATACCTGAGAACTGTACAGTGGCACCAAAATAGCAGCGTTACAGAGCACCAATAAAACATTTAGCAGGAGATTATGCAAGTACGAGTGCAAATATAAAAATAGAAGAAAAAAAAATTTCAATGATGCAATTTATCTGTATCAGCCCTGTCCTATTGAGTTAATAGCGTAAGGTCTTTATCCGCGCAGAAACAACAAAGTGACAACCACGTTTGATACACTTCAGCTGTCAGTTTTCCTTAGAATAAAAGCATGATCAGTATCAGCTATCACCTGACCTCATCAGTAAAATCAGTAAACCTTCACATTATGTGCTCTCAGAAAACAAGCACGTCTGAGGCTGTGAACAATGACAAAGAAGGACAGACAGCCGCTTACCTCTTCTGCTGTCCATGACGTATGTCTCAATAATGGCACTCTTTTTACAGATGTCATCGGCCATTGAGGCACAGCTGACCTCCAAGTGTTTCACCTGAACAGAGAGCACAGAGATAAGATCTGCAATAAACTGCCAGGCGCCACAACCGCACAAAAGTGTGATAAACCTGATACGAAAGCACAGGTGTAGACACTCACTGCCTGCTAGGGTTCATTTTCATACAGTTTTTGGTTTTAGACTTAGAAATTGTCCTTTAAATTTAGTCAATATCATGTGATATTTAATCCTTTTAGTCAATTTAAGTATCAATTAATTTCACAACTGAAAAAGCATATTATTTTAGCAATATAATACACTGAAAAAGCAGTTTTTTGCAGCTTGTTCACATTGCTTAATTGCTCACATTGCTTAAAGGTCATGAGACTGAAATGTTGCTAATAAAAAGTTTTTGATATCTTCTGCAAGTATCGATAGTGTGCGGGATTTCCTTTAACTTTTCACATTGCTTAATTAAAATGCGCTAAAGCAACACAATTGCTACACATTTTGGCCTAACTTCATTTGATTGTGTTCAATACACTTAAATATATGTGAAATTGAAGTTTACTTGGGATTATTGCGTTTGTGTTGAGATTACATGAATGATTTGTGTTGCATTAACTAAAACTTGGCAGGGCTTGTTAGTTCCCAGCATGCTTTGCATATGGCTAAATCAATCAATGTTGTTATTTTATATGTAAAAGTGTTATTTTATGTATTTTTGAGCCAGATGAGAAAAAGGGGAGACTTGATAGTGTGTAATAGTGTTTAATGTTCAATTATGTTGGAATTATTAGAACAATTTAAATTATGGAGAAGAGGGGAGCATTTGCATTTGCTTAGGCTTTGGACTAATACAGGTAATGTCATAACTGCTTTGCTGAAGGAGCTTGTAATACTTAGCATTTAAGATGCTAATGTGTGCTATTACTAGCTAAAGTTTGTCAACTAGCTAGTGCAGTATTATAATTCAGTTGTGTAATATTAAAATATATGAAAATTATTTGGATGAACGAATATATGAAATTGAATGCCTGAATCATGTCAGGGAGCCATATAAAATTAACTTTGAGACTACTTAATTGGGTCACTTAAAATGACTTCATTCCATGATGTTGAAGTTACATTAACAAATTATGTTTGTTTAACTTAATTGATTCATGCGGGACCGATGTACAAACTTGAAACATTACATTCGAAAGGTTTATTTTTTTGAAAGAAATTTCTTATGGCTCTTTTCAACTGAGCGGTACAGTACAGTACAGTATGATTCGGGACGGTACAGTACAGTACAGTATGATCTGGCTTGCGTTTCCACCACCAACAGCACCCTTGATAGGTGTGGCGTACAGTGCATCCGGAAAGTATTCACAACGTTTCACTTTTTCCACATTTTGTTGTTACAGCCTTATTCCAAAATGGATTCAAATCTTTATTTTTTTCCTCAGTTCAACAAACAATACCCCATAATGACAATGTGAAAGAAGTTTGTTTAAAATCTTTGCAAATTTATTAAAAATAAAAAACAAAAATCACATGTACATGAGTATTCACAGCCTTTGCCATGACACTCAAAATTGAGCTCAGGCGCATCCTGTTTCCACTGATCATCCTTAAAATGTTTCTACAACTTGATTGGAGTCCATCTGTGGTAAATTCAGTTGATTGGACATGATTTGGAAAGGCACACACCTGTCTATATAAGGTTCCACAGTTAACAGTGCCTGTCAGAGCACAAACCAAGCCATGAAGTCCAAGGACTTTTCTGTAGACCTCTGAGACAAGATTGTATCGAGGCACAGATCTGGGGAAGGGTACAGAAAAATTTCTGCAGCATTGAATGTCCCACTGAGCACAGTGGCCTCCATCATCCATAATTGGAAGAAGTTTGGAACCACCAGGACTCTTTCTAGAGCTGGCCACCCAGCCAAACTGAGCGATCGGGGGAGAGGGGCCTTAGTCAGGGAGGTGACCAAGAACCTGATGGTCACTCTGACAGAGCTCCAGCTTTTCTCTGTGGAGAAAGGAGAACCTTCCAGAAGAACAACCATCTCTGCAGCACTCCACCAATCAGGTATGTATGGTAGAGTGGCCAGACGGAAGCCATTCCTCAGTAAAAGGTCGCCTGGATTTTGCCAAAAGGCACCTGAAGGACTCTCAAAACACGAGAAACAAAATTCTCTGGTCTGATGAAACACATTGGCCTGAATGGCAAGCGTCATGTCTAGAGGATACCTAGCACCGCTCATCACCTGGTCAATACCATCCCTACAGTGAAGCATGGTGGTGGCAGCATCATGCTCTGGGGATGTTTTTCAGCGGTAGGAACTGGGAGACTAGTCAGGATTGAGGGAAAGATGAATGCAGCAATGTACAGAGACACTCTGGACCTCAGACTGGGGTGAAGGTTCCTCTTCCAACAGGACAACGACACCAAGCACACAGCCAAGATAACAAAGAAGTGGCTACGGGACAACTTTGTGCATGTCCTTGAGTGGCACAGCAAGAGCCCAGACTTGAACCCGATTGAACATCTCTGGAGAGATCTGAAAATAGCCGTGCACCAATTCTCCCTATCCAACCTGATGGAGCTTGAGAGGTCCTGCAAAGAAGAATGGGAGAAACTGCCCAAAAATAGGTGTGCCAAGCTTGTAGCATCATACTCAAAAAGACTTGAGGCTGTAATTGGTGCCAAAGGTTCTTCAACAAAGTATTGAGCAAAGGCTGTGAATACTTATGTACAAGTGATTTTGTTTTTGTTTTTTTTTTAATATATATATATACACATTTGCAAATATTTCAAACAAACTTCTTTCAAATTTTCATTATGGGGTATTGTTTGTAGAATTGAGGAGAAAAATAATGAATTTGATCCATTTTGGAATAAGGCTGTAAGATAACAAAATGTGGAAAAAGTGAAGCGCTGTGAATACTTTCCAGATGCACTGTATGCCGGAAAGTAGCGATCAATGTCATTCTCGCACGAAGAAGAAAGCGACACAGTAAACAATGGAGGACATACAGCAAATCTTGTTCTTGCTTCTCAGCGTGTGGCTTTTTGTCACAAGACAAAAAAAACGGTTGCAATGGTATTAAACTGTATATTAAAAAAATGGTGCCTCTTGTGTTGTCATCCCCCTTGTAGCATGCGCAAGAGACGATTCTTTGTAAACCAATCAACGTTCTGCATGAGTCTAGCTCCACCCTTTAGGTACCGGACTACTGTGCTAGGTACCCCAACGGAAGTGTCCCAAAAAAGTGGTACGGTACGGTTCAGAATTTTAGTACCATTCACAACTTCTGACAAATCGAAATGGAAATAATTGCATACCGTACCGCTCAGTGGAAACGAGCCATTATGCTCACCAAGACTGCATTTAATTGATTAGAAAAAACGTACATAAACCACTTAATCCATGTGTTTGCATATTTTTTATTTGACAGAAACCAATTTTATTAGGTTTTTAAAAAAAAACATCCTATACGGGCATATTGTGAAATGGTTTAATATGACTGGCACTGACATGTTCGGGCCAACAGTGTCTCTTTGAAGCAGAAAGGGTGATGTAACTTGTCATAGCCCTAACTACATATTTCCATTCCAATAGTTACTAACCAAGACCAATCGATTAAAATGTGAAAACATCAATACCTGCATGCATATTTCATGATCCAAAGACACAATTCAGCACTTACAGCTCCCCATGGAGCACACAGCAGAACTGTCCGAGTGAAGGCTTTGTGAAGGACTGCAAACCTGGGCAGTTCCACGTGAGTTAAACTTTTCATAGTAACATGACTGCAATGATTGGTTAAAATATCATACCTTCTCCTCCAGCATCCACTTCTCCTGCTGGACCTCGGCGAGTCTCTGGAAGAGCTCACCGACCTCGTCGTCTGAAAGGTCAGCAGGTCGCTGGGACTGAGGGCTACTGGTGTTGGACTGTGGAAAGAGAAACAACACTTTACCAAAACATCTTCATTACTTAAAGACAGGGCTCTGAACCGGTCCAAGGAATGGAAACAAAAACCGGAAACAAACGAAAACAACAGGAACATACACAAAAACAAAATCAAGTTGAATCATTCTGAACAGAAAAGCTTATTTGAAATTACCATTAATCAACTATTAACGTTATTTTATCCTTCTGTTTAATATTTCAATTTGGCAGTCATGAATTCAAACAGTACGGTCTATGCAAATGTGACATTGAAGTATCCAACGTGAATGAAATGCCCGTGCTCAGTTGTCAAGTTATCATAGGTAAATCGCAATGGCAATGCACAGATATTAGCTTTTGGATCTCAGGAGTTTCTCCCAAGGATATGTCAGTCACCAACCGTTAGAGCATTACATTTAAGTGAAAATGAATGGCAGGTAATATCTAGCGTGGTGTGTGTTTTGAAACCAGCGGAAATTGCAGGTCAGTGTCGGACCGCTACTATTCAGGAAATGAAAAAGAAAAATTTAAATAATTAAACCATGTTGTCAAAGTTAGTATTGTAGCTTTATGTATGGTCAGACACTTGCATGTGTCATTATATTATTAACATATTACCAAAATCAAGCTTAAATGAAGTTTCACCAGAGAATGTTGGAGATTTGTGTTTTGTCAGTCATTAAAATGGTCGCATCTGAGACAGTAAGTGCATTGCATTATGTTTTCATGAACTTACAGGTTACAAAGTTTATTGCAGCTATGTGAGCACTCAGTTTTTCCTGTTGTTTAATACATTTGGCCAAAAGACGGCAAATACTATACTAAGAGCAGATTTACAGCTTGCACAGTGAAAACCCTCTTTTGGTGTTAAAAAACTACTGTCAGGATTTACTTAAGACACACAGTGATAAATTAGCGCTGAAAAGGCGTGGACAGTTATTTTTGCAGCTGACCTTATTGCATATGCATTTGTAGGAGTTTCCCTTTCAGGCACAAAATTCATGGGAGGAGAGTATTTAAATGTATTTAAATCATGCAAGGTGATTTACTAATGTTTGCGCTTGTCAATTTACTGGTGTTTGTGCCATTATTTACAGCCCAAAAAAAGCATTGTCAGTAGATCACGTGCAGAACTTTCCACTCCCATCAGTGCTTTTACGGAATTGCACTCTTCTCCGCCCCTCAAATACATAAAACATTAGCCTTTACAAACATTGTGTTTGTTAAGTAAACACAGTACTTATTCAAAGAACCAGTTCTTTATTTACCCTTGCACTACAAACAAGCAGAGACACTACAAACAACCATCTCCAAAATGTGTGCAGCACTTCATTCACGATTGAGGTGGGTGGAGCAACTCTAGGTTTTACAGACAGTTTGAGGATCCACTGCAGTTACGAGGTTTAGTCACAAGCTCTTATATAAAGTATAGACCAAAAAAAAGTAAAAAAATAACGTTATAAACCAGTATTTTTTTTATTTTTTATAATCAAACTGTTTTCGGAATGGTAATGTTACAGAAGGAGCTCTGCTTAGAGATATGCTGAAAACACAATTTTTTGATAATGTTTCAACTGTTGTCCATACAATCAAAGTCAATGGTGTCCAAAACAATGTTCACTGTATTGACAAAACGCTGTATTTCCAAAATGTCTTGTTATATGTTCCAAAGAAGATAGAAAGTCACCAGTGTTGTTACTGTTAATTAAAACTATATTTTATTATATTTTTGGTAACTGAAATAAAACTGAAGCAAAAATAAAATATAAATATTACATGAAAAACTAAAATAAGAAATGTTGAATTACCAACTAACAAAACAAAATAAACTGAAATTAAAATGGAAAATATCAAAATAGAAGCTATTTTAAAATATTAATAAATTGTGTATATTATGTATAACACTGAACATCATGCAGGTTTGGAATGAAATTATGACCAAATTTTCACTTGGGGATGGGGGAGTTCTCTTTTTAACTTCAGGTTTTTTTTTGTTTTGTTTTTTTTTTAGAAAGACGGTCTGTAATTTAACACTGTGTCATTCAACGTCACATGAAAGTCACAGGAAGGAATTCCACCAGTCTCGATCGTGTGGTTATATTCTGTCCCTCAGTTTGTTTCAGGGTGTTTCAAGGAGCTGGAGACGATCCAAACAAATGAAGGTCGGCTTGTCCCAGAGACTCTCGCCGTCCCTTGTGTGTACTATTTTCATCCCAGGAGTCTTATTTTCCCTCTGGCTTAAAAAATTATATTCCCTTACTAAAGGAAGATGACAATTCTCCTTAAACACATCTCAGACATAACTGATATGCATTATGTTTCAAATTGATGGCATGAAACAGGAGTTTTGACATGTTGTTCTTTGATAAACGCATTTGAAAGTCAACTAGATGATTTATGAATGAGGCATCTTTCATGTCTGTATAGCACAAATGGTGAGGGACGAGTTGCATGCTGCAAATTTAAAACTTAGTTGTAGGGGTTTGTTGAAAGTCCCAGCCTTGGCAAACAGCAATATTTAGTCAAATGTACTTCAAAGTTTCTGATTCTTAACTAAACCAAACTCACGTCCCTTAAGATAGTCCAGCATGTCACGACAACCATTCTTTTCTCCCCTGTTTATTCACAGGCACACTATATTTATGGAATTTACACTGTTCGGGTGTTTATTAATAGCTTCTGGAGGACAGAAATGCAATGGACAGAAAAGCTCCTGGGAGCTGGAGAAAGAAAGCATCAACTGTGGCGACAGTATTAGCAAGGGTCGTTGGCCCCCATTGGGCGGCTCTACCTTATTGGTGCTTGGAGCTGATGCGCTGTCTTTCATGATCTCTCTGTAGCTGAAGGAGGAAATGCTACTGCTGTCACCCGTCTGCTGCGTACGGCTCGGGGAACTGATCTCAGACAACACCAGCTCCTCCAAACCTGCAAATACATGATTCAAAAAAAGAATATTTTAAGAGCATAAATCACAAAGCGCTGCAGGTTAGCTAGATAATGGCAAACTTAACTTGGTATGTTTAGGCATACTCGCTTACTATCAGGACACTCAAATGCATTTATAACATTTATAGTACAGACAAGGATATAACTGTAAGATGTTATGAAGTGAGGAAAATGCATTAAACAGTACAAGTCCCTTTAAACTACACTCACCTAAAGGATTATTAGGAACACCTGTTCAATTTCTCATTAATGCAATTATCTAATCAACCAATCACATGGCAGTTGCTTCAATGCATTTAGGGGTGTGGTCCTGGTCAAGACAATCTCCTGAACTCCAAACTGAATGTCAGAATGGGAAAGAAAGGTGATTTAAGCAATTTTGAGCGTGGCATGGTTGTTGGTGCCAGACGGGCCGGTCTGAGTATTTCACAATCTGCTCAGTTACTGGGATTTTCACGCACAACCATTTCTAGAGTTTACAAAGAATGGTGTGAAAAGGGAAAAACATCCAGTATGCGGCAGTCCTGTGGGCGAAAATGCCTTGTTGATGCTAGAGGTCAGAGGAGAATGGGCCGACTGATTCAAGCTGATAGAAGAGCAACTTTGACTGAAATAACCACTCGTTACAACCGAGGTATGCAGCAAAGCATTTGTGAAGCCACAACACGCACAACCTTGAGGCGGATGGGCTACAACAGCAGAAGACCCCACCGGGTATCACTCATCTCCACTACAAATAGGAAAAAGAGGCTACAATTTGCACGAGCTCACCAAAATTGGACAGTTGAAGACTGGAAAAATGTTGCCTGGTCTGATGAGTCTCGATTTCTGTTGAGATATTCAGATGGTAGAGTCAGAATTTGGCGTAAACAGAATGAGAACATGGATCCATCATGCCTTGTTACCACTGTGCAGGCTGGTGGTGGTGGTGTAATGGTGTGGGGGATGTTTTCTTGGCACACTTTAGGCCCCTTAGTGCCAATTGGGCATCGTTTAAATGCCACGGCCTACCTGAGCATTGTTTCTGACCATGTCCATCCCTTTATGACCACCATGTACCCATCCTCTGATGGCTACTTCCAGCAGGATAATGCACCATGTCACAAAGCTCGAATAATTTCAAATTGGTTTCTTGAACATGACAATGAGTTCACTGTACTAAAATGACCCCCACAGTCACCAGATCTCAACCCAATAGAGCATCTTTGGGATGTGGTGGAACGGGAGCTTCGTGCCCCCACAAATCTCCATCAACTGCAAGATGCTATCCTATCAATATGG
This sequence comes from Rhinogobio ventralis, assembly GCA_039654625.1. Lineage (NCBI taxonomy): Eukaryota > Metazoa > Chordata > Actinopteri > Cypriniformes > Gobionidae > Rhinogobio > Rhinogobio ventralis. The sequence goes on from CM077211.1 coordinate 32,293,495, forward strand.
GCCAACATTTGTAAAGAATGCTTTCAGTACCTTGTTGAATCAATGCCACGTAGAATTAAGGCAGTTCTTAAGGCGAAAGGGGGTCAAACACAGTATTAGTATGGTGTTCCTAATAATCCTTTAGGTGAGTGTATATGTTAATTAGTTATTTTGAAGCACTTAATATAAAGCATGTCACATGTTTAGGACAACTTGAATTATGCACCTTTCCTCTAGCAGCCCACTCTATTTTCTTGGTTATTTTTCAAAAGCGTTCACAACATCATATATCTTGTGATATCTTGTTTGAAAATATATCGATATACCACCCAGTCGTAGTTACTACTAAAAAGCAGATTCCAGATAAGGTAACTGCTATTATGATCAACAACTAGCTATTGCAAGGCAATTATTAGTTAGCGGCAATATCAGCACAAATTACATTCACAATCTACATAGAGTAAGTGAAAACTACTGAGTACTCTACACTAGAGATAAGCATGCTAACATACAGGCTATTCAGCAGAATGTCATCCATTAATACCTGCACTCACGGACAGAGAATCTACAAGGTAAACAATTCACAAAAGTTAGACGTCATCCGTTTTATGTAACATTTAATTACAGAATGTATGGAAATACACTATCGTTCAAAAGTTTGGGGTCAGCAATTAATAGAACTTGATACTTTTATTCAGCAAGGACAAACTAAACAGATCAAACGTGACAGTAAACACATTTATAATGTTTACAAAAGATTTCAATTTCAATTAAATGCTGTACTTCTGAACTTCCTACTCGAATCCTGAAAAAAGTAGTTTCCATAAAAATATGATGCAGCTGTCAACATTGATAAGAAGAAATGTTTCTTGAGCAGCAAATGGCCGTATTAAAATGATATCTCAAGGATCATGTGACACTGAAGACTGGAGTAATGATGCTGAAAATTCAGTTTTACCATCACAGGAATGAATTACATTGAAATAAAAACAAATATTTTAATGTGTCATAATATTTCACAATGTTACAGTTTTTGCCGTATTTTTGATAAAATAAATGCAGCCTTGGTGAGCATAAGAAATGTCTTTTAAAGCATTAAAAAAATCTTATCAACCCCAAACTTTTGAACGATAGTGTATATACAAGTTCTGTTCCAAAAACTAGTGAGCTGCCTACCTAGACAGTATTTTAAGACATCATCCAACATGAAGGCCATTTTAAAAAGTTATCATGTACCTTGGTTTACGGAGAAGGCAATGACCTGTATTCACTGCCTTCTGCTGAGCTCAGGGGGGGGGGGAATGCAAGAAAATACAAATAAATCTACTTTTATAACATTATACCCATTATGTGTGTGCTATACGTTTTCAGAGTATGGCATTGTTAGCAAAATGCCAAGTCAGCCTCTATTGGAATCAATTGTGAGTTAAATCTCTTTTGAGTTTACATTTTAGTTGGGATGCTGCCATAGAAGACAGCAAGCTCACTAGGTATTGGAACAGAGCTATAAATACAGCTTTTAAAGAAAGACAATTGTGTGTAAATAGAAGACAACAATGAAATCTATATGTATAGTGCCAAGTTGTTCCCTTGATCACCCACAGATTGGGCCAGTGAACCAAAACACATGCCAATACTTTTTTTGAGAAAGTGTGTGTGTGTGTGGACATTCAGACCCTCTTGGACATTTGACAAAGATAAAGCTCCCTACTTTAAAATGTCTGATTCTAAACTTTCTGTACCGCAACCATTAAACATTTAGTGTACTGTAAATTATAAATGGCTCATAAGAGGAGTGCCCTGGCACTGCCAACAATCTAGAGAGCAAATGCACATATGCATGGATCTGTAGCACATTTTTAGAGGGGCTCCATCAAATATTTACAGCACTCGGCTCACCCTCCTTGTTGTGTGGGGTCCGTCCCCACAGGAGTTAAAGGTTTTTAAGGGAACAAACAAACAAATGTACCCTGAAAAGTTTCTATTAGGTTGGGATACTGTACTGTTTTTTAGTTCAGCTTTTGACCATTGGATTGAGTCACCCACTGTGTGGTCCAAACTGCTAAAGAGGCATTTTTTGTGTCAACACTTGACCCATTAATATTAACACTTACTATTCTATACCTGATTTAAAAAAAAAAAAAAAAACCTTGCTACGTGTACTGTGCTAGACTAACTGGAACTAGTCACAGCACTAGCATATTGTTGCCCTATTGTTGGTTTGATTGCTTCTATTGCTCTCCTAATTTGTAAGTCACTTTGGATAAAAACATCTGCAAAATGATCAAATGTAAATAATTTTAAACACCACAGGGCTATGATATTATGCCTTGCACACATAGATAGATAGCTTCTTGTGTCTGTTTTAAATGTGATGTATGTGTACTGTATGTGAGTTCATCATTTGTGCTGTGCAATTGGGTATGTGAATAAAGGGGTTTGGCAATAATCAGAATAATGAAGCGAATAATCAAAATAATGAAGACTGTATGTAAATGGGAGAGAGGAGGTTTACTTGTAACATTTTACTGCAATTAAATCCTTACTCTGATTATTGGAAATCACATTATTGGTGCACATGTAAACAAAGTCAATATGTACTGTAAAAAGTGCTAATATATATATAAAATTGACATGACTTTTATAAAAAACAGTCAGCTAAAGTCAACACAAACTGTATAAAAAAAAAAATTTTACTCATGTATTGATGAAATAAAAAAGAAATGGGACGAGAGAATGTTACTCTTCAGCAATTTATCAGACTGTGAAAAGTGAGTGTTACACACCAGAATGAAGCCAAAAATATCTATGATATGCAATAACACCACTGTAATGTGAAAGAAAAACTACATTCATGTAATTTGCCTTCTTGGAAAAAACTATTTATAGCCAATGAGCCGAGGCAGGAAAGTGAACTGCTCAACATCCCACAGGAACCTGATGCAAGAACAAAGCAGACAGGCTCTTTATAATTCACTTCAGATGGTAAGAAAATGCTTTGGGTTTGTCTCATTTATTTGGGTTTGTCTCATTTATAGCGATTTGCAGTAGGGGTGGAGCTGCTTCATCTGCTGCCTTATTTACGCACAGCGCTGCATATTTACTTACCTGCTTTAAATTTTTCATTCATGTCACCCATGTGTGATGAAACAGCGACTGCAGAGCCTATCGCAGTTTAAATCACCTGAGAGGGTGGTCGACAACTCCACAAAAAACCTTATTCCCTGCATTAACAACTGCTTTATATGGTGATAAGGAGAAATGTCTCATAATCTTAAGTGTATCATGTAGGGACAAAAAGTGTTCACCTGTTCGGGTCTTAGTGTTGGTTAAGATCTCCTGCAGCCGCTCCTGGAGTTTATCAGCTCTCTTTCTTTCCAAATGGAGCTGCCTCTTCAAGTCTTTCAGCTGCAGACATAACATGACAGACATTGTTTTGACAGCAGATGGACATTTAGCTTGATAGACATTTAAGAATCCAGTATATACAGTGGCCCCAAAAGTATTTGGACACTTAAGCCACACATGAAAATGTCTGAATATCACTGTATTGCATAATAAAAATAGCAAACTACACATATAGACAAGACAACAATTTCACATTAACTAAACATCCTGTCCATCCATTTTGCCGCAATAGCACTACAAAAGCTTTTTCGTTTTTGTGGAAAGTAAAAAGAGGAGAAGATATATGAAATTTCATCCATTTTGTGGCCAAAATCACTTCAACCAGGAAGGAACTTCCCAGAGGAACTGCATTTGTAACCTAATAAACAATGTGACTATATAAATATTAAACAATGCCATAGAAAGCTATAAACAAAACGTTCAGCTTCTGGAGCTGGAAACACACATACACACAGGCAATCAATGAACTGTCAAACGAGATTCTATTGATGAAACGGCTAAAGCGTTAATGAAAGCTGATCGACCCTCATCAATGGGAGGTCTGGTTTCAGGTCTGTAGGGCAGAAAGGTGTCCTGCCCATCGCCTGGGACTATTTTAATTCACTTTCTGGGAAATGGAGAGAGGGAAAGCCCTGACTCATCTCTTTTTTTCTGGTTGGATTGCCTACTTACCGCTGAACTACCTTTTTTCTCCAGGATTCTCTGTCCATCCACCGTGTCTTTTATTTCCTGAAATACACACAAAAGGTTATAGTTCAACAACTAATTCTTTATTTTAAAAAACTATTTTCAGTTTACTATTTTCAACTCTTCAGTTACGTTTGAAATAGTTAATTGAGTTACAGTTTAGTCTCTTTCATTTTACAATAATTTAGACACTAAAAGACAGAACATCTTATGTAGCATTTATTTACAGAGGAATGTAATTTGCAGAAATTCTGAAATTCATTTACAGAAGAACTTCAGAAATAATGTTATGAGATTAATGTTTTTAAAAGAAGTATCTTATGCCAAGTCTGCATTTATTTGATCAAAAAACAGTAATATTGTGAAATATTATTACAATTTAAATTAACCTTCTAATTGAATATATTTTAAAATGTAATTTATTCCTGTGATCAAAGCTGAATTTTCAGCATCATTACTCCAGTCTTCAGTGTCACATGATCCTTCAGAAATCATTCTAATATGATGATCTGGTGCTCAAGAAACATTTCTTCTTATTATTTTAATATTTCTGTGAAACATTTTTTTCAGGATTTAATGAATAGAAAATTCAAAAGAACAGCATATATATTAAATGGAAATTTTTTGCAACATTACAAATGTCTTACTGTCACTTTTGATCAATTTTATGCATCCTTGATGAATAAAAGTATGAATTGCTTTCAAAAAAAAAAATTCTTACTGACCCCAAACTTTTGAACAGTAGCATATGATGCTTTAAATATTAGTTTTAGTAAACTAGTCTTAGTTATATAATAACCATGACACAAGTAACGTCAAAACAAAGGAAAGTCCTAATAAATCATCCTAAAAATATTCAGATTAGACCCGTTTCAAACTAAACTTCCCAGAGCTTCTGGCACCAGATGCTCATACAAAGATCAATCTCACCCTACTGTTGAGTCACGCATCGTTCTTGAGTCACAACTGAAATTACTGCTGCGCTCCAGCAATCACACCCCCATAATATCCTCCATATCGGAGTCGTGCCTTATTTAGCATCTTAAAAACACATGGTTCTCATCATGTTGAAGAACTAACGCTTCAGCAGAGCCACTAGGAGACCGCCACAAAAAAGAATGCATTCTGTTCCCACACCTGTTTGAGTTTGCCGATTGTATTGTTAAGATCTTCTCTTTCTTTCTCCATCTCCGTCACTTGCTGTTTGACTGCCTCCACCTCTGCAGCTTTAGCCTGAGAAAGGGCGGGAAAATGTGCATTCATTCATTTAAAATGCACATTGGATAAAGGTTTGGGACAGAATAAACCTGATTTACTTGTTTAATACATATTCTGGTCTTATTGTGAGTGATTTGAGACTTAAAAATGGGATATGATTTTATCGGTTAATATAATTTTTTCCATATGGCTTTGGTTATGCTTATTTGTTTTCCATACCAGCTTCCATGCAAGCTAAACTTTCATGGCAAAAAACAACTTAAAATACAATAAAAGGTTCTTAAATGTGCTATATGTTTTTTTATTACTACATTTTTATTTTCAATAATAATAATAATAATAATATTTAATTTAAAAACTGATTCAGGCCTGATACTTTTCAAAGTCAGATGGACATTGACTGAGGAAGTAGGGGTGTCGGTACATGTGGTTTGGATCCATGTAATTTGTTTTCTGATCATTAGTAATTTTCAGATGTTGTTGGAAAAATACTGACTAAAATATATATTTCTTCAAAAAAAACGATTTTCAACCATGGTTATTTTTTTATTTTTTTATTTTAACCATGGTTATGTCAGCAGAAAAGAAAAGTTCTATAGAATATAAAATATGTTTTTAAAATCTTTCATCAAAACAACTTCCTCTGCTTCTAAAACAACTTTTCTTTTGTGCTGATATTACCAAGGACGTGCAGGCATGGAAAAAACAAAACAAAAAAACAATGATATTAAATGGTAAGATCATATCCAACTTTATAAGATCCAATCAAATCAAGGTGGATAAAATCAAGTCATGCCAGAGATGGACTGCCCATAGGGACCACCAGGACTTTTATTGGTGGTTCAGGTCAGTAGAATCATACATTAAATGCAATCAAATGTACTCCAGCTACTTTACAGAAAACAGAAGTAATTGTAGAAGAGATTTGAACTTCTGAAATGCTTAACTTTTGAGCGCCTATGGATGATATACGTGTTTCATGCATTTGATATAGTCTTTTAAGCTCAGTAGGTAAAATTCTATGTCAAGCAAGCATCCATCAACTCAATGAGACATGACAGAATAAAGTCTTCTGATGTGAGTGTGTCATAAACAGACAACAAATGTGTCATAAAGACAAGATCTGCTAAAAATAGCTTCACCGCTCATTACTTCATCTGCTTTAGCTGACTGTATCTTGTTAAGAGTTGTTGAACACTAAAAGTGTTTTTATCATCACATACACATCCAAAAGTTTACCTCCAGGTGGACTGTGTGATCTTTCTGTACCCGCTGGATCTCTTCTGCATGGTCCAGTTTGTTCTTTTCCATGGTCTCCTGCTCACAACACACACAACATCAAATATGAATCAACAACACATCAAAGAGTGACAGTTTTAAGATTAATGCAACATTTAGTTTTTTTTAAACATAAAAATAAATCCATTAAAAATGCTCTTCTTTTCACCTTTTTGCATTTTAAAGTCTGTAACACGGTAACAATAAAAAACAACACTGACATCATGTGGTCAGAATGATACTGATGTACCCAGACGTAAACAACAAAAGACATCTCTGGCATTGCTCTGCAGTGAGAGATGGCTGTAAACACACAGCACCTCGGCTTCCTTGAGTCTGCGTTCAAACCAGCCCTTCGTCCCCTCCATAGACTGAACCTGAGCTTTCAGCTCCTCTACATACGGCTGAAGACCCTCCAGCTCTTTGGTACGAGCCTGAAAAAAAGAAATACAACTGTGAAAGGTAATTTAGCTGTTCGTTTTGTCCAAAGTACACTTTGTACAGAGACAATCCACCTGGAGCAACCTGAGGTTAAGTGCTTTATTCAAAGTTCATGTCTCAACCCACAAACTTTCAGTTACCGGCCAAGAAAGGTTCCTTACCTTCTCATCTCGTAGCTGTGAGCGTATCTCCTCTTCTGTGCGGTTCTTCTCCTCGTGGAGGCCGCGGAGTTCCTTCTCGTAGCGTGCCCTGATGCTCAGCACCTCCTTCTCATGCTGTAAGCGCACGTTGCTGAGTTCTTCTTTGTGCCGAGATTTCTCCTGCGCCATCTCAATGGCCAGTTCATCCAGCATGACCTTACGCTTATCTGCAGTCTGACAGAAAAGTGTGGTATTTAGTTTCAAATAAAATGTGGCTTCATAGAGACAGGAAAAGTTACTGACAGACTGGGAAGAGAGGTGCTGCAATAATGTAAAATATGTGAAAAATAATGTGCTTTTTGAACATTCAAGCATGAAAACCTAAAATAACTAAACAAAATCAAGACTTTGAAAAAGGCCATAAGATGTCCCCTTAAAGCATGTTGTCTTTTTTTAAAACTATGGGTCCAATCATACACCTGGCACAACACGACGGCAGACACGACACAAGTGTTTTTTGCTAGTTTCAGCCTGACAGTTATCACTTTCACGTCCATCGTCACGTTGCTTAAATAGCAAATGCACATCTATTCGCCCATGGGCGTGCTGGTCTAAAAACGAGGTGTGTTCAGACGCATTGTTGGCTATTTTGAGGCAACTGAAATCAACTGCACCATTGACCAACAAAAACCTGGCACAGTAATGGCACAGTATTTTTTGTGTTATTTAAAGGGCGTGTTAATAATATGCGCCTATAGGCAGGTGCACAAGGCGTGTACACTCTGCTTGTTACACACACAGGGCGCAGCAGCACACAAACATTTTTAAATATTAAAAATAAAAGGATTCCTCTTTGGAGAAGCGTTCAGTCTTCCCGCAACTGGCTTTTAAAGGGAATGGGAGATAAGACTGATTGGTTTATTGCATGTTTAGCCCAAAACACACCCATGACTCATTAAGAGACTAGGTACAACCCTTTTGGACCATGCGCCTGGCTAGCAAAAGTGGATTCGAACACTTCGTTTTTTTACGAGTCCACGAGCGTATGCGCACAGTCGAACACACAGCCTTGCATAGTATACTTCTTTTGACTCTTACGCGTACAAAGGCATTCAACCCATCGCAGTTTTGAGCAATCGCTCGTCACGAGTTACAACCCATGTCAATACTGCAAAAAATTAAATGCGCATGCGTTACAAAAATCCGGTGGTGCGCTCTTCTGATGGCGAAATTTGCATCATGCGCACTGTACGCTGACTCTCGCATATGCGTAAAAAGTGAAGTATACTTTGGCGTTTAGTGCATCTGCACCATGCGCTTCAGACCATGTGCTCAGATCATTAAAATAGGGCCCTATGTCTGTCAAACTGTCCCCCAAAATTATTTTTCATACTAGTTTATGACCATTAAGATTTTTTTATAGTGATATTATTTTCATTATTAAGCTAATTTTCCCCAATTTGACAAAAAATAAACATAGTATTTTTGTACTGAATTTAAGTGATGCTGATTTTAAATGAAAAATGAACAAAGTGTGTTATTTCAGGATGATTTACATTAATGTAAAAAAAGCCTAATTAAAACAATTGGTCGGAAAGACAGAGAGAAATGATCATGAAAAACTGTAAAAACTGGTTGTGGTGCAAGAAACTTTGACTAACATTACAGATTATAAAAAAGTGCACAAAAAGAGCTGAATCTTCCAGGGCCCATTTGTATGAAAGTCATTATGATGGTCAAAAGATCAGAGTATTAACTGATGGAAGAACGAGCAGAGTGAACTGACTCACTAAAGAAGCTTAAATGACGACAGAGATAGTGAGTGCACCAAACGTTAAACTACTTTCACCTGCTGCAGTGGGAATTGACTGAATTGTGAAAGGATCAGAAGGTAAAAAAGAGGGTTTGTGTGTATCGTCACCTTTCTGGCCTCCTCTAACTCCTGCTGTAGCTTATCCTTCTCCAGACCAAGTTCAGTAAGCTGCTCCAGTAGTCGACTATTCGCTCGGTTTGACTCCTGATCACCAAAAATAGGTATTTTACATTTAACTATATAAAAAAAATGTAATTGCTGTAGTAATGAAAGAACCAAAGTAATTTTGGCATTTAAACAAACAATTATTTTTAATTATTTTTCATCAAAATGGACTCTCAATCTTCAAAACAATTGGACATTTCTGCTGTGGACAGGGAAAAATAATATTAACTAATAATATTACAGTGTAATATGATTCCTATCCAATTCAATAGCATTTTACTCAGAAATACAATGTTTAATTGTTACAAATTCCTATCTATACCTGTAGCTGTGAGTTGAGATCATCTCTCTGCGCCAGGAAGCTCTCCTGTTCTGTACGTCTCTGCTGAAGCTCTGCGTTGAGTGCCAGATTTTGCTCTCTCAACAAATTCTGTTCCTGAGTCTTCACGGTTTGGATCTGTGAAAAAAAAACACACCGAGTTTCAGATATTTAAAGAACCCAGGACAACTGAATTAAGTCTTCTTCAGTCTGAGTTCAGTGTATAAGCGAGAAAATGCCAACAGAAGACAAATGAAGAATTATGAGGGAGCTTAACACCAGAGAACAGCTGAGAAATGCAATACAGCATGATGCAGAATCCAATATCAATATAAATGTACCCATGAGTGCTTTCAAGCTAAACATAAACCTTCATGCATGATGCAATATGCATATGCATATATGTACGCATGCATGTATGTGTGAACATATATAAACAAAATAGCTAGCACAAGTACTACATACATAAATATATTAAACATGGAAAAGTTTTCAAAACCTCAATCAGGGTTAAAGTGCAGTGGAAGTCCTGCCAAATGAACTGTATGCAGCCTTGGAGTACAAATTAAATTATTCATATTCATTTAAATATTAATATTTAGGTATTGCTCACAATTGATAATGGGTTTTATTCCCAGGGAGTGCAAATATATCTTAAATACTATTTAAGTCAATAAAATAAATAAGCATAATGAGTTTGGCTGGAGAGCCAGCAACTAAAATATTAATAACCAGTGCTGGGTAGGAACTGATTATATGGAATCTGGATTACGTAATGAGATTCCAAAAATTATATACCCGTAATTATATTAGGTTTTAAAATACTCATAATCAGACTACAGTTACATTTCTACTGATTAAATGATTACTTAACATTCACAAAAAATTATTATTCATTCTTTTTCTCTTTTAAACTGTCCTTTCTAAAACAGCCTATTGATTATGTATGCTCAGAAAGTCTTCTAGTTTTATGGAATTACACAAGTCAGAGGCCACACAGCATTACAAACAAAATATTTTATCTTTTTGTGTTTTATTTTTATTGTTTATATTTATGGTTTAATTATTACCTTGTCATAAACTTATGAACCCCCTGCAGTTCCTTCAAAAACCCCAGTTTGGGAAACCCTGATGTAATCTAATGTTTAATGCATTTTGCTTTGTTGATGACAAATTTTCAACAATCTTTCTTTTCTCTTTGCATTTTTATTTCACTACAGTACAAGATTATCCTATTCAAATCTATGTGATAAACAAGTTAAGGCTAAAAGTAAGGTCCAAAGTAATCTAAAAGTAATCAGAAAGTAGTCAGATTACATTACCTAAAATGTGTAATGTAATAAATTATGGTACATTACTAACTAGGGGTGTGCAGCGGAGCCAATATCTGTCTCTGTAACAAAATTAATAAAAATAAAAAAATTTTTTATTTATTTTCCAGAGAAACTTTATTTACAAAGTTATGTCAGGACAATCATCCACAACCTCAAATAAGAGGCATCTATATAAAACAGCTGATTCAAGAACATTATTCAGTGTTTGAAAATGGCTAACAACCTTAACTATGCACATGCAAATCTGAACAAATTGTAGAGAATGCATGCCGTTCCGTCTCAGGGACAGCGTGAGACAGAGAAACGTTATTTTATTCATAATGTTTACACTCGATCGTGTATCATATCGTACAAGGTTTAAAACATTTAAATAAACATATTAAATAGTAGAAAATGTGTGTGATGTAGCATTTTAGTTGATATAACTCTTTCAAAGCCCTGGTTTCTGAGAGACGCACACAGACAGTGACAATGCGGCTATTTTTTAATTGCGCTCTGCTCATTTCATTTATAAAGTTTACACTCACTTCACACACTCATTATTGCTTAGGTATTTTAGAGGTTTATGTATAATATCGTGCTATGATATCCCCTGGCTTACCAGTTATCTAGCAAACACAAGGAGTGAACGAGTCTCCCGATTATTCAGTTGAATTCGTTATTCATTTTTAAGCCACATTCGGAAATTATGCTTTTCCGAATAATGTATTCGACTTTGGGCACTTTCCTACTCCTAACTACAGTATTCAGTATTCAATGTGTATTCAGTAATGGACTACAATTTGTAATAATCTACTCAGCACTGGTAATAACACTGTCACACTTCCATAAGACACTAGTCACAGTGTGAATTTGTGACTAGAAGATTACAACAACAGAAAAACAAGATTTTAAAGCAAAACAATGCATCTATATGAACCTCCATGAATTGTCATTTAAATACTGACACTTTTTAAGATAAGAAATTAGAAGAAAATATGGCATCAAACAAACTGGTGTGATCTGAAAGTGATTTGTACATAGGCAATAGCATTAAAGCTGATGAAAGTGGCATTAGTACGTGTGTATTTTAACAGTTAATGGTACAGGGAGCATGTGTGTTAGACCAGACATGGTCATTGAGTGAAGATGATGCAGGACCTGGGGTTGATGAAGGTCGTGATGCTGTATCATGGTCGGGTACCTGTTCTAGGGCCGCTAGATTTGTCCTGAGGGCATCGTTCTCACTCAGCATGCCCTCCACCTGCTCCTGACTGACCGCGCTCTGACACGCTACCTGTAGCTCCGCCCAAACATAAAACCACCCCACGAGAGAGAGAGAGAAACACAGAAAGATGAAAGAATGAAGAACAAATGAAAGATTGAATGGAAGAACAAACAAATGAAAGAACGAAGGAAAACAAAATAAACCCCCCAAATTTTTTTTTGAACATTAGAATGAATTAAATAAAATTTTAAAATATTAAAAAATTGAAATATTAAAAAAAAAAAAAAAAAAAGTAATGAAATAAAAAAAAAAAAAAAAAAAGCAGCAATAAGATGAAATAATAAAATGACAATTGAACAAATAAGAGAATTAACAAAAATGTAAAAATAACGTATTAACGCAAAAAAGAATGAAATAATGAACAAAGAAAACAGCAAAAAAAAAAAAGGAAAGAACATTAGAATGAACAAAATAAAAATAATTAATTTAAATAGGAACATTTTGGGGGGGGGGAAAGTAAAATATGAAAGAACAAATAGAGAATAACAAACAAAAAAGAACAAATAGTAAAAGCATGAAACAAGGGAATATGTACAGAGAAAGAAAGGGATGTAAAGGATGAATGAAGACATGTCCAACAACAGCATGGGATTGTAGGGGGAGTGTTGGAGAAGATAAATATAGCAAGAAGAATAAAGTCAGAGGGGGTGAATGAGAGCAAGAGATAAAGAAAGTAGAACGCCCCAAAACAAGTGAAAAGAAGAGAGAAGAAAACAGGCCAAGTTAGAAACTCCACATCAAACAGAAGAGACCCAGTCAAGCAGTTCTGAATGGAAAAACAGAACAGGGAGGTTCTTCATCCTTATCTGCTTGTTGCACATTCGAGGCAGCTGCTTAATTAAGATTTGTGACCTCACGTTGGAAGTGAAAGACATTTGTGGTGGCCGGACCTGCAGTAGGGCCAACAGCGTCATAAAAGGGGCCCTTCCCTCAGGGGCCCCTGCGGAGCGCGTGTGCCACTCAGCAACCGGTACTGAGCCCCACTAATCCTTAATTACTCCGCTGATCCTGAGCACCATCATCCATAAATGCTCAATTAAACAGGCTGCTCTCTGGGTAATTATAAACTTCTCCAACTTCTCCTTAAGCACAAAGAGTTTGCTATCAGCAGAAAGACTGGTGGGTCACACTAAAGATGTCTTCCAGTTTGGCAATAGTTTACTCAAATATTAACTTTCTTAAAACAGCTTTACACTTCTCTTTTCTCTGAAGCTCCAAAAAAATATACAAAAACTACATTTCAAGACTTTTGAATTTGTATTTAATCAATTTAAGTCATATTAGTTGTAAATTTAGCACTCATGAATATTTAAATATAGTGCACTCCAGGTTTAAAGTCAATTAAAATAAAAAGCCTTGAGTGAATATGCAGAAGTGCGAATGACATTCAAAAGCTACACCTGAGGGGAAGATTATTCATGACCATTTGACCAATATAAAGGCATTAAACATAAAAGACCATTTGACCACTTTTTGAGTTTCAGTCTGTGAGTTACCATTCCACTCTAGAAATCTCTGAATATAGTGCAAAAGTCCTAAGTCCTATTTTTATGATGCTGTTTTGTCATCATAACATCTGTCTTCATTCACTTTCACTGGATAGAGAAAACACCCAGGACAGTTCCACAGAAGAAAGAACGTCCTACATGTTTGGAATGAAATGATGGCGAGGAAATGTGAACAGAATTTTTCCTTTCTGAACTACCTAATTTTAAGACTAAAAAGAGCTTTCTAAGCAAAGCTAAACTGCATTCGGAAACAGAGCTGATAATGAAAACAGCTAAATAATCAATAAACTGCATCCTGCCATTTAAAAAACGATTTAAAAAAAAAAAAGAAAAAGTGAAACAATAAAAATGCTATTGTGTTCCACGCCGATAACAACACCCGCATGAGCCTTTTACGGTTTATTTAATTGAATCTGTAGGACCCATTATCATTAAAATCACACTCAATTTATGCAGATTAATTGTCTGCTTTCTGTCTTTTATAAACCTGTTTGTAAACAGCCAACCGGCAGATTTGAAAATTGCAGATTAGTTCTCTGGAGATGCACTAACGACCATCTGTGAAGGAATAAACATTAAAAGAAATGCTAAATGAACATTTTAACCAACTATTAATCTTCTGTATTCTTCCTTTTAGTGCCTTTAGCGATGTTTGGAATGAAATACTAGTGCAATCTGCAGTATGAACTGTATACTACAATGAATACTATGCAGTTTGCAATGCTAAACACTTAAAAAATTAACATGCAACATCGTTGTCACCTGACCATCTCAGAAATGATTGCTTATTTCACATTTTTAACCAATCTTATGCAAAAATGAACCTTATGATTCATTCATCATACTGGAAACACTAAGTCAAGCAAAACACAACCAATCCAAACCTAGGTTTGGTGGCCATGTAAAAGGAGGACACAGCTACCTGATCTTTGAGCGCATGGATGGCCATCTCATGCTCTTTCTGTTTGCTCTGCAACTGCTCCTTCAGTTCGGTGACGTTCTGAAATCACACACACAAACCATCAGGCAAGAAGATTCAATGCATTTTTAGCATGACAGTGATGGATGCAGCAGTGTGTCTACGGTCCATTATTTTCTGCAGATGTGCCTGAGTGCAAGAGTCTGATGCTGAAGCACTGACTGCAGTCTTTAGCCCACTCCCAAGGGTTTGCAAATGTTTATCATCATACTCCCTTAGTGGCCATCTATCGATTGCCCTCTTGAGATGTGCAACAAATGGGCTTTAATAATGAAGAATTTGGCAGTGCGGGCCTGAGCGGATCTCACCTGGTTGGCGGTCATTAAATCTGCCTGCAATTTCTGCACACGAAGGTTTATGGATTTGAGCTCCTCCTCTTTCCTCTGTTGGATCTCATCAATTTTAGTCCTGTAAAAACAAATGTATCATATGCTATCAGGGGGTTGATGTGAATAATGTGTGGTAGTGCCTATTTTTTTTTTAGGTATTGTGAATGAATACCAACATAATACAGAAAATTCAGCAGGAAAAAAACATTACAGGCGAGTATAAATGACTTCATGGGAACAGATGTAGTATAGAATTGGGTTCCAGAAGTAAAAATGCCATTTAAAAACCTCACATCAAAATAAATGTTCAGCATTTTCAAAACAAATTAACAGTGAACTCTGGGATTTTTAAAGTGCCCCTATTTTAAAGGCTCCTAATTTTGTTTTGTAGGTCTCCTACAATAGGTCTACATCAGGGGTGCCCAATCGTGGAGATCTACTTCCTGCAAAGTTCAGCTTCAACCCTGATCAAACACAATTGAACAAGCTAGTTAAGAAATTCAGGAGCACTTGATAATTACAGACAGGTTTGTTGGATCAGGGTAGGATCTGAACTCTGCATATCTCCAGGAACAGGATTGGGCACCCCTGGTCTACATGCATCCAAAACACGGTTCGAAGCGGTTCAATAAAGGATTTGGCCTCTCTAAAACCCTCCTTTCCGAGAGCCTACTCTGCTCTGATTGGTCAGATGGCCCAGTCTGTTGTGGCTGAATTTCAGCTCCAGAGGCTTCCTCAACACTTGATACACAGTAGCTGCGTTTCCACCGCAGGAACTTTCCCCAGTAACTAGGTACTTTGGGGTGGTACGTGGTGTGTTTAGACCGCAGGGTCTAAATAAAGTTCCGGGTAAAAACGTCCCCCTCAAAACAACCCTGCTTGCGAGGTAGTACTTTTTCAAAGTTCAGGAACTTTCGGGGGTGAGACTTGGGAGCTGAATATGCTGATTGGTTGAATTCACGCAGCATTTTATTTCAACCTAAAAGTCTGTTGTGGTGCGAGCAGTAAGAGTTTGCTATTCGAATCAACAATGGACCGGCGTCGAGGTTCTAGCTTTATTACGTTTATTTGCAGAGGACGAAATCCAGCGGGAACTGGAAAGTTGCGTGCAGTCCTACGTCACCGGACTAGTCTTCATGGTACTTTAGACCACGGCGGAAACACAGACAGCAGCAGGTCTGGGGGAAAAAGTTCCTGGGAAAAAAATTTGGGTAATTTCGGTGGAAACGAGGCTACTAACACAAACAGTAACGATGGTGTTGGTTTTACCTTATCAGTTCAATCCGAGTCCTGAAATGCATGCGGAAATGCATGCAAAGTGGATTTGCAACACAGAAAAAAAGTGCCTTCTCGACATGTCAACAACACGAACCAAACTCTCCCAGCCCTCAGTTACAACTACAGTGTTTGGGGACAGGTTAAAATAGTAGAAATTGTAGAAAGAGTCGGATCAGTTTAAAATCAAGTGGGATTATAGCTAATTAGATTTCTCCATTGAAATCAATGGATCTGCAACATTCAGAGGTAGCGTGCACTCCTCAATATCGTGCAAGGCCCCTAAATTCAGAAGTAGTACACTACCCACAATCCTGAATCAAGATCCACTAATAAGGTTTATGGGATGAGTAGTTCATCGACATACAGAGTCTTGTAGTTTTGCCTTGTTTTTTGAAGTTTAGATTTTTTTTTAAAAATAGGGTTCAAGGTTTATAACTCCTCATTGAGAGAATAAATGGGAAAAACATTTCCAAAACCCAAGGTGCTAAAAAAGCAGGCAGTCCCTGTTGAGCTTTATTGCAAAATAACTGCTCTGCTGGGTTTGTCTCTCACCTGCTGTCATTGTAAAGTGCTTCCTTCTCAACTTGTAGCCGCTGGAAGCTGTAAGAGAAGCATAAAGAGACTTGAATCCTTATTGGCCCTAAAAAAAAAACACACAGCAGTGATAAATAACAGGCGGCATCTCCTGATCAGGGAAAACAGGCCCTGTGTTGACCAGAGGGATGCGGAACATAGGCAGTGTGCTGATACAGCAGTCTACAGCAAGTGCCGGCACAACAAGTTCACGTTCAGACTCATTACACTGACAAAGTGACTGTCGCTAGGCCACAGCTGAGTTACCACTGCACCCGGGATGGGACGCTAAGTGGTGATGTCATCACACAGAGAGTTTTGATTGGCTACTGTACAGAGGAACAGTGTATCGTGGACTCGAGTTAAATGGAGAACTGAGAGTCATTTATCTTGTGCTTGAGAAGACAATGTGTTCAAATGGAACATTGTCCATTAATACTGTCTTTAACTTTCATTCCTCATATTTCACCAGGTTTTGCATGACATCACTCCATCACTGACTTCAATTAATCACTGCAAGTTGACACAGGTTTAAAGGTGCAATTTTCACCTCATTAAAAAACTAACCCTAAATAAATGATCATTACTTTTAAAAACAATGTATATGATGATGCAGTCACATGAGAATGACTGAGAATTGCACGTCTACCATGGCTTGCTTTTGCTATGTTCATGGCGCAAGATCATGTCAGCTGTCATGTTGGCCAGCAAAACATACACAACATAAAAAAGAAACGACAGAAACAATAAAGAAAAATCATCTTAAAAATATATTTTGAGAACAGCAAAAAGAAACAAGTGTCTCTGAATATATTAATTTAATTTTGGGCTATAAAGAAATGTTTCATTTCCAGGTTTGTATTATGTTGGGAGAAAGTTCAAATGTACTTAAAGGGATAGTTCACCCAAAAATAAAAATTAAGTGAGTAAATAACAATTAACTCACCCTGGTGTTATTCTATGACCTTTTTTTTTTTTCTTTAGACCACAAAAGCAGAAACTTTTTTTTTTTAAATCCAGTTGTTTCATTATTGGGTGAACTGTCCCTTTAATATGAAAGTGTTGAACACATAATATGAAAAAATAAAGCATAAAAGTAACTAGCACCTACCTCTCTTGTTTTTTCTTCAACTTATCGGACAACTAATTAAAAAAAAAACAATACATTATCACTTGGCATTTTTATAATTGAGCACACATGCTATCTGAAACAGACATGTGACACTAACTTTAGCATTTTCTTCTTGTAGTTTTGTGATTTCTGTCTGCTTGGACATCTGAAAATGAAATGAAATACATTACAACAAGAAAAGTCTTTTGTATGGTGGCTAAAATATGGATAAACAAAAATAAAAAAAGATAAATTAACTGAAAATACAATATTTAATGTATCAATTGGGAATACAAAATTATGAATAAATGTCTAAATGTTCTATGATCTGCCTCTAGAAAACATTCTAAACATTTAAACCATTTAAAGGAAATATTCTCTTGGTGCAAGGTGAGAATAAATGTCTCCAAAATTAGCACCCACGGTGTGGGTAAAAATATACACTCGTCAGCAAAATGAATCGTAGCACTTTGTCCTTTTGTCTGTTTCTGTCCTGGGTATTTAGAAGGTAAAACTGATGTTTTTACCTCTAGTGTCTGGAGTTGTTCCCTCAGTAAGCATTTCTCCTCCATTTCCGTTTGAAGCTTTAATGCCACCTCTGAAACCCAGAGATAACAGATATCAATGCACACGACCCCTAAAATATCTTGAGTTTGAGAAGTGTTCAACTCGTGCTCAATCAAAGTCAAACCATTGTTCTGCTATTTGAAGATCCAGAGCACGACCTTGTTTGGTTCTACTCCATTAACTCTTCAGTGAGTTTGATAAGGTCACAACTTTAAAAGGAAGTTGTCATAAAAATGTACTCACCACTCAGTTCATTATCTCGCTGTTCCGGTTTGACGCTTTGCACTATGGCCTACAGAACACAGGAGGACAAAAATGAGCTCGTTCACAAAGGATTTTAACAGCAGGTTCAAAGTGGCAAGATATATAAAACCCCAGTAAATGCAGAAATCACTGGATGCTGAAAGGAAAGCACTTTATGAAAGCTGATTTTCTGCATATGAAAACCATACCTAAAATCAAAATAAACCCTATTTATGATTTAATAAATGCTCCCAGACTTACTGTGAATGATGCATGTAATTCTAATGAAAAGATATGCATCTTTATCTTTCATCAAATGTAAAAACTTTCTCCACCTCTTAGGTGCCAGTTCATACAGAACGTGCTTCATGGATGTACATGACCGTAGCGCTTATGTCTAGCATCTTTTGCTAATTTTTTGCTGCGTTTTAGAATGAAGCGTCAAGTCAAAAATAGTTCAACGCTTAAAAACACATCCCAAGATCTGTTTTTTTTCTCTTCACTGCCCTGCTCTCACATTTTTTATGCAAAAATGTGTTTCGTGTAAATGGACTCTTAAACTACTTTTCTGCTGAACATGCAGCAAGAACATGCAGGCTGGGGAAAAATATTAACCAATAGCAACATAACCTACTTTTCATCATCCAATCAAATCAAGGAGGATAAAATCAATCTCCCGCTGGATATTCTGTTTCACTCTGAAATTGCACCACATTAAGTTAAAATTAGTTAGGAATGTTTCAAAAAAGTTATAAACTATAAAAATAATAACCGATTAGCACCAGCCCTCATTTTTATCAAATTTGGTAATGCTAATGAATGGGGTGTGGTAGTCAAACACTAGACACCAGTTCACTGTCCATCCATTCCCTTTATCTTTACTGGGCTGATCTTACAGAAAAAGCTGACAGTGGTGTCTCTGCTGTGTCTGGCCACAGTTCACACAGCATCTGTACCCCTGCATTAAACATGACCTCAGTGAACTCCAACAAACTCCTCCAGATGAAGAGTGCAGCACAGTAGCTGAATAATTGATTCGCTCTGATACTGTTAGGATACTCTGACTGCAACTTGTTTACTCAAACTTGTATTTATAGAAAGTTGCTTAAGAATAGCCAAGAGTTCAAACTTTGAAAACTATATCACAAACACAATGAGACACATGACACCGAGAGTTCTGATTTTGCTGCACTGTGACATGGACACTGCATTGTTATTATTATCCCAGCAAAAGCTAAAGACATTTCATTTTTATTGGTTCTCTCATTCAAAACCTACACTGTATGGTACAGCATCCCAACCCTGATGAAATTGAAACCTATTATCTGTTACCTGATCAATCTGATCATTTCCCAGGGCAGAAGGGTCATCACTGTGACCACTGGCATCTGATTGGACACCATTAGTGCCGGCCGTTCCATCGATGAGTGCTGCTTTTCCATCAGTAACATCTGCACGCTCTTGAAGAGCTGCAGAGACACACACAGAATAATGTAATCAATCCCAATTCATAATTTTTATCCTAAGGCCCTGTTTTCACTAGTGCGTTTTAGTTTTAAAACGGCGATCCTCATCTACACTGGCGTTTCCATTGCGTTTCAGAAACGATCTCTGTCTACACTGCACGAGCGAAAACGCATGTCACATGACTGTCCATGTACACTGGGCATGCGCGTACGAGTTTAAACAGTTGCCTCTTGCGCATGTAGACAGCTGCAGTATTATAAAATACAGCAACTGCACAACGGCTGCTAAAAAGGACCACAAAGTCAGCAAAGCATGCAGTTCTGTCTCTGTGTTATTGTTTACATAGTCATCGAGGCTGGTATGTTACAGAGCCGTAGAAAGACAGCTCTGGGCAGCGTTTCCCAAAAGCATTGTAACAATAGTCACCAACAGTCTCTACGATCAACTTAGGCATACAATGCTTTTGGTCTGATATTGTCATGTTCAGGTAGCGTAATTTGGGCAGCCATGTCATCGTTTTCAAAAATGTCTGCTTTGATCCATTTACACTGAAACTTCAATGTTTTCAAACTAAAACGGGGTCTGTAGCGTTTTCAAAAGTATCTGTTTTCGAGGTTCGAAAATGCCGGTGTAGTGTAGATAACAAAAGTACAGGTGCTGGTCATATAATTAGAATATCATCAAAAAGTTGATTTATTTCACTAATTCCATTCAAAAAGTGAAACTTGTATATTATATTCATTCATTACACACAGACTGATATATTTCAAATGTTTATTTCTTTTAATTTTGATGATTATAACTGACAACTAAGCAAAATCCCAAATTCAGTATCTCAGAAAATTTGAATATTACTTAAGACCAATACAAAGAAAGGATTTTTAGAAATCTTGGCCAACTAAAAAGCATAAACATGAAAAGTATGAGCATGTACAACACTCAATACTTAGTTGGGGCTCCTTTTGCCTGAATTACTGCAGCAATGCGGCGTGGCATGGAGTGGGTCAGTTTGTGGCACTGCTCAGGTGTTATGAGAGCCCAGGTTGCTCTGACAGTGGCCTTCAGCTCTTCTGAATTGTTGGGTCTGGCATATCGCATCTTCCTCTTCACAATACCCCATAGATTTTCTATGGGGTTAAGGTCAGGCGAGTTTGCTGGCCAATTAAGAACAGGGATACCATGGTCCTTAACCAAGGTACTGGTTGCTTTGGCACTGTGTGCAGGTGCCAAGTCCTGTTGGAAAATGAAATCTGCATCTTCATAAAGTTGGTCAGCAGCAGGAAGCATCAAGTGCTCTAAAACTTCCTGGAATACGGCTGCGTTGACCTTGGACCTCAGAAAACACAGTGGACCAACACCAGCAGATGACATGGCACCCCAAACCATCACTGACTGTGGAAACTTTACACTGGACCTCAAGCAACGTGGATTGTGTGCCTCTCCTCTCTTCCTCCAGACTCTGGGACCCTGATTTCCAAAGGAAATGCAAAATTTACTTTCATCAGAGAACATAACTTTGGACTACTCAGCAGCAGTCCAGTCCTTTTTGTCTTTAGCCTAGGCGAGACGCTTCTGACGCTGTCTGTTGTTTAAGAGTGGCTTGACACAAGGAATGCGACAGCTGAAACCCATGTCTTGCATACGTCTGTGCGTAGTGGTTCTTGAAGCACTCCAGCTGCAGTCCAATCTTTGTGAATCTCCCCCACATTTTTTAATGGGTTTTGTTTCACAATCCTCTCCAGGGTGCGGTTATCCCTATTGCTTGTACAATTTTTTCTACCACATCTTTTCCTTCCCTTCGCCTCTCTATTAATGTGCTTGGACACAGAGCTCTGTGAACAGCCAACTTCTTTTGCAATGACCTTTTGTGTCTTGCCCTTCTTGTGCAAGGTGTCAATGGTCGTCTTCTGGACAACTGTCAAGTCAGCAGTCTTCCCCATGATTGTGTAGCCTACAGAACTAGACTGAGAGACCATTTAAAAGCCTTTGCAGGTGTTTTGAGTTAATTAGCTGATTAGAGTGTGGGACCAGGTGTCTTCAATATTGAACCTTTTCACAATATTCTAATTTTCTGAATTTGGGATTTTCCTTAGTTGTCAGTTATAATCATCAAAACTAAAAGAAATAAACATTTGAAATATATCAGTCTGTGTGTAATGAATGAATGAATATAATATACAAGTTTCACTTTTGGAATGGAATTAGTGAAATAAATCAACTTTTTGATGATATTCTAATTATATGACCAGCACCTGTAATGCGTTTTAAAACGAAAACACACTAGTGTAAACAGGGCCTAAACTGTGAGGGAAAATAGATGACAACTTTATGCATGAGCCCCTTTCACCTGTCAATTTCTTCTGCAGGGCGGAGTTTTCAGCCTGTAGGCGCAGGAGCTCAGCATCCACTGGACCAGAGGCAGGACTGGAGGCAGGTCTTTCCAGCCCTTGACCCTCCCTTAATCCTCGATTCTCCAACTCTAACTGCTCAATCTGGGAACATAACTACACCAACACACGGCAACTGATCAGAAAAAATAAAAACTCATGATTCTGGTGTGACATCACATAATGGGCACCAAGGTAGAGACTCTCTTTGTGTTCAACGCAAGTGACATGATGACATGCACACTACCATTTAAAAGTTTAGGACCAGTAAGATTTTTTTTTTTAATTCAGCAAGGATGCATTAAATTGACAGTAAAATTACATTAAAGTGCGAGTAAAGACATTTACAATGCTGCAAAAAATGTATATTTAAAATAAATGCTGCTCTTTCTATACATCAAAGAATTCTGACAATGTATCACAGTTTTCACAAAAATATTAAGAACATTTTCAACATGGATAATAATAAGAAATGTTACTTGAGAAGCAAATCATCACATTACAATGATTTCTGAAGGATCTTGTGACACTAAAGACTGGAGTAATGATGCTGAAAATTCAGCTTTGCATCACAGAAATAAATCACATTTTAAAATATATGAAAATACATTATTGCTTAATTATTTGATTGAATAAATGCAGGCTTGGTTAGCAAATAGAACTCAAAAAGAACATTTTACTGACCCTAAACTTTTGAAAGGTAGTGTATTTGGAGTCTTTTAATGAACTAGTTGAGCTGTAAAGTTGTCTAAATTGTCCTATTAATAGCCATGTGACAACTGTGTGAGGCGAATGAAGTTCAGGGCCCGTATTTATCAAGCTTCTCAAAGTGCCATTTTAGTCTTAAGTGCTGAGAATTTGTGAAATTTACTCCTACTTTCAAACTTAAGTATAAAAGCAAGTTATCAAATTTCTTAAAGCTAAGAATCACTCTTACTCTCCCAGTTATTTAATACAGCTCGAGAGGTCTCTCAAGTGGTTAGGAGTTGCCAGTAGGGGCTTGTGATGGCACTGAGGAGACAGAGACGTGCGCGAAACTTTCAGGAAAGGAAGAATGTTTTTTAAATGTTTGACGTTGAGCAATTAATCAAACGGTATCGTTTGGACAGAGCAGGCATCGTCTTTTTCAGCGCTGGTTAATGTTGGGCTGAACTTGCCTTTTATAACGTTTTTTTTCGCTGTTCGACTAATTAAGCAAGCAGTAGCGCTTCTTCCTCCCACCAATTCGGTTTTCTTTTGGATTATATCATAAAATCTAGCCTTAAAAAAGGCAGGTCAGTTAACAGCACACAGGTTTAAAATTTGTAATTAAGACATGGTGGAAAACTTGTTTATCTTTCATTTTCTAATGTGTATATTATAATGTTTTCTCTTGAAAATTCTTTATTGTGTGTTGAATGTAAACTCCTCTTAGGAATTTCAGCATTCAGTGTGAATTTATCAGAGAATATTCTTAAATAAAGAAATCTATTCAGTGATTGGTCCATGCCTACCTCGTCATCCAAAATCCTGTTTGTGGCACAGCAAAGTGTCGTGAACCATCTCTAAGACTGACACTTAAGATTTAGTCCTACACTTCACTTAAAGTATGAATGAGATGCTTAACAACTAACTTTAAATCACAGCTTTGAGCCAAGAATTTTTTTACTCATAAGTCAATTCTTAGCAGTGTTCTTGTGAGTAATTCTAAGAAGCTTGTTAAATATGGGCCCTGGTTATCCACCTTATTTTAAGAGCAGGTATTTGTAAATTGAATGTGCAAGGCTTCCGGATCTGCTTCCAGTTATTTTAAGCTGTACAAAACAGCTTGTCATGCTGCTTGATACTGCAAACAGGTATTTCTTACCATTTTAATTTAATGTATTCTCATAATTATAAACACACTGGTTTGTAGCGCAATTAGTTTTACCGTTTACTGCACTGTCATTCTTTTAGTTATTTACCTAATGAATCGGAAGTCTCACACATTCACAGGAAATAGCTTACTTCCGAGTTGCAAAATAAGGTGGATTCTTTACTGTATTCCATTACTAACTCCTATGAGTGTGAGAAATCCATGTCTGGTATACTTGTGCATGACAGGGGTTCAATATTGTGTGTGTGTGCTCAGCACCTTGGACAGCTCTTGCATGAGGGTGCTGTTCTGCAGTCTGAAGTCATCTTCCTGACTATGTAACTTGCCCTGAAGCATCTCATTCTCACTGAGTAAGGCATCTACCTCCTGAAAAAGAGAGAATACAGCAGTTACCAGACAGAGATTTTTCACATACCACTCTGGGTATCATATCATTGCATCAAAATCAAATCAAAAATGTATTTCAGAAGAAATCTCACCTGTGCTTTCTTGCTCTTGTTCAAAGCCTAAGGGTGAAAATGAAGAAGAAAACTTTTTATTTTATATAATGTTACCTAAAACAATAGACTTCATTAGCAAATGGAAAACTTCTTTCAATATGACAACATACACAAGATGAAGAAGCACTGACTACACTTTAAATATTTTTAAAACAAAATGTTTTGCATTTATTTATTATAAATGATTCATCCATGCACATAATTCATTTTATTTTTTTATTTGTGTGCTCATAATCTTTATTCAAAATCTCTTCCCCTCCCTCTTGCAGCGACATTTATTCTCTTCTCTGGTGAATTATTTACCGGCACGAGGGAAGGACAACCTGTCACTCACGTGAGATTGACCAATAGCAAACAACAACCATCAATTCCTGATGGACCAAATCAAGTCTACGTTTTTCCCCCATTTCACTCAGATATATACGTCACAATAGGAAAGAAAAGACTATCGCAACTTCCGTTTCATGCCGACTTTAAAGAGGGGATGTTGAAGGTGAACTGTGTAAAGCTAGCATCACCAAGCCAAACCACAAAAATTATTATTATGAACATTTATACACCACTTTTAGCAAACTGCTTCACTGTCCCAATTCATTTAGACTTATAACTGTTCAGGCAATGCGGAGTCATGGACACAACATACTGTGCTAAATTTTGATCATTGCATTAAATACTTTCTGTAACATGATGACCAGTGCCTTGTGTGATAAATTGCCTTTATCTCATGGCAATGACCTACTGAAAAACACTACCTTCTGCGCTTTGACATAGTCTTTCTCCAAATTCGAGGTCTTCTGACGGACACTGTTGAGCTCTGTAATACAGAATATGAAGTTAACATACAAAATAACTAGAAACAATTTAATAAACTCATTTTATGCAATGATACACATATACATGCATTTTTACAGAGTGCTGCACAAGCAGAAACTGATAAGACATTTTGTTAATAATTAACAGGACTATTTAATATAAATCAACATAATACCCTGCATACATGAAATGCATGTTTTCTTAGAGAACACTGCTAAGATGACTAGGGTAGGATTGTATAAGTCATTCATAAGATGTTACAAATTAAAGTTTGTAACAAACTCAGCTTGTAGGTCGTAAGATCTCTGCAAACTAATGCCGAGTTGATATATCATTTACTGATCCAATAAGCCGGTTTTCAAAAATGCAAATTAGAAGTAATGCTGAAAAGCCATACATTTTGCAGTTGTTGTTTTCAAATGTTATTGCATTTCATAACTGTCAAAAGTTATTTCATTAAATAAATACCAATAGTGGAAGATTTCAATTATCATTTCTTAACATGTAAACATGTAACATTGTCTTAAAATGTCTACTGCATCGTTTAAGTATAAAGCAGGGATTCCCAAACTTTTCTGTCTGTAAAACCCCTTTGACCTAAAATATTTACTTAATATAAGCTAATATATCTATCATTTAACAACATATTTCCATTTCATGGTTCTCTAATCACATGGTCACATAACATACATATTTTAATTTTTTATATTTTTATATATTATATCTTTCATTAGTAAGTGTTTTAATTGTTTTTTAATTATTCATTTTAATTTTAATTTTTTTTATGATTTAGCTAATTACTAGCTTTTCAAGAAACCTGTGCATTTTGGGAAATCCTGAGGTCGGTGAGCAAATCATGAGCTCACTGATGTATTCTAAGCATCTCTAAATATTTAGTTCATATATTAGTTCACATTTTCACACCAAGTTTAATATTATTTAGTAGCTCATACATTGTAACTTAGTGCCAATTATGCTTCAACCAGAATAAGGGTTGACAGAATTAGAATGCCTTATATATCCACCCCCTTCACATGTCCAATTTTTTATTTTATTGTGCTTTCAGCTGTCAAAAAGAGTGTTTCATTCTCAGAATGTTTTAAATGTTTTGACATTTAAATCTGCAAAATGTGACAAAAGTCACACACAAGACACCTGACTTTTAATAACAACAAATTACAATCTACCATGACTCAAACAAGTCAGCTGATCTGTGTGTTGAATAAGTAAAGGTGTGTGTTTACATTCTCTACTCACCCGCTGTATTTTTCCGCAGCTCATCAGATAGTTGGTAGTTCTGTGTTCTCAGCTCCAAGAGCTGCGCCTGATCAAACACGAATTAAATGATAGATTACTGAGGTTAACACAGTGTATTTAATATACATATTATTGATTATTGTAAAACAGAAATTATGACAACCAAAACAACACATCACCATAAAAGCATAATACATATCTCAGCGTCTTTTATGCTATGACTTATGTTAATACGGTGATTTACAAAGTGTATTTAAGTAATGGAAACATTCAATTAAAAAGTCTGGTTGCTATAAACGGAATATTAGATGCTTCTGGAGTTCTAAACAAGATGATGTTAGCGCAAAACAACAACGATATGATATTTAGTATCTTAACATTCACGCGAAACACGTTCTAAAAACGAAACATATAATTTACAAACCCTTTAGTGGTGTAGAAAAGCAATATTAATAGCTGCTTGACGTGCTAACGGTGCTAGTGGTCATTAATTACAGGTTAGCGTGCTAACAGGCTAAACACATCTTTATTATACGTCACAAATGCGTCATATAGATACTACATCCGATGTCATTTCAACAAACAGTCGTTTCATCAGCCAAACTATTGCATGCATTAATGAAAAACATCGTACTTGTCCATTAAAGCTATTTTTGGCCTCATAACAGTTATGTTAGCTTGGCACGCTAACGGCTACAGCTAACAGAGCCCCTAGCCGCTCAGATAAATGTCAACTTCAGCCATAAAACAGACCCGTTTACACATATTACCCCCGGAAATCACTTTTGAACACATTAACGATCTCGTATGTGGAGTAAAGGTTGTGGCAGATGTCAAATCCAAGCGCAAATAAAGAGATTTGTACCTGCATACGGTGGAACTCCTCTTCTGACAGTGCTTGCGCCATCTTCACTACAGCAAAACACTGCTGGACAGAATGAAAACTCCCTCTATCTGCTATTACTGTTTTTTCTGATAGCTCTGTATTACCGAAATAATCATTCTGATAAGTTGAAGGTTAAAGCTGCAGCTTTCTGACTTCGCCCATCTAAACGCTTTGGCTTGCTGACAGAAACGCCACCATGAGTAATGACTGCACCTGTCCTGAAGATGGCGCACTCAGACAATACATTTACTGCTGTAGTTCTTGGGACGGGTGATTCTGGCTGTGGTTCAAAAACCTAGTGAGCGGACTACCTAGACACGACACTATTGTGCTCATTTGATAGCTGTACAGCCGAATCAATTTTGTTGCATTATTTTCCTGTTACCACTGTAAAGCTGCTTTGAATCAATCTGCTATTGTCAAAAGCGCTACATGTAGGCTAAATAAAGGTGACTTCACTTTGAAGGTGACTACAGATCAAGCACTCACATGGATTAATGATTTGAGACAACAGGAATGATTTTATGCTCTTTTGTCACCACAGTCAAAGATAAAACCAACAGTGTTGACAAAAAAGGGTGACATTTCTTGGTTGTGAAAAAAAATGAAGAGGAAAAGGGTTTCTGCCAAATGACTGTTAGGAACACAGAAAAGGTACACATGACACACTCAGATAAGGTTTGTAAGTCAATGAACTTTACTGTTTCTGTAGAATAAACATAAGTAGGCTAACATCTGATTGTCACATGCGCAGTTAACAACTTTTACAAGCAGTTACCAGTAAATACTTATCCGATAGGCTATATGATTTAAAGTGGCATGCATGACAATCATGCTGATTTTGAATATAATTCAGCATTTTATTAATTTATATTAAAGTGGGCCAGTTTTGCACAGCTGTTTTCTTAGCAAAACAATGTGACGCATATAGTAATTTAGTCCTGTGATGGCAAAGCTGAATTCTCAGCAGCCCTTGTCACATGATTCTTCAAAAATAATATGTTTATTTGCTGCTCAAGAAACATTTCTTATTATTACATACAGTACATTCAGAAGGGTCTATACCACATAATCATAAAAGTAGCAATCATGTTTGAACAGAGGCACATATACATCATGTATATACTTTTTTGTACTAATTTAATACACCAGTTGGTCATTGAAAGTTATCAGCAGAACAATGACTCAAAAGTTGAACTGAAAAATTAACATGAATTTCAGAACTTCATTAGGGAAACAAGCCACCTACGAACCCACAAAGAAGGAAGACATGTATTCAATGCATCCACATCTCCCATTCAAACAAACCCACCAAATTTACCATAAAACATAAAACAGCAACTAGTGTGTTGGCCGGTAGGTAACTTAAGGCTACAAGCAGGGCCGTCCCAAGCATTGGGTGGGGTCCAGTGCAAAAAAGCGGAAGCGTTCCAATGTTACAGATCTGTGGGTTCGGTCCGGTCCCACCCTAAGGACAGCCCTGGCTACAAGAGAGACAGAAGGCCAGTGTCCGATGCATTAGGTCTGTCTGATCTCCCCCTGTCTGTGGAACTCCTGCCTGGCTGCGGGGTAGTGGAGTATTTTGGTAGATGACTGATAAAGAGACAATCCTCTTCCTTTTTGATCCATCGCAGCAGTTTAGTGAGTTCATTGATAGCTGATTTCTTAGTGACAAGCGGAGTAAAGCACGCATACATCTCAAACTTGCTAGTGACCTATAGAACAAGAGGGCAAGTTTAGGAAATACATATTAACTACCATTCAAAAGGTTGGGTTTGGATTTGCATGTCCCTTATGCTCACCTAGGCTACATTTATTCAATCAAAAATACAGTAAACAAATTAATATTGTAAAATATTATTACAATTTAAAATTATTGTTTTCTATTTGAATATATTTTTTAAATGTAATTTATTCCTGTGATGCAAAGCTGAATTTTCAGCATTATTTCTCCAGTCTTCAGTGTCACATGATCCTTCAGAAATCCTTCTAATATGCTGATTTGCTGCTCAATAAATGTTTTATTATTATTCTCAATGTTGAAAACAGTTGTGCTGCTTAATCATTTTGTGGAAACCATGATACTTTTTTTATGAATAGAAATTTGACATATACACTATATTGCCAAAAGTTTTGGGACGTCTGCCTTTGCATGAACTTTAATGAAATCCCATTTTTAATCCATAGGCTTTAATATAGAGTTGGCCCACCCTTTGCAGCTATAACAGCTTCAACTCTTCTGGGAAGGCTTTTCACAAGGTTTAGAAGTGTTAATGGGAATTTTTGACAATTCTTCTAGAAGCACATTTGTGAGGTCAGGCACTGATGTTGGATTAGAAGGCCTGGCTCGCAGTCTCCGCTCCAATTCATACCAAAGGTGTTCTATCGGGCAGGCCAGTCAAGTTCCTCCACACCAAACTCGCTCATCCATGTCTTTATGGACCTTTCTTTGTGCACTGGTGCGCACTGGCCAAGCCCAACCCCTGAAAAACAACCACACAACATAATCCCCCCTCCACCAAACTTTACACTTGGCACAATGCAGTCAGGCAAGACTGTTCTCCTGGCAACCGCCAAACCCAGACTCATCCATCGGATTGCCAGACAGAGAAGTGTGATTCATCACTCCAGAGAACACGTCTCCACTACTCTAGAGACCAGTGGCGGCATGCTTTACACCACTGCATCCGACGCTTTGCATTGCACTTGGTGATGTACAGCTTGGATGCAGCTGACCGGCCATGGAAACCCATTCCATGAAGCTCTCTACGCACTGTTCTTGAGCTAATCTGAAGGCCACGTGAAGTTTGGAGGTCTGTAGCTATTGACTCTGCAGAAAGTTGCATGCGCTGACCCCGCTCTATGATTTTACGTTGCCTATCACTTGTGGCTGAGTTGCTGTTGTTCCCAATTGCTTCCACTTTGTTATAATACCACTAACAGTTGACCGTGGAATATTTAGTAGTGAGGACATTTCACGAATGGACTTCACGGTACCACGCTTGAATTCACTGAGCTCCTGAGAGCGACCCATTCTTTCACAAATGTTTGTAGAAGCAGTCTGCATGCCTAGGTGCTTGATTTTATACAAGTGTGGCCATGGAAGTGATTGGAACACATGAATTCAATGATTTGGGGTGTCCCAATACTTTTGGCAATATAGTGTATTTTAAAATGTAATTTATTCCTGTGATGCACAGCATCATTACTCCAGTCTTCAGTGTCACATGATCCTTCAGAAATCATTCTAATATGACAATTTGCTGATCAATAAATGTTTTATACATATTTCAATGTTGAAAACAGTTGTGCTTCTTAATATTTTTGTGGAAACTATGATACTTTTCTTCACGAATAGAAATTTGATTTGTGACATATATACTGTGTGTGTATATATATATATATATATATATATATATATATATATATATATATATATATATATATATATATGCACACACAATAAAAATTGGAGGTCAGTTTTGATTTTATGTTAAACGTTTTAAACCCAGAACATTCTTTCAAGTATCCTGAACTACTGAAGTTGTCTTGGCACATACCCACGCCAGCAGAGTTTCTCTATCTGCAGAATGGTAGATGAGTTTAAGGGGCCGTGATGTACTGTGGATACGATTGTGCATGTTGCGATACAGATCCAGCAAACATATCCTCTCATCCTGGGTTCTGTATGCCACATCCATCTCTGGGCTTTGTGAAGTGATATAAGAAAAAAAGGCCATAATTTAGCATGCTATAGTTTGCATCATTGATTACAACACAACCATTATTCACTAAGACATGTGACCTGATCACACCACCTACATTATTACAGTGGCAGAGATGTGTCTTATGAAAACATAGACTGTCAATGCAAACCAGATGATGAAAACAGAACTGAGTTTCAGTCAATTTGAGATAGACACAGTTTAAACAGACACAGCCTGTTTTCACACATCATGTGGTTTTTGATGCTTCAATCTAATCATTCAGTTGACCATATTTGCTTGCATTTTTGCATAAAAGGCACCTCTCAACTGTGTCCACACATGGTCTGAAACATTTTAGCCATGTGATTAGCCGAATCAAGGGATTACTGTTGTAGAATTCATGGCAAAGTGGTCTAATCTTTTGCAGAATGTGGAAATCCTGGATTAAAGGCCATCATTTATCAGGATTTGAGACCCATCTGGTGTTTCTGATGGCAAAAGAACCACTGATTCAGATAAATGAGTCGAAACACTAATGATTTGTTCGTTTACTCGTGGTTTAATCCTTTTTAGTGACTCATTTCGGCTTGATGTCAACATTAAACTGCATTCACAACCCATTTTACTTCTCATAAACATGTAAATTGAATATTCAATGAGAAAAAATGTAAGCGCAAGTCACATACCAAAACAGAGATGCTTTTTGACTAAGAATCTACTTTTAGTTGTCATTATTGTCGTAGTATTTAATCAATTAAATGGCATTAAAATACTTTTAGAATATATTATAATTTAATTACTTTTATAATGCCTAGCTATTTCGCTATTGGTTAACATTATTTTTCCTGTCCATGCGGCCCAGGTGAAAAGAAAAGTAACTTCAGAGGCAGATCAAGTTGTTACATTTTCATGAAAGTAAATGAAGGCAAAACATTTTTTTAATTTGGAATAACATGCACTGGTGAATTGTGCAAAATAAGACCAGGAACGTGTTAAAGAGGACCTATTATGCTTTTACATTTTCAACTTTCCTTAGTGTGTAATGTTGCTGTTTCAGCATGAAAAAGGTCCACCACGTTACAAGTCACTCTAAAGAAAGTTATTCTCTATATCACTATAGCACTGTTTCTGAACTCCCTAAAACGCCGCCATTCTTGAGGTTTCTTCCGGGAACGAACATGTCACAATATTCCTCATTTAAATAATTCCCGCACAGGGCATACGCAAAATGAAGGGGGCGAAGCCTGGTTGAGTTTTGTTAGTAGTGTGTTGTCGCCATGTCCAAGGGACGCTGTTTTTCCACCACGAATCTAACGGATGACCAATCACAACATACTGATCCAGCCGACCAATCAGAGCACATTGCGCTTTTTGGAAGGAGGAGCTTTACAGAGACAGGAAATAAACAGAGCGTTACTGAAAGACTAGAAAGAGAGGTGCTGCAACAACAAGGTGTTTTTTTGAGGATTTAAGCATGAAAACCTATTTAGTAGACCCCAAAAACAAAATCTAGACTTAAAGGGCATAATGGGTCCTCTTAAAAAAAAATGGGTCTATTTTAATTTTATCTTTAGATTAAATGAAGCACTACAAGCTACTCACCATAAAAACTGTGGGAGCTGACGATGGTGGTCTAGCATATTTGAGGGCTTGTACAGGAAGTGCCTGAGATTAGCTACACCAATATCATCAAAACAGCTCCTCTGAGTGTTTGCCACACATTGCAAGGCATTCTGGGATGTGAAAGCTTCCTCAATTTTCCTTTTGCACTCTGCCACGGCATAAAAAGCTTCCTTATCTGTAGACAGAAGAACAAGGCATACAGTACATTCGGGAGGGTTTAGATATGCCACATAAGCATAAAAGTAGCAGTCATGATTGAACAGAGGCAGGCAGATGGGCGTCCATATCTCTCCAGCCTGAAAAGCAGAGGCCCTGATAAGGTTGAAGAGGAGATGAAGGTCACTGGGTTTTAGCCTAGCATCCTCCAGGACTGTCTTCTCCTGAACGATGGAGACAAGTCGGTTATTGACAATGAGAAAGGAACAGACCAGATTCGGGGTGGCGGCTTTCTGTAGGATGTGACTGAGAACGTCTCTGGAAGAGGATGGCAGAGGCAGGCACTGGACTGCTGACAGCATGAAGCTGGGATCAGAATCCATGACATCAAGAAGGCTGTCCAGAATCTTCTCCGAGCCAAACAACAGACGCCGTAGGTCATAGTTCTTCCGGTGCTCAAAGATGCGATTTATGCTGGCCTGCGTGAGCATGCTGACTATCTGATTATAAACATGGAGGAGCTCGCTGCGGAGCTGCTGCTCAGACTGGCGAGTGGCAGAAGCGGACACAAACACCAGAGGCCCTTTCTGCAAAAATACCACTGTGCGCTCATCTGAGAGAAACAGAGGGAAAGAACATAGTAATATTAGATGTTGTGTGTTGTCTTGATTATTTTATAGGTAAAATGACTGGTAAAAAATCTTAAATTATTTATATAGGCTAGACCCTATTTACATGCACAATTTAAAGATCCCATGTGACAGCTTGTTCAAGTTTTTGTTCAGTAATACAAGTTTTTGGAAGTTTTGCTGGGACATATTGAAGGGCTCATCTTTTTTTTTCTTTTGAAATAGACTTTTGTTTGTTATTTGCCTCATACGAAAACTTCTATGTGCTGATAAGTGTTACGTCTGTTTCTTGGTTTGAGTTGTTAGCCTGATAATTGTGCACTGCTCCCAGTTCAGTTTCCTTTGTCCCTCTTCTGTTGACATAGTGTTTGATTTGCCCTCATGTGTCTCACCAGTGTGTCTAGTTAATTATCTATGTGTATCTTGATTTTCTTGTCTCTACTGTGGTTGTTTTGTTTCCCATGTTTTTGTTTCTAGATTTCCTGAGGAAGTGTAATTTTGAGTTTATTCTGATTAAAAGTTACAGCTTGTAATATATATAATATATATATATATCATTGTAAAAAAAAAGTTGCTGCATTACATTTTTAAGTACAATCAACTTGGATGTCAAGTAAAAATTAACTTATTTTGATTATATATTTTTAAAGAGGCCACAGCCACCAGGGAATACCGTTTCCATGAAAGGGTGTACATTTATCTGCAACAATAAGTAGGTGGTACGTGTAACATCCACATGAATTGCAGGACCCAAGACTTCCCAGCAGAACATTGCCCATAGCATCACACTGCCTCGGCCGACTTACCTTCTTCCCATAGTGCACCCTGATGTCATGTGTTTCCCAGGTAAGTGACACACACACACCCGGCAATCCACATGATGTAAAAGAAAACGTGATTCATCAGACCAGACCACCTTCTTCCATTTCTCCGTGGTCCAGTTCTTATGCTCACGTGCACACTGTTGGCGCTTTCGGTGGTGGACAGGGGTCAGCATGGGCACCCTGACTGATCTGCGGCTATGCAACCGCATATGTAACAAACTGCAATGCACTGTGTATTCTGACAACTTTCTATCAGAACCAGTGTTAAAGTTGGGGTAAGTACTTTCTGGTAACCGATGTTGATATTTCAAATCACCAAAACAAACACGCCCTATTTTGATAGCTCCACCCCACACATACGCAACTATGGCGGAATCTGTGTGTTACTATGGTAATCCAGGTCGAATGTTCAATAAAAAAGTAATCCCTTCCATCCCAAAAACACAAACAGTTCTCATGAACAACTCGATAACACGAGCACGACAGTCCAACTAACGAACATATTACAATTATGACAAGATTAGAGGGTTATATCGATCACGAAAAGAGGAACCAAAGGAAACAAACATATATTAGGAGTATATTATCAACACACTTTGAGAGCTGACGCTTGAAACAGACAGTGAGGAGGAGGTTTAGACGCTTCAGGCTTATACGGTGTGGAAATGAATGGGTCTTTATCATCGCTGAAGTGAACGACAATACGATCGCAAATGGACAAACAAGTGAACATGACACATGAGCATATTCAAGCAAAAGCCAGAATATATTAGTTCTGTGAAACAAAACAAAACCAATGTTACACGCCTATCGAGAAGAAATAAAGCAACCTCGGCCTTCCCGTTCCTTGAGTTCTCTCCAGTTGGGAAGCTGATACTTCTTGCCTGATCGTAAGCCTTCTTTTGTTCCACAGACATCTTCGACTTTAGTTTTTTATCTGCCATCTCCCTCTTTCTACCATCTATCTGCCATCTCTCTCTTTCATTTCTCTTTTTCTGTCATTGCTCAGCTAATGTCCGTTCAGTTGTGGCACTGCTCAGGTGTTATGAGAGCCCAGGTTGCTCTGATAGTGGCCTTCAGCTCTTCTGCATTGTTGGGTCTGGCATATCGCATCTTCCTCTTCACAATACCCCATAGATTTTTTATGGGGTTAAGGTCAGGCGAGTTTGCTGGCCAATTAAGAACAGGGATACCATGGTCCTTAAACCAGGTACTGGTTGCTTTGGCACTGTGTGCAGGTGCCAAGTCCTGTTGGAAAATGAAATCTGCATCTCCATAAAGTTGGTCAGCGGCAGGAAGCATGAAGTGCTCTAAAACTTCCTGGTATACGGCTGTGTTGACCTTGGACCTCAGAAAACACAGTGGACCAACACCAGCAGATGACATGGCACCCCAAACCATCACTGACTGTGGAAACTTTACACTGAACCTCAAGCAACGTGGATTGTGTGCCTCTCCTCTCTTCCTCCAGACTCTGGGACCCTGATTTCCAAAGGAAATGCAAAATTTACTTTCATCAGAGAATATAACTTTGGACCACTCAGCAGCAGTCCAGTCCTTTTTGTCTTTAGCCCAGGCGAGACGCTTCTGATGCTGTCTGTTGTTCAAGAGTGGCTTGACACAAGGAATGCGACAGCTGAAACCCATGTCTTGCATACGTCTGTGCGTAGTGGTTCTTGAAGCACTGACTCCAGCTGCAGTCCACATTTTTGAATGGGTTTTGTTTCACAATCCTCTCCAGGGTGCGGTTATCCCTATTGCTTGTACACTTTTTTCTACCACATCTTTTCCTTCCCTTCGCCTCTCTATTAATGTGCTTGGACACAGAGCTCTGTGAACAGCCAGCCTCTTTTGCAATGACCTTTTGTGTCTTGCCCTCCTTGTGCAAGGTGTCAATGGTCGTCTTTTGGACAACTGTCAAGTCAGCAGTCTTCCCCATGATTGTGTAGCCTACAGAACTAGACTGAGAGACCATTTAAAGGCCTTTGCAGGTGTTTTGAGTTAATTAGCTGATTAGAGTGTGGCACCAGGTGTCTTCAACATTGAACCTTTTCACAATATTCAAATTTTCTGAGATACTTAATTTGGGATTTTCCTTAGTTGTCAGTTATAATCATCAAAATTAAAAGAAATAAACATTTGAAATATATCAGTCTGTGTGTAATGAATGAATATAATATACAAGTTTCACTTTTTGAATGGAATAAGTGAAATAAATCAACTTTTTGATGATATTCTAATTATATGACCAGCACCTGTATATTGGGTATAAGATTTTATTCCAACACTCTTATGTTCACCAAGGTTGCATACATTTTTATCAATAATACAGGAATATTGTGTAAAATTATTTTAATTTAAAATAACTCTTTTTTATTTTATTATATTGTAAAATATAATTCATTCCTGTGATGGCAAAGCTGAATTTTCAGCATAATTACTCCAGTCTTCAGTCCTCCAGAAATCCTTCTTATATGCTGATTGGGTGCATTTATTTGAAATACAAATCTTTTGTAACAGTGTAAAAGTCTTTATTTGTGATCAAATTAATGCTGAACAAAAATATAAATTTATTTTTTTTTAAAACTTGTACTGACTCAGAACTTTTGAATTGTAGTGTATACAGTATATTTAAGAAATTAAATACCTAAAATCACTATTTTATATCATTTATATAATATATCAAATATTTGTGTTATGTTGTCACAGAATAAATACTGTACATTTTAAATGTAAATGTGATAACTTCTTTGTGTCAACTTGTTTATGCACATTTGTTCCTAAACTAATGTACTGCAAAGAACTACTTTATTTTTCAAAGACAACTATCAGACTTAAAACCTATATGATGGTGGATCTCACCTGAAAATATAGATTGAATTGTGTTGCCTCCAGCCTGGACAAAGGAGACCAGTGCCATCATAACGCCCATAGTGGAGGAGAGGGCCTCCTCGTTGCCATAGCGCGAGTAGATAGGTTTACCTGCTTCACTCAGCACAAACACATGTTTCCTGTGTTGCCTCCAACTCTCTGACATTATATCTTCATTCCGATAAGATGGATCTGGGACATCCTCAACACAACCTGCCGAAGGGGCCTTTTTCTGCCCGTTGAGGTTCACCTGGGCCAAGCAAGATGGAAACTCACCAGAATCCTCTATTAAGGTGTTCTCAGGTTGAAACTCACAGCTTCCTCTATTCTCGCTTCTGTGCATGTTGTCTCTTTCTCATTTCCCTCAAAGTGAAATTTTTCTGGACTTGGTGTTCTTTTAAGGGTGCAAACGCTTGTTCTATTGATGTCACACAATGGATCTCTGTGGCTCTCCATTACTCAGAGGTATCACATGATGCCTCGGGATCAGAGAACGGTTAAAACTGTGTAATAGGATGAACATGCTTAATTTCTTGCTGAAAGAACTGCTAGGGGCCAGTTGCATAAAAATAGCCCCTAAGTTAAGACTGTGATATAGGCTATATGATATATATAAATTCTATTTAAAATATGATAAAAATGTATAAAATTAAAAAAGTCCATGTATAAAATAAAAGTTGAATGCTACCACATGACAATTCACAATTGTTCAAACAACATCACAATTAACATCAAAACCATAATAACCATTTAACCATTGTTTATGACATACACCTAACTAACATTAGCCTACTAGTGTGAGTCTTTTGTAATAAAATTCAAAACTGTAAAAAAATCTTGTTAATATCCTGTTAATATCTCAATAAGCGCTTTTTTGTGTGAGTATTAGGCTATTTAGGAGGAAGCTGTGGTTGACTTGTTACTACAAGTTGGTTTGGGTTTAAATTAAAGCAGGCAGACCAGTTCACCATGTGGAAGTTCCTACTTATAAGTTTGGAAATCGCAATTGTGACAAACGTGATTGTGGTCAATAGTTGGACAATAGTTCTCTTTCTTTTTCACTTTAATAATAGACGGCAAGGATTTTAGCTCTACTGTAACATATTGAAGAGCAAATGTGTCTGTGGTAACCTAATCGACGATTTGTCTGTTTTTTTATTATTATTATTATTGTAATAGCGTTCTCGTGCTGCCACAAATGATGATGGGAAATGTAGGCTAGTTTATTCACAAGCTAAAATGAGAGAATTGTACTTTCTCCCTTTACCGCTTCACAGGTGAGGTTCTGACCGCTGATTGGCTGGAATGATAAGGTGGGCTTGGCGACGGCTGATGATTGACAGAACGCCGTACATGAAGGTGACCAACAAAAACGTCAGCGGGAGAAACTTCCCTGTCAGTTTTACTGCCCTGATAAGTTTACCAAAACGGAAACAGGGCAGAGTTTGCTGTTAAATGATCATATAGACGAAGAAAGTACAGTGAGTCCAGTAAGTTACCAAAAAAGATGCTGAGAGTGATTTTATGGTGATGGAAACGCACCTGTTGAGGTTCGTGGAGCGGGTTCGCTGTTTGTCCGATCATGACAGCAGTGGAGACCAACTCATCTCCACCGAGTTCAACGTAAGTCTTAAACTTTATACCTCCTTTTTTAGTTAAATATATAATTAACAATGCCTTATATTCCTTACCAGATGATATCAGTTCAAACAGTACCATAGTATTACTATGTTTTTGGATATTGTCATGTTATGTACATTGGACGTAAAACCACACTTGTCAAAATGTCATTGTTCTTTGTGTATACCAGTATACCTCAGTATTTACTATAGTTTAACAATTTGCTGTAGTATAAATTAACAAAGTGTAGTAAATGCTATAATATAAAAAAACTAAGTAATACAATTTACTGTAGTATATTTGTATGGTTAAAAAACACTATAGTATTTACTAGAGTAATTTTACTATAATATACTATAGTATTTTTTTCATGGTGATATCATGGTACAGTGATGGGAATACCATACTTTGGTACATGCTACATGTCACTCTCAGGTAAAACATTTTTTTAACCATTTTACAATGGTATTACCATAGTACTTTGTAAGTGGAGTGCTGTATATGTAGTGTGTAGATACCATGGTAAATGAATATGGAAGTCATTAATTTCCATTTTCAAAGTACCACCACTGTATCATTGCATTGCATGTTATTTAGGCATTATACCATGGTAATGCCATGTATTTTCAGGATAGCAGTATTTGAAGTACCTTGGAGTACCATATGTAAATACCATGGTATATGATTATTGTAATCAAAGTTGCATGGAATTACCATCATATACTGAATCTTCACTATACCGTGGTACCATCAGAGTATGTTTTTTTGTAAATATCAATATATGGACATTTCTAACTACATGAATGTGCTTTAGTTTTTAATTTTGTTACTAATTTTATGAGTGAAAGTTAGTTTTCCTGTAGTGTTAAATATCTTTTATCCAACCGCTTATTTTTTTTTCTTTGCAAAAGAGTTAATGACTGAGTAACAGTAAACAGAAGTGAAAGATCTAACTGCTGATTCCACTCAAGCTTTTTTCATTTCAGAAGCTTAAAGGTGCAGTGTGTAATATTTATGAGGATCTATTACCAGAAATGCAATATAATATACATAACTATGTTTTCAGTGGTGTATAAAGACCTTACATAATGAACCGTTATGTTTTTATTACCTTAGAATGGGCCATTTCTATCTACATGCACCGCGGGTCCCCTCACAGTGAAATTGCCAAATCGCCATGTTTCTACAGTAGCCCTAAATGGACAAACTGCTCTACAGAGCGCTAGCTACTCTCTGTTGTCTCAGACGATGACATTTTTGCCCTGTGTCGGCCACCGTACCATATTTTAATCCAAAAATCTTACATATTGTGCCTTTAATGTTTTCTCTAACGTTCGCATAACCAAGAAAAAAGTTTTTTAACATTTAAAAAAACTGGATGTTTCAGAAATGTTTTCATAAATTAATAGGAACATTAGCTGGGAAGAGGATTATGCTTGCATTTAGTGCACTTTACATACTACAAACCTTATATACTACTGGACAATTTACTGTCCTGTTTTGATGTGAGAGCCAGAACATCATATACCATAGCCTACGTTATATATATATATAGAGAGAGAGAGAGAGCTCCAAATATAATGTTTAAGACATTCATGTTCCCTGCCAGTGAACTTTAATAATCTAAAATCATGATTCTCTTTCACTTAACAAGGGGTTCGCTGTTACATTCTAGTGTGGTTACAATGAGACCAACATTTTACAGAAGTATCTGTTGCTTTTTGACTCATTTGGCTGCATTAGTGAA
Organism: Rhinogobio ventralis; assembly: GCA_039654625.1. NCBI lineage: Eukaryota > Metazoa > Chordata > Actinopteri > Cypriniformes > Gobionidae > Rhinogobio > Rhinogobio ventralis. Next base: position 32,334,474 of record CM077211.1, read on the forward strand.
AGTAAGAGGGCATTTGTGAGAAGCACAATCTACAGTTCCTCATTGAGTTTCTTGGTTATTAACTTGGGGCAGCATTCAGAGACAGAAGATGAAGTGTCTGTGGAAAAAAAAAAAAACACTTGCGACTCTAGTGTTTGTGGTAAAGGGGACAGAAATATTTGGTGATGCTCTGTGGCTTCTTTGACAAAGACACAACCAAGAGCAACGTGTTGAAAAATTAGGCATGTGAGATGATCTCTTCTGCTTTTAGGGGGTGGAAGTAAAACAGATAGCAGTTTTAGTCATTAGTGTGGCTGCCTCTATTTACAGATAGTCATAACCTGTCTGTTTGCCTGCGATGAGTTGAAGGATTTCCGCTAGCAACTCCTAGGCCTGTTTCACACATACTCCATTTGCAGTGCATATACGATGCACATGTTAACAGGATAGGGCATTCACACTGCACATGAATGCTGCGCAACAAGTGCATTGCAGAATCGGTGCTGTGAAGCAGTGCACAATGGCCACTTGCTGCTTCCACAACGCTTCCACACTGCATACGAACTGGATACACGCTGCATGTGGATCATGTGTGAAACAGGAATGCATGAACAGATCAAAAGTATACCTTGAATGCAATGCAAAACACTTTGCATAAAAACACATCTGCTAAATGCATGAATGTACTGTAAATGAGGGCTGTAAAAAAAAAAATCAAATTTCTAATCGTGATTACAATTACAGATGCCACAATTATGTAATCGGCTATCGCTTAAAGGCGCAATTACAAAAAAAGTCCACTTACATAATTCTGCATGCTTTAAGATGTGTTTTTTCTTTCTTTCTTTCTACAGGTTAAGGTTTTTTTTTCCATTGTTTTAATTTTAGTTTTAGTATAACATTATAATACCATGCGTATTTGTACTTTTTTATTATTTAAAAAATAAATTAAACCAATGTATAGTTGACATTTGAGGCTTACTACTATAGAAAAGCAATCAAAGTTTTTCAGGAAGAATGTTTTCAGCTTATTTTCATATAATAATATATAGAACTGCAATACATTGCAATACATTTTCATGGGAATAATCGACAAGTATGATTTTTTGTCATAATCATGCAGCCCTACTGTAAATGCATAAAGTTAATGTTATACTTGAGGTTTCAGTATGTTTGGTCATAATAGCATAATTAATAGTGTTAAGTTGGGTTTGATCTTGAATGTTTTTTTTACAAACCACATTTTTTATGGCTGATATGAGCTGTTTAAAGGAATCCACCATAGCATAATAAGCAACAGGACGCCACCTTGTGGTCAGATGGTGCGACCTAACAACATCCTACTAAAATGAGTCTCATGCCTGTTTCCCCCTCATACAATTTTGATCTCATACCTGTGTGTTTTCTCTTTCCTTTCAGCTTATACGACAGAAAAGTGGATCACTGAAAGAGGATTTTGGCCTGACCACTGCGGCTGGAGAAATAAAAAAAAATGTGAAGAAAAACCGCTATAGGGATATTCTTCCCTGTACGTAGTCTTTTCACAGAAGGTTTCTTTTAATTATAGTAAAGGGTATTTCTAGGTAAAACAGTTTATCTATTTAAATTCAATGCAATTCATACCATTCAACTGTTATAATAAATCTGTGTTTGCCGATAACATGGACATAACCTTTATTGTTTTTACAACATACACATTTTATTAAAAGTTAAAGTGCAATTCAATTAGTCCTGCAGTGAGACTGATTTATATATATATATATATATTATTACAAATATATATTTAATATAGTTAATATGTTGATATGCAGTCAAAAAAGCTGCTTGCATAATTTTACAATAAACATGTTGTCAGGGCTTAACAATAATGATTTTTCTGCTGGCCCAGTCAGACCAGTATTTTCACTGGTCCCTCCACAAACTATATTACATTTATTTCCATGAGCGTGTGTGTGTGTGTTTGCTATAGTGTATTATGTTTTAAGCAATAATAATTAATAATACATTGTACAACCTCAATATAACTCCATGACACATATAAATTAATAAACGCACTTTGACAGAAAAAAATTGCATATATGGTGTTTTATATTATTGTGCAATTTTTTTATAAAAAAAAAAAATGTTTACTGATGCTAAGACTAACACATTTTGTGTATTAATATATTACATACTTTAATATCCTATCAGCATCTGACAGTGAGTTTAGATCTCATCAGCCTTGAAATATTAGTGATTCACAGTTTCTCTCAGTATGACAGAATAATGCGCCAAAGTTATTTTACATCATTCTCTGTCACATCTGTCAAAACATGCCTCCTATAGTTATAGTCCTGGTTTTTTAGCATTGCAATGCCAAAAACATGTCATAATATTTCATAATTGAGTCTCCACAATGTGTTGCCTGATAAATTATTATGAGTTACTCACACTGATGAGAGGCAAAGTGTGCAAATCCATTGTTTTTTTGGGGGGGTTTTTTGTATTCCAGATGATCAGACCAGAGTCTGTCTAACTCCAACCACATCTGAATATGACTCTGATTATATTAATGCCAGCTTCATCAAGGTACTGCAGCATTTTAACTTCTTATCAGGAGCATCATGCTCTTTTTTGTGATAGGCGAAATAATGTGACCAAAAAAAGCTTTTTAAGAACGTAGTAGTTCATTTTATACTGTATGTGTAAGACACATTGCTGTAGTGGTAGCCCAGATATTTTTTGAAGCATAGATAGATAGAAATTCTTTTTGTTGTATTATTATCATTTTCCATATTTTTCCCCACTAGGGAGCTGCTAAGAACAAGATGTATATCGCCACCCAAGGCCCTTTGAGCAGCACAGTGGTTGATTTCTGGCGTATGATTTGGCAAAACAATGTAAAGGTGATGATAATTACGCATTATATCTTCAATGCATAATTGTATTGCTTTTTTAAACTATTTCCACTTTTTAAAGTCTGGTCTGGTCTGTTCTGTTTTTGTTTTTTTGTTAGGTCATAATCATGGCTTGTAGAGAGATTGAGTTGGGGAAGGTAATGTTTATATTTCCTTTGTTGTTGTGTCATACGCTTGTCATTTTCTTGGCATCTACTGTTTTAACAACCTCTCTGTTGTTTAGAAAAAATGTGAAGTTTACTGGTCGTCAACCACAGACACATCCACTTTTGGTCCCTTTACTGTCTCAAATGTAAGTGTTTTCTGTGCTCCTCAACAATGAACAGTGTGTGCAATTCAACAGTTTAGTCTAAGATACAGGATGCTAATCTTTCACAACAGTTCCTTTTGATGTTATCTCCATGCTTCATGAAAGTTTTGTCAGTTTTTTGTCAGCGGTTTGATGCAAAGTGTAAGCAAGGCTTGCAAGGCCCCACAATACGAAGTTCTTCTGATTACTGTAATTTTTGTCTTTAGTTTGAGGAGTTGCGACCAAATGAGGAAGTCATTGTTCGGACGTTGGTGGTAAAATATTGTGACGTAAGTCGTGTCTCCAGTGTGTCATTAGTAGATATGATTTAGATCTGATGTAATGTCATTGTTTATACGCTGCCTGGCCAAAAAAAGTCGCGGTTTGGATTTAAATAGGCAAATGCTTAAGAGTCTATGATTGGATCATTATTGCAGTGATTATTATGTCTCTAGCATGTTATATGTTTGGCAACAGTTCTTCTAACCCTAACTGATGGAGTGTGTAGCTTTTCATTTTTTAAATAACCATGTAGAAAGACACATCATGTAACAATAACAAGAAATGTTGTGATGTTATTTCCATCAAGAGTTGCATCAATTTTTGGTCAAGATCTTGTATTGACAATGCAAGGTCCAGAAAAGTAGTAAAGACATCGTTAAAATAGCCCATGTGACTACAGTGGTTCAACCTTAATGTTATGAAGCAACGAAGCAACAAAAATAACGACTTTATTCAACAATTTCTTCTCTTCCTTGTGAGTCTCCGACGCTGTTCATGTGAGCACCACGACGCATGTGTGTGGTGCTGACACAGGAGCTGGCCAATAATGAACTAGCGTTCTGACGTAGAACCCGGAAGTGCTGCACTGACTGTGTTTACAACGTGAACAGCGTCAGAGACTGACATGGAAGAGAAGAAACTGTTTAATAAAGTCATTATAGTCACACTGACTACTTTAACAATGACTTTACTATCTTTCTGGGCCTTAAAAGCAGTGATTACGATGCAGTCTATGTGGGATCAGCTAGCTCTCGGATTTCATCCAAAATATCTTAATTTGTGTTCCGAAGATGAACGAAGGTCTTACGGGTTTGGAACGACTTGAGGGTGAGTAATTATTGACAGAATATTCATTTTTGGGTGAACTAACCATTTAATGTCTGGACTCAGAGGTGTGAAAAGGATTCTTCATGCTCCCTCCCAACCATTCTTTCACAATTTGAGCCTGATGAATCTTGAGATTGTCATCCTGGAATATGGCCACGATGTGTCTTCCTACATGGTTGTTTAAGAAGTAAAAAGCTACACACTCCACCAGTAAGGTTTAGAAGAACTGTTGCCAAACATATAACATGCTAGAAACAAAATAATTACTGCAGTAATGATCCAATCATAGACTCTTATGCATTTTCCTAATTAAATCCAAACAGCGACTTTTTTTTTGGCCGGGCAGTCTCTCACCTATATATACAGTATACTGGTGAGAGAGTTTTAAGGTGAACTGTTTCTTTAAGAGTGTTTCTATTTAAAGAAAATCTGTCAAACCACAAAATTGAGTGTCTTGTAAAACACTGTTTGCTCTGAAACGGTTCCAAAAAAGGAACCTCTAAAACCATCTCAGTGTGTAATGTTTCCTGTTTTAGCTCATTTCAAACATTGTAATTTGGTGTAGAAACCGTAATTCATTCAGAGGTCAAAACTCGCCATCTTTTCCACACAGGAAATTCGTAGAGTGTCTCATTTCCAGTATACTGCCTGGCCGGACCACGGAATTCCAGACATGCCGGATGGCATTCTGGATATGATGGAGTTGGCTCGCCAAAAACAGAGCAACCAGACGGACCCTGTAGTGATCCACTGCAGGTCTGTATCATACACACACAGCCATCTCTGTGTTTTTCTGTGCCTCTGACAAATGACCCATCTGCCCATGAAAATTCATCAGGTCGAGTCCGTCCGTGTTGTTAGGGTGCAGCAGGGGCCGGCCTGTGTTCCTCTGATTCCATGCATTTTAATGGCACCATTTAAATGAAGTGAGACATGTTAAATATTCAGCACCTGATGTGGCGCTGGAAAAGCCAGTTAACTTCCAGACTTCAGCACAGATTCACTCATTACCCCCTCTCTATATACATGAGAGAGGCTCTGTCCGACAATATGGCCCATAATTCCCCCCGTGACCCTCTGAACCGAGACTCAGGGGGAGAATGGATCATATCATGATATGGAAATGTGACGGCTTCTCCTGCTTTACAGTGCCGGCTGCGGTAGAACCGGGGTCATTTGTGCTGTGGACTATGTCAATGATCTACTACTGACAGAGGTATTAACATCATAACCAACAAAAATGTATATGTATGTACAGTGTTTGAAGGTAATGCATACGGTGTATATATATATATAATAATATTAACACTATAAATTACTATAAATTCCCTTGTTTGAGGTGTACCATAAAGCTTACATGATAACATTTTGGTAATACTTGTTTAACTGTCCGTCATTTATTTATTTGCCAAACAACGTTAATTTTCTTCAAATCCGCCATTTACGGAGGGTTTGGGTTAAGCGGAATCCACAGCAGCTTTGGTGCCTATGCTGTGTTGTTATGTATCGTCATCACTGTCCCGTGTTCTCATTGGTTTGCTGGCATATGGGGAATTTAATGCACAGGGTAAGCTGTGAGCGGATGGAAAAATGTGCTGCTGCTGCCAGATCTCAAAAATCACAGAAAATCACATTTTATTTGATATTAGACTAAATCAAATGGGGGGAAAAATCATAACTGAAACAATCTTCATAGTTTTTCATTGTCTCCTTAGGGATTGTTCTTAATGAACTTATAAACTGTTAAAGACCTGGTGTAAGTAGACCTACTGTAACTATCTGGGATTGTTTATCGATAGTTTATGCATTTGTTAAAGTCATCCATTATTCCTTATTTCAAATTATTTTTTAAGAGTAATTGTTTTTTTATTTATTATACTTATTATATTTATAATAGGATAGTAATATTATATTTTTAATTCTTAATATAAAAAATACTTTTATACATTTAAATTGACACTTCAATGTTGTTTTTTATTTCTTGTTTCATATAGTTGCTGATGCGCTGTACCGTTTAAAGGAACACGTCTACTTTTTGGGACTTTAGCTTATTCACCGTATCCCCCAGAGTTAGATAAGTCCATACATACCATTTTTATCTCTGTGAGTGCCATAACTCTGTCTGATGCACCCACCGCTAGCCTAGCTTAGCACAAAGACTGGAGGTAAATGGCTCCAGCTAGCCTACTGCTCAATAAGTGACAAAATAACGCCAACATTTTCCTATTTACATGTTGTGATGTGTATAGTTGCACGCACAGAGATAAAAATGGTATGTATGGACTTATCTAACTCTGTGGGATACAGTGAATAAGCTAAAGTCCCAAAAACTCGGTGTGTTCCTTTAAATGTGAAGTATGTAGTTTTTGCGACAATAGTGCCACCTAGCAGAATTCCAAAAATACAGCATATTTTGCAAACGTGCTTAAATATGAAGGCATGTCCCAACAGGTAAAAGTAAATTTCAATAAAAGGTCCAAACTTTTAACTGTTCTGCTATATATATATATATATATATATATATATATATATATATATATTTATATGTGTGTGTGTATGGAGGGTTCTGAAATATACATGCATATTATGCATTATTTTATTCTCAGCAAATACAGGAGGATTTTAATATCTTGGACCTGGTGTTAGAGCTCAGAAGACAGAGACCTTCAGCGGTGCAGACCAAGGTAACCTCTAAACCTGATTTATTTGCATGGCACAGATAATGGAAAGCATCTACAACTTAAGTTCTTCAACTACAGTTGCAAGAAAAAGTATGTGAACCGCTTGCAGAATCTGTGAAAATTCGATTAATTTTAACAAAATAAAAGAGATCATACAAAATGCGTTATTTTTTGTTTAGTGCTGTCCTGAATAATATATTTTACATACAATTTTTTTTTACATATAGTCCACAAGACAAAAAAATAACTGAATTTATTAAAATGACCCATTCAAAAGTTTATGAACCATTGATTCCTAATACTGTGTGTCGTTCCCTGGATGATCCACGGCTGTTTTTTTGTTTTGTGATGGTTGTTCATGAGTCTCTTGTTTGTCCGGAGCAGTTAAACTCTTTTCACACTGAGAACAACTGAGGGACTCAAACACAACTATTAAAAAAGGTTCAAACATTCACTGATGCTCCAGGAGGAAACACGATGCATTAAGAGCCGGGGGGTGAAAACTTTTGAATGGGATGAAGAGGTCCAAATGTTTCCTTTTTTTATTTATATATACATTTAGAACTGTCCTTCAGAAGCAACAGAAGATATTTACATGTTTCCCGGAAGCTCTTAATGCATCGTGTTTCCTCCTGGAGCATCAGTGAATGTTTGAACCTTTTTTAATAGTTGTGTTTGAGTCCCTTAATCGTCCTCAGTGTGAAAAGATGGATCTCAAAATCATACAACCACTGCTGACGAGGGTTCAAATATGAAAAAGATGCTGGAAAACTGAAGAATGTGCAGGACCTGGAGGATTTTTCTGAAGAACATTGGGCAGTTTAACTGCTCCGGACAAACAAGAGACTCATGAACAACCATCACAAAATGAAAAAAACAGCCGTGGATCATCCAGGGAACGACACACAGTATTAGGAATCAAGGGTTCATAAACTTTTGAATGGGTCATTTTAAGAAATTCAGCTAATTTTTTGTCTTGTGGACTATGTAAAAAATTGTTTTATGTAAAATATCTTATTCAGGACACAACTAAATAAAAAATAACATGCATTTTGTATGATCTATTTTTATTTAGTTAAAATTAATAACATTTTCACAGATTCTGCAAGCGGTTCACATACTTTTTCTCGCAGGTGTATATTTGAACCTTCTGCCCATTAAAGCAGCTCAAGCTATGTTTTTATCTAATCCGAGCACATGGACAGGCCCTGTCTGTCCTATTCCACAACACCATGTGAATTCCTGATGTCAAGTGTCATGTTTATGTGAATCTCCTCAGGAGCAGTATGGATTTGTCTTTCATACAGTTGCTCAGATGTTTCAGAAGGTCTTGCAGGTGAAAAACATGACTACAGAGGTAAGACACGCACTGCTGCTCAAAAGATTTTTTAATTGAAAAAAATATATATTTCTGTTTAGCAAGGATGCATTAAATTGACAAAAATGACAGTAAAGACATTTATAATGTTATAAAAGATTTCTATTTTAAATAAATGCTGTTCTTTTGAACTTTCTATTCATCAAAGAATACAAAAAAATATTAAGGTAAAAAAAATATTGTCATTATTAACATTTATAATAATAAGAAATGCTTCTTGAGCACCAAATCATCATATTAGAATGATTTCTTAAGGATGATGTGACACTGAAGACTGGAGTAATGATGCTGAAAATTCAGCATTTCCATCACAGGAATAAATTGCATTTTAATATGTATTTAAATAGAAAAACATTTATTTTAAGTTGTAATTTATATTTGACAATATTTTTATGTTTTTATTGTATGTTGGATCAAATAAATTCAGCCTTGGTGACTTTCAAAAACAAAACAAAAATTCAGACCCCAAACTTTTGAACAGTAGTGTAACTAAATCAAATTTAGGGATAGTTAAAGATAAAGGGATGGTTCGTTTCTAACATTACTATCATTATTTACTCACTTACATGTCATTCAAAACCTGCATGATTTTCTTTAATACTTTCATACTATACATACATACAAAAGTATGAAGGTAGTCCATATGACTTGTGCAGTATATTCAAAGCCATCTAAATTAATATGACAGCTTTTAGTGAGGAGCACACTGAAATTTAAGTTGCTTTTCATTGATAATCTTCCCTTCTGCCATAGTGCTGAAATTCACTTTTAAATACATTCAAACATGGCACTTGAATAACATCAAACTGTCCGCCATGTCCTCATACTGAGCTGTCATAGACTTGGAATATAGAACATAAGTCATATGAACTAATTTATTGGTGCCTTGGTGTTTTTTGTCCTGATAGGTCCACCTGATCCATGTCTAACAGCTATTACTTAATGTTCTTGTTCCGGGTGATGTACTAATGTTCCAGTGCTTGTGATTATAGGTTAAATAGATTGTAGTTGATCCGTGATCCGCACGACCATGGTTGGGCACACATGTATTCTGCAGATTAATTGCTAAGTTTCACCTTGAATTTGGGATTCGAGCGCTGTTATCTGTGCGCTCGGAAATAGATTCCCCTTTCGCATCTCCATGCAATGAACAGACACATACACACAAAATTATGCCAAAATACCAGTCGCCACAAGTATTCTCGTAAACAGTCAGTTGTGTCTTAAGTGAACGTAAACAGTTGAGAAAGTAATCAGATTTGTATCATTATATTGGATCTGTGCATCTGTGCTTAAAGTGTGCCTCAAGTAATAAATGGAAAGCAAACTCCCTCCCCCACCATGTATATTTTTATTATTATTGTTATCAATAACCGTAATATGTATATCCGAACCGTGAGTTTTGTAATCGGTTGAATCACTACTTGTGGTTACATTTTGCTGATGTTTAGAAGGTGGATGTTCTTTGAGACAAAATAACAATTTCTGTTCGTTGTCATCATAGGTAAAAAAAGAAAAGAAAAAAAAAAGTCTATAATTTTGTCTGATTGTTGTTTAAAATGAAATCTCTCTGCCATTGTATCTCCCATTTTTACATCATTTTCATTGTATCTTGTTTTACTTCCTCAAGACCTTGAGCCCTGAGCTTTAAAAGGCAGTTTAGCAGGAAACGTGCTCGCTGTGTGCTTCCTCTATTCAAATGCTCAGGCATCTTTCAACAGTTTAACACGGATGCTCTGTGTAGCTGCTCTCCCACACAGTGTATGTATTTCACATTTTGTTTGTCTTTTTTTATATTGGAAACACAAGACTTCGACCTCTCTGTACATCAGTGCGGTTCCGCCAAAGGCTTCATTGAAATCAGGATCATTAGGCAGCTTCAGCGTATCCTCTAAAACACGGTAAGACCACAAATGACCCTCATTTACAAATTTCTAACCCCTTTTGACTGTTTGCGGATGTCTGTGATTAAAATCAGTGGTGGCAACACAGTCAGAGGCCAGTTTGAGAATGACAACAGCGCAAATCTGCTAACTACGGTGCCGTGCGTCACACAGGTGGACTCAGCCAAGACGCAGCTCTTAATGCATCGTGTTATTGTTGGTTCTGTCTCACACACCACAGGGAGCAATTTGAACTTTTCTTGTCTAACACGTAACTACATCAGAGTTAATCTCATGAGTCATCGATAGCTGGATATATATTTCTTTGCACAGTGGCATTTCTGCTTTGCATACAGATGAATATGACTTTTGTAATGAATTTTGATACAAAGATGTGAATATTTTGCATGAATGCATGCTCAGATTATACAGAGCATTTAATCATTTTTAAGTCACTGTGTTCTGTTATTGCATAAATAACATATTTCTTAAGATATATTGAATGCAAATGTGACAGTTGGTCATTATACGTTGCTGTAAATGGGGTCCCACAATACACCAATGTATTCAAGACACCCAGAGCAAAATGTGAGTGAGCTACTAGTCTTACATCACTGTATAATCTAATGCAATCTACATTGTCACAAATACCCACTGATTTATAAACTAGCAATGCAATTGACATGCTAGTGACCGCATCTCTTCCCCATAATGAGGATTATATTATGACTAGATTCTTGCTTTTTTTGTGGTTGCTTGTCTGTGCAAAAATGTCCGCTGTGTTGCTAGATGCAACTGCAAGCCTTTAACAGCAAGTCCTTGCATTTCTCTTTTCATTTTTTTTTAATCGTCCAATAAGTAAGAAAGATCGCAGAATGCCCCTAATAAGTGTACTTTATGCTGCTTTAGATCAAATATGTACAATTATATGCTAAATGTAGGGCAAGGACTTGGTTCTATGCATTGGTTGTTGATGTAACCCCTTCGGTTCTGCTAGCACTGCTCTGAGCGGGATTCGTATCCCCGTTTCCGGCATGGGATTGGGCGCGCTAACAAGGCGCTATAAACTGTTAATTAATTAGCATAATAATAATAATAATAGCCTATTAAGTGAATAATTTAACATCATTGCATTCTTTTTATAACTAAAATATATTTAGACATTCAACACGTAATTTAACACGTAATTACATTAAAGATAATTGTGAATACATTTAGGGCAAGTGCAAATGAGTGTATAAAGGTGCTAATACATAAACTAGTACAGACATTAATGGTCATTATAATGTAGTTCAAACAGCATTTATCATAGCATGGTTTTGCATGGAATTGTAAACGGGGACTAAAGAGAGTGCCTATTAAAAGTAATTTGAGCCAATGGGATCGCATTGGGTCCTAATGGAGATCCGATTCATCACCACACCGGCATGGGAGGCGGGCGAGCTAACAAGGTTAGAGACCGCAGTCTCTAGCATCAATCACTAGTGTACCTTTTGAGGCCAGGACAGTGAGGTTAACTTGCACAGCTCTTACTAGCCGGCCTTCGTTACATTGAGATGTGGGAATTTTGTGAATTTTCATTTAATGCCGACTTGTCTGTCTGTGGTTTCAGAAATCCTCCTCTCAAGCCCAGGCTTTCTCATCCTCTTCCTCAGACCAGGATGAACGACACTTATGCAGTCGTCAACAAGCCAAAATTGCAGCCCCCCAGCTCTGCCCCCCATTCGATCACTGTTCATTACTATGACAATGCAAATTCAGAGAAAAGCAATAACAATGCTGTCTACAGTGCAGTCAAACCTAAAAACAGACCTGGATCATTCCTGCCTCCTCCCACCTCACCAGTTTATGACAAATCAACAACAGCCAATCAGAGAGGAGGACTGGCACCTAAAGAAGCAGACCATGAGGGTTATGAGCTATTGCCAGGTAAGGGACAATTTGAAAATTTCAATTATTCCACAATTAGTGGTGGCTTTGTTTGATTTTGACCTGACGAATGAAGCATACATTTCAGTAGCCATTAAGTAACCACTAAGCAATGACCCTGAACCAGTATTATTTTAGTATTATTTATATTATGCTATTATGCTAGTATTTATACAATTTTGTAGTTTTATATATTTTTAAATATTTTTTTCATTTATTTTTATTTCTGTTAAAGTTTTTAGTCATTTTAGTACTGCAAATTAAACTTATATTATTTCAGTTAGTTGCCAAGGCATTTTAATTTTTGTTTAATTCTTTTTTTTATTTCACCTTTTTGTAAATTAATGAAAAAGTTTGAAAATGAAGAAAATTAATTAAAGAAAATGAAGTTTTAATAGTATAATAGTTAACTAGAACAACACAAACATTGGTCAGTGCAAAACTTGTGTATAGTTGCCAGGGCGTTGCTATGCAGTTGCTAAAGTATTGTGGGTGGTTTCCAGGGCGTTGATATGCAGTTGCTAGGGTGTTTTGAACGGTTTTCAGGGTGTTGCTATGCAGTTGCTAGGGTGTTGCAGGGGGATTTGCATTGCAATTATATGCACTTGCTAGGGTGTTCATGTAACATCTTGAAAACCACCTAAAACACCCTAACAACAGCATATAAACACCCTGGAAACCACCCACAGCACTGTAGCAACTGCATAGCAACGCCCTGAAAACCACCCACAGCACTGTAGCAACTGCGTAGCAACGCCCTGGCAACTATCCACAACACTCAAGTTTTGCACAGACCATCGACATCTTATATTCTGCTAATCTTGCTGAACTGAAGATGAATTAAAGTAGACAAAAAATGCAAACTCAGCTGCACACTAAAAGGAAGATCATTTCAGACAGAGGGAACTTGTTTGTTTTAGGTAAAGTTAGGAAACTTCTGCTTGCAGCTTTCACTGTCCTCTCATGACTCTGTTCTATTTGAGTTCTTCTCTTTCATGTGATCACCAGGGTATTCAGAGCCCTCTCCTTTGGCGTTATTTGAAACTCGTATTTCCATATCTCTCAGGGAATTAAAATGCCTCTTTGTTTCATCTGTTATTTGAACTTTTAAAGTATCGACAGAGTCCTAACAGGTGAAGTGTGTAATTTCTGTGCCACCAAATAGAAATAGTTAGCAACATACAGTGCATACTGAACAGTATTTAATAAGTAGTAAGCTAGTTTTACTTATTGAACATAGCCAGTGTTTTCAAGCAGGTTTAATAAACTCTCCCCTGTCTGCCATTGGTCAAATAAGCAGATAGTCCCGCCTCTAAATTCATGGCATTTGCTGAGCCAAAAGGTAACATGCCAGATGTTTGTATAGCACCAGTGTTTACACACCACTTACATATCAACCTACCAATGGCTTACTGTGTTCTTATTAATATGTAGATATGTACAATGCCTAAAAATACATATTTCGCCTTTTAAAACAGTGAATAATTGTAAATAGTAAAATAATTTGCAATACTTTTTGTTTTTTTGTAGTTGTAAGGGTGGTGGTGGTTCAGTTATATCCAAGATAAAAATGATCAAATTAAAGAAAATGTATTTATAATTTCTGAATAAATCTCTTTTTTTTTTTCTCAGGGGAGTTGAGGTCCATGAATAGAGATGCACAGGTAAATCAACTGTTTGGTATTAAGATTCAATTCATTTTTGCTTGGCAGATGGGTTTGTTCAGTCTTCATGTTAGCATATTAGATGCCAAATTAAAGTGCTAAGTACAGATTAATCATTTATATGCAGTTATTGGCTTGTATTTCCTCTCTGCACACTTGTAGATGTGTCAAATTTCCCCCTTGTTTGTGTTTCACATCAGATTCACATTCAGCCTCTTCCTGTGATATGAGGCTTCTAGCTGAGATCACACTCACAAGTTAACAAGCTTTAGCACAGAATTACAGGCAGTACATTTAGTAAAAATAACCTAACAGATTGAATATTTTCACTGAATATGATTCTAATGTGTATTTGACTTATGATCACAGTCTTTTTAACCCTGATAATCACAGATTAGGATCTGCAAACAATATCATTAAATCTAATTAAATTAAATGTCTGTTCCTCAGCCACACGGTCCTCTTTCACGATCCCCAAGTGCAAGTAAGTGTGTTGTTACATGTTTTATTTACTATGCAAGTTGGTCTGGAAAACAATGACGTGACATTTACACATTATCTATCAGTATTGTTTAGTATTTATACAATTAAAAGATTTTAAATGATTTATTCCACAAATAAAAAAAATGATTTATGGTCTATTAACTGAGAGTCTTCATGGACTTTTTTGTACTTTTAAATGCTGTGTCCCAATTTGCATACTATCCATCCTACAGTACAGTATTCGAAAATTAGAATGAATGTGTCCCAAATCGTAGTATACAATGCGTATTCCGGATGCCCGGATGGCCTACTTTTTCCAGTTAGAATCCGAAGTGAACTCTAACAGCTAATATTGCCCACAACCCATTGTGCATTGGATGAGGATTCGATTAGAACTACAAACAGTGTTTAAAAAACTACAAACAGTCCGACGATTAAGTGGGTTTAGATAAAGGGATTGAGTGATTAATAATCAGTATCTAACCTAACAAAAATATATTTATTCAATGTTATCCACATTATATTTCATCTGCGAAATATAGTGGTTGAGTGGGTCCTGAGGAATACAACCCTTGTGAGGTTTATTTATTATGGTCCAAACATGCAAATTGGTTGATAACATAATTGCAATAAAGTTGCCTATAGTTAACAATAGTTTACAAAGTGCCATGGGAAGTCAAATGATCTTTTCTTAAATATTTAAAATTTAAAATATTTAAAAATGATATTTTCTTAAACTGAACATGTTCATTTCCTGTCATCTCTTGGGATATCTGAAAGCCAGATTTTTCCTAATATGTCATTATTAGTATAAAATATTTTACACATGGGGAGATATTTTAAAGCTCTTTCTAACTTGTACTCAGCCTTAAAACTAACACAATTCTTGTAATTGTTTAACTATAGCATTTGTTACAATAAGGATTTAATTAAAAGTAAGACCATTGATGGCTCCTCATTACCATGCTTAGACCAATGTTAACTTTTCTCTTTCTTTTGTTTTATCTGCATTTGTTATGAAAAATAGCAACGCAGTTAGAAACTATAGCTACAACATGCCACAGTTGTAATATAAATCTTTAGTGAAAAATCTATTCCCTTAACAGATTATCTATTATAAATTCTACAATTTACCACAATAAATACAATAAAAACGTGATAAATTCTAGTAAATGTGGTCATCATTCATGAGTTTAAAAAGCTTTTCATCAGTCATTTTAGTGGCTGTTTTAGATCGTTCGACCTTCTCTGTAGCGTTTTACTACATTCTCAATAGAATTCAAATGGGTTGCACATTTTATTCATCTTTTGGAGTGTGCTGGTGAACGTGCAGCACTCATGCAAAATTAAACAATTGGGCTTCAGTCACAGCTTACAGCTTTCGTACAGCTTATAAAAGCTCCAAACGCTTGGTGTATACAATTCATTAATTGTCTGCCTCTATGTTTCTGTGTGGGCGGTCAGAGTAGCGGCAACATGTGAGATGCGACGGTACACAAGAAAAAGGGAGGGTACGCTAATGGTTAAAAAAAGAAGTTCCGGTACTGCATACCGACCCACTTCGAGCACTGCTTTTAGGGCATAGTGTACGTAGGCGAATTGTGACGCAGCATTGATCACACCGCAGGGCCATTTCGAGATGTACTAGTGAAGGCAAAATGTGAGATATTTTTAATGTGAGGTGTCATGTTAATATTTTAAATAAGAGACAAGCTGCATAACTAAGATGAAGGCCTAACCTACAGTTAATTGTTCTCAAAAAAATTGTTAATAGAAATCTCACCCAGACTTGGTATAGGCTAATTTTAACCTACAATGTTGAATGACCTCATGTTATATGTCAACCACCCATTTATGAATGCATTCAAATACAGACCATAAAGAGTAACACATGTTGTTAGTAATGTAGGAGTTGTTTCTGTACCCCGGAGGCTCCTTATCGACCAAACAAGTGTGAAACGCTATCTAGCAGTAAACAGGAAGAAGTGTTAGATCAGTGTCAGTTTCAATCTCATGCTCTGAGTTTTGTTTTCAAGTTATTAAACAGGGTTAAACATGTTTTTCTCAGCGGAGAGCCAGTCTTCTACAGATGATGATTATGAATATGTGTCTAGCGTTGTCAAGGACACCAGCAGCCCATTTGCCCCGGGCGGCCTGGGTGAGTAACGTCATATGCACACTAAATCTTAATTCTGAACACAACAAGAGTACGGATCAGATAAATAGTTAGGTTTGGATGGGTTTTTGGACAAATCTGCTTGTTTCTAGTTTCTTTAAAAGATGCACACATGCACACTTACAACCACAAAAAAGTTAAATCACAGGGTGGTTTCCAGGCCTCAAAGCAACAGGACTCATATCTGAAAAAGGCATATGTCTTAAATTTATTCTCGAATTTATTCGAAGGTATAAACAAACCCCTAATCTTTCTTATTAAAGCATTTGTTCACTGAACAATATGTTTCCATCCAAAGGTACAAATTTAAAAGGGATAGTTCACCCAAAAATTTAAATTCTGTCATCATCTACTAACTTTCAAGTTGTTCCAAATCTATACGAGTTATTTTGATATAAAGAAGATATTTTGAAGAATGTTGGTAATCAGACAATTGATGGTAGCCATTGACTTCCATAGTATTATATAGTTTCCCTACTATGGAAGTCAACTCTAGTTACCAACATTTTCAAAATATCTTCTTTTGTGTTCAACTCATACAGATTTGGAACAACTTGAGGGTGAGTAAATGATAACAGAATTTTAATTTTTGGGTGAACTATCCCTTTAACTTATGTGCAAAATTGGAATATTGCATAAAACATTTGTGAATAAAGCACTGTTTCTATCCCATGGGTTCAAGAGAACAAACTCATCACTTCCTGGGAAATTGGTGCAAAATATCTACAAAAATAGCAGTTTGCAATCAGGGAGGCAACTGTGGCTCTTTTTGTCCTACATCATAAATTACTTGCGCCTCAGAGCGTGCAGACGAAACACAATAAACATTCAGACGTTCAAATGCCTGATGTTTGGGAACGCAATCATGTGAGACACTTCTGGGAGGTCATTATACCAAATCATTCTGAGGACAGACTTTTCAGTGCTCAGGCATTTCAGAATGATCAAACCAACATTTGAGATGCTGTGCAATGAAATTGGTCCGCTGGTTAGTCCAGTTATCCAGTCACATCCTCTGTTAAGGCAAAGTCACGTGAGTTTTTTTGTTGCTCATCAAGGGATTTATTCAGTAAATGTGTTTCCATTATAGTTTATGCGCATGTCTTCTTATCGGATAAAAAAACATTTTGTATCCCAAAATTTGCAAAATAGTTGGATGGAAACATGGCTAATGTCATTCAAAACCTGTATGACTTTCGTCTGTGGAACAAAAATGATGACAATTAGAAAATTTGTTAGAAAATAGGTGTGAAGATTCAAAACATCTAAATTGTTGTTCCACAGAAGAAAGTCAGTCTTACAGTTTTCGGATGACATGAGGGTGAGTAAATAATTACAGAATGTTTATTTTTTGAATGAAGTATCCCTTTAAACAACCACATGGCAACACACTCAGAACATCAAAGTAATCGCATTGAGAACGGCTTGGCATCCTCCTCCGATGATGTTCCTCCGATGATGTTGCGTTTTTCAGAACTGATCCTGATCCAAGATCCATTTTAAAATATTATTTCATATTGACCTGTGCTCTGTTATCTAGTGTTTCTCAGGGCACCTGGTGATTTTAAACTTTGTCTTTGCTTGTCTTGCGCTTCAGGTTTCAACTGTCGCATAAAGAAACCCAAAGGCCCACGAGATCCACCGGCTGAATGGAGTCGTACGGAAAGATGAAACGGAAACAGGTTTTAGGTTTTATGAAAAGTTGATGCACAGCTATTTTTACACTGGGTAATAGAGCGTTTATTTATTTCCTTCAGAGGTTGCACTTCTTGTTTTTTTGTATTGCTGTTTTAGTTAATGTAGCATTTTATGATTATGTAGTTTCGTTTATTAATGTATTTGTGTGGCAACTTTAAGAAAATTTGAGTGTTTTTTTTAAGAACTTGTGTGATCTTCAGTAAAAGGGGCCATTTCATTTTTTATTTGTTTGTTTTGTTGTTTTTAATTGTTTTAGTCCACTTACGTTATTCACATTTTTATGTGCCATAATAGTAAATGTTGGTGGTAATCTGTATATGGTATGGTAATATATTCATCTGACATTAGTACGTTGCTATTTAGTATGCTGTTTAGTTGCAGTAAATGTTCTTATTGGATGGTTTTTAATATGTTGTCATAGTACATTGAACCTTTTTATCTCAAGGCATCAAGGAAAATTTGATACGATATGACACCCTTTAGCAGGGGTGTCAAACTCCTCTCTGGAAGGGCTACAGTCCTACAGAGTTTAGTTTCAACCAAGACTCATGTTAAAAACTGAAGCCAATGCGCCTCGATCGCCCCCAGGCATTTGGTCCCAGTATAGCTCATAACCCCCGCCCCTCCATGTATTCTAATGGATGCGAGACAAACTAAACAATCAAATTACACTTTTCCCCCAAAGATGGCTTATGTCATATTAGGCAGTTTTTATCACAATGATTTCATTTCAAGTGTTCATTTTTTTAAATAAGTTTAGTTTTAGTTAGTTATTTGATGCTATAAAAACAGGGAGTGTAATGTCATGATTGACAGCTGAGATTGACGGCTTCTCTGAGTTAAGTCACTGAGGCACTAACAGACTTTTTTCATGATGAGATTGGAGCTTTAGCTTTAATTTCTACATTTCCATAACTGTTTATTTCACACCAACATAATGAATTGTTCTGCTTCTGCATGGGCAGGCTTTTGACATCGCGGCTCTACTTCCTCCTCTCTACTGCGCAGACTTGGTCCCAAATCTGTGCAAGATGTCAGCGGCATATTCGGACATTGCTTCACTTTTCGAAATATTACAGACTGTTTTTAACAAGCCTCTACGAGCTTGTGCGCTGCGTAATATCATTGCGCCACTGCACCCATAGTACGGCAGCAAAGTTCCTGGATTATTACGCAGGAACGAGAGTATAGTCCCTAGCCATATCGGTCTAGAAAATTGCAACTTTTACTTTTCCATCAGTCTTAGTACACAATGTAAATATACACATCACAACATGTAAATAGGAAAATGTTGGCGTTATTTTGTCACTTATTGAGCAGTAGGCTAGATGGAGCCGTTTACCTCCAGTCTTTGTGCTAAGCTAGGCTAGCGGTGGGTGTGTCAGACAGAGTTATGGCACGCACAGAGATAAAAATGGTATGTATGGACTTATCTAACTCTGGGGGATACGGTGAATAAGCTAAAGTCCCAAAAAGTCGGCGTGTTCCTTTAAGTCATTTGGTTTACGGGACACAGGAAGTGTCCTCATAAACCATGTTTACGTTGTAATACCCATGTCATTATACACATTTGTGGCTTCATAAACCATATATACCTGTAAACACACGCATTCTCTCACACACACACGGACACCTCATTGCTATATTGATAGTGTTTAGTTTTTTTTACAACATTTTTACAGTTTTGGTATTTAACAATGTTTGTCATTTAACAGTAAGTATACCATATTTATACAAGAAGTAAAAGTAGTAGTAAAAAAAAAAAATAATAATAATAATATATCATATAGTAATAATATATCAATAATGTATCATTAATCTGGTGGATTTTGTAGGCAGGTGAAGACTGGATTTAGATTTTTTAAATGTACTGTAAAGGAATACCAATGCTTTATGTTTAATAATAAACATATAATAATAATAAATGCATGAATATTTAAATGTTGCATTTCACAGGTAGTTTAAGACTGGCTTTAGATTTTTAAAAATATACTGTAAGGGAATACTAATATTTTTTATGTTTTAAAAGCTATTTCAATAATAAAAATATGGCATGTTTTTGGTGAGTTTATAATGTAATCATTTTCTCATAATGTAAAAAATTGTTATTACATTATGAGCTCTAGATTTAATTACATTTTGAGAAAATTATTACATGAACATTTTATTACAATAATAATGTAATACTTACATTATGAGTTGCTACATGCATAAGTTTTTGACTAAAACTAGATTAAACAAAAACAAAAAGGTTGACTAAATATGACAAAAACTAAAAAGTACATTTGACACAGGACTAAGACTAAAAAATGAACCAATCAAAAACTTACTTTAGCTGGACAATTTTTTCTAGAGCTGCTGTACAGTCAAAACAACCTCTCGTCCATGAATTTCCTATTATTGCTGTAAAGCTGCTTTGAAACAATTTATATTGTAAAAAGCGCTATATAAATGAAGGTGACTTGACTCAATTTAAAAATAGCTGACAAAATGAAAAGTGAAAATGGCATAGGGATGCTCTCTTCCAATTGGAATTTGCCTGTAGTTTTCAATTAAGCCTGAAGGATTTGACTAGATGGATCAGGTGCGTTTAATTAAGGCTGAAGCTAAGCTCTGCAGGACTGTGGCCCTTCAGGAACTGAGTTTGACATCCCTGCATCAAGTCAACAGCTTGTTTGTCTTTGTTGCGATATGATGTGTTTGTCAGTAGAGGGCAGCGTTGAGGTGTAGTTTCTCTTCATGGCACTCCACAGAAAGACAGATCACTCAGGTCATTCAAATAAAGTCATTTACAGACAACACACGTGCGTAATTATTGATGCCATCACATCTCTCATCTATGAATGTACCCTTTTGATATTCAACCATAAGAACATCTTAAAGCATGACGTTGTGTGCTGTGTATAGAGCGTTTTAAATTCAGTTCTAAATCCTGTGCGGACTATCTGACAATCTTAGCACTCATTCCGGGGATAGAAACATAAAACTTGCCCTCTAAACTCCAGTGCGATTTTATTCCCGTCATGAAAATCAATGGAATCTTAAGTTGTGCTTAAAGCAGAGAGCACGTTTTCCCAGATGCTCGGCCTGTTGGCAGCGTTCCTGGATGCGTGTTTTTGATGATGAATCATTCTTGCAGTAAGGTAACAGCAGTATCATGCAGAAATGCTGTGAGATGCTCTACTGCTCTTTACACCGTATCAAACATGCATCACGTGGTTAAGAAGGACCGCTTTAATGTGGCCGCAGCATGAAGAATCAAAATCATATCATGTTAAAAGGTCTGATGACCATAAAACGGATAGATCTGGTCCTGGATGCTGATTAGTCAATATAGCATTCCAGCTGTGCTAAAACACGTGATATAGGTTGAATTTGTATGGCATTTTTGCAACTGTGAAGGAAGATGATACTTTTTAAGAAGATAATGAATGAATATAAGCATGAATTGTGCTGACATTATTGAGATAACCTTCCGATTTGCCCAAATGTTTTCATGTAGAACATGTCGAATGTTATCAAGTCGTGTTATTTTAGACTAACATGACATACATTTACATGTATGTTGTTGTTGTTGTTATTATTATACTGTATATTAATGTAATATTATGTTTTTAATTTTTTTAATATATAAAAAGAACTGGCTTTTTGTTATGCTTTTTGTTTAGTGTGTGTGTGTATTATAATATTATGTATATTTTTCACACACACATCAAAGGTGTATTAAGTAGTACGCAATTTAATAGGTAAAATAAAAATAGAAATATATGGAGAAATGAATTTCTGTTTTTATTTTAACTAATAAATTGTGTACTACTTAATACAGCTTTTATCATTCGTGTTGCTGTACAAGAGCTGCCCAAAACAAAAACAATGATTATGATATCAAAAAGTCCCTGTAGATGTTTTTTAGCCTGAGGGAGATTTACTCTGAAGGTGTTGCAGTCAACAGAGACTCCATTTTTAGTCATGCAGTGAATATTTTGACTCCAGCCCTGCTCCAGCTCTCCCGGGGTGTGTGTGTGTGCGCGCGTGCGTTTATGAGTGTGATGAGACCGAAAGAGCTCAATAGAGGAGTTCGAGGACACACCGACGGATGGTAACTCGTAGGAAAAAAATAACAATGAAACATCAACAGACAGACTAAGAGGAGAGGCTGTTTACTAGTGTTCTGCTAATGGCTGCTCTGTCAGGAGTAAAGCCTGTAGGGTAAGTAAGTGTGTGTGTGTGTGTGTGTGTGTGTGTGTGTGTGTGTGTGTGTTGGTCTCCTCTGGCTGGGTAATCCCATTCAGCACATGCTAATGTGAAACCAGAATCTAATGACCTTCTGCCATGGCTTTTCAACCCAGGCCTAGAGCAATCTCACATCAACATCTCATAGATGCTCTCTCCAAGAACGCCCCCACAGTAACACACAAGCATCCCAGTGAACAAACCATCTCACCATAAAATCTCTTAACCACAACATCGCTGCAGAGCGGGTCAGGCGTTATGGTTTGAGTAAATTATTTTAATTTTACAGTACAGTTACTGGCAGCATCCCAATTTGCATATCAGTTCTATATAGTGTACCACAGTCATGCCAATAAAGCTTGTTTGAATTTGAGTCTAGTGTGCAAGATTAGGATTAGTGCTTACTTTTTGTACTAACTTTTTGTCCAGTTATAATACAGTCTAGCGTTCACAAGTTTGGGGTTGAAAGAAGTCTCATGCTCAGCAAAACTCTTTTTTTTCCATCAAAAATACAGTAATATTGTGAAATATTATTACAATTTAAAATAACTGATAACTAAAATAACAGCCACTTTATTAGGTACACCTTGCCTCTGCCTTCAAAACTACCGTAATCATGGTGTAGATTCAACAAGGTGCTGGAAACATTCCTCAGAGATTTTTAAAAAAAAATGTTTTTGTTCCATATTGACAAAACTGCAGATTTGTCGGCTGCAAATCCATGCTGTGAATCTCCTGTTCCAGCACATCCCAAAGGTGCTGCAGTTTGAGATCTGGTGACTGTGAAGGCTCATTGTCATGTTCAAGAAACCAGATGAGATGATTTGAGCTTTGTGAATGGTGTGTTATCCTGCTGGAAGTAGCCATCAGAAGATAAACTGTGGTCATAAAGGGATGGACATGGTCAGCGGCAATACTCAGGTAGGCTGTGGCGTTTAAACGATGCTCAATTGGTACTAAAAGGCC
This sequence comes from Rhinogobio ventralis, assembly GCA_039654625.1. NCBI lineage: Eukaryota > Metazoa > Chordata > Actinopteri > Cypriniformes > Gobionidae > Rhinogobio > Rhinogobio ventralis. The sequence goes on from CM077211.1 coordinate 32,357,840, forward strand.
CAAAGTGTGCCAAGAATATATATAACACACCATTACACCACCATCAGCCTGAACCATTGATACAAGGCAGGATGGATCCATGCTTTCATGTTGTTTACACCAAATTCTGACCCTACCATCTGAATATCGCAGCTGAAATCAAGACTCATTAGACCTCAACAAACTTCTATTGTCCAATGTTGGTGAGCCAGTGCAAATTGTAGTCTCGGTTTCCTGTTGTTAGTGTCACTGGTGTGTCCTCTGCTGCTGTAGCTCATCTGCTTCAAGGTTTGATGTGTCGTGTGTTCAGAGATGCTCTTCTGAAGACCTTGGTTGTAACAAGTGTTATTTGAGTTACTGTTGCCTTTCTATCAGCTCAAACCAGTCTGGCAATTCTCCACTGATCTCTTGGCATCACTGGATATTTTCTATTTTTCTGACCATTCTCTGTAAACCCTACAGAAGGTTGTGCGTGAAAATCTAAAATTAGCAGTTTCTGAAATACTCAGACCAGCCCGTCTGGCACCAACAATCTTGCCACAATCAAAGTCACTTAAATCACTTTTCTTCTCCATTTTGATGCTCGTTTTTGAACTTCAGCAGATCATCATTACATTATCAGGGAAAGGTCATGTGTAGATGTTTGCCCATTAACCATTTGAACACCTTTACCTGCATTCTGGCAGCTTATGCAATGTCTTGTGCATGCCCATTTACATTTTGAGCTTTTGATAGTTTTCAGTGTTTTATTGTACATTTAAATGCACTCATTAATCTCTGTTTATTATTGCAGTTTTATTCTATAGTCTGTGTTAAAGCTATAAAGAACAGGGCACTTAGCGCATCCAGAACAGTTGGTACATTTACCAGCTCCCATGAAGGCAAGTCAGTTAACACTCTGTGAGGTTCTTTCATTGTTGTTTCAAGATGGATTCACAGTCATCTGTTAGGTTATTAATCAGAGTGTGACTTTAAAAAGCGTTCAGTGTCCTCCAAAGACAGCCACCAGTCTCTTCATGACCCCTAGATCATAAGCATCTCTTTCAGCCAGTGTCCGCAGTGAGAAAACAGTCACTTCTAAAGGGAGACAAAGACAGTGAGTGAGCGAGAGAGACGAGAGGCTGTGGCAGCCCTCAGGCTGGTTTGGATCCAGCAGACAAGGGAGGCCTGTGTTCACTAGAGCACATGGATATTGATCTGCTCCCTGCCGTCTCACCGCCCATCTGTTTGGGTGAAGACTGTGATACCTCCACACTACTACTCCCGCCTGCCGTCTCCATGGAGACTAATCCATTTATCCGACTGAATTACAGTATCGTACAACTTTTTTTCTACTCAGTGGCCATTTCGTGATTGTCAATCTGATTTTTAACTTCGACTTTGATTGATTAGTCCATTGTCACATACATTTACAAAAGCTTTTATCAGAAGTGACTTCAGTAGTACACCAACAATATACATGTGCATTTATAATAAACATATGTGATCAAATATCAGCTCATTATAAAAACCGACAGTGCAAGAAAAAAAAACGTTTACATGGAATTTTTGTGCATATTTAATATACACTCACCTAAAGGATTATTAGGAACACCATACTAATACTGTGTTTGACCCCCTTTCGCCTTCAGAACTGCCTTAATTCTACGTGGCATTGATTCAACAAGGTGCTGAAAGCATTCTTTAGAAATGTTGGCCCATATTGATAGGATAGCATCTTGCAGTTGATGGAGATTTGTGGGATGCACATCCAGGGCACGAAGCTCCCGTTCCACCACATCCCAAAGATGCTCTATTGGGTTGAGATCTGGTGACTGTGGGGGCCATTTTAGTACAGTGAACTCATTGTCATGTTCAAGAAACCAATTTGAAATGATTCGAGCTTTGTGACATGGTGCATTATCCTGCTGGAAGTAGCCGTCAGAGGATGGGTACATGGTGGTCATAAAGGGATGGACATGGTCAGAAACAATGCTCAGGTAGGCCGTGGCATTTAAACGATGCCCAATTGGCACTAAGGGGCCTAAAGTGTGCCAAGAAAACATCCCCCACACCATTACACCACCACCACCAGCCTGCACAGTGGTAACAAGGCATGATGGATCCATGTTCTCATTCTGTTTACGCCAAATTCTGACTCTACCATCTGAATGTCAGAAATCGAGACTCATCAGACCAGGCAACATTTTTCCAGTCTTCAACTGTCCAATTTTGGTGAGCTCGTGCAAATTCTAGCCTCTTTTTCCTATTTGTAGTGGAGATGAGTGGTACCCGGTGGGGTCTTCTGCTGTTGTAGCCCATCCGCCTCAAGGTTGTGCGTGTTGTGGCTTCACAAATGCTTTGCTGCATACCTCGGTTGTAACGAGTGGTTATTTCAGTCAAAGTTGCTCTTCTATCAGCTTGAATCAGTCGGCCCATTCTCCTCTGACCTCTAGCATCAACAAGGCATTTTCGCCCACAGGACTGCCGCATACTGGATGTTTTTCAATCACCTTTCACCTTTCTTTCCCATTCTGACATTCAGTTTGGAGTTCAGGAGATTGTCTTGACCAGGACCACACCCCTAAATGCATTGAAGCAACTGTCATGTGATTGGTTGATTAGATAATTGCATTAATGAGAAATTGAACAGGTGTTCCTAATAATCCTTTAGGTGAGTGTATGTTCCATATGTCTATATTTATTTATTTATTAAACAGACCTTAATCTAAAGTGACTTACAATTTGGGTTTATGTCTCCTCAAGAAAGTCTAAATAGGCTACAGCTTAATTCTCCAGAAATAATAATAATAATATCTGTATTTAGTTTGAGAAATGCAAGTAAAATAAGACAAGAAATACAACTTAAAGTGCCTCTATTATGGCTATTCCCTTTCATGTGTAGGCTAATATAGCTGTTTGTGAAAGTAAAAGTTTGGCAAAGCTGTAAAGTCGAAAGTGAACGATAAATAAAGTTATTGTCTCCCAAAAGAGATAATCGACTCTGAACCACTTATACGAGTTGTTTGTATTTCGAATCCCACTGCGTGACGGTTCTACATCACTAGAAAAGACAACCTATGTTGTATGTTGTCTGCCCGCCTTCAAACACGTAATTTTATTGACAATGACGACAAAAAAAAAATGGGACAGTACCCAGTTTATTTGGACAAGCTTGCTCCTCAGAATAACAACCTGTAAGTATGAATAATTATTGATGTGTATATTTTCTACCTGGTGTTCAAAATACGTAGTTTTGTGTTTTATATTGTGTAAGTTACCAGCTAACTCGCATTATTACTGTCTTACTGAAATACTTCTGCTAATCAGTTTTGGGCCACTATTACCTAAAACTGTGTCTATTAATGCAGATTGTCTGTTGTTCTTACTACTTTGAGTAAAGATAAAGGATTGAGCAAAATTTGTCATTCATGTTAGTGCTCAGTTAACATATGTGCTGTTATTGATACAGTTCCCGTATATACACTGCAATAAATTAGAAACACACACACACACGGGTTTGTTGATGGACATACTCTTGTTAATGCTGATGGTGAGAAATTACAGTTGCAACATCTCATAATGTACCTCAAAATGAGTATTGTATCACTGAGAACTTTCTGCTCAAGTCGTCCTTGCGATGGAGGTTCAGGTTGAATAACTAGTTCTACATCATCGGTGCTCGGATTGATATGGTAAAAAACCACGTCATCATTACTGTCTTTACCATGTGTACAATCGCTGAGCTTTAGGAAGTGGAGCTGAAGTTTATGGTAATGGGCATTTTGTTTCCAACGTGCGCTGTAAGTGGTAGACCAATCGAAACAGACTGAGCCGTCTGACCAATCAGACCTTTGATGCATGTAAACCTCTTGTTGGAGACCTCCAAAACAAAATCAATTAAAACAGCATAATAGGGGCACTTCAAATAAATTTGAAATCAATTTAATAAAAATCTAAATGCTAAATGTCCTTGGTTGCTTGTAAAACCTTTGATTGGTCAGTGAAATATGCCTCGTCCCAAATGGCAAGGAATAACTGAAGACACGCCATTGAATTATTAGAAAAATAATGCACACCCGAGGTGGTAATGCGGTCATGACGCGAAGCGAGTTACACCTCAGGCGTGCATTTTTTTCAATAATTTTAGAGCTAGTAACAAGGATTCAGCCATTGATAGCAGACTAATGCAGTTATTAGAGAGAGATAGAGATATTAAGTGTGTGTGGATTACCTATACCTATCCTATGCGTCTCTAAACAGCGAAAATAATAATATTATTATTAATAATTCTCTAATAGCGAAACTGTAAGTTTCTCTGCTTCAAGAACAGCGGCGCTATTACCTCACTACTGAGAAATATCATGTAGCTTTTAAGTTGGTAAACCATTTTACTGATAAAATCGTCAGAGCATCGCTGACAACACGTTATTTTGTGGCAAAAAAAACATGGAAATAATTTGTTGTTTCTATTCTATTGTTTACTATATTTATTTGCTTGGTTAGTGTCATTTAGGTTTTGATTCTTTTGCTGTTGTAGGCTGTAAGAACCTTTGAAATAACTGAAATCATTTGGCGAAGTGATATGGACATGTAATGCGGTCAAGACCTTCCTAGAACTACTTTAGCCGTGCGTTTCCCTGAAAATAACTGCACACCTTAAAACGATTTTCAACCAATCAGATTCAAGCATTCAACAGCCTTGTAGTACCCCCACATAGTCACCGTGATTTTGTCAAGTGCAACATGTTCCTGGATGACCATGTTTTGTTGATCCTGGAACAAAATTCTTGTCCAAAAATGTAGTCCTAACACCGTCCTAATAACTAATATCAGAGAGAAATTATAGGTGATATTGAATAACACTGATGTAGAAGCACCTAACCCTGGTTGTAAGCCTAAACTTGACATAAACTATAAACTTGTCCTTCGAATCTGATTGGTTGATTGGAATGTTGTTCCAGGTTCAACAAAGATGTTGACCCAGGAACATGTTGCACTTGGTGAAATCACGTACACACACACACACACACACACACTACTGGTCAAAAGTTTGAAATAATATAGATTTTTTTTGTTTTTGAAAGTCTCTTATGCTCACCAAGGCTACAGTTATATTGTGAAATATTATTAGAATTTTAAAAAATGTTTTTTATTTGAATATAATTTAAAATGTAATTTATTCCTGTGATGGCAAAGCTGAATTATCCATTGTATGGAGAAATAAATGTCATTTTATTCAGTTAATTTCATTAGCTAGTGCACTTGGCAAAGCTATCATGCACTGTGTAAAATTTCACAACAGTAAGGAAAATCATGTTTTCTATTATATGTCCCCTTCAATAAATATTGATAAATGGAGTTGAGCATGTCTCGTTTAACCTTTCCGTAATGCTTTATAAGCCGAATTTTGCTTTATATTATGTGTCTATTCGCTTCATTCCTGGTGAATGTGCTCGCTGAGGTACTGAAGATTTTTGGGAGAGGGAGGGAAACGGGTCAACCGCGGGCTTTTTGATGACTTCTTCTGGACTCGGATAAGAGAGCGCCGCTTCAGGGGGGTGCATTTTTCCAGAAGTTCCAGGGCCAAAACTGAAAGAGGGAGCGGATTAGAGAGAGAGAGGAGCAGAAGCAAGGGAGAGAGGGAGACAGAGATGAAGGGTGCACGTTTGGAGAGGAGATGACATTTTTGCTGTAAGACAGGCAGAGAGGAGGTTCGGTCTGGTTTTGATTAAGAACCTCACAGGATTTAAGGCCCAGTAGTTTGGCTCTGACGCATGGAAGCGAAAGTTCAATAACTGTAATGAAACCCAGATAATGAATGGACTCTCAGGCATCTGTCATAAAGCTCCAGCGCTGCAAAGCTACACATGACAATCTCATCGCTCAACATACAAGCACTGTGTGGCTTTTTCAGACTTTTTAAGATTCCTGATGTATTCCAGGACTAAAAATGAGCCTTTACAGCAGCGCAGGACAATCCTGTGCAAGCACTTCCTGTTTAATTATGGCTGCCTTTGTCTTAATTGGCTTGTCAGATTTCTCTGACATCATTTGCTTTTGTGTCTGACTCGCTCAAATTTCTGCTCACTCGGGCCAGAATATTGCTTAATTTACCACAGGTCGGGCTGTGTTTTACTGTCTACATATTTATTATTGTTCATATCCTTTTGTAGCGTTCAGAGCATGAAAACTCTTCTAGAATGAATCAGATCTAATTTGATGCTACAAATGGAATGCATATGATTCATGAATGTTTATAGTGCATAAAGAAAAGAAAGATAAACTACAAATGAGATCTCTTTAACATCTTTGTAAGGCTGCATCTGAAATCACATACTTCCCTACTATATAAACAGTATGTGACAAAAGAAGTATGTCCGAATTCACAGTACTACTCATAAAAGAGTAGGCAAAAGGACCCGGGTGACCTACTACTTCTGCCGAGATTCTGAAGTGTTCATACGATGGACATTTTACTATCCCATGAGGCTACGGGAGAGGATGCTGGAGGACACGGGAGAGACGCAACTGACGCTGGTAGGTCACATGATAATGAAAACATGGCGAATGTAGTACGTCCAGATTACTACACACATTCATACTATATAGAACATACTTTTTCAGTTGTCGCAAAGTAATTATTTAAAATAAGTACCTACTCAAGAGAGTAGTACATTTATGACTTTTAAATGTAGCTTAAATAAGCTTTCTTATGATTGGCTAACCTATCATAACTTACACTCACCTTCATCAGGGCGGGCCAAGTTGCTAAACACATCTCTTTAATATCATACTTGTTTCTCCTAGTTGGCAATGAGATAAATTGAGAAAATGGCTGTCATGATTTTTCTTCTGCAATAGACATCAATAATCTTTTCATTTTTTCTGAATCTATTGCCGTTTTCACAATACTTATCGTTTCAAAGCAGCAGCTTTACAGAAAATGCATGTTTACAAATTAAGAGTAATCTGTTGTCAAAGGTGACTGTGTCAAAGTAATGTCCATATAGCAAAAATTTACAATTTTAAGATAAATCAAGCAGTTAGCTAAAATCACATGAATTTAAGCATAAACACTGTGCATGTAAAAACTGTAATCATAATGATTACAATATATGGAAAATAATTTATATATGTATGGGTATACAAGGGGTATATGTATGAATGACTGTGTATACACACACACACACACACATATATATATATATATATACACACACCGATCAGGCAAAACATAATGTCCTAATATTGTGTTGGTCCATGTGATGTAAAAGAAAATGTGGTTCATCAGACCAGGCCACCTTCTTCCATTGCTCCGTGGTCCAGTTCTGATGCTCACGTGCCCACTTTCGGTGCTTTTGGAGGTGGACAGTGGTCTGCGGCTATGCAGCCCCATATGCAACAAACTGCGATCCACTGTGTATTCTGACACCTTTCTATCAGAACCAGCATTAACTTCTTGAGCAATTTGAGCTACAGTAGCTCGTCTGTTTGATCGGAGCACACGGGCCAGCCTTCGCTCACCCCGCCCATGACCCTGTCGCTGGTTCACCACTGTTCCTTCCTTGGACCACTTTTGATAGATACTGACCACTGCAGACCAGGAACACCCCACAAGAGCTGCAGGAGATGCTCTGACCCAGTCGTCTAGCCATCGCAATTTGGCCCTTGTCAAACTCGCTCAAATCCTTACGCTTGCCCATTTTTCCTGCTTCTAACACATCAACTTTGAGGACAAAATGTTCACTTGCTGTCTAATATATCCCACCCACTAGCAGGTGCCATGATGAAGAGATAATCATAAAATATATGCATAATAAAATATAATTACATAAATAAATAAATAATTTTATAATAAATGTAACCGTTAGTTCCATGTGATATTGCTTAAAGTCACCATGAAATCAAAATGAACAATTGTTATTTTTTTGATGGAATATTGCCGCATTTATTATAATTGATTAATCCATGCTCATCGTTTAATTTTTTAAAATTCATATGCCATCATAATCTTTAATCAAAATATCGTCCCTTCCCTCTTGCAGCGACATCTCTTCTGGATGTGTTTACTGGCACTGGCGCGGGGGCGGGGCAACTTGTCACTCACGAGATAGCCAATAGCAATCCGCAGCGATCCAATCAATTCTAAAAATCCAATCGCGCCTAAATGTTTTTCTTGTTCAAGAAGCTGTTTCACTCGAATATCACATCACAACAGAGAAAAAAGACCATCTCAAGTTTTAAAATATACCTGAAAAAATTTTTTATATTTATAAATATAAGTAAAATAGAATATTTATTTAAAAGATTTATTTAAATAAATAAATTATTTTGTAATTAAGTTAACATTTTCCTGTCCATGTGATTGTTAAATTGTTGTTTGGATATTTGTCTTAATCACCATGTCTAATTCTATTTCTCCCAAGGAAATTTAGGAAAACCATACAAATTACTTAAAAGATACATATGGAGAACTCCCTTAAGTCTCCTTAGGTAAGAAAGCACAACCTCTGAGCAATAACCTTTTCCTCTGGGAGGCGTTCTGCATGTTCAGTTTGTTTTGCTAAGACATGTTAATGGAAATCTGTGCTAATAATAGTTTATTAAAATGTCATATTTTCAACATTTTTAAAATACAATGCATGCTGTTTCCTCATGCAGGGCTGAAGAGTGTCTGCTCCGAGCGAGATTTAGGCTTCTATGAGGGGATGTAGGGAGAGTATTCAGACCTGTGGTTAACTACAGATTATACTCCCCCGGGGACAGTGAGCTGCATACTGCGCAGCCGACCTACCCGTCTGTCTCTCGCTGTCTCAGAGGGAGGGAGGGCGGTCGGTGTTGAGCGTGAGCGCTGTGTGGCGTGGGCTGAGCTCTGGGTGTTGGCTGAATGGGTGGAAGAGAGACCACAGGCATGAGAGCGTGTGTGTGTGTGTGTTTCAGGGAACAGCAGCTGGTGTTGATGCTGAGATCTCTAAACTCATTCAGTTCTTGTCTTGCTGTTCGGGGCCCGGGGGAAAGCAGTGCGATGTACACTGGCAACACACTCGACAAAATCACACACTATCAACTGTATCGTTACCTCTGTTTGGGCACGAATTGTGTATTGCAGCAGAAAGGTGATGCGTGTAATTTGTTATGTTAAATTGCTTTCTCCTATCACAATTATTTACAATATGCAAAGACAGCAATATGTAAAACATCTGCCAACCTGACATTTAATCGACCAATAATGTGAGTTTGGGGGCGGTGCTAAATATCTGCTATCTGGTCCGATCAATAACTAATGGAAGAATTGTTTTTGCAATTCCTAGTGCAACACTTTACCTTTAAGTTTGGAACACACTGAAAATGCAAGAGGCATTTAATAGAGACAAATCAGTATAAACTGCTCGATAACAGTCCTTTTTTGTAAGGAAATATGAGTGGAAGGAAAAGTCACTGCCAGAATGCTAATGTAACGTAGGCCAGTAAGGCTGTGGGTCTAAACTTCACTCCCCTGGCCTCAAGAGGCACACTAGCGACTAATGTTATAGGCAGTCTGTAGCGTCCTTGTTAGTGCGCCTGCCTTCCACACCAGAGACCCTGGTTCAAGTCCCGCTCGGAGCGGGTCAAGTAGGACCGGTTACATTTGGTGCCGTGACCCGGATAGAAGTGAGGTTCAGGGGGTGAGTGTAATGGACGTAGGCCATTAAGAGCTGTGTATGTAAACCTCACTCCCCTGGCCTCAAGAGGTGTGTTAGCGACTGCGGCCTTTAGCGTCCTTGTTAGCATGGCCAGTCGCCCACCTCCCACATGGGACACGGCGGTTCGAATCCTGATTGGAGAGCGTAAAGTATGACCGGTTACATTTGTTGCTGTTGACTTGGATGGGATTGAAGTTTGGGGGGTGAGTGCAATGAGTGCAGGCGTGTAAACCTCACTCCTCTGGCCTCAACAGGCGCGCTAACAACTGACGCTAGTGGCTGCGGTCTTTAGTGTCCTTTTTAGTACACCCGCCTCCCACACCATTTGGAATCCCATTTGGATTCGATCAGGACCAGTTACACTAGGCTGTTGTGAGTGGTTGCCAGGGTGTTGCTATGCTGTTCTAAGTGGTTGCAAGGGCGTGTTGCTAGGTGGTTGTTGAGATGTTCTGGATGGTTGCTAGGACATTTCTAGGTAGTTGCTAAGATATTATGGGTGGTTGCTAGGGCACTGCTATGTGGTTTGTAAGGTGTTCTGGATGATTGCGAGGGCATTTCTAGGTGGTTGCTAAGGTGTTCTGGGTTGGTTTCTAGGTTTTTATGGGTAGTTGCTTGGTGATTGCTATGGTTTTGTATGTGGTTGACAGGGCTTTACTATGTGTACCGGGTGATTGCTAGGATTTTTCTGTATATTTCCTAGGGCAATGCTTCGTGATTGCTAGGTTGTTTCTGGGTAGTTGCTAGGGCATTGCTAGGTGATCACTAAGGTGTTTTTGGGTGGTTGCTTGGGCACTGCTATATGGTTTGCAAGGTGTTCTGGGTGGTTGCTAGGACATTTCTAGGTAGTCGCTATGGTGTTCTGGTGTTTGTTAGGTTACTAGGGTGTTCTGTTCTGGGTTGTGTATGGCCCAAGTCAAAATAGCACACCCATTTACAGCAAAAAAAAAAAAAAAGCTAGTAATCTTTTAAACAATATAAATTCACCTGATAAGCAAATCTGTGTGAGATGACATGGCTGGTTTTCATAAAATATATCTAGTGACACTGATTTTTACACTTATCATGATATCATATATCATTTTGGTCTCTAGATATGGCTTGGGTTTCTCCATGTAAGTCTATATCTCCTCTTATCTCCTCGATAATCAGCACGATTTGAGGTTTGCTTCATGTCTGTAGCACAAACAATGCTACACAATAATTCAAGTTAGGGATTTATTTATATCACTAACCCTAAATATGAGGAATGGTAATAGTAATGTTTGCTTTAGCAAAAAAACACTAATAACAATCTTTCAATTATCTTAGCCCTTTAAGCAATACTTCAGTCAGCTCCAGCAACAGCTTGTTCCTATTGAGACGCTCTCAGTAAAGCACCAGCTCCAGTCCAGACTCGAGGGAATGGATGCCAGGACCTGGCACTGCCAACTCTCACTCTCTCCGTTACAGATGTCCACGTCTCCAGGAACAGGCATCTGTACTCATCCACACTGACAAAAGTGCAAACGAATTGTGTATTCCACATTCACACTCGCACAGTCTCCTGGTTATGTGACAGCATGTGACTGGAACAGGCTGCTCTGGAGGATGGAAAAGTTGAGTTTAAAATAACAATAAGAACAAATGGGTCCTCTTAGAGCCATGACCTTTTCTGATGCATTTTACACACACACACACGTTGGGTTTTCATGTTTTATGGGGACATTCCATAGACATAATTATTTTTATACTGAACAAACAGAATATTCTCTCCCCTAACCCTAAACCTACCCAATCACATAAAACTCTCTGCATTTTCAAAAAACATCATTCTGATATATAAGCCTATTTCGAATATTGCCATCTTTGTCCTCATAATGTAGGGCTTACCTGGACCAACACACACACACGTTTGTTTTTGTGAATTGTGGGGACATTCCATAGGCATAATGGTTTTTATACCGTACAAACCGTATTTTCTATCCCCCTACACTACCCCTACCCCTAAACCTACCCATCACAGGAAACTGCACATTTTTACTTTCTCAAAAAAAAACTCATTCTGTATGATTTATAAGCCTTTTGAAAAATGGGGATATGGGGTAATGTCCTCATAAGTCACCCTCTCCTTGTAATACCTGTCATACCCATGTCATTATACAAATTTGTGTCCTGATATGTCACAAAAACACGCACACACACACACATATAAATTGCTTTATATATACAGTATGTATACATATATATTTTTAAATTATAATATGATAATTCACAAACAAATTATATATTAATATTATAATTGTAGTTAACAACATATATTATAATTTGCTTTATATATAAAGTATGATATTTATATACATTTATAAATTTATATTAAATATATTACATTTATATAAAATTGTATATATATATATATATTTTAGTTAACAACATACATTATAATTTGCATATATATATAAAATGCTTTATATATAAACTATATAGTATTTATATAAATGTATTAATTTATATAATTCATATTCAATTTATTAATTTTATAATATTTATATAAAAATAACTTTTTTTAATCTACAAAAAAATCCATAAAGCTCAACTTAATAACAGTCAAATTCTTTATGGAGCTTAAGATAATGGAAGAAGCTGTAAGTTTTATTTGTAAGACTGTAAGTTTGCATTTCCTTTTGTCAGTTGTGTGTGCCCGTTCTTATTTTGCTGTAACTGCTGGAATCGATACCTGGAGTGCGTTCTGCTGACATTGTGTACACTGTGCTGCTTGTTCGACTGATTTTCACTGTGCTGCAGTTCCCAATATTTATTTGGCACTCTGGCTGTTGCACACACCACCTGTGACATTTTGTTAGATTTAGTGATGGTGGCTGACGTATCATTTCTCTCTGTGTCACATGGGCTGATTACCCATACTCCCCCACGACGGCCCTCTTAACTGTGTGATTATTCATTTTCACTCTGTTGAATATAGACTTCCACGTTGTTGCTAGGTGACAGGTAATTTTCAGCATGTGTTTTAATTAACAAGGGCACAGGAAAGCCTACATAAAACAGTTGTTCCAATTCTGTGACAAGAAGGATATTATGTCTCTGCTTTCAGCTAATATCTGGTTCATAGCAGGTGGGCAAGTTATAGAAGAGCAGATGTGTGACGTGAGCAGAATTCAAGGAGCGCTGTGTTCTAGTTTCCAGGGTGAAATCACTAACAAATGCACTTTTCAGTCTCAAAAGTGACTTGTCAACAAATATGTAAGCAGTTCTCTTCCAGGTGATTTTCCAAATGAAATCTTTCCTTCCTTTACAAAAATGTTCTGTTATTGTATAGATGGTCATATTATGATGCTTTTATACATGACATTTCAAACTCCATATAAAACTAAATTGTCTACAGTTATGTCTGCAGGTTTAATTAATTAAGAGACCACATGGAAAAATTGTTTGTTTTAAAAAATTCATTTGTCACACCACAGACTAGTTGAGGGAACCACAAAAAAGCAAAAAGGTGATTCAAATGGTCAAAGGAAAGCACCAAAAATACACGTTTTCTTATTTGTAACCTAAAATCTTGATGATGAAAAACATGTCTAAAACATGGAATTTATTTAATATACACTCACCTAAAGGATTATTAGGAACACCTGTTCAATTTCTCATTAATGCAATTATCTAATCAACCAATCACATGACAGTTGCTTCAATGCATTTAGGGGTGTGGTCCTGGTCAAGACAATCTCCTGAACTCCAAACTGAATGTCAGAATGGGAAAGAAAGGTGATTTAAGCAATTTTGAGCGTGGCATGGTTGTTGGTGCCAGACGGGCCGGTCTGAGTATTTCACAATCTGCTCAGTTACTGGGATTTTCACGCACAACCATTTCTAGAGTTTACAAAGAATGGTGTGAAAAGGGAAAAACATCCAGTATGCGGCAGTCCTGTGGGCGAAAATGCCTTGTTGATGCTAGAGGTCAGAGGAGAATGGGCCGACTGATTCAAGCTGATAGAAGAGCAACTTTGACTGAAATAACCACTCGTTACAACCGAGGTATGCAGCAAAGCATTTGTGAAGCCACAGCACGCACAACCTTGAGGCGGATGGGCCACAACAGCAGAAGACCCCACCGGGTACCACTCATCTCCACTACAAATAGGAAAAAGAGGCTAGAATTTGCACGAGCTCACCAAAATTGGACAGTTGAAGACTGGAAAAATGTTGCCTGGTCTGATGAGTCTCGATTTCTGTTGAGACATTCAGATGGTAGAGTCAGAATTTGGCGTAAACAGAATGAGAACATGGATCCATCATGCCTTGTTACCACTGTGCAGGCTGGTGGTGGTGGTGTAATGGTGTGGGGGATGTTTTCTTGGCACACTTTAGGCCCCTTAGTGCCAATTGGGCATCGTTTAAATGCCACGGCCTACCTGAGCATTGTTTCTGACCATGTCCATCCCTTTATGACCACCATGTACCCATCCTCTGATGGCTACTTCCAGCAGGATAATGCACCATGTCACAAAGCTCGAATCATTTCAAATTGGTTTCTTGAACATGACAATGAGTTCACTGTACTAAAATGGCCCCCACAGTCACCAGATCTCAACCCAATAGAGCATCTTTGGGATGTGGTGGAACGGGAGCTTCGTGCCCTGGATGTGCATCCCACAAATCTCCATCAACTGCAAGATGCTATCCTATCAATATGGGCCAACATTTCTAAAGAATGCTTTCAGCACCTTGTTGAATCAATGCCACGTAGAATTAAGGCAGTTCTGAAGGCGAAAGGGGGTCAAACACAGTATTAGTATGGTGTTCCTAATAATCCTTTAGGTGAGTGTATATATATATATATATTTTTTTTTTATTTTTTTTTATTTTTTTTTTTAACTCAGCAATGTTTCAAAGATGCACAAAGTGCACAACAAATAAAGTTTTTATCTCTTAAAAGAAAAAAATAGATCCTGAACTGCTGAAACGAGTCGTCAGCGATTCCAGTCTCACTTCCTGTTACATAACTACTTAAAGGAATAGTTATCCCATAATTTACTCACCCTCAAGCCATCCTAGGTGTATGTGACTTTCTTCTTTCAGCCAAATAAATAATATCCTGGCTCTTCCCAGCTTTGTAATGGCATTAAATAGTGCCATGAGTTTTTGAAGCTCGATCCAAAAAGTGCATCCATCCATCATAAAAGTACTCCATACGACTCCACTGGGTTAATAAAGGCCTTCTATCCATATTTAAAACTTTATAAACTATAATCACTGGCTTCCAGCAACAGCCGTACATGCGTTCACGATGACCTTTGACCTGTCATACATAGCTCCTCTTCTCTTATATCGAAATCCTCCGACATTTTTCTTTAAAAATTCTCGTTTTAGACTTCTAATTCATGACTCGTGTTTTGCTCTATCCTCTGCGCTTCTGCGTTTGTCAGTTCTCACCTAAGCTTACTTTACGCCTACATCATAGGTCGGGTCTGAGGTCACTTTTCCACCAGAACTCGACTCTCTCGTGAACGTGTGTACGGCCATTGCCAAGTTTTAAATATGGATATTTTTCGCTTTGCTTCACAAGGCATTTATTAAACCACTGGAGTCATATGGATTACTTTTATGATGGATGGATGCTCTTTTTGGAGCTTCAAAAACTCATGCCACTATTCAATGCTGTTACAAAGCTGGGAAGAGCCGGGATATTATTTAAAATAACTCAGATTGTGTTTGGCTGAACGAAAGAAAGTCATAATCACCTAGGATGGCTTGAGGGTGAGTAAATTCTGGGATAATTTTTACCTTTTGGTGAACTATTCCTAACAAAACTAATGTAACAAAGCTTCATAATACCTTCATTGTCTGCCCGCGAAGGATGTCTACTTTGACCCGCCCCCAAAAACTGTAGTTGTAGCTGAGACTGGAAGAGTTTGTTGTTGTCGACATGTCGAGAAGATGCTGTTTTCAGAGCTGCCAATCCACTTTGCATTCACTTCCAAAGGATGAGGACTCGCGCTGGAATTGATACGGAAAAGCCGACGCCATCGTTAATACCGTCCCAATTCACCTATTTATACTATGCCCTAAAAGTATGTACTGTTTTTGTGAAGAAAAAGTACATACTTTTGACTGTAGCAGGAGAGTAAGCAAGCTTGTCTTGTCACAGTTAAAACCCTCCACATTCAATTTAATTTAATTTCCTACTGTTTCGAGAGAAAAATATAGTAGCACGTTGATCTGCCAGTCGTGGGACTTTCATGCGGAGACTTTCCTCGTGTGTTTGCATAATGACGCATTTAAACGTATCATTACAAAAGTTCACAATGATGTTGCAGATGAAATATAATGTGGATAACATTGAATAAATATATTTTCGTCAGGTTAGATACTGATAATTAATCACTCAAACCCCTTTATCTAAACCCACTTAACCGTCGGACTCGCACATCCGCCATGATTGTAGTTACAGTAACAAATTATATTTGTGTTTGTAGTTCTAATCGAATCCTCATCCAACTTGCAATGGGTTGTGGGCAATATTAGCTGTTAGAGTGTGCACTTAGGATTCTAACCGGAAAAAGTAGACCATCCGGGTATCTTTGGTATACTCATTACATACGATTTGGGACACATTAATTCTAATTTTCGAATATTATTTTGGACCGATAGTATGCGAATTGGGACGCAGCTGAGGAAGATCCGGAGCTGAAATTCAGATATGGTAATTGCCGTTTCCTTTCCGACACGCGCTGTAAGCGGTAGACTAATCACAACAGACTTGGCCGTCTGACCAATCAGAGCAGAGGCTTTCAGAAAGGAAAAATTAAACCATTTTCAGACTCTTAGAGAAATGAGGTGATGTGCAATGTATATTATGAGAAAATTAAAGTGTGTTTTGACCTTGGATGCATGTAAACCTATTGCAGGAGACCTACAAAACAGAAAGCTTTAAAATAGAATAAGGGCATTTTAATGTTTTTTAGCTACCCATATACGTATAGCGCATATTATGTTATTTAAACTGCACTCCAAGGAGCTTTAAAGAATATTTACATCATAGTAGTGTCGAACAAGCATGTTACTTTGTCCAAAATCCATAGTTATGTATGGTATAAATGTAATGCATTAAATACTTGAATGATCATGATCACTATTGAAACATGGATTTGAGATTTCCTCTTCCCAATATTCTGTTGGATACTGAGCTCAAGTAATTCCCAAAGGACTACCCCACTGACAACAATGCTGTGCAACCTGCTGTTGGGGTACTGTACAAAAAGAATTGTTGCTTGGCAACTGTTTGAGCTCCACTTTGAAGTTTTACAAATGTTTTCCACAGGATGGCAAAAAGCCATGAAATGCCACATGAAAACTACAGCATAATAAAACAGCAAAACACACCATCCAGCAAAATGCCTGACTGCATATCAGGGTTATTAGCGTTAACTAAAAATAAAACCACACAAAAACATTTTCATTACTTGAAATAAAATAAATGTTGACTGAAATAAAATACAAATTTTTAATTTAAAAAACTTACACTTAAAAATTAATAAAAATAATAAACATGATTAAAGTGAATATAAAAAAATCTAATTAAAAATATGAACAAAAACAACATTATGATTTTAAGTTAAGTTTGGGGGGAATTTTTTTTTACAGTGTATAATAGTATATCAATGATACTAAAATAAAACTGCTGCATGCTACACTTTATTAGCACATTATTAGCATTAGCGTAACTTGCAACGATTGAGCTACAAAATTTATTTTTGAGTTAGTATTTGATATGGACATTGCCTATATGGATAAATATGGATATGTAAACTAATGTCAAAAGACCAGAATATCATGTGGAGCTGGACTCTTTTGACTTTTTTTTTTATTTATATTTTTTTCATTTTTTATTTAAAGGGATAGTTTACCTTACAATGAAAATTAAGTCATCAATTACTTACCCTGGTGTTTTTCTAATGTGTATGCTAGGGCTGCATGATTATGACAAAAATCATTAGCGTTTGTGGTTGATGTCCAGTGTAACTAGCTGAGCAGAAATACATCATGTTTCGCTTGGTCCCCTCAAAGTTGCGTTGGATTTTCTCCTTAGCATAAAGTTTGAGAGGTCCATCTATCACTGTTTTCTATGTTTGCAGAGTTAGTTTGTGTAGTTAATATATAGGTTGTGTAGACGACTTTTTTTTTAAATGGCGGGTGCTGGTGTTTCGCATGCTTTCGACCAGTCCGCGTACACTTAACATTACGTCACTGGTAGTTCCTATTGTGCTGGGTTTTCCCTAATCTGAAGTAGTTGTGATTCACCTCTCACAACATGCTCTAAACACACCTCTTAAGCACGCAGAATAATGTAAGTGGATTATTTTTTTTTTTGATTACTTTGAACAATTACGTAATCATGGCATCCGTAATCGTAATCACGATTAGAAATTCGATAATTGTGCAGCCCTAGTGTATGCCCTTCTTTCTTTTACAGACCACAAAAGAAGAATTTAAAAAGTCCCGCTCGTGCTCATCCATATAATGGCAGTGAATAGCAACCAGCATCAAAGACGCCAAAGTTTTACAGAAGGCGACATGTGACGTGTGCTGGGGGTATACAGTATGGTTTGGTGAAAAACAAACCAAAATGTAATATATTATTTAGGCTGACCTTGGCTGTTGGTCTTCGGTGCTCGACTGCGCGTTCATGAGACTGCTGCTGTTCACTCCGTCTCGCCCAGAAAAAGCACTCAAGTTGTGAGAAATCGAGAATAACAAAAGCATACAATCCTCTTCTCTGGGGTGAATATATCGGTTGTGTTCCTCGAAGTAAGACATTATCACTTTCACATCTGTAAACTGTCATTCTGATTGTCATCAGACAGAGTTATTTTACTCAGTGAAGAAAGCACGGATACTTTTTCGGGATATTTATGCGTATTTCATGTTACGTATTTATTAATCTTGATTTCTCACAACTAGTGTGCAGGTCACATCGCATGGGATCGGCTGCGTTTACACTGGCACAAATCCGATTTATTACTCACATCTGACACAGATCAGAATTTGTTACACACGTGTAAACACAAAGTTCTGCACGAGATACGATTTTTTTCCACTTCCAAATGTGGTTTTAAATCAGATACATATTCGATATCTCGACATCCGACCTACATTTAAACACTTATATCCGATTCCCTTTTGAATTCCAAGCCACAACAAGGTGAGGGCGACACGTTTGCCCACAAATATAGCTTTTTAATGTTGTATTTAGGGCTGTCACCATTAACGCGTTAACGCATGCGATTCATTTAAATTCCTTAACGCGTTAATAATTTAACGCAAATAAATTACAGTATGTGAAGCTGCGTCATTAGCGTAATTTTCGTCACGCAGTTAGATGATCTTAGAAGTCGGGAGTTTATCACAATCACACTGAGCATCTACAAGCACCTGTAACCCTGGTAGGAGGAAATTTCCATTCTAACGCTTTAACCCAATTCTGCTTCTCTGTTGGTGACCAGGTCATTTTAAGTCGTTAAACTCTGGGAACGTTTTCAGTGATCCAGTAATCGAATTCATTCAAACAGTCCAAAACAGTAAAGAAGGCCAGGCATGTCCATGTGCATAGTAGCCTAAAACGATCACCGACAAGCATTCTGGCCGGGAATTAATGTAAACACAGATATCGGATACCTGTCGTGTCTAAAGCCGCATTTACATTACAAGTGACTCAATTCCTATTTTTTCCTCCCATGTGGCACAGATTGGATATGACCCACGAATGTGTAAGCAGGAAAAAAGCACATGGATTCCGATATTCTCAGATTGGTTTCAGGCCTCATTCAAATCTGATATGAATTGGATACGTGCATTTGCATCTGCCATGTAAGCATGTTCCCCTGTCAATGCGAGTCCTACGTCCGTGAAAAAGTGAAGGTGGCGAATGACGTCAACTCAGGTGAACACCAACCGCGATCACATGACTCGTTTAAATGCCGCAATGGAGGACGAAGGCTCAACCCAAAGCTATTCACATGGTAAAGATTGTGTAGAAAGCAAAAGCTTGTATTACCTTTTTTAACTTCCTTTTCAGCCTAAGCTTTTCTGGGTCAATACTTCTACTTTGGGTTGTTTTGCCAAGTGTATAGTGTAAATACAGATATCACTGGGTCACTTTTAAAAAAAGATGTAAGCTGGTCGTCAAAAAATTGGATATAGTCAAATCAAGACCTGCAGTGTAAATGTGGCCTAAAAGTATATGTAAACAGGCGGGCCAAAAGTCGGATAAGGACAAAAGTTTGGATCTGTGCATTAAGACTTGCAGTGTAAATGCAGCCTCTGTGATACTTTTGTATCTTTTTAAATAAAACTTCATGCTTGTCGCTATTCGCTGCCATTATATGAACAACACCAACACCAGGGTGAGTAAATTACTTAATTTTCATTTTGGGTCGAACTATCCATTTAAGTTAAAGTAAAGTAAAGTAAAAATCAAATTTCCACTGTAAAGGTCTCAATTTAATTATCTGTGGCTGGCTGTCTTCTGTTTACACATATGGCACAAGGAAATAACTTTCAAGTGAGTGTGCAGCGGTAGATGAAAAGAGTGAAATAAAATGCTTTACAGCGACTGGGGCAAATGAAGGACTACTGCTGGTGCTTTAATAAGATCCCTCATCAGAATCGAGCTGGTTCCTTCCCAGCCTCTCGGGGAGGGGTGCCTTCTGTGGTTCGGACCCTCCAAAGTGCACACATAATTTGACTAACAGCTGCAGTGGCTTATAGGGGCCAGATGTGCAGTGTAAGAGAGGGGCGAGAAGCTGAACAGAGCGGTTTGGGGTGAAAAAGCAGGCCCTGTCAGGGGGCCAGAGTGCCCAGCAGTAAAATGAGAGAGAGCTATTGTCATGCATGCTGCTCGCTTTTTATGGTGACTTCTGCAAATTACAAGGATGTAGGCATCAATTTTCACTTGGGGGTTCGCTGCGCCTGGGTGTGTGTTCCAAAAATTTCATGCCATTTACACTTGCTTTATGAGCTCCTGCAAAACTTTCTGCTGCAGAGTTTTGTCCTCTTAAGTGGTAATGTGGAAAGCACTTAAACAACAGTATCTTTTAAAGAGAGACAGTATAATGAAAGTAGAAGGGGGTGGTGTTTAAACATCAAATCTGAATTTAAACCAAAAATAAACATCTAAAAATTTAATAAAACTGTAGTATTATAGCAGCTAGACTATAGACAGAGTAGAAAACCTGTTATCTTAGAGTCAACATGATTTGGCATTTGCAAGCCATTTTATTCTAGTAATCTGACATTTTATTTATTTTCAAGCCAGGATATATACACTCACCTAAAGGATTATTAGGAACACCATACTAATACTGTGTTTGACCCCCTTTCGCCTTCAGAACTGCCTTAATTCTACGTGGCATTGATTCAACAAGGTGCTGAAAGCATTCTTTAGAAATGTTGGCCCATATTGATAGGATAGCATCTTGCAGTTGATGGAGATTTGTGGGATGAACATCCAGGGCACGAAGCTCCCGTTCCACCACATCCCAAAGAAGCTCTATTGGGTTGAGATCTGGTGACTGTGGGGGCCATTTTAGTACAGTGAACTCATTGTCATGTTCAAGAAACCAATTTGAAATGATTCGAGCTTTGTGACATGGTGCATTATCCTGCTGGAAGTAGCCATCAGAGGATGGGTACATGGTGGTCATAAAGGGATGGACATGGTCAGAAACAATGCTCAGGTAGGCCGTGGCATTTAAACGATGCCCAATTGGCACTAAGGGGCCTAAAGTGTGCCAAGAAAACATCCCCCACACCATTACACCACCACCACCACCAGCCTGCACAGTGGTAACAAGGCATGATGGATCCATGTTCTCATTCTGTTTACGCCAAATTCTGACTCTACCATCTGAATGTCTCAACAGAAATCGAGACTCATCAGACCAGGCAACATTTTTCCAGTCTTCAACTGTCCAATTTTGGTGAGCTCGTGCAAATTGTAGCCTCTTTTTCCTATTTGTAGTGGAGATGAGTGGTACCCGTGGGGTCTTCTGCTGTTGTAGCCCAATCGCCTCAAGGTTGTGCGTAGTAAGTTTTATTTTTACTTTATTAAACTGACTAAATGATCATTTGAAATGTTGCTTTGGCAGCTAGCTGAAATAAAATACACTTTTTACAAAAATGTGTTTTTTTATGGTTTTAGTTTTAGTCACTATAAAAACCCTGTATTCATTTTTTTTTTAAATGCAGTAAAAGACATGATTTTATTTATTTTTATTTAATTTAATTTAACTAGCTATTTGGCAAATAGTTAGCATTATCCAATCCAAATGATGTCAGCCAGAATAAAAAGCTATTTCAGAGGAAGAGACTAGTGATATGGAATTGCTTGATAACCTTGTTTGTGAAGCTGCGTATGATATTTAAAGGCATGTTGCAAGAAATAACAGAAGTGCTTTAATATTTGTGCTTTTAAGTGCTTGATTGCCTGGGCCTGTTAAATTTTTTGTACATTTTTAGGTTTAAAAAAAACCCTGTGTGTTGAGACTATTTATGGAACTGAACCTGCAACATTAATTTAAGAGATGCCTTTCTTGCATTGCAACTTAATTTGTGATCCATGTCTAAATTTATGTTACCATGACAATCACAAGAGCCTGTCTGCGTGTTTCATATGGTTTTCATGTTGCTACTAGACGGCTTATAAAATAACCTCCAGGTTGGCTATTGACAGTGCTCCTCCAACCACCAGGGGGCAGTGAGGGGTACAAGAGGTTAAAGATCATGTGTCAGGGCTGTTGTTGCACTAATGCAGGGATGGTCAAAAATCTCACCTGTAGCTTTAGTAATCCAGAAGACATTGCCTGCATCTCAGTGTGCATACTATCCATCCTAAATAGTATGTGACATTAGTAATATTCAATACTATTTAGGGCAAGAAGTGCAAAAATAAAAGTTTCCCAATGGTGTACAAATGGTATTTACAGTGAAAATCAAAAAAAAAAAATAATAATAATAATAAATTAACTGTTCAAAAGTCATATACAAACTTTTGGTCATGCCAATAAATTGACCCAAAAAACAGCAATTTTCATTACACAACTATACTCCAACTCACTCTACGAGCTTCCAAACAACTCTGAGAGGCCATCTTAAAGAAGAGGCCAAGCCCTTCCTACTTGGACTAAACCATTTAGAAATTAAATGTAAAAAAGAAATTTAAGAAAGACAATTAAATGTGATTTAACAGTAACAAAGAGGTAAACTGTTATAATAATACACAAATACCTAAACACTTGGAACAAAACATACTCAATAAATTGTTAATGTTTAACAATGTTTAACCAAGAATCTCCAATCTCCCCCTCATATATGAGAACTGTGCCTTCTATTGACGGAAATGAGATCTTCAAAATTGCCATTTACTGTGACTGGGTTTTGCCTGTTTGGGATGGGGAAAATGTTATAATATGTCAGTGCTTATATGGAAACAATTAACATTTTACATGATTACCAGTCTTGTTTAACACATGACACAATACATAAATCAACATAGTGAAATTCATGAATCATAAAATATTAAACTGAGGAACAAATGGCATGATAGTGACAGAAACAACATTAATCAATACACATGATCAGTGAGACAAACATATCTGTGTTCAAATTTTACTTCATAATCTGTTAAATATGGATATTTTTATTTAAATGCAGCCTTGTTGAGCATAAGAGACTTCTTTCAATCATAATTTTCCCAAACTTTTTACCGTTAATGTAGGGGAGACCTGGTATGGTTGTAACACCTTTTTCTTCAGCACCTAAAACTACTCTTTTTTTTTTAGCTACACGTCTGAAACTTTTAGGCAAAGTACCTGCATTTGTCTACTACAAATGACAACAATTTAAATTTCTCCAACTATATCACAGACTTTGTGAGATGATGACAAATACAAATTGGTCCTTTGTTACAACCTACCCCACCACTGTCACCCATTGTTTAGCTAGCTGTATTAGCATGGTGCTTTGAAATTAGCAGGAGGTTGTTACACCATTCTTTACTAGAGAAACTACACTTTGACCTGATATAACTCATACAACATTATCTACAACGGTAGAAGTACTAAACAAAATATTATCTTGTTTTTTTTTTTTTACTTTCTTACCTCAGAATTAGATTTTCTGCTGTAGCTTCAGGAGAGATAGCAAGACAGACTGGAAAACCTCCATGTGGGATCGTGAAGGAAGCCAGAGGAAACTGAAACTGTCACATGACTCCTATCTTATCCCTGATTCGTGGAATTGGTAGTGTTCCGTGTTCCGTGTCTCCCCGTGTTATCCCCTACTTCAAAGGGATTGTTTTCATGGTAGTGCCCAACTTGGTAACATACGTAAACAAATAGTAAATATAGTCAAAAAATTATGGTGTCTACGCGTCTTAATTTTCAGCGCTGAAATTAACACTTGAAATGTAAAAGACAAGGGTAATTGGTGGTAAACATTAGGAATCCTTCTCAAGGTTAATAAAGTTTCAATGAGGCCCATAAACAGACTATATACTGTACATGTGGCATCATCTCATGAATATGCTTTACTAGTCTCCCACTGCGACCTTCAGATGAGACGCCACATGACCTCCGCAAAACGTTTTACTGGCAAAATCAAATAATTCAAGAGTCGCAATAAATCATAAATCACTCTGGAACTGCATGACATGATAAAAAGGAGCAGACATCACATTTGATGAAAAGGTTATATTATTCCCCCTGATAACACATGGTGTAGCATGAAATGAGAGGTTATTACTCAAATTATATTTTTCGGATGAGCTAAGCAGCCGTGTTTAAGATTACTAACTAGTTGCATTAACTAAAGACAGCATCATTAGATGGCGTTTAAGTGTATAAATGCATTGATTTGTTGTGATCGCTTTATCACTTTGGATAAAAGCATCTGCTAAATGCATAAATGATGTTCAGTATGTTCAGTAAGTGGGTCGTAAAAATGCGCTAAATCAATGTTAAATGCAAATAATAAAATATTACTGTGATCATGTGTATAAACAGGAATATTAACTTTTAAATGAGAGGTAAATGCATATTTTTTTTGCTGTTGATGTCAAAAGCTGTGCGCCAAATCAAACTCTGCTGTATTTTGGCTCAAAATCATCTGTTATTTCTTAGTCGCAAGTCAAGTTAGGCTAATGCCAGCAGACAGATTGCATGATATGTTCTCAAGCTTGAAAATTGTGATATTACTGCTTTTCAGAGTTTGATTTTAAGCACTTTTGTATGACAAACACTTCTTTTTTTTCTAAGCAAAATCAGTCTCAACTCAACATGATTGAACTTGGAAACTTGAATCACATGATTAATACATTTCAGAGTTTGATTTTAAGCATATTTTTATTTTGTGTACTTCTATGACAACCCCATTGAAAAAAACAGCATATGCTGGTTGGGTATATTTTGACATATGGCAGCTGGTTTGAGATGGTTTTAGCTGGTCATGAGCTGGTTTAAGATGGTCCTAAGCTGGTCCTAAGAAAATAGCTCCAGCTCAGGACCAGCTTAAACCAGCTCATGATCAACTAAGGACCAGCAAAAACCAGCTCAAACCAGCTGCAAACCTAACCAGCATATTCTGTTTTTTTTTTCAACAGGGAAACACTTCTTTTAAGTCAACATGATTGAATTTGTGAACCTGAATCACATGACTGATGATCTTAGTAGATAAGAACTTGTTTATAAATCTCATTTCACAATGAAGACCCCGGCATCTAAATGCGCACCCGTGCAACGTCGCCCTTTAGGAATGAAATTGTCAGTTTTTGGGATGTGACAGTGTTTTGCTCTGATGAGGTTTATGTTTGCAAGGACAAACCACACACTTTCATCAGCCCCGTAAAGTTTCCTCCCACATACTTCTCCATTTTCCTGCATTTTCCAACCCGTCTCGTTGGGCCGCAGCATGTGCACAGCGGCACCGAGCAGCACCATCCTCCAAAAGGCCGATGTGGTTGAGGAACCAACAACTACGGGCTCAAGTGGCTTCAATTACAGATGCTCACAATTACAGAGGAAGAGAACAGGGCTGGGCAGAACGTGCCAAGCACAAACACTGCCTGGATCACAGGAGGAGAAGGAGGGGGAGAGCAGGGAAGTCAAACGTTACCATCCCACCCAACCGCCATCGGGTTATTTTGGGACCTCTGTAGTTTCAGCATTGAGATACTAACTGGATTTTACTCACTGTACTTATTGGTTAGGATTAGATTTAAACTTTGTCTTCACATCTGAGATCTGAAAATAATTTTTTACCGTCATTCCATCTGAAAAAGACTGGAAATTTCCCCTCAGAGGTTGTAAAACGCATATTAGTGAAGTCATTCTAAAGACTATTAGCTTTTACAATTGAAGTGCCGTAGGCACAGATTCTTAGATTTGCTGTGTTTACATCAGGCGATTTTGGTGTTTGTTTACCGTGCAGTGTCATTTTCCCTAAACAGCCATTTACTGGGCCACATGATTTGAATAACTGGATTGTGTTGCTATTTGCTCACAGATTACATCAAACTTCATTAAAGGCAAATAAGCAAAGGGCAGATCTGCTGCCTGCTAATCTCTCCTGAGCAAATAAGTCAAAAAATAACTCTGAACCACATCATAAGACACCCAGAATGCATTTGCTTAGCGTAAATGTGATCTGACCTCTGGCACGTGACCTCTGTGAAACATTTTACTGGCAAAATCAAAGAGTTGTAAAAGATCAAAGAGCAAATCTGATGCTAGAACACGTTTGACCTGGTTAGGAGCTGTTTTTTAATGGCTTAGGAGGCTTATTGGAGATCTCTGTTACGTTTCACTGAGGCATCAGCTTTGTCTCAGATGCATCTCTTAAAAAACTAATTTTCACACTCAGGTCATTGGCTTTAGAAACATATTGTTAATCATTGAACTTCTGAACGCAGACTAGTATCTTTGCAAATGTGAGCACACTTTGAGATACTGTTAAGCTCTTTTGAAACTCTAGAAGACACCTGTGAGTTAGTAGAAATGGTTTTCATACGGGTGTAAGTACAAGTAAAAAAAATAGGCGTATTGCTAGATGATGGAAAGGAGGGACATTCTTATTCTAGATCACATTTGATTGGATTACATTTTGTGCAAGCATTTTCCCATAAGAGAAAAATGTACACAACTTGTAGGACAACACTAGCGTATAGATGACCTCAAAACTAATAAACATTGACTAAAAGCCACAAAAGTCCAAATTTGATTTCATGGGAGCAGAAATTAATCTTTTCACTGTGGAATCTTCCTTTTTAGGTGATATATTCATTGTTGTTGCTTTTGTTGACTGGAAGATTAAATGATTAGTGTGCATTTATTAGCAAAAAGATGCAACCAATTTCTCATCTCCCAGCATCATGACCTTAATTGTTGTAAACCAGACATATCCGTCTGTTTTTACAGTCTACTCAACATCTGGGTTGTTAGAGAATCCTAGATGAAGGGCGGGATGATGCCATTCATTATGACAGGGATGATTGACAACAATCCTGTAATAAGATTTACGCATTTCTTAAATAAGGAGATGATATTCCGCGGTGTTTCAGAATGAAAAAATAAATGAAACTCAATCAATTTGACTGGGTTATACTAAGTCCCCTCAAAACACATATGCTTTACAGACGCGTCTACGCGCACCCCTAGTGCACGAGTGGTACGCTCCGTTTTAAAGCGATAGCTGCGACTCCACGCTTCTAAAGTAAAGCGCGACGCTTTCTTGAGGTACGGACTGGAGAATACCATGCCATCGACGCGTTGAGCGCATTTACGGTTTCATACGGGCGTTTTGCACTGGAAAATAAAGCGATATCTCCGAATCCGCTTGCGATAAGCACCGAGAGGCTCTACAAAACCCAACTGTGGATGTAACTGTTGCACTTTGAACACAGGTACGAGTGATACACAAACATTCGCGCGAATGATTCATTCTGATGCATGGCTTTATTGTACTGAAATCGCGAATGCATGATCTGGGGATGTAACGCATGCTTATTTTACCACAAAAAACAATGCGATTTCGTAGATGAGAGAATAGATGTTAAACTGCTTTGTAGAAAGGATCCTGATGGATGTGGTCAGTAAAGCCAGCTAGAACAAAGGGGACATTAAAACCAGTGTTTAGCTAAAAGGAGGTAAAATATCCGTGCATTTGTGCTGTGCATTAAGAGATGCATTAAAATCACTGCTTCTATTCGCCAATAGCATACACAATGAATAATTATTCCAGTCTTGCCTGTTGGTGGTTGTGCATGAATCTAACACATGCATATTGACATTTCAGATGGAAAGTTGCTTTAGATAAACAGTACACACCACAAGCAGGGCTTACAGTTAAAGAAAATTGCATTGTTTTAGTTCATGTAGGCATGCAGATTAAATAGACAACGTTATATGGAAAAAGGTGATATCGTGCACTCAATCTGTTTGTCTGTCACATCTGTAACAGTCACATGACTGAAATATTGTTTTCCTCTATGCAAATGACCCAAATGTTGATGCTCGTTTTAAAGCCTAAACTAAAATCAAATGTATTGCTTAATTTGCACATTGATTTCGTTAATTTCCTTGCATGGGTAATTGATGCAATGAGATACTCTCAGTAAGATGCAGTTGATGGGTTTGTACCAAATCTGATCATTCAAAGCCTTTGGTGGCAGTTTGATCCATGTAGAGAGGAGAGGGGCTGTGGCTGCCTGCAGTAGCCGGATCAGGGATGCTCTCGCCCGGTGTGAGATTAGTATGAGCTCCGCTGGAGAATGTTAGGCGCTGTGAAGGAGGGAGCCGAGCAAAACGCCGTTTTACATCTCGCCGAAAACAATATCGAATCTCCAATTTCTATTAAGGGATAAATGTTTTGGGGAAATGATGGATGATCTGCATGGTAAAATGCAAATATTATATATATATATATATTATAAAATGTTATATTATTACAATTTATATATATACTTGTACATATACATTCATTATATAAATAAATAATGTATGTATATATATGTGTGTGTTTATATGTGACCCTGGACCACAAAACCATCCATATGGGTAAATCTTTTTGAAATTTTTCTGAATAAATAAGCTTTCCATTGATGTATGGCATTGTTAGGATAGGACAATATTTGGCCGAGATGCAACTATTTGAAAATCTGGAATCTGAGGGTGCAAAAAAATGTAAATATTGAGAAAATCGCCTTTAGAGTTGTTCAAATGAAGTCCTTAGCAATGCATATTACTATTAATAATACATTTTTGATATATTTATGGTAGGAAATTTACAAAATATCTTCATGGAACATGATCTTTACTTAATATCCTAATGATTTTTGGCATAAAAGAAAAATCGATAATTTTGACCCATACAATGTATTGTTGGCTATTGCCACAAATATACCCATGCGACTTATGACTGGTTTTGTGGTCCAGGGTCACGTGTGTGTGTGCTGCCTGTAGAGCTATCCTATATCTATTAATTTCTCTCCCTCTCTATGCAATATTTTATATAGATAAACATACACATAATCGATGCATATGCATTTCCAATAATCTTGCATTTTATTTTGTAATCTGGTTTATTTGGAGAACAAACAATATGAAAGTTTCCATATACATTCCGTGTTTTGCTCGATTGGCTCCTCTGTGAAATTACATTTTCTTTAGGATAGATGAAACTGCAGTGTAGCGAACCTAAATGGATTGATTTAGGCTGGAAATACCTGCATAAATAAATTCAATCAGTGCATTAACCGACAAATTGGCCACTGATGTAAAAATAGAAAGCTGTTTGTAAGCGAGGAGACAACTGTCTGCTGTTATGGCTCTAGTACGTGAACCTATAAGCATCACACTTTACCTGGTGTTTCTGGTCACGTACATGTGTAGATGAATTATAGGCCACATGTTTCACCCCCAGCGCTGAAACGAACAACCATTGAATTCAAAACAAGCCCGCTGAATGTGTTTAAGCAGCCTACATGCATGCAAGTACTTCGCTAGTCCATCTAAAGAAAATAAGTCTCTTTTTTTTTTTCTTGCTGCATTATTAGATGATTGCATTGATGAGATCAGTGCTGGTTTATGAATAACCCGTCCTTGTCAATTGAAGTACAGTTCTGCTGACCTTGTGCAGGCTGTGATCATCTCTATATCAACGCAGCCGCCGTCGCCCTCTGCCCCCTTTCATCAGCGCACATGCTATTTAGTTGTCTGTTTGATTACCACCGACCGATCGAGCACCTGAGGATAAATCTGAACTGTAAATTTGCGCTGTGATTCGCTCGCCTCAGAGCAAGGTTACTGTCCTGCGTACTCCGGCCTTGTGATGTCAACAACCGGCCCTGCATCCTTGAATGTGTTGGTTGTGTAGAATAAAGCGGCAACGTTGTGCGCTCATCCTGTGCGTAAGCCATAAGTACAACTGCCATGTGGAGTCACGGCTGGTGCTAATCACTGAACAATAGCTACTGTCTGTTCTCAAGCTCTCTCACTCTCTTTCTCTCTGCCTGCAGCCTTCCCAATATGAATGCTTCGCTTTAGGCTGGTGGATTTGTCTTGCGATATTGGATTAAGGTTTAAAAGTTTGAAATGCTAAAGATGGTGTAACTGTCCTGTTCTTTGATTAGTAGAGGTGTGTAGATCTTGTTGGAGATCCTTTTGATAACTTAATTACACTTTTAGAAATAAAGTTTTCCAAAGGGGGGTTTTCACAGCGATGCCGTAGAATAACTATTTTTGGTTCCCTAAAGGACATTTCAGTGAACATGTCTTAAAAGAAAGGTTGTATTTTAAAGGTTCCATCATTGATAATAAAGAACCTTTATTTTTGAGTGTGTCCAGGTGGGTTTAATATGAGGATTCAGATGTCACCATTTTTGTGGTGTGACTCCAGTAGTAATTTACTTTTAAATATGAATACTTTATCTTTTAATCAAATGGTATTCCTAACTTTCCTAACCCAAAAATGAAAATTTAGTCATTCCTTACCCTCAAGTTGTTCCAAACCTGTATGAGTTTCTTTCTTCTGTTGAGCCTAAAAGAAGATATTTGGAATCCATTGACATCCGTAGTCGGAACAAAACACTATGGAAGTCAATGGGTGCTGTCAACTGTCTGGTTACCAACATTCTTCAAAATATCTTCTTTTGTGTTCAACAGAAGAAAGAAACTCATACAGGTTTGGAACAATATGAGTAAATGATGACAATTTTCATTTTTGGGAGAACTACCCCTTTAAGAGACAATGTAGTATCAAGCTTGAGTACATTCTATCAGTTGCGGTTCTGGCGACTCGATCCCAACATACTGTACATTAACGTCCCACATTTAGCAACGCAGTGGTAGGGTTACGCTCACATGACATTGCAGATGAAAAATTGTGATTCTCAATGAATCCAGAACCGTGCAGCTCTAGTTGTAAGGCTACATTTTTAAATAGGGAAATTAGTTTGGCTGTATTGTTCAGTGACTAATAGTCTTAAAAACATTAAAAAGAATCATGATAAGATCGTGATCTGCCTAAAGAATCGTGACACTATCACCCACCCATTACTTACTTAGTCACGTTAGATGCCATATTTAATGTTTTACGAATGGAAATGAGGCAGACAGACAGATAGATAGTCATTTTAATGGGTTGTGCACCTGAATGTTGACTCTTCACAATATTAAAAATGTCTTTCCTTGTGACAATAAAACTGTATAATTTGTGCTAAACAATTAATGACAAACACCATACATACTGCTGAACTGACTGCATGTTTATTAATCGCAGCCTCTTTTACATTCAAAGTTTTATATTTCCTTTCCTGAATAAAGGTTATAACTTTTTGCCTTGCAGACTATTGAGTGACCTGAGTCATATTTAATATCATAGACCATATATATTAATATCAAAACCATAATATCATAGAAAATTGCAGCTGAGCTTTGTTTGACTTGGATTAGTAAGTCAGTAAATCAAGTTTTAGTTACTACCACTTTTTTTCCATAGAGTTAGTTCTACAAATATGTTTTTCATGCTTTTTTTTTCTCGCCTAGACAATTTTTTCAGGAGTGAAAGAGAGAACGTAAACAAAATATTTGACCCTGGCCTCCAACAGGATGAGACTCAAAACTAAAACAACAAAAAGAGAAAATAATCGGAGGACACGTGAGGTTCCTCAGCCGCCTCTTGTGACCCAGAGAGCTCATAATGCTCAGGGTTATGACCCTCAGAAGAGAAGTGCACTATATATGTGATGCCAAATTATTTTGAGGATTTTATGTATGGAGGGTTCGGCCCTTTGTTGATATTGTGGTCACTCGAGGACAGAATCGCTTATGGCCACGGCAGCGTCTTGCCAACAGATACAGCATATGATATTTGCCTCGAGCTCTGTCAGTTATATCAGATGACTTGAGCTTTATTTTGCTTTGTTCTTTTTTTTCATTTGAAACAATATTTGTGTAGAGAAGAGGAGGCATGGGTGGAATGTTTGAACAGTCCGCATTAGTATGAAACCATTTGTTCCACTTCTGACAATTTTTTGTTTTATGTTTGGGTTGTCAATCAATTAAAAACTTTAATTGAATTAATTACATGATAAGCCAGTTAATTCATCAAATCACAATTAATCCCATATACCAAAGAAAAAAGTCCCCCAAATGAAGAATGAGGAAAATGAAATGCAGAGGAAAGCATTGAACTGACATGACAAAAAGAGGATTTAGACGTCAATATATTGATCATTAATTTCCATTATCATTGTCCACAGCGAGAGTTTGTCATTTTGTCCGGGGGGTTGATTTAGTCATTCACACAGGACGCTTTTTGAATTCCTGTATGCTGATTTTTTTTATTTAGCTGCATGTCAGATATTTTTTAGTGTCATGCATCATGAGTGCTGTGTGTCGAATTAGTTGTTAATATTTCATAGCATTATTTAAATATATAATGTAATATAATATATTGAACTATAAGTTCTGAAGTAATTTTTGTGTATACAGTATTTAATATAAATAATGCTATTATTTATTTCATTTTATTTATATATATTATTTATTTATTTTTTATTATATTATTATCTTATTTTATTGTTTAATGTTTAGCTTTACAGATCATGCACTTGTATACATTAGCATTTTTCCATGCTATGTTTATGAGAATGGGTTGTGGCTGCTGTGCTCTTTTACATGGAAAATTGAGATTGAAGAATAGGCTATATATATATTTATGCTTCGCTGTTGGCCTGATCGTTCTCAGTGTGGATTCATCCATGTGTGATATGTGTCCAATCCCGTGAAAATAGCAATTTCGTTTTTTTTTTTTTCCTCATTGTCTTCGTTCTAATCAAGAGCTGTTGACCCTCATTACAGAAGTGAGGAGAAGAGGATGCTGTTGTGAGGCCTTGATTAGATGGACTAGTGATGGATTTCTCTCTCTCTCTCTCTCTCTCTCTCTCTCTCTCTCGTGATGTGTGTGTGTGTGTGTGTGTGTGTATGTGTATGTGTATGTATATATATATATATATGTGTATGTATGTGACTTGTGCTGTTGTATGATTTGTTGGAATCAGACAAAAAATGACTGATCTACACCTGTTTGAAGTCGATAGAGTCAGCAAAGTCGATTTTGAGAAAAATCAAGTTAAAAGTTTTCTGAAGATTCAAAATCACCTAACATCCATACCTTAAAATCCCTGGTAATAACACCAAATGTGACACACACCAAGTCAAAACCCATATCTATAGGTAAAAATATATATATTCAACTCTTTTTTTTTTTTTTGTCTATGATACATACCACAATTGTTTGCTTTAACATTAATGAAGCAGATATCCTATTTATTAAGATCTACTGTACCGCACGGATCTAATATAATGTTACACATCAAATGTTTTTCCCCAACAGTTAACCAAACGTTCACATAAAACATAACAGATAATGTTTGTGTGAATACTCGCCAAGATAGATGTTTGAAAGACTGTAATTCTGTGTATATGTGTATATCGTCTTTGTGCGCACGCTTCGGATCTGTCAGTCAGCGCAAGTGAGATCGTTTTCTTGGACAAAGGAAAGGTACTCCTCTCAGAAAACATACAAATAAAGATACTTTTAGATGTTTAATTGCTATTTTGAGCATTGGGATCGCTAGACGAGGGCTTAATGAACTCATTTTTGTGAAAACCTCAAATTCGACCCGTGCGCATTCAGACTAATTTTGACAGCATGAATATAATATAATATAATATAATGAATATGAATTTTCACACTGCCCCCCAGCATGCTCTTGGTGTTCCCTGACCCTAGTTTTGAAAAACCCTGCTTTAAATCCTTGTATCAATATATTTTCTCTCCATTGTTGCTTTCTTAGTTGTTTTGACAGAGACTGTGATTTCCCTGGTAAATATTTGTATGGGTTATTACCTGCCTGTGTCATTTAAAATCATTTAGTGAAATTGTCAAAGCACAGCAGACAGGCTTCAGAATTTGTATCGTCTCGTGACTGTTTCCCTGTGAACAGAAATAAATGAATATTTTCTGTGTTATTGATACTTCACGGCACTTGCTTCACCCCGACTGTAGCGTGTCAGGTGATCGTGTGATTGTCTCTTTCCTGAACCACTAACCACAAGCTCTCATATTGCTCAAGATCGTTGCGCCCCTCTCTACCCGCTTTACTGAGTTTTGTGCCGTTGGACTCGAGGGCTCAATCTGAAATGGTCTATTATTTTTCCAGCAAGTGACCAAACTGATTGATGTGCCAATTCACCAGTGATGAAGAGGGGCAGTACAGAGCTAAAATTAGTGTTGAAAAACAAAGCTAATAGATGAGTCCATTTCACCGGTGTGCCGTCAAAAAAGCAAACATGGCACGTACTGGCATGTGAAGCAGGTTGTTTTATGGGAACAGCGCTGCTCGTCTCATCAGGATTCCACCCGGCTTCTTGTTTACAGTTCAGGACGGACAGAAAGGTCAGAGGGGGGCGTTTGTCAGAAATATTGATGCTCTTGAAAAATTGCAGCGTGCCCAAACCGTCTGTCACATTCTCGAATAAATATTTGTTTTGGGGCGGCGTAGATTTGCCAACTCCACCAGTGCGTAGATACTGAATGCGTAAGCATAATTGCTTTCAGCGACGACTTCTTTCCTGCATATTTGCTTTATCTGTGCTCTGTTTTGATGGGAAATTTAGTGCAAATGGTTTAATTTTGATATTATTTCGTGTTTGCGGTGTTCCGTGGCCACCCGTTGTGTGTTTAGCATTATGAAAACAGCTAGAAACACTGCAAAAGTCTAGACTATGAAATCTGCCTAATTTGCTATTAAGATGTACAGTAATGCTAAATCTAAGCAGATACCCCCTGACGCTTATGTGACTTTCTATCTCTGTCTGTTATTTTCTGGGTTCAAGCATTCTGCTTAGGCATTCAGCTTTTTCACTGGCACCAGCCGGCTTCCACAGTGCTAATGAAATTACTGTGATTGCTGTTCAATAGCTTCTTCTGCAAATCAGGGAATGTATTACAATACATCATTATAATACAATGAGCAAGGATTTTAGATTTTAGGAAGCTGACGGCTGCAGTGTTTTTTTTTGTTTTTGTTTTTTTTTCAGCATTGTTTGCAATGCTAAATTACAGGAATCTTTCAGAGGTACGCTTCATTAGATGGCTTCACGGTAATTGACATCATTCTTGTTTTACCATGCAGATCTCATTTGTGATGTAAATACTTAATCTTTATGTGCACTGTTTTTGAAATTCCTGAATTTCTGTGTTTTGTATCTACTTTTTCAATGTGGTTTTAGGTCTGAAACTTGCAGATGCATTTGTTTTAGGATTTAATATATTGTTAATATATTGTTTTAATGCGATTTGAAACTGACGAATGCATGAGAGACAATGCTGTTTGCTTTGCTTTTATCCAATGGGAGGAATGCAGGTTGCATTTGCGCTTTAGGCCCTGTTCACACCTGGTATTAGGATGTGTTTTGGTCGATTGGATCACAAGTAGACGAGTGAGACTCATACCCGTTTACACCTGGTGTTTTAATCCATCTCTTTTGTCCACTTCTTTTAACCACTTCAGTCCTGATTTCTTTGAGGGGAGGGTCTATGGGTGGGTAAATGTATGGGCTTTCTCAGATCTTTCAATCTAATGGACAAAATAAGCTCACTCAATTTACATATGAACGCAAAAGGAGACGACGGAAAAAGATACGGAGAGCAGCAGCTTTCGTTTCCACTCTGACAGACAGCCGCAAAACCAGCCTAGAAATCAGGAATGGTTAGAGAACACTGTGTCCGTTTTTCGTTTTCAAACCAAACTTGGGTCTTCAACCGAAAAAGTTTAAATCCCTTCGGTTTATGTGTTAGGTCAGTTCATGGAAAGTAGGCGTCTTTTGTGGTTGTTCGAATGCATTCGACCACATGAGCATCTACACTGTGAAAACAGTCCGGTCGAATGAGTTTTTGACTACCTCTGGAAGTGGTCGAAAGTGGACAAGTTCAAAACTTTTTAGACCTCGTTTACACCTGTATTTAGCGTGGTCCACTTGTGATACGATCGACCATAACACATCTTTAATACCAAGGGACCCATCATACACCTGGCGTAATGCGATGCCAGGCGCGACGCAAGTGTTTTTTGCTAATTTCAGCATGACGCAGTTATCATTTTCATGTCCAGCGCCACGTTATTTAAATAGCAAATGCACTCACACCATCTGTTCGCCCATGGGCGTGCTGGTCTGAAAACAAGGTGTGTTCAGGCGCATTGTTGGCGTGTTGCTATTTTAAGGCAACTGAATATGGCTGTACCTTTGACCAACTAAAACCTGGTCTAAAGTCAATGGTGCAAATTTTTTTGTGTTATTTAAAGGGTGCGTTAATAATATGCGCATATAGGCGGGTGCACAACGTGTGTACACTCTGCTTGTTACACACACATGGCAGCACACAAACATTGTTAAATATAAAAAATAAAAGGATTCGTCTCTGGAGAAGCGTTCAGTCTTTCCGCTCGCAAATTCTGCCATGTGAATAGCGAATCCAAAGCCAGTGCAAGTGGAATGGGAGATGAGACTCTGATTGGTTTATTGCATGTTACGCCCAAAACACACACGACTCATTAAGAGACTAGAGACAACCCTTTTGGACCATGCGCCTGGCGCGCCGACTGTTTTTATTTTTCCGTTGTTAAACTAGCAAAAGTGAATTTTGACACGCCCTAAGTGCACCTGCACCATGCACTTCAGACCATGCGCTCAGATCGTTATAATAGGGCCCATAGTGTAAATAGGGCCTTAGATGGCCTTTTCAATAATTGAACCTAAAGCTATACTGTATAGTGAGAATTAGATATTGTGATTTTATATTTTTCTATCACTGCTACAGAAACTTCAATAAAAATTGTGGCAGTAGCTTGAACGCATGTTTTCCAGAGACAAATTTAAGCATGACTCCTTAGTGAAACTGTAGCGCTTAGGTTGTGGTTGAAGTGAAGCCTTATTCCGCCTGTGTGTGCTTAATGTGGCTCTTCCTGACCCTTCCCTTCTCTTTGGAGAGAAAGACCGAAAGAAAGGGAGACAACAGAAGCCATGCAGACCTCTTTCATTCCTGCTGTTCTGCCCAGTGGGGGGAAGCAGTGATTGAACAAACGACCGATGTGTTTGATCTGCAAACCGCTTGTAAAATTTTCCAAGAATGAATGAAATGGTGCTACAACCTCTTGCTGCATTTTTTTTGTGTTTTTTCTGTCTTCTCTCAGTCATTTTGAGTCTCAGATTTAAAAACTGAGAACTAGTTCCTTTTTTATTTTAAATACTGGAAGTGAATGATTTTCATGGTTTCCTCGGTCATTGAAAGCCTGGATATATCAGGGCGTTAACGTAAATTGTTCTAGGTATTGTTCCAAGATATTTAATTGCCAGAAAATTAGCTCTCAAGCCACAGTCTGATTTGTAACCACATATTTGGTCGAACCGGTTACCAACTTGCTCTGAATAATACAATGATACATCCTTATTCAGTAATTGTTTGAAAAGGTCATGAAAATATAGGCTATTGGTCAAAAAGGGTGGCAATCCTATATTATTGTTTTGAAATGTGAAATAATCAACATTTAACACAGGCATTTGAAGAGGGTTTCTACTGTCCACCATTTTCTCCTCCAAATCACAATGAGCCAGAATCACTTAGTGTAATATGAATCAGAACCAGAATCATTAAATTCCTTATGATTCCCATCCCTGTTCTTGCTGTCTGGTTAAGGGCTGCTTCCTAATTAACAAATGCGCTTGGGATTAGTGCTTGCAATGACCATAAAGGTTTATTAGCAATCCATTGAGTGAAAGGAGTGGGAGTGACAAGGCTTGGCACCAACAGAAGCCACTCGATCAATACATACCCCCAAAATCCCCTCACCCAGCTGTCACGCACTGGCTCACAGTCCACTCTGAGTCACTAATGCCTCCAAATGGAGATCAGGCAGGGATGGATTGAGTCTCGGGCAGAAGTGATGAAATTCTGATTGTTGGGTTTTGAAATCGGCCATTGTTAAAGTTCATTGTACTAGGACTTAAATCTTAATTTCAGGTGAGAAACTCTAAGAACACCTCTTGTACAAGTGACAGATGAATGCATGCAACACATGACTATCCACATTTACACAACAAGTGCTTATTCAGTGTTCAAAAACTTAAATCAGGGTGTGGTAATACAGAGGAAGTTGGATATGTTTTATGGTAGACAAGGTATACATATGCATTCCCAAGGAATCATATGATCTTAGCGGTGCTAAACCTTTACTCTGTTTGAGCTAGATAAATTCTCAGTAAAATGTGGGAAAAACTGCCAAACCTGTTCATGGTTTTATACAACACTAGAAGTTTTCCCTACCCTTCCAAAGAAGCAGATGAAGTGTGTAGTCATTGCATGATCAATTGTATGTTGTGTGATGTTGATAAGTATTGCAGCTTTAGAAAGAGGTTTTTATTGAAGGATGAGGCAGCGCACACTATATTGTACTATATTGCAAACCAGAAAAGAAACAGATTGTTTGATTATATGGGTCAGAGAGTGGGTCAAAAAAACTTTTTTTTACATTTTTGGCTTTGTAAAAAAAAAAGCCTTGGGGAAAAAATTAAATCGTAAAGGATGATGACCCCTTTAATGCAATTAAACTTTTAAAGATAAGACATTGCTTTGCCTGCATAATCCATTTTCAAACGTTTCTAATTTTTTCCCTCGTTTCACTCTCTTTTATTGTAGACATGAACCACTGAGACAGCAAAAGAAGAGAAAGCCTGGAATAAGCTTAAGGGAAGAGCTTCGTCTCATTCCCCCCCCACGATTGAAGGTTTGGAATCATGAGGTCCTTGTGGCTGATGGTATTTGGCATCTCCGTTTTGACTGGGACCATCATGGCATTTCCCATGACTCCTACAGAACACCCCGAAGTCACCGGAAGCTTCAGGGTTAAAGACACGAGCCTTACGCACCTTACGGTGCACCGTAAGACCGGCGAGGTGTTTGTCGGCGCGATAAACCGAATCTACAAGCTCTACGCCAATCTGACCGAACTGCGTTCGCACCAGACGGGTCCTGTGGAAGACAACGCCAAGTGCTACCCGCCCCCCAGCGTACGAGCCTGCAAGCAGAATCTGGAATCCACAGACAACGTCAACAAATTGCTGCTGGTTGATTACGCTGGCAACCGTCTGGTGGCCTGTGGAAGCATCTGGCAGGGCGTATGCCAGTTCCTGCGGCTGGAAGATCTCTTCAAGCTTGGTGAACCACATCACCGTAAAGAACACTACCTCTCGGGAGCCAAAGAGCCAGATGGGATGGCTGGAGTTGTGGTGGGCGACGATGACGGAGACTTGAAGAAGAAAAAAAAAGGTGGTAACCGCCTTTTTATTGGTGCTGCCATCGATGGCAAATCTGAGTATTTTCCAACCCTATCCAGCCGTAAACTGGTGGCTGATGAGGAGAGTGTTAACATGTTCAGCTTGGTCTACCAAGATGAGTTTGTATCCTCACAAATCAAAATACCTTCAGACACCTTGTCTCAATACCCCGCGTTTGACATCTACTACGTTTATGGGTTCTCTAGCCGTACGTACATCTATTTCCTCACTTTGCAACTGGATACCCATCTCACCCAGGTGGATGCGACGGGCGAGAAGTTCTTCACCTCAAAAATCGTCCGCATGTGCTCCAACGACACTGAGTTCTACTCCTACATCGAGTTCCCGCTTGGGTGCACCAAGGATGGTGTGGAATACCGACTTGTTCAAGCCGCCTACAAACACCGTCCTGGGAAGATTCTGGCCCAAGCTCTTGGCCTGTCTGAGGATGAGGATGTCCTGTTTGTGATCTTCTCCCAGGGTCAGAAGAACAGGGCTAACCCACCGAGAGAAACAGTTCTGTGCCTCTTCACACTGCACCAGATTAACCTGGCCATGCGAGAGAGGATCAAGTCGTGTTACCGTGGGGAAGGAAAGCTCTCTCTGTCATGGTTGCTCAACAAGGAGCTTGCTTGTATTAATACGGTGAGTCTTTGAATTAATGTTCACACTGAATGTTTTATGTTGAACATTTGTGATTTTGTAGGACACCTTCCTTGATAACCGATCAGATTTTAGAGGTAGCTTCAGGGTTATGGATAGGGTTGGGGTTAACAACAAGATTATCGTTTTTTTTTTTTTTTTTAAATAATAATTATTATTTTATTCTGTTTTTTAGGGTTGGGGTTAAGGTTATGGTTAGTGAAGTGGTCAGGATAGGAATGTTGTTTCAGCACCAACAAACAGGGCCTACTTAGTGAAATCTTTGTCAAAAAGGACATATTCCTGGATCAATTTTGTTTTATCAACCGATCAGTGTTTTTTTAAACCCTATCCCTAATGCACAGTATATTTGCAATATTGTCTCACTGTCTGTCTGTCTGGACACATTTTGCCTCATTCAACTCCTGATTACGGCTTATTAATAGTTGGTAAGGTAGTTGTTACGTTTAGATATTGGGTAGGATTGAATATGTTCATGCAGAATAAGGCATTAATATGTGTTTTATAAGTACTAATAAACAGCCAATACCCTCGTAATATGCGTGCTAATAAGCAACTAGTTAATACTGAATAACTATTGAACTAAGAATTGGACCCTAAACTAAAGTGTTACCATTTGTAGTATAGTGTTGGTGCATCCTTCAACTCTAATCATATGCCTAGCCATATCCAAGCCCTAAAATCAGCCCTAAAAATTTTTTTTTAAGCCACATACCCTAAAATCCGATTGGTTAATTTGATTATTTCCACGTTGATCCAGGAACATGTCCTTGTTTAAATCACGTTGTTAAAGCTTATATCAGTGTCATTATAGGTACCTGTGCTGTAACAGAGAGTTTCCATGCTCACATAATTGCAGACCTTCAGTCTGTCTTCTGTTTTCGCTTTTATTTCTTTTGTTGCTCCTGAAAAACTAATTTGTGGATGGTATACATGATTCCCATTGACCTAATTGTGACGTGTTGCAGACTTTTCAGGAATGCCTGTGTAGGGGAAACTGTCTAACATGATTACACATCTTAATCTGATGTAATGTATCTTTGATGAAAAATCTATTCAAACCAGACAGGGTAGGAAGCAATAGCTTATTATGTGAGAGATGAAGAAGGTGATGGCTAGACATCAAAATCAATACGCCTCTGACATTTTAAACCAGTCAAGTGTACCACACATGGTGTCTCTCTAGAAACCCTTGACGCTTTATTTATGAATCTTTAATATTTGTCTCCTGTAATTCAGTGTACAAAGACAAATCACTTTTAGGATTTTATGTTATTTATCTGCCTTGAAGCTAGCTATAGGCTTCCTCTGCAATTTAAAAGCCCTTTAAAAAGTCTGTTTACATCAACTGTGTCCAAGGGTTGGCTATTATGCATTACCTAAAGGTTAAGCATTCTGTAATTTTGTAGAAAATGATCACACACTTGGGTTGGTGTCAAAAGTACCATGGTACAATACCAGTATTTTGCACTTTTCAGTACCTGATAACAATGTGCTGCTACCTGAAAGCAAAATGAAGAATTAGGGATGCATCAATGGGTGATTTTAGAATGAAATGTTGATTGATTATGGAATTTAATAATCGATTATTTCTATAAATGTTATAAAGGCTAACGCTGATTGCATGCACATTCTTACAACAAATGCTGAGCATGCATGACTGAGGAATAAAGGGGGCACTTAAGAAAGGTTATGCTGCCAAATGCAGCTTTTTGTGCCATTTTTCATGTTTGTGTGTGTCTATTTGAGTAATAAGTTAATTGTTGATATTTTATTGCTAAATTATGATATATAATGTTTAGGCACTGGAATGTTCAAATAAATTATTTGGAATAGTTTAAAAAATATGCTGAGACTTGCACCTTTTGATGGTAATTTCTTAGTAGTTGTTAATTCTGTGACTTTTCTATATTTAAAGATATGTCTTATCTGCAAAACATGAGATTTCATGTATATTTCAGTTATTAGTTTAGTTTATGTTTGTTTTCTCTATGCAAATCTATCATGCATATTCAACACTCTATTGTCAGTTTGTATCGAAGTACTGCAGCCAAAATTTTGGTTTTGAACCAACCCTAGCGTACATATTGAATCATTTTGCTGCATGTTGTTTGAAATGTTAGTTGTCTGGTAGTTATTTACGAACTCGGGGCTTGTAAACTTAAGATCTTGTTTTGTTACAGTAGCAATGTTTTCCCCCTGTAAAAACGACAGCATTAGCAAACTGGGAGAGTTTGTTTTTTTATTTTTACTTGCCTGGAGGACAACTAGACGAGAGGACAATTTGCGTCCGCGGCTGTAATTGGGCCGGGAACAATAGCACAACACCTCACGGCCAAGCCAGAGCAGATGGGGCGGAGATGGCGAGTGCCGATGACCTCGTTCCTTTGGGGGGAGTGGCTGTGGCTGTGGCTGTTTTTATGAGTACCAACAGGGTTCCCCATGACTGATGCAAATCTGCTCCTGATTCCAGCGCTGCGGCTGTTGTGGTATTATTAGCTTTTTCTCATGCACGGCAGCAGACCTCCGCCTTATAATGAGAGCGTGCGTGTCTGCCGCAAACTCATGCTTCGTTTAATACATTTACCCTTCATATGCATGCACAAAAACAAACCAACCCCCCCCCCCCCAAATCATCATTCAACGGCACGCTCTCTAGACAGCCATCGCCTCGAAGAATTCGGGCGGAAGGTGCCAAAACATTCAGCTGTTGCTGTAGCACCTTTGTGTTTGTTATTACCGCCGCAAAACGTCTTGCTGTTCGAGCTGATGTCATTCATCCACAGGCTAGGCTGACCTCGCGCTGCACTTTACAGATTATTTGTGTGTGCGGT
Organism: Rhinogobio ventralis; assembly: GCA_039654625.1. Lineage (NCBI taxonomy): Eukaryota > Metazoa > Chordata > Actinopteri > Cypriniformes > Gobionidae > Rhinogobio > Rhinogobio ventralis. Next base: position 32,400,923 of record CM077211.1, read on the forward strand.
TGGAGGCCGGGGTCCAGAGGAAGTGAGATTAGAGCTTTGTGTTTTCCATCGAGCTCCGGGAACCTGGTAATGAGTCAACAGTTCACCTCCAGGATGAACTGGGAGACTAGGTTGGGTGATGACATCATCTTTTGGCTGATTGATATGTTGCAGATGTTAGTTTGCACAATTAGATTTTTGAATAACAGAATTGCTAACCCTACATGTAGTTGTTTTTACTGAATCTTACATATTTATTGAATTATTTCTTAATTCATTAATTTATTTTTGGCCAGTTTCAAGAGCTTTGTGTGTTCCGTCGAGCTCTGAGTCAATAGTTCACCTCCAGGAGGAACCGGGGGACTTTGTTGGGTGCCTGATGACATCATCAATTTGGCCGATTGATATGTTGCAGATGTTAGTTAACGCAATTGATTTTTGAATAACTCTTCTGACATTTCCTTGAGGTGAAATGACATGCAGTGATTTTCTTGTATTTTCCCCCTCTGTGTCAGTGGACAGCCATTAAAATCCACTGAAATAATGCTTTTCAGAGACGCTCCGAGGGTAAATGGTGCCTCTTTCGGGAGAGAGCACATCTAAAGTAATAAAGCACTGACAGTGAGGTAGATTGCAGGATGATGTCATGTCTCACCGGTCGGAGCGCGTCAGTCCCTGGTCCGATCCCCATGGGCTCACTTTCGCAGCCTCTGTTTGGGTGGCTCTTCTCTGTCTGATCTATTAGCTGGCACTTCTGTCTCAGATGCTGTGATTTGACGACAGCTGGAGAAAGCTGTCGTTGTGTCTTCAGGATTATTCTTTGCTTGTGGATGTATTTTAATTATTTTGATAAGTAAATGCATTTAAGTATTTAACACAAATCAGTTTTTACTTCATGCATTTTTATTTACCTTCTAATGTCCCTAAGATTTCTTAAAAGAAAATGCTTGTTCAGGGTCCTCAAAGCACCAACAGGGGTTTGTATTTTTAATTTTTATTTATATTTTTTGTATTATTTTATTTTACATCTTATTTTATTATTTTATTTTAATAATAATAAAAAAATTTTTTATTTAGTTTATTTATTCATTTATTCAATTTTATTTATTTTATTAATTCATTTCATCATCTTATTTTATCTTTTTCCTATTTTATCTCATTTATTATTTTATTTTAATAATAAAAATATAAAATAAAATATTTAAAACCATTTATTTATTCAATTTTATATTTTATCTTATTATTTTATTTAATTTCTGTATTTAATTATTTAATTTTACTCATTTGATCTTATTTCCTATTTTATCTTACTTATTATTTTATTTTAATAATAAAATATAAAATAAAAATATGTAAAACTTAATTTATTCATTTATTCATTCATTTAATTTAATTTTATATTTAATTGCATTTTTTATTTATTTTATTATTATTCACTGTAACAGAATCGCTAAACCCAATTATGATGTAGTTGTTTTAACTGAATCTTTATTATTTTGTATTCATTTTATACCATTTATTTTTTAAATGTAATTATCTGTTATCTTTGTTTTGTTTTGTTTTTGTTTCAAATCACTGTAGCAGATCTGCTAACCCTATTGTGTAATTTATTTACTTTATTTTTTCAAAATAACTTTTTAATGTTTTATCAATTCAGACTTTTTTCCACTATGGTCTATTGTTAATTATGAACGCAAAAACGGTCTTATAAATAATAACTAATTATGCTTCATTGTTTTTTGTTTCGTCCCATAGCCCAAGCCGATTGGCGACGATTTCTGTGGCCTGGTTCTGAACCAGCCTCTCGGAGGATTACAGGTCATTGAGGGCACTCCTTTGTTTGATGACCGCACTGACGGTATGGCGTCCGTGGCTGCGTACACATACGGAGATCATTCGGTGGTGTTCGTGGGGACTCGCAGTGGCCACCTCAAGAAGGTAAGAAATAACCAGTCTGTGTGTTTTACCGCTGTCTTTTACGTTGATATCTTCACCGCCTGGGCTTTTGGCGTCTTTTTTGGTGTTGGTTGATTGGGAATATAGTGATAGATGATCACAGTGATATGGTGAAGATGTGCACAAGGGAGTTATATTTGAAGAGCACTGACTGACTAATCAGTTACGAATTCTTCTAATCCTTCAGTGATGATGATGTGCTACATTGGAAGGTCAAAGTCAACGGTGTGTGCAACCCATGTTACTTCTGTGGCGTATCTTAGAGTGAAACAGGATATTCAGCGAGAACTTGAGACTTGTTTTTATCCGTAGGGAATTTATTGATTTGTGATTTTCTATGACGTATATTTCTATGGCTGTTGGAGATTAACTAGTAAGATGGACTGGTGACATCAGCAGAGAAGGAAAAGGCTTTTTTTAAGAAGCTGTAAAAGTTTTTAAAATTTTTCATGATTACAAAGGCAAAGACTTTTTTAGTTAAAAATAATGTACATCTTATGTACGAGACTGTGCATTAAAAAGCTAAATGGGGACAGTTATGATTTTATGTTGACTTAAATAGAGTCTGTAAGATTTTTTTAATGTTTTTGAATTCTTTTTTCTGCATTTTATATGATCTAAAATACAGTAAAAACAGTAATATCATCCAATTACTGCACATGTATCTCTCTATCTATCCATCCACCTATCCATACTTTACTTCTATCTCTCTCTATCTATCCATCTATCCATGGAACAATCCCATCCTTCCATCCATCCAGCCATCCATCTATCCACCTACTTTACTTCTATCGCTCTCTGTCCATCCATCTATCCAAATCCATCATCCATCTATCTATGGAACAATCCCATCCATCCATCCATCCATCCATCCACCTACTTTACTTCTATCTCTCTCTGTCCATCCATCTATCCATCCATCTATCTATCCATGGAACAATCCCATCCATCCATCTATCCGCCTACTTTACTTCTATCTCTCTCTGTCCATCCATCCATCCATCCATCCATCTATCCATGGAACAATCGCATCCATCCATCCACCTATCCACCTACTTTACTTCTATCTCTCTCTGTCCATCCATCCATCCAAATCCATCTATCCATGGAACAATCGCATCCATCCATCCATCCACCTATCCACCTACTTTACTTCTATCACTCTCTGTCCGTCCATCCATCCAAATCCATCCATCCATCCATCTATCTATGGAACAATCCCATCCATCCATCCATCCATCCACCTACTTTACTTCTATCTCTCTCTGTCCATCCATCCATCCATCTATCTATCCATGGCACAATCGCATCCATCCATCCATCTATCCGCCTACTTTACTTCTATCTCTCTCTGTCCATCCATCCATCCAAATCCATCCATCCATCCATCTATCCATGGAACAATCGCATCCATCCATCCATCCACCTATCCACCTACTTTACTTCTATCTCTCTGTCCATCCATCCATCCATCTATCCATGGAACAATCACATCCATCCATCCATCCACCTATCCACCTACTTTACTTCTATCTCTCTCTTTCCATCCATCCATCCTTGGAACAATCGCATCCATCCATCCATCCATCCATTTCCTCTTCATTCCAACACGTACACAAACCTCCAACAAAGCCATAATAAAAGCACCACCTTGTGACTCACTCGTCCAGACCAGAGCAGGCAACAGCTGGGGATGTTTAAAGAATAATATGCCCACTGGTGCGTTTATGATGGTTCTCCACAGAAGTTACTGACTTTCCCCCCCTCAAACAACAGCTTGACTCGTTCATAGCAAGCATTTCGGCCCATATATGCACACTGAACCTCGGGGGAGCCAAAGCGAGAGGGTGGAGTCGTTTTTTTAGGCTGGTCGTAAATAGTTCAAGCTGTGTATGAAAAGAGAGAGAGCGAGACCCAGTCGGCAATGGCATTAAAGTTTAACATTACTCAGCAGCCAACCGGCCTGATACGTGCCCTATATTAGGTCATCCCGAGGAACTTTTATTTGCAATGGCTTTAAGTTCCAGTTCATTGAGAGTATTAAAGGAATTAGATTAGATGTGCGGCCGATGAAATCGCTCCTGAGAAGCTGACTTGGCTCTTTCTCAGCAGACATCATAATTAAAATGAGGTAGATGGGGAGGAAAATATGCTACAGTTTTTGTGTGCATTTGCTGTTCCAGCGCCCAGCTGGAGAATATAAATGCGATCGCATCCATTCTCTGATCGGAATGAGGGAGCAGGGGTCAGTCCTGTGGGAGACGTCCTGTTTCAGATTATTTACAGGAGTGTGTGTCTAAACATGTCCTGATATACCTCTCCAAACCCCAGTGCGATCGCTGCAGATCAGACTGTTTGAAAACAGGAATACATCCGAGATTGAGTTTGAGTTCTTGGCTGGTAGTTGTGCAATTGTTCGTTGTTAATAAACAGAAAACAGTGCTTGTGGTCGTGCTGATAATAAGCAGCTCTGTTTGTTGATGGAGATTATATGATGTTGCAAAGACGCTCCCTCGTCCATATGGCCTTCATATTGACTGCAAATCACAATAAACAGAGATGTGGGGAAATCGTAATGTTTGTATTTTCTCGCAAACATTCTGTCAGGATGAAATGCTAAACTGTTTGTGTACGAGACTCGCTTAGAGGCTGGATGTTATTTCATATATGTACTGTTTGTTCCTCCGTAAACAGGAGACATGGAGTAGCTGTAGAGGAAGTGTGGATGGATTTAGCTCACGTTGAATATCCTCCTCAGAATTAGACGGCTGAACACACATGGAAGCTTAATTTTGCTGTTTGCATCACTTGTATGTGCTTGCAAGTAATCAATGGAATATATTTCATATCAGAGACTAAAAGTATATACATTTTACAACTTGATGTTCAAACAGTTTAATGTTTAACCCTTAGCAAAAAGGGTTCAAAATGTAGAGCAAAAACTTGATATATTAGCCAAAATTGTCATAAAAAAGATTTTGTAATAAAAGAACATGCATTTTTATTCATTTGTTATCTCTCTCTCTCTCTCTCTTATAATTATTTTATTAATTCATTTTAATTAATTATTATTTTATAGTAACGTACATTTCAGAGTAGTAACTACAGTATGAGCTAGCATTTGAAAGTTTAGGATCTGTAAAATTTGTTAGTGTTTTTGAAATAAGTCTCTTCTGCTCACCAAAGCTGCATTTATTTGATCAAAGATACAGTAAAAACTGTAATATTGTGGAAATATTATTATAATTTCATATACCTCTTTTTGTTTTAATATAGTATAAAATGTAATCTATTCCTGTTATGCAAAAGCTGGATTTTCAGCATGATTGCTCCAGTCTTCAATCACATGATCCTTCAGAAAGCTGCTGAATTTTAGATTTTTTTTTTTTATTATCATCAATGTTGAAAACAGTTGTGCTGCTTAATATTTCTTTCTGGAAACCATGATACTTGATGTCTTTACTGACACGTTTGATCAATTTAATGCACGCTTGCTGAATAAAAGTATTCATTCTTTAAAAATAAATAAATCAAATCTTACTGACCCAGACTTCAGTTTGATTCACGAATGAATGACTCTTATGAACTGGTTCTTTTAATGAATAATTCAAAAAGACTGTAATTATCTGTCTGAATCAGCCTGAAGAATCAATGAAGGAATTGTATATGAGCAATTTTTTTTAAAAGAATATATAAATTACAATTAATTTTTGCTTATCACCCATTTGCAGTAACATACTAGTTTCTAAAATGGAATTGTGTTTGAACATGCTGGCTTGGCACAAGAAAGAAATGTGTTTTCACTGACATTTCTAATCTTTTTTTGGCATATGAATAGATAATTACATATAACTCATTTAGCCACAAAAAGCATCATTTATCTCTCTTTAAACGCTCTGCGAAAGGCCTGTTGTGGTGATTGTGTACAGTGGTTTTCAGAGTGTTGGGCTACCTGCTATAATGTGGTGTAGAGAATACAGGAGGAGGCTGGGTAATTGCTCTATATCTCCCCTCGCAGTGGCTTGTTTGTTTTGGCAAGAGAAAAGAGACGGCAAGCCGGTTTTCTCAAGCTGTACGGAAATCACCCACAAGTCTTTAGTGCTTCCTGTCCCTAGTTAGCTGCTAGTTAAATCAGTCGGGATGTCGTTGGACGGCTGGAGTCAAAATACTGGAGAGGTTTCTCTGAATCGTCCTGCCTATAAAAGAAGTGCTCTTTTTGGAAGCTTTAATTGGCTTTTACATTTGCTCATATTTGCTCAATGATACTTTTAAATTGTGTGTCTTATTGTTGCATACTTTTAAAGCACAGTTTTCACCTAATGGCCAATGAAAGGGGTGTAACAAATAATCTTACAATTATTTTATTTTTTATTTTATTTTATTTTTTTGTTTTGTTTTGTTTTGTTTTGTTTTGTTTTGTTTTGTTTTGTTTTGTTTTGTTTTGTTTTGTTTTGTGTTTTGTTTTGTTTTTTGTTTTGTTTGATTTTGAAACGGTTGTGTAAAAAAATTATCTTACAATGAGGGACCCCAGCCATACAGACCATTATTTCATTTAATTTAATTTCATATTTCATTTCTTTTATTTTTATTTTTATTTTATTTTGAAACGGGTGTGTGAGGGACCTGAGCCGTACAGACCATTATATTACATTACGTTATATTATATTATAGAATTTCCAGTTTTATGTCAAATTCTTCAATATATTAAGTTTATTAACACACATTCTGAACTTCTTACCACTAATATTTAATCATTAAAAAAAGAAACTCATGCAGGGGCATTTTTTTATTCATAATTTCATGCACTTTTTTGTTAATTTTCATGTTTTTTTTTCTTCAAGCCCACCTTAAAGGAATAGTCCTAAAAATGAAAATTGTCATCATTTACTCACCCTCAAGTTGTTCTAAACCTGTATGAATTTCTTTCTTATGCACAAAAAGAAGATATTTTGAAGAATGTCAGTAACCAAAGAGTTGATGTGCCCCGTTGACTTCAATAGTATTTTTTTATTTCCATACTATGGAAGTCAATGTGGCCCATCAACTGTTTGGTTAGCCATATTCTTCAAAATATCTTCTTTTGTGCTCAAAATACATACAGGTTTGGAACAGCTTGAGGGTGAGTAAATGATGACATGGGTGAACTATTCCTTTAATTTCTGACTCTGGTTATAACAGTCTAGCTCATGGCAGCAAATCTCACTCAATGTAAAGTTCTAGTTTTACGTCCCATCAGTAGAAAACACTGCACAGCATTTGTGCCTGTGGCTTTCAATTGCAGTAATCCATGTCTGGTCTAGCAGGAATGCTCTCCCTCCTGTTGTACTTTTTACAAGCAAGCATTTAAACCTGTATCCTGGCACCATTTCCGGCCGGTCGAGATATTTAGCAGCAAGTGCAAAGGCAAATGAAAATAAATACAACCAGCTATTTTCCTCTGCACCTGTGCTGTTCACATGCCGGTCACAGAGCCGCGGGGCTGCCGGAGGATTCTGCAGTCTCAACCATATAGCAGAAATGGCCAGGAGATAATCTGACCACTGGGAAATAAACCCAAGGTTGTCAGGGTATTTTTTATGGAACACCTTTACCGAGCCGGCTGTGTGGATGAATGTGTGTGCGATCAGTGTCTGTATATCAGTGTGTTACGTGCACAAATGGATGTACGCGTCTGCCATTGAATTCTTAATCAGGCTCTTTTATGTTGGTTTATTGTACAGTCTATTTAGCAGCTAAAAGGATCTCAAGGTAGCTGTATATCACCAAAATGGCCCATCCTGCACTGACCTCATGTGCCCTCGACCTTGGGTTTCCTGTACTCACAAAAAGAGGAAGTTATTGGCTAGGAAAAGAATACTAGTGCAACATAAACTGAATACTGCACTTGTCTATTGCATGTTAAAAATAGGTATTGAAACAGAAGGCATTATTCCACCGTAAACATTTCAAACCATATGCCACGCAAGCTAGGTTTCCATCTATGTATTTGTCAGCAAACTTTGAATTAAAAAAAAAAGCACAAATTAACGAATTTCAAAGAGTTTTATTCATTTGGTTAGAAGACATGCGCATAAACTGATGAAAAACACATTTATTCCAAGATAATACATGTTAATAAAAGTCATGTGACTAAATAATTCACTCAGATGATTGGCTGCTTAAGTTTGTCAGTGCAGTTTGTCTCTAAACCACAAGCAATTTATTTTATTTTAATTAATTTATTGTTTTATTTATTAACAGTTCTCTTGAACAAATGGGGCGGAAACCCAATTTAAATGTTTTATGTTTATGTGCTTTATTCATAATTGTTTTTCAATATTATGGATTTCATAATTGATGATATGTTGTCATGTTACCTAATGTTGCATGTAGTGGGCTATCATCATGGAAATAGAAATATTTTGCATTTTAATAATTTTGTGAATGATTTCTATTGGCAGTCTAAATGAAAAAGATTTATTTCTTAGAAAATACAATTATTTTATAAATATTATAAATGTATTAAAATATAAAATGAATATTATATATAAACAAAAGAGCTTTTCTCAACCAGTTAACACTGTTGTAATCTGTTATCTTGCTAACTGAAAGCACAAAGGGAAATTTATTAATTTACCATATTTTGCATCACTAATGCGATATGTAATTTAAAAGACATCAAATGTTATATTTTGGTAACACTTTATTTTAAGGTGACGTAGTTACACGTTACTGCATATACTTACTATAGTAATAACAGTAAATTATTAGGGATGCGTGTAACATTACATGTATTCGTACCGAACCGTTTCGGTACAGGGCTTCCGGTACGGTGCACGTGTGTACGGAACGGTTCCGAATGCAATCTTTAGTTAACAATCAGTTAACAGTCGGCTTGTTTTACTCGCGGAACATACTTCAATCTGAGTTCCCACATGAACATATTAAGTATTCAGTCCATTTTATCAGGGAATTCAGTTCAAGCGGCGACGAGGTGCGCGTGTGAACGCGATCATATCTTTCTAAAGAATAAACATGAATTAATATCTTAAGGTATGTTGAGGATACATTACAACTTACTGAAACATGTCATATCTCGTGTAATCGCTCAATCAGTGTTTCAACCGCGGAAAGACGTCAATAAAACAGCTTGTAAACAATGTCACGTAGCATTACATTTACCTCAAAAGTCATTCAGTGTCCACAGCTGGTTAGTTCACTAGAGAGATGAACTCTTTCGCTAAATATATGCACTATATTAGCCTATATTAATTATATTCTACTTAACCTGTTAGTGATGTCTTGATTATTTAATGTATGTTTAAATAAATCTGTCATGAAAATGACAGACACCGTGTATAAATGATTATATTTTAACGAATTGTAGAAATTGGATGCAAAAACTGCCTTATGTGAAGTTTACATGTTTGCATACAATGTTATTTGAGTGCTGATTATTATATCTAAAAATAAATAGCAACTAAATTTAGGCTAATAGTTTGGGCTCTGTCCTTTTAATAGTAATGTGTAAGGGCTCCCTATATAGTTTTATAGTTATAATTGAATTCATTTCAGGACAGACACATTTTTTTTTCAGTAGACCACTGTTTAATCAAAATAAATAAAAAGCAATTTTGCAAAACTGCTGTACTGAACCGTGGTCAAAACTGAGGTACATAGCCTACCGAACCATCAGTTTTGTGTACCGTTACACCCCTATAAATTATGAATAATTACAATTAACTAACTTTAAACCATACCCTCATTATAACTCTATAGTAAGTACATGTAGTTAATTAATAGTACTCATTACTTATTAGAGTAAGTACAATGTAATTACATCACCTTAAAATAAAGTGTAACATATATTTTTGTTTAAAAGAATACTTTGATATGATCTTGCATGACATCGAGGTTGTTCATCGCACTTAAATTGGTCAGGTCAAGCGCATTGCATGGTGGGATGCAGTATTTTCTGCAGTGTGCTCTTAGATATTACACATTTTGGCAATTGTAGTCATCCTGGTTTTCCATGCATGCCGAATAAAGGCTTAAATAAAGGCCGTGGTTTTAAAGTGAATTTAGAACAGCTAAGGGCGTTGTTAAATCCACGGCAAACCACGGCTTCACATATTGCTTTTATAAAATGGTTAGTCCATAAAAATATTTATTTTAATATTTAGATGCAGTGGCGCAATAATACTGATGTAATGAGGTCACGGGTGTACTGTGTGTTTGTTGAGTAATTTACAACGGCTTTGAATGTGGCTCAACCAATCAGAATCAAGGACCGGAACTATCCGTTTTATTTTATCACGTATACATTTATATTGTAAGAGTAGTATGCTAGTACACTATTGCAAAGGCAATTGTGCAATTTTTTTATATGAAGGATCCTATTACACATGCAGCCTGCGATCCGGTGTGATCACATTTGTTTTATAAAGATAAATACGGCAGGGTGAAAATTCTCATTCTGCACCCAATCGTAGACGTATGATGCATGATTGAATCCTGCAGATTAGTGTCCCTGTCTCAGTGTTCAAATTGATTAATGCCTTTAAAAAAGCGCCAAATCCCCGTGTTTCACCGCAACCGTGTGCCACGGCTCACATAATATAACGGAGATTTTCTTATGAGCACCACCATCTGAGTCACTCTAATCCTCATAGTCATGCATGAGTTGCAAGTATTTGAATTTCTTCATCATCATCTGCCTTTTTTCCCCTCAGCTTTTATATTTCACCATGTTAGCATCTTTGTCTTCAGAGGATGGAGACTTCAAAAAGCAGCCCGACGCAAATGCATGTAAAAGGTCAAAACGCTCCACTCCATCTGCCGTTTTGGTGCCTCATTTTTGCTGTATTCAAATCCAAGTGCGATTGGGCTGGAAATTGGAGCTAATTTAGCGGTGTAAATCAGCTCACGGCGAGCAAAAGAGCGCGGCGCGGGCGGGGAAATGGCCGGGAGGCTGATTTACGAGCAGGTTCGGCCCTCAGCCACGTTTGATCATTGCTAAATCTGTTTGCCGTAAATCCGCTGTCACGGAACGAGGCGGGGAGGGATGCGTTGTATCTCGGGCCGGGCTGCGCCGCGGGAGCGTCGACCTGCAACGCATTACAACCGCTTGATAACGAAGCCCCTTGATCAGCACTCGTCCGTGTCATTAAGAGCGAGGCCGGGAGAGTGTTGGAGTTGAAGTCTTGCTCAACTCCTTTAATTAGACGGCTGAATTCTACCTGGGTAACAGATGTGTTGCTCTCCTCGGTGGAGCGGCGACAGACAGCGGCTGCTAGATGATTTCTCGAGCGCTCATGCTGACGTGTTTGGACCATCTGAGCACTTGCTAAATTTGCTGCATTAAAACTGCAGCTTTTTAGGCCACCTCATTTGTGTTCACTAGCATTTAGCAGATCATCAATTTCTAAAAAGCTTTCTTAAGATCTGAAGTAGGAAGTTCTGAAGGTCTACTATAAGAAACTATGCTATATATACTACTATACTACTATACTATAGTACTAGGTCTACTATAAGATATTTGCTTGTTGCAGAAATGGCTGATTTACACACACTTAGCCATTGTTTGGTAACTGTTAAAAGCCTGCTTGGTAGAAGAATAGTTTGTGATTTATTAGTAATACATGTAATTATTCAGATACTATTGCAGAATTTTTTAAAAATATATTTATAATATATCATATTTTTATATTTATATTTTAGTGTTTATTATGAGCATTTGTCATTTTTTTTTAATTAAATATTCTATTTAGCTTCTTTTTTTAATTTTAATACTTAAACTTAAAATAAGAAATGTTGCATTGGCAAGTAAAATACATTTTCATCTAATATTTATATTTACATTTTTCCAGATTTATTTCAAGTACCAAATCTTAGAGCTTATTAGTTTTAGTTTCAGTTAACAATAGGGATGCACCAATATGAAAATTTTGGCCGATGCGATAACCGATAATTCTTTATATTTGCAAGCCAAGGCTAATTTTTCTATTGGGTTCTCATACCGATGTTGTGGCCGATATATCATGCATCCCTATTTAACAGTAACAACACTGATTGAAAATGAGTTTGGTTTAGCATTTTCCTTTTGTTATGGTTTTATATTAGCAAAACACCACTGTTACAGTGATTTTACTACAGTTAAGGTAATGTTAGGTGTGGCTAATTATTCACCATGGTAACAAAGCATCTCATGGCTTTAAGATATAAAATTTTATGTTTTTGCATGCCGTGATGTGCTTTTTAGCCTCGTCCACTTTTTGCTATTGTGTTTTTTAGACTGTGTTGCTGATTTTTTTTTCTAATTATTGATCGTTTTGTGCTTTTAAACTGTGTTTAGAGTGAGTCTATTGATTTCAAGTCTTTCACCTGGCTAAAAATGTCATTGAAATGTCACTGGATTTATTAGAAACCGCTATTTAATTTTGACATTTTGTCTGATTCAGCCCTAATGACCCATAAACGTCAGGCTCCGTTTGGGCCAGTTCATCTCTGTGGATTGTGCTGTATCCGAGTTAGTGGTACACTGTAATTGTGTCTGGCATTAAAATGATGCTGTACCGGATCACATCCAAGCATGAGGTCAACCTTCACTTTTAGACTTTCCAAACATGGCTGCCTTTGATCACAATGTGATGGGATTCTGGTTCAGTGTAAGCAATGGAAACTTAAGTGAATAAATGTAGGTCAAGTTCCTGTCTTCTGCCTGTAAATAGAAATTCAGACTTTTATAGAAATTCAGACTTTTATAAAAATGGTAATAGGCCAATTTTCTTGACGTATCCACATTAAACATTTTCTGCGAGCTGTCAGTGAAGACATCGGTGTACCATTCAATGCAACTTACTGCCATTTTATATTACAAAAGAAGACATTTTGAAGAATATGGGTAGCCGAACAGTTGACTTCCATAGTATGGGAAAAAAGACTATTGAGGCCCATCAACTGTTTGGTTACTGACATTCTTCAAAATATCATCTTTTGTGTTCAGATGAAAGAAATTCATACAGGTTTAGAACAACCTGAGTGGGAATAAATGATGACAGAATTTTCATTTTTGGGTGAACTATTCCTTTAATGACATGATCGGCCATAAGCTGACATCAGGTGCTGCAGAGCAGGAATGAAGCTTCTACCACTGCGTTGAGCTGCTGGACACTGTCAGCGTCATTTGGCCTTGTGTATGTACACACATTGGCAGTAATCACTTTAACTCCACGCCCTGGCTCTCACAGGTACAAGCTAATGAACACAAGCACTTATATGTGTAGTATTGTAGGATTAGTTCAGTCAGGGCTACCTGCCGCGTGGACGTGACTCTTATCTTGTGCCTCATGTCATAATTTAATGGGAGGCTTGATAATTTCATTAAAGGTCAAGACAGACGTATCTCATAAATGGAAGCTGGGTGTTTAGGAGGGAAGCTCTTAAGCACCTGTCTGTGTGCCGTAAAGGCCCTGGGCAAGTGGCCGACTTACTGTGATTCACAAACTGAGTAGAATACACATGGGCGGTATGAACAAAATCTTATTTCACGCTGTGAGTCATTTTATGTCATGGTAACAGTGTTTGTCACTATGCTGGAAATTCAATGAAAAATTAGGTTTGGATATGAAATAACCCTGTGGCAATGCCTATTATGGGTAATCCAGTAAATACTTTTTACAAATCAAAGATATTTGATTTTTTTTTCTTTGCTTTTTTGGAACTCGATACACAAACCAAAAGACTGTTAGTTGTGTTTGCATTATGTACCACTTGGGTTAAAAACAAAACAAAACAAACAATATTAGAAAATTATTAATATTATTATGAAAAAAAGAAAGTTATAAAAATACTGTTTGCTGCTCAAAAAAAAAAATTCTTCTTATTAGCAACATTGAAAACATTTGAGCTGTTAAATATTTTTGTGAAAACCATGAAACATTTTAATTTATGAATAAAAAGCATTTATTTGAAATAGAGATCTTTTGTAATGTTATAAATGTCCTTGATGTCCTTTTGATCAAATTAATGTGTACTTGCTGAATAAAAGTCTTACTGACCCCAATCTTTTGAACAGTAGTGTGTGTATAATAGAATATTTACAGCACTAATAAATATAAATAAATAAATATATAACTTAATTAATAATATTAAACAATTATTTATATACATGTGTGTGTGTGTGTATATATATACACTCAACTAAAGGATTATTAGGAACACCATACTAATACTGTGTTTGACCCCCTTTCGCCTTCAGAACTGCCTTAATTCTACGTGGCATTGATTCAACAAGGTGCTGAAAGCATTCTTTAGAAATGTTGGCCCATATTGATAGGATAGCATCTTGCAGTTGATGGAGATTTGTGGGATGCACATCCAGGGCACGAAGCTCCCGTTCCACCACATCCCAAAGATGCTCTATTGGGTTAAGATCTGGTGACTGTGGGGGCCATTTTAGTACAGTGAACTCATTGTCATGTTCAAGAAACCAATTTGAAATGATTCGAGCTTTGTGACATGGTGCATTATCCTGCTGGAAGTAGCCATCAGAGGATGGGTACATGGTGGTCATAAAGGGATGGACATGGTCAGAAACAATGCTCAGGTAGGCCGTGGCATTTAAACGATGCCCAATTGGCACTAAGGGGCCTAAAGTGTGCCAAGAAAACATCCCCCACACCATTACACCACCACCACCAGCCTGCACAGTGGTAACAAGGCATGATGGATCCATGTTCTCATTCTGTTTACGCCAAATTCTGACTTTACCATCTGAATGTCTGAACAGAAATCGAGACTCATCAGACCAGGCAACATTTTTCCAGTCTTCAACTGTCCAATTTTGGTGAGCTCGTGCAAATTGTAGCCTCTTTTTCCAATTTGTAGTGGAGATGAGTGGTACCCGGTGGGGTCTTCTGCTGTTGTGGCCCATCCGCCTCAAGGTTGTGCGTGCTGTGGCTTCACAAATGCTTTGCTGCATACCTCGGTTGTAACGAGTGGTTATTTCAGTCAAAGTTGCTCTTCTATCAGCTTGAATCAGTCGGCCCATTCTCCTCTGACCTCTAGCATCAACAAGGCATTTTCGCCCACAGGACTGCCGCATACTGGATGTTTTTCCCTTTTCACACCATTCTTTGTAAACTCTAGAAATGGTTGTGCGTGAAAATCCCAGTAACTGAGCAGATTGTGAAATACTCAGACCGGCCCGTCTGGCACCAACAACCATGCCACGCTCAAAATATTATAATATAATATAATATAATATAATATAAAAATAATTATTTAATATTATACGAGACACAATTGCTTTATATCGTGAGTTGATGAATGTTTATATGTGCCTAAATTCAATCTGTTCATCATATAAAGCGATCGAGTCTCTTCAGAAAATTTGGACTAAACCACTCAATTCATATGGATTCGTTTTACGATCTCTTTATGAACTTTTTGAAGTGTCAAAGTGTCAGTTGTGTAGCTGCCAATGGAGGGACAGAAAGCTCTCGGATTTCATCAAAAAGATCTTCATTTGTGTTCTGAAGATTAACAAAAGTCTTACGGGTTTGGAACAACATGAGGGAAGAGTAATTACTGACAGAATTTTCATTTTTTGGTGAACTATCCCTTTAACACAGATTAAACAGCTAGTCATTCAGACAAACATCATTCCCCCAGCCCTAATGTGGACATACTTCACTTGTCGTTCACTACTATACAGGATCATCCCGTGTGGAACCATTTTTTTCGGCTAAAGTTTGGCACAAAATAATTTCATGTTTGAGTCTGCCTGGTAGCACGCTTGGCTCTTTTTATCATTCAGATCCATTCCGTCATCTCTCCATTCCACCTTAGTGCTGGTGCTAACCTTGGAGTTGCGTGCTTAAAATGAGCCATAAGATTTGCCATTTGTTTCACCTCCTCGAGCGACCCGCAACCTCCGTGCCATTTATTGCCCAGCCGCTGCCCAGGAGGAAACGACCGCTCCGTCGGAGTACCGATGCATTAAAACGACTAATAAACCCAGTACCGTGTCACTGTATAGATTTAAATCCATATTTGGTGGCGGAAGGACTCTTGATATTAAACAGTAATGTTATTTTGTTAAGAGCGGATGGGATATACTCCCGTTGCTTATGAATTCAGCTTTACAGCATTGTAGACTTCACGCTATAAGGTTACACCGAGAGTGGCTGTTGTGGTTTTGGCACGCTAGCGTCGGCCAGGCTGAGAGCAAATGTCTCTTACAAACAAGCCGTCTGATTTAAGATAGCGCTAGTCTTCAGACGGTTGAATGCACACTCTGTCCTGCTAAATAGATAAGTAGAAAGGGGTCTCCAAAAACTCCCCTTACAAATAGTCTTGTCACATGATTAGAGATGAGTTATTTAATAATGAATTTCACAAAGGAGAGCTCTGTGGATGACCTGCGTGGTACGATCACACACACTGCTGTTATTCTCTCCGTCACAGGCTCCATTCACTTCCCTTCTGTTAACGGTCTCAGAACGCTGAAAGCACATACCTGCTGAAACACTGCAGCAAATGTTCAGTGTTGGATAAGAACGCTATAAAAATGGTTGTAGCGCTCGTTTCTTTTGTTTATGAACAGCGCTTTACGATCTGTGATCTTAAACGAACAGAAGTTACAGGTTGCTTGTTTTTGTTTACACAGGTTGTGCGTCCATCTGCTGGGTTGTGGTTTTTGGCTTAACAGATGTTCTTTGTTGCCCTGTCTTTTTTTTGTTAATAGATCTTTTGACTTGTTCATGTAATAGATGTAAATATTATGGGTTTTAGTTTTTATCTTTTATGAGGCTTACTGATTCATCATTTACAATAACAATATATAAGAAAAAAAAACTGAAAGAAACCGGGAGATATGTATATATGTATTATATTATATTTATTATATGAATTATATTATATAATGTCATGTCATATTAATTATATTTATTATATTATAATATTTGTCTTTATTTATTATAATATAACCACATTAAGAATTCATTATTATGTGTTATATTATTTTAGTAATTTTCTCAAGCACATTAAAATATAATTTCATTCAGGGCTGTATTTTATAATAATATAATAATTATATTATGATACAATTTTATATGAATATTATATTATATAAATATTATAATATTTGTCTAAAAAATATTATTTTATTCATATATATGTTCTTTGTGAAATTGCTCTTTAAAATAAATTGTAAAAGTCTGGAATAGTCATGGAAAAATCATGGCAAATCATTGGCCAAATGATTTGGGAGCTTTGTATATACAGTCAGCCGTTTTACATTTAGCAGGTCTCGCGTGTGTCTCATGTCAGGACGACATTAGTTTGGCCTTTCCGGCATCCGCATGTGCAGGTTCGAAATCCGGGTTGTTTACGCTTTTCCCTTTCCCTCTGTGTTGATGGAAGCTTTTCTGCCTGTCTGGCATGCCAATAATGGAAAGCCATCCGCTGTGAGTATTTAGATATGGATATGGTTTGTCCAATGTAATTAGCTTTGGCCAACTCAGGGGATCAAATCTGAGGCCGTAAAATAACTGGAAGAGACAGATGGCAGAAAGACGCGTCACTCCGCTCTGCCCCCGTTCGACAGCAGCCTCATCCAATTCCGTCTTGGATGACCACGGCAGAACCTTTATTTGAACAGCAAACAGGAAAACGCTCAGATGTAAATATGCTTTAGCAAGCCCAGAGAAAACAATTCACTAAACAACCCGCAGACAAAAACAAAGCGACTCGCCGTGTCGCATTTCACGTCGATTTCAACAGAGACCCTTTCCCTTTCAGAGGTACAGATATGAATATCGTAAATGGGTTTGCTGGAAATATTTAATTCTGTATTCTTTGTACCAAATTTTCAGCTTCCAAATGCATTGGTCACAGTGGCAGCCAGACTCTGAGGTAAAACGAGGAGCCTCGCTCTGGATTCCAGATTCTGAATTTCCAGTGCTAAATATTACCCTCTGGTTTAACCAAGAGTGAGAGATGGGTTTCAAAAGAAGGTGAGAGAAAGAATCTGTGACGTGAACAACCAGCATGCAAGCTGAACGTTTGGCCGGGATGTGTTTGCTCTCGGGGGAGAGCGCTTCTCCTCCATTTTGTTGGGCTGGAGAGAACTGCTCCGGCTTCATGTTTGATGTCAGGGCTGAAGAACTGTGGAACTCGTATCTGAGGAGCGCAGCGGCGGGAGGGAGCGAAAGTGGATTTTTTCGCACTGCGTGTCAGAGCCAGGCACCTGGAACTAGGTCATTTCTCCAGGAAGAGGCAGGAGTGAGAAGAGGAAGAGATTGAGATGGAGGAAGGTGGGGGGGAACTGTGGCTCTGTCTGTGTGTCTCATAGCGGCTGCTAAAGTTACATTAGATCACTGCAACTGACAGCCTTTAATTGATCTTTCACAACAGATGATGTGCAGACAGGAGTGGTGTAAATATATTTTGTGTTTTATTTCATTCACTTGACTTTATTTTGGACACTGGCCCCACACACACCCTTTAAATCTTTGACATGAAGTCACCTGTTCTTCGTGTTACTGTGTAAAGTTATTTAAAAAAAAACTTCATATACTTAAATAATTTTCCTTTCAGGTTGATGTCAACAAGGCAGTAGTTCTCCACCAATAATTGTAAAATCTGGTTTGCACAACCCAGTCAATTCCTGATGTGTAAAATTCAGTCGTTTTTCTATTTCCCTTCCTCTCACTGTTTTGCAAAATGGCAAGTTGCAAGTACAATAAATTGCAAATGTAATTTATTTTAGACTTTTAATTAGGAATGTAAAATGATAAACATTGTGATTTTATTTATTGTGCAAATAATTGTTTTTTAATTAGGAATTTAATTTAATTTAAATTCATAAAATATTTAAAAGTAATTTAGTGTTTTTTTTAATTATGAAAATGATTTTAGCCAGGATTTTTATATTTAACTTTAAAAAAAATTTTATACATTTTTATATATATATAATATAATATAATATAATATAATATAATATATATATACACACACACACACACACACACACACACACACTATAAATTTGTATAAATTATTATATATATATATGTATGTATGTGTGTATTTGTGTGTGTGCGTGTGTGTATATATACACACACACACACACACATACACACAGACAGAGAGAGAGAGAGAGAGAGTTTATATAATTATAATGTATATTGTTTTATTTTGGACCCTAGAATCTCAGCATCTCGGAGTCATTTGTTAGGTATCTATTTAAAGTCTCTCTGTCAAAACCACAACCAAAAATGATTTTTGTCCCAGCACCACCCTCTTTCCCCACATTTAGCTATTTTGGGGAATTGCCGATTGAGAAACAAATTAAGAGAAAACGGGTACAAATACATCCTGTAAGGAAAACCTTTCTACAAGTTGACTGCTTTTGATAATCTTATGAGCGATAGAACTGGGAAATTACTCTGGGAAATTAGACTTGTTAACACTTCGAGGCATTATGTCTTGTATTGCACTCTAATTCTATGATTACGGGACATTGTTCGCTGTATTGTCTTGCAGGAAGTGGAAGGCAGGAAAAGCTTCTCAATAGAACATAATACTGCCGAATGACAGGGCGCACAAAGGCTGAGTCTTTTCCCTTTGCCTTCGTTAATAGCGGTCGCATAAAACCTGCTTAATGAACTTGTTCTTGTGCGCCCTGTTTATGAACTGGTTTGAACCCCCTGCAGTGCTGTCACCAATAAGAAACGTATTTTACTTGCAGAATCCAGGATATCGTACACTTACTTTGAGGGGCAACTAAGTTCTTATATATAAGATATAGCAATTACTTACTGCACATCTATCTTTCTCTGTCCATCCATCCATCCATCCCTCTCTGTCCATCCATCCATCACACATCTATCTCTCTCTGTCCATCCATCCATCCACCCATCCAATTACTTACTGCCCATCCATCCCTGTCCATCCATCCATCCATCCCTGTCCGTCCATCAATCCCACATCTATCTCTGTCCGTCCATCCATCCATCCATCCCTATCCATTCATATCCATCCATCCCTATCCATCCCCATCCATCCATCCATCCATCCAATCAATTACTGCCCATCCATCCCTGTCTGTCCGTCCATCCATCTCTGTCTGTCCGTCCATCCATCCATCCATCTCTGTCCGTCCATCCATCCATCCCTGTCCGTCCGTCCATCCATCCATCCCACATCTATCTCTGTCCGTCCGTCCGTCCGTCCATCCATCCATCCGTCCATCAATCCCACATCTATCTCTGTCCGTCCATCCATCCATCCATCCATCCATCCATCCAATTAATTACTGCCCATCCATCCCCATCCATCCCACATCTATCTCTGTCCGTCCATCCATCCATCCATCCCTGTCCATCCATCCATCCATCCCTGTCCATCCATCCATCCATCCCTGTCCGTCCATCCATCCATCCATCCCTGTCCGTCCATCCATCCATCCCTGTCCGTCCATCCATCCATCCCTGTCCGTCCATCCATCCATCCATCCATCCATCCCTGTCCGTCCATCCATCCATCCATCCATCCCTGTCCGTCCATCCATCCATCCATCCATCCCTGTCCGTCCATCCATCCATCCATCCCTGTCCGTCCATCCATCCATCCATCCCTGTCCGTCCATCCGTCCATCCATCCATCCATCCCTGTCCATCCGTCCATCCATCCATCCATCCGTCCATCCATCCATCCCTGTCCGTCCGTCCATCCATCCATCCATCCCTGTCCGTCCGTCCATCCATCCATCCATCCATCCCTGTCCGTCCGTCCATCCCACATCTATCTCTGTCCGTCCGTCCATCCCACATCTATCTCTGTCCGTCCGTCCATCCCACATCTATCTCTGTCCGTCCGTCCATCCCACATCTATCTCTGTCCGTCCGTCCATCCCACATCTATCTCTGTCCGTCCGTCCATCCATCCGCCCATCCATCCATCCATCCATCCATCCATGCCTGTCCGTTCATCCGTCCTCTTATTTTCTGAAAGTTGCATTCAGAAGTCTGTGGAGGTGTTTGCCCTCTTAATTTGACTTAACACTTCTGTCAGAATATATTTTAAACTGAAACTTTTTCTTTATAAGTTTAATTTACAATTCAGTTGATAAAAATGTATCCTATGTGACTTTTAAATACTTTTTGTAAATCAGCAAGAAAATGCTAATTGTGAGGCTATTGCATTTTGATCTACTTCCAAAGCTTTCTCAAGGACTTTGTGTAAGCAAGATTTCATCCATCCAAAATTGGAAAGAAATGAATAAACAGAATCAGTCAGTCATGCACGCTCATTTTCTCCAGATGCGACCGTGCTCATCTTGCCAGCTGTATTTGGTGGCTGTGCCTCGTTTGTGGCTATATTGAAATCTGTGTTGAGTGACAATGACTTCCTTCCCCCGAAAGATAATTAATTACTCTCCTAACTGTGCTCTCGTGCTTTCCGAGGTGTTTAGCAGTGGCGGTGCCAGGAAGTGGCGGATGCTGTCGCGATTGTCTCCCTAGATGGATTTGTAAATGAATTGTGCCTGTTTTCAATAGCACACCTATGAATGGCAGTTTGCTCCATATACCCAAGCGTCCCTCGAGTCAGGTCGTAACAATAGGTATTTTGTTTGTATATCCTTCACCAACTAAACACAAAGTGTATGTTTAACGTGAGCAGATGAGCAGATTTGAACGGATGGGAGGAACGGAAATCATTGCATGCACTATTTGCGAATTTTGTGCATCTTCGCTTCTCCTTTGGCACCCATTCAGACTCTTAATGACTTTTACAGCCATACTCAAGTCATATTTAATCAACAGCAGAGTTGTTATTCCCATTCTGTTGTGCTGAGATTCTGACCTATTGTTTACTCACTAGCTTTAGCTGGCATTGGTGCCTGTACCATCTACTGGTGTGCTTTTATCTGAGCTGAGCAGATTTTGTGTGTGCAAGCACATGGGGACGTCGTCGCCTTCTCTTCCACGGCTTAACAACAGTGGCGGCAACCCGACACATGGCCTCTTGTGTTTGCCAGCGCTGTAATCGTGTATTTACTCACAAGGCCACTAGTTCAACTTCGCCCTTTTACAAAGTCTTGATTTTGTTTTTGTGGTCTACAAGGATAGATTTTCATGCTTGAATGTTCAAAAAACATAATTTTTCACATATTTGACAATGTTGGAGCACCGCTCTTCCCAGTCTGTCAGTAACACTCTGTTTAGAAGCCCCTCTTTCCAAAAATAGCAATGTTCTCTGATTGGTCATCTGGACCATTATGTTGTGATTGGTCTACTAGGGCACTATGAAATCAGTTTTATTTTTTTCCAAATTATGTTTTTTTCCATTTACATTTTTCTGGATTCTGTTTTTTTTTTTTTTTCGTTTTAATTTTCTTGGACTTTCATTTTAATGATTAAATAAAATTTTTGTATTCAAAAAGGATGTCTAATTGATTGAAAAAATGGAAATTATAAAATTTTATAAAAATGTATTAATAGGGCCCTATTATTTAGGGCCCTATTAAAATACATTTTTGTTTTCTCAAATTCAATTTTATTTTTACCAAATTCTGTGTTTTATGTTATGTTAAGTTTTCTGGATTCCATTTTAATAGTTTAATTAAATTTTAATAATCAATATTAGCAGCAGCACACAAAAATGTTAAATATTAAAAATAAAAGGATTCCTCTCTGGAGAAGTGTTCAGTTTTTCCACTCGCAAATTCCACCATTTAAATGGCGAATCCGCCTTGGGGCGAGCACAACTGGCTTTTAAAGTCTCCCACTTAACATTAATCTTGCACAAAAATCATTTTTGTCAAGCAATGTGCTGCACAACAGAGCTTTACTGTTAAAATGAATTAATGATTATTCCTTAAATGGATGGCCTGTGCCATTTTTGTCTGTGTTTTCCGCATCGTGGAAATCATTAAGCCCAAGTCAACATCTTCAAGTGACACGAAAAGTCACGCCTCTTACCATAACCGCGAGCTTCAACACACAACTAGCACAACTCAACCGTTTATTTTGCGTATGCCTTCTGCCAGAATGATTTAAATGAGTAATATTGTGACGTGTTTGTTCCCGGAAGAAAACTCAAGACTAAATTTGAGGGGTTTCAGGTGCTATAGTGATGTAGAGAATAACTCCCTTTGGAGTGACTTTGTGCTTTGTAACTTTGCAGACCTTTCTCATGCTCAAACAGCAAAATTAAGAAAGTTGAAAATGTAAAAAAGCATCATAGATCCTCTTTAAGTATGACCTTCAGCCTTTTAATTGCACGATTTCATTTGAAAGTTTCAGTCGGACTTGCACAAGAGTTCTTTGTTCTGCTGATATGCAGATGTCACTGATAAAAGCGATGGAGTTCTCGCTACGGTTGGCCGATTGTTTGCCGTTTCTTTGCACTGTAATTACTGATTGTTAGTTATGGTTTGTTTTGAGGTGATGTGGCAGATGCTACTGTGAGGTATGCAGGGGGTGATATTCCCCTTTCTCTCTCTCGCAGATCTGCTATAAACAGCATCTCATAGTGCATGTCTCTCTCTCTTCTGTTTTTTCCCCCCCATCATCGCAGAGTTTAATCAGCCTTGACTGACTGGCACTCCCTGAGAGTGCATTCTCAGGCACCGGTTCCCTAAGGAGGAAGCCATCAGTCCACCCAACCCCCTCTTTCTCATCTCCGTCTCGCACAAACGGGCGCCGCGCCTATAGATGTTAGGTATTCATAAGTTCATCTGTCGTTTATGATGATGATGGTGAGCCTGTACTGTTCATCATATTCAAAATATAGCGTATGATCTCATTGCTCAGGGTGCTTTCACACAAGACATGTTCTTGCTTTCCATCTGGGCTATTTTTTGTTTTGATTGTTAGTCTATATAAACATTTACTAGACGAATGTCTTTGGCCGTTCCCACACATCTTGCTATATTTTCAGCATTTCAAGACATTCATATTTTAAGTAGCCCTGGCTAGTTAAGTTTTAAAATAATGGAGCAAACAGATAAGCACATTTGCATGTAAACATATTGAGTGCACAAATCTTTTTTTAAATTTTTTTTTTTTTATTGGAATGGAATGATACCGGATATTTGATAGTTCATGCTTATTTCATTTATTTTTACATTTAGGGGAAATCTTTTTTTTGTCATCTATTGCTCACTAAAAGTTAATCTTTAGAAACTCTAATTAAATGTAATTGTAATATTGTTAAATGTAATCTTCAGCAAATCTCAAAATGACTACACTGCACTTTAAAGCCAAATAAGTTGGCAAAACTCAAATTTGAGTTAATCGGTTACATTACATTTTTTAAGTTAAGAAATTCAAAGTTTAAGTAAGCTGAACTGGCAGATTACAAATAACAAAATGTTTTGATAACATAGCATATCAATTGCTAAACAAGTACGGCAATATAGAACATTTAACATATACCTGTTCTCAAACCAAGCTCATGCTCCACATGCCAACAGCCCCCCTCCCCCCCCCCCCCCCCCGGTCTAAAGTCAATAGCGCAGTATTTTTTGTGTTATTTAAAGAGCGCGTTAGTAATCTGCGCCTATAGGCGGGTGCACAAGGAGCGTACACTCTGCTTATTAAACACACAGGGACGCGCAGCAGCGCACAAAAATTTTTAAATATTAAAAATAAAAGGATTCCTCTCTGGAGAAGTGTTCAGTTTTTCCACTCGCAAATTCCGTCATGTAAATAGCGAATCCGCCATGGGGCGAGCACAACTGGCTTTTAAAGGGAATGGGAGATGAGACTCTGAGACTCGCCCAAAACACACCCATGACTCATTAAGAGACTAGGTACAACCCTTTTAGACCATGCTCCTGGCGTGCAGACCGTTTTTTCCATAGTTAAACTAGCAAAAGTGGATTCGGACACGCCCTAAGTGCACCTGTGCCATGCGCTTAGATCGTTAAAATAGGGCCCTAAGTCTCCCACTTAACATTAATCTTGCACAAAAAACATTATATGACACTTCATTTTAGCATTTACTCTCCCTTTTAGAGTGCAATGGCAAGGCATGCTGCGAAAAAGCCCAGTTTCAGGTAAATTTAAGTTTGTCTAAATTAAAAGAAACAAATTCATAGAACTCAAAACAATGAAACAATTTAGATTTACTTAAAATGTGTCTCAAAAGAAAAAGAAAGTTCTAAATACTCATAAAAGTTCATTTGATTGAACTCATTTGTTTTTATTTTGAGTTTGCCCTACTCAAACCAATTAATTATTTTGAGCTTTAGGGTTTACAGTGTGTATATTGTTTTGTGGCAATGTCTACATTTACTTTTTACAGCATTTAAACAATGGATTACATTTTTTTGTGGTTTATTGTTACTTATTCAGGAAAAGTAGTATCGAATATTAATGAATACATATTTAATATCATTTTTTAAAATAATTATTTAAATTAATAATTATTAACATATTTAATATTTATTTCAATAAAAAAAATTTAATTTATAATTGAAATGTTACAATTTTAGAGTTGATGGTACTCTGTGGTAAACTGTGATGCTTATGTACAAAACTAGGAATATTCTCTCAAACCTGCTCCGTCTTTAGCAAAACAATCAGGACAACGTGAGGTTTTAGATGTCTGCATTTATGCCGGTCTGTCTGAAAGCGTCTCATTTGAGTCAAGAGACTGCAGACAGGACCACCGTGTGACTTGTAAAGCTGTTAACATGACGGCGTGTTTGTTTTACATCATTGGCGTGTTGTCGAGGCACTCAGACACAGTCCTTCCTGAAGCGTTTGTGTTGCTTCCAGAACGTTTTTTTTTAACCGGCCTTGAGCGTGCTAGCGCAATTTTTTACAGCCGAAGGGTTTGTGTATTGGAGCTGGGGAACAGATGTATCAACGAACACATGTCAGTATGTCAGTGAATCCGAGCCTGCTACTCTTCACCGTTGAAATGTTTCAAAGCAGACCCAGACAGATCCTAAATTAAACGTCCCGCTAACCTAAACAGCCTTATCAGTGGAATGTTCAAGCTGTAAAGGGGGATTTGCGAACGATGACCTGAAGGAACTATAAAAACATTATAGTCGTAATAGCATACAGCTTGGAAGTGGCGATGGTGTTGTGATGTTCTGCGTGGCTTTAGCATGTTGCCATGTGGTTGCTAGTAGGGGTGGACATTGATACAAATTTCACTATTCTATTCGATTCACAAGTTTTTAATTGGCGAAAAGCGATTTAACTGGGGCCTATCGTGTACAGTACATGGCTATGTCTCAACTAATGCTGTAAACTATACAGGGAACCCCAGTTGGTACATCACTATAATATTGAAGGTTACATTGTAACTGATTTGTAGGCTACTTGCATTTAAATTACACATAAGGAAGTTTTTATAATAATAACGTTATAATAATAATTTTTTAATGACATAATAATTATGTTTTTATGTTTTTTTTATTTTAAATGTAAACATTAAAATGGTGCTTGTCGTCATACCGATGGATCTAATAATGTTTATGGGGAAATAATGTTTATGGATGAGTGAATGCATTCATGTTTTTAACATGACTGTGGTATGAAGCAGGGTGCGATTACTAATAAGAGACAGATATCAGCTCCACACACGAGTCCCAGGGGATATAAAGAAATGAGGACATTTCATTCTACCGAACTACCCGCAAGTGCTGAATTACTACTCATACAGGTCAGTTTATTTGACGTATTAAAATTGTGAGGAAACGCAATGCTGTTCACTTGGTCTACACCATCAAAACTGCATTTGAGTGTGTTGAAAGTTATAATGTTATTCTGTGTGTTAGTTTGTTGGCTGTATGAGACTAGCAGTAAATAAACTACATTAACATTACAACATCATACTGATGATATTCTAATATTTCATCGTGTTGACATAACATTGATTTGTTTTATGTACATTTGTTCACCTGTCTAATAAAGCACATAGGCATCGGCATCTCTGTCAAGTCAAAGTTTGTTGCAAAGCTCTCACCATCTCGAAAACGCCACTTCGATACTGGTCCTCTTTTGATTTCTCATTTTGTTCCAAAGTCTGCTTGCCATGGTCCATGATGTTTGAATGAGACGTTCTGCAGTTGTACGGCAGTAAAAGTGGAAACCAAGGGTAACGCGGATGACGCCGTTGACAGGCGACTTCCTCACACGTCCCCGTTCCTTGGTTAAAATCGCAATTTTCTCACGATTTACAAATAGTTGGAAACATTTGGGATATTGTAAATACTCAACTGAACAAAATATATAACACTGGCCTAGTGGTTTTTGGATGTTTTACTGCAAAAATCCTACTTATTGTTCATTCATGTTTATTTCATGCTGTAATTAGTAGTAAAGCGAAAGAGATGATCAATTTTGCTTGAACTGAAGGAGCTATATGATCTGTTGCGCCACATTAAAGAGCGGTATTTAATGTTTGAATTTCATAATAAAATTGACAGAAATTGAAAGCTGAGATGTTTCAAATAAAAAAAAAAGCTTATTGCGATTTATTGGATCGTGCTACAAAGTTTTGTTCATTCATCAACTGAGAACAGCATAGACTGAAAGATCGATCCTTGGGATTTAAGAATCGATGTTGGTTATTCAAAATGAGAATCGATTATTTATTTTTTTTACTCCGCCCTAGTTGCTAGGTGTACTTACTGGTCAAACTCAGCCGTTTGAATGATATTCTATTCTCTAAGTAAAGAAATGTTTGATGTCCATTTTGTCGTCTAAATGTTGTTGTTCCTCTTCAGAACATGTTTTTCCTTCAAATGCATATTTACTCAGGCTTTGATTCACTCTACATCCTGTTCAAAATTCAACAAAAGAATGAAATGACTCTCTCTGCTTCTGTTTTTTTGACATTTTGAGACACCTTCCTTCCATCACGCCGTGTTTCTGATTACAGACTAGTGTGAATTCCGCATGCTCCACCAAATCCAGTTACCGCCCCACCTCCCCCCACTCTAGTCCCCATTCGCCACCAGCCGCCCTCAGGATTGGCTTTCCCCAGGAGCGCTACCTCACGCTGCAGACATTTACGGTTCCCCTGAGCCCCACTGCCCCGTGCACCTCCTCTCCTCTCCATCTTGATGGAGTGATGGAGGGTCTGGAATCCACATTGACCCTCACAAAAGGCCAGGGCGACGGTATAAAGATGAAGGAAACTAATAAAAATCAGACAGAAATGTCAAAGGAATATTAAACGTGTCACAGCCGGGCCTCCAAATGGAGTGAAAAGGTGGATCTGAAAGTGAAGAACACTGTCCAAGTTGGATGAGCTCAGGTGAGCCTGGTTTCTGAATGGGCAGAGTCTCACAAAAACATGTCCTGATCACATTTGTGTTGAAGGAAGCTTGTTTCCACCACTGAATAAAAAAAATAAAATGTAATTGCGACTTTTTATCTTTTTTCTCGCAAATGTGAATTTACATCAGAATTGCAAAATATAAACTCACAATTCTGAGAAATAAGTCTTCCCTCAGAATTGGACTTTATAACTCTCAATTGCGAGTTTATATCCCACAATTGTGAGAAAAGAAGTCAGAATTGTGAGATATAAACTCACAATTGTGTGAGAGTCACAATTTATATCTCACAATTGCAAGTTTATATTTCGTAATTCTAAAAAAGTCACAATTATCTTTAAAAATGTCATATTCTGTGGCAGAAACAAGCTTCTATATAAGAATTAAGTATCACAAAAATATAATTTTTTTTGTTGCGCAACAATGAGTTTGAATTATTTTTGCTCTACAATAATGAGATTTTTTTTTTTTTTTATATATATATTTTTTTATGTGCTTAAATGTCATTGTTACAATATAAATAAATAATGGGCTAGTTTCTTCTCTCTCTTTTTTTTATTTTGGAGTGAAATGGGACCTAGACATGTCCTTGAAAGATTTCACCTCACTTGATCAGATCCCGGGAGAACTTGGACACCTGTGTAGGTCTTTGTCGAATTGTTCTTCCTTTCGGCACGCTGCCAAGCCTGGTGCCAGCATGGAAAAATGAAGTCCTCTAAAGCTCTCTCTGCTACACAGCGTGCGTTTCTACTGTCTTATTTGGTAAATAGTTGAATCAGCAGTGTCACTCCGATACTGAAATGAGCTGTGTTCTCAATTAGCGTCTCTCCTTTGGCCGGTGGAACAGGGCTAGATAGGTGCCAGCATGCAGAACCCATTTAGCCTATTGTTAAAAGGATATGAATTAAATGTAGTGCATGCTAACCAACCGAATGGGCATTTGAGCACATTTGAATTGATAATGTATTTTTCGCTTTCTGCTGGATTATTAAAATGCATATGTCCTGTTTGGTCAGCACATTGGAAATGGGCTGCGCTGTAATGCTGCTTGAGCCTGTTCTCACCTCACTCGTCTCATAAGTCTTTCTTTTATTAATCTGTTTCTGACGAGCAGTATATCTTCTCCCAATTATAAAAGACAGATTGGAAAATATCTTAATCAATCATATCGATCGGCTTTCTTTGCAGCCCTGAAATATATTGCCCAGCTTCACAGCAGAAGTCTTATCCTGAGGCTCCTGATGTGATCGTTCGTCCAGCCTGGCCAAGTCACGTGTGTGTTTATTTGTGGCGAGTTACATAGTAAACATAGCAGCGCTAGTAAATCGTTTTCAGGTTTCTGAAAACACAGGCTGTTGTTTAAAATATGACACAATCATTCTCAAGGGCAGGAAATGTGATATGGGAGGCTGGTTCTTTGGGCGGTAAATCAATTATTATTCCGTTACCAAGGAGACTGAAAACGCAAAACTGTCACTCTCCCAAGAGAGAGACTTGTTTTCATTCATCTCGTTCCTGTCGCTGTCTTTCCCTCCCTCTCTCTCTCTCTCTCTCTCTCTCCCGCTTTGAGATTAGATTAGAACATTTGCCGTATTGTCGTGAGGAACACTCTTAGAGTTCTCCCAGAATGCTCTGGGGCGTCTAGAGCAGGATTAGGCCGTAAAGCCTGGGAGTGTCCTGGGCTTTGGTGCATGGTTGAAGTGTGCCCGTTTAGGCTTGACTTTGCGTGGCATCTCCTAGGCCCTGGAATAAAACCGGGAAGGAAAGCACAGAGAGCAGAAAGCTCCTCATTAAATGATTTAAAGCCGCCATGAGGGGATAACGCAGTTTTAACACTCTATGAATTTACACAAACGTGTGGCTCCCTGTCACGTCTGAGAAATTAAGGAAAAATTAAGGTTGCAAAGCTAACACTGTTCGTGAAAACCCTTGTATCACTAGTCTGTACCAGTTTTCATACAGAATAGTTTTTCCAACTACACTTGAACAAAACAAGGTGTGTATTTATATTGTGCGTGTATATCACTGTATGATGATGTCATGTTAACTGCAATGACAGTTAACAGTTATGGGTAATTGTGAGGTAATTCATTGATTAGATTTGTCCATTCATAAGTATTTTTGAATGATTCATTGAGAATGAGCTTTTGAAAGTTGGTTCATTTGTTCGTTTTTTTTATTCATTCATTAAAAGGATTGGCTCATTAAAAAAAATTGTTTGTGAATTACACTAGAACTACACTATAATGATGTAATTCATTAAACTGATTCAAACTGATGGCTCTTTTATTTTTCATAAGATTTGTTAAAAGAATCGGCTCATAAGTCTTTTTTTAGTCTTTTGAATTATTCATTTAAAGAATCTGCTCATTAGATTCGTCCATTCATTAAGAGAATTGGCTTGTTATATTTGTTTGTCTATACGTCTTTTTTTATTGGCTCATAAGATCTGCTCATTTGTGAGACTTTTTTTATTTTAATTCAAAGAATCGACTTGTTAGATTTGTTTATTTGTGAATTGAGCAACACTAGTAATATGATTTGCTAAACTGACATCAAAACTTTTTAAAGATGAGTTGGCTCATAAGATTTGTTCGAGTCTGTTGAATGATACATTAAATGAATCGACTTGTTAGATTTGTTTGTTTGTAAGTCTTTTTGAATGATTAAAGAATTGGACTCTTTTTGAGTGATTCATTTAAAGAATCAGTTCATACGATTTGCTTGTTTTTGAATGACTCGTTGGCTCATAAGATTTGTTCGTTTATGAATCGAACTACTCTAGTAACTCTTGCAAGCATGTTGTCTAACTGTCATGATAAGTAGTCTTTTATCACCTTCAGTTGATGCCATGACACTCTTTCCACAAATAAGGCAGGGAATATAATGATATTCTGCATGCAGCATGGATTAAATATCTCCCCATCAAACCTGTTCTTCATGCAGCCGTTGTCTTGCGTCAGTCACATGACTGATAGGATCAGTGCATTTGCAGTCAGGTCACTGCATGTGTTTAACACATTGATAGCCCCGCGCTGAATGAGAGATAAGACACTGGGAGCGAGTGGGGGGCTGGGTGAGCTTCAAAAAGGGGGTCGGGGTACTTGGGTTGATTCCAAGGAAATTCACAAGCCCCCCTGCAGCTCCCATTTCTCCTTTACCTCTGTCGCTATCAATTTGTCCCAATGCCTAGCCGTGGATGGGCCGCCCAGACGAGATCATCTCTCCCTGGGTGGGGAGGTGAAGAAAGATGGATGGAGGGGGAGTGTGGCTGCAGACTTGCATGCCTTTGAGGCAACCTGTGGTGGTCCCTCTTCTTATTGTGCTTCTGTTTTTGTGGTCTGCTGCATGTGTGTGTGTTTGTCCATGTGCATCTTGTGTCTGTGTGTGTGGCAAGGAGGGGGTCGGATGCAATTAATGAGCTTAAAACCTCCCCAGCCTGTCACTATCTGTCCTGAAGGGTTAATGCTCCAGTGAGCACTTCCCTCAGGTCGTGTGATCTGAGACGAGCAGACAGGATGGCTAGCCGCAGACACTAGAGTCCTGTTGTGCCTCTCTGTCTTGTTCATCTATTGTAGCGGACCTCAGGACAATGGCTTCATTACTGCCGGCCGTTCTCTGGTGTTGCGGGCTAATATGTAATACAGCCAAGCATGCGTGTGCGACCCGAGCGGCTAAATAGCTACCAGAACATTCTCAAATGACACTCTGAAAGAAGTAGGTCAAATCCTCCGCGGTTTGTTCGTCTTTTCATTCTTTTTTTCTTTCCAGTAGGACATTTCATCCCAAAAATGGGGTTTATCCCACGTGTAGCCCAGGGCTTTGATAGAAAAACACAAAGGCTTTACTGAAAAGTACAGCGGTGGTGCCAGAGTACAGGATTCAGATTGGAATAACATGTTACTTGGATTTAAACAATGGTACCGAATGGTTATTTTCATATACCATGGTATTTACATGGTACACCAAAGTACTTAAAAAAATCCATGGTATATGTGACCCTGGACCACAAAACCAGTCATATGTCGCATGGGTATATTTGCGGCAATAGCCAACAACACATTGTACAGGTCAAAATTATAGATTTTTCTTTTATGCCAAAAATCATTAGGATATTAAGTAAAGATCATGTTTACATTTCCTACGTAAATATATATAAAAAATGTAATATTATTAGTAATATGCTTTGCTAAGGACTTCATTTGGACAACTTTAAAGGTGATTTTCTCAATATTTAGTTTTTTTTTCCATATATATATATATATATATGTATTGTTAATTTGATGTTTTTATAATATATAATTATAATGTTGTAATATAATTTTTTTTTTTTTTTATTGGCTGGAAGTCATAATAATTTGTGGTTCAATAAATACAACAGATCTTAAATCATGTATTGCCATGATTAATTCAGTGTGTTCATTCATTGAATTATTTGTTAGCCTGATTCAAACCAATAGTTTGTGAATCTTTTTGAGCTTTTCAGTAAAACAATCAGCTCTTACCATGTTTGTTTATTGTCTGGAAGTTGATCATTTGCAGTTCAGTAAGTGTGACATTATAATTCAGGAAATGCTGAAGCGGATTTGACGACTTCATTGAGTGAATGATTTGTCAGACTGATTCAAACCAATAGTTTGTAAGGCTGTGAGTCTTTTTTGAATGATTCATTAAAAGAATTGACTCTTAAAAATAGTTTTCATTGACCTTCATTTGTGAATCAAACTACACAAGTTGCGCTCCCTGTTTGTTTTTTTGCTGCAGTAAGTGAAATATATTAATGCATTTTGTGTTTAGATTGTTGAATAGATTTATTATTGTCAAAAACAGAAATAAAAAAAATATGCAAGTTGATATTAGTCAAGCTGTACATAAAACCATGGTAGAACCATGATACATGAGCAAGAAACTGATACTGTTGTAGTTTGGTTGGTGAAGGAATCTTAGGGTGCTTTCACACTTGGTTCGATTGAGTTTGATTGCTCCCCCCTCCCCCTGCCCCTGCCCCTCTGGACTGCGTTCAGTTTATATTATTCGGGTCGCACCTGAGTTCGGAAGTAAACGTTCACATCATCCAAATGAACCGAACTCTGACATCAATCGAACCTGGGTGCACACCAAAAGTGCTAGTGTGAAAGCACCCTTATAGTGTGGAAATAAAGATCTTCGAACGCAATGGAAAAACGCAACTCAAGCCGTCATGAAAGAACAATCTGAGGTATCTCTTTTTATAATTGGTACAGACATTCAGGGATTAAGGGAGCATGTGTTTGGGAAGTGCTGAATGAGTTGTGTGTAAGTGAAGTGTTATATAGCTCCAGGGCCACTGGTCAGCCCCCAAAATAGGCCTCATGTCGAGGGAGCACCTGTTCTGTGGAAACATGAGCGCAGTGAGATTGCTACTCAGAGTGACTCAAGTGCTAATAATCAACAATCACACTTCCGTCGCTAGAATAACAGTTATTAACGGGGCCAACGGCCTCTAATGTTTGGATATGAGTAAGTGAGAGTTGCATGTAAGAGTTTGCCCTTGGACTAAGAGAGAGTTGATGAGATTTTTTTGTAAATGAATGTCAAACGATTTCCACAGTCATGTCTGACTAGCATTTGCTTTAACGTGAAAGGACTCTCTCACAGATCTGATGTTGTTCACTTGGAGCTTTAGTGTGAGTTTTTCTTTGAAAAGAGGCCTGTCGTCATTCTCTGTTTCTCTCTCTTTCATGTAAAACCTTTCTGCCGGTCAGTCAGGCTTTTGTGTCAGTATAATGTTGAAGTCAAAGACTCGCAGAAAAGCTAAACACGTTGACCTTTTAATCTGACAGGAAGGATGGCGCGCACACACACTTTCGCTCATATTCGCACACATACGCTGTCTTTTTGCATGAAATTTCCACAGATTTCTTAAACACTGCAGATACAGTAAAAACATACAAGCGGTTCTTAGCCACAGCACATTTCCAGCATCCTGACTGGAATGCAAATATACTACTTTTTACAGTTATTTTTAATTAATTTTATCATTTAATTTTTAGTAATTTTTCACGATAGGAGTAATTTTATTTTGCGATAATGAGATGTATCATGGTAGTTTGCTTTAAATAAGGTTTTTATGATATCAAAAATGTTTATACCATTGAAATTTCATCATTCTTGTCACCATTTTCAATATCATAAACTAATACTAGCCTAAGTAAAAAAACTCTCGAGCTTACTCATTTGCATATCGAAAAAACAAACTACAATAGAACAAAGACACAAATGAAATGGACCTACCTGAAAAACTTCAAGCACTAAAATAAGAAATACTGCATAAATTGTATAATAAAACGACTGCATAGTCTTCACTGTGTAAATTAAATATACATTTATTTTTATTAAAGTTACAAAAGTGATTCAGTCAAGAGCAGTGAGAGATCATCTCTTTTTTGCAGGTAAATTTGGATGCTGTCACTTTAAGACAGACTGCACGGATCCAATATACATGCGTTTTCTTTCTCAACTGTTTATGTTCATTTAAGTCATAAGCGACTGTGTTTACTTGCTAAGTCATGGTCACTTTGATACATAAGCATGTGCATTCAAGCCCAATTCGTCGGCAAAAAGCACTTTGAGCAGCGGCTTCATGTCGCGCGTCTCTCAGACAGCATTGAGAAACAGTCTTTAGATTTAAAACATGTTTAAAATCACTTGTTTTAAAACCCCAATGCTTAAAAACGCATGCAAACGATAAGCAGCACAGCAACGTCACATGAACGTATTCTAGTATCTCTACCGGTTGACACATTTCTTCTGGTTAATCATATCTACCGGTATATTGCCCACCCCTAATTTTAATACTTTTCAATACTGCAAATAATCAATAAAAATGTATTACTTGCTGCCTGTTGCTCTAGAGAGCTTATGTGCACCAAGGCACCTCTTCAGATCTCCCTGCTAAAAAGCTACTAAAATCATTGATTTGTGAATTTCAATATAACTGTAGCAGGAAGGCAGTGCTCTAATGGTGTAGGCCTCAGTGGCAGGCGGCAGCTCTTAGTGAGATTTGGAACTGTTGTATTTTAAGTGTGTAATTAGGAGCTCTGGATCCCTGATGTGACTTAGCCATTATCACATTTAACCAGCAAAGGTGTTCTTCACTAGCACTTGGAGTGATGGGGGATGGGAGAGGAGGTGGTGTTATACACCTCCCAAACTTCCGTTTAAGATCCTTTTTTTTACTCTGTTTATTTTAATTTCCAGTTTAGTATGCTTTAATGGCATGATGGTTGTTTTATGGAAATGTTTGCAGTTTAGATGCATACTTTGAAATAATGAAAAATGTGTTATTAAATTGTTATTTACTGTTATAGCATTTATTAATATTTTGAATATATTTTAATTTTAGTTAATTTTATTTTTAATGTAATTTTAGTACTTCACCTTTTTTTATTTCAGTTATTTGCAAAGACAACATTTAAAATGTTCATGTTAGTTTAAGATTTTTATCTAATATTTATATTGTATTTGATTTGATCATTTTGCTAATAATATTGATAATGAATATAAATTTGAGGTCTTGCACTAAAGGCCTTTTCATAAAAGTAAATTGCTTAAAGTTGACATGAAATGCAAGTTGCGATATTCTTTCCTTCCATATCGTGACGTATATTTGAGTACAACGAAAATGTAGGGCAATAAACACGTAATCAGAGAAGAGATGTCACTGCAAGAGAGAAGGGAAGTTATTTTGATTTAAAGAACTAAAAAAATAAAAAAATAAATACTGCAATATTCCTTAAAAAAACAAACATGAAATATTGATTTCATGGTGACTTTAAAGACCCACTGAAGTGCCTCGAAATACATAGCATTATTCAATGTGTTGATGTAATTTCCACTGAAACAGGAAAACAAAAAAGGAAGACATTTTGAACAGCTCCTCCCCCTTTTTTAAAATGGCCAATAGCGTTTAGTTTATAATCAACTAGGCCAGAGCCGTTGAGCTCGGTAAAGCCACAGTTTCCTCCTAATCTCTAACCGTTTCTCCTCCTAATATCTTCCACATCGCTTTAAAATACAGCATTCTGTGTCGAATCCAAATGGGAATCCAGACAGTAAGTGTTTTACTTGCATGAAACCAGACTTAATTCTGTGGTGCTATTCACCATGTAGAAAATAGTAAATGTGTCTAGAGTGACCGATTTCAGTTGCAGCTTCAGCGTCTATTTATAATGTAGGGGGCGGGACACTTTAGATTATAGAGAGCATTTGATTGGACAGGATATCTAAAGAGAAGCTGAAATGCAGTGATGTCATCAAAATCATTGATCATTGAAGTGAGAGACTGTAAGTTTTGAATGCTTATATCTTCCAAATGTGAATTTTGTCATTTGTTTTGGAGCAGACTAGCTTATAGATAACAGTAAGACTAACATAATCATACTAAAAGCCAAAAAAAAATTCATGGGGACTTTATAGCAAGCACAAAGCAGATCATTTTGTTCATGCCCTGTGCGCGCAGATCCTCATTGTTTGTACCAAACATTTGCAGCAAATATTCAGATTTGGTGCAAAAAGGCCTTTGCTAGTACTCACTTTCTCTCTTCTTTTCTATTTCAGCCACATGTGGACTTTAATGGACTTGAGCTTGGGAAAGTTTGTTGACTAAACGTGTTTGGGGTTGAAACGGGCCGCAGTGCGGAGCTCTTTCAGCCGGCTGTCAGTCAAGAGGGGTGGATGGTGTCTGAACTGTGTAGTGATAGAAAGTGTGTCAATATTAAGCTTTGACCGAGAGCAAGTGAACTCACACAGGCAAGCCAGCTCGCTTTTTGTTCAAACAAGTGAGTCATCCGCAAACGAGTGGACGTCTAGCGCATTTCTCAGAGTCTTAACACCTCTGTCGACAGCTCGGCCGTACTTTGGACTTTTTAAACGATAAAACCGCCATTTACTCTCTGGCCTGTTTCTTAATCCTTCCTTTCCATTCCTGTCAATCCTTCAAAGATGTTGCCGAGATCCCGCGCACAGCAGCCTGCCCTGCAGAGAAAGGTCTGAATTAGATCACAAAGCTTCCAGATGGCTCAAATTTAATTATTTAGCACACAGAAAAACCAATTCAGGTCAGCCACAAATATATAGGATGCCTTGAAATGGCTTCTATATCTGTGTCTGCTTTTATTAGGGCCGGGAGGTAGTAAAAAGTGTAAGCGGGCCGCATTGTAAACGCTCGCTCCGAGGGGTTACTGTGAGTTTGTTCTCCTCACAGGGTTGCAGAGATGGAGACCCTTAACAATGGGGCCAATCATTTTCTCCACCCGCTTCCATGTCTGCTCGTGAAAAGCAACATAAACAAAAGCCAACGACACTTAGGTGCCAGTTCCATTGTGGCAGAAATGAAAAACGGCTGGCATGTATTTCCTTTTTTTTTCTATTTAAAGGGATAGTGCGTAAAACTCAAGAAGAGTTCTGGAAACAAAAGAATACTGTGTTTTAATTGATGGAGGAATTATTATTGACCCGCTAAGTGCTTTGTTGCCATCACATGAGTTATTCACAGATTGTTTTGAAGGGTTTCAGGAAGTCTGGGATTCTGACGCTCCATTAGGTGTTGAAAATCTGGGTTTTGCTGATAAGGGTTTAGAGGTGTTGCTTAATCCCAGAAGGTTTCAACTTTAAGACTCCTTTAAAGAAGCATGTGATGCTCTTTTAGGTCAGTTAAGAGGGGTAACCGCAGCGACTGGTATTCTGTTTAGCTTTAAAGTGTGTGTGGAATGCCCGTCGTGTAATTTTATATGTCTGTCTTGAGCCTACCGAGAGAGGAAGACCGCCACCTGGACAGCTTCAGTCTCTCGCTAATGGTTTTTGTCAGAGTTTTGGGTTTCAAGGCCAGGCTAAAGCACAATAAACAGGAAAAATCTGTATTTTAGTCAGTGCCTAATTGTTTTTAGTTTTGAGATGCGAGGCCTAAACGGCGATTTACATGTCTTTTGATTAGCTTATCGTGCCCGGTGATAAATCAAGCCAAGGAATCTCCCATTAGGTTGATCGATCTGCTGTTTATGACTCGTGCTAAAGGGCTTTTTCGCCAAGGCATGAGGAAGAGCAATGAAAAATTTCGAATAGATAAGCTAATGCAGCTTAAATTAATTGTAGCATCATTATTCAAATCTGTCCAAGCATAAGAAGCAGCTAGCCAACATGATACGGCACTCGTCTGCGTCTTGTTAACCCGAAGGGCACTTCAGCTTGGCGAGAGAGCTATTAATTGTGTTTGCTCTCAAACATGGCGACATGATTATTGTTTGTCCTTCCTCATTCCAAACACTGTTTCAACACGTAATGAGTAGGACTCGATGTTGACTTAATGACGTGTGTAAGACGGATTCTTATCCCTCGGATGAACACGGTCAACAGAAACAGGAACCCAAATCTTGAAAACGTTTGCTAGTAGTGATGCATTTGCCTGTGATCATCCTGTAATATTGGTATCATGTATTTACCAATTTGTCATTATGTTTACAGTGTGATCACACATCTTTTTGTTACAAGCCACATGATTTGAATGAACTAATGTGTAGGAAATGTTATGAAATGTAAAGGATAATTTGAGGTTAGGGATTATTTTAATAACTGTGAGTAATATGTGCTTACCTATTTGTTATGTTTACAATGTGATCAAGACAAAAATGGTTAAAATGGTAGAGTGACAATTTTTTTAAGTCACACTCTCTAGTATTTTAACAATTTCTCTGTGCAGTTATTGCTATAGCTGTGGTGTTGAGAGTGATTTTTAGAACTATATCTTTATCGTTATCTTTATAGTTATCATCCTTGGTTTGAACAGGCCTTTTTTCAGGGAAAAATCATAAATCGCACATCTTTCTGAAACAAGCTGCGTGATTTGCATGGACCGTAAACTGTGCTGGTGTAACAGACATAGGCTAGTAAGAGCTGTGGATGTAAACCTCACTCCCCTGGCCTCAAGAGGCACACTAGCGACTGATGCTAGTTGCTGCGGTCTTTAGTGTCCTGTTTAGCACGCCCACCTCCCACGCCAGAGATGCCTGTTCGAGTCCCACACGGAGTGGGTCGAGTAGGACCGATGGTGCCGTGACCCGGATAGGAGTGAGGTTTAGGGGTGTGAGTGTAACGGATGTAGGCCAGTAAGAGCTGTGTGTGTAAACCTCACTTCCCTGGCCTGAAGAGGCACGTTAGCGACTGATGCTAGTGGCTGCTGCCTTTGTTAGCCTTGTTAGCACTCCTACCTCCCATGCTGGAGACGCCGGTTCAAGTCCTGCTCGGAGCGTGTCGATTAGGACTTGGTGCCGTGACCCGGATGGGAGTGAGGTTTAAGGGGGTAAGTGTAATGGACGTAGGCCAATAAGAGCTCACTCCTCAAGAGGCGTGTTAATGACTGATGCTAGCGGCTGTGGTCTTCAGCGTCCTTGTTAGCGTGTCTGCCTCCCACGCCGGTTCGAGTCCTGCTTGGAGCGGGTCGAGTAGGACCGATGGCGCTGTGACCTGGATGGGAGTGAGGTTTCGGGGGGTGAGTGTAACGGACGTAGGCCAGTAAGAGCTGTGTGTGTAAACCTTACTCCCCCGGCCCTTAAGAGGCGCACTAGCAAATTATGCTAAAGGCTGCAGCCGGAGACGTTGATTTGAGTCACAGGGCACAGGGTGTGTTCTGTGCTGAAGTTTAATACTTAGGGTTAGTTGTTTTACTAAGCAATAGCTATATAAATATTAAATGCTACTAAAGATTGACCACATTTGTGAGTCAAACATATTTAGCAGAATTTAATCTTCACGTAAGAATGAATGAAATGAAATGAAATGAGAAGTGTTTGTATATGCAAACCCCCTTTTGTAATAATTGTCTCGACAACAATTCCTTCCTCATATAGCTTGTCGAAATATAGCTCACTCACACTGACACTCGCCACTAAATGTGTCCAAACAGGAACGGCTAGAATGGCAATACCTCTACTGAACTAAATCACTATTGCATTAATGTCAATTTCCTTTTTAAATTTCCTGTGTTTCAGACTTCAGTGTGGATTTGCATCGTCATCCATCAGCGTTTGGTTTAAAAAATTCATACATTTCTTCTCGCCCTGACGCTTGTTGTTTTTTTTCCCCCTGACAAAGCAAAGCTGTAATTGACTTCCTTTTGTGAATGAAGTAGCTCTCGGATGAGTCTCAGGCCTGAACAGACATCGTCTTTTATATTTCAAAGTAGAACAGAAAGTCAGACGGGGTTAATGCCATGAAAACTCTTTTTGAATTGTGCAGAATTTTTTTTTTATGCTGACACAAACACAGACCCTCAACTCCAAACACATCACTGACAGCGTGCCCACGCATATGAAGCATACACACTTGTGGATGTGTGTGCGTCTTGTGTTACCGCAAAGATGTGCAAAAGCAACGCACAATTTCCTGTGCGATTTAATTGTTGGATTAAGTGCAGTTTCATGTTTGCTTTGCCTCTGTCTGGATCCGGGCAGGAGAGGTTAATAAGCTTACACTGGAATTCGAGGAGTCTCAAAGGGGTCGTTGGCAAATTTGGCTTGTTTTTCTTATATGCTTTTTTTCTCCTTGGAATGCCAGCATAACAGCTCAAATCGGGGTAAGTTGTGCCACTTTATTGAAGTTGTCCTCTAGGCAAGGAGAAATGAGATGGGTAAAATTAATATCTCTAATTATATTTCAGTATGCTGGATTTCAAATGAAATGATTTTTTTTAAAGTATTAATATTTCAAAATAAAACCATGAATATACATGAGAGAAATGTACAAATTAATGTTTGTAAACCAGCCAGGAAAATGTCCAGAATATTTGAATGTGGTTAAACAATATACATTATTATGAATATAGTTTTTCTCATGCATATTCATTTTATCACAACATGAGTGGCACACTTTACTCCATTGTTATTATTTTGGAAAAAAAAAATTCATTTAACCCCTTATCATGGCTTAATCATGACTGATATTTAGCCAAAAAAAGGATGGTTTTTATACATAATTTTTTTTTTATATCAAATTCTTTTTATATGTCAGAAAAAAGGCAGTTTTTAGCATTAAAAATTTTATAGCTATTATTTCTTCACCTCAATCACAGACGGCGCCGTGTGATGAGACTTTCTGAGATATATGGTCACAGAATGAAAATGATCTACAGTTTGCCAGATTAACGTGGCAGTGCATTTTAACCCGCTCTCAGAGTCCTCTCTCCTGCAGGATGAGAGGTGAGTTTGCTGACGTTCCCTTGGCCGGGCTCCAGCACCTGAGCAGCAGGTCTGCAGTGATCAGAGAAGCCTGACTGGTCTCTGGCCCGTGACAAGCGTGTGAGAGAAGTAACATTCCTGTCTACACTCGTTCTGCTCAGTGTGACAGCCCATGAGATGCCTGAACCCAAATCCCAAATCCCAGTTTCTGCTGCCAGCACGCCCCACCTGTGCACCTGCAGGGATTTACAAAATCACAGCGTTTCAGATGCTGCCTCTGCCTTTTGTTTTTAATTCATCCATTTGTTTTTGTTGTTGCTTTCTGGAGAGATAATTAGGAAGGAACGAGAAGAATGCAGGGTCCAAAATGAAACGTCTGCTGTGGAAATGAGTTTGTATGGATTATTAGCATTACATATTTCTTATAGGCTGTTAGACAGCTAAATTGTTTTTATTAAGAAAAATAATAATAGTAATAGTAATGCTTTTATTTATTTATTTAATTTAGTTTTTATTATTTAGTAGTAGTATTAATAATAATAATAATAATAATAATAATAATACTTATTATTATTATTATTATTGATATTATTATTATTATTATTATTATTATTATTACTATTATTATTAAAATGTTATATTATTAGTATTAATAATAATAGTAATAATATTGTTTTATTTATTTAGTAGTAGTAATAATAATAAAAATATTATTATTATTATCATTATTATTATTACTACATATGTTTTAATAATTTTAATAATAATTACTACTACTACCACTACTAATATAGTTTTAATAATAGTGATGATTATTATTATTATTATTATTTCTACTACTACTACTACTACTACTACTACTACTACTAATAATAATAATAATAATAATAATAATAATAAAAATAATAAAAATAATAAAAATAAAAATAAAAAATAATAAATAATAAAAATAAAAATAAATAATAATTAATAATAGTTTTTTAATAATTACTACTAATAATAATAACAACCATAATATAGCTTTTAATAATAATAATAATAATAATAATAATATGACTGAAGTGCCAAACAAGAGTAAAAGTTTGCTTTGAGTAAATAAAAATAATAAAATAAATATAGACTATTTAGTAGCACTACTACTACTACTACTACTACTACTACTACTACTACTACTAATGATACTACTATTACTACTAATAATAATATGAATATGACTAAAGTGCCAAACTATACTAAAAAATAAATAAATACTATTATTAATATTATTTGTTGTTGTAGTGGTAGTATATTATTAGTATTATTTTTGTATTATTATTGTTAGTAGTATTTAATATTTTATTTACTCAAAGCAAAAGTTTACTCTCATTTTCTGCTTAAATGGATACAGGTGTGACGCTCCTGGTGTATTTCAAATGAAGTGTGAATGTTTGCTTAGTTGCTGTTAGTTCGCTTAGTTTTATTACAATCATTTTTTTTTCTTTTTGCTTAAATTAAAGGTTCATCATTTGATAAAGTATAGAAATGAGTAAACCACCTAAAGCTGCATCGATCCTATTGCATTTTCCTCAAATTGTGGGTGTCTTTTTAGGTGAGTGGGCTGTAATTTACTCCGTACGGATAACCGAAACCAACCGTAAATGGTAATTGAATGGTTGTTCCTGTTAAAAACATTCCAGCGTTTGGTGAGCTTGTAATTTGGGCATTATAAAGCTGCTGGTATACATGACTGAATCTGAGTAATTGCTGTTTGAGCGAAACTAGGCGCTGGTGGAGGGTGAAGGGCGTCAGAGGACGTGCAGTCGTACCACACAAGACAGTCGTTTCCCACACCACAGCTTTCTTTACCCATAATGCCTTTCTGCATGCTCTGGATCATGTGACCTTTAAAACTAAACCATGCGCAGACACCCAACAGACCCTCATGACATTAGAATTCAGAGGCCAGGTCAAAGGTGACGGAATGCGGTAGAAAGTGCCCGCAGCTGTAGAGGAAGAGAGTGTTGATGGTTTAGTTGGACGTATTTGTTAGGGCCGAGTGAGACAAAGCAGGTGTTGACGGCATAAACTCCGTCAGCAAGGCCCGTCTCCGCACATGGACAGATCTGAGGACTCTAATTGAATTACAGGCCCTTTGTTCAGTTCCTGGGGCGCAACGCTTTTGTCTCCTTCACTCTCCTAAGAGGATGAATTTGCAGCTTGAGGATTTTGACCTCATTTTTTGAGACAGTGGAGGGCTTTTCATTACTGGGGTGCTCATGTAAAATAGATCTGGCTCATTGCGGTATCGAAGACCCTCTTTAAAGGCTAGAATGTACCCGAAGAGGTTGAAGATGGGGCAGATGTAATGTAAAAGCAACAGTATAATATCCCATCATGCCTCTCTCTTGACACGGGAAGGGAAAATAGATCTCATTTACCTCCATAATCCCTTTTAAGAGTCACAGAGGGCAGTGCAGAATGACAGTTCACTGGGGAACAGCAGTGTCTAGTGGAAGTGGTGTTTAGTAAGATGGAAGAGCTTAAAGGTGGTGCTATTAATTTTAAAGTTAAAATGCTTTTCTTTATCACAACTAAAAGGAATATACACCCAAAAATGAAACCCCTAACTGTATGACATTCTTTCTTCCACTAAACACAAGAGGAGAAATTTGGAATCCCTCAAAAGTACCAAAAAACTTAGCTATGAATCGTATCTAAGAATCAAGTATCAGTTTGGTTTGTTTCAGGAATAAATCACTTTGCTAAATTCGGAACCACATACTAACATATTACACTTACTATTTTTA
Organism: Rhinogobio ventralis; assembly: GCA_039654625.1. Classification (NCBI taxonomy): domain Eukaryota; kingdom Metazoa; phylum Chordata; class Actinopteri; order Cypriniformes; family Gobionidae; genus Rhinogobio; species Rhinogobio ventralis. Next base: position 32,445,145 of record CM077211.1, read on the forward strand.
CCATATGTTTCAAGAAATGTTAAGAGTAGTATGCTAGTATGTGGTTCAGATTTTAGCAATTTTTTCAGTGAATCAGTGATTCATTCATGAGTCGAACCGATCTGATTCTTGAGTTCAACTCAGTGACTTAATGAATCATCCTGTCGTCCAGGTGATTAGCAAATAACTACAAAAATGTTGGTCTGTCCCAAGTGTGCCGCACACATCCTGAAAAGTAAAGCCAAAGCGTCTTGATCGCCCCCAGGTGTTTGGTCCCAGTATAGCTCATAAATCCCGCCCCTCCATGTATTCTAATGGGATGTAAGACAAACTAAACAATCAAATTACACTTCAAATACATTTTTTCTAAAGATGGTTTCTGTCATTTTATGCAGTTTTTATCATGCTGATGTTAGTTCAAGTGTTTGTTTTTTATTTGATGCTATAAAAACTGGGAGTGTGATGTCATGATTGACAGCTGAGATTGACGGCTTCTCTGAGTTAAGTCACTGAGGCACCGACTTTTTTTGTGATGAGATTGGAGCTTTAGCTTTAATTTCTACATTTCCATAACTGTTTATTTCACACCAACATAATGAGTTGTTGTGCAGTAAACTGTACTAACAGATACTGCGGGAGTGTGGGCGGGGTCTTGATATCACGGCTCTACTTCCTGCTCTCTACTGCACAGACACAGGTCCCAAATCAGCGCAAGATGTCAGCGCCATATTTGGACATTGGCGGCTTCACTTTAACAGAAAAAATTCTGTGAAATTTATGGTAAAAAAAACGTATTTCATTAACTGAAATAATGTTAAATTACCAACCAATTGAAATACTAATATCTGTTATGTACCTTTGATATATACTGACAACCACCAAACACAGTGCTGATGAGTCATATGATGAATCAAAGCTCATCACAAGCAGTTTCTAGGAGGACAATACTAATATATAGAAGGTGCATAGTGTCATTCACACAAACACTAAACACCATCATTGGTTGAAACATTAGATGTAACATAAAACCACAATGTACATAACTGATTAGAAAAAACGAAGAAAAAACGTTATTTGAACAGAAATACATCAAATGTGAAGTGTCACGCAGGGAATTCTGGGAATGTCCATTTACGTTTTTCACTGTAAATTACACAACGACATGTTCTTTTTCACTTCCAAAACTGTAAATTTAACAGTATTTTACTGTAAAATTACATTAAATGTAAGGTTAGATCTATTACAGTTATTCACCGTATATAGTGCAGAAACTTTAACCAATTAACTGTTTTTCACCGTAGCATTTTTACAGTCTTTTACCGTTAAAATCATGATAATTTTTTTACCAATGTATTTATATTTATTCTTATTTTTTTTATAATATATCAATAATAAAATATAATTAACTTGTATTAATTTATTATATTAAATATATGCCATTTATTATAAAAAAACTTAATGGATAAATATCAAAAACATTATTATTATTATTATTATTGTGCTGTTGTTTTGGTATTTAAAGCGAGGTTTGAGACAGAGGAGTTGCTTTCGACTTGGTTTTAATGTCTATACGTCCATGAAGGTGAAGCAGTGTTTGCCTTTGACTGCAATGTAAATTCTGGTTAAACGTCTTTTTAATGCGTCTCAGAGGTGCAGTATTTGCACAGACGAGGAGTTTATCTTCTGCTCTCGTGTCTTTGGATTCTTGCTCTGTTACTATTATAATATTCCATGTCCAAAAGAAAACAATGTAACATTAAACTGGGATGTCTGGTGCTTTCACTCCATAGAATAACATAACTTTGTGCTATGAATCTTTCAGTCGAGCCAATAAAAACATAAACCCTTCTGTGGATTACATCAAATCCAATTTTAAATAAGACCACATGTTAACAGCTCGTGCCATTATCAACAAGCTGATGTTTACCTGCTTTACATGGGAGTTTTCCAGCATGCTTATTTATTTACTGGTCAGTTAGTTTTGTTGGTTATAGAGTGTGTATGTGTTTGAGAGAAACTGGGTTTTACGAAGATTAATCCATAGTCGGGATTGTCACATTGTTCTGTTGTCATTACAGTCGTAGTGATTGGGTTTTCAGCGTTTTCTAGTTTTTTTGCCTACAAAATCCAATTTTATCCTGTGATGTATCACTCTGCTAGTACTCTGACGTGTCTTTCACTCTTTTTTTTGTGTCTTCACACTCTTTGATGTGAGTGGTAGATGAAGCTCTGGCGGGCCGCCCCTCCTCCTCGTATGTCAGGGGTGTTAGTCAACAGCATGTCTCTCACACCCTCCACGTGTCTCATTCATTCATACACACGTTGGTTGTCTTTTAAATTATAGAATTTTTTTTTTCTCTCTCTCTCTGTTCAGTTGCATTTTCAGTTTCAAAGCTAATATTCTGCATCGGCTGGAAGCTGTGCACTGCAGACTGGATAGTAAAGATTATGACATAAATTATGACATAAATCTCATAAATTCTGTTTGATATTTTTATATATGATTTTATTATTTTGAGGTAGTAGCTCCTACTTTGAAATACTCTTCAATTGGCCTTAAAATCTGTGGACTAAAGCTAAAAAGCTAAATCTAAAAACTTTTTTTTTTAAATTGGTAAATAACTTTTTAATTGTTTTTAAATGTGCTATATAAATAAATTTTACTTATTTACTTATTATTATTAATTTTTAAATATGATTTTGACTGTGGTTTAATGTCAGAATTTTCCATTTTCCCCAATAAATATTTCAGATTTGTTACATATGGATAGATGCTGATAATTGGTTTGACATTTATTTATTTATTATATTAGTGAATATTAACACAACATAATTCTACTTTAATTCTTTTTTTTAATTTTTTTTATTGTATACTAGATTGAATAGAAATTATTCAACATTTATTCATTTTTTTATATTATTTGTATTATTTACTCATTTTAAGTGCAAGGAAAATATTAAATAATCCGTCCGTCCATCCATCCGTTTTTGCATTTATTTGCAGTTCTTTGAGCATTTATAATAACCAGATCTATTGTGGTCAAAAGAATATTATATAGATAATGTAACCACTATATTGGTTTTTGAATTAATTGTTTATGAATTGTAAAGAATTACTCGAGAGCCTCTTGTTGTCTCTCGTCCTTGCAGAAATAATCTAGTTGTTTGAAGATAATTTTTTGTACAGTTTGGTTTAGAAGAGGGGGAACGAACGAGAATGAGAGCGAGAGAGATGGGAAATGAATCCAGCTCCACTTAAGAGCTTCATTCACCCAGTCCTTGAAACCCCGGGCCTCACAAGGACTTTGAATCGATAAAAAACAACCACCAAAATGAGCAAAAAAATTACCCCTTCTTTCAGTTTCTCCTGCTATAGTAATTTCCCAATTCTCTTTGCCCCCTTTGTGATCGATGAAAGAAAAATTGGGCTATGATCAAACCCGTCAGTCTTCCAGCCCTCACCGCAGCGCACAGGCTACAACTCCACGGCAGGTTAATTAATAGATGGATAGGCAGACGCCGCTACCCTGGCATCATTTGAGCGACAGAGAGACGGAGGGGGGAAGGTAATATTTATCTAAATTCCAATTACCCTCATCTGCGCTGTTTGATGTCGTCGCGGGGTCAGCTCTCAGCAGGCTGAGCAAGCACTCTGCATTTCAAACACTCAAGTGCTCCGCAAGGACCCCCCGCCTATAGGGAAAAAAAGAAGTACACATCTTAAGCGCGCCCTCCTGAAAGCCATTTAAGTTCACCGTGGATTTTTTTTAGGCAGGCAGAAAAGTGCACCTGATTACATGGCAGCACTCGCCCAGTTTGAATGCTGCTGGTATTTTTGTAGACCATCGTCCACATTCACAGAGTGAAAGATCTGTGGGATTTCAGTATCATTTTGGCTAACAGACCCCAGAACAATCAATGCAACGGCTGTTCAGTCTTCTAATCCAGTGTAAAAGTTTCTCCACTTTTCCATTTTCCACCCCTGCATTAGTGTTGGATGGATGAAAGCTGTAGTTAGGCATAAAGAGTGCTTGGCATGAAGCTTATTTAGTTTCCGCCAGAAGATAATTTTTCCTCTTGAGGTTTAAAATAAGAGTTCTTTAGCTGACTATGACATATTTAATCTAGTGATACACCAATCTGTCAATTCATAATCGGCCATTTTGAAATTATTGTCATAGCTAACACTGGAGTGATCAAAGCTATTGTAACCATTGTGAACAGCACGTTTTTGGTTTTCAGGTGGTTTTTAGAGATTTTTGAATTCATATTGAGCTTTATGCTTTTTCTTTGAATCTTATTTTAACAATTTTTTTGTCCTATATGTTTCCTATATATTTTATCCTATTTATGTTCTATAAATATTTAGTCCTATATTGTCTTCAGTTGTCTTTTTTTTGGAAAGACACCTAAATTTACCTAGAAAAAAGCTTTGCAGAAAATACAGTTTTGCCAGAATCTAATGAAATTAGATTAAACATTAAACAAGTGAAGTCCAGGAGTGACGTTGTGCTTTACATCAAGGACCACAATGGAAACAAGTTTTGCTTAAACATTATTGTGCTATCCTTGACAAATGAGTGTATTTTCACTATTATGTTGTCTAATAAATCAAATCAAAATCAAGATAAATAATGTTTGCTTAATTTCACGACAAGTATGCGATTAATCACAATGAATTGCACAAAAGTATGATTAATCGCGACTAAAATGTAATCTATTGACAGTCCTAATATATATGTATATACATTTATAAGTGTTATTATTTATACCTCATATCGATTGACCATTAATTAAAATGCATTATATTTTACTAGATGAGATTTAAGATGGTAAGATGTTATGAAGTCTATAAACAAATTAAATTCAAGAATATTGTCTCAGCTTCTGGATTTGATTCACACAGAGTCCCACAGATGGTTTGACCAACGTAGCTGTTCCATAAACGAAGCTCAAGTCTCTGCTTTTTGTCAGATTGTCAGCGTATTTTAAGTCGTCCATATACCAGACAGTGAGCAGCCTGTGTTGTTTAAACCAGTCCTAAATTTGGTCCACTTTGTGTTTTTCTGTTCCATAAATGTGAACCTGTATGACTAACATTTTGGGAAAAGTGTTGTGTATAGGTTGACGTGAGGGGGGGGGGGAGTAAATGATGTCAGAATTTTTATTTTTGGGTGAACTGTCCCTTCAAGTGTGTTAGAGTTTATAAAAATAGTGAAAGATTCACGTCATTCCTGTTTTTGCAGTGAACCGCTTTGGCATCTACTTCGCGGATTGATCCGATTCCACAGGGGCATCGCAAATGCCGACGGTTGGCATTAAACTGATTGGTTTAAACGAGACAGAGCGAGGGAACTCTGTATCCAAAGGCTGCGAAATGCGACACTACAGCTGGTGGCGCATGAATTGACGAATCGCAGACAGAGTCCGTCATGTTTCTAGGCCTTCTGTCCTGTTGCCCGGGGAGACGTGGGCTCTGACTTGGCCGGCAGTATGTGACACCCAATATGGCAGTCTTCGACTAATTGATGCCACCTTGTCAACCCTAATTACTGCAACTGCTGCAATGAGGAGGCAGCTAATTAACAGACTAACGATGTTTGTCACTTCAGACCGACCCAGATATTTAGGAGACTGCCCAAGACTGCTGCCAGTGCATCTGCTTCGGGTGTTTTTTTCTGCCTCGCACCTTCTTTTCGTCAATTTGATCTCTCTGCCGTTTCCCAAATGGCATTTCGTACCTTTTCGGTGGGAATTTAGTTTACTTACAGCCTCATTTCAATCTTCTATCACATTGCCGTCAGAATTGATTAGGACAGAGGCGCGCACTGACGTTTCGCAAGTGCCGTGAGTGGCTAGGGAAATAGGTGAGCTCTCTGACTTTAAATGCGGTTGTCAGGCGCTCTGTGTTTTTTCCCTTCAGTCGTCACTTCAAAGATGTTTTGAATTTGACATATTTAGAGCTCGCTTTTTACCCAGCAAGCTCAACTACACTAATTATCAGTGTGAGGAAACTGAGGAGTCGCTAATGATGAGGCAGCGGGGGTTCGAGTGTGTCTGTGTGTGTGTTGTTAAAATGTAATTGATTTTTATCGCACATCTGATCAGATGCTGTAATCTGCGTTCGCTCGAATTTCTGCGTTTCTAGGTCAGCTGGAGAATTCTGCATTCATGTGGAAAATTATAATGCTGCTTGTGTCAGTAATAATCGGAGATGTGTAAGTGATGATATGCCACCAACCTGAAACACTGTGAGCAGTAAAATCACAGTAAAATACCTGGAATTTAAAGTGCCCTTATTATGCTTTTTCGGCTATTATTTTTCATGTAGTGTGTAATATAGCTGTTTGTGAATGTAAATGGTCTGCAAAGTTTCAAAGATCAAAGGTCACGATGCATTTAGGTATTGTCTCCCAGAAGAGAGAACCAATTCCGAACTGCCTGAAATGAATCGTCAGTGATCCCAGTCTTACTATTACTATCTTACAAATTTGCATAATGTCAACCTTTGGTCTTCATTGGCTGCCCGCAAACAACGTTTATTTTGTAGTTGTAGCTGAGGCATGGAAGAGTTTGGTTTGTGTTGTCGAAATGTTAAGAAGACGCTGTTTTCTGCACTGTGAAAGTCCACTTTGCATGCATTTCTGAAGGATGAGGACTTGCGCATGAATTAATACGGTAAAACTAATGAAATTATTGCTGTAATCGTATCACTGTGTATCAAGTGCTGAGGAAGCCTCCGGAGCTGATATTCGGATATGGTAATGGGCGTTTTGTTTTTGACATTCACTGTAAGCGGTCCACCAATCACAACACACTGGGCCATCTGACCAATCAGGGCAGTTTCCTAATTTTGTTTTGGAGTCTCCTACAACAGGTTTACATGCATCACAAGTTTCATTTTCTCATTATGTACATTGCACATCACCACAATGTTCAATGATTGTCAAACAACTCGATGGATGAATCAGTCGCTCTAAATCATCCTTTCCGAGAGCCTACTCTGCTCTGATTGGTCAGATGACCCAGTCTGTTATGATTGGTCTACCGCATACAGCGCGTATTTCGGAAACAAACGGCCATTACCATAACTGAACTCCAGCTCCGTTCATAAGGCTTCCTGTTCCTAAAGCTCAGCAATAGTACACACTGTAAAGATAGTAATGATGAGTTGATTTTACGTCAACCCCAGCGCAAGTCCGAATCGACGATGAAACATTGGAAGAACACATTTTTCAACCCGAACCTTGAGCAGGACATTTCTCAGTGATGTTTCTCGGTTTGAGGTACATTATGGGATGTTTCAACTGTAATTCCTCACCATCAGCATTAGCAAGTGTGCTTCCATCAGCAAACCTGTGTGTGTGTGTGTGTGTGTGTGTGTGTGTGTGTAATGTGTTGTGGTGCACTTGCGGGAACTATATCAATAACAGTGCATACGTTAGCCCAGCTGATTTAAACAATAAAGTTTGCAAAACAAATCTTGCTCCATCCTTTATCTTTACTCAAAGTAGTAAGAATGACAGACAATCTGCATTAATAGACAGTTTTAGGTAATACTGCAGCCCACAGCTTATTTTACAGTAGTATTTCAGTAATAACGTGAGTTAGCCGGTTAGCCAGATACACAATATGAAACACAATAAACGACATGATGCTATCCAGTATCCGCTGCAGTGTTCAAGGTTTCCCTGGTGTCTGAAGATGGGCAATATGCTAATATTTGGTTGTGACGTCACAACAAAACAGCTTGTGACTCGTTTGAAAAACGATTAGTTTAATTGACTCAGAGTCAACTCTTACTTTTGAGAGACAATAACTTTTATATACGCTGCACTTTCAGATTTAAAACTTTGCAGGAAGTTTTCATTCACTTAGAACTATGTTACACACTACATGAAAGGTCATTTTCATAATCCATAATAAGGGGCTCTTTAAAGTCAAATGCCATGAAAACACAGTTTGAGAATGTTCAGTGAGGAAAACAGTAAGGTGTAAAAGGCATAGGAGTGTTGTTATTTGTTGATGAAAGATTACAATTCAAGACTTATTGTCTTTTGGTACTGTGCACTGATGGATCGATCACAATAAGACCTGGAATGTCTATTACGAAAGTAAAGAAGGTCTGTTTTAAATCGATGTTGAGTTAACTTCAAACTTTCGTTTTCTTTTCAGATTCGAGTGGATGGTATACCGCCGCCTTCTGAGAACGCTCTGCTGTACGAGACCGCCACCGTCAAGGAGGGAAGCCCGATTCTACGTGACGTGGTGTTCAGTCCAGATTATCAGTATATCTATCTGCTGAGTGACAAGCAGGTGAGATTCATTTGTGAACGATTCTGAATGTGAACGATTCTGATATGAGACGACTAGAACCAGGACAGACTGTCTCTCAAAAGAAAGAATTTATGTGGAGATTGAATATTAAAAAAATACGGTAAAAATCAGCCAAAACAGATGATTATTTAAAAAATATATACTACCGTTTAATATATATATATATATATATATATATATATATATATATATATATATATATATATATATATATATATATATATATATAGAAATAGAAATAAAGAATCCTGAAAAAAAAAAAATTTGAAAAATGTTTGTTGAGCATCAGATCATCATATTACAATGATTTCTGAAAGATCATGTGACACTGAAGACTGGAGTAATGATGCTGAAAATTCAGCTTTGCTCCAGGAATAAATTCTATTTTAAAATATATTCAAGTAGAAAACAGTCATTTTAAATTGTAATAATATTACACAATATTAGAATTTTTACTGTGTGCTTTTACAAGTAAATACAGTTTTGGTGAGCATAAAGATACAGTTTTGGTGAGACTTCTTTTAAAAACATTAAAAAAAACCACTTTTGAACGGTAGTGTATACTGATGTGTTCACCAATATATTGTGCATGCTTTATTAATCATCTGTTTGAGGTTTAAAAGTTTAAAAGAGAAGAAAAAGTCGTGAAAAATGTATAATTTAATAATAGAAAAATAATCATTTCAAATGATATGATCAGCATAACAATTTCAATGAAAAGCTGAATTAAAAAATAAGATACAAAAGAGTTCACATGATCAATGTTGCTCATTTGTGACACAATAGTGTAGAATCTGAAATATTTCTTTAAGTAATGTCTCATAATGTTTATAAAATCCTAAAAGATTAAAGGTGTGTTTACACTTGGCATGTTTGGTTTGATTAAAATGAACCCTGGTTGTGATTGCTCTGTTAGTGCGGTTCATGTGAACGCTGCTATCCTGAAAACGCTGACTCCTGAAAAGATGGGTCTCGGTCCACTACCAAACAAACTCTGATGCGGTTTGAATTAAATATGAATGCAACATGGACCAAAGACATGTAAATGAACCAAAAACGGGACATGATGTCACAAGATGAGACCCTAAAAAGGACAGAATGCTCTAGCATGCCTGTTTTTTTCTCGATGTTGCCCATCACAGTTTGGTACAGGTGTCAGAACCGCGTCTCCTCGCAGCAGATCTTTGTTTGTGTGTGTGACGGAGGGATTCCTGCCGCTGTTTTGACTCCTTTACACATTTTATAAGCTCTTCACGAGTTCTCAAAATACCATCATATGTAGCTACGCAAATATAATGAGCACATTTATACCAGCACACAGCATTATTTTGGATCTTCGGTAAGTTTCGTCACAAAATATACGTAATAAAAGCCAACCTATCAGGTTGTGAATTTATTCCTATGCCTTTAGGTTTTGTGTTAAAATGCCAATGTGAATGCTAAGCGGACCAGGACTAAATGTTTTTTTCTTGGTCCAGACCAAACAAACCAAGCAAACCGAACTACAGTAGTGTGAACACACCCTAAATTTAAATTTGGGTCCCAGATTTTCCATGTGGTCTCAGACTTTTCTGTATGCCACTATTGTTTTTAATTTTTATCTCTTATCGTTTGCTGTTAATTTATTTCATAAAGCCAGTAAAAACATTTGCGGCGAGGACAGAATAAAGGGCACGTTTGTGAGGAGGGAGTGGGCGCGCACCGCTTTTGTCTTAAGACCTGAAACGGAATCTCAGATATGTTGTTTTAACATCTGCGAGACAGGAAAACAGAATATAAAAACGCCGGTTCACGACTCTGAATGGGAGCCCCAGCTGCTTGGCCTTAATAAGAAATAGTGGGGAAGTATTTCCATCCAGAGCCGAGCAGAATAACAGCCCTTCCCATAATGCTCCATTATACAACCGGAGGAGAGGAAGGATACATCGAAGTTCCTCAGCAGCTGAACAGACGTACAGACACTCTTGTACAGTACAGCTGTAGCTCTTTCTTAATTTTCTTCTCTCTTTTCAATGCTCATTTCTTCTTCTTGCAAAAAGAAATTTGTTGTCTTTGTGCATTTTTTGAAAGACACCATTTTAGTGTTTCCTTGAGAAAGACTTAGTTGAAGTGACGCACAGAAAACATAACTGTCTTTGAGAGCTCAGCGAAGCTTCAGTCCTCAGCACAGGGATATTTTTTAAATCCTTATCAGTGTGATTCAGAAAAATAACGATAAAATGTGCCTGTGCTCCAGGCTTCGTGAAGCATTGTAGGCAGGAATTATCCATGCAGATAGCGGTATTAATTTCACCAGCGTTACGCTTGAGCAGATCAATGATGTGATGACATCATCTCTATGATGTCATGCATATATATAAATATATATATATATATGGGTGTTTCTTCAACTACTTCTTTCAACTACTCCATTTTTAAATTAAAACTAACAGATTTTCCACAGACTTTTTATTTATTTTTATGATAACACTTTACAATAAGGTCCCAATTGTCCTTACTTTCACTAACTAACATTTAAATAACAACAATCAATACATTTGTTACAGTATTTATCTCTGTTAATGATAGATTATAATACAACTATTCATTCATTAGCTCAGGTAAATAATATTACCAGACACAACTTGTTTTTATTAATGTATTAGTAAATATTGAACTTAGCAAATCTGTTAGTTCATGTTAACAAATTTTAACAAATTTGTAGTGTTTAAATTTTTATGTGTAGGATTTATTGTTTTATGATTGACAGTCTGCGTATGGGATACTGACAATCTATAAATATTAATGAATACTATTATTAGCTATCATTATTTAAAAAATGTTTTTTTACACAAATATTATTATATACACACACACACATTATTAAAAATGACAATTGTATTTTGCCTTATTTCCAGTCAATATTAATGTTACATATTTAAATTTTTTCATAATTTGACTGGCACTTTTAGGAACAAAAAAATAAAATAATAATAATAATAATAGAGTCGGTTATTTAAAGAGAAATGCATATTTCATCTTGACACGTTCATTTTTAATGCTAGATTCTGTTAATACAGAAATGAAACAAACTAGTGTGAATTATTTTATTTTGAAGTCCAATAGACTTTATGTAGCCCCGTCCCTTTTCAGCGCTGTGCTCGTTGTGTTCGGTCTTCCAGTTTGTATTTCCACAGCATGAAGGCAAGATCTTACGGATTTATGAATGAACCGCTCGTTTTAAAATCGTCCTGGTCTACTGACATTTATGACATTTGCTTCAAACATTACAATGATCAGGATAACTTAAATCCACTTCACCAGTTAATTCTTCAACAGCGATGCCATAGAAATATACAGAGCTACTGCAAAAACAGAAGTTCAAAGACAAAATTCTAAAGATGCCTGCACTCTTGTTTCTCTGGCGCATACGGTCTATAGTTGAAGAAATACCGATATGCATTAGCACAAGACATCAGCTGCAGTGTTGTTGCTCCGTTCAGCTTCCCAGAGTTTCAGGGAGGCACTGTAAACACGAGTGTGGAACTAGATTAATAGCGTCTCCCTCTTTCACCGTCACACTCCCACAAAAGACTCACTCATGTGTTAAAGCTCCGCCGTTGAACTCCAGACATCGATATTTGGGTTAAGAACTGAAGGGATGTTCTTCAAGTTAAAGCTTCAGACGGCCCTGAATTGATTGATCAGGCCTCGTCCTGATTAAAAGCTTTTCTTTATGCTGAGATCATAAACTGATAGTTTGACCGTATTAATCTGAAAACACACCTGCCAAGAGGCTGAACTGGGCCTTACTTGAAGAGATTGAGAGTTCATGACTTGCTCCAAATGATTGCTTCTAATAGCGTGGTGTCAATGATGCTACTTATGAGAGGGAAAAGCAATTGTTTTTAATTCACACATAACTCCTGTTCCTCTATGCAGCAAATGCTTGAAATCAGTTGATCCTATTTAGTTCACTCTTAAAAGTAGAGGTTGTTTTTTGGCATCATGGTTCCATGAAGAACCTTTAACATCCACGGAACCTTTCCATTGCACAAAAGGCTCTTTTATAGCGGGAAAAAAGTTCTATAGATTATTAATCACTGATTACCTCATTCCATGAATAACATTTCTCCACCAGTCAGAATCTCTGTAGATACACACTGCCCTGTGCGCTTCATGAAATAAGAAATGTGAATGAATCGGCGAGAGTCAATAATTCATGGCCTACACTGACCGCTGGAGTTTCTGGATTTGAATATTTCATTTGCGGCAGGTGCACAGATAGGTGAGAGAGTGTAAAATGGCCCGCTGCCACTCCGAGCCCTCCGATGTGTGTCAGTAAAAGGTCTGTGAATGCCAAGTTTTCAGAGCGGTGTCATTATTTACCATCCTGCTCTTCGAATTGCACTGGTAATGCAGCCATTTCATTGGAGAGAAAGAGAGCGAGAAAGAGATATGAAGCCTTTGATTTATCTAACATTTTACTCATCCATCAAACACTGACAGACCTTGGCGTTCCTGAAAATATACTGAGCATGCACAAAAATCACTTTATATATATATATATATACACACACACACGGACATATATATATATATATATATATATTAGTTTAATTGTTCAGAAGGTCAGTAAGATATGTATTTTTTATATATTAATACTTTTATTCAGCAAGAATACATTAATCTGATTAAAAGTGACGTAAAGGATCATGTGACACTGAAGACTGCAGAGTAATTGACAGCTGAAATTATAGCTTTGAAATGACATAAATTACTATATATATATATATATATATATATAATATAATATAAAATGTGTGTGTGTATCTAAATGGTGAATATGTGATTTATAATATTTGAATATACAATTCAGTGTGTTGTTTTGCAATCTATTTTGTTAGTTTTTTTTTTTCACTGTAAGGCCAGGGACAATTGTTGAGGAAGTAAATAAGGTTTATGCATAGCTATGTGGCGGAATAAATTAACATGGGCCAACATACTACACCTCACCCACCCGTCCTAACTTACTGACACACACACACACAGACACAGTGCTGAAGAGCCATCAGCAACTCTGCACTTGAAAGCCGAGCCGTGTCCCTTTTGGGTGGGTGTGTTTTTTCCGCGGCTCTTGTTTTTCTCACTCTAAACTCTAATCTTGCCAGCGATCAAAGGCGATTACAACTCCATGGAATGAGCATTTTTAGAGCTTCTAAAGGCGGTTTTCAAAAACAACTGCTTTTGGGTTTGGGCTTTTTTTCTGCGCCTTAAGTAAGCCAATCATTGGAACTGCGACAGCCTACACCAACTTTGATCCACAAACCACTCTTTTAGATTTAATATATTCATGTTATTTCAGTCCTAGACCTCCCACTCTCTCCAACTCCCATCATCATTTATATAAGCTGGTGTTTTTGGGGAACAGGGATGCACTAAATCATTTTCCTAATACGCTTGTCCTGTTTGTCGAGGGTGTTTCTCCCGTGCAAATCTTCGTATCTGCAGCACTTCTATTACTGTCCCCTGGACATGCCGTTCTTTTATAAGTCTCCCCTGTGCTGTTTAATACTATTTTCTTTCCTCTGCATGAGTTGACAGTGCTGATGCTCTGCTGTTCGGCTGCATTACACCCTCCGCTGTGCTGTTCTTTGAGGAAAAGCCTGAATGTTTGAATGTTTACAAGCAGCTGAACTTGTTTGTGTGTTTCAGATTGATGACGAGAGGTTCGAATGAAGGCATGTGTTGAGAACTGCTGTAACTACTGTGTTCTAGGGCATGGGTCATATGACACTGATCGCTAAACCTTATTGGATGCCTGTTAAATATAAATATTAGGCACTAAGCACAGTCAAATCATAGTTAAGGCATCAGTTTATGGCAATATTATGTATGTATGTAATGTTATTTAAGATTTTTTTTTAGCTAAGAATTTAAATACTTCCTTTATGTTTGATTCTGAAAAGGCATAGTGTATCCTTCCATTTTTATGCGGATGATACCCAGATCTATCTGCCTTCTGCAATTCAATCTTTATTTGCATGTCTTGATGCGGTAAAGCTTTGGCTGGCTAGTAACATTTGAACCTAAATGACTCTAAGACTGAGGTTATAGTCTTTGGCCCATCTGACATTTTCAAGTTTAATAACTCTAATTTAAATTTTATTTATTTATTTAACCAAGTAAGTCAGTTGAGAATGAAATGAAAAGTTCTCATTTACAATGGCGACCTGGCCAAGAGGCAGCATAAAAAGCGGGTGCAATACAGTAAAAACTGAATCGAATTACAAATAAAACAACAATAAACAATAACCTATAAAACAAACAAATAACTAAACACAAGTACAGTGATCTTGTACTGCTGACCAAATTGAAAGTCTGTTACCTTTTAATTCAGGGTCTATACGGAACCTTGGTGTCCTTCTTGACAGTCGGCTAACTGCCTCTAGGTTCTTCAAGTTTCGTCTCCTTTCTAAAATTAAACATTTTCTGCCTGGAAAGTCCCTTGAGATAGCACTACACGCTTTAATTACATGTCGATTGGACTATTGCAATTCTTTGTACTGTGGCATCTCAAAGTCCCAGGTTACTCGGCTACAATTGGTTTAAAATGCTGCAGGCAAATTTCTTAAGTATGGTCGCCACTCCTATTTTACGAGCTCTTCATTGGCTTCCGGTCCATATTAGAATTGATTTTAAAATTTAAAATTTGTGTACAAATGTCTACGCAACCTTGCACCAAGTTACCTATCTGAACTGCTGCATTCTTATAGCCCTTCCAGAGTCTTACGATCAGGTAACCAAAACTTACTCATGGTTCCTTGTACAAGGCTGAAACGTAGAGGAGATGGAGCCTTTTCGGCTGCTCCCTCCCTATCACTTTTTAAATCTCTCTTGAAAACCTATTTGTTTTCTTTAGCTTTTAAATGATGTTGATGGTCTTATTTATTATGTGTTACTTGTACAGCACTTTGGTCAGTCCTCAGACTGTTTTTAAATGTGCTTTATAAATAAAAGAACTACAACTAAATATTTTATGTATTAAAATGTGAATTATTATTATTAATTGTATATATTGATGTAAATCAGAGATTGATTGAATTTTCCAGTTCTGTTTTGTTATTTAAAGTTGTTTGTCCTAAATTGACATCGTATGAACTATTAAAAAATGTAATAAATAATATTTAATAAAAATATGTAATGACGAGCACTTATAATTGATTAATATCATCACCCATATCAGTGATATCTGTCTGGTAGTAGGTATTTTATGCATTCGATCACCAAAAATAAATGATTTAGAAGTTTTCACGTCAATGAGTTGATTTTTGTCTGTGATGAATGTTATGGTCATGTCAGTTTAATGTTTCTGGTGTGTTACAGGTGAGTCGTCTGCCTGTGGAGAGCTGTTCTCAGTACAGCAGCTGTAAGACGTGTCTGGGCTCAGGAGATCCTCACTGTGGCTGGTGTGTTCTACATAACAAGTAAGTTATTGTCATTCCTGTTACATACATAGACTGCAACAGTTACTCTGTGCACTTAAATATGCTTGATATGTGTATCTTGATCACGTGATCTCACAGGGAAGTGGATGTAAACTAAATGGACACTGTCACGGCAACTTGCTGTGTCAGTACTTATTCTTTATAGCGAGAAAAAACAGCCTTGTTGTTGCCACATTTCAACCAGCCGTTCCTTCATCTCCGTTGTCCACCGGACCCGTACAGCTGCTTGTTGTTTTGCGGTCGCCATTTCAAAAAGTTGTCTGTCATTGGCTATTGTGGAAGTACTGACATAATCGTTGTAATCATCTCGATTTAAAATCCTAAATATCAAACATGTTTGCTATTGCCGGGGCGGCCCGATGTGTCTGTGAGCAGATCGGGAGGTTTAAGATTTGATCTGTAAACGCCTCCCATTACCAGATAATCTGGGCCGAACTTCTGAAATGACTGATGCCCTGGACGTGATTTTTTTTTTTCCTAAATGTCGGGAGGGGTAAATCGGGCCTAAATCAGGCTGAAACTCCTGTAGTCTGAACCCTGCTTAAGAATGAACAATACTTCTACAGCATTTATCAATCATAATTAATGTTAATTTCAACATTTACTAATGCATTATTAAAATCAAAAGTTAATTTGTTAACATTAGTTAATGCACTGTGAACTAACATGAACAAACAATGAGCAGCTGTATTTGTATTAGCTAATTTTAACAAAGATTAATAAATACTGTAACAAATGTAAATCTAATTGTTAGGTAATGTTAGTTAATACATTAATGTTAACAAATGAGACAAAGTGTAAAGTGTTACTAACATTTCTAACTATCTGAATGTAATTAGAGATAGATTGTGGATTCGCTTAATAAGCAGTTTTCTGTCCTGTTCTGATATATTTCCTCTTGAAACAGAAAGTTTGCGGCTGATTTTATAATGAAGTGCGTTTCCCTTTTTTTAGCCAATAGGCTTTTGGTTTTGTCACCACCGTGAACTATGCTGCTGTTTGGTTGGTTGGTTTAAAACCGTTTAAAAGTTTAGAGTCAGCAAGCTTTTTTTAATGTTTTTGAAAGAAATCTTTTATGCTTACAAAGGCTACATTTATTTGATCAAAAATTACAGTAAAAACAGTAACATATTATTACAGTTAAAAATAACTGTTTTCTATTTGAATATATTTTAAAATGTAATTTATTCCTGTGATGCAAAGCTGAATTTTCAGCATCATTACTCCAGTCTTCAGTGTCACATGATCCTTCAGAAATCATAAGATTTCTGCTCAAGAAATATTTCTTATTATCAATGTTGAAAACATTTGTGCTGCTTAATATTTTTGGATTCTTTGAATAGAAATCTTTTGTAACATTATACATGTCTTTACTGGTAAATTGGAATGCAGCCTTGTTGAATAAAAATATAATTTCTTAAAAAATATATATATTATTGACCATAAACATTAGAATAACAGTGTATATAAGCTAATTTTGAGTATTTAAGAGTATTTTTGAATATTTTAAGATGCAAAAATAATGACCTCAACTAAAAACCACAATTATAGTGATATTTTAATAGCTTCAAACATGCTTCATCTAATCAGATTGTGCATTGCACCTATACATTTAATAACTGTGCATTTTTGAAGTAGAATTACACCTGTAAAAGATTTGTAAAAGATTTTGACAGTCATTAGTCATTAGAAATGTGTCTGTACTTCATCACCTTCTGCTCGGGATTCACTTATGAACTCTCAGGGAAGACACCTCAGGGAATTCTGGAGTCCAGCCAGCCAATCAGAGCGCTGCATCGCTGGTGGCTGCCATTTCAACTACCTCATGCAGGACTTGGCAGGTGACAGGCCTTCCCACATGTTCGCTAGTTTTTTTTCCCCGCCCGTCATTTCTGTCTTTTACCTCCGGTTGATCCCCAGGCAGCAGCTGGTCATGGGGGCCGGTTACTGCCGTCAGGAAGTGTCTGGCTATTGCTGGCTTACCGCCACCCTGCGCCGCCTATCCGCTGTCATCAGGGCTTTTTGCTGAACTCCCGTCAGAGAGTGGGCTGCATTCAGTCAGAGCTGGGGGAGGAAGAGCATGTGTGATCGCCGAACATGCTCTTTAATTTATGGAGTGTTTGCTGGAAAGAGATGGGAAAGATTTTGACATAAGTGTGTGTGCACGGATCGGTCGAGATCACGCCACGGGGGCGTTGAGGCCTCAGGGTATGGATTGTCATTGGAAGCTTCAACAGAAACGTTCATCTGTGAAATATGTACAGCAAAAGTCAAGTCAACTTTATTCCTTAGTATTTTATACAATACAGATAGTTTCAAAGCAGCTTCAGAGTAATAGACAGGAAAATCACAGAATCAGTGATGCAAACTTCATGAAATATGAGACAAATCCAAATTCTGCTGTAAAGCAGCTCTACAGAAGACAGTGTCATTGTTGAGCTCAAGTCAGTTCAGTGCTGATTCAGTTCAGTTCAATAACTGTCTAAGGGTATGTTCACACTGTGAATGTGCATGTTTGGTTTGATCAAACGTAATAAAAAATAAAAGCCAACCTATTAGGTTGTGAACATATCTCTATTCCTTTAGGTTTGGTGTTAAAATGTGAACGCTAAGCGGACCAGGACTAAATGTTTTTTTTGGTTGGTCGAACCAGGCAAACCAAACTACAAGTGTGAACACACCCTAAAGTTCATCAGTTATGAAATGTGTTCAATTCAGCTATAAGCAGCTTCACAGAAGACAGTAGTGCCGTTCTTCAGCTCAAGTCAGTTCAGTGTTGATTCAGTTCAGTTCAATAACCGTGTCGATGTTGCAAAATTCATCAATTATGAAACAATTGAGCCATCTTTAGAGTTTTGTCTTTGAACTTCTGTTTTTGCAGTAGCTCTGTATATTTCTATGGCATCGCTGTTGAAGAATTAACTGGTGAAGTGGATTTACTTGAGTTAAAGCAAATGTCATAACAAATGTCATTAGACCAGGAAGATTTTAAAACAAGTGGTTCATTCATAAATCCGTAAGATCTTGCCTTCATGCTGTGGAAATACAAACTGGAAGACCGAACACAACGAGCACAGCGCTGAAAAGGGGCGGGGCTACATAAAGTCTATAGGCTGAAAAGTCAATTCAGAAAACGACTTGATAGTACAGTCGACAATGTGTGATATGAGGATGCATTTCAAATAAACAGGTGGGGCCCTGTAGTCGTCCAATCCAGGATTCTGGCTTACAATGACCCTGGGTTAACTATTTCAAGTGTGAAAAGCCCTTATATGTCTTTTAAACCCCACCTAAGCCGAAGGCGACAGTGGCAAGGAACCCAAACTCCATCAGGGACCGTGTTCGGTTACAAAAATTGGATCCAGAGTCAGCATTCGTAGCATTTCCGTGCTAGATACAGATAAAGTTATCCAGAGGTGATAAAGCAGCTTTGGTCTGCCTTTCTAGACCATTGTCAAGTTGTATTCGTCAGAGAGAGAAAAAAAACTCCCATCCGTTCTATTTTCCACTGTCGCTATACCTTCAGTGAGATAAAAATCTTTAATTAAGATGTAAATCTGGGATTGATGGAATAATTAGTGCAAGCCTTTACCGCACACCCATTGGAAAATGACATTTGTTTGCATATTAATGGCATATCCCCAGACTTTACATGACCTTGTGACAGCCGCTGCGCAGCGCAATTAGCAGCAGATCAAGCAAAGCGACGGGTTTAATGGTGGACGTGTTCGTTGCGCACAAACTCTGTTTCCGAGCGCCATAGAGCCTGACCTTTGACCTCAACCAGCTCATCACCTGCCTGTCCACTCTGTATTCGTGCTTGGATGACAGATGTGTGAATGAAAAGATATGATGCTTATGAGTCTGACAATACATCGTCAGGTCACACGCTTTCTGCCGTGTGGCTTTGTGGCTCTCAAGACTGGTGCGACTTTGCAGAGTTGATGGAAACTGTTTGCTCTGACAGTGAAAAGGCGACCTTGAGACTCGCCGGCACACAAGTGTCTCCGCCGCTCAGGGCTGTAGAGTCTGTTTTATTAAAGTACAGCTTGGAGTGTTGCAGTATATTAACTCAGGTCCCGTGATGATTAACTCCCACTGGTTAAATATACAAAAAATGTATATTTTATGAGTTCCAGTTTTAGCATAATAAAATTAAACAATGATGTATAACTCATAAATGGCTTGTGATTTACTGCATTAGCAGGAATAATTAGCAGTACAAAGATGGCAGGTCATACAAACAAGGTTTCTATCAAAAATAATTAAGCTCTCTTTGAGATCTAAGACATCAGAGGGCTTTGTTGATTTATTAGGACCTTTGCCTTGAATTCTTAGGTAATTATTGTGGCTTTTTGGAACCATAATTTACAAACTGTGTATTGTTAATATTTTTTGAGGAAAATGAGAGATGCCTATCCCTACACTGCAGTTCAAAAGTTTTTGATCTGTAAGATTTTTAATATTTTTAGAAGAAGTCTCTTATGCTCACCAAGGCTGCAGTTATTTTATTAAAAAGACAAAAAAAGTAATATTGTGAAATATCATTAAAATGTAATAACTGTTTTCTATTTGAATATATTTTAAAATGTCATTCATTTCTGTGATGCAAAGCTGAATTTCCAGCATCATTACTCCAGTCTTCAGTCACATCATCCTTCAGAAATCATTCTAATATGATGATTTGCTGCTCAAGAAACATTTATGATTACAATCAATGTTTTTTTAGGATTCTTTGATGAATAGTAAGACGGCAGGAAAGAACTTAAAGAAATTAATACATTTATTCAGCAAGGATGCATTCAATTGATCAAAAGCAGTAAAGACATTACAAAAGATTATATTTAAAATAAATGCAGTTCTTTTAAACTTTCTATTTATCAAAGAATCCTGAATTTTTTTTTACAGAACTTTTTTTCAACATTGATAATAATCATAAATGTTTCATGAGCAGCAAATCATCATCATTAGAATGATTTCTGAAGGATCACATGAATAAATTACATTTTAAAATATAATCAAATAGAAAAAAGTTATTTTACATTTTTAATATTTCTCAGGGTTTTTTTGTGTATTTTTAATCAAATAAATGCAGCCTTGGTGAGCATGAGAGACTTCTTCTAAAAATATAAAAAATCTGATCAAAAACTTTTAAACTGCAGTGTATATATATAATAAAATAATAATATTAATGTATGAAGTAATACTAAACGCAACATTTTTGTTGATTTGGTATTATTATTATTATTTTTTTAATAATACTATATAGTATTATACTATAATCCTTTTTAATAATAATAATATGTTCAATTACACACTGTCATATGATTAGCCAGTAAGTAAGTAACTGCAAACTGTGTGTTAATCAGTGCTGCATGTTTGATTCACTTAAAAGAACTGATTCAGAGTCATTTGTTTGGGAATCAGATTATACAGTGTGACCAGTCTGATTCCCAAATGGATGGATCTTTTGAGATGGTTCTTTTTAGTAAATCAAACA
Source organism: Rhinogobio ventralis (assembly GCA_039654625.1). NCBI lineage: Eukaryota > Metazoa > Chordata > Actinopteri > Cypriniformes > Gobionidae > Rhinogobio > Rhinogobio ventralis. Next base: position 32,466,448 of record CM077211.1, read on the forward strand.
CACACAGCACACAGCACAACCAGCGTGGTCCTGTTCCTGAATGAATAACTCTTATGAACTGGTTCTTTTTAGTGAATTTTATTTTAATATACATTCTAATAAATGCAGAAAATATTGTTGTTTTTGTTTATTCAGTATTATTGAATGAATTTAGTTATTTTTATAAAATAGTGTGTATTTTTACCTACATATTCTCATATGAACATCCAATGTTTGATTCAGTAAAAAAGGCGTTGTTCAGGAATCAGAATGAATGACTCTAAGCCAATTCTTTTAGTGAATCAAAATCTTAAAGCATCAGCAGCACCTGTAAATTCAATAACAGTCCTGCATTGTTGCTGAATAGAGGAATGTGAGAAGAACCGTTGATTCAATTCTATAGACTAAAACTTCTCTCTTTCTCAAATTGTTTCCATTGCACACAGATACATTTATATTTTGATTACACTTTTCTCACTTAGTAATTTCCAATTACAGGCAGTTTTATCAGGTTGAAATTCTGTTGAGAAGAATGAAATTGGATCTGGTGTCAGTCTACAGATGGATGAGGTTAGACAGACATATGGTTTTACATCACTGTGTTTTATAGGAGGAAAGTTTGAAGTGAGAAGAACAGACAATTCCACAATGCACTGCTCCTCAAGTACATGTGTGTGCGCCCTATGGGTTGACGTAAAGTTGTACGTTTTGCTTTATTCTCTGATTTTGATGTGCGCTCTTCCTCTCCACGGCACGGAGAGCAGGGAAGTGATCTTTAAGCGAGTGTCACGAGTCATGGTTCATTTTTAAAACCCTTAGCATATATTATTATTCCAGAACTATTACTGTAGCTCATACTTAGAGTTATGGACATGATTAATACCTCAAATCGTGTGGCTTGTTGACGATATCTGGTTTGAACTATATATTTTTGTTGTTTTTGAAATTTAGGGGAAAAAAATGTTTTCTATCCCATTCTTTCATTCGCATCAGTTTCATTGTCTTTCTCTCGCGTCAATGACAGCCAACACGAAAAGCCTTCAAAAAATGATGCCCGTCCCTCCCACCTCACCATAACACGCTTTATAATTACTGGAACGGTTGCTCTTAACCTTTTGTGTTCATTTATTTCAGCTTCACAAATCCATATAGCCTTTGTAGTGGGTGTCCTGTGGATCTATCGTCTTTTATCAGCACACATAATGCTGAATAATGACTGGCACACCCCACGGTTTTGTTCGCTGGTTATTATGTTCTTTTGTTGACAAGACAGTACCCTTCTCCATATAATTAATATTTGGACATGTGCACCTATCTCAATTTCTCCCGTTGCGATGACGCCATTCTCAGCCTCATGTTTTCACTGTGATATTAAAGCTGGTCGAACAGATGTTCAGCATCCGACCTTTTTATCGCAAAAACGAGCCTTCTTTGTAGCAAACATCCTTATGTGCCTCCTTGTGGCGTTTGATGTTTGAGTGATATTTGTCCTGAAATTTGTCTTTTTTGATATGTTTAAAACATTATTATGCTCAAATGTTTTCTGTCGAATGTTAGAATGACATTCATCATAATATATATATATTATACTTTCTCTTGTAATATAATGTAATTCTGAGTATTAGTTATTTATTCATCTATTTATTAGAATAATTATCTGTCTGTTTGTCGGTCTCTCTCTATCTCTCTCTGTCTCTATCTACAGTATATAGTATATATAATATAATATTTAAAAAAAAGATATAGATAGATAAGATGGATGGATGGATGTGTAGATAGATGGATGGATGGATGATAGATGGAGGAGGATGGATGATAAATGGATGGATGGATGGTGGATGGATATAGTTGGATGGGTGGGTGGATGGATGGGTGGTTGGATGGATGGATGATAGATGGATGATAGATAGATAGATGGGTGGGTGGATGGATATGGATGGATGGATGGATGGATGATAGATGGATGGATGGATGGGTGGATGATGGATGGATGGATGGATGGATGGATGGATGGATAGATGGATGGGTGGGTGGATGGATATAGATGGATGGATGGATGGATGGATGGATGGATGATGGATGGATGGATGGATGGATGATAGATGGATGGGTGGGTGGATGGATATAGATGGATGGATGATGGATGGATATAGATGGATGGATGATAGATGGATGGGTGGGTGGATGGATATAGATTGGATGGATGATGGATGATGGATGGATGGATGGATGGATGGGTGGATGGATATAGATGGATGATGGATGAGTGGGTGGATGGATGGATGGATGGATGGATGGATAGATGGATAGGTGATAGATGGATGGGTGGGTAGATGGATATAGATGGATGATGGATGGATGGATGGATGATAGATGGATGGGTGGGTGGATGGATGATTGATGGGTGGGTGGATGGATGGATGATGGATGATTGGTGGGTGGGTGGATGGATGGATATAGATGGATGGATGGATGATAGATAGATAGATGGATGGATGATGGATGGATATAGGTGGGTAGATGGATGGATGGTTGGATGGATATAGATGGATAAATGGATGGATTGGGTGGGTGGATAGATATAGATGGATGGATGAGTGGGTGGGATGGTTGGGAGTTTATAGATTGATTGATAGATAGATTATACATTTTCATTTGAAACATACTTTTTTTTTATTATGTGGAGTTTATCTGATTTCAGGGTTCATTGACAGTTTGAACAGCTTTTAAACGCGTGTGGCCCAGTTTTGTAACACACACACAAACACACACACACATATGTAACCCCATGTTTCTGAGGCCTTTCATCGCGTCTTCCTCGTTTTGTTTGCCAGTAGCCGCTCTCCATGGGGAAACGTGCCGCACACTGTTGCCATGAGTGATGGCTTTCACGAACAGCCACTGCCAAATGCATGCTAGTTTTTTGGCTCGGGAAGGGATGGGGGGCGGCTCTGACCTGCATCTTATTCTTCTCGTTGTTGTCTTGGTTTTGTATTCAATTCCCCAAGAGCTCTTTAGCCTCTAGCCACCGACATGGCCGAGCCAAAGGGAGAGAGTGGAAGGAGGGGGTGGGGGGGTTGGGGGGAACACCAAAGTGTACCTCTGGAAATGGTTTGTGTCCATGGCAACGAGGGGAAGCTGGAAGATGGATTTGCAGTGTAATTCAAATCAGCCCCATTTGGTGGAGTTTGTATTGTATTACTGTTCCTGCAGAGGGGCTCTTGTGGATTCTGGAAAATTAGTAGTACCGTGTTGGGTAGAAAGGACTGTGGTTAAAAGCTTCAGCAGGCCTATTATTGTTTGCCCAGGCTAGTCGCGTTCGTTCATCTGATGGATCTGTCATAGGTTTAGTTGGGTTGCTATGTTTGTTAAGAGCGCGCAGGTCTCCGTAGGCACTGTTAGCGGCTCTCACGAGTGTCTCTCAGTGTTCATTAATGTTCTATTCATGGTTCGGTCTTTTTATGACTGCACATTCACTGGTTCACCTCACTGACGGTTCTAGGTGTATTAACAGCCAGCACGCTACTGGATACTTGTGTTAATTGTGCTCGAGGACTGGATGCTTCTAGCCTGATAGCACACAGACGTCATTAAGACATCCATTCATCTGGAACATAATTTCGAGCATCTTCTGCTGTGCGAAAAATACCATGCCATTCAACATCCAACACTCATAATGTATGTGAATCCGGCTGTGTGTGTGTGTGTGTGTGTGTGTATATACATACATATACACATACATACGCACATATACATACATACATACATACATGTGTGTATATATGTATATATATATATATATATATATATATGTATGTATGTATGTATGTATGTATGTATGTATGTATGTGTGTGCGTATGTATGTATGTGTGCGTATGTATGTATGTGTGCGTATGTATGTATGTGTGCGTATGTATGTGTATATGTATGTATATATACACACACACATATACACATATACTTGCATACGTTTGCTCAGTGCAGAATAGGTTGGTATTCAGTACGAGTCTGTGTGTTTTCGGTAGTTTTTCTATTTAAATGTATAATTGTCATGGTAAATTATTGTGTCTAGCCTGTCAGGACATCCAGGAGTCCACAGGTTTCCTAAAAAAAAAGTTAGAAAAACCTGCATGGTGGCGTTTGTGCAGGTGAAGAGACGGGACTTCACTTCTGCATCTGCTTCGAAACACGCGGTGGTGTGTATAGTGTTCACTTTAGACTGGAGGATTATCATCCCGGCGATATGATGGAGTCAAACATTGTAATACTCATGTAAAGGATGAATAAACATCCACACGCGATGCTGCTTTGCTGTTGTTTTTACGTGAATCAATTTCAACATTGATGAATACAAAGTATGTACATTAACACACATGCATACAGTCTCACACTTTTCAAAAAAGTCTGGAATTATGTGCTGGTAATGTAAATATTTTATTCATGCTATGTACATTCAAGTTCACTCACATACATACTTATAACATTATATACATCCTCACACTATCAGTGAATCGGCACGAAATAAACCCATAACACAGAATTAATGAATAAAGGATAACATGAAACACATACAATAACACTATAGTGTCTGTGGTTCGGCCGCCGGCGGGAGAGTTTAAGTCTTGTTTTTTAAACATTTGCTAACTACCAAATCAGTCGTGATGAGAAACCGCTAACGTTAAATCACATAATGTTTAGTGTGGACAGATATTAACGAGTGTGACATACGCCTGATCAACGCTTATTCGTTTCTGTTATTGGTAAGTATCAATACTCCTAGATGACCAATACCACCTTTGCTATTGCCTGATACATGATAATGATCTGTACAGTATTGTGATCTGAGCACAGTGTTCATATCGTTAGCTAGCGTATATACATATCATTAGCTAACACTGGTCTCTCACCCAAACACCTGCTCTGTTCTCCACTGTTTCTCCTCACACAACTCAATTTGTCTCCACTAATCGTTGTTCTGTCTAATCCTGGCCTGTCCCTAATTGTGTGTCATAATTGTATGGCTGTTGTCTGCCATATGAGTATTAATAAACATTTATAATTTCCTCAGTGTCCGAACTGTCATTGCGATCCATTGTTTTCCTATCGTTGAAATTCACAGCACTCCCTCCCGTTACGTCACTTCCGGTTTTGGCATTTTTAGATGCGGAAGTAACATTTTCTCACAAAAACCACTCCAAAAGCCTTAGTAACGTATTTATATGTGTATATTTTAAAGAAAATCTAGTTCCTACATTATTTTTCTATACATTGACTCACTGGGGTCTCTAACCTTCAATATGCCCTTTAACATTTTAATATTTTATAACATTATTTATAATGTACAGTATGATTCCAGTTTTTTAGGTTATCTTGTACTGTAGATGTTTGTACTGTCTAAAGTGACGTCACTTCAGTCTGTGCTTCTGCTTTAGTCCAGCATGCTTCTGAAAGATTGAAACCATGTGGGAAAGTCAAATGAAAGAAAAACATTGTTTAAATCGCTGATGACTAATGACTGCAAACTGTAAAGGTCGTGTACCAGACAGACTTCCTGAAGGCAGCAAGAAAAACTTTTGTCTTGTCAATAAGCCCTCACTCAAACAGGTGGACGGTTCTCCCATTGTTCCTTTCACTAATCAAAGTCAAAGAGACAATTGACCCAGACTCTCTGAGCACTTAGTCCTTTACGTATATCAATTAATGCACATCATCGATTTCTCTCGCCCTGTCTTTCACCCCTCACTCGATCTTAACAATCTGTCCACCCAGTCTCCTTAGAGCGCCGCTATCGGAGTTCTCCATCATGAAAGGCCACTGGAGTTTTCAAGGTTTTCATTCCGTCTCTGCCCTAGTTCCTCATTTACAGAGGTTTCAATGTGACCTTAGAGATAATAAAGCAATATTACTTGGACTGGAATGATGGGAGACCAGTGGAAACCATCCTGAAATTATCCTCATACGAAGGACAGTGTATATGGAAGCGTAATAGATTTCTTAGAAACTGGAATAGCTAAGCTGGTACTCAGAGAGTGGAGATCTCAGCTGGGGAGAATTGAGTCAGTTCAAATGGAATCAGTTGCACTACCGCTCCTCAAACTAGTTCAGATGGAGAGACGAGCGAAATGAAGAGAGCTTGGAAGGTTAAAGTCTCAGTTCAACCAAAAATACTCACCCTCGTGTCATTGCAAACCCATATGATTTTCTTTCCAGAAGGAGGTATTTTGAAGAGCCTCCAAGCAGCTGTTTTCCATACAGGAAAATCCAACTATTAAAATATGACATATGACTCATGCAATATATTGAAGTATTTTGAAGTAAAACAATAGCTTTGTGTGATTAACAGACCAGGGGCCAGTTGCATAAACTTAGCTACTGTGTTAAGACTTTGTTTGGAAGAGGTAATCAGTCTTACCTTTCTGATTCAGACCGCTCTACCTTTTTATGAAACTGACTTTAGGACCGGTCTTGAAGAAAAAAATTTGATGACTAACCTTTAAAGGGGTGGTTTTTTAACTTTAGTTAGTGTGTAATGTTGATGTTTGAGCATAAACAACATCTGCAAATTTACGATGCAAAGTTCATAGCAAAGGGAGATGTTGTCTTTTAAAGAAATCACTTTTTAAGGACTACAACAAACGGCTGGTAGGGAAAACTCCTTTCTCCAGGGACACGCAAAAAAGGGGGTGAGGCCATGTTGAGAAGAGGAAGAGTTGTTGTAGTAGAGCACATTTAGGAGTCTGCTCAAGCTGTTGCATCCGTCTTTTCACATTTATTGCAATACAGTAAGTAACACAAATGCAATAGCATCATAAAAGCAAGATGACAACATAAGTTATAACCGTAATTAAACTAAACTAAACTAAACTGTTCTCTCTTCATGCAGCATATATTCCCTGGCTCTGTGCATTTTACAACAGTTTCCACACAATAGATTATCATGACAGAATATGCTAATCAATCATCGTTAACTTCACATCAGCTTCATAAATTCATCAACTAACCATTCAGAAATGTCCTGTTGCATTCTACATGTTGTCACTTCTTCTTGAGTCTCTCCATTGAACATAAAAGGAACAGTTTCTGACATTTTCAGTGCGTGTCTGCGTGAGGTAATCTGAGCTGATAACTCGAGCTCTTGAAGCTCCACCCTCTTCTTGAAAGGGGGCCGGGAGCAGCAGCTCATTTGCATTTAAAGGGACACACAAAAACGGCACGTTTTTGCTCATCCTCAAAAAGTGACACTTTTAACATGCTATAAAAAAAATTCTGTGGTGTATTTTGAGCTAAAGCTTCACATACTCACTCTGGGGACATCAGAGACTTAGTTTACATCTTGTAAAAAGGGGTGTTATAGGACCCCTTTAAGACTAGTCTAAGCAGTTCATGCAATTAACCATAGATCTCGACAGCTGTTAAATTGCATTTACTTGTTGCTGAATGAATCCTGTGAATCATGTTGGATGTGTTTGCTAAATGAATAAATGTGAAATGTCATTCGTGCATGCACATATTCAGATTCGGTGTGTCAGGATGCATTGCGCCAGGCTTGACGTCAATGGCGGCAAATGTCACATGCCTTCTAGTTTAAATATGTGCATGTGCAAATGAGATTTTCAGTGAAAAACAACCGAGCTCTCATATGACTTCAGAAGATTTGAGGTCATATGGACCACTTATAATGGTGCTTTTTTGTAGATTTTTTTTGTGCTGTAGTTGTATGGAAAAGAGCAGCGCAGAGATTTATTTATATTGTAATATCTTATTTTGTGTTAGTAAATGTAAATAAGTATTTATACAAAATGAATAATTAAAATCAATGTGCATTTTAAGCCAAACATTTATGCTAAATTCTTTCTTTCTTTCTTTCTTTCTTTCTTTCTTTCTTTCTTTCTTTCTTTCTTTCTTTCTTTCTTTCTTTCTTTCTTTCTTTCTTTCTTTCTTTCTTTCTTTCTTTCTTTCTTTCTTTCTTTCCACCTTTCTTTCTTTCTTTCTTTCTTTCCACCTTTCTTTCCACCTTTCTTTCCACCTTTCTTTCCACCTTTCTTTCCACCTTTCTTTACACCTTTCTTTACACCTTTCTTTACACCTTTCTTTCCACATGTTTTCTAGTTTAAAAATGTGCATGTGCAAATGCAATTTTCAGTGAAAATGTCATATGGACCACTTTTATGGTGCTTTGTCTTTTTGGTGCTTTTAATATGTGGTAAACTCAGATTTATTTTCTTTTTATTATCTATTTTTGTGTCACTCAAAAGAAAGAGAAAGAATAAATATATGTTTATACTAAATTAATACATGTACATTTTAAGCAGAATTTGTGTTTATTATGCAAGACATTGACGCAAAATGAACAGTGTTAAATAAAATAAATATAATTTTAAAGCCACTAGAGATCGCTTATTCAAAACAAATGTGTAGCTTGATGACGCCTTGATTTTCGCAGAGCTTTTATTATGCCACAGACGAACGCTTCCGCTTCTTCCAGTCATGCGTATGTGGGGAGACGCAGCGCTGTTTTAAGTTAAGTTATTTAATGTTATAATGCTACTCTGTGTGTTCGCTCGGCAGCTACTATGAAACACTTCACACTGCAATAAGCTAGATCGATATTAGACATGGTAAAACATGGTGCTCGTGATAAATCAAGAAAACAAGATTTAAACAATAAGATTAACTGTGTTGAGCTATATAACAATGATTCGTTTTCTGTCGATGAATGTATTCAAACAGTTGCTCACCTGTCTAATAAAACACATAATATATTAAAGCGTCTTTGGTGTTTCCATGGTTTCTACGGAAATCAAGGGTAACGTGGGTATGATGTCATTGATAGGCGACGCACTGACATGGTCCATGTTCTGGTTAAAATTGCTTATTCCTCTGGATTTAGACATTCTTGGAAACATTTGGGATACTGTAAGTACACAAGTCAACAAAATATATAACACTGTTCTAGTGATTTTTGGATATTTTATTCCAAAACATTTACATATTGTGCCTTTAAATGTAATCAATATTTAAAAAAATAATACAAAATTGGAGCAACCTGGGCATTGTTAAATGATAATAATATACATTTTTGGATGATCTATTCCTTTATTATAGTCTACTCCATTTCCATGGTTAAGGTGATAATCTGAAGGTTACTGGTTCAATCCCGAGTTTCACCGGTATGCACCAGCAAAACACTTGTCCCTGTAATGTGTCACATTGAACAAAAGTGTCCACTAAACGAATGCTTCCTTACATCGAGCATTGTTTCTCTGTATGCTTCCTGTCATGGGCAATCTACAGCCCTCGTTGAGTTCCTGTCCCAGATTCCACTTGCTGTACATGCTGCGCATTGAGAGGGATCAATACGGTCTTCAAGGAAACATTCTGGCTGTCTCGTATTGTTGTCACCTGGGTATTTGTGTCCTGGGAACCACCTTAGGACCACCCTTCCTGGAAAAGGTGGCGATGTATCATAAATCTCATTAGTTCCAGTTCACCAGGAAGACAAGTGCAGTTTAATTGGACAAAAACTCATTTCACGAACGTAGGAAAGGAGAAAAAAGCGAAAGCGAAAAGGGGATGGAAGGCCTTTAAGGTGCATGTACCGAGAGATATCCTTTTCTATCTCTTTAATTAAGACTGCTCCCATTTCTTTTTTCTTTCCTTAGACATATGGGCATAATTAAGGGAAAACAAATCATTACTGCTGTGTGCATTGCTGGTGAATAATGGCATTGTCAGTATCGACTGAGCTTGCTTCATTTCCCAGACAGACAGGCGCGCTGGAGGTAAAAATGCGGCTTTTTGCTATCGCTGATGGAAAATAATGCCATCTTAGACATGGTGATGAATTAGATACCTGGGCTTTTGGCAAATATTTAGCTTCCCCCTCCACGTGTCTAGTTTTGAGGTATTTGATGCAATCCAGGCGGCTGTGCTTTTACAGGCTTGTTCTCTATCTCTCCTCTGTGTGCGTTTTTCATTAGAGTCTCTCTGGAGCGGCCTCAAAATTAAAGCGCATTTAATTTACTGAGCCTCGTTATGCATCATCAGCTTATACTGTACTTCTTGCTGCTGACATATAACAGTGATCAACAATAGCTGCATTTAGGGCTGAAGTCACTAAAATATGACTTGATTTTCAGTGAGGATCACATATTTTAATGCTCCATGTCACGAACGGTGGCACAAACATTGTTATAATAGATGATCTGGGTCGGTTATGATGAGGTTTTGTGTACATTAGTGTAACTCTTCTCGTTTGCGGTCTAACACTAGCACGGGCGACTTTTAACTCCACTTAACACGTCTAACGAACATGCCAGTTTTATGAATGTTTCAATATCTGGCAGCTTCCCTGCAGATGTACTTATGAGGAAACCAGGCCAGCTCACTCCCACGGAAGCTCGGCGGCAAAAACAAATGAAAGCGCATTGGAAGAGTGTCTGCACCAGAGGCGTAGCAGTCGTTGGAACTGCAGGGACGCGTCTCAGATACGCTTACAAATTACTGTACCTGTTCCTTCGCTTTTAGGAGATAATCAATACCCATAATGTGTCCCCTACACTTTTCAGGTTTTGAAAAACTACCAAAATCTTATATGACTGTGAGAGTAGTTTTGGTAACACTTTGCATTAAGATGCAAATCATTAACATCATCGAATGCATTAGGTATAATGAACTTGAAATGAACATCATTTTGTACAGCATTTATTATTGTAGTTTAATGTTAATTGATATTAATTTTTTAATACATTTTCAATTGTTAATTCATTGTGCATGCATATATATATATATATATATATATATATATATATATATATATATATATATATATATATATATATATATATATATATATATATATATATATATATATATATATATATATATATATATATGCATGCATGCATACATGCATACATGCATACATACATACATACATACATACATACATATACATACATTTATTTATTTATTTTAACTTCAAATACATTTTTATAGAATATTTATGTTTTATTAACACGTTATATATTATTTATTTATTTTTACCATTGTTCATTAATTCATGTTTGTTGACGTAGTTACAAATGTATTAATAAATTAACTATAATAATATTTTATGCATGCATTAATATGTATTGTGTATTAATAATTTAAATGTAACTATGCAGTAATAAATATAGATATACATTAACCTATATTAATAAAAAAAATATATATATTGCGTAACTCTTTACAATAAGGTTCCATTTGTTAACATGTTTTTTTTTATTTATTTAAATCTTTTTTTAATGTTAATTTCAACATTTACTAATACATTACATTTACTAATACATTATAAATTTAAATCAAAAGTTCTACCGGTTCATATTTTTCAATTGATCTGAGCTAACATGAACTAACAATGAACAGTTGTACTTTTATTAACTAACGTTAACAAAGATTAATAAATACTGTAACAAATTATTTTCTTATTGTTAGTTAAATATAGTTAATGCATTAACTAATGGGACCTTATTGTAAAGTGTTACCAAATATTGTTCATCTGTTCATTTGATATCTAATGCATTAGCTAATGTTGATGAATTAAACCTTGATGTAACATGTTACTGTAATTTTATAGTGTAGAAACTGAGTATATCAATATATATGGTAATTTTTTAGTGTGAATCCAATTAAAATGGCTCAAATATTTCTGCATCTGGGTAATGAAATGTTTTCAAAATATTTTCTCTTTTTATTTGGAAGCCATAAGATCAGATTGATTAAAACTAATTATTGGTAAGTTTCACATGATCTAACACCGAGGTTAAAATAGGCATTAAAAACAGTATAGAAAATGTATGGTTATATGTAATGTATATGTAATTGGATAAGCAACATTTAAAGCTGGTTAAATTCTATAATAATGTTGGTCGCTGTATTCATTCTATAATGTTGCGATGTTGCTTGGCAACTGCAAATAAACTAATATGTTTTACCGTATTGTTTACCTCATTACTCCATGTTTTTGTCACTCATAGCCACACAGATACAGATCTACACATTTGTGCTATTGCGTGGTATTATGAGTTCATTCTGCCCAACTTTATTGTTAGTGTGTTGCTCCATATCGGCAGCATCAAAAGCATTTTGTATTGTTGATCCATTTTTGGGGACGGTGGGTATCTGTGGATATTTGACATGCATTGGTCTGTATGGACAGGGAAAAGGAAAATCATGCTCACTGAAGCTTGAACGAGACTAGGCGCTGCTTTCGGCAAACGCCTCTTATCAAGCGAGCGCTGCCAACGGCAGGCTATTGTGCGGGCCGGGATGTTTGTGTTTACTCATCCGTTTGTTTGTTTGTTTCCAGGTGCTCCAGAAAGGAAGCCTGCGAGAAGTGGGCCGAGCCGCTTCACTTCAGTACGGAGCTGAAACAGTGTGTTGACATCACTGTCACTCCTGATAACATGTCCGTGACCTCCGCTTCGACACAGGTGATTGAATTTTATATGCTACTCCAGAAGCATAAAATCACTCCGGTATAGCGCCGTAACTGTCTTCATAATGCATTTTTATCATGGACACTCACAACGGCGTCCTTTACAAGTATTGCTTTTACAGTGTAATGAACGCTTTGATAAAAAAAAGTGCTGTATAAGAATAATATTGATATTAATGTATTATGAACAGACCTGAATTAATGAGTAAATAGTATAGTAAATATGATGGATGGATGGATGGATACTGGATGGATACTGGATGGATACTGGATGGATACTGGATGGATACTGGATGGATGGATGGATGGATGATGGATGGATGATGGATGGATGGATGGATGGATGGATAGATGGATGGATAGATGGATAGATAGATAGATGAATAGATGAATAGATGGATAGATAGATAGATAGATAGATAGATAGATAGATAGATAGATAGATAGATAGATAGATAGATAGATAGATAGATAGATAGATAGATAGATAGATAGATTTTCAGTAAATTACTTAAATATATCCATTTATCACACAAATCTATTGTATGTCTTTAGAGGATTTGTATTATGCTTTTATGGTGTTTTTTTCCATTTTGGAGCTTGACATAAGATTGGATAAGTTTGTATTTGACTTAAATGGGAAAAAAGTAACTCAGAGATTTATTGGTTTATTTATTTATTTATCAGCAGGATATTCTTCAGTTTTCATCTTATGTTTTTCTTATATATATAAAAAAAAGTAATACAGCTTTAAAACGACATGAGTGTGAGTAAATGATGACAGCCTTTTCATTTTTATGTGATTTTGTCCATTAATGCAAACAGAACTGTGACAAAACGCATTTTAATCAGGCTGGTCACGTGATCTTTTAGCATGTCTGACAGGAGATTGTGTTTGTGTTTCAGCTGAGTGTGAAGGTAGCTAACGTCCCGAACCTCTCCGCGGGGGTGACGTGTGTGTTTGAGGAGCTAACAGAAAGTCCTGGAGAAGTTCTGGCCAAAGGACAAATCCTCTGCATGTCCCCATCCCTGCGGGATGTCCCATATGTCACCCAGGGATATGGTAAGAGACATGAAACGCAACTTTTTTCAGCATTAATAATAATAATAATAATAATAATAATAGTAATAATAATAATAAATGTTCTTGAGCAGCAAATCATCATATTAGGCTGATTTCTGAAGGATCATGTGACACTGAAGACTGGAGTAATGATGCTGAAAATTCAGCTTTGATCACAGAAATAAATAACATTTTAAAATATATTCAAATAGAAAAAAGTTATTTGCAATTGTAATAATAATATCACAGTTTTTACTGTATTTTGATCAAATAAATTCAGCCATGGTAAGAATAAGATACTTCTTTCAAAAACATTGTATTTTATATTATATATTTATGTTTTTATGTTTTTCATTTGTTCATTTAATATATATATATAAAATCAATGCATGTTAATGCCAGGTTTAATTTGGTGTGAACAAGTACACTGATATTTCATACTGTCTTAAAGGCCCCCTGAAATCAAAATTTAAGTTTTTTAGCTTTTAGTATGACTATGTTAGCCTTAAGGTTATGAATAAGCTAGTGTGCTCCAAAACAATGACAAAATTCACATTTAGGAGATATAAGCATACAAAAATTACAGTCTCTCACTTCCGCTAAAATGGGTCGCGGATTTTTATGACATCACCGCGGACCTCAGCTTCTCATTACATCTTCTGTCCAATCAAATGCTCTCTTGAATCTGAAGCGTCCCGCCCCCTAAATAGACGCTGAAGCTGCGACTGAAATCGGTCACCTGTTCACACATCTACTCTTTTCTACATGGTGAATAGCAAATAGTGCACTATATAGGGGATAGGGAACGATTCAGACAGTGTAAATATGCTTTCACTTGAGGCGAATTCACGTTAGTTTCACACGCACCGCCGCAGCGCGCACACGCTGTGCTCTCATGTCTCTGGACCGGAGCAGACTGAGCGGATCACATTTGCGAGGCAGCGCAGACAGCAAAACATATCAGACCCATTTGACTTCTGCACAGAATGCTGTATTTTAAAGCGATATGGAGAAGATTAGGAAGAGAAACGGTTAGAGGTTAGGAGGAAAATGCGGTTTTACTGAGCTGAAAGGCTCTAGTCAAACTGTGATATAAACGAAACGCTATTGGCTGTTTTAAAAAAGGGGAGGAGCTGCTTGATATGTCCCGCCCTGTCTTCCTGTTTCAGGGGAATTTACGTCAACACATTGAATAATGCTGCGCGTTTCAAGGCACTTCAGTGGACCTTTAATGGCCATATATTTTCACAATCAATGCCATTTGTCCATTGAAAGTTTATGGTAACATCTTTCGACAATTAGATGGACTGTACATCTGTCACCCCCGGCCTCGTTTTCATTTGTGTCAAATTAAATCTGAATCTACATCTACTCTGTCCAATCTATTAAGCTGCCCTGTACAGCGGCTTTGGAGCAGTGAAATTTAATTTGATTTAATTGAAAAAAAATTCCCATGTTTTTCCCATTTTGTGCCTTCCTTTTTTTTTTTTTTTTGTGATGACTGATAATTACATGAATCTCTTCTGAGCCTCCTGATGCTTTGAGACTTACTTCATTTTGCTCTTTTTCATTTTTTCTCGTTTTTTTAAGGTACTCTGAGAATTCAAAATCTCCTGATGGTAACTTTAAGACTCCGGAAGCCTGGTAGTCCCATTAATAACAATTATTGCATGTCCAAATGGAAATATTATGTCAATTATAGTGAAGTGAGGCCCACAAGTATAATTTGATGGGCAGAGATGTAGTCATTATGGAACGCAAAAGGGTTGCTGAGTTTGAAACATAAGTGCATTTCGCTCACAGATGGAAGAAGTGGATAAATGGTCTCGCAATCAAATATATTAGAAACGTGAACATTAGTGAGTATATGTGCAGAGCGGGGAACGGTCGCTGCACTGCTTGCATTAGACCATCAGTGCGAGTTAAAACCACCCTTCTCATGCTAACTTCATTTCTTGTGCACTTTCTCTGCCTTTCTCTTCATTACTGTCTCTTTCCATTCTTTTCCAGGAGATAAACGGGTCGTGAAGCTCTCTCTGAAGTCCAAAGAGACGGGCCTCAAATTCATCACCACCGATTTCGTCTTCTACAACTGCAGCGTCTTGCAATCGTAAGTGCGCCACTGGTCAAAGATGTCTTTGTGACGTGTGAAACTGCCAGCCGGGATTGATTGGATTTGCAGTCATTGAACTCGTTTCCTTCACAGCCACCGTTATCCACTTTGTCAGCATTTTTACAATTTTTCCCCCCAATTGATTCAGCACTTTTCATCCAGCCTCACGTCCTTGCTCTTAAAACAGCCAGCGCAGCTGCTGGAATTATTCACATTAAAATAAAAAAGTAATTTTAGTGAAAAGAAAGTTCTCAAACATGCTAGTAAGGAGAGGAAACTGAAGCCCAATGGTTAAAGCTCTGGGTGGGTAACATGCTGGTTACAGGTTCAAATCCAGGTAAAATCATTCTAGAATTTGCTGCAGTATAAATGGTAAACACTTTAAAAAAAATGGTTACCTACCTTAATGTTAATTAGCACACTAGTTAACATGAGCTAACAATGAACAGTACTTTTACAGCATTTGTTAATCTTGGCTAATCTTTTTTTCTACTTTTTAACATTAACAATAATGTTAAAAATAACTAATGCATTTTGAACTAAAATGAAAAAATACATTGAAAGAACATTAAAAGGATAGTTCACCCAAAAATGAAAATGTGCTAAACGGAAGCTCAAGGATGTTTTCTTGACGTGCGAGAACCAATGAGGTTCATTCTCGTGTTATGCAGCTCGTTTGAGCTTCCTCAAGAACCAATGAGGTTCATTCTCGTGTTATGCAGCTCGTTTGAGCTTCCTCAAGAACCAATGAGGTTCATTCTCGTGTTATGCAGCACGTTTGAGCTTCCTCAAGAACCAATGAGGTTCATTCTCGTGTTATGCAGCTCGTTTGAGCTTCAGCAAGAACCAATGAGGTTCATTCTCGTGTTATGCAGCTCGTTTGAGCTTCCTCAAGAACCAATGAGGTTCATTCTTGTGTTATGCAGCACGTTTGAACTTCCGCAAGAACCAATGAGGTTCATTCTCGTGTTACGCAGCGCGTTTGAGCTTCCACAAGAACCAATGAGGTTCATTCTCGTGTTACGCAGCACGTTTGAACTTCCGCAAGAACCAATGAGGTTCATTCTCGTGTTACGCAGCTCGTTTGAGCTTCAGCAAGAACCAATGAGGTTCAATCTCGTGTTACGCAGCACGTTTGAGCTTCCGCAAGAACCAATGAGGTTCATTCTCGTGTTACGCAGAACGTTTGAACTTCCGCAAGAACCAATGAGATTCATTCTCGTGTTACGCAGCTCGTTTGAGCTTCCACAAGAACCAATGAGGTTCATTCTCATGTTACGCAGCACGTTTGAACTTCCACAAGAACCAATGAGGTTCATTCTCGTGTTATGCAGCTCGTTTGAGCTTCCACAAGAACCAATGAGGTTCAATCTCGTCTTACGCAGCACGTTTGAGCTTCCACAAGAACCAATGAGGTTCATTCTCGTGTTATGCAGCTCGTTTGAGCTTCCACAAGAAGCAATGAGGTTCATTCTCGTGTTACGCAGCACGTTTGAGCTTCTGTAAGAGCCAATGAGGTTCATTCTCGTGTTACGCAGCACGTTTGAGCTTCAGCAAGAGGTTTGTTCTTACATGTCAAGCCGGTTCGGTTGAGCTTCTGTGTTTATGTGTGCTGATCAATATTTATATGTGAATAAAAACCTAAGTTCAATCTGTTCATCATATAAAGCGATCGAGTCTCTTCAGAAAATTTTGACTAAAGGGCTCAATTCATATGGATTAGTTTCTCAATTCGATCTCTTTATGAACTTTTTTTGAAGTGTCAAAGTGGTAGTTGTGTAGCTGTAAACGGAGGGGCAGAAATCTCTCAGATTTCATCAAAATAATCTTCATTGATAATTCATATTATTAATTGCATTAATTTGTGTAAACAAATACAACTTTATTGTGAAGGGTTAACTGTGCTTAAGCATTCTTTATGGCTACATAAGTCAGATTTTGACTTAGAAATCATGTTGCCTGAAATTCAATTATCTTTACTGATACACACAAACACACCACAGATGTGTCATGATGAAGCTCTCGAGCGGGATTAGACAGATGTTCATGGATACTGAAGTGTTTGTGTGTGTGTTTGCATAATCACGTAATCAAAACCACATGCAAAACTTAACTTAATCTTGAATGATTTTTAAAATTCTAAATTTAAAATTAAGTTTAGTCAAGAGATTACAATTTTTAATCTAATTAATTACACGGCTATGTAAATGAAGTAAATGGTTCTCTTTATGGTTAATTGAATCATTGGTTCACCCGATTCGTTCAAAACGCGGATTCAGAAATGAAACGCCACTGTGTTGCTCGGAGTCGGAGACGAACAGTTCTGCTTTGTCTTTATATTTTCGTTCATTTGCACTCGTCTCGTGCTATTCTGGACAGAAAAACAGAACTCATGTGATACTGCTTATACTGTATATCAAAATGTAACTGTGAGGCTGTTTTGACACTGGCAGTTTATTTCGAAATGGGGCACGGTTCACATAAAAAATTGGTAATGTGAAAGCTGTCATGCAACAGGACTCTTTATCAGATGACGATGTATTTAGTTCAGTAAAACACATGTAAGGGATGATAGTGTTGATGATTTACCTTGGATACTAGAGCAAGAGGGAGCCTGTATCTGCACATAGCACCGGAGGGAACAATCGCGCTCTGACGCGGACCACAACAAACGTGCCCAGTGTAAAAACGGCCTGAGACTAAAACGGGCATTTTTGCTCCATATCTTGAATTTTATGGCCATTCTAACTTTCTATAGGCTTCATCATCACACAGTGAGTTGTTGCCCTGCATCATGTTCTTCATCAATCAAACTGTATGAAATGTAGATGACCTATATATACACACACATACACACACACATACAGACACACACACACACATTAGCATGAATCTTGTTTTTATTTAAAAAAAAATATTATTTTATGTACACTTATAACACTATACTTTGTTATTACCTTGGCAATACAATTTCAGAAAACTAGTCCCTTGTATGGGTGTTTCTAATTCAGCATCTGAAGAAATGACGGCAAAATTTTGACATTTCTCTCTTCTGACCAACATGATCAATCTTGCCCCACCCTTTTTTAAGTCATAGACACACTATAGTACATTTTTACATTTGCTGTCGGAGCAAATGGGAACACAATGCTATACCTTCCATTCACTGCTATAGAAGTGTACCCAATTATGATGACATCAGCTTCTGAGAACCACGAAAATTGCTTATTATAGATTATTTAATGGACTGTTATTGCTTATTTATTATTATTGTTATTATTATTTATTATTGCTTATTTAATGGACTGGCCTGATTTATTTTTTTAACATGATTTTACCAAGATGGCCGCCGCATTGACCGACTTGCCTTAAAGGATCTTTGCATGTAGTCAGAAGGTGCTTTTTCAAGTCTAGTGCAAATATGCAAATGCATTTTGCAAAAACTGTTGCAAAACTTTTGCAACAGTTAAATCATTTTTTGGGTTGGGTGGGTTGCTTGGGTTCCAAAGCAATTTTTTTCAATTGGATGTTTGAATTGTTTTTTTTTGAAAGCTTATTTCCGCCACGGAATACCATTTTTTTAAAAGATAATTGCGACTTTTTAGCTTGCAATTCTGCCTTTTTTTTTCTTGCATTTGCAACTTAATATCTCACAATTCTGAGGAAATTTGTGTAAACTCACAATTGTAAGAAAAAAGTTATAATTGTGAGGAAGTCGCAATTACCTTTTTTTAATATTTTTTATTCAGTGGCAGAAACAAGCTTCCATAGTTTTGAGAACCTCATTTAAAAACAAAATAAGAACATCTGTAAATTTCTCAGAAACCAGCAAACATCCTGCTGAAATCATTTCTCATAGAATAACACAATAAGTTCCCACTGGCAGTAAAAAAAGAGTGAGTTGCAGCTCCGTCTGTGGTCAGTAAATGAGTGTAATTGCTCCAGAGGTGTTTGAGCTGGTGTGTAATTGCGGTGCGGTCCAGCTGTTTGCTGCTGGAATGATTTCAATCTGAGATTCAGGTCATATTTGCGCTCAGTTCTTGCGGTCCTCTGCTTCTTGTTAAATGTAAATCAAGTCACCTTTATTTATAAAGCGCTTTATATAATGCATATTGTTTCACAGCAACTTCACTGTAATAAACAGGAAAAATCACAGTGTTCATTTTTCATAGTTCTGCAATTATGAAACAAATGCAATTTCAGCTGTAACAGCTTTGAAAAGAAGCTCATTATTCAACTCAATTTGGTTCAGTGTTGATTCAGTTTGGTTCAGTAACAATGACAATGATACAAAGTTCATCAGTTATGAATTGAACTTCAGCTCTATAGAGCATGAGGTTTCAAACTGGGGTTTGGTGGGGGGGAAAACAAATAAATAAAAAAAAGATTTAACTAACTAAATACATTTATTAAATCAATTATAAACTATCATAAATTATATTTACATATATCAAAAATAATAAATAAATACATTTGATTTAAACTAATTAAAAAACATTTCTAAAATACATTTTGAAAATAAATACAAAAATGAAAATAAATACAAAAAATGTAATTTAAATAAATAAATTTGGAAAAAATAAATTTGATTAAAATAAATACATAAAATACTGAAATAAATAAATGTTCATTAAAATAATTAAAATGAATACATTTAATAAAACTATATAAATCTTGATTTAAATAATAACTAAAAAATGAATAAATGTAAATAAAAATTGGAAAAAAAAACATTGGATTGAAATAAATATATAAAAAATATTCAATTAAATAACATTTGATTTAAATAATTAAAATTAATACATTTAATAAAACTAATTAAATGAATAAAATATTATTTAAATAATAAAAAACTAAATTAATTAAAATGAATAAATGAAATTTGTTTAAAGAAATGAAATGAATAAATGAAAAATGTTATACATTTGAATAAAATAATTTAATACAAAATAAATACAGTATTACAGTACTTCAGTGAGTAGAAAAAATACATTTGTAATATTAATTTCTCACAGTAGTAATTGGGTCTTTATACATAATTTATAGCTGCCTTTTAAATTTTAGGATGGGGATCCCTCGATCACATTTGGGGGTCTGTGGCATCTAAAAGATTGAAAAAACCCTGCTATAGAGGATTAGAGTGTCAGCTCCGGCCAGTTCAGTGTTGATTCAGTTCAGTCCGAACACTGTAATCACGGCCAGTCTTTGGCCTGAGAGCCATCCACGCTCTATATATTTGTTCATTTGCACTTCAGTCACTGTGGAGTCAATGCAGTGGGTGGAGTCGTGTCGCTGCGTCCTGGAGGACAGGAACCCCCTCGTTTATTTCCCTCCACCGCTCCTCCTTTCATTCGACTGCTTTACATCACTTAACCCAGTCAGTGAGCACAATCACGCATTGTTAGCGCCTCCTTTGTTTTTCCAAACCCATTTCGGCCGTTCCAGTTGTGATTTGCATCGAAACGGGAGAGAAATGTGAATTGGTTTATCAAAGGAAGGAAAGCGAAAAACAAAAGGGAAATGAAATATGACAACTGGAGGGAGCCGCTACTTGAAGACGGCAATTTGCACCTTGGTGCTACATATACAGGTAGTGTTTTAGAAAATTAGATGTACAAACCCACACTCTGCAATCCGCTCTTCATGTGTGTAAGTACAAGCGCTCGTGCTGATCCATCGAGCCGGGCTCGGCAGTTGCCATGGCAACCTATGTCCGAGCGAGGCCTACTACCTTGCCAGCGTGGCCTATAGCCGGTGCCAGATTTCCTGTTTTCACAAAAGCCCTGTGGGAACGTTTAGCCCGCCAATTGTGTGACGCCGGTGGACGGCACTCACTTGTCCTCAATCTCCTGCCTCCATCTTTATTTCCCACAATTCTTCGGCCACCCAAACCCAAAGATCCTTCCCCAACCCCCTCTTAACCTCGTCTTTCCCTGTGGGATAATGACCACCTGTGATGTGAGAGAGGGGGCAGGGGAGGAAGCGAAGTGCATTTCAGGATATTTTGTTATGAAATGGCTTATATAAAGCCAAAGCACTTTATTCTGTTTCATCTTCCCATGCAGCTGTTAGGGAGGGTTTCTTTCTAGTGCTAGTTAGTTTTGGATGTGAATGTGGGCATTCATTAAACATGTGAAACTCTTTTGTGTTTTATTGCTCAACCTAGATATGCGTGGCCTCAAGTTACCAGGAAGTGCATATCAAAGGACGACTGTGTCTTCTCTCACCGTTGTTATGAAGAGTTGGATAGGTTTTGAGGGAGTAGCTGCAGGAGCATGCAAGGAACATTTGTTGATTTTTGTACATTTTAATTGTATTTTTATGCCATGCAAATTTTGTTTGGTTTTCTGTTATGTATTCCTGAGTGTTTTTGTGGCTTCTGCTGCTGATCATTTTATCTAGCTAATATGTTTTGTTGATTTTGCAAAACTGTCTTGTGATAGTCTTGGAAGCATCCATCAGAATGTGCTGAAAGCAAGACAATCAGTAATGTTTTGCAATAAAAATATACATGTTTATTGGCAAAACTACTTTTGCCAATAAACTAATATTTTTTTTTATAATGTACACTGTATTGCTAAAAGTTTTGGGACGTCTGCCTTTGCATGCACATGAACTTTAATGACATCCCCTTCTTAATCCGTAGGGTTTAATATGGAGTTGGCCCACCCTTTGCAGCTATAACAGCTTCAACTCTCCTGGGAAGGCTTTCCACAAGGTTTAGGAGTGTGTTCATGGGAATTTTTGACCATTCTTCTAGAAGCACATTGGTGAGGTCAGGCACTGGTGTTGGATGAGAAGGCCTGGCTCGCAGTCTCCGCTCTAATTCATCCCAAAGGTGTTCTATCGGGTTGAGGTCAGCCAGTCGAGTTCCTCCACACCAAACTCGCTCATCCATGTCTTTATGGACCTTGCTTTGTGCACTCGTGTGCAGTCATGTTGGAAGAGGAAGGGGCCATCCCCAAACTGTTCCCACAAAGTTGGGAGCATGAAATGTCTTGGTATGTTGAAGCATTAAGAGTTCCTTTTACTGGAACTAAGGGGCCAAGCCCAACCCCTGAAAAACATACCACAGTCCCCCCTCCACCAAGCTTTACACTTTACACAAACTCTGCACAATGCAGTCAGGCAAGTACTGTTCTCCTTGCAACACGTCTCCACTCTAGAGTCCAGTGGCGGCGTGCTTTACACCACTGCATCCGACACTTTGCATTGCACTTGGTGATGTAAGGTATGGATGCAGCTGCTCGGCCATGGAAACCCATTCCATGAAGCTCCCTACACACTGTTCTTGAGCTAATCCGAAGGCCACGTGAAGTTTGGAGGTCTGTAGCTAGTGACTCTATGAGCGCACTGTGTGCCTCAGCATGCGCTGACCCCGCTCTGTGATTTTACGTGAGTTGCTGTTGTTCCCAATTGCTTCTACTTAGATTATTTTATTTATTTTATTTATGATTTTATTCTAGCCTATTTTATTTATTTATACATCTTATTTTGTTCAGATTTCAATATGCATTTCTGAGCAAAATTAGATAGTTAATTAGAAAAAAAGATTATTTTGTGTGTATATACATTATTTTTATAATTAATCCGTTTCACTCCAAAAGCTTGATTTTATCCATTATGAGTTGATTAAATTATAAAAAAAGTGAGTGTTCCATACCAGAACTGAGCCAGGTGATTGGATGGGAGGGTTGGGAAAAGATTAGGGATGTCATCTTAAAATGAAATCCGTTTTAGAGGTGGACCATGTTATTACTTTTTGGTTGGTATTAAGTTTTTTTATTTTTTTTATTTTTTACCTTTCTTATAACATGCACAGATGAATCTAGGCCAGAAACTTGTATTAAGAAATTAAATATGGTCAATTTTTAATTTCATTTTGACTATTGTGCACAATCTCATGATTTGATGCTGTTTTGCCTGAGCTGAAAGTCCAGCCCAGACTCCCAATAATGGTAAAATACTCACTTCATCAGAGTGTCACCATTTGGCCGTGCTGTGTTTTTCAGCCCACGCTCAAATTAAAGCTGAGTGAATTGATGGGCCTTAAATCCCTGACACAGCATATTGCATATTTCAGGCGAGACTTGCAGATCTGTTTGCAGTATTTACAGCGCATTTCAGCTGCAGTGGAGCACTGCGCCCTCCTCCATCAGCTCTAGTTTGCATCTTTACCTTCCAGCGCACTAAAAAACACACCCACACCGCACACCCGTCGGCAGTTATATTAGATTTAGCTAGTTAAAATGCATCCATACTGCAAAGAAACTGCATTAACGTGTTTTAAATGACCCATGATCATTTGGTTTCATATCCGTGCAATTGTTCTGCCAGAGATTGTTGTGCAAGGAAAGCAGCTTGTATAATTTTGCTCCTGCAAACGCCTCAGATGTTTCAAACGCGAGCAGCTGAGGATCTTTTCTCCTCCCGGGGGCCCTGTGAGAGCGAGGGGAGCGAAACGAGATTATACTGAGCGATGCAGCTCCAGGTGTGGTGTGCTCGGACTGTCGAGTGCTCTCTGAAGGCGATTTAAACCGTGCCTCCAGAGGGAAGGACGTGATTAGTATAACGTATTGCGCAGGCTTTCCGTGCGGGATGGTGGCAAATGAGAGACAGCGTGAGGTGGAGAAACTTGCCCTGCCGGAAGTGTCCGCAAACGCTCTCACAATGTGCGCACCGTCTCTCGTGGCACGATTGGCCTTTCGTCCTGTACGCCATGCTCGAGTCCACAGGTGTCGGCCGCTTATGTTTCTCGGCAGGATGTGACTGTTTAATTGGGAATGTCATTAGGGCCTCTGTCTGAAAGGCTTTTTCAGGGTCGGGTTAATGACTAATTGAGAAGCGGCTTGAACAAGTTGGGTGTTCAATGGCCCTAGAGGATTAATTGTGTGTGTTGAAGTGAAAGAGCGGATTTGTGACACATTGACCGCTCAGATTTCCATGGCGCCGTCTTCATTCTCTATGAGAGTTTAAGTCTGACCCGGGGCTCGTTCAAGATGTTCCCAAAGACAATGATGTGATTTATAGGCAAAGTATTTGAAGAATTGAGAGAATTAATGACTTGAGCCAGAGGTTCAGTTGACGACAAAGAGTTTAGTTCACTGCTGAAGTTGAAGAAGTTCTAGTTCCTACTTCTTGTATTTGTGGGTGGTGGTTAAAAATCTAGTTCTGGTTTAGTAGTTGGATCATTATTTTTGTATGTTCTCCATTCTTTCTCTTTCCTCTCCATCTTCCCCTTTTCTACTGACAGCCAGTACCAGTTTCGTCTAGTATGCCTAATAAGACCAGGGCTGTGTTCAAAATCACCCCCTATACCCTTAAATAGGGCACTATTAAGCCATTTGTAGTGGTGTCCGAAACCATAGTGGACGAATCCCATAATGCACCACAATAACGAGTGTACAACCGATGTTCACTCAACTGCTAGAAAATACCCATAATGCTCTGTGAGGGTAGCACTGAATTAATTCCTGCGTCCCACCAGAAGATGGCAAAGCTGAATCATCCATCTGTTTTCCAAACCGTTGGTCCAATGTACCTAGAGTAATATCGTAATATCATGCAGGTATATATCATAAGTTTTTAATTGATTATTAAATTGTTTAATTAAGGTATATACATAGAGTTCAAGATAAATATTTTCATTGCTACTGGAGCTGCAAGTTTGCTAAGTTTCAAGTGATTTTTAAACAGCAAGCATAAAGGGAATAGTGAATGAGGGTATAGGGGGTGATTTTGAGCACAGCCCTTGATTAGCTTGTTCAGTTTTCTGTTTCAACTGTGCGCACGCCTTTCAGCATTGTATTACCAGCGCGCGCCCCCTTCTGGATTGGAGTGTGGATCGCATGTGACTGACTGTATTGGTCGTCTGACTGTATGCACCGAACAATGACGTGCATACTGTAATGGTTCAGAACGAATACATGTACCGTTAGACCCCTAACATACATATATTACATATTTACATGTTAATGTTAGATGCAATTAATCGTGATTTAAATATGACAGCACTATTTTAAATATTTATTTATTTAATGCATATAATATATAAATGTATAAAATATGTTACATCAAAGCCAGCTTCTGATTGCATTAAAACACTGAATTAATATACTTTGTACTCGTAAAATAAAACTAGGAATAAGACTAAGACAGCCAGTCAACATAGTCGTTACATTGTAGTCTGACTCTCAAGTCAGTAGAAACTCGGGCAGAGTTCACAGATTACTTGTTTTATGTGCTCAGAACAGACCTCTCATGTAACTCTCTTTTGTTTTTCTCCTCTGTAGGTGTTCGTCGTGTGTTAGCAGCCCTTTCCCCTGCAACTGGTGTAAATATCGCCACATCTGCACTAATAACGTAGCCGAGTGTTCTTTCCAGGAAGGTCGAGTGAGCAGCGCAGAGGTAAGAAACCAAACCGGACCAGCTAACCAAACACGCCTCTGTTAAATGACACGCATCAACTACGGATAGGCGTTTTGAGATATTTTGTAGTGAAGTATTCAAACACATAATGAAAATCAAATAACTTCATTAGTCAGAAATTAAGACAAGGCTTGTTGAATTTGCAAAAATGTCTTGTGATAGTCCAGAATGTGCTAAAAACTACAAGCCAATCAATAATGTTTTACATTAAATAATATATTACATATATAATATATATGCTGAAAACTACAAGCCAATCAGTAATTTTACTGATAAACACACACACACACACACACACACACACACACACACACACAAACACACACACACACACACTCACACAGACACAGACACATATATTATTTCTTATATTTTAAAATATGTAAATATTTAAAGTATTAAGAAATATATCATTTATATTTGTTATTTATTTAATTACATTTTATATTGAATTACTTTAATATAATAATAATAATGTATACATTATAATATAATATAATTATGATTTATATATTTATATTTAATTATTTTATATTTCTTTAATTATATTTTATATAATATTATTATTGTTATTGTTATTAAAAAAAAAAAATATATATATATATATAAATATAAATTATTTTATAATAACACATATCCTAGATTAAGAAACTGTTTAACACACTTGAAATGTTAATAATGGTTAGTTTTTAAGTTTTATTTTTAATTATGAATAATAGTAATAATAATAATAACTACATTTAATTATTATATTAATAATAAATTATTCATTAAAAAAATATTTAAAAGTCCATTAAACTGCTTCTTTTCGCATTCTCTTCCCACCATAAAATTAAAAATCAGTTCTAATCTAGTAATCTGAATGGCCTTTTTAATAATCAGTCAGTTAGTGCTGAACAAGTACTTGACTACTCGATTTCTCATGCCCGTTTCTAGTCTGAACCGTTCCAGTCTCGAGGGTTTGATCTGCAGCGGTGCCACGCGGCATAATCAGATTCAGCTGTATTATGAGTTCATTTATGATTCAGTGTGGCTCAGATGACTCACTGTTTCTCTTTCTCAAATGAAAGATAGATTCAGATGTTCAGAACGGCTCATCTGTTCTCAGTTTTCTGTGCTGTGATGTTCCCTAGAGGGTTGGCATTCTTTTAAACAGAGTATGCAAGCTATTGTGCCCTGCTCTCTGGAGGAACAGGAAGTGAGTACAACAGAACCACTTATGTGTCCGTCTCAAATTCGCATAGTACCAATTTAAAGGGCTAGTCCTTTGCTCACCCTTATGATGTTGTTCCAAACCCATATGCTGGTAGTTTTTATGTGGCATACAGAATAAATAGCAACATTCGGGTTTGAAACAGCGTGAGGGTGAGTAAATAATGACAGATTTTCCTGTTTGGGTCAACTATTCCTTTGACATCCAAGGCCCCTTAGGCCGTAACAAACCCAACCTTGTCAGCGCCCTTTGGACCGGTGTTTCTCTCACAAGTGTCAGTATGTGTAGATAACACAATTGGTTCTTTCACTCATTGTCTGTGGAACAGTGAGAACTTTCTCACACGCTACCTTGTTTGTCTCGTTTGACACTTGCTTGAAATTTTGAGCCAAGGCATTTTCCCTCGACGTGCGTTTACACTGGATGATAAAAGGACGAATTGTTGCAAATGTCATTCTGACTCGGAATAGAAATCCAGTTTTCACAAGCTGTTATTTAGAAGGACATTCCACAGAGTGTTCATTAGTGGTGGTGTACTATTAGTTTTTGAAGCATTTGGAATTTATTTATTTATTTGTTTATTTTTTATCTTTTTAATAATTTATTTTTTGCCTTATGGTTGATGAAATGGACAAAATTTTCCATTAGACTTGCATCAAAGGACGGACTTGAACCACATCTAGAGACCAAAATACCATAAGCCACATACACATTACAGCTAAACTTAATTGTCACTTCTCTTCTGAGTCCTGTTCATGCAGTGACATCACTAGACATTAGCTGGGTTTTATTTTAATGCAGATTTCGGGATGTCAAATGCTGGTTAAAATGCATTCATGAGAATACATTTTCCATAATGTGAATAACAATATTATATATTTATATATGATGTAAATTTTGTTTATTTATTCTGTGTTTACTTTAATATTTTTCATTATTGGTGAGCCACATTCACCAATAAATTGTTTTGCAATATTCCAATATTTTTTTATTCTAATTATGAATTTTTAGGTTTATTTTTAATTAAATTTGTATTTGTTAATTTTGCAATTATTTGATCAATTTATTTATTTCACCAATACAATTTCATCCAGTAAGAAAACATTCATATAAATGTATGATGGAATGTTTTTTATTTTATTTATTTAAATTATTTATTTAGTTTGTGCTTATTTTAATCATGTATTTATTGGTGAAACACCTTAACCAATAAATTGTTTTTGCAACATTTTTTTAATTTGCTAAGAAAACTGATTGACTTTTTGGGTTTCTTTTATTTCAACACATTCACCACTACATTTGCAGATATCATTCGCAAAACTATGCAGTTTGGCTGATGGTACTTTGTCTCTTTTTGTGTTAGTATAAGTTTAGCAACTTGTGTCATGTGCATTTGATTTTCTGCAGAAGTGTTAGAATCTAGTGCAGTCATTTTTATTTCCATTCTGCAAAGCCGATTCTCCTTTTTGCGCTGCGGTAAGATGGATGTACGAGTGTTTTCATGGTGTCTACGGTGTAATTCCTTCCAGAATTTCAGGTGCTAATGAGTATCGAGCCAAATAACTTGGCCAACTTTTTTTGTTGGTGCCTTTTGTTTGTGGTTACTGATGTTTGAAATGGGCCCAAGTGTTTAATGTCTGGGTTGGTGTCGTTTTTCTAGCCAAGATTCTGTTGCGGTGAGGGAAAATAATAGTCTTAGCACAGATTTGGCCCATTCTGTGAATAGATTTACATCTTGTATTCCCGCCCCCTCCTTTTTCCTCTCTCCTTTTCTTCATTTCTTTCTCTCCTTTTGCTTTCATTTCTTGTCTGAGCGCATTATTGCACACTTGACTGAGCTGTAGGCCGCTGCCTTCAGAGGTTGAGAAGTTACTGCTGCCTCGCTCTTTTTTGCTGCACCCGATGATCGAGGAGAGAAAGGAAAACGGCATACGTGACTCTCCTGCTGCTTGGATACCAGAATGCATATGTTTTTATGTATCTCTCTTGCATTTCTTTGCATTATGATTACAGTGTCAAAGCACAGCGACAGGAACAAAGTGGCCCTGCTAACTAACACTGTAGCTTTAGATGAGAAGAGATGCAGATTTGAGTGTGAATCAACCATCTAGTCCGCTTATAGACGGGTTTCAGCCACAGCTCGCACCCCATTCCACCCAGTTGATGGAGCTTTTATGGAATTGAAGCTGTAGTTATGACATTATCATCATTGTTGTGATGCCACAGCCATGAGTGAAGGTGAGAGTTTGGAAATTAGACAGATAGACAGAAAGACGGACAGATTGATAGAGACGGACGGATAGAGGCAGGTGGGTTGGTGAATGGATGGATGGATAGAAAGATGGATGGCTGGATAGAAAGATGGATGAATGGACAGACAGACAGACAGACGGATGGATAGAAAGATGGATGGATGGCTGGATAGAAAGATGGATGGATGGATAGACGGACGGATGGATAGAGGCGGGTGGGTTGGTGGATGGATAAAAGGGCAAGGATGGATGGATGGATGGACAAAAAGATGGATGGATGGATGGATGATAGATAGAAAGATGGACAGATTGATAGAGATGGACGGATAGAGGCCGGTGGGTTGGTGGATGGATAGAAGAACAAGGATGGATGGATGGATGGATGGATGGATGGATGGATGGATGGATGGATGGATGGATGGACGGATAGATAGATAGATAGATAGATAGAAATTATTCCAATGTTTTATACTATTTATACTATTTATTTAGTTTTTAGTGTATTTATTTTTAGTAGTATAGTAGCAACACAGTTTTCTTTTTATAAAACCAGCCATTTATTGTTTATTGGCCACAACATGAAATTAATTGTCTTAAATACTGTGATCAAGACTCATCTGTAGGATAAAAATAAGATGCTATGAAAGTGTAGAATGCAACTGCAATAAATTGCTTAATCTGTTTGGTCAGATGTGACAAATCAGGTTAGAAGCTTCTATAAGCGTCTCCAGACGTATTAATTTTTCATTTGGTCAGTGCCGTTTTTCTATGCTGTCATTACAGCCGCAGAAGCTGCCAGGCAACTAAGTGTTTTCATATCTGTGATTCTGACATTACAGTTTTTCAATTAGAGAAATTATTAAATATGCGCATGCTAACGGAGCCACAGCTCAGAGAAACAAGGTTAATTGGATCTGTAATCAGGCCGTGTGGATAATGAGGCTTAATGATAGCCAGATGAAAGATTGAAAATAATTTGATATATGATTTGGACTTTATGTAAGCACGACGGGACAGACACCCATATGATTAACACCTGCCTGATTTAAAAAAAAAAAGGGACACACAGGCACACAGGGGAGGATCCAACAAGAAAAGCGGAAAATCCTCCCGTTTGTAGTTGCAGAGAGGGGTGCCGTGCGCCCCTCGGCTTTTGGCGCATTTTAATTTTACACTTAACTGAACATCAAAGAGATGCCTTATCAGTGTTTATCAGAGGCAGCCAGCAGCGTTGAGATATGCCCATCTCTCTCTGTCTCTCTCTTGGTTTGTCTGTCTTCCCCTCCAGCACTACGCCTGACAATCTTCTTATCACCCCCCCCCCCCCCACCCCCCCACTCTCGTTCAAGAAAGAGTTAGTCAGCGAAAAGTGGTGAGTCATCCAGTGTTGATACTGGAGGGGAGAGTGGTGGTATAGCAGGCCAGCAGATCCTGCGCCTGCTTGGAATGCAGTGACAGCAGTTCAGAGAGCATCCCGTCAGCGGCGAGTCCTTAAAGAGAGATGGCAGCGCTCGTCGCTCTCATGTTCACACACTCGATCGCTGCTCATCAGAAACGTTTACTCCATTGTGTGCGCAAACCTACTGAGCTGCCTATATTATTCATATATGTGTGTAATTGTTTTTTTTATGTTTATATTTTTATTTATTAATCAATTATCTATATATGTGACCCTGAACCACAAAACCAGTCATAAGGGTCAATTTTGAGATTAATACACCATCTGAAAGCTGAATAAATAACCTTTCCGACCTTTTCCAGTATGGTTTGTTAGGATAGGACAATATTTGGCAGAGATACAACTATTTGAAAATCAGGAATCTGAGGTTGCAAAAAAAGCCTAAATATTGAGAAAATCGCCTTGAAAGGTGTCCAAATGAAGTCCTTAGCAACATTTTTATGTGTTTATGGTAGGAAATTTACAAAATATCTTCATGGAACATGATCTTTACTTAATATCCTAATTATTTTTAGCATAAAAGAAAAATCGATCATTTTGACCTATACAATGTATTGTTGGCTATTGACTGTAAAGTGTTTGATAACTTTATTCAATTGATGTATATTGATTATAGTATATGAAGGACACAGGTAAATATGACATTTATTATAATGGGTTTATGTGAAGATTGTTTTAAGTTCACTTAAATTACATTTTTTTATTTTTTTATTATAAATTGATATAGCTTTCAATTATACTGTAATGTTGAATGTCTATCATTAATGTTTAAAAAAATCTATTTCATAGAGACATCAGTAGCAGTATTAGTATCAGTTATGTTGGCCTTCATTCATAAAAAGCAAACAACAAATATTTAAAATATACTGTCTTTAAGTTGTTTCTACATTAATTTGGAGATATTACAATATAAAAACGTGATTTATTACAAAAAATTTTTGATTAATTAGTTAATTTTTTTAATCGATTGACAGCACAAATTTATATACTTATATTTAAATGTGCAATGCATTCTGGGATTGCCCTCTCTGCAAAGGCTTTATTACCCTTTTCCACCGACATGGTTCCGGTGTGGGTTCCCGGCCCCCGTTCTTGAACCGTTCCACGCATTTCCACTGCAGACAGGGGGTTCTGGGCTGGAAATATCGGTTCAACTAAAAACTTGCTGGTCTCGAAAGGAAGCAGGGAGTGGGGGGTGGAGAAATACTGGGGTTGTATCATTGAGCAATCTACTAACGTTGCACTACATTTCTCTTTACATCTAAATATATAAAACTATGTGTGCAATTCATGTTGAGATTGTGTGAGATTCAGTTTATCTCTGAAAAGGACAGATGAGAGTACCGGCAGTTTATGCAAGCTTCCGGTTCGCAAGAATCACTTCCAGTACTGTGAGCAACAAAACAGAAGTGCCGCACTTCCTGCACAAACACCGGGATGCGCAATTATTATTATTTTTTTTCACGGCCGGTTCGCGATATGCTTCAGTTCGCCTGGCCGAGAACAGGCTTTGGCTCCAGAACAATTCTGGTGGAAAAAGAGTATATGTGATGATTTTGGCTACGAGGTGTCTTAGAAAGGCAGCATAGTTATAGTAAGCGGCTCACAAGGTTTTAGAACAGAGCAACTTTTGAATCACACAATGAATTCCCATTGTCATGTCAGGATATTCAGGCCGAGTTTGGACCAGATCCAAGCGAGAAACAAGCTCACTGTCATTTAGTTAGGCAAAATCCATGTTGGCGTGGGCCAAGAGCATATGTGGGCTCTTTCAATGATTACCACACTGGCTTATTTTTACATTCACAATGCACAGGCGTTCTTTTGCTCTGATCAGTGTGTGAGTCAGTGATCCAGGCCCTTAAGCCGACGGGTGTGTGTGTGTGTGTGTGTGTGTGTGTGTGCGAGAGAGAGAGAGTGGCTCAGTGGAGTGCATCTTCTCCCAGTGTAAGCTCTGCCCCGGTGCCTTGGCCCAGGCTTTGAGAGGTGCTTCAAAAACCCTGACATAAAAACACTCTTCACACTGTAAACAGGGCGAGTGTGACGGGGTCTCTCCAGCTCCCAGCAGCACTCCAACGCCCTGGGCCTAATCCACTGAACAGCAGCCGGCTTCTCTCTGTCTCTCTCCACTGCAGTGTTTTCCAAGAGGAGTATTGTTTGAGGGTCCTCCGAAGTCATATTGATTAGGAGTCTTTCACTCTGAGCACGGGCCCAAATTATATTAAAACCCGGTTCTGATCACGATGGGATTTTGTGCACTAAATATAGAATGAAAACACAAGAATCAGCGAAATTAAGTGACTGTAAAAATATTTAATTTTCTGTACATCAAAGAATCCCGGAAAAAGTATCATATTTTCTTTAACAATATTAAGCAGCACAGCTGTTTTCAACATTGATAATAAGAAGAAATGTTTGCGTAGCAAATCAGCATATTAGAATGATTTCTGAAGGATCATGTGACACTGAAGACTGGAGAAATTCAGCTTTGTCATCATAGGAATAAATTACATTTTAAAATGTATTTGTCACGGGTGTGTGCAGGCAGGAAGACGAAGACGGGCAGATACAATTCCAAACGTGATTTAATCTCAAATAAAGGCAAGACAGGCAGACAACAGCACAACACACTAAACATAATTGAGATTGGACAGAGACTGAAGGAACGGGAGGAACTATTATAGTGAACACAATGAGGATAATGATGACACACAGCTGACACAGATGAACTAATAATGATGGTAACCGCGGAGGCAGACGAGTGGCGGGAAACAGAACAAAGGACCATGTGACGGATACAAACAAACTGAAAGTTCAATCAAACTAAAAACTAAACGTGACTGTGACAGAATGCCCCCTCCCGGTAGGCGCCTCCTCGCACAGTGGAGACGAGGAGACGGCGAGGATAAGGGGATGGCAAAGGGATGGTTAAGACGGCTGGCAAAGGGATGGCACAGACAGGTAGGAGGAGGTTCTGGAGGTGGACGAACAACCGGGAGGAGGACGAACCACAGAGTCCAGGGTGTGGTGATGAAGATGAGGTGAGCCAAGGGGTGGCCTTGAACAGGCACTTGCGGATGGAGACCCAGGCCCCAGCCCGGAATGTGCTCCAAGGTGGCAATGCTGGTGGGAGGAACCATGGTGGAGTGGTGTGCGACGTCACCTTGGGGACGACTGGAGGTGATGACGATGATGGAGGTGAATCCCACCGCGCAGACAGAGAACCGATGGGGTGGAGAGAGACCGTAGACCTCGGCGGCCGCGACTGAGCCGCAACGATGACCCCCTGAGGTGGAAGCGGGGATCCGGTGGACAGAGGTGGAGTTGGAGCGATTGAGGGTGGATGCGAAGCCTGAGGGAAGGCGAAACTTGCGGAAGCCGAAGGGGTGGAGGGCTGGAGGGTAGCGAATGGCCCACAAGTCCGCAGCAGAGGCATGGCGACGTCTGACCCAGGTGGAGCCGACGTACCGAGGGAGCCCAGCCATGCCGAATGGCTGATGGTCCATGCTGGAGCCAAGGGAGGAAGTAGTGAAGGCGCAGCAGCCAGAGTGGCAGGTCGAGGTGGAACGGAGCACTCAGAGGCTGAACCACGGGCTTCAGACATCCAGGTGGCGATGGCTCCCAGCGGGTCCAAGGGGTAGCCACACCACTGAGAGGAGGCTGAGGTGAAGTTGAGGGACTGATGGGAGGTAGCGATGACTGGATGGTAGGAGTTGCTGAGGGCTGAACAGGAGACTGACGAACACAAAGACTGACCACAGGAATTTGGTCCATGATGGCAGTTTGGAGAGGTGGTGGGAGATAGAGGCTGGGTGGGGTTAACAAGACTAAAGAAGATGATTCAGATTTTGACGAGATGAAGGGGCACAGGAAGTTTGTCTCTCCACACATACACCAACTGTCCATAATGTCCAGGCCGTACTCACTCTCAGTGGCGGGAGGATTGGCAGGGCTCGCTTCGATTCCCTCGAACTCCACGAGGACTCCCTCAGTGATGGAAGGGTCAGCCCGCTCGCACACCTGGTCAGACGGGTTCCCCTCAGGCTCGGGTGAGATGTCACACTCCATCGCTCCTTCTGGCGCGGGCTTCGACATCGCGGACGAGGTCTTCTCTCCGTCTGCGCTGGGCACGTCCTGCCATTCCTCGCAGAGGGGTGGTACTGGGCTGGGTCCTGGGTTGGGAGTGAGGCTGGCGGCATCCATGACAGTGAACAGTGATCTGCAGGACGGCAGCACCCACTCCACATAGCAAAGCAAAGCTCCCTCGAGGAACCTCTCCGGACAACTGTGCACGTGTGGCAGCGTTGGTTCCGATCTGCTGGAATGTGCACAGGCAGTAGTCCGAGAAGGTGGTCTGGTGGGCGAGATCCAAAAACTGTTTCTCGAGGGAGCTTTCTCCCTGCTCAAGGCACATGAGTCTGACAGCTGGAAAGTCCATGGTGCACGCAGGGGTGAAAACACGAAAACAGAAAAGAAAATCCTACAAACACGACACTATAAGTGGTTTTCGGTCTGATCTTCTGTCACGGGTGTGTGCAGGCAGGAAGAAAAAAGACTCCTAAACGCTCCTCAATGATTTTGCCTCGAAGTATTGACAGAAAAACTAAATCCTTTTGAAATTCACTGAAAAATTTGCAAATTGGTTGCAAAGCAGTTGTGTAAATAGATACAAATTAGAGAAATAGTGGTTAAAACAAACAAACAGATGAGTGGGTAGGAATGAGGAACATTTCCATAGCAGAGTGCAAATTTTTGCAGCTTTAAATGTTGAAGCATTGTAGAACAGGTCAGAGGACAGATAATCACTACATGGAGCACAACAAAAGACTAAATCAGTGCAGAGATTATAGTGTGACAAATATAAATAGAGATGTGTAAACATTCCTGCAGATGTTGTGCTGTAGTCAACAATAAGTCTGAATTCAGTAGTCTGACTGCATTACACATTATACTACAGGGCTGGTGAATGCCTGAATCTGATTGGTTGATCAACATTCTAGTGCGATTATTTCCAGGGAAACGCGTGGCTAAAGTAGTTCCAGGCAGGTCTTGACCACATTACATGTCCATATCACTTCACCAAATGATTTCAGCTATTTTAAAGGTTCTTAAAGCCTACAACAGCAAAAGAACCAAAATCCAAATGACACTGACCAAGCAAATAAATATAGTAAACAATAAGAAGCTAATTGGAGGCGATTCCAAGATGGCGCCGCTGTGTTTGGATAGCCGCTTGTCGCTTTTTATGTTATGG
Source organism: Rhinogobio ventralis (assembly GCA_039654625.1). Taxonomy (NCBI): domain Eukaryota; kingdom Metazoa; phylum Chordata; class Actinopteri; order Cypriniformes; family Gobionidae; genus Rhinogobio; species Rhinogobio ventralis. The sequence goes on from CM077211.1 coordinate 32,502,691, forward strand.
TCTTTGCTTAGTTTCTTCTGTTTCTCTGTGATCAAGACATGACCGACAACCTACGTTTATGATCGGCAATTGTTGCTAGAAATTAGGACCTCATTATTAACATGGAGAACAATATAAGGAGTGATTTTCATTCATACTCCTCACCGATCCCGATGAACATTCGTGATCATCTATACCGGCGGCCTACTGCTACTCTATGAAAGAAACGCAGCAGAAGACGTGAAAAGCGAGGAGGTGCTGCCGTCAGATTAAAAGCTGAATTGGATACTTCTGATTGCCGTTTTGCTCAACAAATGCCAATTGTACCTTACCGCTGCCGTTGTATTCGGCCCATTGTCCCTGGCTCTGTTGATGTGCCTATGCTGTGTCCTCTTCCCCGGATTCGTCGGAGTAGAGAGCATTTGCAGTTTTTGCGCCCGCTAAACAGGGGATTTCAAACAGCGAGTGATCCACCGCCACTTAGGATGGCTCTACTCAACGTACAGTCCCTGGTAAATAAGACCTTCATTTTACATGACTTTTTTTACATCACGGGATCTAGATTTTCGGTTTATGATGGAAACTTGGACTAAAATGGGGGACTTAAGTCCTTTTTCCGATCTTGTCCCTCAAAACTGCTCATTTTTAAACTCTCCGCGATCCGTGGGACGTGGGGGAGGATTAGCAGTTGTGTTTAAAAACAGCTTTTACGTCCGCATTATTCCTACTAATGCCTATGAGAGTTTTGAGGTCCAAATGTTCCTAATGGACTTGATTAATCCAGTACTGTGTGCAGTTGTTTACCTACCCCCTCAGCCAAGCAATGCCTTTCTAAATGAATTTGCAGACTTTCTGGGGAATATTTTAACAATGTATGAAAATTTTTTATTATTGGGTGATTTTACCATTCACACCTGCTGCCCTGGTAAGCCGTTGTCCAAGGATTTTTGTAATCTTAGGGACTCTTTTAACTTGTGTCAATGGGTGCAGGGTCCTACTCATAGTCATGTTCATACTTTGGACTTTTCGATTACAGACATGGAGATAAGTGACAATGGTTTTTCTGATCATAAATCTGTGACATTTAAAACCGCTCTCCCTCGCCGATCTTATAATACACCTGCCTAGACTCGATGGATGCGTCATTTCTCATCTACAGCCCCTGAGGATTTTGCTGATGCTTATATAGCAGCTGATAAATCGTTGGCTAAGATTCGGACTTTTAAAATTGTAATGCTGATGAATTTCGTAGTCATTTTAGTAATACCTGCTTGAACATTGTAAACAACATTTGCTCCTTTGAAGAGTAAGCGTTCCACAAAAAAAATCGGCACCCTAGTTTACAGACTCTATTCGTTCACTCACACGAATATGTAGAAGGGCTGAACGCAAATTTCTAAAGGACAGGCAAGAATTATATTTTCAACTATAGACTCCGTGTTAAACCCTGTTGTCAATGTTTTTCATGATGTGTCTGATTCCTTATGTGAAAAATTTCTGTCTTGTTTTGTTGAGAAGTCAATTATGTTAAGACCTCATTCACTGCTGACCTCACATGCTTCTTTTGAAATGCCTAGTTGTTTGGTCACTTGGAGCAAGTTTGATCATATTTCCTTGCACACCTGTAAAGACATTATTGAACATTTAAAACCTACTTCTTGTCCATATGATTTTATTCCCTCCCAAATAATTGACACCATATAATGCCTGATCTTTCATTAATATCTCTCTGACTACTGGTATGGTCCCTGACTGCCTAAAACATGCCTCGGTTACTCTCTTTCTGAAGAAACCAAATCTTGATGCGTCTGTTTTAGATCATTTTAGACCAATTTCTAATCTTCAGTTTATGTCCAAAAATTCTGGAAAAGGTGGTACACACTCAATTACAGTCTTTTTTGAGCACAAATTCATTATATGAACATTTTCAGTCAGGTTTTAGAAAATGACATGGTACTGAATCGGCTTTATTAAAAGTTACCAATGAGCAACAACAACAACATTCCTATTATCCATAGCTAACAATGTAGCTATGGATAATAGGAATGTTGTTGCTTTTGTCCTTTTAGATCTTAGCACAGCATTTGATATGGACAAAATTCTCCTCTCTCGATTGGAAAACTATGTAGGCATCCATGGCACTGTTTTAAATTGGTTTAAGTCTTATTTAACCAACAGGAAGTTCTCTGTATGTATTAGTAAACATACTTCCTCGGCAGCACATCTCTCCTGTGGTTTTCCACAGGGATCAATCCTTGCTCAAACACTTTTTTTATTATACATGCTTCCATTGGGTACCATCTTTCATAAATATGTCTTTTCACTTATATGCTGATGACACTCAATTGTACCTACCATTTAAACGAAATGATTCAAGTTCTACGGAGGTCTTACTAGCGTGTCTACAGGAATTGAAATTATGGCTTTAAACGACAGTAAAACTGAAGTGATTTTTCTATGACCATGGGAACTTGGACCTTTGTGACCTAAGTGCCCATGTTACTCCGTATGCAAAAAACCTTGGTGTTTTGTTTGACTCAGGACTTCGGTTTAATGAACAAATTAATTCTGTTGTTAAATCCTGTTTCTACCATTTACGACGCCTTGCCAAAGTTAAATCGTTTCTCTCTGTGAAAAACTAGTAATTTATGCATTCATCACCTCACATCTCGATTATTATAATTCACTTTATTATGAAGTTAACCATTCTTCTATTGAGCGGCTGCAAATGGTTCAGAATGCTGCGGCCAGGCTGTTGATTGGTAGTCGAAAATTTGATCATATTACTCCCATTTTAACTTCCTTGCATTGGCTACCAGTCAATATTTTTGTTTTTGTTTTTAAATCTTTAAATGGCCTAGCATCGGGTTATCTTTCTGAAATGTTGCAAACTCACAATCCATCAAGGTCACTTGGGTCCGGGGATCTTGGACTTCTCTCGTTTCGCAGGTCTAAGCTAAAACATAGAGGGGACAGAGCATTTGGAGTAGCAGGCCCAAAACTATGGAATAGCCTACCGATTTCGTTGTCAATTAATTATTTTTTGTTTTGTATCTTATTTTTATTTGATTGTATTCTGTTTGTTTTTGATTTATTTGTATTGCCTTGTACAGCACTTTGGTCAGCCTTGGTTGTTTTAAATGTGCTTTATAAATAAAAATGAAGAATGAATGAATAAGATAAAAAACGACACATTTTTTCTCTGTTTTTTGCCACAAAATTACGTTTTATGATGTATGGAAAGCAAAATACTCTATTTTACATATTTTCACACACATACAGTACAGACACACTTGCACAGAAACGTGTTGTCAGCGTTGTTCTGGTGATTATATCAGTAAAATATATTAGCAACTTAAAAGCTACATGACATTTCTCAGTAGTGAGGTAATAACATCGCTGTTCTTGAAGCAGAGAAAACACACAGACCTAATTTCTCTTTCTCTCTCTCTCTCTCTCTCTCTCTCTCTCTCTCTCTCTCTCTCTCTCTCTCTCTCTCTGTCTCTGTGCTATCAATGGCTCAAGCCTCCTAGCGTTAAAACGTTTTAAAATTTGCAACTGAGATGTGTGTCTCAATGTGTAAGAATTTTAAGGACAAAAACCTGACAAATATCTTGAAATGCATCCGAACAATGTCTTGAGGTGTGGTAACCGTTGTATAAGTGGAGTAAATGACTCTGTTCCATTGAATTATTAGAAAATAATGTACACTCACGTCATGGCTGCATTACCAAATTTTCTAATAATTCAATGGCACATCGTCAATTATTCCTTACATAAAACACTATTCCTGAGTCTGGTGGTTCTGGTTTTCACGGTTCAATTTTTAAAACTATTTTTAAATTAGATAATATAATTGATTGCAAACTACTGCTTAAAATATTTTCATAAAGCGGAATAGTTTAAAGTAAAATAAAATAGTTGTCTTTAGAATGTGTTTCATAACTAACACAACCAAGAAAATAACAACAAAAAAAAAACATTTTTTTAATTTATTTAAGTAGTTAGAAAAAAACGAACTGGAGTCGTTGACTGGCATTCTTACTGCCGACATGTTTAAATTCGTAGTCTTTTCATTTACACACATTCTTTGACCTTCACATTGCCAATTAAACCGACTGTAAGTTTGTCCTTTCTGGATTGGACCGGTTTTGAATGCAGCGACAGCTCTGTGTTCTAATAAGGGTCTCATTCTTCTCATCTGTATTAAAATGCGTTTCATTATATCAGTATATCACGCATAGATGTCCTCCTACACAGCGCCGGCTTTGCCTGGGTTGATGAGGCTGCCGCGTGTTTGTTAAGCACATGGTAGGTGACCTCTGGGAAATGGATGGATTGCGGTCCCCTAATTACGGCCCGCACTCACACCCCTCATTCCTTAGCGTCTGAAATAATGCATTTTTAAGTCTCACTCTTATTGTGTGGTCTCTAAGATGGAAATGTTTTTTAGTTTGTGGGGTCAAGCAAGAGCAAGAGTAAAACTATTTCTGTTTTAAGAGAGAGATTTTGAGTTAAATGTGATGTTCCTCTAAGGATGTTGGATGCTAGTTTTGGAGTATAAAACTTTATGACTAGTGTTAGTTCTGGCAGTATATATAGATGTGTAGTGTTGAAACAGCTGATGTAGGAGATTGTTTCGCTGTGGATTTATCGGTGTGAGCAGCTCTAAATCTCCTTCTGTTTGGCCGCCATAGCATACAACACCACAGCAGTTCTGCATTGTTTAATTTGTAGTAATCTTTCGTACCTTTCTGTTTATATATATATAATACATTTATTTTTACAGCCATCTTTAAACTTGGTAAATATGTTTAAAGATGGCTGTAAAAATAAATCTGCATTGTTTATCCTTTTTATCTTTTATAAAAAAAAAAAAATCTAACCTTTCATTGAAGTAAAATAATTGAAAGTGGGGGGTAAATCACATTATGAAATAAATGCTTTGCTCCAAAACACATTTGTCCATAATTATTGGCACCCTTTTATTAAATACGTTTAGCAACCTCGTTTTGCCAAGCTCTGAGTGTTCTCCTATAATGCCTGATGAGTTTGGAGAACACCTGACAAGAGATCAGAGACCATTCCTCCATACAGAATCTCTCCAGATGCTTCAGATTCCCAGATCCATGTTGGTGCTGCTTCTCTTCAGTTCAACCCACTCATGTTCTATAGGGTTCAGGTCAGGGAACTGGGATGGCCATGGCAGAAGCTTCATTTTGTGTTCAGTGACACATTTGTGTGTTGATTTTGATGTTTGTTTTGAATCGTTGTCCTGATGGAAGATCCAACCACGGCCCATTATAAGATTTCTAGCAGAGGCCATCAGGTTTTGATTTTTTATCTGTTGGTATTTGCTAGAATCCATTATACCACGTATCTGAACAAGATGTCCAGGACCTCCAGCACAAAAATAGGCCCACAACATTAAAGATCTAGCAGTATATTTAACCGTGGGCATGGGGTACTTTTTTTATCCCTGTTTGCACCAATCCCATCTGGTGGGTTTTCTGCCAAAACGCTCTTTTTTTAGTTTCATCTGACCATAGAAGCCTGTCCCATTTGAATTTCCAGTCGTGTCTGACAACTGATTATGCTGGAGTTTGTTTCTGGATGAGCGAGAAGGATTTTTCTTGAATCCCTCCCATACACCATGTGATGGTGTAGGTGCTGTTTGATAATTTTGTTTAGGCTTTCTGACCTCAAAACTCAACTAATCTCTGCGATTCTCCATCTGTGATCCTTGGAGAGTCTTTGGCCACTCAAACGCTCCTCCTCGTCATGCATTAGGACGGTAAAGACACACGTCCTCTTCCAGGCAGATTCGTAACATCTTTAGTTGATTGGAACTTCTTAATTATTGCCCTGATGCTGGAAATGGGGATTTTCAATGCTTTAGCTATCCTACAGCCACTTTCTATTTTGTGAAGCTCAACAATCTTTTGCTGCGCGTCAGAACTATATTCTTTGTTTTTACTCATTGTGATGAATGATAAAGGGAATTTGGCCTTTGTGTTTCCTCTTATTTATACTCCTGTGAAACAAGACGTCATAGCTGGACAATTTCATGTTCCTAGTCACCCTGGTGTGCTAAAAAATGTAAATAATAATGGGAATATACTTCAGAAATTATATTTTTATAAATAAATATATTAATACTTTGCTTTAATATTTATATTGAATATTTATATTTTTAAATTTGAATAAAATATTGAATATTCATATATTCATAACTATCATATTCATATATATTCATGATTGAATGTGAATTACTGATCTGTAAAGCAGTATGACATATTAAAGAAAGTTATTATATAAGCTATTCAGTGTTGTAGCATTTGCTGTGTCATGATCTGAGAGTGATGTTGATTGACAGCGTGGCTGCTGTGCCATAATATTGCTCTCCCTCCGTAACATTTATCATTACAGGAGGCTTAATTAGCTTATGTATGTATTTAACCTTAAAGAGCAGCACTGCAGAGACACGATTCACCAAGACTAATGGCCACGAAGATATCGCACACATTTTCAAACTGGCCTCATTCCCAACGGGATCCCGGCGCCTCTCACATAACGTTTTATTTTTTCCTCTTTCTCACTTTGATGCTCTGCCTCTTAATTTTTCTCTCTCTGTTTGTGTGCTCCAAGTGTCACTTCTCCTTCTGTCCCTTCTCAATCTGTTTTCTTGTTCCCACAATGCAATCTTTCTTTTTCTTTCACTCTCTCACACTCTTGCTCTCTCCCAAATCGTTCTTCCTCCTCCTCCTCCTCCTCCTCCTCCTCCTCTCCGGCCTCGTCTCGGTGGGGCAACTCTTTCATTAACGAGCTGTGGGCAGAGGTAATTAATTGTGGGATGAGTGACAGAGACGCCATTAGCTCAGCAGGAAAGGCTCTGGCTGCTGTGGTCCTTCAAGCCGGACGCCGTAGCCACACAGGAAGTGACACGGCGGGCGTCTGTCACCAGCCAGCCATTACGTAGCGCCACTCCCGTCTTCCCCCCACCCCCCCCGACCGATCTCGATGTGGCGCTGAAGCACGGCTAACAGGCCTGACACAGACACTTTCACACAGAGTGCCCTCGTCCTCGCTTCTCATGCCAATCGTTAACGATAAGCTATCTTGTTTTTACATTAGCAAACACTTTACTTCTAAAACAGAGATGGCTGACATCAAGATGGCATGAAGATCTTCTGATAAGAGACATTTAGAGCCGATGTGAGACCGGCAATCTTATGCTTTCATGTTTTAGGGAGTTTGTGCCAAACCAACATCTTTCAGCTGCTATGATAACAAGTGCTCCATTTATACTTTAAATGGAGGTTTATTCTTTGTGTATCTTACTGATGGTGTTCAATCAATACAAAGATTTTGGCTTAAATATCATAGCAGTCTTCGGTATCTCGATATCAATACTAAATCAATATGTTGGGCAACAAGTAAACAGCCTCAGGCGACAGACGAAATGAAACGAGGGCTGTCGAAAGATTCGAGAATTCACATTCTCATAATGTTTTGTATATAGATTTCTGTATGCTAGTTTAAATATATAGTTAGTGTGAATGAATTGCGTGAATAGTGTGTGATAATTTACAATATCACATAAACAAAATATATATATATATATATACTCACCTAAAGAATTATTAGGAACACCTGTTCAATTTCTCATTAATGCAATTATCTAATCAACCAATCACATGGCAGTTGCTTCAATGCATTTAGGGGTGTGGTCCTGGTCAAGACAATCTCCTGAACTCCAAACTGAATGTCAGAATGGGAAGGAAAGGTGATTTAAGCAATTTTGAGCGTGGCATGGTTGTTGGTGCCAGACGGGCCGGTCTGAGTATTTCACAATCTGCTCCGTTACTGGGATTTTCACGCACAACCATTTCTAGAGTTTACAAAGAATGGTGTAAAAAGGGAAAAACATCCAGTATGCGGCAGTCCTGTGGGCGAAAATGCCTTGTTGATGCTAGAGGTCAGAGGAGAATGGGCCGACTGATTCAAGCTGATAGAAGAGCAACTTTGACTGAAATAACCACTCGTTACAACCGAGGTATGCAGCAAAGCATTTGTGAAGCCACAACACGCACAACCTTGAGGCGGATGGGCTACAACAGCAGAAGACCCCACCAGGTACCACTCATCTCCACTACAAATAGGAAAAAGAGGCTACAATTTGCACGAGCTCACCAAAATTGGACAGTTGAAGACTGGAAAAATGTTGCCTGGTCTGATGAGTCTGGATTTCTGTTGAGACATTCAGATGGTAGAGTCAGAATTTGGCGTAAACAGAATGAGAACATGGATCCATCATGCCTTGTTACCACTGTGCAGGCTGGTGGTGGTGGTGTAATGGTGTGGGGGATGTTTTCTTGGCACACTTTAGGCCCCTTAGTGTCCATCCCTTTATGACCACCATGTACCCATCCTCTGATGGCTACTTCCAGCGGGATAATGCACCATGTCACAAAGCTCGAATCATTTCAAATTGGTTTCTTGAACATGACAATGAGTTCACTGTACTAAAATGGCCCCCACAGTCACCAGATCTCAACCCAATAGAGCATCTTTGGGATGTGGTGGAACGGGAGCTTCGTGCCCTGGATGTGCATCCCACAAATCTCCATCAACTGCAAGATGCTATCCTATCAATATGGGCCAACATTTGTAAAGAATGCTTTCAGCACCTTGTTGAATCAATGCCACGTAGAATTAAGGCAGTTCTGAAGGCGAAAGGGGGTCAAACACAGTATTAGTATGGTGTTCCTAATAATCCTTTAGGTGAGTGTGTGTGTATATGTGTGTATATGTGTGTATATGTGTGTATATGTGTGTATATGTGTGTATATGTGTGTATATGTGTGTATATGTGTGTGTGTATATATATATATATATATAAATATCATGTGGCAATGTACTGTTTATATAGACAATTACATAAACATGCCTCTTTTACAATGAACATCAATTCAATATCTGAATTAATGTTCCTTTTCATATTTTGGGGGGACTTTTAAGTTTGTTTGTATACTGTTTATATACAGGTTAATTATACTTTATTTTTGTACATATTAAGCTTTGTTTTAAAACATTTGTATTAGGGTTTTTTTTATGCATTTCTACAAATATGATATTTCTAAGAACAGTGTTTTAAACTTGTTTTGTTTTTTTTGGACATCCTTATTTGTCATTGACCGAAATACCATGGCATAGTTTGATTACCATATTTATGTACCATGGTATTGTTTGATTGTCCCGGCTCCAAATCACATTTTTGAATGTGTCTTTCATCATTGCTGTAGAGTAGATGATTAGTTCAGCCTCTGCAGTGAACTGACACTTCCATATGGACTATAATTTGTAGTTATTTGTATGTCTTTTCAAGTCAGGCTTCATAAAGCACTTTCAGAATATTATCCAGCTCCAATCAACCAATCAGAGCTTTAGAAACTTCAACACACACGTGCTGCGCCTCAGATTATACAGGCCTTTTGAAAAATCAGCTTTAGCCGAAGAATAAGGTCAAAAAATATCATGTAACGTTTAATTGGAACAGCTCCCAAGTGATCTGGAGACTGAATTTATTTTTCTCGGCACTGAGGGAAGGGAGCATATTTCATGGATTATGGCTTATGAAGACTGAAAATGGGATTAACAGGGTAGAAGGAATGGAAAAACGGAGTGAGTGACTGAGCAACTGACTGCTCGGGAAATTATATATGTAAGCAACAATTCGTTTTTTCCTCTCGCCGACCTGCAGTGAAAGATTGGATTCCTTGTTCATTTTGTGTATGTGTGTGTATGTGTGTGTGTGTGTGTGTGTGTGTGTGTGTGTGTGTGTGTGTGTGTGCCTTTTCTGAACGTGTGGCATGAATTTCTCTCCCTCTCCCGCTCCGGCTTTTTATGTTTCAACGGAGGAAAGTGCTTAGCTGTGTGATAAGCGGAATATGCACAATAAGGTTAATGGAGAGACTGTCAACAGGCAGTAAGCTGCCAGGCCTGTCCTAATGGGGTGCTAATCAGTGTGAGGGAAAAGCCCTACTGGGGAAACAAGCAGCTGCTCGGGTGGCTGGATACAGTTACTGTTGCCGCGTAGATGCATAAAAACACGGGCGGTGGCATTATGATGTCACACAGAAAGGCACTGAACCTTACTTGAAAGCCGAATGGGGCAATCCGTTGTTTAAATCGCTGTAAACGGAAACATAAAGCGATTTTATTTTACGATATTTGGTTTTTGTAGTGCATGGATACAGCCTCCTGTTTGTTGAAGCAATACGACACGAGAGACCTTGCGGTACAGTGTTTACCAAATTTAAAGGTGCGCTCACACTATTTTTTTATACATTTGCTGACCTTTAAGCTGCAAATTCATATAGAAAAAAAATATGTTTGACCAATAAGGGTTATCCTGGCTCAATACAACACTGAAAAACAAAATAGTTTTTTGTGTGCAATAAAAAAATCTTAAATAGATATCTTTAAAATTGTGTAAGATGAGAAGACTTAAAGACTAATTGTAAATTTTGTTTTAAGCACAAATATCATACATTTATAAGTTTGTGCTCATAAAAAAACTCTTTGCTGGCAAAAAATAAACTTAATTCTTAGAATCAAGATGGAGTGTCTATTTATATATACACTACCAGTCAAAAGTTTGAGATTTTGTAATGTTTTTAAAGAAGTCATT